>CM067091.1:19391732-20702783 GCA_034008185.1 Gorsachius magnificus
CTATAACGCTAACCTCAGGCCCTTTAAAATAATGCAACAGTCACGGTTTTGCCAATGGTTGTGATTTTATCACCAGTCTCATGCTACTTGGTGTGATTATTCAAAGCTCCTTTCTTGTGAGACTCTTAGGCTGTGGTCTGATGGGAGAAAGCCCTCACTGACAATATCAACATTAATGCGAGTCACCCACTTGCCCCTGCCCTGTGTTCCCATGTTGAGTCAGCCCTTCCAGGCTGATGGCAGAGCAATGGACCAAGAGGAACATGTAGGTGTTTTCCAGCCATGCCAATGCCGCAGGGGCCGGGGCAGCGGTGGCAGGAGCAAGGAGCAGCAATAGCTGCCTGGCAGGCCACGTATATTGAAACCACAGCTCCTCTTTCCCCCATCCTCAGCAGTTATGGAGGAAATGTTAGAAATGTGAGTGAAGTTGACTCAGAAGCCAGACAGATCAGCATTTATTCATTGATTTAAAATTTTCGCTTACTCACCTAGCTCATGTTTGCTGTTGCTTTCTGCCAGCAAGACTGAGGCCATATTCAGTGTCGTAGCTGATCTGCTTTGGGTTACTCCATGCAAAATCAAACACAGTAGATCTACACTAAGCAAAGCACAGATCCCATGTCAACTTACTCTGCCAGCTGACATTTCAGAAAATATTAATGAGTCCATTTTGTATGGACAGGATTTGTACTGATCAGTGTTGTCTGTCCATGCCACTGTAATATTATGTCAGAACAAGTATGATCTGTCCTCAAACAGCTTCTGTAAACCCAGTGTAAAAGCAAGTCATCAGTGTAAAATATCTAACAAGTGTTAGCAAATGCAACAGAAGTTCAGTTGCCCCATCTGACTGGTCTGGGGACCATGGCCTGAGCTCCTGGTGGAGCTCTTCAGACTTAGAAAGGAAGTTCATTTTCTAAAATTCCCTAATACAGGCATGTTACACTGAGAATTTATTCATGGTTAATAGTCAGTTTAATATTCAGTAATACATTTTCTAGCTTAATTTACCATTCAGCTATCAGTCCAGGTGGCAGTAGTGTAGATGGGAGTCCACACATCGCATGTGTCACAGACAACTTGCTGTTACTGGATCCGGAGTCCAGCTGAACTCAGTGTTCAGTGCTGCCACTCTAAATTCACAGAATTTGGAGATTGACATTATACCTCGGTTTCTCTTCATTGCAACCAGTGTGAGCAATTTTTTAGCAAGAAACATATTTAGGCCTGCTCTGCTGAAAGGTGCGAACATAATTTATTCTGGTTTCACTTACAAAACGTGAAACCAGTTTCAGGTGGGCTCAGAATTTGCTGTTTGATAGTATACCAAATGTCATATCTAAATACAGAAGTCAGTTCTATACTTTTAGTCTTTGGCACAGGCTACTGTTTAGGTAAACATATGTGATACCTTATCTGACTGCGTGAGAACGTATCTCAGGGTAAATTTCCAAAGTACTGTGGGAAAACTACTAAATTTAATGGGGGATGTATTCCAGCCATGTGTACTTTAGCCACAGCACTTTTCATTTAAATAAGTCACATTCGCAACACCTTGAAAATATGCCTGCATACTTATTTATACTGAAATTCTTTTCCTTCCTGATCTGAAGAAAAGTTCATTTTATGGAGAGCAGATGTTTTTTAGCTTAATGCATTTTTATTCACGTGTTTTAGCTTTGTTCAATAATTCTTAAGGACACTTGGGAATTCCAGAGCATGTAATTGTCCTGCAAGTTCACTCAGAACCATGAGATGGCTTCAAGCTGGTCTGTCATTCAGCTGGTGGACATACCAATGGCTAGGTGTATTTCTGATGAGCCCTTTACTTACGTATTTCTAAAACAATATCTTGGCAGCTTTGCTAAAGATTTATTTTACAGATTAGGGATATTCAGCCCTTGAATAAGTGAGCAATCCCAGGTCAGGGCGACACTAACCATGCAAAGAGCTGACCCAGGGCCTACAAAGCTGAGGAGGGGAAATTTGTGCTGGGCGAAACTGGTGTGAAGTATTGCTTATGCATAAAGCATCACGGGATCTCATGTACTGTTGTGTTTTTTTTTTCTGGAGCTATGAATTTTGCTATTCTTTTGAAAAATGAGGTTTCATATTCAAGCTGTACGAAGTATCTCACCAGGAAATGCAAGAAAAGCCTTTTGTTGGAAAGAAATTTTATATTTTGAACTTCAAAATGTTGAAAAATGCAGAAGAGTGTATGAGTTATTTACTCTACAGCAGTCCATCAACTGAATTTCTAAAGGACTAATGTGGAAAAAGGTGTGATAAATCTGTGCATTTGTGTTCAGTGGTGTTCTGAAGGAGGAGAGGAACAGGCTGTACTGTAGAAGTTCAAATGGAAAATTATTGCTTATGCAGGAGGGGGTCTGTAATTACCAGGAAAGTATGCAATCTTGTGAAAATAAATTGCAATAGATATATACATAGATCACAACATTTTCTGCAGCATCAGCCACTTAAGTTCACATCTCCCAGTTTCATTTTGAATTTAAAGTTTGAATCAATCCAAAACTACAAGGCCAAACTCTTCTGAAATTTCCAAGTTTCATCTGCTTTTGATACAAAACTATAAACCATAAATTGACTTCTCACTTTGTAATGAAACTCCAGACTCAGTGAATATTTGTGCTTTTTGTTTTATTGTAAAAGTTTGCCTTCCTGTATGAGTATGAAAGTACTGCTTTTGCCCCTAAGGCTGAACTCACATGAACCCAATTTTAACAAATTTGCTTTAAATAACTTTTTCAGTATTCTCTGAGTGCTGCTACAAAAGAAATTGTGTGGCAAGTAGTAGGCTGTGAATACCCAAAAAGAGAAGAAAGTGCACATAAGCAGGCAGGCAAAGACATATTTTCTACTGCAGTTAGCATTTTCAGAAAGAATCTGAACCCATGCATCTCTCTCCCACTGCCAAAAAGGACTGTTTATCAGAGGTTTCAACGGTGCTAGCAAGTGGCTCCATTACAACATGATGGAAAAACAGACTGCTGGTCAACCTCTTTTTAATCTGTCTCTGTTGCCCCAGTTTTTTTCATGTTAAAAATTAGTTTATATTCCACTGGAACTGACCATCAGTTCCAATACTGTATCTTTGCAGTCATTTCCCAAAATTGTTCTTTTGGGCAAGAAATCTAATAACAAATGTGGAAAATCAAGTGTGAACGAACTCCTTCCCTAGGCTGTCTTATTGAAATAACATTTCATGCAAATAATCTCATTAGTGTTAAGATTTTGTTCCCTAGTTTCTACCAGTAACTTAAGTTCACATGGTTGAGCTATGAGCTCCCAAGGAAGACAGGGAGATTTGCAAGGATGACCATCAGAAGATCCAGCATTAAATAGCCAGAAAACAGCAAAGCCCACATCCTTGGGAGATTGCCCCTTGTTACGAGGTTGCGCCCTACATGAGGAATCATACCACTTGCTTCTGAGCTAGCCAGGCAGGCATTTGTCAAACGTTTCACAAGGTGGGGGGAAAAAAAAAGAGGTAGATTTAATGATAAATAATAATGCACTGTCTCCGACATTAAAGGACATCATTGGCTCTCTTCTCTATGGTGTAAATCAATGTAATGTGTGAATCCTTTAAAAGTAACATGGAATTTAAAATGGAAAATATGAGAAGCTAGTAGAATTACTGCTAAAATCATCCGTTTATTATCTAGGTGTGCTTAATAGCCTGCTAGCTGATGAAAAATCATTTGCTAACCCCAAGGAATGGTTCATTTTCCAACTCAATCACTCAGCCATGCATTGGCCAGGGCTTTTAAAAAATATACCTTGTATTACTTCTTTTGTCAACGTCTGGAGATAATTTATAGTAGCAATAACTTCCATTAACGCACCTACCAAGCAGTTTAGTTGGAACAGGTAAGATTTGCGGGTGGACTTGAGATGTTCTAATAGCAAACCAATTATCCACCAATGATTCCAACGTTTTAAAGTGGTTTTGGTTGTCCAGAAGTTAATTCAGTTATATAGTAATTAATAGACTCAGTTGTTCCATGGTAATCAAGATCCTGGATATAGATTGGCAGGTTTGTTTCTTGTGTACATTAAGGTAAACTTACATTGCTCTGACATTACACTTACACATCCTTAATAGAATAGCATAAAAGGGACCTTGACATAATTAGATTCTGTTTCCCTCTTCCCTCATTAATAAATATTGGGCTTTTCTTTTTTTCCAAGCATTTCAAAACTCTTATCAGAGTTTAGCCACTTCCAGTTGTTCACACAGCAACTGAGTCAAAGAGTAGCTCCTGTTGGGCTGCCCCACGCTCATGGTGTTATAATCCCAGTTACGTATAAGTCAAGACTCTCTCACCTTTTGTGGCAATGTGTAACTTGCGCTATCCTGTAAAAAGAAACCCTAGGCTTATTTTCTCCCTGTACCTCTCTCTGTAGGTGTTTTAGGGCAATGGTTTGACAATACAGCTGGTTGCAGCAAATTTGCTGCCGATGAGAGCACTCCCAACGCCCACCATCCTGAGCATGCATCCTCTCCTCTTCCTCCTTGGCCACACCACCTACATTCAGTTTTCCCAGCAACCAGCCAATTTAGAGTTACAATGGCTGAGAAGTTGCCCTACAAAGAGAGTAAATTCAGTTTAACTCACTGATCCGGCTTACCATTTGGTCAGATGAATACCAGCATGAAGCAAAGGAAGGGACAGGAACATGTGTGGAGCAGATCTGAGGACATGGAAAACTTCTTTTGGTAACAATTAGCCATTAGATTGGCTCAGCTGGGTACCAAACAAATGAACCCTCTATAGCTTAGATTTAAAGAGGGTAGGCACTCCAAGAACGCCCTTAGCAAAGAAACTGCTTTTTATAGATGTAAGGGTTCCTATGTGTTGTTTTAAAAGAATATTTCAGCTTGAAGTTTAACAGAGGATTGTTTTAAATTCTGATTATTTTCTTTTGTTCCTTTGATACCAGAAGACTTATTGGGGGGGAGGGAGAGTAAAACAGAAACCAAACCTTGAGCATCAGAAATCAGATCTAAGAAGATATTTGTTTCTTACTCCTTTGGATAAGTTCACATGTTTTATCTCTTGAATCCAAGTCAAAGATGCTTTTGGAAATCTATGGGATTTGTGCAGAACAGGGAATGTGTGTTCTGGGCGATTGATGCTGCTGTCCCATAGGTTTGCTGCACAGTGTTGTTATGCTTAATTGGTAAGCTCCACATTAAGTCATGTGCGTGCTCAGGGGTTCAGGGATCATATTTTTTTCAGTTTCTTGAACATGATTACATTTTTTGTAATTTACATTTTTAGCCACTAAACAGTGATACATTATATTTAGAAAATGAGATGCTCTGAGTGTTAGCAAGATGTGACAGTGACAAATCTTATGAACGTTAATACTGAAACCCATCATAGTTCAAGTCCCAGTTGCTGTGTTATAGCTTAGTCTAAGGTTTGGGAGGGGAGATGTTCTAGTTATTGAGTTGTCATTGTTCAGATGCCATTTTTTGCTCAATTTAAAAACAATATGCAATTGTAGAAGCTGTATTTAGTGGTTATGAAACCTTTAGGAAAAAGTACAAAGAAAAAGTCACTTCCCCAAAGGTTGTAAGTAAGTCACAGATTTGCAGGTTTTGCAGTGCGTCCTACGTATATTTTGTGCTTATGTAGTCTGTACAAACACACAGCCAATGACTAATTGGGGAAAAAAAAATATCCTGAGCTCCCTGAGTTTGTACCACTAGGTTAAGTGTCTGTCAGAGTTTCTATTGTGATCACCCTTTCAGGGATTTATCACTCAGCTCTAATACCTGGCTCCAGGCTAAAAATTGGCATACAAGAAAGCAGATTGGGTTTGAAGATATATTGAAGCTGCAGAAGTGGGGAGAGTCACTCACTGGCTTCAGAATTCTGTTTTCAACAGTGCACCTGCGTGAGAGCTTGGGGATTTGAGTCTTGCTGCCATATCTGGGGGAAGGGCTCAGGCTCGCACTCTCCTGGGACCCCATTTGCCTGCAGGAGATGCTGTTTTTCAGCGCCAGGCCCTGGGTTTGTGGTGTCGTCCTGGCAGGCTCGTCCAGGGGCCGAACAGTCACCTCACACACGCTTAGGAAGCAATGTTGTTGTCACAACTGTTCACTTTGGGTTGGAAATCCCAGATACACCAGGCCTTTGACCTGACAAAGGGACCAGGACTAGTATTCCTCTAATAAGTGATACATTTCTGTGGGTTCTGGAATTAAAAAAACAAATGCAATGCATAGTAATAGCTGCAACTGGGGCAAAATAGGTTCTATGATGCACAAGCTGTTTTCTGATGTCTTCTGGGATAGTACAGCTACCCTTTGTCCCTCATGCAAGAAGACTCGCAAGATAACAGCATAGGCACTTGGTATCTGGTCATCAGAAGCCTGAATTACATCTTGTTACTTCCTTTACACTGAGGTTTTGGCCTGACACTTTCTGTGTGCAGTTCATAGACTGTTTTGGGTTGGAAGGCACCTTTAGAGGTCATCTAGTGCAACCCCCCAGCAGTGAACAGGGACATCTTCAACTACACCAGGTTGCTCAGAGTCCCATCCAACCTGGCCTTGAATGTTTCCAGGGATGGGGCCTCTACTGCCTCTCTGGGCAACCCGTTTCAGTGTTTCACCACCCTCATTTTCAAGAATAATTGTCCAATACCCTTTTTTCATTCTTACTTTATCCTGTCCAAAGTGTGGTAGCATTTTTGGAGAAAGCAAAGAAAAAAAATCTTTGTGCTAAAGACTTTGTAATCCGTAGGTTATACCCTGTAAACTTTCCAGCCTGGACGTGTCTCTCTCTTCTGACTATCCCTCCCAGGGCTTACCCTAGATATGTGTTACCAGGGAGGCACAGGCAGGGTACAGGGGGCAGCAGTGGAAATGGTGGTGCTCTGTGGGGTGTCCCCATGGTGTGATGGGCTGCGGACGCTACCTGGCTATTCCCAGGGCAGGGCCAGCGCGCTCGCCTGAGCCATTGCGTGACGTTGTCAGCAGCACATGGGTGGGAGTTCTCACTACGGGCTGACAGCTGAGATTGTAATGACTTTGCAGGAGCTCCTCATTTACAGTCCTTCATGTCAATATTCAGCAGGCTAAGGGTTCATAGTAATATGCATTGACACATTAGAGACCATATTGCTCAGTCTAGCCAATCATCCACGAATTTTAAGAGGACTACACGCATCATTTAAAAAAAAAAAAAAAACAAACAGGAAACTGGGAAGCAACAAACATGTATTCATGTTAAAAGTCTGGGCTTAGATGCATGCCAGCTAAACAAATGCAGAGTTAAAGCTGTAATTTACCCAGCCTACCTTTGTAATACTCACAAGCACAAGGGAACAGATTGAGTGCAGAGTGGAAGCATTAGCTCTGCATGGTTTTGATTTTAAGGGGGGATGGGGTTGCAAGACCCTTAACATTGTTTTGACCTACCATTTTTTTATGTTAATAGTGCTTCTATGTTGTTACCCTATGCTATAGTGTGTGATAATATGCGAAACAGCTTGGTATTTAAGTTAGTGCTCAGGTATCTCATTGCAGGTTATAAGTCAGTTTGAACTATCTCAACATATTCTATATCAAACCCATTGATCTTTTGTTTTGAAAATAAAAACAAAATTATGCATTTGCTTTGTGCCATTTGTTTTGTATTTTTTAATAAAAAACAGTTACAGCAAACAGTAAAATATGCTAAACTTGCACATTGTAACTGCTGGAAAGATTTTTGAGTCTTTGTGTAGTGCAGTTATTTTGGTATTAGTTGACATTGCTAGATAGAGGCACTACAGATATATCTACTTTGTTAAAGCTGGTGTTTCTAGCACCCGGGGTTTCTACCTTTTGTCTACAGCAATCTATCAAGACTGTATTTCAGACTACAAATTTTTCTAAGAGGAAACAAAGCAGATAGCATCCTTTAGCAGGCATAAGTCCAACAAATGTCAAATTCTGAACAACATTACTTTGTGTCTCTATTTAACATTAAAGCTGATGGCTTTTTGACAGGTTTATAGCTGACAACTTCCATAGCCAGTCATGCAGTACAATTATGTTTGAGCTAATTTGATGAATCAACTTGATGTTCTGTAGTCCCAGTTGGCTTCAATAGCGTATGTGCTCAATTTTCTGCTGGAGGTCAAAAATAAGCTTTGAAATTTGGCTAATCCCATCACATCCGCAGAACATGTCTGGTGGAATAATCTTTGGACATGAAGTCTTGACTAATGCCAGAAATAGGAAGGAAAACTTAGTAATTTCATTAGCTCCATCAATCATGAATCGTGTAGGCACAGCAATCAGGGGTCTCATGTCCAGCAATTTACTTGTAAGCTTTCAAATGCTTTAGTGGTTAGGGTAGTGGGAGGAACATTCCTCAAGCCTGGGTCTTGTTCTAGAGGAAAATGGGTCTTATTGTTACTCTACATTTAGAACAAATGCTAACTGAATAGTGGCGGGGAGGGAGAATGCAAAGATTTTCTAATTATGTCTTTCCTGAAAAGATGGTATATGTTAGAAAATGCCCTAGACTGTGCTGGTTTTAGAACTGCAGTTTTTATGGTAAAATCATTACTAGTCATGGACCGAAGTGTCTCAGGTAACCAAACAGCAGTAAATGCATTGAAACCTCTAATACAGATTTCCCCAACCAATGTATTTGGTCCTTATTTAGTTTTTAATGGGTTTTAGGCATAGAAATTTCAGTCTAACTAACTTGATGCTTGCACTTTTGGGCATTAACATTGCTCCAAAGTGGAAACTAAAAGCTTCAGCTTTCACGATGCCTTGGCATTGAAAAGGCATGCACAGCTGTGCTATGTTCTATCATGCTTTAGTAAAACACAGTTATGGTCAGTTAAAGATCCAATACTATTGTCCTTGATAGCACAAGGTACCCACGGTGACTGATAGGTGCTCTAGTTTTCTCCTAGCATGCCAGTATTAGGCAATAAAAGTATTGCTTCCTTGAGATGCAAACTGGTTGCCTCTGCAGACCAGTCCCTGGCAGGAACGAGAACACGTGTAGGTGACTATACCTGAACGGAGTAGTGCTGGTGCTGCGCAGCACTTACCGCTGTGTTGGCCAGGTAAGAAGAGTGTAATTAGTCTGCTAGTGTTCATTTCTGGCTTTATCTCATCTCAAATGTCTTTTTAACTATATGTTGGCAAATCTGTCAGATATGCAATGCAAACACTTCAACAAGAGATTTGGCTTTAACTCTGGTATATGCACTAGATTTTGGGGAGCAGGAGGATCTTCCACTGTGATGTTCTGAGTACCAGAGGGGATAAGACCTATGAGCTACATGTGTGTGATGTGGCTCCCATGACACAGTGAGCGCTGGTGTTAGGGTAGGGGCTGCTGGAAAGTAGTCTCCTCCACAGCAGGCAGAAGTACTGAGGCCAACATTTCTAAGTCATCCTGAGCAGAACTCAGATTCTTCTTGGTTTTGGGTTGTGGTTCTCTTAAATGCAAAGATTTTCATAAATGCAATGACTATTCTTTATTTTTTTCTTCCTGGGAGCCTCCTAGAAGTCCTTGTCTCTATCTGAATTACCTGATATGTGTCTTGTGACTTTCAGACATGTAGAGATTTTGGTGTGCACTTGAAAAGGCACTTGGCAGTAGCTGGTACAGAGTGTAGGGACAACTAAGGTGGCCTGCAGAGCTGTCCTGATGCAAGGAATCCAGGTCTGACAGACACATCCACGTCTCTACACCATTGCTTCAGGCTGCATGTGTCATATGTTATGACGAGGAAGGAACAAAGTTTGGATTCCTGTTTCTGTTCCACTGCTGCACCTGGGAGGCAGAATGCATGAGGGTTTGTGAGAGGACTTTCTTGTTCAGAGAATACTAGCCTTGTAAATTGTATGCATTTTCTACCATATATACACATATATGTATACAGATAAAATGTCTGTAGGTGTATGTGTTTGTGTGTATGTGTATTTGTTCAATGCAGAAGCTACTAACATGGCATGAAGCAGTTTTCCTGGCTATAGAGCTGATGACACTCCTGCTTTTGCTGTGTGCACTGTCCGCAGCAGCACGCTCCCATTACTGAGCCATCCTTTGCTCGCTCCCTTACAACGCACAAGATATAGCTGAGATGAGTCACAATAATGGAGCTGTGTTTATTAGCAGTATGTACTGAATCACCAGACTGGGTGTAAGAAAAGTATCAAATACATACATATATATATACACCTGCATATGTGTGTATGCACATATTTTTGTATTCTATTTCCACTGATTAGAGCTGAACTATTACTGGCACTAAATTAGGCAGCAAACAGATCTAGGTCTGTTTCTCTTTTTTGCTTTCAGTAGTAATTCACGTTACATCAAAGGAGTGGATTTTTAAGAAACACTTTTGATTCTTAACTTGAATTTGTAACAATTTAAATGATTTACAAGGAGAGACTCATTTGATACGAGGAATGACACCGAATCTGAACATTTATATGAATACCAAACAATTCTAATGAAGCCTGGAGACTGGACTTTTGCCTATCAACATTTCAGAACATTTCATTTCCTTTTTTAACTGCCTTCTTCTTGGTGTATATAAATATGTAATATTAGCCTAGGTTCACTTTTGCCTGTTAGTTACAAATTGTTCTCTGTGTGTTCACAACCGATGTTTCTGTGGTCAGTCTCTTTTTCTGAAGTTTGCCAGTGTGCTATTTCAACTTGCTTTTGGGGATTTGGGTATTTAATGAGAAGAAGCAGCTGAAATAGCCTGAGCTAGTTTTCTCTGAAGGAGCAGTATCGTACTCAGGCTGACTGCAGAGCTGGATATGAATTGCGTCAGCATGTCTTTGTGGGGCCAACTCAGCATCCTTTCTTTGCCTCTTGAATTTGACACTGCGCTGATGGGCATGGTGCCAGTTGTTAGCAAATTGGGCCCATAGTTCTTCTCGTTACTCTTATTGAATCAGCAGCTGTTTGTATTATCAGTTGGGGAACTTCAGTCAGTGTTGTGGCTAGTCCCTGAGCCTTCACGAGTACTGGCAAAAAAAGCATTTTTTAAAAAAAAAAGAGAAAAATAAGGAGGTTGGTCTCAGTGATTTGTCCCTGCATGCATTAAGCATTGCGATTAGCAGTGCTTTAACACCTTATTTATGATAAGAGAAGGAAATGACATTCTAGCACAAAAATCCCCCGAACTTTAATCGGCCTAGTCTCAAGGGGCTTTTGTGGTTTTGCCTCCATTTTGATTCAAACTTTTCTACGCATTAGTTCGTGGGAAGTTTGAGACCTGTTTACCAGGTAATCTGATCAACATCGTGACTCACCCTACACTTTAAAAAAAAAAGAAAAACAAAATGAGGCAGGGAGGTGGGGAAGAGCTTTCCGTGTTAATATATTTATATTACTTGTGAATGAAGAAAGAAAATTTCCTTCCCAAAAATAGCTGTTTGTTTTATATGCATAAGATAAAAATCTGCATGTGTACATGGATCACCTTGGTGTATTTTACCTGGCTTCTCCCTGCTTCCAAGAGCCCAAGGTGCTGAGAACGCTCTGGGGCTTCCCACCGCACGCTGCAGCGCTGGCACTTGCAGGCTGGCAGGTTAAGGGCCTGAAGTTTGCTCTGGAGTGCTGAGGGGTGCCTGTGGTTTGTGGTGTGCATATATGGGGGGAAAAGGAAGCAGAGAAGGAGATACAACTGAGAAGAGAAGGACATACAATTGCATATCTTCCTGATCAAAAGTCTACTATGTGGCTGGACATGTGATGTAAGGAGAAATACATTTGCTATAGCAGAAGGTCCCTTCCTCGCCTGTGTTTTGATGTATCTACAGTGCTTTGTCTGTTTACGTGTTCATAAAACATTATGCATTTGAAAATAGCAGCTTTCCCAATGCCATATGCTGAGAAATCTTAAGTATAGTCTTAAAAATCATGAGTGGCTTAGGAAATTAATATTTTTTTTAATAACACATACTGGATTCTTACAGTTTGCTTTCTACTTTTAGAGCTGGTATGTTCTTGATTTCAAGCTTTTCCCTGTAACCATAAGAGCTGCATGCTTTCTTTTTGTTGTTTTTATTTTTTAATGAAATATGAGAGCCTCACAAAACTACAGGACTGGAGGTAACAAGCTTTAAAGACAAGTACTAACTATCCTGAGACTAGCGATAAAATAAGTGGAATTGGCTACATTGAAAAATGGTCGTGATTTCACACGCAGCCTCTGCCCAGTTACATGCCTGATTTATGTGCAGCTACCTCAGTTGTGCACACTAAAACCAGGGGAATTGCACGGGCAAATGGCTGATCAGGTGTACGTGTGGACAGTTATCAATCTTGCCCATGCACACTTGCAATGTGCATGTGTTTTGCATAGGCAATTGCAAATTCCATGTATTTGCACATTTGTCCCATAATAGTTGGCCAAATATTTGTTCTTAGCAGCTACTCTTGCTACATTGTCATGTTCATTGCTAGGCTGCTTTGGCATTTACGTTCCATAAACTTACCATTTGAAGGGAACTGTAATACAAACACATTATAAAAAAAAAAAAAAAAAAAAAAAAAGGAGTTTGCTGTCCTGTTTTTCAGTTCCCTGTTACAGGCATTCAAAAGAAGTCAGTGGTTACCCAGGAATTTCTGATCAGCAGATCCTGTTCAACTGTCTCCTGTTGAGTGCTCAGAAATTAAGGATACAAGAATTGCTACGGATTTTTTAGCCACTAGTGCAGTGATTCTCAGAAATGTAGGCACGCATCTTTGGTGACCCAAATCTGCCCAGAATACACCTTAAAGATTTGTGTTTACATGAGATTTTTCCTACCTGACTAACCTGAAACATACCATGCAATGATAATGCTAGGTACTCAAACCTATGGTATAACAAACACCATTTTTCTGTTTGCAACATCATATAACTATGCTTTGCTCTTTTAAACCAAAAAGGAAAACAACTTAAAAATCTTTCTGACTTAGGTAAACTGTAGAAGTTACAGAGAGCTGTACTCATGCATCGAAGGACAAAATTTGAACTTAAGTCCTTCAAAACCCCATATGGTAATTCTTAAGTTTCCTTTTTGCATATGTAACTAACAGATGCTGCAGTGTCTTCACATTCCTTCCATACCTTCCAAAATACGCACAATATATGCAGCCATTGTAGGTCTGGAGATTATATCTGTCAAGACTGGCTGCACGTGCAAGAAACATGATGGTAAAATATGTGGCAAGTATGGGAACTGCATGAACAAGAAGTTCTGTGCTTGAACTCTTCAAATGACTCTGACACTGGCCAGCTGAAGAGTTGATACATTCAGGAAACTACATCTCTTCCCCAAGAAAATCAGATGACACCAGTATATCATCTACCATCAAGTTTCTTTCCACATTTTATCTGAGCTACTTTTTATTTGAACTATCAGCTCTAAGTATCTCGTACAAGCTACAGAGATCATAAAATAGCCTTGAGGCCACAGAGCCGGTTAACGTCTCCTTGGCATGCATTTTAGCTATGCGTGTTTTGATATGGCAGTATTGATATCTTCTAGAGACAAAATATTCACAGATAAGTAAGGGAAAGATGGAGCTGATATATTTTGTTCTTTTTAATAAGGTTGTAGTGGGAAGACGGGAAATGGTTTACTGTTTTGAGCTCTTGAATCTTTCTGAATCTTCCCAGGGACATCTAGTTTCAGGATTTTGACCACATGATATCTCTTGGTCTCCAGTTTAATTAAGACTTTGACCTGTGGCCCCACCCCAAGTGTGATCACAAACGACTCTGTGGCAAATATGGTAGTTGATTACATGTTGAGAGTGTTTGAAGTCTTAATACCGGTCTTTTCTGCTTTGTTGGCTTTAACTTTTTAAATAATAAAAAAAAGCACTTATCCTATTGTTCCTCTTTGGATCTACCTACTGTGTTTCCCTTGCTATGCAGGAGGAGAGGCATTGTCTGGTCTCGCAGCCTCTGAGCTACTTCACACTGAGCATGAATTCACAGGCTTTCCAACTTTTTCAGAGTTTTCAGAGGTGCAGCACTTTTTTTTTCCCCCCGATATCTCTTAGCCTCAGTATGTGAGTACTGCAGAGTCTTTCATCATACATCCCTGCAGCCCTCAGCTAAGGTTTTGATCACAGGGACCAGACGCACAGAGAGGGAACGTGTCCACACTGACTGCTGTTGTGCTAGAGCAGGGATTCAGACTGGCTTCCTCAGTGTCAGACCTTAGCTCTTTTTGTTTCTTTGCCGAGCATAATTTACATATCGGGCAATGCAGGGCACTATTGATCTCATTTTATTGTATCTGTTCATGACTACTAACAGGCTAGACAGATCCAGATTTCTTAAGACTAAATTAAACTCAATTTTCTGAGTCAGAAAAACATGTTTGTTTCTTAGTTACTGTATGTGCTTCTCTATTGACTTGAAATGTATTCTGTAATCCCATGCATATGTGATTTCTTTCTTGGTAGTCCAGAGTGCACTCTATAGATAACACTTTCGTGGTATTTTAAATTCCTATATCTTGACTGTTTTCAGGGAAATGAATATGATTTAACCTTCTTTAGAGCAAGGATAAACTTTGAAATGAAAACTAACATATGGTCTGTATGCTATTTTCATAAATTTATTTTATAATTTCTGAGCTGATTTTGAGAGGTGATTATTATTTAACAAGTGAAACAGGCTGTCAGTGCGACTGCTGCAGTGCTCCTGTGGATTAGTCCTCAGCTCTCCAAAATTCAGTTGAAGGGAAGCCCTGCAGAAGAGGGTGTTGTAGGTCCGTGCTGTGGCCCATAGGCAGAGTTCCTTGGGGAAAACTTCATGCTAACCCCTGATGTGCCCGGCTGTAGCAAGAGCCTGTTAGTCTGTCACTTTTCTAGCACTAAATTCACTCACACATTTTTTTTTGTTAAATATACTAGCTGTCAGACTACATTATATTTCTTCATGATTCACTGCATTTTCTGTGTGTTTCCTGGAGGAGATCCTCCATACTCTAACAAAAAAGGCCCTTTCCTCCTTCCCTCCCTTCTCCTAGGCATGCTTTTTCTCGTTTTGTTATGTCCCACAGCTGCAAACCCTAGAATTGTCCAGCAGATCCCCAAACCACAGCTAGCTTCTCCTAGCTAAAGGACCCAGGAAATCCACTCATAAATCAACCCAAGGGTATTCTGGTAGGAATTCAGCTGCCTTCCTGGGATTCTGCTATGAGTAAGAATCCAGAAATAAAAAACCGTAAAGGAACCTTCCACCTTGGAGAGGACAGTGGATACTGTGCAGCTATTGGCATGGCTAATCTATTGGGGAAAGCAGGGGTGGATAAATGTGGATGTGCTGTAGAAACATGTGAGGAATCCATTTGCACATTACTATGGAAATTTTTTCTCAAACAAAACCTTCAAGTACAGATGTCTAAGCGTTGCAGGCCCTGCTATTTCATCTTTTGTGTGATGTTGTCTCTATTCCCAATAGACTCCAAGAGTACACCTCAACTTCACTGCTTCTGCATACAAATATTTGCCTGAAATATATAGTACATTGTAAGGTCTCTCACAACTATGCCTGGAAAAATCAGACAAAAAGAAACTGAGCAAGTTTTCACAATTGAAATTAAGTAGGTCAAGAATCCATCTAGCTTGTCTGGTAATGTGCTCTACAAGATAATGAGATCTTGAGAGAAGAACCACATGTATGAGGTTGCCAAGGTGAGCATACATCCTCATTACAAACCAATGAACAGGAGTAGCAGTCTCTGATTTTTATTTTATCTTTACCCAACAATGCACTCTAAAAATGCTTTACCCTGCCTACAAAACTTTCTGGAATGAGTAGAAGTGTGTTATGAATGTAATTAACTGCTCTGTTGATTACAGAATGTATCCCTTCATCTTAATGGGTGGGATGACCAGGCATATATACTTAGGTACTTACGTTTCATTTGTATCTTCAAATAGATAAGAAAGATGTATTAAGTGATTATAGTATGCAGGTTATGATGTTTATCCCATAGCTGATTATACCATAGGTGAGTTAAGACCTCATTACGACTTTGGTGTCAGGTCTAGTGCTGACTTGCATGTTGGATAAAATCATTTCCCATGGTATATAGGTTTTATGAATCATTAAGATATAAAACACTATTATAAACTCTGCCACGAAATAGGTATTATAGAAAAACAGTAATACATAGTCATAAGGATATATAATTATATGTATGTGTGGGTATATATATAATGTTTAGTCTAGACATCAGTATAATTATGCACAATAAGATGTGACATCTGAGATTCATGCGTGTTATAAATCTTTTTGAAAAGGAAAATGGTTAAGTCTGGGAAAATCTTAATTTTTCCCAGCATTGCTTTGCCTCAGTGCCTTTTTATATCTGGGTTCTGAAAAGAAGACAAGGCAAATCATTTATTCTTGAGCCATTTTCTTTTGGTGTCTGTCTTCTCATGTGGTCCAAAGGCCACCAGTTTGCTCTCTAATGTGCAGATCAAACAAACCCTTTTGTTGTCCTCAATCAGAAGGCAGAGAGCTTGAGGCTGCAGAGTTGAAAGACATGGCTGCATGGTCTGAAAATAGAGCCGGACAGTATAGTCTGTTATTTATAATATCACAATATCTTTTTTTCTAATGGAACTTCTAGGCTTGCTTGGAGAGTCAGGACATGACATGACAAGAACAGAAAAGATAAAGAAGTTATCTCTCAAATATTCACGTTTGTAGCCACTTTGGCTGGAAAATGAAGGGCCAGATTTCGAAACCTGGCCAGCTTCTTCATGCCTGTAATTTTCAGGAGAATGTGAATGGAATTAATTGTGGGTGGAATTTAAACTATTTATTTGTCTTAAGAATTTAATTTTGGGGAAAGAAAACAGACATTTTAGTATTTAATGTCTGTTGTCAATTCTGTTACAGAACTGAACCTGCAGGGCTGCAAAAGCTGGGAAGGCCCAGATAAGGCCAGGATGAAAATGTTGCTCAAAATAAAACCATTCAAGGTTAACAAATTGCGAGACATCTTAAACAATTTAGCCAGCATATTGCTTGCTCACAACCGTATTTTCTGCTTTGCTGGTTTTAACTTGTTTTGACTAGTGTTGAAGGTTCAAACCAGTTGGGGACCACACAGCTTTATATAATTAAACATTAAACTGGTTAGTGGGGTTAAAACTGTTAAATATATCAAACTTTTCAGGGCATTGATTGAACAATATGTTATTTCATTTGGCATGTTATTTTAAGTATACCTAAGAAATGCAAAATGCCACGGGTAACAGAGAGACTGCAGAGAATAAGCAGAGGACACAGGATGTTCAGAAGCTGAAAGTTTGCATCTCTGCAAGCAAGGCATGAGAGATTCACATGCCATGTCAACTTGCAGATGCATTCAGCAAATTCTTCTGACAATAGTGCAGGAGAATGCAAGTGCTTTGTTGTGCATCCTACTAGAAATATTACATACTGCAGAGAAAAGAAAACAGAGAGGGTCGGTCAATATTTTTCTTGAATTTACTCCTAGTGGTGGAAGCTCTGCCCGGAGTATTCCATTTATGTTTGGAGCTCTGCACTATATCATTGTGCTGCTCTGTAAAGTAAATTTATTTCTGAAAAAAAAAAAAAGAAAAAGCCTTTCCTTGTAGCATATAATGCTGCCAGGAAGGTCTGAGGGATTAATTGATTTTTTCTTTTTAATTTGATGTGCAAACCGTAAAATAAAATAATCAGTTTATTTCCAGCCTTTATTACACTTTTAAAAGTTTTTTAATTTATTGGATTTCAAAGTGAAATGTCACTTACAGATTAAGAGTTTAAAGGAGTTTTATCTAAAAAATAGGAAAAAAAGAGACTTGATAAAACTTCAGGGTCTTTTAGGTTTTTTCCCCCCCCAGTCAAAACATTTGCAACTCATCTGTGAATAATTATGACCTGGAATGTCATTTTTGGTCAGCAAACTCTTTGCATGAAAAATTTTACATAGCCCAACACCCACACCTGTAAAATGCTGATTAAAGCTCTCTTCAGTTTTTTAACTGCATAGCCCAAGTGCAGGAGGGTGGATTTATTTTTCAGACTAATACTATATTGTTGTCTGAGTGCATCAGAAACAATCTAACAAAGGGGAAGTCTCTGCAGACTTCGAGTGCCCTGTTCCTCAAGGAGCTACTTGGGCGGATATTTTGTGGCTGACTGCTAGCAATGGAACGCCAATGTAAGTAGAGTCAGACTACTGCTGAATTCCTTACTCCAGCTCAGCTCTATGTCTGTGAATAAGGATGAGCCAAGGAAGAGCAGAAGCCAATGAAAATATTCTGACATTAGTTCCTGGTGGTCTACTGTCACTATGTATATCATTTCATTAAACATCTTTGTCATGCAATATATAATTTGGCTCCAATCGCTTGGGTTTGACTTAAAGAGTAGAGCCAGACCATAGACTCAATTTAGACTTTATCCTTTCAAATTTCTGGCTTCTCCTGTGTTGTAACAAAAACATTTTCTGTTGACTTTTTTAAAAACTACATGCATTTCAGGTGAGGTTTTCTTGGTGCCTTAAGAGTGGTTAGCTACCAAGTTGTCTGCTGCTGGCTAGTATTCATTTGCCTGGAAGGTTGCTCGGAAACTAGAACTTTCAAGAAACTGTTGCCCAGAGAGGTCATTTCCCTCTCTCCTCTTGCCATGCACGAATAGACAGGGCTAAATTTCACCGCTTGCCTTTACATTCCTGCTTCCTTCCTGACATGTACCAAAAAGGTGAAAATTCTGTTACAGACAAAGGGGTCCTTTTCAGTGCAGTGGACATTTACCAGTTGTTTATAAGGTGTAAGAGTGTAAAATGACACAGCAAGTGAAAAAACTTTGATTAAAATAGTTGATCTTTTGAAAACGTCTGTATTCAATCCAATGGATGTGAAATTTAGAGTATGAAAAAGTAATCTTTTCTATAACCAGTTAGTACATGTTTTCAGGAGGGGAGTTCTAAGCTGTGAGTATATACATTTTTTTCCCAGGAAAACTGATATATACTTAGAACACTAAGTATGGCTACTAGTAATGCTTTAAACCTTTAAATATACTTGGCTCCATTCAACAGATCAGTGTGGTGGTTCAGCTCATTAGCATTTGAGCAAATTTGTTAGACTTTTAAGGACTGTTTTCAGAATGGCCTAACCTGACAAATGCAGTGAATTCCAGATGCTAATGGCACCATTTATCAAGACAGAGCTTTTTAACATAATGCATAAACCTTTCGTACACGGTAGTTTTACTGTGCATTCAATTCTATTGCAATTCACTGCTTCAGGCAGAGGAAATGAAGAACTTAAGCAATGTAAACACACTAGGAAAAGACTCTTAGATCCGTGTGGCTCCTGGAGATGAAGTACGTACTTCCACAAAATTTGGCTTCCCCTGTAACAAAGTAGGGTGAACTACTTTGGGGAGTCTGGGGTTAAATTATCTGTCTAGGTGTTTTTATGTTTCTCCTCTTGGAAACATCTGAGCATCATGTACCCTATCAAAGCTTCTAAAAATGAAAATATCTTATTTTTTGAGGAGTTACTTAGAGCTTAAATTGCTTTGGCAAGGAACATTTTTCTGTTTGCTGTTTGTTGGGTCATGCTGCACAACAAAGCTTGTGTTAACTAAATTCAACTAGTATTTCATTGCTATTTACCCTATTTACTCTCTGTAGCTACAATATAGCTAACTGTTATGCTACCAGAAACTCTTTCCTCTCTGTGATGTTTGGAATAATATTAAAAGTAAGAAACTGACCAAGCAAAGAATAAAAAACATTATTTTGAGATTGATTATGTTGAAGCCAATACTAAATGAGAAACAAAAATATGGAAAGAGAAACAAAAATATGGAAAGAATCGAACAGTTTAACATACTCCCCATCTCCCAGCTTACATTACTCTTTCTAATGTCTTAGAATTTTCCAGTCTCCTTGACATTTGAAAGCGATCCCTGTGAAACCAGCCTGATGTCTGCCTCTCTGCTGAAGCAATGACCATATTGCTCCCATTCCCTGGACCCAAGACTTTTCATCTTTCTAGACCCTTGTATCCTGTCAGACTAAGCTGACACTTCAAAAAGTAATGACTGCACTCCAGAAAAAAAAAGAAAAAAAAAAAAGTTGCATATTCCTTAAGGTCCCAGTTCTGGAAAGCAACGAAGTATAGTCTTAATTTTACTTTTATTCACCTTATCAGTTGCAGATAGCAGCTCCAGTTTATACCAGCTCACAGTCTGACCAAAGGGCTGTAACTGTTACCCATGTTGGTGTGAGATCATGCAATTCTTTTTCTTTTTCCTGCCTGTTTTATTCCAAATACAGTTGGCTTCAGGTTCCCATCTCTTATTATTTACAATGCAAGAATTTTGGGCCTTGATGCTACAAATGTTCCTGCATGTTTAACTACAAGCATATGAGTACTCCCAAATGAAGGCCCTGGAACTCTTCACTTCTTAAGTACATAGTCTCCGATCCTGGAAATTCCTGTGCATATGCTTTTCTTTACCCCCTTGAGCAGTCTCATTAATTTCAGCAGGACTACCCACAGTAGTAAAGTTAAAACACGTACATAAGTATTTGCAGGTTCAGGTCCATAGTGACATTTCTCGTCCTCCAATGTTATTTTATCCCCAAGCCTGTTCATTGTCAAAAAATGAATCTTTGAGTAATCAGGCCTCACAACTCCCCTCAAACCCCTTCCTGGAACTTATTTTATATGCTGTTCTCTGGCAAGGCCTATGGACAGCAGCAAGACTGTCCTAAATCAAATAACCTTAAGAATCTGACATGAATTGACAAGAGCCAAGTATGGCTGAGCTAAAGTTTAGACCAAGCTGAAGTGAATAGTTCTCCTGGTTGTAGTTTAATTTTAGTAACACTCCTTGCAGTTGCTCTCTACTTCATCTGATTTTTTTTTTTTTTTTTAATGATAGAAAATAAGCTGGATGGGAGTTATAGATGAGAGAGATTTGAATGCCAAAATGCTAGAATTTGTGTTCTTAAATGACCTAGAAGAGAGGCCTCCGTTGCACTTCTTAGCTGCTTATGTTTTGTAACATTTTACTCCAAATGGGCACTTGAGGTTTGAAGCGGGACAATTAAGTAGTTTCACAGCTTTGGTACAAAATCCATCTGTGTTACTGGAAGTTGCACTGTGTAGGTGTGAGGAGCAGAGGAGCTCACAGGCATGGATGAACAACTGGGAAATCCTCTTCCAGCCCCATGTCAGGTCCCTGGGCAATTACCTCTCCACCGGGGAGGTGCAGAGGCTGTTCTTGGTGAGGCATTGTCCCCCAAAGCCTGCACATTTCCATCTGTTTCCTTACAAAAGCAGCTGCACTGTGGTAAAGGCAAATGTGGCAACAGCAAGTGGGGCTGCAGCCTGATGGGTTCAGCTGAAAGGCAGGAAATCCTGACTGCTATTCCTGGTTTATACATTGCCTGCTTGAGGCCTTAGGCAAAAGAGTTGACTTCTCCAGCATCATCTATAACATCGAACAATGCACCTGAAAATCAACAGTACTTTGCAGTACTTAATTCCTGTTGAAGAAACTTTGGGCTCTGCTTTGCGAAGATACATTCCCAATGTATTACACATATAGGAAGTAGTGGGAAAAGCAGATGAAGAAAATAGTTATAACTTGTTATGTAAACACATAGATCGGATGTTTTAACAGGTTATATCCATCAAATGCACATGTAGCTCTGTTCCTAAATTATGTCCAGAACTGCAGGTACAAATAAAAACTAATTTCTCTTGCAAAGTGGACTTGCTCATCAACACATACAGCAGCTTTACATGAATGTGAAATTGTGGTGACTGTGCATGTAAAGGCATGCCTAACTGGCTTAAAAATCAGACTCAAACAATCCCATAACTCCATAATCCCCAAAATATAAACAACTGACATGGATTTTAAGTTCCAGTGTATTAGAAGTGGGAAGCATCAGTTGTTTTAAATGGAAACAGCAAATTACTGTATCTAAAACTCTGTCACTTGCTCCAAGCAGAGCTCAAACAAATTACGGCTTATCTGAATGATTTCAGATAAAATTTTGGATAGGATTAACTGTGATGTTCTTTGTTCTCTAAACTTTAGAGCACTTAAGGAGAGGAGCTGGCAACATGGACAGTGTTTTATGATAAAAGATGTAATAACAGCTTTAGAGGAGGAAAGACAGCTGCACATAAGCAAAGTTAGAATAAACTTGGAATTTCTGGAAATTTTATTAGTGAATATAGAGCCTTCTTGCCTATGTGTAGATAAGCACATGGATGTTTTGTAAGGAAGAGAGAAATATAATTACCTCTATTATGCATAGAAAATAAGAAATATCTGAAACTTGATTTTTCTGCATGAGAAAAGATGATTGCTCCTATTCTCAGAAATAGATTTTTTTAATTTTTAGTTATGTTTTCCCCTCACCCATAAAAATGATTATCAGTTTCCCTAACCAAAACATGTTTTCCCAAGTACTGCGTTTTTGGAAGTTATTTGCTAAGATTGCTTCAGTGTTTTAAAATATCTGGGCTGAGATTCCAGTTTTGGATTACATTAAATTTGAAATCTTCATGTTTGCCATATTTTCACTCTTAAAAGCAAGGGAGGAAGGAAAAGCAACAAAAAAAAGTAAAGTAAGTGTTTATTAAAGAGGGCCAAAATTTTTTTGCAGCTATAAATGAATGAAGCTTCATTAAATTCAGGGGAGCTAGACCCACTTGCATTAGCAGAAAATAGGGTCCTTTTTTTCTCTCCTTTTCAATAATTTTTCAAATGCTATTTTTAACAATTCTAGGGGGAGGGGGAAAGTAGGGTGGAAAACAGTTACAGCCATTTTATCACATTTTACTCCTAACAATGCAGTACAAATGAAAAGAAACCATAATGCTCTGTAGAATAATACATTAATCATCATCAGTCGTCATTCAGTGCAGTATGTTCTTTCCACACCATGCAAAATATGAACAGATACCCTCATGAGAAGGAGAAATGTCTTATCTAATCGTTCACCTAGCCTGGAATATATAATGGGTTGCAGTGGGGTTGTGCGTTATTTGTCATCTCATGTATGGGGCCAAAATCACGTGATGGGTTTCCTTTGAACCGTGAGAGATTTATGAAAGGTTTCACCCCTCAAGGGGTGTGAATTAAAGGGGTTAGAGGCCCATATACCCAGAATATTTTTACTCAGTGACAGATTAGTTGTTTTTCCTTGAGAAAAAAATAATAATTTCACTGGCAAAAAACCCCTTTCTTAAGTTATTTTTCATGAGGAACTAACTAGCTGAACTTGGTACATTGTGCCTCATCACTGAAAGATTTATTGTCCAACTAAATTTAACTATGTAGCAGCCCAGCTGCATCTAGCCTTGCTCCCTCATGAATGCCTAAGGGCCTGATCCTGCAAAGGGGAATATGCCTTGTGAGAGGGGCTCAGCACCCTTCACCAACAGCAGTCAGTGACCTACCAGCCTACTGAGATAGTAGATGGGATCTGAAGGAGTTTCGTATGGAAAACTTGTCCTAGTGGGAAGGTAGGAGAGCTTCAGTCACTTTTTCTCCTGGACTCAGCAGGGTCCCTGTGAAGTTACTGCTCCTGCTGTATGCTCTGGCCATGCCAGACACCCATCTGCCCTGGCAGGACGGCGAGGGGAGACTCTGGTTCAATGTATCAGCAGTGGAGACACTGGCTGCAGCTCCTGTGAGGCACTTTGCGGGGTTTAATCTAGATCTTTTCCACCATTTGCATTGAGAAGATGTTTCCTGGAGAAATTTTTGATAAATATTTTTACAGTCTCATCTGATGAGCTCTTTACAATTGTTATGCACAATGTGGCAGCGTGACACACTCTGCGGCTTTCTGCATAGCTTAGTGAAGTGACTGTTTCACAACCTTTCCTCTTTCCTCATGAAGTCTCTAGAAGCTACAGTTCAATCTCAGTATTTTCATTCTCCATTAGACTTCTTCAGTAACTCAGTCTTCAAAAACCAGCATAGGAAACTAGTCCCAAATTATCCTAAATACACTAATGCAATCAAGCCTGAAACTCAAAATGAAGGGTTTGTACCCTATGATCTCCAGCAATTCCCCTTCCCCCAGATTTTTCACTTGCTCATAGAACCCATCGTTACTCCTAACAACATAAAATTATTGCAGTTGGGAGGCAGTGGTACAAGTATTAACAGAAGGATGGTCAGGAGGTTTCCTAGAGATGTAACATGCAGAAGAATAAAATTAGGCGGAAGCTTCCAAATTACTTGGATACTTGCGAAAATTTCAACTAAAAATTCTTCATGAAACTTCTCCTCTAATATTTCTTTCCCATGTCCCTCCTAGTCTCTCTTTTTCTTATACAATATACGTGTATGGATATTTCTACTCTAGTCCTTGCATCTGTCTCATAAATATATCTCATAAGTGTCTGCATGCTTAGGTATGAAAATATACTTTGTAAAACGCTATAATGTTTGTACTGTTTCCAATCCTCTGTATCTCTGAAAAATAAGTAGGTGCTATACTTATGTCATTTATTGCTATTTGTTTCTTTATGTTGGTTCCTCTTAAAGTGCTTTTCTCATAGCATAGCTCCAGGGCATCCTTGCATACAGTTATGATACATAAAAAAACTGAAAAGCACAATTTAAACTGCAGCACCTCATCTGCTCTCCCTGTTTGTCTGTACTTTTCCCTCTGCCGAACATCATATTCCTTTCATTTGGCAATATAATATGATCCACCATAAAGAAATATGGCACAGTGGAGGGTGAGTCATTCTGGCTAAAAGGTTAGGGCCAGATCCTGCATTCCCTCTTCCAAAAAAATTCCTCTGCGTTTGAGTAAGAGCATTTCCCAAGTTGGGAACCTCAAGACTCAATCCTAAATTATGTATGCTGGCATGGGCTAGCTTTTTTAGCTACAGGGTGCTTCAGTTTGGAAAGTGATTGCCATTTCTCTTTGCATTATGCCAGTTCTTAAAGTTCTTCCTTGTTCTTTGTTCTTGGAGGATCGGATTTATTCACACTGGAAAGACCCGTACTGTTTAAGTAATCCTTATCTGTTGAACAGTTAGAAGGAAATTTCGGAGGGATCTCAGCTTATGCCTTCCAAAGTCTGGGTCAGTGAACTGAATGGGTGTTTTGTGGTGCATATGAAGGACTTCAAAACCTGTCGTGTAACTCGGCAAAACTCCCCATGGCTTCAGTGAAGGCTTTGTCTGAGCCAGAGTTTGTAGCTCAAACAGGCTTAATATTTGGTTGCCCTCTTGTTTTGTGGTGGTTTTAGCTCTCTGTTGGACAGCCTGGGTGCAAAGGTCTCCAAGCAAGCAAGCTTTAGGGCTGAAAATGCCAACAGGACAGAGATGCCATCCAAACTAGCCAGCCTGACTCTCTGGCCAGCTCAAGCACCTCTCTGCTTGGGGCTTCCATGTAGGTACCCCTACTTGGAGCAGAGCAAGGTCTGGCTCGGCTATCCCGCCAACCGTTAGAGCTCTTCTCTGCAGTGTGGAACCATCCTCTGCCTAACTGGATTTGAAGCCAGTTCTGCCACCTTCCAGGAGAGCACACTAACCACCAAATCATTCCTGTTTTGCATAGAAAGATATTAAAGAGGGGATGAGAGGAGATAGAAAGACAGATTAAGTCTGCTGGCTGGGGTGCTGATGCAGAATGTGGGAGAGTCACCTTCCACCTTCTCTTCTAATGAATATTCAAATGTGTAGAAAAAGTGGAACAGTTTCAGTGGGAAAGGCTGGACGATACCCACCTCGACAGGGAGGGCAGCATCTGGGGGCTTTGCTGTGAGATGGGAGCTAAAATTCCCACTCTAAATCAGGATATGGGGTTTGAACTTGAGTCTCCTACACCGAAGGCAAATAGAGTATCCTAACTGCTGAACTCCTGCCAAAGGTGAAGGTGGTGTCAGTCCTTGATCCATGAGGTCATCTCAAAACACCACTTTTGAATCAGGCCGTATGGACAAATTTAGGCAGAAGAATATTTAGCATTTACGTCGTGGATCTTGTTGCAACATGAACCAAAATTGCAATAGAAGGGTGACACAGCAAAGATTCTGGTGCTTAGCACATTTTATTAGTGGAAACTTAGACATCTGAGGAACCTAGGCTCTTCCAGACTAGCTGAACGAGGTTCTTGAGTACCTCATTTCAGAATTAGTGACTCCTAACTCCTAATGTGTCAGTTAGGTGAGCGTGTTATTTCATGACCCTAAGCTTTTCAGATTTTATCTTGTTTGCTCTTTTAAAATTCTTCCTGTAGCTGTTCTCCAGTGATTTTTTTCTGCTCCTTATGCTGCATCAGTCATACATCAGGTTGTGGCTACTCCCCGGTGGCTTGCAGAGAACAATAACATAGGTGAGAAAATATGCCCACTCATATATTTTGATTGTTTGACTTTCCCCTATATCTCTCTGGAATATACCTCTACCTGTGTGCTTATTTACATACTAATGTGCAAGTATTTGCAGACCCACATATTTAGCAGGACACAGAAACTGGGGAATAATCTGTAGATAGTAGAAGTATATCATTTTGATTTACAGTCTAACATTTAAATGTTTTGAGGTCAGACCTCTGAGCGAAAATAATTCACAACTGGATATACAGCTTCCACAGGCTGTACATTTATTGCCAACAAGTACAACACAGATTGTTTTTTACGTGCCTGCTTTTTATTGCTTTAGATGCTGTTGCAGGATAGTTCACATAAACATTTATATAGGGTTTAGAAAACAGTTGTTAGCGAGGAGGAAGCTTTTTCTGTTTACACAGCCTCGGAACAAAGCCACCGCGCGGAGCTTCCTGTAATTGACATGTGGGCGGGTTTTTTTCAAGTCACTGACTGGAAGAAGTGAGTGTCTGAGATTTATTCCTGACAGGACTTAAATTACTGGTAGCCTGACACATTTGTGAACAATTACTAGACACTGAGGTGTTTAAAGTAATGGGTAATGTTTGCTCGAGGGATGGGGAAGTTTCAAAACCATTAAAACAAAACAATTTTCCATTTGATTAGTAAAAAGCAAATGCATACGTTTATTTTTTCTAAAAGGCACACGTATATTTGACTTCTTAAATAATTTTTCTCTCCACAAGCACATGCTTAAAAATTCCCTTGATTTTCTTAACGGTAAGTTACCGTACATTTGTACGAGTATCGGTTAGCTGAGCTTACAGTCAGCTCTGAACATGACACCTATGAGCTTGCAGTCTCCCAAAAGGTGAATCCACTAGTGATGTCTCAATTAGAAAAGGATCTTATTGTTAAGTTCTCTGAAATAATAATAATAATATCTACTTTTTATGTCCTCCTTTTATTTTTCAATTTGAAAGAAGGGAAAGACCCTCAAATTTACTGCTTTATCCATTTGACCATTAAACACCATGAACATTTATAGAAAATAAACTCTGTTTAATTCTCTCATTAATACACACTACATTTATTCATTTATTTGTAACCCTTCAAGGTAAAAGTTATATTTATTTCCATCATTTCCATTCAGTGTTCATATGCAGTGACTCCTTTCATTCCTCATTACAGAACCTGGGTCTAGGGAATGCACTTCATCCCAACCCCCCACATTTCTAGTAGCCATTTGAGAGACTCCTGTCACAAAGGAATACAATATTGCCTGGGATTATTAAAGGTTTTTAGGAAGCATCCTACATGCACACTGAACTGTGTGTACGTACTTTTATCCATCTTCCCTTGTTAATCATGATCTGTTGTACAGGTGCTGTCTCTGCAACTTGTGTTTATTCTGAATTCTATGATGAAAGTGAGTTAGGATATTAAAACTACATACATCTACTAATATCCAAAATAAAATATTTAGATGGTGAACATAAATCAGTATTTTAGAGAAGACTAGTAAGCCTGCTTCACCACTGGTCTAGCAACTAGAAGCCAAATTGTTCTTCCTGGCTGAGTCAATAAAAATGTTTATACACATCTTCAGTGCAACGTGGCCACACAGAGAGCTGCAAGAAATGTGTGTGGTAGTGGTAGGTTAGGATGCGAAGCTGAGAGCATTGTTTGCACTACTGTTGATCCAAGCACTTGGATACTCCAATTCAGGTTGCCCAAAATCATGACACTGATTTAAGCGTGTTAAGCTTTCACCAAAATAAATTTAAATTTCATCCCATTTTTTAGTTATTCCTCTAACCACAAGGATAAGATGCTTCTCTAAGGAAACAAAAAAGCAAAATGCTTATGTAATCACATTGTCCCCATTAGACGTCCTCCCACTGTTTTATTGGGACTCTCACAATGTAAATGTGACAGTTTTTCCCATGGGCAGTTTGCTGCTTCACAAAATAAGCCTTTTCCTTATAGTGATTTAATATTCTTCAGGAATGAAGATCATAGAATCATAGAATCACCTTGGTTGGAAAAGACCTTTAAGATCATCGAGTCCAACCGTTAACCTAGCACTGCCATTCCACCACTAAACCATGTCCCTAAGCACCTCATCTATCTGTCTTTTAAATACCTCCAGGGATGAGGACTCCACCACCTCCCTGGGCAGCCCATTCCAGAGCCTGACAACCCTCTCAGTGAAGAAGTTTTTCCTAATGTCTAGCCTAAACCTGCCCTGGCGCAGCTTCAAGCCATTCCCCCTCGTCCTATCGTCTGTTACCAGGGAGAAGAGGCCGACCCCCACCTCACTACAGCCTCCCTTCAGGTAGTTGTAGAGGGCGATCAGGTCTCCCCTCAGCCTCCTCTTCTCCAGACTAAATAGCCCCAGTTCCCTCAGCTGCTCCTTGTATGACTTGTGTTCCAGACCCCTCACCAGCTTGGTTGCTCTCCTCTGGACCTGTTCCAGCAAGGCAACATCTTTCTTGTAGTGAGGGGCCCAAAACTGAACACAGTATTCGAGGTGCGGCCTCACCAGCACCGAGTACAGGGGCACGATCACTTCCCTACTCCTGCTGGCCACACCATCCCTGATACAAGCCAGGATGCCATTGGCCTTCTTGGCCACCTGGGCACACTGCTGGCTCATATTCAGGCGGCTGTCAATCAGTACCCCCAGGTCTTTTTCCACCAGGCAGCTTTCCAGCCACTCTCCCCCAAGCCTGTAGCGCTGCATGGGGTTGTTGTGACCAATGTGCAGGACCCGGCACTTGGCCTTGTTGAACCTCATACAATTGGCCTCGGCCCATCGATCCAGCCTGTCCAGGTCCCTCTGCAGAGCCCTCCTCCCCTCCAGCAGATCAACACTCCCACCCAGTTTGGTGTCATCTGCAAATTTACTGAGGGCACACTCAATCCCCTCATCCAGGTCATTGATAAAGATATTAAAGATGCATCTGTGTGTTTCGCTAGGCTTCCTGGAAGTGCAGACTTCCAGATTTCAGCAAGCTGAGGTATTATCAGAGCAGCTTAATTTGTTGCAAGAAGACTGGACTCTCATTGCTGAATGAGTATTCCCTCCCTCAAGTAGATTGTTCTCGAGCACTGTTAGAAAATCCCTTTTTTTCCGCAGCTTCCTTTTTGACAACAACTTAGGAGGTGATCTGGGAACTGGGAACTACCTGAGCTTTTTTGATTTTGCCATAGTGTTGGGAAAATATGAAGAGAGGTAGTAGATACAGCTTCAGCCTTCATAAATTACTACCTGTCCACTGCTTGCTGTAATGCAGGTGTAATCAAGGTAGGGTACATAGGAGATGTATTAATTCCTTGAACTTTTTTCCTGGCCTGTCCTGAGACAGAATTCAAGGGCTCCCAGACTTAGCTGCTGTCTCCAGGAAAGGGGCATCATTCAGACTCCAGTGGCCAGTGGGCCAAAATTTTCTTGTCGTGCACTACAGGAGTACATACCTGTCTTTTACATTCATGGAAAATAAGAGAAACTCTGTGTCTTTTTGATGTAATTTCCAAAGTGGTTTGCACTGGCTTCATTAGGGCGAGAGACCTGAAAATTCATCCAATGTGCCCTGTGTAGGACACTCTCCACTACGTCAGTCAGCTAAACCACTGTCTGCTCCTCATTTGAACTTATGTAGAATATTCTATAAACCCTACAAACAGGGAGGTTTTATTCCCTCATTCTTGTTTTCTGTGTCAGTTCTTGATGCATTGAGTAGTAAAAAAATGTGTAGCATGCTGTTAGCACAAAAGAATGAAAAATAATACCAAAAATAAATCATGAAACTGCAATGAATGCGTCTATTTTTACACATTGTGTTCTGTCTCAAGGAAATTTCAGAAGCTTCAGCAAAAGAACCCAAAACACTTCCAGGGTATCAATCACCATAGGGATGGCTTTCTCTTGGTGTTGCAAACTTTATAGAAGAATAAAGGGGGAAAGGAGAAAAAAGAACTGCAGATGTTCCAAACTTTCTATGATCTTTTACAATTATTCAGGGCGGCGCCTCTTCTGTAGACTAACTATGTGCTGTTTTGCTCGCATATTCATAAATTTTTCTCATTTGTGAGAGTCGCTGAATAGAGCATGTGAATTGTTTTACCCAGTAGGTGGTGGAGCAATAATGAAGCATTGTGATTAAGTAGTGTTGGAACATCTTATCTTCCTCGCTGAGTGGGAGGCACCATTAGTAGTAAAAGTAATTACCTGTGTAGAACGTGCTGATTGCACTGAGTATCTACTCCATGACACAAAGAATGTCTTCTCAACTTTAGGGACTTTAAGAGATCTCCATTTGATGCTAATTTCACATTTTAAGGAATAGCACATAATTCCTTTTGATTTTTCGTTGGTGTCAAAATTACAAATAAACTTTGCAAGAGCTTTTTCTCCTCATCAAAATTCTGTCCTTGTCATTGGTAGCTACAGAAAGAGGATGATCGAAATATCACACGAAAGAACTGGAACTGTAAAAGCAGGGTACGTTCCCAGTGTGGCATCTGGACTCGCTCGCAGCTTGAGGGGGTGTCCCGCAGAATGAGACTGCAGTGCCCTGATCTACCCGGAATAGTGTTACTCTATAGAAGTGATGCAGATAATGATTCAGAAACAGGGCATCAACACTGAGCATTGAGAGAAGGTCTCAGCTTACAAAAAACTCCTTTAATGGGGGATATGTGGGAGGCTGTTGCCACTGATGGCATCAGCCGCTTACAGGGTTATTCTCACAGAAGCCAATCTGTAGTATAATACACTCTGTCCTAAGGTCTGCATTTCATAAGCATTCATCCATCTGCCTGACAGTTTCCAGTAACTCAGGGAATAAAATATTAAGATATGATGTAAATAAGCGGTTCTTTCTATCATAGAAAAATGGGTTTATTTTTTATTTCATCTGTAGATTGTCCCTCTGGTAGTTTCTGTATCTCATGTAGCTGTGAAATTAAACCTTACTGCTCATCTCTACACTTTTAAACCCTTTCAGCTGCTTTGAAAAACTTATAAAAAGTCCTGGGATCCAAAGGGGCCCGTGACTTTTAGGATAAAAAAGAAAACTAAGAGCATTTATGGTTTGTTTTAGGTCTGATTCAAAGCCTGTTGGAATCACAACAAAGAGATTCTCACTGATTTTTGAGATTAATATCCAGGGTTTGAACATAATGTCTAACATAAATGCAGTGCTGCTACGCTCCTGAAAAGTACCTGAGCACATTTGTAATAATGTAAGGGTTAGATGACTGTATTGGGCAACATTTGTAGACAGGTAGAGTCAATTAAAATAATTGACAGCAGAGAAAAAGCCTTGTGGAGGGGCTGTTATTTTCTCTGTTCTCTGTATTACTTTATATAGGCATTTCCTTTGGTTTGTTTGGAAGGATATGAGGTCATAGTGATTGGAGACAGGCAGAAACTTTAATGAAGGTGACAAACTGTCGTTGCATTGATTGCTTATTTCTGTATCATGGGCGATCTCTTCCACCTATAAAATGGCAACATTTGTTTGAGGAACGGTATGGTTTTAGTCAACAGCCTTAACTTCAGATTTTTTTCAGAAGCTTTGGCCAGTTTTTCTGCTACAAATACAGTTTCTAAGTGATGTTTCTAATTTAATTTTTTTTTTCAAAGTCTCCTGGGGAAACTGTTTTTTTTAAATCTCTCTCCGAATTACACCGACCTGCTTTTTTTAAGTATTTTATTTTTCTTGTATTTTTTGGTTAATCTGTGATACACTTTACCGATGTTATATATCACTAGGGTCCTGGATAAACTGTCTGTGACCACAACTGAAAGTTTGAGGAGTAAGTTTAGGAGTGTGAAAATATTAATTTGCTGGAGCCATAAGAGTGGAAATACATTTTAAATAATCAGACAAAATATTAACTGGTGATTTTATCACTAAAGTAAGCCCAGATAATGATTAGCACCATGTGAAATCTGGCATTTTTTCTTTGCAGAAGTGAATGCAACATTTTTGTTCAGTATTAGTTTCCATGGGCTTAGCTTAGCTTGATGAAAAATAAATGAGAAGTCGAAAAGAATATCATTCTAAATGAGTAGGAGTCACATGGTTTTGTGTGGAGCTGTACGACTGCATGTTTTGTGTGGTTCTAGTTTGCAAACATAAGGTTGGCTTCAAATTGGGCCTGAGCTGATTTTATTCTTACTGGTGTTGAGTTAAGCAAAATATCTGGAAAATATTTCAGCAAAGCAAATTCAGGAATTTAACTGAGACCAAAATCAGGCACATTTTGCATGACAGATTATATTGCTGTAATTGCGAACAGCAATTTAATGATTAAAAAAAATATTGTGAATATCCGTTGTTCATTGCTGGTGTTTACAGGGGCTGACTGCCTTCAAGGGCACCAGACAGACAATTTCCGTCCCTTAGTATGGCATGAATACAGTGAACAGAGATTTTACTAAAAGTAAGAATAGAAGTAGCATAAAATTTGCATAGCTTAGCGTTCTTTTCCAGAATCCTACTAAAATTCAGGAATGCTCCTCTTTGCATGATACCTTTCCATATCACTCAGGGATATGTTGGTAGTCCAGTATGCATTCTTATGCTTTAAAGCATGATGATATTAAAATACCAAATTAGCTGTGTTCCTTAAAGTAAGATTCCAGAATATTTGTGTCTCCAGCTACTAACTGTAAATGAGAACACCTTTATCTTGTCATCGGGTAGTAGATAAATCATTATTAGTGGCAAACTTTTATATTGTGCTGGGATCCCATTGTGCTACAAATACCGCAATGATTGAAAAAGGCAATGTTGATCTGGCTTTCTGATTAATCCAGTAAATTACAGATGTGCATTATACACAATAAAATTTTAGCCTTGCTGAAATGTGTCCCATAATTTGTGTTCAGAAAAATAAGTAACATTTTTACAAATATGTTTGCAAGTCCTAGATTTGAATTTTCTTTTAAAATCATCTAAAATGCTGATTGTGAAATTTAACTGCAGTAGAAGGTAGTGAAATATGTGCCCTACATATATCAAACCCAAAATATACTGGTAGAGATTGATGGTCAGTGCAGATATTATGCACGTAAGGATCATGCACACAAGTAATTGGCCAGGTTTGTTCAAGAATTGTTTAGGTCAAAGGAATCTAATATCTGAGAAAGGTTCTGGAGCGATGCAGACCTGCATGTGCCTAGTTAGCACCAACAAAAACATTGCAGTTTTTGTTTTAGGAATAGAATCCAAATTTTGACTCTTGATTCATATCCATTGCTTAGACACAGAGAAATGTAACTCCAAGCAAAAACTTACACAGGAGGGAGAGAAAAATGAAATGTGATGTTTTGGTCCAAGTGAGTTTGTTTAAGAAAGAAAAATTGAAAAAGCATTTTTGGCAGTTAAAGTGTTATGTGGGTTTACAGTCCTTTTTGGAATATGCAATTACGTCACAATCAATATTGTTCTTGATAAAACTGAACCACAGACAACCTTTTTAAAAAAGAAGCAGACCCTGATCCCTGGACCAAATAATGAAATTTGCAAAGGAAAATTCATAGTATGTGATGGAAAAAAGACGCATACACCTGATGTTAGTGGGGAAAATATTGGACAGAAATTGTTAGCATGATGGGAAATTAAATTACTTTAAACAGTATTTGAACATGAAGGGAACAGAAACTTGATTAGGGAAATAATTTCAGATGTTCTTTTAATTCTGTCTAAGTCCAAAAAGCCCTCCCAAAAATCCTAGAGCCAATCAGCCACAAACTGCTACATTTACAAGGAGACACTGTGGTCAAGAGACTAGCACGCAGATGATCTCCTCCTAACTCCTGACTTTTCCATGGCTTTCAGCACCTCATCCAGAGCCAGTCTCCAAGGTTTTTATTCACACTGAGAAGTATCTCCTGAGTAATTCAGCTGAATCTGATAGCAGCCTAATCTACTTCCACATGACCAATGGCCTCTTGATCAGATGACTATGCCTTCCATGCAATGAACTAAGGGTATTTCCACCCTATTCTCCTTTGGTGTCTCTCTTTGTAAACTGTTGCGGATAAATGCTATGAAGTTGTGTTTGTAGCACATTTGGGGACATGGAGTGGAGGGAAGGAAGAGAGAAGGCCAACTGAGTTTCACAGATTTGTTCAAGGAACAGTCAATGTCTGGTATCTTTAAGTCCAGTTTCTAATATTCCCCCTGTAACACATTCAGACAGAGTCCTGCTGGGCAAGAGGCACCCCTTTGGCAGGGGCCTACCTGCAGACTCTGAGAGGTATTTAGGAACTGAATGCAGTGAGAATTAAGCACTTACACAGGAACAGAACCTGCAGCTGCCCAAAGTCATAGAAGAAACCTGTAGCCAACTGTCTCTTCTAGTCCAAACCTTCCCCTGCCCACTGAATCGTCTGGGTTTTCACAGGAGCTGCCCCTATTAGTCTGGTCAAAGCAGAGAGGATGCACCCATGAAAACATCGGGGTGTATATGGAGAAAGGGGAGAACCGGGGAACTGGCCAGCTTGCTGAATTTAGCACCCCATCTCTTACATGGTGTTAATATGGAGATCAGAGTCAATAAAACACATGGAGGCAAAATGTATGATTCCAATTTACATTAAGGAACTTAAAAGTTGTGAAATATGTGAAGAACAAACTGTTGTGAGAAAATAAGTGCCAGCCTTCCTGCAAATTTTATATCTGATTCTGCAAGCATGGGAAGTCTTCAGGACTGTTCCTGACTTGGCTGCCAGTTTATGTGGGAGGGGAAACAGCCATTTTGCTCGAGGGAAATATTTTTTAAAAGTTCCATGACGAGGAGGGGTTTTGTTTGTTTGTTTGTTTTTGTTTTCCTGCATGAAATGAGTTTTGCAGTTTCAAATAATGGTCCAAAGGCTGGATTCTGACTCCATCAACTTCAGCCGAGATGTTACATGTGTGCTTCTGTGTTGAGATTTTAGCAAGGTAAGTTTGTCTGCCTATAGATACGTATACACACATATATGCATTGTCTGTGTGTGTGTATAGATGTACACAAGTTTAAGCTTTCATCTGGACTGCGTTTTTGAAGAAAGTGTTTCAGACAATGCATTGTTCCAGTTTTATGGATTGCAAAGATAAAGCACAAACCCCACAAATTACAACGGAGAAACACAAACCTTCCAAGCCCTATCCCAGCCCCTGCCTCTCATGAAGTGGCACATTTTGTGTCTTAAACAGGGGGGCAGATTTTTTAAAGAACAGCTGGCCATACAGCAGTTGCCACGCAGGAGGCTCAGGAGTGAGTGGATTTCAGGCAGGGTTAGCCAGCATTTAGGGAACAAAATAAAGGGGGAAATTTTTCAGATGTGCTTTACTGGGGTCCCACCTCCTGGTAACAGGAGGAGTTTGGGAGTTTCTTCAGAAAATCTGCTTTTTCATGTAGGTGTTGGATTGGAAGCTGAAGCTTTGAAAATCTGGCCTGAGAGGCCTATTTTTAAAATATGGTTTCTGCTTTTTCAGACACAATTTTGTGATCCCAGCTAATTAGGAGAACAGCCATGTGGTTAGACATCTGAGTGCTAGTCTTATTACTTGTAACAATGACCATGTTAGAAAATCTGGTCCGATGTGGTTTTGTTGTTATTTTGGTTTTTTGCTTTCAGAATAGACTGGAATCTAGTTTTCAGGCTGTGTTGGATTCCATTTCTGATGTTGTAACAAATGAAGTTGCTATTCAATAAGACTGTTGCTGATGGACTCGAATAAAATTTCAATTGAAGTGACATCTTTTATTTTCAAATGTCAGTTTCTCCCTTCCGTATTCTACACGTGCTTTCGGACCACTGGTACATGAGAGCTGCTGCGTGACTCTTCTTCAGTTTACCGTTCAGTCATCCAAAATCAGAAATACAAAAAAGTTTTCAGTATCAACTGTAATTAAAATGTAGGTTTCAAAAGGAGTTTTAGTCAACTCCCCAGACTGAAAGCTTACTTGAGGTTGAGTATATCATGCTAACAAAATCTGAGGTTTATATTACAAAGTGACTTTAAGAGACCCCAAGTAGGAGAGTGAAATTAAGTATGTTATGAAAAATTGTGTCCTCAGTTGACCTCTTTGGAAGAGGAAAAGAGTAATCAAGGGCAAAATTTATTCTGTTTTGTAGAATTTGGCTAGCAATTTGAAGGAGAAATGACTCCATCTAACTAGCTGATATTGCGTCAGGTACTGCAGAGCTTGATCGCCAAACACAGATACATCTGGTCCGTGTGTGTAGGTTTCATGGTGGTTATTCAGAGAATTAGAGCCAACGCCACATTCAGGAAAGAGAGTATAGGCATAAAATATCTCAAAATGTAGCTGCAAAACTTGCACGCCAAAATTAATAAGGAAATATTACAGCCTTTCTGTGGTGCTGGTTTCTCACAGAAAGCCACTGATTATAAGTACAGAGCAACTATGGGTTTGTTTTTTTTTTTACTTAGCTCCTACTAATTGCTGATGATCTCCCAGGATATTAGAGCCTGAACCTGTTTATGTCACAAGCCTGCTTCTCCCCAAGGTACAGCCGTAAAAACAAAACATAACCCAAGAGGTTTGTATCAGGATTATAGAAAAAGTGAATAACATTCCCTAATAGGAGGTAGGTAGGTCTTCAATTTCAACAGCTGCTTTTATATTACCATGTTATTATTTCTATACTACACCCTTGCTAAAAATGTCAAGAGCAGTTCCTCTGTACCATCACTGTGCTGCAATTTCCTCCCTATCGCAGTTATTGCTTGTGATATAACAGCATTCAGTCGGGATTAAGACCTCATTGTGCTTTGTGCTAGGCACAGTATAAATACATAACAAGATACAGTCTCTGTCACGAAGAGTTTACAGATTGACACCAGCCCCGAACAGGAGCAGATTCCTCACTCAAGTCAAAGGCACTCTGTGTGGGCATAGCAGCCTGTCTTCATTTTAAATAATGCAGGATAGCAAGAAGCAGAAAGAGAGAGTAACCAACAACTGAAGGCAAGAAGCAGCAATGGGCAGATGTGTTGCGATTTTAGGAGGTGATCCAGCCATTACAGAAAATAAAGTACCTGGTGATTTCTGTGTAGAAGCCTAAACTCAGTAATCCTGCATATGAGTGGTTGGTATGAGGATGTTTAAATGGATGCAGTATAACACACGAGAGCTTGACAAGGCCTGTTGTTAGCTCCTTTGGGTGGTAATTCCTCCTGGAAATCACCGTCAGATGGGCTCAGGGATGTTAGGAAGGATTATGTGAATGTGTCTGTGGGGAGGATGGAAAAAGGGAAACAAATCCTTGTGGTGGCTGGTGGGATAGGGATGTGGAGGGTAATGTCACTGCTGATTTCTATTTGAGGTAATTTCTATTTAGGATATTGCTAATATCCTGTTTAGTGGGAAAGGAGTTGATTCACTGAAGGCCTGCGCTGCGTAAAGCGTATAATGCTGGGGAAAATGAATTTTTGCTTGGTTACATGGAATCTTGTTTTGACACACTTAGCAGTCTCCTGTCTCCACTGAAATCAGTAAAAAATTTCCCCTTCATTATTCTCTTCATTATGTGCCAGAGAGCCAAGGGTCTGATTCCGAGCACTCGAAAGTAAATGGGAAACTTGGTTTATATTCTGGGCCTAATTTAAGGTTAATGACAAGTGTAGCCCATCTGCATTCAGCCGTGTTCCTTGTGTCCTCTCGCACTGACAAGGCAAAAGTTGTTCTCACCCTTCCCAGGGCACACTTCCTCTGACTGAGTGGTGCTTAATTCCAGGGATTTCACTGCAGTTGACTTTTATATAAGAAAGCACAAAAAAGTGAAACAAGCAGGTGGTTTTTGATTCTTCTAGCCTATATCTAGGTCACTGTAACAGTTCTTGCCATATTCATCTGTCTGGACCCATTCACCTCATCGCCATTCTCACTCCAGCTTTGCAAGCATCCACACTGACAACCTGCCTTGAACATCTGTATCAAGAATGTCAGGAAAACAGGTGTCAAAATTTTTTCAAAAAGCAAAAATCCTGTCCCCTGTGGCTTCTCCAGACTTCCTGGAGTAGAGAAGCCCAACAGTGCTTTGTATCTTTGCTTTCTGTAACACAGCAATGGCTCCCTGCTGGAAATCATCTGGATATTAACCGGTAAAAGAGAGGAAGAGGGGTGACAGGTCAGACATTCCTCCTCTGCTTTCCACTGGGGACCACTCAGGTTGGGAGTGTGGTGACATTGACCTATGTTAACTCAAATCGAAGACCTATTCAAGTAGGCACTGAATACATACAACCAGGCATTCCCAGCCATGAGTGTATGATCTAAAAAGACTAAAAAAAAATTAAAGATGACACCCATTTTACAGATGGGGAATTGAAGCTGAGCTTGAGCAACTTGCTTGAAGTTTCATAGAGAATAAATACACCATGCCAGGACAGAGATAAGAATTATAGTGTTTCTGACCTGAGTATTACATCGCTGTCCATTTCTCCCCAGCATATTGCCTTATACCAAAACCTCCCTCCTTTTCTAGGACCAGAGTCCTATCCATGTGCTTGGGATTCCAGCATGTTATAGATGTCTTTTCTCACAATTCAGGATCACATCTAAAATAAAAAGTGAAGCCTTCAAGCTTAAATCCAGCGCTGGATTTAGGTGCTTAAAGTAGGATTTAAGCAGTATTTTGATACTTAAATGCAAAGTTAAGACCAGCGAGATGCTGCCAAGATACTGCATTATCCCTGGAAGTGCCTATACTTGTTTGGTTACTCAGTTTATGATCTGAAAATGTCTCAAGAAGCTGAAATTTTTATTTCAATAAATTCAGTGAATGTTTTGCTTGACATGATTGAATATTTCTGTCCCTACTACCTTCATAAGCATGCATGGGATTCACAAACTGACTCTGTGGGTCTTCCTCTGGTCAGTGTTCCCAGGACATGCATATATACCCTGACATGACTGGGCTCATCGCAAAATCCAGCAGAATGGCCACTTTCCTTTAAAACTTGGCAGCCATGAGAAATGGTTATCATACAGTTCTATCCTCTCCCAGGGTCCAGGATATCAGAGTTCCAGTGTTAAACAAACCTAAGTCTTCTGCTTTTGAAAGGGCACCCTAACCATCAAGTTTTCAGCCTCTTGGAGGCCTGGGAGAAGGTGATCTCTACCAGCTGAAGCTATGCAGCTAGGAAGAAAATGTTTAGATTAACTGATGCAGCAGAAGAGGGAGAAAGAACACTAAAATAGGAAGATGCCTTTGTCACCTTGCGGTGACAATTTACTATGAGGATGAATTACGGATGCTGACCTGGCTCCCAGGACCGTTCCTAAATTTTATCCTGTGACTTCAAAAAAGGAGCCTGTAAAGTTCTGGGAGCAGAGATCAGAAGCAGGACTGTTCCCCTTCTGTGTCCCTCAGGTCCAATTAATTTTGCATTATTCTGTATGTTGCAAAACAGCTTTTACAGAAGAGCCCCCCACTCCAAACCCAAAGCACCCAGCAGGCTTGTTTGGCGCATCCAGAGTAGATGAGAGTTCAACTCCCCAAGGCAGAGAGAGGAGTGAAAAGGCCCGTGTGTCCCCTGTCCTGGGAGAATGTGCTAACTGCAAGGCTGCTGTCAGAAAGTTAAGGCTTCTGGCCCACCAGCTGCATTTTTAAGAGTACTGAGCCTTTTCTCTGAAGGAGGCAAAAGTTACTCCTTTCAGGAGTAGCTTCCAGACTGGGTGCCGACTGGGGGGAGACACCACCCTGCAGCGCAAAGTGAGGCATCTGGAAGACAAGACGAGAGTCAGCCCTGGCCTGGAGCTTTTTGAGGGGTCATCCTAGGCAGCTGCTTGTAACACCTTTGCCTCCAGCCTGCCTTGGGGCAGCACCCCGTAACTGATTTGGACACTGTTCTGATAGACTCTGCTTGCAGGGTGCATGGGGGGCCTTGGCTCCACTCGCAGATGTCTGGATCCTGCTTTAGGAGCAGGCTGTGTCCTCCACTGAAGCGGGCTGCTGGTGTCTCGCCACACATTCCCCCCCCAGGTAGCGTCCGTGGGCCCGGAGGTGTCATGGAGTTGTAGTTAGAGGGCTGGAAGCAGAGGTATGTCTCTCTTCCTGCCTTGTTTTCAGTACTTTGACGTAATGTGAAGCATTTTGCCAGTTGTGGTTTTCTGAGAACAGATTGGTAAACTCTGACTTGTTGCATCAGCCTGACAGCTGACTTCCCACACAGTTCAGCGTCTGTAGCGCTCCACTGGGGCCAAAGCTGAGCCGTGATTCATCCGCTCAAACAGGTCCAGCACACCAACACTCTATTAGTTGTTGTAATAACGCTGAGGATGGGTGGGAGGTAGTTTAACGCCCTTTGGACTCACTTTAAAATATCTCTTTGTCCTCTCTGTTGCTGGGAAGTCAAAAGAATATGCTTTGTTTGAAATTTTCCAGGGGAAAAAAAAAGTTTCAGAATACCAAACCTTCAAATAGAAGCTGATGGCTCCAGTCTGGGCACAGACAATTGAGTTTGAGGGAATTTATAGCAAGCCTATCCTTAATGTGTCCCAGAAATGACTTGATTTGCTTGTTCTATTCCCTAGCAGAAGAAACTGTGGGGATACAAATTTAATACAGTCTAGGAGCTTGTGTTACAGTTTACTGTGTCCTTGGACAGCTGTAAATCCTCCTCTGATGTATTTGCTTAATATTTAGGCTTAACATGTTTTAACCACAAATCAGGCTACAATAATGAACCTGGAATCCATCCAACCCTTATCCCAGAGTCCCCACAAACAGTTCCAGTCCCAGAGGTGAAATGATGGTGATCTACCTGTGAATATCCCAAATCCCCCCTCATTTTGTTACATGTGCTGAGAATAACAAGACACAATAAATCAGGAGCCTGATCCTCAGCTAAGACAGAGATTTACATTCTCCTGTGCTGATTTACACCAGTGGAGGAGCTGATTCCACCATGAACAAATATAGTGTTTTAATCTACCAATCGATCCACAGCTCAGCTAATGAAACTTTGCAGCCCTTAAAATGTCCTGGCTCCAACTTGAACGTCTCCTGCATCTGGGTTTTCTCTCATCAGCACTTTAGAGCTGGTACCGCATTAAAAACTGCACACACGACTACAGTTAAGCTTTTCAATAATGAAGTCACTTTATTTATTGAGAAATTTCATCACAGGATACATGATTCTTGGCAGGGCAACTCCTGAGCAGGAAGCCTGCTGTTACAAAGGTATGCATAAATGTGTATAAGGGCATATTGTTTGCCTCCTTTTTATTACAGGAAGGATATGGTTTGGTTGTGTTTTTGATGAGTTTTATTTAATTGTACACTGGGATTTTCCTAGACTTTAAGTTAAAACTTGACAAATATTTTTACCCCTCCTGTTACGTAGATGTGGGGAGAGACTTGCTCTATGTTTTGCACTGGTGCTTGGCAGACCCTGCACACAGGTCTTCATCCCTTGGGCATACCTTCCTGGCCAGCAGAGTTGGCATAAACATTGGGTAGGCATGGAGACTTCAGATAATTGCTGGGGTTAATAGACACTGGTTTAATGTACATAAGAAGGATTCTGGTGAATTGATTTTATTCCTTTTTAAATTTTAGTCTATAATCTTAGGGTTGTATTTAAAAAACAAACAAACAAACCAAAAATAAATAACCAACCTTACAAATAAATCCACTGACAAAATGAACTAGCTAAAGACATTGATGATTTCTGCTTCCTATGGCTATTTGATTGCCTAATTACAGTCATTTTGAACTGATTGCATGCTCTTTTAATTTATTTCACAGCATTTGGCTGTAAGGAAGGACCTAATACAGGGTATTTTTTACAGAGGAGAGTAAGTCTTTCTGAAAACAAATGTTCAGCCCTTTCTAACTGAGGACCTTTCTGCTTAGAAGGAACAGACTTAAAGCAAAGCCTGTTTTATCTGGTGGGTAGAAAACTGAAGGTTTTGAGTAAAAGAAAGTTTGGAAGCCTCTCTGGTTGGGCTGAGCACTTATCCAAGCCCTGGCTAAGCAGCCCAACCATTGTTATCTCTGGCTGACTCCCAGGCTCCTGGGTTAGGAACTGCAATGGGGTCTTGCTCCAGAGAGTACCAATCTCCCCATGCCAGCTCTCTGCTTCTACTCCAACCTGTAATGAAGTCAAGAAATATAGAAATGTGATCAAGAAGAAGGAAGCTGGCTGGTTTTGAACCTCAAGAAACATTTAGTCCAGCTCCACTTTGAATTGGAGGTCAAGGCTGCATGTAGTTGTCTTAGGCGAGCCAGCTCTTTCTTTGTTCCTCGTGCTGTTGTTTCTCTGGGACGCTGTTGAAAGCCAGACTCCTCCTTCTGAAGTGCCATTTGCAGGTGTAACTACTGACTTCCTCAGTGGCCTTCTTGATTGCTTTCTACTGAATCACCTTTGTTAATCCACTGTTACATGATACAAAAATGGAACCCAAATGTTTGTTGCCAATTTTTGTTTAGGACATAAAATTTTGGATCGTTGACTTCTCTGCATTATAGATCTCATTATTTTGGGCCATCAAGGCAAAACACTTGTACCGTAACAGAGAAACAAACCTGTTCTTATAAGCATTGTGTATTCTGAGAAAAATGCTATCAATCTAAAGCACAATTAGAATTACTTTACCAGGTTATGGCAGGTTGTGAAAACAGTATCAGTAGAGGAAAAGAAAAATAAATAAGTCTTCTGTGTTTTGCTAACTCTCCGGTTCTGGGCATGTAGTCTGGCTGGATTAATGGGGAGGCTATGGTTTGTTATCAGTGGTTTCACTGATGCTTGTGAATGGTGCCTCTCATTGCTAGACTAGCACTGAAGATGATTCAGATGCAATCTCAGGGGGGTTAAATGTACACAAAATAACTGTCTCAAACAAGGCAGCCAATACTGAGAGTTACAGTTCAGAAGGTTGACTCCACATATATTTTCAAGGCGTTTAAGTGCTTATTTTGACTGCATAGGTACCACAGAATTTTCAGACAAATCCTTGCAAAGTCTCCCAGATGCACAAGGAAAGCTGTGATTAGATGTAGTCATTATTGCAGAATTTGTGGCAGATGTCTGTAATGTTGTATTTAAGATCCATATTACTGTGACTCCCAGGGCTCTGGTTCTGAGGGCTGTGCTGGGCCAGGTGTTGTGTAAACATGAACAAAAACAGTGTCCGGGTCTCCTCAAGTTTACAACCAAATAGGCAGTAGTTATTGAACTCTGCGAATACCAATACAGCATTAATTTCACTTACAAATGGTCCAGCTATTAATGTCACAAATGCTTGCTCAGTCCTTTCTTTTAAGATGAGTTCTGCCTGAAATGATTTTGCTAAAAAGAGCACAAGAGTCTTTTTGCTCCAATAAATTAACTATAATGGGGGCTGATTCTGAAAAGCCTTGCACAACTAATAGCTTTGCTGGTACGAATAGCTTCATTGAGGAAACTACTTTTCCTCCAAGAAATGTTTGCAGAATTGGGCCCGATGATAGCAATAAAAATTGTTTCTGCAAAACTGTTTTAAGACCATTTATATTGTTTACTCTAACAAAGAGACTCTGAAGATAGTGACCTTTGAGCTTTGATTTTAGAAGTTGTGTGACTAATCCCATTTTTACAGTTAACTTTTTTTTTATGTTCATCACAAACTTCAAGGGAATACTTGAATGAGAGAGGATTTGAGCGTAAGCTTCCCAAAGTTTCAGCTTTGGCCTTCTACCAGTAATTATATAAAGCAAAATGATTTCATAAGCTTAATCTGTCATGTTAGTGAAAACTTCGTGCAAGGAGCTTCCATTTTGTTGGGTCTCACCAACAGTGATGAAGCACACCTTGCTCAAAAAGGCTGAAATGCTGGAAGTTAATTAAAAAACACACAAGAATCAACAACAGCAACAAAATCCTGAAACTTTATTGTCCTGACAGGGATCTTCTGAAGTGCAAAAGACCAAGTCCTGCTTTGGAACCCATCTGGACCATGATTAGGGGAACTCCTCTGTAGTGCCATATTTACTAGCCTGAAGCATGTGTTGTTAATTCAGCATGTCTTAAGTCACAGCCTCACATCTATAAAGTTTAAGCTCAGCAGGAAAACATGAAAAAGCACTCATATTAATCAGCAGTGCCAGAAATAAACCTGGAAATCAGGAATTTAAACCTCATACTGCTCAGATGAATGCTGCAGCCCACAATATACAGCAGGGCTGTGTATTTCCTCCTGTGAAGGATGGATGTTAAAAAAAAAAAAAGGAAAAGAGTAAAGAAATGCATTACTTAAAACACTTATCCTTGTAAGAGCACTACATAAAATGTACATAGAAAGGTATTTTTCTCCCACAATTTAGGCAAACAGAATTTTTAGTTAGATATTATCACCTGGAGAGAGCCCAATAATAAGTAATTTAGTCTGGAGAGGGGTTTTGTACATTTCTGATTAATATTTACAAAAGGCTTTGTGTATTTTTGCTCTAACACTAATGAGGCAGCGGATCAAGTTTAACAAAAAGGACACTGTAGATTGAAATATGGTATTGTGCCCATCAAAGTCTGCCTCCTCTCTGCTTGGCTTATGATGAATACCGTTCTTTAATAGCGGGCTGGTGTTCGTGAAAAACTTATTACAGAGACTAAGAGAGAAGCCAAGAATGAAGGAATGCCTGACTGGCAGCAATCAATCACTCCCTTTTAAAGATGAACTGATCCTTCTTTTTTTAAAGTAACACTTCATAAAAAGGTCTCAAACATAAATATGCAAAGCATTAGAGCAATTACATTCTGCGTGATCCCTGCCGTATTTCTGGTACATGGCTTGACTTTAGTGTGGTGTATATAATGAATGCAGTAAAATGGCAAATCTCTCTAAAAGAAGACTGATATTTAGAGGAAAGTTCTTGCTGAAGAGTGTTAATTATCTGGAGCAGTAAAGTGAGATTATTTAGATTACTTTTAACAACATGTCTCCATATAGGCTTTATTTTATTGAAGCCTTTTTTTCTTTTTTGGTAAATGAAGTTGATATATTTTTTAAAAAGCAAATACGTATCATCTATATACAGACACCAAAAGTGGACAAGCGACTGTTATATTTAATGGCCATCACATACAAACATGTTCATCTTTACATGCCTATTTTGCATATGCACTTTCTGCAACTGTGCCTGCAATCACAGTCATTTTACATGCAAATCAAGCATGCAAACATACACAGCTTGAAAAGAAGTTCTCTGTATGTAGTGCAGAAATATTGATTTTCCCTTAACCCATATTTCTTTGATTGTGATTCCCCAGCTAGCAAGTTGTAGACCCTTATTCAGTATTTAACAATCAAATCCCCAGTACACAACGTACCACTTTTAATGCGGTATGGGAGGCTTGGAAACCAAAACTGATGTAGAAGAAAATATTTTTTTTTCCAGTCACCACAAAAACTTTGCTCTACACAGCAAAAGCAGGGAGTTAATTTAAGAGGTGCAGCCCAGATATTGCATCCAGGTACTAGGAATTTTTAATGAGTTGTTATTTTTACCCTGTTTAGAGAATACACTTTTTGTTCCCAAGGGTCTGTTACTCTTTTTAAAAACAATGCTAAGAATGGCTGGACAGTTGCTGTCAAATGTAATGGATGGTAAACTATAAAATGTTAATGAACTAGTAACTATAGAATCTAATATTAGATACAAACGGTGTTGTTTAATGTGGCACAGTTGAAAAGCATGAGCATCGAAACAGCAAAATGTCAGTAGTGAAATACCTGGTGGGTATTTGAGAGCTCCAGTGGGTTTAGACTCTGTGTAAACACTGTCAGGAGAGGAGAATCAGCTCGGGTTTGTGGAGTTCAGTGAAAGTCAGAAATATTTTCTTCCTTTCAGAATAGGAAAATGACATTTGGTGAAAACGGAGGTTCTTTCCCCTAGCAGAGACAGTGTGGGTTACTCATAAAAGCATAATGGCTTTCATTCAGAGGTGCCATATGGCTGCTTATAAGATTTCTGCACAGCACTTGCTGTAGCAGTAACTAAACAAATGGCACTATAGTACAATATAATACCTGTCAAGAGCAGTGATAAAGAATGTTTTATTTCTCTGCTCTCTGTCCTCTTTTCTCCCTTCTTCCTTGGAAGCGGCAGCCTGTGTGAGGCAGCACCCACTAGATGGTACTGCCAGGCTTCTCCTCAGCCTCCCGGCCCATCAGGCACCGCCGAGCGCCCCGGGGTGCTGGTCCCCACCGCCTGCCCCAAGGAGGGACAGCTGGGCAGATGTGGCTGGCATGTTCTTCCCACAGCACTGGTGCCTGCGCCAGCCAGGGAGGAGCTTGCGGGACAAAACGCTCCTCATATACTCCCTCCCCAGCCTTAAAACAAAGCCCAGATCTCCAAGTGGTGCTCAACACCCTGGTGGTGCTTATGGAGAGACATCCACAATGGTCCTGAGCCCAGACTGTGGGAGGAATTTTAGTCCACCCTAGCTGAGCTGCTGGGAGCCCTGTCCCAATGCGGGGAGCAGAGGGGATTCAGCACCTCTGAAAAGGAGGCACAGACATCTCAGTGCCTCTCATCTCCTCTCTGGAAAATGTTTACTATCTTTCCTTTTTGAGGTTAAATTAATAAATGTGTGTGTCAGCTGCTGAGTTCCTTTAGTAAGATGCAGCTATAAAATACCAGCAAACAAATACATTTAACTTGCATTAACCGCTGTCTCCTCAAGCTCTCTGAGCTGGTTAGCAATGGGCCTTGTTTGAATGTCTTTTAATTTTGGTAAAAGATGGCTCCACCTGCTTCACATGAGCAGAGGGATGGAAAATACTGCAATCTCTGATCACCTGATAGCCTTCATATGTTGTTTACAAAATAACACATCTTCTCTCTGCCTGTGTTTTTCCCTGTAGGATCAATGCAGGTTTATACTAGCTCTGAAATATATTGGCTCCCTGATCGGCACCCTAACACATATGCTCTATCACCTTCTCCTTAGGAATCACACTCTAGGGAAATTCGGTTTAAACCTTTCCTGATTAAAAGCCAGCAATGACCACATATGCAGTAAATGTATCGTTTTGTATATGCTTGTCTCATTTCTTAGAGTACTTCCTTCACGCCGTCTAAATTCAAGATTTTGCATGATGTATTCCTCAGTCCTTCCGTCCATCTGTCCAGATAGGCAGCTTGTTTGATGAGTTAACCATTCTGAACGTTTTAATATTTATGTGACTCTTGTGCAGCTCAGCAGTTGCTTTATGTGGGATTGCATATTTGATAAGATCACAGATTCACTCTGTGCCAAAGCTGAAGTCCTACCGAGGTCTGACTGTACTTCAGATGTCAAAAAAATATGAATAGGTGGTCTTAATGTTCTCCTCTGGTGTTATATCTGTCTATAGAGAATATAGCTTACAACAGATTAGAAGCAATAGAGGACTTGACATATACTGAGAGAGCAGTAAGAATGATGCTTGTTGACATTATAGGCTAAACCTGTAGGGGAATTTTCTTTTTTTCTTTCATTCTTTTTTCCACTCTTTCTTTCTTTCTGTGAAATTTGCTTATTTGTTCCTGTATGCCTTGCTCTTTCTACATCAAATTCCAGATTCTCTAAGATAGTTTTGACAGTCTAGGCATTTTCAACACACTTACCTATTGATACAAGTCCTTGCTTGGTACTCATTGCTGTTCTATCCAAATGGCTCACAGGGCTGCCTATCTCTCTGTTGTTTAAAGAGTATTTATTTGCAAATAGCCTGTGTGTCTCTAATTCATGCTTATTCTGCCTAGTTAGGAATTCATTGAACTAGACTGCCTGTGCACCAATATCCTGCAGTCCCTCTGCACACACTTCATGTGTAAAAGCAATTATGTACTGAATAGATTTGTGCTTATGTCCACTTCACACTGCTTTGGGGATGCACCCGTATGTGTAAGTAGTCTGTGATCCTATGCAAATACATTTGACATGAAATGATGAATTCACCTCTTAAGCAAAAGAAAAAAATCCTGATTTTCAGTCTTTTTTAGTGGTGTCGCAAATAAAGCAATCCTCATGAAAGATGGATTGCTGTTGAATGAGTCATGGAAATTCCTACCAAAGTTTTGTGAAATCTGAATATGCAGGGACTGGGACTGGGACTGGGGGAGAAGGAGAGGATATTTCTGCTGACATGTAATGTCTTGATCCTATCTCATTCTTGTTGTTGGGAACAATTTCTGTGGTTGGATGCCCAAAACAGAGCTTGCAGACGTGGATTTCGTAACTTCCATTGGGAAATTATATCCTAGCATCAGGATATGGCTCTCCATAGCACACACTGACCTGAGCATTGAGAATGTCACCTGGGTCCTGTTAACACCAGTTTATAAATGTTGCTTTCAGAGCCTGGCTCCAGAGATGGTATTGTAAATGTGCAGTGGATGGAATATTACTTCCCTGTCGGCTTTAGATTTAAAAAATACAGCATGAGACATACTAAAACCTGGGATGAAACCTGCTCATCGGTGCTGGTGCATTCAGTGCAATTTAGACTAGTAGGTGTCAACAGTCTATATTGGAGGGCATTTCTATACTGTCCCTAATTCATGGCATGTTAAATACAAAATAGATTCATTATTTGGGCTCGCAGGCATAGGCAAGCCCTGTGGTTCCTTCTCTTATCTGTGGTATATTCTGCTTCTTAGCTCTGCCCCTCAGGGTCTCTGTAAGAACTGACTCTAAGCTGGTTGTGAAAGAGACTGCAGGCTACACCGCGTTGTCATTGGACTCGCACTGAACTGTACCTAGTGCTGTATGTCTTGGCTGAAGTTCAACCCTGTATGTTGTTGGAATTCATGGGCAACACACCAAGATGATGTGAGGACCCAGAAGACGAATTTGCTAATATGCAATCACAGGACATAGACACAGCTTTGTATTAGTACAGTATGAATCTGTATTCAACGCTCCCCCAACTGTTAGTACAGAAGAGCAACCAAAAGGCTGATATTCCAATGTGGAGGCTTTAGCTAGATTTGGAAAGGAAGGACCATAATACAGGGCTATAGAGTTTCTGATTTTCTGAAGCCGATGTATCGATAGGTCACTGGAGAAGAAAACTTGGGACAGTTTCAAAGATGGCACTCTGAAGTAGATGGCAGATGCAGAGTATTGTGCCATTTCAGCTTGTGCACAACATGGCACAGGCTGGAAAACAGGAGATACAAATACGAGGGCATAGTTAATGTGCCATCATCTCAAAGGATTGTTCCTTTATCTGAGGAGGGAACTGTAATCCTGTGGAAGTGCTAACGGAAATCTAAATTGTGAAGAGTTATTGGCATTCTGTAAAGTAGGAGTATGCCTAACATGCCATAACAAGAAAAGGTAATGCAGAACTGTAATTAACACGATGTTATTTTTAATTCACAAAAATACTGTTTATAGAGCTGCAGTGAAAGAATCTGACTCTTAATGAAGACTGATTGCAAGTCAGACTTTGCCTTTCATTCTGCAGATTTTTGTTCACTACAAGAAGAAAGTGAGCTGGGAGTGAGATCATTTGTTTGTAGCCCGGAGTCCCTTGAGTATCCTCTCCTCTTTCATCACAGCCGGGGGGACTTCTGCTTCACCTGGCTCAGGCGCTGCAGCGGGGATCATGAGGCGTTCACCCTTTTCTCCCTGCATATGACCTGCTCCTACCCACCTCTCAGCAGCTTCTGCTCCAAATAAGAGAAGCTCTTTTTACTGTAGTGCAGTAGGTAATATCATTTCCATGAGACTGCTGCCCCAAATCAGCTTGATTGAGCTCCAGTTACGAGGTCTTCTGCATAGAGTAGCACAGATCAATAAGGCTCAGCAGGTTAGTCTATCTGAACAGAGCACATTCTGTGGCACGGGACATTTCCAAAGCACTACATAGCCTGTAGGGACAAGTGGAGAGGCTCCCAAATTTCTGCCGGGTCACACTATCCACATCAGCATACTCAGGTCTATACCAGGCCACAGACTTTGCAGTGCTTTGTGTTTGGCACTTTTTGCTACAGGTTACACAAAAGAATTTTGGAGAGCTGAGAGCAGGGGCTGGTGTGGGAAAAGTGAGCCTGCAGAGCATTTTGTAGACAGCAAATGACCGGGGCTCCTTGTAGGTCCCCTTTCTCCCTTGCCAAATGGGTATGGGCGGGATGAGCAGCACTGTCTCACAGCCTTACAGCTTTCCTCCCATGGACAGCATCTTTGCTGACCACCATGGTGATAAGAGGTAGCCTCATGGAGTGACTCCTCACCTGCTCCAGGCCCACTTTGCTTCCCCAGCCTGTTTTGACTACGAGTTAACGAGAGATCAATCAGCTCAGCAGAAATTGTACAGGAGCAACTTAGGGAAGAAACTCATTGAAGCAGGAAGAAGTCTTGCTCAGTTAAGCAGTAAGAGAGAAAACACATTTTACCATAGAAGGTATGCAACACAAAAGTTAAGCTACCCTTCATGTGTCAGACAAAGCAACTGAATATATTCTTGTCAATTCTTGTTTGAAGTATTTCCAACAAATTCCCTACATCCTTGTACTGCCATAAATAAATGTAGAAATACCATCCATTATATGAAGTACCATGCAAGAGTCCCTTCCCAGGTTTTGTAAAGTCATGTTCTAATCACATCGCAACAGAGTTTTCATTTCACTTCACTGCTAATTAAAACTGCAATATTGTGTAGCAGTAAATTTTACTGATGATCAAAACTGTTTGTGTATCTTGTCACATAACCTATGCATTCCCAGGAAACAGGAGAGCTTGATTCTGCTTCCAGACGAGACTAAATTTGAAGGAAACTTGAATATCAAATGACACAAGTTAAAACATATGAGACAAGATTCAGAAGGAAAGAGGTTTTCAGATCAGCAGTTGAAAGTAGAGCTGGATGAAACTATTGTATCAAACATTTCTTCAAATCTAGGCAAAGTTTTGACTGAAGCTTGTCTGTACCAAAAGTAAATTGGAGCAGAATTATGACTTCATGTGGAAAGTGAATCTGGGTTGAAGTGACGCTTGAGACCCAGAATCTGCTTTGCACTTTGAAACGGGACCGATCTGAGCAGTTTGTTCCCACCCCTACAAAGGGCCACCTTGCAGCTCTGACCTCTTCTGAACTTTCAGGGTGTTTGAAGAGCAGGCTCTGATCTCAGCATTATATATCTGCTCACCTCTACCGAAAAACACGTCAAGGGAAATGCAAAAAGGGTGCAAAAACCAAGTGAATGGAAACAATCAAACAACAGAATTATTTTTTTTTTTCCCGTGGAGCCCCATAAACTGAAACTGCTGAAGTCTGCACGGGAGTAATTAAAATGCTATATACCATGTGTTTCAAAGACTATCTGTATTTTCCACTCTGCTGCTAGTATCTAGTAAAATCAATCCCTAAATGCTGACTGCCATTCAATATTGAGGCAGAGAAGCTTTGAATTCGTATCCTGATTTGATTTTGGGGTTGTCTGGGGAGTTAAAAATCTGGGCCTTTTTCTGATGTGCAGGTCTGTTGTTCCTTGTCAGGTTATCATTGCTCCCTTTACTTTCTTCAGCGTTTATCCAGTTTACACATATTTGAAAGGTGAATTCATCCCACTTTCGGCAGCTCTTTCAGTTTTTATCTCCAGAAGTTGTGTGCTCTCATGCTGCATTTTTTTTCACTGTGTATATTTAAAAAAAAAAAGCATGCAATTTTGGCAGGGTTGTAAGTTACCCTCTTAAAAGCAAGGAAGAAATTTTGAATTAAGAGTAACTCAGTATGGTGTGACACTGTCCTCAGCTCACCCCATTATTCCTGTGTGTTGTGGCACATATGGCATTAGTACAGTGTGTGAGATTCCCTGCAAAGCTAAGGAGAGGTAGGTTGATTTAAGGACATGGTTTCCAGCCAGATTTTCAGCTTTAACTTTGAATATCCTTTGTGTTTGGGGAAGAGAATTTTAAAATGGAGAGTGGATCTTAAATGTTGTTTCAAAGAGGTTTGGGTGTTGTTTTTTTTTCTAAAAGCTTCAAGTGACACTGTCTACTGGACTTGTTAGCTGCAATTATTTTAGAAAAGAGGCATATACTGTAAGTGAGAGAGTGAGATGTCATGCCCTTTAGGAAACTCAAGATATTTGTTTGTTTTGGTGACAGTGGCAGTCTTCTTCTAAATGCTGTCCCTTCTTGACATGAACAGAAGTGCCTGTGAGCAGAGCACTATTATCAGGAGAAAATATCTGTTTTGCATCCTCGGGTGATACTCATGTGTTGAATACAGTTTTGACCAAAAGACCATCAATTATTCTGATCTTCAGGAGCTTTCTGTTGGATTGCCAATAATGTGCTCTTTTAAAATTACCATTTTCCTCAAAAAAAAAAAAACAAAAAAAACCCCAAAAACCCACCAAAAACAGAATAAGAAGTCCTGACACTTGGAATGTGGTTTGAAAGGTTGCCCTTGTCTGAGAGCAAAAAAAATCCAATCATAAATACCTGCATTTGAAAAATTTAGGATATGCAACAAACTGCTCAAAAGTAAACTAAAGTATCCATAGTAATCATCTGGTAAATACTTTCAACATATTATTTACTTATAAATATGAGAATATTTTTTTAAATGAAGTATTTTCAGACAGAATAAACAAAACCATTTCCAACTAATAAATTTATTCCGAATGATCCTCCCAGTTCTAACCCAAAGGGACTGTATATTCTTGTAAGAGTCTTCTATTTCAAATCAATCTTTAAGCAGGTAGGAATTTTATGCCATGAAATACCACCTAATGATGTGTTTAGGATACAAAAGCTAATGTAAGAGTAGCGATAGCGGCTTTAATTTGTCAACAGCTTCCCCCATGAGAGTTTCATAGGGGTTGCAAATACCCTAGTCATTTAAATGCCTTATTTACAACTGCATTAGGCACTTGCGTACACATTCTCATAACAATACTGCTGCCTGTTTTCATTCACAATTGTTCATTGGGATTGCAATTTTTAGGAATTCTGATTCCTAGTGCTATGGTACCTTTGTTAATCCCAGTAATTACCTATCAGCTTTTTAGGCTTCTTAAGTACTCCTTAGTTTTCTGGGATCTTTTGGTCTAAGTTTACAGTTACATGAAAAGGAAATGGAATATTAAAAGAGAACGCGTAGCTTCCTGAGTTATTGGGCATAAGGCCAGATCCACAAAGGTCCCAGGAAGTTGTAATGTGATGCCAGAAAGATAAGAATAACAGATATGAAAAAACGAAAGCTCCCCTGGACTCCAGACAAAGTTATGCAAAGCAATAAAAGACGCAGGTGACGGATTTTTAGGACCTGACAAAAACATTGTCCATTATTGCTGAAAAGTCATGTGTAGGGTGAAAAAGGCAACTGTTCAACAGAGCAGAGCAACATTACACAAGAGTCAATGCCAAAAGGAATAAAACAGTGTGTCGAATTGAAATTTTTAGGGGAATGCAGGGAATTACCCATATTAAAATCTGGCTGTGAACTATGAGGCTAACACCTCTTCTCATATGCAATATGAATTGAGCCTTTTAACAACTGCAGATGGTCAGAACCTGTATTTCACTCGTCTGAGCCTATATTTCTACTGTATATTGCAATTAATCTTTTTGTTTTATTTTTTTCTGTAGCTTTTTCACATAAGAGGTACATGGAGTGCAACATGGCTGGCTGGCCACGTTTGCACATGCATCTGTGTCCAACAGCAATGCTCATGACCCAGTGACAGCATCATGATTCAAACAGCAACAAAGCTAAAAAAATCTCAAAATTATTAGATACCAGTAGAAGCACCACATGCCCCTCTTTACCAGGTTGCATGAACTGCATTGGCCCCATTCCACACTGTCTCCATCTTCTCCTCCAGTTGGGGCAGCAGTCAGGGGCATGGGCAGGAGCTGGGGCTCCCTGGCTCTCTCAAATTCAGCTCATCCTGTTTGCAGTGTGAGGGGATCACTGGGGTTTGGGGGTGCGGGGAAGTGAGCAGATGCAAGATGGGGTACAAGATGAGGAATAGAGTTTCTTGCCACATTGAGGTGGAGGAGGGAGGAGGACATAGTGATATGTCAAGGGTCACCTTGCTATAGGGTGGTTCCAAGCCCTCCAGCAAGAGCAGAGCCCCTGAAGAAGAGGGGACGGAGGGGACCAAGAGGGAGAAACCCTCATCCCATCTCACAGTTCCCCTGGGTCCTTGACCCAAAAGATCTCCTAGTAAGGAGTCAGCATTTGAGCAATTCCTGTTACTTTTTTGGTGTCATGGTCATGAAGGACTCAAAGGGTTAGGAAATGGTTAGGAAGAAACAGAGAGGCACAGTAAATAAGATCTAGATTTTGTGGATTAAACTTTTTATTCGGTGACATGTTGAAACATAATTTATTTGAGTGAAAAGGTTTGGTTAGAGAAATATCATTTTGAAAGTTTTAAAGAGGCATCCTGTCAAAATAGTCTGTTTTCACATTGCTTAAGGAGAAACAGCTCTTGGTTTCAAAATTCAAGATAATTGGAAGAAAAGCTCCTATAAAACAAATAAATGAACATGTAAAAACATCAGCACTGGGAGAAAGTGATTTGAAATGATCAAAACTAAACACTTCAGTTAATATGATCTTTTTTTAATTAGCTGATAACATAAACTTCATGGCTTGGGAGAAAGAAAATTTTAAAATCTTGAAAGTTCTCAAAGGATAGGGAATTCATTTCCAATCCTGTGCTAAGACATAGCTATACAGCACTTCCTTATATTTATCTTCCGATCCTTCCATGTAGGGTAAGCAGGAATATAAATCTATAAGTGAAGAGACAGGTTAATATAAATGGTTTGAGTGAATCTCTTCTCTGATCATTTTTTCCTTCCCTTGCTTGATGTCACTGTATGAAAAATCTCACCGCAACAAAAAAATGTATGGTAATAGTTCAAAACAAAATTGAAAAATTTCTAAAAGTTGAACTGGAAGCATTTTTGTTGGAGTTTATTGGGAGTATTTTCTATTTTTAAAAGTTTAGAAAACTTTTATGACAAGTAGATAAATTATGAAACTCTATGAACATGGAATTAAATGGAATCTGAAAAGTGACAAACAGGGAAAAGAGAGAGCATATAATTTTAGAACACAAAAAGGTAACTAAATTTGAAAAATTGCATTAGTATATCATTTTCAGTATGTAAGCCATTAGAGAAAAAGTGTAAATTACACCCTGTAACAAAGTAAAAATGTTTTCAATGTTTAAAGGTAATTTTGTATTACTGCTACTATTACTTAAACTCTTATCTCTCATAAATATCTAAAGACAGGACCCCTGGTGATATTACCTGTGTCTTAGGCAAAGAGCAACAATTTCAATTCCATTCAACTACATTTGTATTTTGCCAAGTGCTATCAAGCACTGAGTTGCATAATTTGCTATCTAAGTGAAATAGATATTTTTCGTGCTGCACATTTATCACTCTCCTGTGGGCCTCGTTACTGACAATCAAATCATAAAAGATGTTCAAAATTGTCATGATGCACTTATTTTCTCATGATATTTGATACAAATAGTTTCTTCTATAAAAATGGCCTTTTTTTACTGTAGCATTTTAGAGTAGTTCTTAAAGAAACAGGATGCAGTTGGTTTTTCACAGATTCTATATAGGTATTTGAAAAAAAAATAGCTTTTGATAGCTGATCCTATTTCTAAATATATCACTTGAGTCTCATTTCTAGGAAAGAAGGAATTTATGCTAAGTGTAAGCTGATAACTTAGCAAAATAAAAATACAGAAGAAATTCTATTTGTATCTTTAAGACTTGCATTTTTTTTTTCTTTTCTGTCTTTTAATACAAACTCAGGCATTGTAAAAGGTAGTTTTTAATTTACAGGACAGTAACAGTACAGGAAGCTATAATACCCATATCATCTGCACTACCCCCTGATATACCATAAGATTTTGGGGAGAATCACCACAAGATCATTAATTCCCTAGGCCCATTGAATCCTTGCTGCTGAGAATTTCTCCTAACCTGGAGTAGGAAGTAGATCGAGAACATTAAACTCATTTGATGTGAAGCCACTGAGCCTCCAGGAATAACGTTTGTGTCGGTCACGGAGGGGATATCTGGATGTGTTGTCTACAGAGTACCTTCACCACTCCCAAAGTTCAGAGCTAGCTGTGGTTTTGAAAAAGCAGGTACAGCTCCATCCCCAAATCAAGGTAACAATTCACCCCAAACAACTTGTGAAACAGCCTTGAAGTATTTTATCATATTGCTCAGTAGACCAAACAGATCTCTCCTTGAGCAGTCTCCTTAAAAAAGAAACGAAGGAAGCAGGATGGCAGGAGGATGCCTGCCTGCTCTGTGAGTTTTCACTGCATTTTAAGCAAGAGACATCTTGAGGTTTGTGCTTACCCAAATACTTATGCTTGCAAAAGCAAAGCCCATAAACATTTGTTTAAAGCTGCCCTGACATACAGAGTATTTAAACTTTTCACTGCTGCTGCTTGTGAGACATATCAAAATGTACATATTTTTTCCAAGATTTTATTCCCTGCACCCTTCTTTATGATTTGATGTGCCAGTTAAAAACTGATAGTCTCTAAGGCTATGATGGAGATAGGTGATTCGTGGTAGAAATATGGTACTGCTGACCTCATGCAAAGGAACAGGTAAGAAGATGCTGGATATTTATTTGTAGGTATAGGGGAGAAATATATTTGTTAGTGAAATGGAGCTTGCTGCAGAGTGCATAAAGGTGAATTATTTGTCAGAAGACTGAAGGAGGTTTATGCAATATAGTATTATTGAGCCGGGCTATTAGCAGAGTGAATTGCTATTGTGACATGCCATTAAATTGTTTTTAGTGTCCACAAAGGTATCATTCTGGAGCAGGCTTGGTTAGTAACAAAGTTATATATTTACTGGACAGCAGCAGATCTCAGAATAAAAATAGTCTATCTGACCATAAAGTAAAATAAGAGAGAGGAGGGTCCTGTGCTAGAAAATTTGACCTTTCGCACTGCTTCGAAGCACTGCTGAAGTAACCACGAGCAATGTTCTCCAACATGCACAACCCCGCAAAAACAGGACTTTGGTCCTACTGCTTGATGTGCAGAAAGGCGTCCCAGTGAAATAGCCTGTGAGCAGACAAGGAGTCAGAGCAACACGGAGGATTGGCTTCGCCTTGCTGCCGGCTGCCACTTTATTTATATGCATGATGCCTTCCAGCATTTACATATGGCACATAAGCTTCACCACCCTTGTCAGACCACCTTACGATGCTGACTCCAGTCCCATCTAGTCTTCTCTCTGTTTTAGGCAGGAGGGTTGTGAGATTCCAAGGATTTTTCCAAATCTCTGGCAAGGCTTTGTTCGAGCCCAGGAGGGCTGCATGGGCTCCTCTAACCAATAGCCAGTGTTGCTGTCTGACTCAGCGTGGAGTCATCCAAGCCTTGTTCTTCCCTTGGTCATTTTGGGACTAGATTTCATATACTATGTCTTTTGTATGTTGCAAAAGATGTTAATAATCTTCCCCATGTCCTCACACAAAAGCATGTCACAGGCGGATGAAACTGCAAGTAGAGAATAAGGTTAGAGAAACCATAGGCATGGATAGAAACATTACAATGTTGCATCTTTAACTTTGGAAAACATATAACATTACACCATTCAAATGCCTTTAATTTAATCATATTTATATTCTGATTGGAAAAAGAAGACACGTTTGCCAGGATTAACGTGTTAATTTAACAATGCAAAAACACAGAAGGAACTCTTAACTGGAGATTTGTTTAGGGAAAAAAAAAGAGAATTAAATATATGTATATATGTATATATAGTTATACATATTAGATTAAATGTTTTAGAACATAAATCAGTGAAAGAAAAGTAATAAATAATGCATGGTGAAAATGTGATAATGTTTATTAAGAAGCAACAGCCTTGTCATCTTCATTTTCTTCTTCAGTGATTCTCCCCTCAAAGGGTTCACTCATTTGGGACTCCCTGCAATTTAGCCCGAGGCCACTCTCTCTAATTCTTGGTTGGAAATATACCTGCTTTGCAAAAATAAGTTAAAAGCAGAACAACTGTGCACACTGAAGGTCTCCCCATTAAGCTCCTTAAAGGCCAGATAGTGAATTTCATGCTCTTGTTGCTGGGGAAATCTGGAGACAGACAATAGCAATCCAGAGAGAGAGAGGAAAGGAGAAGGGGAACAAAATGTGTGAGAGCGGAGAGCTGAGCCAAGGCTGCCGGGCTTGAAACCTCTTCCTGGCACTTATTGCTCTTCTGACCTGGGACATGACATAGTCCTCACTACACCTTTCCTTCCTGACCTGTAGAAAAAGCTTTCTTGAACCTATAGAAATGAGCACAGCCTATGCATCTACACACACAGATCAAAAGGGCTAGAACAGCCCTTACTGCCTTGTGGAGCTCAATTTATCACCACCCAAAAGCCCTGCATCGCCACAGGTGGGAACTGGCTCTGCTGGAGCTAACTGAAGCCTGAGGATTTGCATTACCTGAGCAGTGAAGGTCTGGGAAACAGCACAGAAATGCAGAATATTATTATTCATTAAAGCATTGTTTGTAATCGGGCACCTTTGCCCTTCTTCTTTCTTTGTCTAATCTTTTGTCCCTAGCCAGAATAATGAGGAAATTTAGACTACCAGTTAAAGAACTTTAGGACTGATAATTTGCAGTAGCTAAAACAATATGTTGATGTTAGTATGCTGTGACATATAAGCTGCTTAATTAGAGTTGCCATTTAATCTGTTTCTGTTCATTCATTTGCACTTGATTAATATAGGAAAGAAAGTATACTTACCTAGGTTTAACAAACACGAGTATATCTTCGTAGTGTGGAAACTACAGCGTAATGATGATGTGTGCACAGAGCAGACTCCAAATTTGCACCTTCAGTCACATATGTGAATGCAAAGAGAGATCCACAGCTGAACATGTGTTCTTGTGCACAGATGTAGATTCTCATTTCTAAATGTCTAAATGTCTCCCATGTATAATGTGGATAACGTTAGCTTGCCGGTATATTTATGCTTTTATTATTTACTGAAACTTTCCATGGGACATAATTCTAAATTATCCTTCTGTGGTTTATTAGAGTCTATGGGATTTTATTCATCAGCCCAGCAAGGCATTAGCAAAAATCAAAAATATTCATGGTGTTCGTTGTGGCATAAATAGATCAAGAAGATACACTTGGACTTTAGATAGAGGGTAGATATGTGTTACAGAGGTAAAAACACAACCAGTAAGAGCCCTTTATACTGTGGAGCAATGTAGAGAGGCCCTGAAAGGATGAAATTACGTTTACACTCCCTCTAAGGCCCTTTTATTGCCTGTGCAGAATTCACGTCTCTTTTTCTCAATAAACGAGATAACGTTCATAGTAAAACTTAGTTTACTTCCTACTTTACTTGATATATACGATAAGGGAAATGTTCAAAGCCTAGAGTAATGAGAGGAGCTGAGTGAAACACATGCATATACAGACACCTGCTCCGCTCCCCAAGTCATTAATGCAACCGTTTCTCTGCAAAACAACAGTGCTAGCTGTTGGTAGTGAAGTGGGAGCCAAAGTAGGCAAGCTTTTTTCTTGAGAATGTATGTGAAAGCTAGAGAAGAGTTAATGTTGTGCTACAGAAGAAGGAGCTAGAAGTACATTAGAAAAAGAGAAGTCAGCACAGAAGCAATTTTCAAGACGAAATTCTGGCTGCAGCCTTGGGGTCCAGGGTGGGGAGAACATCCATGCATCTGTCTTGGTCACAAACTGTGTCCATTCCCAGTGAAATGGCCCAGGGAATGGCCTTGCTTCTGACACTTTTACTCAGGAAAGAAAATATGTAATTGTTTTAACTTCTTATTTTCAGTTAATGACAGAAGCAGAAGTACTTAAAGTGCTGCAGAAGATCATGTTCTCAGCCTAATCAGAAGTGGGAGTGCTTGAAATCCCCAACTACTAATTTTAGCCCAACTTTCAAAATCAGGGAGATAGTTTAGATGAGTACATGTGAACTCCAGCCCTAGGATTTTTGAAGTTTCACCTACCACAAACAACAAAAGGCATCTCAGAAACTCAGGGGAAGCAAAAGTGGATGGTCTGATATTCATCACCCCACCACTAAAGCCTTCCAAGGCCAAAAAATGTGGATAGCATAAGAGGAGAACTCAGAGCAAGAAATACAAGATAAAGAATAGTGCAGCGTTCGTCAAATGATGGATTAATTTTCCAGCATAGCTAAAATTGCTATAACCTCAGTTTCATGAGTCAGCAAGTCTGATGACATTAATATTATAGTAAAAAAAGTAAGGCAACACCTGTTTTTTTATTCAACTAAGCTAAATTTGGATATAAAACCAGACTTGCTTTCCATAATTAGAAATTTGGTTCAGCTACCATGAACCAGGTGTATGTCCAAATGAAAAGATCAGATCCTCATAGGGATTAAGGGCACCTTTACACCACCATAATAGTTAAAGAGGGCTCAAAATGGTAAACCCTGTATTTACTCATTTGAAAAAACAGTACAACATATAAATGTAAATCAATATAAAAATCTTTTTTCTTTCAATACTTAAGATAAAGTTAATGTTAAAGCTTGCTTTCCTTCCATATTTATGCAAAATCCTTACCTAAAACCAGCGTCAATTTTATTCCATTAAAAAGGTAAAAAAAAAAAAAAAAAAAGTTCCTTTTTTTTGATCTTGGTGAAATAAATTAATTTGTTTTGTTCAATTATTGATATTAAAGTTGTTGAATCAGTATCTAAAACAAAGGATTAAGATCTGCAGTTTACAGAAGAATCTGTAACAGGAAATTTCTCTTCCATTATGTATATTAGCATCCACAGCTGGGTCAGCAGATGGATGTGTGCTTGGAAGCTTGTAGGCGTTTTTCCCCATAAAACATTTGTTGAACAAAAAAATGTTTAAAGCAGGGTGGGCCTTACTGGAACAGCTCAAAATAGACACTCTTCCTTATTGCTTTTTGAAAGCTATAGCTTTACCTATGCATCCTGCATTTAGCCAACAGCTACCACATGCAAGTATAGCTCTACCACATCTTGCCATTCCTAAGCCTAGTAGCTTTTAAAGATGTTCTTGGAATCCTTTGGCCTGCATCACTGGTACAAATGGACCTCTCCCTGAAGTAGGACTCTTCCTTGCATCAGGATTTAGGATTCCTACTTAAAGTGCAAACTTTTCCTGCTGCAAAAAGATAATTATTGGTTTCTAATCTCACTGATGTAAAACAGTCAATAGGTTCAAACCTCTGTACCTGGGGTAAACTAGGGTAGTCAGACTTTATGTGACACTTGGCCACAAGCAAGGCGAAACGTGTCTAACTCTACACACAGTCTCATCTAAGTAGCTTGTGGAATTACATAAAAATACAGGTCCACTCTATTCTGTCAAAATGCAGTGTCCCCAGATTGACAGAGAAAAGTCCGTGCAACTACTATAGTCTCACTGGTGCTAATAGTCTTATGCACCATCTAAGACCAAAATGATTGTTTTCAGAAGAAACCATCAGTCCATAATTGGGGAGTTCACTTTCATCCTCATACAGGTCAGGCGGCTTGTCTGATTAAACAGTTGGGTGCTCCTCAGAGGTGCCTGGCTTTGGAGAACTTGACAGCATAATTATCAGGGATGAGCAAACAGGTTTTGCCTAATTTTGAACCCTCTCAAATGACCTAATTTTGAAATTTAGCCTTGAATTTACAACTTACTGCATTTACAGTGCCTGTGTAATTACACTGTAATTATACATTTCCATACTTGCCATAACATCACAGGGACTAATTAGGTTGGGTGAAATTTCTATCCTGACTTGCACTGACTCGTAGTTAAGTACATTGATCCTATTGGTTGATTCAGTCTTAACAGAACTATTGGAAACCAGCCCATCTGAATACAGCCTGAGTTACAGAGCACAATATAGCTGAAAAAGTGACTCACTGGATATACATTGGCCCATTATTTATTTCAGGTATTTGTAGCTGTGGTTGTTTAATGAAAGGCTCCATTCTGAACCTTTGTACACATTATTTACTTCTCTGGATTGCATTAAATTTCCAGTATTGGGAGGAAATTCGTCTAGAGTGTGAAATGTTCATGTAATTGCTGAATGCACTGAAATGTATTTGTCTTTACTATCTTTTATTGGAAAAGTTAAAGTTTGTCTTTTTATGAGTTAATTTTGTTGTAGAAGAACTGTCTATTAAATACAAGTTATTAACAATTACAGTTTATAGACAAACTCATTTGAAAATCTGCATGTTTAAGGTTTTAACTACTGTCTTCCTTTTGAATGAGTTTTTTAACTGACTAGTAACTTGTTGATATGTGCTACATACTCATTAATATAACGTCTTTCTCCTAATGTGCACTTTGGTTATGTTCATTTGATTTCTTCTGCAGACAAAAGACTCAGAAACAGACATATATCCACAGCACCAATAGCATGTAAAAACATATATTATACAAAAAAATGTAACTACATTATAGTTTAAGTGCAAATGTGCTGTAGACCCAAAGAAATAATTCTTATTGATAGAAACAGGGTTTTTATGTCCCAGTAATCATTTTGGTCCTTGTGCTACAGAGGGTCACAGCAAGGGGAAGATTCCCATCTTGGTAGAAAACAGAGCAATTCGTAAGACTTTTTTTCTTTTCCATCAGCAAACAGATTTGTTGACAGTAAGGCTCAAAAAATGTGTAACTTCTGATCAAGATGTCATCAGGAAAATTGTGTCAGCTTCTGGTCACAAGCACACAGAAAGGAAGGGGAGGAGGTTATAGAAGAGCCAGAAATGTGATGGAAGTGCAGTCATCAAGAATGTGATAGGATCAACATCAAGTCCATGTCCTGAATTCAGAAGAACAGGAACTCACACTCGGGTCTCCCACATCTCTAATGAGTTCCCTAACTATTGGGCTATTGAGCTGCCCACAGTCTCAAATTGTGGAATTTCTGCATTTTGTGTACATGTTCAGACATTTATCAGCTCAGAGAACATGACAGTAAGACCTTGGATTAATGTCTGTGTCCATCACAGGTTGGCCCTGTTAGAGGCATAGTTTTGCACACACGTTTCTGTGCATAAATAGATAAACACAGCTCACACTGAAGGTCACAGACACAGCTGGGTTCTCAGGAAGCACAAATCCTCTGAATGAGGGGCTCCCATGTACCATTAGGCACATGTGAACTCCATCAAACTTACATGGCCAGACTAAAAGAAAAGCTCCACCTTTTCCCCAGCAGAGAAAGGGACCATCTGAATGCCTTATTCTCTAAAATGGGCTGAGAGTTGAGAAGAGCCACTGCCTCCACTTTCAAAGCAGGAGGCGGTGTTGTGGTGGGAAGCAGGCCACCTCCTTTGCAATGCATGGCCCTCTGTGCAGCTTGCCACCGAGGCTGCGAGAGATCTATTTGTTGATGCCGTTAATGGTAGCTCTGGGGAACCAGAGCCACCTACGATCCTGCAGTGGTTATTACAGACCTTTGCCTCTGTCCTGGTAAAGGCTGAGAGCTGAGGTCCTGCCCCTAGACTCCATGTCATTGCTCAGACGAGGGCAGTAAGAGAAATCTAGTCCTTCAACCCTATTTTTCAATGTAGGAGCTCATAATCACTTGCAAGTTACTTTCCATTGAAAATTACCGTTTCACCTGCAAGGCACTGCAAATCTACCTGGTATAACCCACACAGCTTCCACTGGCCCGCAGCAGTGTCTGGGACTTGGATAGGACTTGCCCTTTCTATTTGTTACCCTGGGCTTCATGCGATTTGGAGGACAGAGCTCATGACGAGGTCTTTGCTGGTCCACCAGTGAGCGCTCAGGGTCCATGTGCAGCTGCTGGGTTTACAGCCACAGAGGCTGGGAGGTTCTCTGAAAACCTCTCTACTGTACCGTAGACCTTCGGTCGTGGCAAACTGAAACTCTGTATTGCACGCTCCTCTTTCACTGCTGAATGAAAGGAGCCTGAGGGATCATTAGTATCCTTCCATCACTTCCTCATTAGTTCTTAGATAGTGTTGTAATGACAGCTTGAGAGGCTCAGCATCCTGCCCTCTTACTATTTATGATCCCCACAGTGCTAATGTGCACTTAATGAGAAATTCTTGTCTTGCTTGTAAATCCTGTAGCCGGCATTCAATTTATTGACAGATGTTTGCTTGGGCCTCTTTAAAATTACTTCATAAATCTTCGAGGATAAAAGGCCTCAAGTTTGGTTATTAAGACAGGCCCTTGTTGACAGTTTCATATTTAACTGTTTGGAACTGGACTGTCAGGGCTGTAATGGAGTGCACGGCGGAGGGTTTGCATTCTTCGGGCTCATTTACCATGTTTTCTGCACCTATCAGGTTTTTTCTTTTTGAAGTGTGTTGACTGTCCCTTATAATCCCTTTAGTTAACTTCTCTGTGACCTCTTTGTGCACCGCACTTACTCATTTAGCATATCAGCGTGTCAGCTGTGATGAAGTGTTTATGCTGATATGAGCTGAGGGCTGAGCAAGCGCTACATGCCAGAACCTACTGGATGTAAAGCTGATATGAACTGAGGGCTGAGCTAGCACTTCATGCTGGAGCCTACTGGACATTTCACAGAAAGCCAGAAGTTTGCCGCCTCCTTCTTCCACCCTCACATTTTATTATTTTTGCCCGCTAGGTCCAGGGCCATATCTTGTAAAACCTGGCCAGAGGGCTGTTCCCAGCAGGTCGGGGCAACTGGGATTTGGAAGGAAATCCCTGTGGCCCTTGAACTGTGTCCTGAAATAATTTCTTTTGCTATGTGATCTCCAGTGCTTCGAGTGCTTTAATCACATCTGTAGGTATCGGTGCATTGTGTCTCTAATCCCTCAAACCTGCTTTTAGCTAAGGAGCTGGTGTTGCATCCATGTAGCTCTGTTTGCCACAGGTTACTCTGAGGAGCAAGGACCAGACAATAGTTTTCCACTTCTCTTGTGGCTGTTCAAAATCTCACAAAGCTTTTAAAAATGTACCATTGAGTGACATACATTAGAGAGGTCTGGTCCAAATGCTGTAGCATTTAGAGTGTGCAATGACAGCATTTTAGGCCATTATTTTAGAAGAGAGACTTTCTTTGCCCTCATAGTGAACAGAAAAGATTAAAAATTTAGTGAGCTGCTAGAAGATTGGGATAATTCAAATAGCTATTAAACCCATGACATCAGCCAAATTCACTCCACTTAAGTCCGTCAAAAACATTCAGATCAGACATTGGACGGTAATGAGCATCTCAGCTAAAATAAAATGTTTAGGCTTTTTTTTGCTTACTTGGTGGTGCCACGTTATATTACATTGCTTGAGTAGTGTCACATCACATTGTGTTACTTCTGTGGGATCCTCTGCTGACATGACATAATGCTTTTTATACTTACAAAATACTCTTTATCAGATACTTGCCATCCAATTGCTTTTGTTTAGCCATTAAGTTTAGTAAAATTCATAAATATACTTATTAATTCAACTGAACAAGGAGCTGAGCTAGTTAGTTAGCTGTCTGCCATTGGAGCTAGCTAATTCCCTGTATATTTGTGAATATGAGGAGACTGGACTTTACCAAGCTTAAAAGTCTACCAAGGTCCATCTAGTGTTCACCCGAGGAACTCACTGAGGCATGAATGATTACATTAGTATCCTTGCTTAGATGAACAGAGTACATCCATGTGCTTCTTCCTGAACAGGAGCCAGAAAAGCCTCTCCAACAGAAGTCAGACCCCACAGTATGTTTCTGTACTCTCATCTTGCAATTAAGATGAATTTAAAACCTTATTAAGCAGGAAGGCCTCAAGGAAAGTATACCAAAGGCAGGAGGGCCTGAGATAAGGCATTAAAGAGAAAGGGGGAAAAAATCAGTTGAAGTTATTTTTTAGCAATTTCACTAGTACATCTAACATCAGTGAATGCTAAAAGGCCCGGCAGGCACTGACTAGCTTGTGAATACAGCCAACGTAAGAGGTTAGATGCTGCTTCAAATTTAAAACAGCGCTATTTGTGTGAGTTGCTCTGTCCTCCTGTAACTTCTGGGAGGAACAGAAATGTAAGACCCTAATGCTGGCAGTTATGTATGGGCATTTATGGGCTCTGTAAGTGAATAAAACCAGGATGACACTGACTGGGATAAGGAGGAGCCTGAAAGCCCATGCAGCTGCCACCATCGTCTTCAGTCTGATGAAACTTGGAAGTTATCACCATCTATGTCACAGCAGCTGAAAGTACTGAGATTGAAGGGGAAGGAAGAGGAGAGAAGCACAATTAGTTGGGATAAAGAGGTCTGGGAACAACAGAAGGAGCAACCAGGCACCCCACGTTCACACCGTTTGTCATCTATTTTGATAGCTAATGTCACGTACTGGCAGGTGTAATGGATGACAGCAAACACATTTCACTAAATGTCTTTGTCCCAACATGCTGCAAGGGACATGTGAAGAAATGACTATTTTGCAAAATTTTGATATATGTGAAGTCTCCTTATTAATAGCTTGCTACTGCTCCCAGCTGGATTCAGTGGTATAATCCCTGTTGGGCTGGAGAGGAACAGGATTGCACCCTGAAGGATTTGTGCTTAGCTGTTACTTCAAGAACAGATTTGCCAAAGAAATGCTCAGAGGAGAGAACAGAGTGTTCCAGCACACACAGGTAGAAGCTGGTATTTCAAACTGAGCACACTGGGCAATCTCTGCTCATGATTCATCAGTCAAAACACGTCAATTTTATCCCAGAACAGCTAAAAAAAAATCTGCAACTACTTGACAAGTACATTTTTGGTGCAGGTCCCAGTTCTTTCCCAGTTGGCCCATTGGCTTGTCTGTCAGCATCTCTAGCACATTGCAGAAAATTAACCCTGCAGCGTGCTCAGTTTGCTGTTGTCCTGTTTTTCTCAAGTGACTCCATTACTTGAGATTCTCAAAGGTAAAAAGAGCAATCTGGCTCCAAATTCTCACTAAAAGTCAATGGCAAGTGGGCATCTATATTCCCCAAGTGCTTTTAAAAACCTTCTCTTCACAACCAGGGTTGCCTTTTGGTTTTGTTTCATATTCTGTTTTAAGGCTCCACCTGATCATGTCTCACTTGCTTGATTTGGTGAATTTTATCTACTAGCTCAGGATGTCTGGTTTTTGGTCTCTCCGGAACATAATATTTTTTAATTGTCATTACAAATTTCAGACTTTTGCTACATGGGGTTATAATTCTGCCTCAACAGATTCACAGTTTTGATCAAAGCTTAAAATATACTTGGCTAGATCTATCCTGATGCAACAATATTGACATTACAGAATGTTTTTTTCTTGGCATTATCCTAGTTATTCTTTTTTTCTAATGTACAGTGTTCTGTTCTGTAGCATGTTTTCAGGATATTCTTCAGTGCTTGCAGAAACCCCTTGTTAAATTTACAGAACTGTTATGTATTCCCTGCTGAAGGATATTTTAATTTTCTCTCCTAATGGAGAAGGATAGCAGCGGAAATTCTACTTATGAGTTATCTTTCTTAGTGAAAAACTGCATCTGTTTCAAACTGAGAAGTGACGGTGGAAGCCAGAAAGTCACACTCAGCTGTATCCTCAGGAAACAGAATAAGAAAAGAAACTTTGTCCCAGGTGCTCCGATTCAGTCTAAGTCCAAGTTTTGCTATGAAGTCATGTTTCTTCTCCTGAACCGGAATGAGCAGACTGCAGAGCGTGGCTGGACCAAAGTGCAAACAATGAATGGACCCATGTAGTGTGTCGGTTTGGACACTTTAAATTTCTTGCACTTTGCTCTTGTTCATATCTGGAGTTCCAGTTCATTTGTCATCACGGTATAAAAGGGATTTGCCTTTTAACTGGTTGCAGGTTAAGCTGGAAGGACACACAAGCTGGCAATAGCCTCCGTCACTGTTGGTCTGCTGAGAGGTTGCGTTATTAGTGCTAAAAGTGTGTGGACCTGCACTGCACAGGCACAACCGCATGTCATTCTCTCCTCCATCTCACCTTTTATACCGGGGGTTGTGTTGCTGCTCCATTTGTTGTGGCAGAGAGATACAAAAACATGCTTTCAGACTAAGACAGAGCTTGATCTTTATTTAAGTTTGACAGTGGCCCATTGGACCCCCACCATAGTCTTCTCTTAATTTCCTCCAGTTGGAATAGCACATATCTGTTGGCCAAGTAATTTCACTACACCACATCTTCAATCACTACCGTTTGCTGTGATCGTTTCTTCTCCTATATCCTTAGAAGAGGTGGTTTTTGCATCTCAAACCCCACTGACTTCATAGGTGGACTTGATAGGTTGAGCTTCCTGATGATTACTACCTTTCCCCTTTCCATAAGAATCCTATTCTTAATTTATAGAAAGACAAAAATCTGTCCATGCAATGAAAATTTTCTGTGATCTATGTGGGCTACCATTGATGGATGATGAAAGGCTTGATATTAATACCCTGAATATGTATAATCCTGAGCCGTCCATGTTCTAGGGTTAGCAATCATTCAGTTCATTTTATACATTTTGTCACATTGACTTAATATAGAGCATGAAACCATACTGGAGCACTTATAGTAGCCTAAAAAGCGTTGGAAAATCTGAGGAGTTTGCTCCCAAGTTCTCCCTAGGCTATTGCTGCTGATAATCAGCATCTAAAATGTGATGAAATTTCTTTTGTTAACTTTGCCTGCATACTTAGTTGTATTTCACGTCACTTTGGACTCCTGATTAGTTTTTTGTACACACAACTGTATGCATCAAATTCAATAAATGTGCAGGAAAGGCGGCATTATCACCCGGCTCCTTTTGAAAACGCAGCCTCAAGGGATATATTTTCATTGCAGCATGTGCAGATTTTGTCACATGACATTCGTTAATCTTTTCAGAAACCCTACAGTTGAATTGCGGGGAATGCTCTATAAACGTATCCCTGCTTTCTGCCCAGCAATGGCACAAAGACAAGCCAAAATTTTTCTTTGGGTCTAATTTTGCTACCTTTATTCCATGGAGCTGCGTTTACCCGGGAGAGATGATTTTGTAAATAAGGACAAGTTCTGTGACTAAGGGCGGAAGAATGGTTCGTTTGCTTTATCTTTGTCTCAGGAGACAATGGCATTGTGTTTGCTCTGTAACAAAATCCGGAAGGCTTTGTAATATCGTCACACAGAAGGGGAGCGTCCAAGAGTTGGCTGTGGAGAGCAAGAATGGATTTTACACTCACAGGAGTGGTAGTAAGTTATTTGTAAAAATGTCCCCACGTCTTAGGGATTAGGAAAGACTTGCCATTCTGTCTGTGTGCAAAGTCCTGCTTGCTTTACTCCATGTGCAGTCCCAGGGAGACTTGCCTTTCTCATGGCTGCTAAATATTCTTTAATTACCCTATAACCAGTTGGGCTCCCTTTTGCTCTCCAGCTGTTCTGTAGGAGGAGAGTGGCAGGACTTAATTCTCTTATCAAGAAGGGCATCGCAGGGTAAAAAGTTCTGCACAGTTTTTGTCAGAGCTCTGAGTTTATTGTCTGCCTGCTTGGCAGTGAAAAAGTGGCTGCGTGTCTCAAGCAGCCCAAGTGATTTTCCTGCAAAAAGAATTCCTTCTGAAAACATGAGTGATTTTAAAAGAAGCTTAAGAAAGACCTGCCTGACAGAAAATGGGTTCAGAATTAAATTTCCCCATTTCTCCAGCATTCTTAAAGCCAGGATTTTGGTTCAGTTCCATCACTGAGAGAAATTAAATCAAATGTAATTGTGGATATGTCTAATCCAAACTCCGACCACAGCTCATGCAGAGTTGTCCAAGCTGATTCCCCGGCCAGCCGGGTGCCAGGGCAGCTGCTAGTGCGGGCTGGAGCCCGGGCAGCCATCTGAAGCTGGTGCTGCTGGAGGTGGATGGCTGGTGCGATATTAGTGCAGGTTTGTCTGGAAGAGTTGCAATTGCACCTTTGGGTTGCCGTTTAGACATACTTTGAGTCTTAAATTGCAAAGCTATTCAGACAGCCGCAGTCCTTCGTCTTTAAACTGCAGCTTGCTACTTAAAAACTACTAGTTCCTCCGTGCCTGCCTCCCTTCCTCCTCCGGGCAAGGCCCCCTGGAACAGCCTCATGACAATGTCCTGGTCAGCTCTTTTCTGTTTAAAAAAAAAAAAAACAACCAAAAAACCAACAAACTTGATTTCCTGTTCTGGTGAGCCATATATCACTGCCGCTCCCATCTGTGCCGGTCGCCTGTGACAGAATGACAGGTGTCATTTATCATTGGAGCTTGAGGAAGCTGTGGGAAGAGGGATTGAAATTTTTTCTGGAAGCAGTCAGTGTCTACAGACTGCCAGATCATTAAAAAGGGGGCTTTCCAAAGAAAGCTGTGTGTAATGTGATTGCACTTACTGTCAATGACAGGCTGAGAGAAAGAAGAAACATCAAAAAAAGAGGGGAGGGGGAAGGATCGAAAGGGAGAAAGGGAGAGAAATGAAGTTTCTGCCAGGGGCATTTAAAGCTACAGCACAACAAATGCAGGAATCTTTTTTTGGTTTGGTTTCAATATCTGCATACTAAGTAAGGCCTTTGGAGATTTTAGCTCAGCTTGGAGTGCCAATAAGGAAACCAAAACAGGAAACTCCTTTAACAGCACTTATTCGCATCACATATTATTTAGGGCACTGTAACAGAGTTTGTACTTTAAGGAGTGTGTCTTAAAGCACAATGACTTAAGGCTGGAATAGGAGCTAGCAGAGACAGGAAAACTTATTTGGTCTGCAGCTGAAGCTCCTAATAAATCAAAGGGCAGAACTAAGACCAGATACAAGGCCCTTTTTCAAAAAAGAGACATTTACAACGTCCTGTTTGCATAAGGACATTCAGGAAAAGCAGCATAATATCTTTATTTCAGCACCACCTAGGCAGACTCCGTTTGGGGATTTGAGCTGAATCTTTTTTTCTTCTTATGGTAAAAAATGCTTCTCACGCTGCCTATTACAGCAAATTGTCGTCCTATTTGAGGTACATGAAACCAAAACCAAGGCTGTGTGTTTATTGGGGAAAAAAAATTGCAAGAGAGATAAAACAAATGTTTAAACAACAAAAAGAAACTGAGAGAGAAAATAGTGTTTCTTTTTCTCTGTTGTTTTTTGTGGTTAGCTGTGTATGCTTGTACCACACGCTACTTAGCATGCTTTTTCCTGCAGCAGCTGTATCATACAGCCAAATTATAACTTGTAGAACACAGAGAGGCTGGGGGTTGCAACGGTATTGCAGAGAACTTGGACACACGTGTTAAAGGGTAGTGCTGGTTAGCCTGGAATAAGTCATTTCAGTCCTTCCTTCTGTGAGAATCTGCAGCTGTATGAAATCGCAGCATGAGGCTCAGTGAGTTACAAAACTGAGGGCCAACTAAGTAGACAAATTTGGCTGTATTGATAATTGAGGGACTCAACATCAAATGTGTGAGTGCGGTGTGAATCTGGTTTAGAGAGATGACCCAGAGCATGAACTTTCTCCTCTGGGTTCTGTTTAGAGTGATGGCTTTTCCTGCAGGCCTTTGGGAAAGACAACACAGAGAAAAAAAAAAAAACCAAACCAGATAGAGGAATTTTCACAGTCCCTTTCACAGGGTATGTAAGGAAAGGGGGAAATCATCTCCCACTCTTCTGCCACCAAGCATGTCCATGTACAGACAAGGAGAATCCAGCTGTGCTGGATAAAAGCAGGATCCAACTTATAATTGAGGTCCTCCTAGGGAAGTCTGTTTGGTTCTCAGCTGTGAGCGACCATCGAAAATCATCTGATTTCTCCATGTTTCAGTTTCTACTCTTTAATATCTCCTTTCTAGTCTTTAATAGCTCCTATTCAGATTTTCATCTCTTTAAGATAAGAGCCATCTTGTAACACCTATCATGTCTTCCATAGGATGTCCTACTCTTAGCTTATGTTTCTTCCTGTAGCTGTGATACAAAGACTATAATTGCTATCATTATGAAAAATGACCATTCTGCCTTATGCTTAACAGTTTCGTTAATTTATAGCAGTTGCATGTGTTTACATAGGTATGTATTGATTTACGCCAATGTTTGCCTCTTTGGAGAGCTTCCCCTGAAATCTGAGATCAGAACAATCAAATAGGGACCTAATGACTTAACATATGTAAGTGATAATACTGTTCAATTAGATGACAAAGTTGTTACATGTGTTGCCATGTCAGTTTGTACACTCTTACCAATGTGTTAAATGCCGTTATATCATTCTTATCATCACCAAGCTCAGTATCATTCTTTTCTGGCATTGGAATTGCATAGCATGTGTGCACATGGATATACATATAACTATGTGTACAGACACACACACATAAACATATTTATACAGCAGATTCTAAAACATTTTTACTAGGTTAAGACAAATATTTTTTGCCTGATATTTTATTTTTGAAATGTTGGACTGTAGTTATATGTGCTTTCCTATGTGAAGGAGACTGGGTCAAAAATGCTTTAAATGTCATATCCCTGGTGCAAAACAGATATCCCTGTTTTCAGCAGCTACATGAAGGAAGCAGAATATAAAATCAGGCCTCAAAGTCATGTATATGGTTCTGTTGACATTTCTTTCTGTGGGGTGGCAGAGGCTGTGCCTGTCATTCTCAGCAGACTACACCTGTACTACTTCTGTAACACTCGGGTTTGTCTATGGTTGAAAGCTTACCTGGAAACATTTCCTGTGGGTCCATTGGCAGATAAGAAAAACAGATGACATGCCATAGACACATGTATCTCAGGGGAAACTACATGTGGCAACAGATATCAGCCTCACATTTTAGGATATTCGCAGTAAAGTTTGTATCCAAGACTTTCAGTTCAAAAAGAAAAAAATTAAATTATTGCCAGTGTGGTTTTGCTTTGAAAAAGGAATTGCTGTTCACAGAGATAAGATTTTGCCTTCTGGCCAAGCAGTTATAAGAGTGAGATCTGGTTAAATACCTCATTTCAGCACAGCGATTTTTTGAGACTAAACACTGTAGTCTTTCCTCAGCCAATCCAACCGCTAGTTTTACTTTGAATATGTAAGGAGCATTTGGACATCACAAAATGTAGACCAATGTGCACAGCAAAGGCTTCATTAGGCTAATGGGGAATTAAACAAGACCAAGGTATAATTTACTCTCAGGAAAAGAGCAGAGATAGAGACTGACAGGTAAAGGGGATTCAGCCCCAGATTGGAGAATTTTGTGGGGCTGGAACTGCTCCACCTCGGTCAGCTTCGACAGCTCGTGGGCCACTATCACCAGACCATGTCACAGCCAAAGCCTGGCTCAGCTCCAGTCTCTTTCACAAACCCTCGGGATGTCCATACCAGTGTGCAAATACCTTTTGGAAAGGCGCAGTGGGGAAATGTGGTTATGCAGATACTATTTGTACAGGCTAGCTTGCAAGTCAAAAGTATGTTTCTGAACCACTGTGGCCCCTGTAGCAGCTTGATCAGAGATGTTTTTCATGTCTCATCATAACCTGATTGGTTTTTTAAATCCATTGCTTTTATTGAATTTTCTATGTAGAAAAGAACGTCTCTGCAATCATCCTGCTGGTGGTACCTGAAGGTTTAGTTAGGCTGTCAGCAGTTATCCCCTAGTTACAGGCTTCTTGAATAAAATGGGTGTCCAATATTGTCTGAGCAAACCTGAGCCTAATATTTTTACAATTTTAAAACTAGTTGGAACACAATCCTGCAGGTAAATATCCCATGTTTGGAATTGGAATTTTCTGTTTGGTTAGTAATATGTTGGTGTTGCAGAGGATGTTTGGTTCATAGCAGATTCCTCAGCAATAGCTGAACAGCCAAGAATTACACAGAGGCCATAGAAATGTTATTTTGTTGGTAAGATTCTAGACTACTTGAATTCATAAATTGCCAGTTAAAATCAGTAAAATTTGGGATCTGTAGTATAAGTAGTCACATCCAAATGTGCTACAGGATCTGTCATATGTGCTCTGTTTTGATCTGGTGCTGAATGCAGTTTTCCAAGGCCGATTCTTTAAAATTAGGAGGAATTATACTATAATGTGTGAGTCTTCTGGCTTTTGGTCTTTATTTAATTTCTGTCAGCTAGAGAAGATGATTTAAACTGTAGAGGGGAAAGAGGGGAATCCATCAATATGTACATTTTTTTTCTCCAGAGATTAAATAAAAGTTTGTGCATGTATTTACATTTTTTCTTCCGTAGTATATACTGTACAGTTATATTTGGAATGGGTCTTCAGAAAAGCTGCAGAGGAGTTAATGAGAATAGGATGTTTGTATAATTCTCTAAATATTTTTTTATATTTCTGGGACCAGTGATCATATATCTTGATTCTTTCTTTCTAAGCTAGCCGGCTCACTTGGGCTTACATTTAGGTTAAACCTTTGGCAAGAGTTCAAGGAGCAGGGAAACCAGCGGAGGATCAGGTCCAGTGGGTGAGATCCAAGAAAGCTCTTAGATGCCGAATGTGCAGCTGACATGGATTTTAGGAGCCTGAGACAGAAGGTGAGGGAGAAGAGGGAAGTTGTGCTGCTGTGCATGCCCAGAGCTACCAACAGCTGGAGCTTCAGCCAGCCAGTCCTTCCTAAGCCCACACGGGGTTCAGTTATGAGCCTCACTGGGTTCCCCAAGAACTAGACATGTTCGCTTATGGCATTGCTAATGCACAGGGAAATCAGGAGTTCGGCATAAAGCCAGTTTGTATCCTGGGTGTCTAGGAAACTCTCTTCCCAAGACAGCCCCCCCCTCTAAGAGTCTGAGATGATATTTCACTCTCCCTCGCTCCCTCATTCTCTCTTTTTGCTTAAACTCTGTAGGGCAGATGTAAAGGTCAAGTCAATTGATTTGTCTGGGTAGTAGGGCACTCTCAGTGGAGATGCAATTCACAGTTTCATAAAGTCCGTTGGTATTGGCTTGACTCAAGGTTTTTGAGGAGAATCTACAGTTAGGGAGACTTCCATCATTGTTTAGAGCCTCTCTGTTATTTGTCCTGAAATGATTATATTTCAAGTTCCTTGCAAAACAACTTAGAAATGCTGATAGGTATACTGGGGAAAAGAGACACTAAATATATAATCCATGTTCCCTCTCTGTATAACTATGAAATGCATCTTGTTCACTTTTATCTTTGTCACAGAGTGATTGACATATAATATCTCAGCTTGACACCTTGATATTGGTGATCAGAGTAATTTGTTTCAACCTGCATACTAAACCCTCAAGGTTAGATATTCCTAAAATATAAACGTAAAGGATGGATTACTGCTATCATTTCCTAGTTTATAATCTGTCCTCACCAGCAAAGTGCTAGTATTCCGTTGTAAAATAGCTGATTTCTTTCTATAAGTAATTTCAGTGTCCATTTTAACTGAACATTTCTCTTACTCTTTAATTGTAACACTGAGTTATTCCTAGATTGTTCATAAATACATTGATATCGTTGAAGTAAAGTAGCTCTGCCCATGAGCTCCTATGTGCTTCATGATGTGCAATACAGAACGAGGCACTGGTTCGGCAAAAGACAGATGACATTGTCAGACTTAGGAGAGCAGCATCAGTGCTCCTTTTCTATTTTGTTGCAGCACATTGTGTCTTTATTCTTCATCTTTATACATTGCAAAATATACCTAATTGAATCATTTTAATACTTGGAACTTAATATATAACACCCTCCTTTATTGACTGGGCTTTATAATTTATTTAGTGACACTTTTGGTCTCCTTCCAGTGGTCATACGAAGCTTTAGAAGGTATCAGTGAGGTTGGAGGAGAGTTTATAAAGCTGACGTCCTGTCACACACAGGCAGTCTTGCACAAACACCCGCACGCAGCCCCAGCACCTGGGCACTGAGCTCGAGACCAGACCTTGCCAGCTGCTGCGGAGATTGGCCTCACCACAGTCCATCCACGTGCTTCTGCTGGGCTTCTCAGTGGCATCACCTGACACTGACAAACCTTCTGCATCTGTAAAAGCTTTTACTATTTTCCTTGTTTACGTATATCCGATTTAATACTGAAGCCTGCTTTTAATCAAAGTCACTGGACTGAGATGGATCCACTCTGGGGGTGCTGCTGCCGTGCTGCCTGGTAACCATTGGACTGGTGTGACGCTGTCTGGGTTGGCCAGGATTAGAGGCAAACTGGAACTCTAGTGGAGGAACCCACGGAAATGCTAGTGCGTGTGTCTGGACCTCTGCAGAGGGTCCTATTCCAAATTCTGGGATAGACGTAATTGATGGCCAGCTTGTCCCTCTGTGGTATTTCTCTGCTGTTAAAATTGGAAAACTCTGCCTTCTCCTGGGGAAGGAGAGCTACACTTGTCAAATAAAAGGTAGTTTGTAAGTGTAACAATATTATTTACAATTACATTTTTAGCAGTTTTATGGTGCTTTTTCAGATTTGAAGCCAAGAGTTGGTGTTATCCCACAGTGAAGAAAAAAAAATAATTCTTATTGGGCTTTTGTTTCAGTAAGGACCAATTAATCTTTGCTGATTTACTATAAATTATCCCTGAAGTCCAAATAATTGGAATCTGTTCAGGAAACTATGTATGAATCATATGCACACACACAAATACACATAAGCACCCCTAATCTGGGGGCCTGGTCTTGGGCTGATACTGCCATTGGCTATTGCTTTATATCATCTCATTTATTTGTAGGTTCCAGCTACTTTTTATCTATGTCTATCCTCTCTTAACCTCAACTTCTTGTACCCATGCTAGCTAATATAGTATGTATAGTATAGTATAGTATAGTATAGCTAGTATATTAGCTAATATATGCTAGCTAATATGTGTAGTACACATAGAGGTCAGAAGCTTCTTTCCCCATACAGCTTTACTTATACTGTGATGTATAAACAAAATAATGCTGCAAACTTTGTTTGCACCATCTACCCACCACTCGTGGTTGCATTGCACTCGTGGTTAACAAAATGCTCCAAGATCCTCCAGAACTGAAGGTGCTATTTAAATGTAAATTTTTATTTACAATATCTTATGCTTGATACAAGTTTTTGGGAAGTTTCATCTTTACACTTGTTTGCAGCAGCAAATCCTTTCATAGCTATAATTTATATGCAAAGATTTTCCCTGTCCTATCACACATTTTCCAATATGTTTTGATGAAGTCTGAATAGTTCAAATTGAGCTCTAGCATTGTGCATTTTATTTATTTCATATCTTATTTGTATTAAGTTTTGTCATAGGTTAGGGCTTGCTTTTATATTCCAGTAAGAGAGGATATAGAGTATGTGATTATGCAAGGTCTTTGTTATTTATATATACTGCATCCTGTGTGTGTGCTGCTCTGGTGTTCAAGTGAAATGCAGGATTCTATTTTAATTCTCATGACTGTATATGATCATTAACAGCTACTGCACACAGTAGAAAATAAAAATGCAATTCAAAGAAGTGTGCATATAAATAAATATAAGTGAGCACATAAAAGAATGAATGAGATAAATTGGTTCTTTTCAAATATCTAACTTATCTTCAGTTTAAGGGCAGCATCCTCTGTGCTGTCTCTGCTCCAAATGGTACTTAAAAAAAAAATAAACATAACAATAAAAAAGAATTCATTGCTTTTAATAACATTTTCGTCCATGTGGTGAGGGTGGGCTTCCTTTTTTTTTTTTTTGCCCTAAGATTGCAATTTTGAAAATAGCAGGAAAGGTCATAATGTATTGAACAGCGCCTTGCCATTTCTTTAGCACTTCTGAATTTCACTTGGTTTTGGTTTATGTCTTTGCTGAAGCATTGAAACATTCAGCATCTTCCTTAGTCCCTTTCCCGTCAGCAGTTGTAAGGATAACCCTCGCCCCCTTCCGTCCAGACGCTTGTCTAGGGCTTATTTTCCATTGTTCTGTTCAGCATCTGCTCACCATCCTGCCTGGGAAGAGAAGCAAGGTCTTATCTCAGAAATTTTATCCATCAGCTCACTGGCAGCTGTCACTACAGTATCTAAACACCATACGCAAGATGAAAGCTTCTGCTTATGTTTCCCTGTAGAATAGGAAGTTCATGTTCCTCCCCGTTTTAAGCTGATTTCTCAAGGTATGTAGATCAGCATTGGTTGTTTTACCAGGAGAAAAATTGTTGAACTGTCATTACGCTCTACTGTATTGATTTACAACCAAAAGCAATAATAACATCAAGTTATTTTGATGGAAAGCAGATGACTGTCAATCCTATTCAACCTGGAGAAGCTCTGAACTCTGGAGGCTGCTCCACATTTGTCTGAGCAGTTTTCACTCTTCCTTTCCCTCTTCCTATCTCCACTTCTGTTCTTGTGACCTGGGGAAGCAGTGAGCTTAGCCTTCCTCCGCTCCCCCAGCCCCATCTCCTCTTTGCTTTCCCGCAGTCCTGCCTTTGATGCTCAGTAAGAGTGTGGTGCACTGAGGCAGCCTGGCGCTCTTCCCTAGAATATATATAAATATCCTAGTGAAATAACCTAGTGAAGTCTGATTTTCTCTGGGGACAACCAAACTGAGATGAATCGCCTCCTTTTAAACACAAACTCATTTTCTGTCTCTTTCTGTTGTATGTAGACATACAAATATATATATATATATATTTACTCATCATGAAGTTAGACAAAAAGCAAGTGAAAACTCAACAAATTCAATGAGAAGATGGAGGAACATTTGGACTCACTGATGTGCTATGTCTGGACTAAAAGCGGAGTCAAAAAGAGAGCTGTGAAACAGGGAAGCAAGCTCTTACAAAGGCACGAATCAGTGAGTGGGTTAGGATAGCAGCAGAGCCTTACGTCCTCCAAGCAAAGAAAGACGGAGTCCTGACTTAGGAGGTGGTAGAAAGATCAGGCAGGTTAATCCCCATTTTGATCATTAGGAATTATTATGTATTACTTCAGATTCAGCCTGAATTTCAAGGGAGCTTTCATGTTACTGAAGGTCTTGTACTGTGCTGCTCGAGCCAACTTTAATTCTATGTAATAGGACAGCTTATGCTTCCTTCTTGAAAAACTGGGCTCTTCTACCTGGACTATGCTTTGGTAGCTTTCCATGTTTAGGTTTCACAGGATTGTTTCAGTATATGCATTTCCTAACCCAGAGAGGAAAGGTGGCCCAATGATTAGAGTATGAGCTTCACATTCAAAATACTGTATGTATGCAAAATATGTAGGCTTCCTTCACAACAGAGGACATGTCACTCGGTCTTCCCTATGTCTTTCTTTCCTCTCTGTAAACCGGGAATAATAGGACTTCCATACATGCCCAGGCTTGTTAGGAGGAGAAACACGTTGAAACTGGGGGTACCTGGGAGGACGAGAGCTGTGTAAAGAGCAGTGGTGGCTATGTTACACCTTTCTAAATGAAAGGTGCAGAGTGACTTGCCACCATTCTGGTTACCTACCACAGAGTAATTCTACAGAACCACTTGGCAAAATAAAATAAAATTCTTACAGCAAGGCAATAAAAACATCTTCTCTAATACAGCCTCTTGGGTCTCAAATGTTTTTCAAATAAGGTAACTACTGCCAAAAAAAAAACCAACCCAAAAGCTAAACCCGAGCCTAAAAGGTATTCCTTCTCTAGTTTAACCGCAATTTTTCCTCCACCAGAAGACAATGAACTTCAGTGCTGGTGAGCAGCTAGTCATTTCTGACAGCACAGGGCTTCTGCTGTGTATAGTGCAGTATTTATAATGTTTCTGCAAGTGTCTCTTTGATTGCATTATTCCTTTGTCTGACCTATACTTTCAGATAAAAGTGTTTTGCTTAGAAACTACGTAATAAATCACCTGTAGGAAACAGACATGTTCCTTTTCTATCAGGGACTAAATGTGAAAAATGGTTTAAAAGAAGCTAAGTGTAAATGATGGAGTTCTGTTACCAGTTTTGGTTTCGCTGAAACGACGTAAAGGTAATGTACAGGAGGCATATCTCAGGGTCACTGCAGTCATATGTCAAATGCTAGAACAGTACTTTATTTGGCAAAAAGATCAAAGAAAAGCTTTTTGTTATTTTTCTTCTGTGTGGTGAGAAATGGAATAGATTTTCTCCCTTTTTATGGTTAATATAACTATGCTATAGTTTCACTGATCCTAGATGAGATCACCCACTCCAGAATATGATTACATTTCAGTAGTTAAAAAAAATTACATAAGTACTAAGCATGATTTGACCTACCTTTCCCGTGTCAGGCTGCTGAAATTATTTTACATTTATATAAATCCTAGCTGCTTTGCACCTTTTTGTAGGTAAAATAAATGCTATCTTGGGTGCCAAGGGTCTCATGGTGGACAACTTCTTGCATGTTAAATATGTCACAGTAAATCTGCAAGAGGTTTTCAGCTGAAAAGAGAAAAAATCTTTTTTTTTTTCTCTTAGAAGGCTAAATTAATTTCCAAAGTAGGGGAACCAGCAAATTTCCTTTTCATATTCTCTTCTCCTTTTCTGCAAGCACCATGCCAAAAAAGAGAAAAAGTAAAGCAAGTTTTAAGTGAAATAGCCAGTTATTGAAACACTTGCAGAGACAAATCCCAAAGTTATATAGGCTGCAGTGATTATATTTTTCAAGCCATGCTTTAGAAGGTGTCATGATATACTATAGTTGTCTTTAATGCTACAGTTATCATATATTAAATAAACGCTAGTGTCTTCCTCCTCTGCATGTGCATGCAATACTTAGGCTCTCCTAGTCGGTATGAGGTTCAGGTCTCATGAGCAGAAGATTAATTTCTTGGGAAGAATTGTTACTCCAGGAGCAAGTGTGTTTCATAGTGGAGGAATGAGGCTGCGATGTTCCTCAATGCCCTGTAAACCATTTGGGAAGGACAACCTGATGTCCCTCAGAGGACAGGGCTTCAAAATGCACCACATCTCCTTTCAAAAGGGTACATAAAACAGTTGCTGTGTTTGTGAGTTTATTTACCATAACTTAGGCTAAGGAAAGGAGCATCCCTTAAGAATTATTCATGATGTTACATATAGTTCCTATCTTACATCTTTTTTTAAAAAGCTGATGAAATTAATGAGAAGTGACAAAAGAAAAGGAAACCAACTAACGATGTGGCTGAGGTCAAGCTTGAGGAATGAGCGCAGTGGGTTAAAACACGAGCACAGTAATGTAGGTGTGAGTAAATGAACCGTCTAATAAATAATTAACAATTAATTTTCTTCTGTCTTTTATCTTTACCTCTTTTTTTCTCTACTTTTCTACCTTGTGTTTCTGTTTTGCATTTTCCATGTTCCTGCAATTAATTAAAAAACAAAATCAAAGCAGAGGGTTACAAAGTTCCAGTTCTGAAATCCTGCCGGAATGAAAAGTTCTGCTTCTCCGATCCTATTAGTTTGTGCCCATGTTGAGGGCTGAATGTGCATATTTTATAGAGCGTGTGCGTGGCTCAGAAGCGGCTGCTCCTCCTAGGCAAGCAGCTCACAATACAGCCCTTCTACCTCTGAGCAAAGGAAGCTTTGTTTTATAAATCTCCAATGCAATGTACATGCAGTTTTGTGTCATGTTATATTGTCATATGACAAGACATGAACCAATGTAAGCCATCGTAATGCAGCACAATGCATTGTATGAGTTACACCTTGTCAGGTTTTTTGGCTTCAGAAAGGAGCTTTTTTCCCAAAGGTAGTAAGTGATGCTAGAAAAAAATCCCTGTGTTACCTAGGAACTGACAGATGCCCCTATTTTCTGACTATCCAAATTAAATTTAATCTGAATGTGTTTCCACACAGGAAATCTAAATGTTGCCTTACTTTTTGTTACTTCCCAATTTTAATGTTAGTTGTCTGCTAAGGTGATTAACTGTTTGCCTCGGGCAGTTAAGACTGTGCTTTGTCCAGCTGGACAACTGATGAGCTCAGCAAAGTTTAAAGCTCCTTGGCTAAGAAGGGATCAGCGTCTGAAACCTATATACTGGCCCGAGGAAGGCTCCAGCCTTGCAGATAGCGAACATGAGACTTTGTTGTGCTGTCATTAAGCTAAGGAGATATGCATACAGATCATCTGCTGTTAGCTTATCATATATGCCCTATCACAAATGCACATGTATGCGTTGTATACAGGTAAGCTTTACATGGCAGAGACCCCTGTAAGGGAAATAAATGTTAAATTTTTATGGGTAACTAGTGTGTGGGGTGAATGCTAGGTGGATTAAAAAAATAAAAAGTATTTAGTTTCTCTATTACATACAATTCTGAATGGTTGTCTTTTGCCAGCTCACCATATTCCTTTATTGTCCAATGCCTTAGACAATAGTTAAAATCCTGACAATTAATTCTTTATTGCACAGAATACCAAATTACAAAGGCACCATATGCATACCATCTCAGATAACTCTCCATATAGCATTAACACTCCTGTTTGGAGGGAGGGGGGGGTGTTAAGTATTATAAAACAAATTATATGTGTTCCTTTGAGCAATTGCAGAGTAAAATATTACCCTCGAGTTCAAAAGTTACCTCCAAGTGTGATACTTAGCTTTCAGCATTATTTCACACTCAGGGTAACTTTTCTAACCCTTAGGAAATATTGTACCACTATTGCCTCCAAAACCAATCACATTTTTTTATACTGTATATATAGAGCTGTCCAAGCACTGTAGCAGAGGTAGTGAGAAAGATTACATGGAAAAACTTCAAGGTTTCCCAATAATTTTTAAAGGGAAAACACCTGGATAACTTAGGGACCCTGCACATGCATTTTCTTCTGGCTGTCACTGCATTTTCTTAGGTAGCAGGAATACTAGGGTATGTTACTATACCAAATAACTTCCTTCCTGGGTGAATTTTTCTGCTGGGCAGCAGGAGTTACATCTTGCGTGTTACCAATTAAACTCTATTCCTTCCTAGGTCAAGGTCTTAAATAGGGTGAAACCAGAGCAGATAACCTAGTGTATCTCCGAGTGAATATTATCAATAGTTATATCATTATTTTTCCAGCACACTTTTTGTCAAACTGGAATTAGACCAGCACCATTTAATTGAACTGAAAGATTCAGAACTTCTTTCTTTTCAGCTGATTCCATGTAAACAACGTGTTCTTCCACATCAGAGTTAAATCCAAACCTCATCTACCCAAGCACTCGATTTATCAGAATTTGCTGTAAGAGCTCACAGATAGAGCCATATTTTGTATCTGGGTTAGGTGAAAGAAGAAATTGCCCTTTAAGATTGAAAGTAAATGGCAAAGAGAAGCATCCACGCAGAAAATTTCTATCATGTTCTGGAACCCTTTCTCCATCATCTCCTAAACTTTCCTCTATTTCAGTCTGTGTGCTCTCCCCACTTTATAATGCATTCGTCAGAACTAGTATCTGGGCACCTACTAGTAATTCACTTAGCGATGAGACTAATCAATAGTGATTTCTGAAAGTCTTTCATTCTTAAATTAGGCTCCTGACCCACAAATTGTGTGGAAGACCGTCAGGGTGATGTATGTGGTGGATCACTAGGGATCTGCCCAGTAAAACAGTAGCTAATGGTGCAGGGTCCCTGGGCGAGCACAACCCTCCAAAGGTGCTGTGTCTTAACTTACCGTCTGGTATTCCTAGAGCATGGTTCAACTCCCAGCCATTTTCCCCATGAGGAGAGATCTTTCTTGGTTTTGAGAGCCTTTTATTTCTTCTCTTTGTGTTGAGATAAAGTGGAATTTTGTGAAAAATGAAGAATTAGTGGCACTAAAGGCTAAAATCTTCAGTATATATCAAAAAGCAGTAGTGCAGCACCAAGGAAAACCAGAACGTCGACATTCTGTTGGGGGTCCACTGGCCAGAGAGGTGACCACACTTACAGTAGAGCAGATTTGTGTCTGTACAGTAAATACCTATTTACTGGGTACTTTTTTCTGTTCGTTACACACACTGGAAATGTAGTGCCTCTCCAACTCTCCCCTGGCAAATGCAATTTTGAAACAATGCAGAACAAAGAAAAATGTGTTCCTGATATAATTATGCCTTGTGCAACTTTTTTAGACATTCAGTTTCATCTCTTACTTAAATGTATCTGTGTATTTTAATAGGAACATTCAGCTATGCTTTTATTAATGCAAAAAACATTAAAGCACTATCCCTGAATACTAAAGCCTTAAAGGGCCGTTTCAAACAGAACCTGTCATAAAATGTGCTCTCAAGCGTGTCCCCTTTAAGAGATTCAAGAATTAAATGTTCCCGTATGTGAATTTTATTTTGTACAGCACATTTGCTTTATGGCTACAATTAAGTTAGATGTGCCGATAACAATGTCTGCTTTCCATTTTAAATCGCACATTTCAGACAGTGTGCATTGTTTTATTATCTAATCCACATGCTTTTAATTGCAATTATGGTCCCTTATGAGTCCCCTGGGAGGGCATGATTGCAATTAAAAATGTAATTTAAATGTTAATTAATTACATTCATTTTCTAAACTGGGAAAATTTTTTTTTTTTTTTTTTTTTTTTAAAAAGGGTGTTTAAACCCTTTAAAATTTTGTTAGGATGTTTATACAAATTATTACTTTAAATTAATTGTTTCCAAGCTCTATGCACAATTTATATGTGTCATGCAAGCTAGAATAGAGTTGGGTTTTATATTCTGCTGAAATTACATTAACATGAGAACCAAAAAAAGTTGATCAGAAATACACACTGTTACTGTATGTACTCTCAGCCACTTTTTGCTGGACAGAAGAGGATTTATTGGCGCCAGTTCTCAATGCCTCTGTTGGTTTTCTTACTGGTGGGTCACTGAAGACACAACCAGCTGAAGAGGATGAACAGACTAAGGCTAACACCAGGTTTTGCAACAAGTGTAACAGGCAGCAGGCAGGGAGAAGGAGCTTGTTAAAAATAGAAGGCAGAGAATCATGAATCTGGTTTCTTAGAAATGCTAAAATTAAAAACATGCCATTTCAAAAAAAAAATCAGTTATTTCTATTGCCTTCCATTTTTTTAATATTAACCTGCAATCTTGGTGGCCAGAAAAATTATCTGTTACACATAAAATCCCAGATTTGTACAGAATCTCAGGACCTTAAGAGCCAGGGACTGATGAGAAATTATCAGGCATCTTCCCAACGGTGAGCACCCGGCATTGCTATGTCAATAACCTTGCAGAGCCACATGCATCCATGTGGAAGCCTGTCCAGAATGACTGATATTGTGGGCTGGCTTCCTGCTGGTTTTTGCAAGAAGTATTTAAAGTCCAATGTTTGAAATAAAAAAAACTCCTTGAGATCTTCCCTGCACTGGCTGGCTTCCGTCACAGCAGCAATCCTGCCAATGTGAGCTTGGAGGAGGGAGCTGGAGAGCAGGGCAGGAGTCTTCCTGAGCGGGCACTAAGTCAGGTACTAATGGTTTTGAGTCACTGGGTTCTGTAATTAAAAACTGATTAAAGATATCCTGATCCATCCTATTATCTTTACAAAAGATATTCTCATTACAAATTTGTGGTCAGTTCATTAAAAAAAAATAGAAACTGTAATTTATTTTCTCAGAGACCATCACATAACAAACCAATTAAGTCAGGAAAATTTGGAATTATGATGTTCCAGTAGACCACCAGCTCCTCTGAAGAGCAAGCTGAAGCTAAAGGATACAGCTGGAAGATTTTTATTTTAAACTACCACTGTCAGTTGTAGCTGTACGGACACTTGTTTGGAAGAGTGTAAGCATAAAAAAAAAGAGGCAAGTTAAACTAAACTGAAAAATATCTATGTTTCAGTGAGGCAAGGCTGTCCACACAGCCTTCTTGACTGATTTAACTAATAGTTCAAAAAATAAAAACGAAAAATAGCTTAGGTTGAATCAGTGCTGAGGGTTGCATGGCTTTCTTGCAGAGGAACTCATGGAGAGCAGGTACATCCCACCGCTGCCATCACATTCTTTAGGGTAGTGAAACACTGGCAGGGGTTGCCAGTGGAGGCCCCATCCCTGGAAACATTCAAGGCCAGGTTGGACGGGGCTCTGAGCAACCTGATCTTGTTAAAGGTGTCCCTGCTCCCTGCAGGGGGGTTGGACTGGGTGACCTCTAGGGGTCCCTTCCAACCCAAAACATTCTATGATTCTATGATTCTATGATACCCAGGCCACGGACACAGCAAGATGAGTGGGGCAGGGCCTGATAAGTGGAGGTTTTATTGAGCAAGTTACCAGCCAGGTGCTCACAGGAATTTCACCTGAATCTGGGACCACTCTTGATTCCTGCAGAGCTCAGGGTATCCCCTCGGCACTTCCAGCTGAGCTGCTCTGTTTGCGCTGTCTGCGCCCCTCACGTTTGCTTTGCCTTTGTTGCTCCTCTCAGTGGAAAAGCCTGTGAAGTCAGTGGAGGTCGCTCTGCAGTCTGGGTCTTGTGTTCTCAACTGTAGCATTAAAACAGGGAAAAAAGGGGAAGAAAAGAGAAGAGCTTTGTAGCCAGAAAAATAATAGACTGCTTTTTCATTTGTACCATTAATGAGAAGGAAAAGATTAATTAGTTCATACCTAGTAGGGAAAGTCTAAGTCTGTTTCGGGTGAATTAGCCTCTTTGTACAGAATTTATTTTTTCCCACTTTACACACTCCCCCCCCCACCTCCAATCACATATAGTTCTGGAGTGATAAAATTCTCTGGGTTTTTTTTCTTTTCATTGATCCTGGAAGGCACCAAACCCCCTGCCCTCCCAGTATTCCCAGTGACATACGCGCTGCAATGAAATGCCCCAGGAACCCACCCACCCACGCCACCCATCACATGTAGCTTCCAGGTGCTGGCCCCCACTTCACCCAAATCTTTACCCCTGATCTGGGCAGGCTCGTTACAGATGCACAACTCTGGAAGTTCCTCCATCAGTTCGGGATGCTGCAGTTCATTTTGTGATGAGGAGATCAAAACAATTACATGGCTCCTGATAACCCTCATTGACTATCTATTGAAAAAATCAGATTCTAAATAAATTACTATTGTACTTTTAAAGCTGTGCATGACATGTCCTACTCACTGGGTGACCTAGATAATTTCCATAAATTAACCTCTTTTACCTTCCATTTCCTCTGCCATCCTGCTGTTACCTTCCCACAACTGCTCCATCACTACATAACTCATCCAGTGGATGGAGAAGACAGTGATGCTGCGCTGAGTCTTAAAGTGACATTAAGAACTTACCTGCCTAAGTGTTCATTTGCATCTTTCTCACTAGACTTGTCATATAGCTGGGGAGATAATATATTATGAGATGTGTACTGAATTAGCTGTCAATTGTAGTGAAGCTCTCCCTTAACTATGTGAGGAGAAAGCTCTTGAACGACCCTCATTCTTGCCTTTTTTTTCAGCTGAGATGTTTCATTTTAGTCACCCAACCCCAGCCAATTTTATTAAGTCTGCTGTCAGCTGTGACCCCTGCTGGGGACTGGCAGGGCTGAAATAGTTATGCTGCCTGATGTCATTTGTGGCAGCTACAGATCCCACTCCTGCTTAGGCACCAGGGACTCTGTTCCTGCAGCAGCAACTGCTGCAGTCGTAATTTCAGGCGAAAAGAAAAGGCTCAGGGTAAAAAGCCAGGTTGCATTCTCCAGTGCTCCATGCTAGTTGAACCACCAAGAGAGGCTGCATGCAGGCGGACACAGTCTTTCTTTGGGAAGGTTTGAATACCATGTGCTGTACTCTGGGAACAGCCAGAAAGAACGGAGAAAAACTTAGCATGTCGGGGAAGCCGAGCTGGCATCGCACCGCCAGCCTTGTCTGGGCAACAAGTCGATGCTTGTGCCAGATGTGGAGTCAGTACTTCTCCCACACCCATGGCAGCATCACCCTGAGGTGGTGCTTCCAGTGATTAGCTTGTTTTGGGAATTCCTCTGCTGTGCTTGACAAGCAAAAGGAGCAAGTCTTGTTGCCTTCCTCGGGTGCAATCCCGCGTGCGAGCGGGAACTACTCTGCTGCTAGTATTGGACAGAGCGCTGAAACAAAGCTGTAGCCTGCCCAGTTTGCACCAAATTGCTTTGCTGGGGTGACTGTGGAGCTGGCTTGGGTCACCATTTTTACAGCAGTAGAAATGCTCGGGGTATAGCTAATCCTGTACAGACCTGCTTTCCATGAGTCTGTGATCAAAGCCAAAGTTAAGGGACCAGGAGAGCACACCGTCCTTTTAAACACCAGATGTGTATTCTATCCCTATCAGTTTCTTTACCTGGAAGGAAAGGCAACACTTTCAAAATTTGGTTCACATTAAGAATTGCAACTTAACTACCATGATTCTAACTAATAAAGATATCCTCAGAGGTCAGTGGGGAGACAGCTGCTCCATCCTCTCCTTTTTTAGTGCGCATGTGCACAAGTTGCTGCCTCTCTGAGTAGCTTGCCTGGTAAGAGTGATGTTGAACTTGGTACACCATGCGCCTTTGCTACATGGGTTGCCTTCCCACCCTGCGAGGAAGAGTAATGTAAAAAGAGAGAAGACAGATCTAAAACTTAGATGATCCAATTGTAATTGCCTAAGATCACAGCACATAATATTCTTTACACGCCAAAGAAAGTTTAAATCCTGGAAGTGTGATACTTTATTGTCAAGGTAACCAGAATAGGTTCACCAACAATTTACGTGGCTCTTAAGTCTATTTACATGCTTGTTTACTTGGCTTTTCTGTAAAAGAAAAAAAAACTAGTTACCTTAGCAACTGCCTCATCACATGGTGCTGAGGCTTCCTTTGCTATCAAGTGTCTTCTGCAAGGAGCTCACAGACCCATTTTGTAGACACATCTGCTTTACCCAGTGGAGTCTGGGGATAGTCTATGCATTAGTTTGTGGTGTGTTTGCTTTACAGGCTAAATATTGCATCCCAGGTGAGCAGTGAGACGCGTCTGTGCCTCCTTGGCTTTGGGGGAACTGTGCCAGGGCAATGCCAAGGCAGAGATGGGGGAGCAGTGCAAGCCGGGCGGTGATAGGGATGTGGCTGTGCTGGTTTGGAAGGCAGGAGATGTTAGCTCCGCTGCACCTCAGAGTGGGCATTGGCCCATTTTATTTATTAGATATCACCGTCAAGGATCATTGCTCCAGTAGTCAACCCATCTCTCCCTTGAGATCCTACCTTCCTTGGCAGAAAAAGCTTAAACAAAAGATACGAATCCTAGGATGGTGGGATGTAGATAATACTGGGGTAAGGAGCCATTAAGCTCTGCATGTAAATTATGAGTGCAAGAGTTTGCTGCTTCTGTCTCCTAATCTGTTTCTGGAGTTTGGCACTTAATCAGCTTCTGCTCTGATCAGCAACTTGTGCAGGAAAGCGGGAAAAGTGCATCTGCTGGTCGCACTTTTTCTTTTCTTGCCTTTCTTTCCACAGAAGATTTTGACCTGAACTCTGAGTGAGCATACTGCTGGCTGGGCAAACTCCCAAAAGTTGAGCAAACTAAGTCACTGACTTGGGCTGTGTTTGTGTCTTTGTTTTAACAGAGTTTATGAAAGAGCTGCTTCATTGAATACCCTCCTTTTATTTGCTTTCCTTGCTCATTTTATTTTAATTTGATAACTGCATAGAGACTTCAGACTGACTGCGAGGAATCTCTTATTCTAGAAAATAATTCAATTTCCTTGAATGATCAAGGCCAGATTTTTTAGGATAGTTACACATCTTGAGATGAAATCCTAGTAGGATTTTTAAAAGAACCTCAGCAGATTAAAACCTTGATTCCTTTTTAACCTGCTTAAACACTTGTAGAAATGCTGTTAACCTGCACTTCAACCTTCCTAAATACCTTTGAAAATGTAGCCCTTTTTTTGCATCTACATTCCCCAACTACCTTTGTCCTCCATTTCTTAATTCCATTTCCACCCCTTTTCCCAAATTCCTGATATAATTCATCTCCACTACTGCACTGCTCTTTAGAGTTGAATAATGACTTGCATTATTTTCATCTCTTTTAACCTTTTATTCATTATATTACTGCTCTATACGAATCTAATTTAGCTTGCACTTCCTCTGTAGCACAAACATAACATGCTGTTATAAGCCCAGTTACTAGATAACAGGTCTATTGCAGTATGCATATTGCAATATTGCAATAACTGTACTCGTGAATAACAACGATAATAATTGCTTTATACAGCTCTTTAGCACAGACATATTTTCTTCCCCTTGAATCCTCAGGGCCTGAGTCTGAGGCAGCCTAATGGCCTGATTTCTACAGCAAGAGACTCATAGACCTGGAGTTTCCAAACCATTTTTCAGCCTCCCTCTGGAGGGTGACAGGTATCCTTTACTTCTGGGGAAAGCCTCCCTTCCAGCCTGGCACCATCACCATCCACCACATCACTGTGCTCAGCCGCTCCATCAATTCCCCTCACTATTGACAGAGCTGCGGGGCTGCGGGGAGAGGAGCTCACTCCAGCAGTGCCACCGCGCAGGGAGCGAGCAGGCTGACATGCAGCATCCCCTTCACAGATAAATATCGATCAGACAGCTGAGGAGTTGGGTGTCCTGAATAGAGAACTCCAGCAAATTTGCTGACTCCCCCACGTTTTGGGGTTAACAGATTATTCTGTTTTGGCCTAATCTGTCCAGCAATGCTAAAATCAATATTAAACTTGGCCTGTCACTATACCTTCCTCCTGCTGTGAGCACATTCTCCAGACCACACTAGCTCTCAGAAAGTGCTCAGATTCATAGCACAGCTCTTGCTTTGGATCTGGCACTGGCATCTGGTGTCTTTCCACAAGGAAACACCCGGAGCTGGAGGCACATGTGCAGAGCATCCTGTGCTTCCTACCCCCCTTGTCATGTTCTTCATCCAAGGCAACTCATTCACTGAAGCAGAGAGCAGCCTAGTCCCAGCGCAGACTGAAATCCTTCAGACATGATCCTCACAAAATAAAACAGCCACCAGCACTGCACGCAAGAGTAAAACACTGGAGACAGCATCATTTTTTTTTCCTGAAATCGTGTAGCACGTTTTCTCCTGTTTTGTGCTGCCCCCAAAACAGGAGTGGGTGTATTTACTTATTTACATGCTAATGACAACCAATAATAAATACCATTTCCCACCCAAAAACTTCAAAGGCCTAGCCAAAGTGGGCCAGCTATTTAAAAACTAACTCCCACTTTTTAGGATGGCAGGGAGGTGAAGTGAGTAGCCCCACAGCAGGTCTGTGGATTTGCTTCTGTGTCCTAACTGCTCAACTGCTGAGCCTCAGAACCCCACTCGCTTCCTTATTCACTCTTTAACATCTTACTATAAAAAGGGTTTTCCCTGAGTTGTGTCCCACTCACTCAGCAGTGCCTGCAATTTTAGGGTATTCTTCAGGAACACTTGGCTGGTCTCCAGCTGCTCGGTTGCCTTTGTTGCTTTGTTCGCACTTTCTCTTCTCTGAGTCATTTTTCTCTGAAGTTTCTAAAGCACCGATGAGCAAAATATAACCACTTTGCCAGATTTTTCCCTTTGTAAGGCGTAGCTGGCAATTTGGCACAAAACAACCCAACAAGCTGCGTATCGGCTGGTGAGATGAGTGTGATTCAGCCGGCGGAGCCTCTTCATGGCTGTGTTTCGTTCCCCAGCTCCCCGCACCGGCACCGCAGCTCTGACTGCCTGGAGCTGCCTGGGTGCTAGGAGTTGCAGGGGTCTGGCAGTCAGTGCTGGGTATGGCCTGAGCTCTGATTTGGAGGTAGTTTGCTGCACATTTCTTTTGTGGGCAGACTTGCCATAGGAAAGTTGCTTTTGTGCCTCAGTTTCCCCTGTTTTAATAGTTTTCTCCATCAGCCTTTCCCCTCTTTATGATCATTCTCCATGGAAGAGATTATTTCTTATACTGTTTTTGAAATTTATGTCATGGGCCTATTTATACAGTGCAACAGAAAATGCACCTACCACTGGAGATGTGCACAATCGTACAACCCATTTTCTCTGCATTGCAAAGGTTTGAAACCCTTTCCCTCTGCTCTGGGCCTTCTCTTGGTTAAGGGCCATGCACAGGCTATGCATTATATACCTTGCCCTGCGGCGTCCTGGGTCTGGCACCATGGGCGACATTAGCCGCAAGGTTCTTCCACATTTGTGCTGGCTGGCAAAATGGTTGAGAGAAAGCCTTGCCCCGCATTTAGTGCCTAATATGTTCCCTCTTCCCTGCTGTCTTCAGGCAGCCATAACAATTGGCAAGTGTCCTGTTTCCCCACCCCATCGTCACTGGATCAGTACTTGCTGTGGTTACAGACCCAAAGGGTCATGCCCATGCAAGCTGCCTCTCACCCAAAATAGGGTGATACCACGTAACACAGACCTTTGCTTACATACCATCCTTCAGCCATGGCCTTTTATATTCCTATGATGATCTCAAGCCAATTCATAACTGCAAAACCTCTCTCTCTCACACATATATTTCCTTACGTGCTTTCCTTTCGCTATGGCTATAAAGAAGGCACAAGGATGGCTACTTACATGTCTAGGAAAAGCTGAAAAGTCATTATCTTCTTTCTAGTGCTGTGGAGGGCTCTGGTGATCAGTTCTTCTGTGCTTCCTTGGTACCAAGACCAGTCTATTCTCTAATACTTTCTTAAGGGTACACTTAGTCTGGAGATACCTTTCCTGTGTGACTAACTCCCGTCACAAGTCACCTTCATCTCATCACTCCTTGCTATTTTCTGGCCAAGCGGTGGCAGAGGAGGAGTGATCTGTGCTTCAAACAATGGCTCAGGAGAGCCAAGTTTCTGCTGCCAGCTGTTTCAACACCCTGCATGACCTTCACCAAGCCATTAACTCTGTCTCAGTTTCCCCATCTGTAAAGGGATATGAACATTTGCAGAGCACTTTGGATTGTTATTAATTCTTCATAGAGTATCTGCAATGTGGTGAACACTTTAAGATGCTATAAAAGTACAAAGTATTATTATTAAACTCAGGAGGAGGAAGTAGCTGGCCCATAAGGTGCTTCCTTCATCAATCCTTCAGAGGAAGGTCCTTATCTTTATGACCTAAACACAGAATTTTTATTCTGCTCTTGTAGAGGGTTAATGGATATATTTTAAATAAAGCTCTTCTGACCCAAGCTGGAGGAGCACACTCAAAATGAATGAAGCTGATGACATCTTAAATTTTTCTTATGCACCTCAGTGTAAAACAGAAAGCAGAATTGCTTTGCACGCAGCGCGACGGTTACTAATCTGCAGCAGAAGGCTCTGCTGAAGTCACTTGCAATCGGCCCTTTCCTCTTACCCTCCAGTAAACAGTAGACACAGGGCAACCATAATGGCTTGACAATAGTTGCACACCCTGGGGTTTTGCTGCTCTCGTGAAAAAAAAAAAAAAGAATGTCATGGACAAATGAATGTTGACAGTGGCCATACCAAACAATTCAAGAAAAAATTGCAGTTTTATACGTATTCCTGCTCCCTCTGTCAATACTTTAAAGATGGTTCTTATTTCAGAGCAGGTATTGATTGTGTATAGGTTAGGGCCCCGGTTCCATTTGTCATTTCTGATATTATAGCGTGTTATCGTTTAAAGCTGTAATGGGAGAGGTGGCTGAGCTTAAAGCAAGCGGGTTGTCTGAGGCTTTGATAAATGGCTAGATGGTCTTTGTTTCTGCAGCAGTGAGCAGTTGGCTGCTATTTGCTTTACCTTTTATCCAAGAATAACTGTGTGATGGGTTCTGGAAGTGAACAGTATCATTTTGTCAGATGTGGTTCAGAACTAGCCGGGTGGTCCTAGCAAAGCATCTGAGGGATTTTTAACACCCGACAGGATGTGAGCAAAGGCCCTGTATAAAACTGAAACAATTCTGGCTCCACATGGCTGCTTTGGTCGAAAAGTTCTCAGAGTTGTTTTTTAAGGTGAGAGGACAGGAAATGCTGGGGGGTGGGGTGGGGAGGGACGGTGCTTTTAAAAGCAATTCTATTCATATGGAAGGATCTTACGAGAAAGATCAGAAGACAATAGGTGGATTAGATTTCTTTGATGAACTAACAAACTTGAAAATTTTTTGCAGATCTAAATAAAAGGTCTGCTTGTCAGATGCAGTGAACAGCCCCACCCCAGCCTCTGAAAATCAGGCCAGTACAATATTTGTGCCTGGGAGCCCACAGGATTGCAGCGAGAGGGAGGTGGCACACTCTCTTTGCATTCTTTCCCTTTGCATCACTTGCATTTCTCAAGGTTTTGGTATTGCTTTTGTGAAATCACATCTGTTTGTCAAACTCCAAATGTAGGGCTGCTTTGTATCTCGGTTCTGCTTACTTGAATCACCAGGAGTCTGGAAATGGTAAGTGGTCCTTTTCCCAGTAACAGACACATGTAATGTCTTGGATTTGCAGAACCTCTTCTATTGAACTTTGGGTTCACAAAACTAAGACGACACCTGTGGATGTTTCATGTCCTGTTTCCTCTGAGTCAGGAAAGTTCAATTTATAATTTGAATTTAGCCCAATGCAATACCAAGGTCTGCCTCAAACTGAGTTGAAGCCTGTCCCGAGCCAATGTTTATGAGCAAATGTAGGTGGAGGAATCAGTAATACGCTGAAATTATATCTCACTGGTTTGACGACTCAGCCATAAAAACTCCATAATAACTCCATATTCATTCCTAGCCTTCTTGTTTGAGGGGAGTCTTTAGTGCAGCTTCGGAGCGCTCCTCTGCATTGCTCCTGAATCAGTAGCAAGGTGTCTCAACAGGTTGGCTCTTGAGCCTTCAGGTACCTACCCTTTGTTAACTTGATAATCCACGAGTGAGAGTTCAGACTACTTACCGTTCCTGCCTCTAGTAGATTGAAATGGTAGCTCTTAATCCTATCACTAAAGTTGAATTGCCTGGACAAGTAGCAGCAGATTGATTCTACCAGTTCTTTTACAGAAATCACAAAAGGCTGCTCAGCAACCGAAATAGCTCAGACTTCAGTGCAGCTCACAGCATGGTGGCAGGGGAGCTCTGCTTTTGTGTCTGTAGGAGGAAAGAATTTACCTTTCCCAGTATGGAAATAGAAACAAACAGAAAGGTTAGAAGTCAATTCTGCAATTCTTAGTCCTACAGGTAACACTAAGGTTCTCCAACTCGTCATTTTTGTGAGATTCCTGTTAGCTCTTAGCTTGTGATAAGCTATATATACTGCAGAAAAAGTTGATGGCACACAAATGTGCATTTGTAAGACTGACAAGATAACAAGGATAGCAAGTAAATAGAAAAGAAACCAATAAGATGTCAAACCTATGCAGAAGATATTGGGTCTCTGGAAAACAGGAACCACACTGAACCTCCCCCATCCCTCACGTGCCTGATGATTCAAGCCAAATCCAGGCTTCTGTGGCTGTTTGCGAAGGTTTAGTCAACTCTTGCACCTCTCTTTGATCATGCCTCTCTGCTGTTCCTGGCTTTGCCTGGAGCTGTAGGTGTAAAAGTATTGCAAGAAGCATATTTCTGACTGTGCAACACAGCCCAATGCAAATAGGCCATGCTCATAATCTCTCAGCATAACATCATCTCGGGGGACCTGGCTACCCATTTTCTAGCCCAAACTGAGAATCAGAGAATAGATGGTCATGGCGTTTTGGATAATAAGTCACACCTCCTGTTGGTTTGCATGCGCATTAAAGGTCACTTTGCACTCTTCACAAAAACAGACTGGCCAAAACATCCCTGTTCACAAAGCTGTGCCTCTCTGGGCCCCAAAGATGACTGAATTTCAATGAGGCTTTATTCTTCAAAATGAAAGGTGCTGTCTAACAGTAAAATATCGTTCTATTAAATTCAGCCCATGGCAGATCCACTACTGAGGGCTATTGAGGCAAATAAGAGCAGGGTGATGGCAGTGTGTGGTCATAAAGTTGCAGTATTCAAAAATGTAGAAAAAGCAGGTTGTCAGACTTCAATAAAGCAGTGGAAATGAATAGATACATCTCAGAGCTGGTTGCTTCCTAGCGGGATGGAATTTGAATAATAATATCACACTTGAACCAACATCGGGCTGGATTAATGGCTAGCACAGACAGAGCACCAGTATGGTGAAGCTGCGGCAGCAGCAGCACCACTGTAGGTGTTACTAATGATACAGAGCAATGCTTCTGCTTGTTTGCACACAGAACGAAAAAAATAGGGGAGGAGGAATCTGGGAATTATTGCTTTAAGCTGCAATTTTCAACAAAGAAATCTTGCCATTCCAAACTGTCTAGACCTTTAAAAATAAAAGATGTGCAGTATTTACAATGCTCTTCAGTATTCATGAGGCTTTGCTGCTTGTTGTAAGGCGAGATGAAAACAATACTCAGTAGATTTTCATAAGTGACACGCAACTGTAAGATTGATAGATGATGTGGATTTAATGTATGTGGAGTTCAGCGCCAACATAAAAGCTGTGATGTACCCAAACACTGGGTTTATTAAATCCCTGTTTCCTTAAATGATCATCGAAAGCCTTTCACCACTTTCTTCTACCAGAAAATAAAGAAAAGAAGGTAGGAAAAAAGAGAGGAGGGAGGGGAAAAAAACCGCAACCAAGGGATTCCCCTCAGTTTTGGTGGAGAATTACAATATCGGAACTGAAAGAGACAAATATTTAGACACTCTCTCTGCATAGAGATTAATGTGAGAGTCAGAAATACATGGAATCCACTTAAATTGATGTGATTTAGTTATGAATGGTTAAACATAAGTATTCCTCTGTCAAATGCCAAAACCTATTGTATTAACTCTTGCTTCTCCCCAACCCTTCTTTATAGCCTCTTAAATCTACCAAATTCTTCTAAGACCCCAGGAATCCTCTCCCCCACGTTTCTGTGCGGCGGGGCCAGAGGACAGGCACAAAATCCCTAACTCTGCTCCAGGAGAGGGCTTGACGAATACATGAGGTGGGTGCGTGGCAGCTCCTGCCTCCTACCCCCGGGGCAGACCTGCTCAAAGTGGGAGAGCAGCGCCAGGGGAGCAAGGGCGCAGCAAACTGCCCCCTTCGAAACATCAGCCAAGGGAAGTGGAGATGGAGTTACTGGCTTGCCCAGCGCCAGCCTTGGCTGTGCGCACCCTCTGGTCTCGTTGGGACCTGTAAATCAGCTGCCATAACTGTTGTCCTCACGAGGCATTTCCCATCCACCTTTGCTAATTTGAAACAGCATTTCACCCTTAGTCTGACATCCAGTGGATTATTTTCTCTTTCTGTCCAACTTCACCCATTAGGCTGCATTCTTATGAATTAGGATTGACTTACACAGTGTCCCAAATCCTCTTGAAAACGATTTCTGAGTTGTTTAATTTCCACTGTCTCTAGGGGTGCAACACACACACTCCTTGATAACAGCCATGAGTAACATTTTCTGCCGTGCATTTGCAGCACTTTTTAACAAAGGTGTATTTGCTTCTTAGTGGAACATTTCACTTAGTTTCAGGGTCATTTCCTGTGACAGCTGAATGTCTGTCTTCTTTATCACCTCAAGATTTAGCAAAATGATATAATTAGTATAGTTGTGCTCCTTAACCCAGCCAGCTGTGCTGGAAATCAGGCCATTTTAGCTCAGTTGAAAGGAGCAAGTAGCATGCAAACTGAAATCAGGCTTTCTGCTCTGGACCAAATTTGACTTTTTTAAAACTAATAATATTACCATTGTATTTATCCCTCGGTGTGAACCATTTACCCTGGACTGGTTACCAAGAAACCGCTTAGATACTGATTTCCTGTGGTGCTCAGTGGCATTGAAAGGTGGGTGGTTTGTGCCCTGTCGTGGGAGATGTGACTGGGAAACCTTGCCTATGCCAGAGACTGAAGCTGGATGCAGCTGAATTTGGTTCCTATCAGCTCTCCTCCCTGTACTTCTGAACCAGTTATTTTTCAGGTACTCTTCTGTTTCCAAACAAAAGTTCAAATTTCAGTTCTTCTCTGCCCTACTTCTTCTCTTCCTTAAAAAAAAGAAAAAGGCCAATTTTCCCAAGGATAAGTTTGACAATTTTTTCCACTTCAGCAGTATTTTCTACTAAAAAAGTTTTCTCGTGAGCTACACTGGCATTTTTTTGTAATACAGAGGAAGAATTTAAACCATAAATTGAGGGATAGGGGACAGAAATGGAAGGGAAGGAGGTCAATGCATATCCTCTTGAATTTATAAACAAGCTAAAATAAGTGACTGTGTTCACTCCCCTTTAGTTGCTGGTAAATATCTGAGGAAATTGTTTGTAATAGAAATGTTTATTGGAAAAATAAACTGCAGCAAATACTTATGGAAAACAAATGGCAAATCCAATCAATCCAATACGACAACACATTTGCTTTAGAAATTTGAAACCAAGGCATATATTCATGCAATCAAGGGCAAAGAAACTTCTGTGTACCTGGTCCAAGTGTACAGAATTGCGAACTTGCATCAAAATGCTCGTGACAAAGAGATCCATTAAGAATCATTTGCAGAAAATGTTTTGAGTTATGAATAATATGCTGCAGGAAAATTGTAAGTAAGGAGCTGAAAATTCATAAAATCATTTTTAGAGGGTACTTCCTTGGTTTCGCTACCTGTGCAAGAGTGCTCATACTTTGTAAAGTCCTTAGATTTTCTATGCAAACTAGACTGCATATACACAAAAAAGTACTCCAAATCACCTGAAGAAAGGTGAAAAGGAGTAGAGAAAATGGATAGCTAAGACCCAGCAGAGAGAACAGGGAAGAATGGGAAATAGTACATGCAAATAAATAAGGGGAATGTATCACAATTGTTGGGCCTCTGAAATACACCCAGTCGCGCCCTCTCAGCTGTTCCATGGAGTTGTTCCCTCTGGTAGAAGGTGCTTTCCTTTACCTATGAAAACCTGCTTAGTGTTGCTTGTCCTCTTTTGTTTTGTTTTGTTTTTATAATTGAGTTTTTCATGTGTGAAATCCCAATATTTTCTTTAAACCATGAGGATTAAATGCTTGAGGGACTTGAAGAATTTTGACAAATCAGAAAGATTCAGGAAAGGCACAAAACTTGGAAACGTTGGGAGCTCGTTCACCCCTGCTTTCAGCTAACAGGAGCACATGAACTTGTCAAAAACGTGGCTTTCTTTTTAAAGAATTAAGCACAGTGGGGAAGCATTAACATGCGTATCTAGACCTTCCTCTCTCTGCTTCTATTCATATATTCTTTCCTTTACCCCTCTTCTCTCTCCTTACCTGTTTATCATGATTTTTTTTTCTTGTTTAGGTTACTCCTTTTTCAAAGAGCCAAGTCGCTCCCATCCCCGTCTGTTTGCAGTTCTGCACCATACTCATCTGCACGCTTTCAGATGGGTGGTAAAGGTGCTGCGTGCCCCAGCACGGGCTCACGCAGAAAGTCACCCTGTTTGTGTATTCCTTGGCTGCATTTACAGACACAAAAGGGGTGCTCTCCACAACGGCTTTGCATGCATGTATTTATCAGTCTGCCAGTTTTCCTTGTGCAGAAAGATGGGACTGCCCAATACTATCGCAGATGGTGCCACCAGTTCTCCCAAATAGGTCTTACCATGTCCTTTAACTTCACCACTACACAGCTGGCCCTTCATTCAGTCTCTTGGAAGGTGATATTTGGGGTTTCCTCCCATTTCTTGTGCAATATTAAATGGATGAGAAAAGTGCCCTGTGACAGTTTTGAAAGGGGAAGGTGAAATACACGCTTTGAGGAAGTAAATAATAAAAGCGCTGCTGCTGTGTTTGCAGACAGTGGGTCATGCATCTCTGTAGCCACCAGCCTTCACGTGAGCGTGCAAGACTGGCACCTCAGATTAAGCAATGATTTCCTCTTCCCGGCCTGCGACTTGGGGTATTTAAGTTTTCTTCTCATCTCTACCATAAATTTGGAAACGTTAGATGGGCGGACTTCCCGCTCAGTTCCAGCGCTTTTCTGTCCCAGGCATGCCACAGTAGACAAACATTTGCCCCTTTTAGAAACTCAGCAAGTCCAGATTTCCACATGGCCCTGGAACAAGTCACTGTATTTCTCGGTGCCTCAGTTCTCCGTGAGGCAGATGATAGCACTTGCTTTGTTTTGCCTCTGAAGATTGGCATTTCCCCATAATACACCCAGTCCCTAAAACAACAAGGTTCTCCCCTTGCCTGGGTGTTCAGCTCTAACAATAAGAAGATGAAATTAAAAACAGACACAAAAAAAGAAAGCTAGGTGCTGAATAACGAGGAGGTTAAGATCGGTGTCTATTTGGTTTACTTTCCAGTGCCGGGCTGTGGCAAGTGTACATTTTCCCAGGGAGGTAACCTATCATGGATGTGGCTTGAACTTTTATTTGTGATTTTCATGAGCCTTCCAGAGCGGTGCGTTCCCTACATTGAGGTGACTACTTTGAGTTCGCTTTTTTAATTAAGGTTCTGTATTGTAACTAGTCAATGTACATTATTGGGAGAATGAATGTCAATGCCAGTGCTTTTTCTTTCTCTCCTTTATCTTTGTCAATGATTCAAAGACATGATTTATGGTTAGTCTCCGTCTTTCAGGATCATCCATCAAGCGCTGGTTTCACTACAGGGCTCGAAGTTGTAAATCATGCAGAAAGGCTGTCACTCATCTCATTTAACCCTTTAAACACAGGGATGGAAGAGGAGGGCCGTTCTTCTCAGAGCTGTAAGAAATAGCAATAAAACAGACATAAAATTGATGAAGTTAGACTAATCTATACAATTAATTGTTCCTCGTAATGCAATAATTATTATCAGGGACAATTAAAAAAAAACGGGCATGACTCCACCCTCCAAGTTCATTCTGAGAACCTGGGGGACTTCAGGGCTCCATAAAATATGTCACTTTTTTGTTTTCTCTTTTGAGATCCTTTCAGATTTTTTAATGTCCATTACAGACGTGAAGAGCTGAGCTTCACTTTAGAATCAATCACAGGCTACTTCTGATCATGACCTTGCAGTGACTAAAGGAGTGCAAAAGCCCATTAACAGCTGCTATTTTCAGCTTTGTAAATTAACAGTACTTTTTCTTCTCTCTCCTATTCCCCACTCCACCCCTCCCATTTTTTCCCTTTTTTTTTTTTTTTCCCTTTCTTCCTTTTTTTTGGACAGGAAGACAGCAAAAAATGAAATGTGTAAGTGGCATGGGAGCTTCCACACTTAGCCTTGTCTTGCAGGCTTGAGGACCGGTGACAGCTTTGGCCAAGTGGCTGATTGCTTCTCTGTGTCCTCCCCTGCCAGCCTGGGCCGCCGTTCCCAGGTCACATTAAGCTCTAACTTCTCAGACAATGCCTCCACCTGCTCCGAGCACAAAGCCAGAGAGACTGGCATTAAATAATGAGGTGTCTTTCTTTTTTATCTTGCTATTTTATTTATTTATTTTTGGTTCAAAGTGTCGGAACTTGGTAATGGAGGGTTATTAATGAAAAATATATGTTTGGGGTCTATTTGTTTAGATTCTGCAGTGACTTGATGGCAATTTTATCCCTGAATTATGTATGGCTCTGTTTTGCCTAGGCAAGCTGATACAAACAACAAATATAGTTAGAAAAAGATATATCAGTAAATAAACTGAAAGGTTGTAAAATATGAATGTTTATCATCCAGACGGTGCCGCTTCTCTTCTTTTTTACATGAACTCTACTTGAGATGGTATTTAGGAGCTTGGGACTTCCTCTGTTCCAGCAATCTCTGCAGCTTGTCACAAAAACAAATGACACCAGAGGGAACCTTGCCTTACACTGTATTCTTTTGCATGAACCTCAGTCTTCTTCAGGTGCCCATAATTTAAATTTATATCTTGATTTATTGGAAGATGAGATCCTACCCTTCTTCCCTTACAGACCCATGCTCCTTTTAACCCAGGCTCCTTTCCTTTTCCGTTTCAGTATTTAGCATCTGCTCACCTAACTCCAGGTGAAGGAGAAATGCAGAGCACAAGGAAGGTTGCATTCAGGGCGATGGATCCTGTTGGATTGTGCCGAGGGCAGACAGAGAGCCCCGCTGGCGGGGCGTAACAAGCTGCAGCCTTCCCCGTTCCCTGCATTGGCCCTCTGTGTACAGAGCTAATTCCTGCTATAAAGAATAACACCTGCCACAGCTTTGTGCGCCTTGTCAATGATCTGAATGTGTAAACAGGCCTTTTTCTGCATCTTACCAAGTGTTCGGGTTGTGAACTGAAAGTAACTTCGGGGCGGGGAACAAAGGATAAGATGTTTAACTGTCTGATGGGATTAAGAGAAACTTTTAATCCTCCATCTAGGAGGTAAACTCTATTTTTTAAAATATCATATATTGCAAGCATCGTGATAAATTAGCACTTGTTTCATTCTGGACTAAGTCTCATCCCACAGGGATCTCCAACAATTTCTGCTGCTAAAATATAGCATAGAGGAAATTGTAATTTTAGCATCTCTCTGCAGTCTTAATTAAGACTGTTCTTCTGATATAAAGCTGTGGTGTCTTAATTACCAGAAAGCTGTCAGAAAGTAACTTTCAAAAAACCTGTGTCAAAAAAGAGTTGGGAAGACTAGAAATATTTATTCAATTGCAAATTTATAGTGCTACAAGATTTGTTTTTATGTCTAGCAGTGAACATTACTACTAATTCATCTCTCAACATCCCACCTCACAGGGTATATTCTAGTTCCAGCTCCTCTTCACCAAGCAGTTGCTTTTTGTCCACACAACATTTGGTAGGTTTGTTTGAACAAATAAGGGAACATTTCCTACCATTTTTTATCTCACACATTCACAAAGTACTTGAAGTTTTTGATTTTAGTGTATTCCACATCTCAAAGCCAAATTCTGGCACAAATGTCCACCCATTTTTGCCTTCAAGAGCACGCAGAAACTCTGCAGTGCTAAACCTGCAGCAGAGTCAGGAATCTGCTTTGAGACTCAGTCCTAGTTCCTGGTTTTTTCTTACTGAGCATGTGCCGTTGCCTCAGAAAGACTCTTATTTAAGACAAAATCTGCTCTTTTGTTTGCCAAGAAGTCAGCAGAGCATGTGCTTGCTGATTACAGGTCTGGCTTGGAAAGCTCATGAACCTCAGCCTGGTTTTGATGACCATCTCCCTAGCCATGAGACCATGATTGTGCCGAGGGTTTTGATTTTGTTATCAGCTTATTTTATAGCGTTACCTGCTGAAAGTCCCTTTTCTGAGATTTGCATAAGGTAAAAAAAAAAAGGAGAGGTAATATGATGAATGCTGACAGGTACATTTGCTACAATTGATTAAACACTTTTGCCATCCTGACGATTTTCTTTCACCCGCCTCATGTCTTGCCAGAGAGAGAGAGGTGTGAGTGACTTTGTCATTGACATTAAACAGTTGTATATACTTCTAGCTGCAAAATGCTATCCCCAGAGTTTGTTTACTCGATCTGTATTTCCAATCAGTGCAGAAGGTTTACTAAAGCAGTTCATTACTGATTTATTTATGATGTATTTAGATAGCAAATATGGTTCTGTCAGCAGTTGCTGGCTAAACAGTGTTGACAGACATTAATAGCATATGGTATAGGAACGGAATTATGATCTTTAAGAGTCTTTGTGTCTCAACATACATTTACAGTTTGCATTTTTCCTAGGTAGAGAGACAGAGAACTTCCAAACAAGAAAACAGTGTTTCTTTTTCTTTTTGTAACCTTTGGGGTTTGTTGGTGGTGACATTAAAATCTTCTGTGCCTGTTTAGCTGTTCAATTTAATGGAAGACAAATTCTCCCAAAGGTTTAATTTACTCTCACAAACTGAAATCACTGCATTCTCACCATGGGAAATGGCCTTAATTTTCCCAGCCTTCAGTATACATCAAGCATATAATTCATTTCTCCCCCCTCAATACTTCCCTCATTAGAAAACAAAGTTTTTGATATTTAAATGCTACATAGTTTAAGTTGAGAAACAGATCTTCTCAGCCCTGTAAAGTGCATTTGCAGGCATGATTGCTTCTTTCTGACAGCAATAGATTTATACAGGGTGAAACAGAAAAACACTTGAATTTTTGACCTTTAATTGTCTGCTTCCTCTAACACCAACATTTTTACCAGTGTCAAGGAGAAAAAGCAAAAAATGTGGGTGCTCGTAGAGGAAGGAAGAACAGGTAGTGGTGAAACCACTTAGTGGTGGTTGATACTGGTTGGGGAAAATAAATTTCATTGGGAAAGGACTAGGGAGGAAGATGAATTTCATATGAGAGGTTGCCTCTCAATCACATGAGGACAAACAAATTGGGAAATAATATGGGAAATCATTTCATCCTTCTTTTTAGATTAATAATAACGGAGGAGGTGAAGTGGAAATACACTGTTTAGTTTCCAAAGTAATGGGCAATATTTTGATTTCCATAAAATGGAGTTAATAAAAAAAAATTCTTTGCTGGAATTAGATTGCATTTCCATAGGATTGACTGGTCTCAGAACTGTGCCTCTGCTAAGAAACATCCAGAGTTATCAGGTAGAAGACGAGGCAGAAGGGGTCCTCTGAAGAGATGCTCAGGTCATGTAGGATGCCAGTGAGTGTAGGTGTGCTATTCACCAGGAGTGTGAGAGCTTTTGATTAACAGCAATATGAATGATTTTTTTAAAATTACTGCTATTCTGGACACATTGTTAAGAGTTTAGGATGTAGGCACTTCCTACTTCCACTCTTATTGGCAGCAAAAAATGAATATATATATGTGTGTGTATATATATGCACCAGACAAAAAGAAACACTAGCAACAAGAGGTTCTGCACAGAGAGCGCCAAGAAAAATAAAACATAGCGCCAATTCTTCCTCTGCCTAAATCCATTTGCTTCAAAAGAATTACACCAGTAAGAAAGTTAGCCTATTGTACGTAGAAAAGTTGATATGCCATTAACATCTGGAAAATTATTAGAAATGAAACCCAAGTATGGGCAAAGCACACTCCAGGTTAGAGACAGGCTTATCTCGTCAATGCGTGAAGTTTGATAGACCCCAAGAGCTGGTTGAAATGAGCTCTATAGGTAACTCCTTTGAGAAGTTTGCCTTTCTGCATCTTCCAGGTTTCCTACTCCTGCGGTATCATGGCTCTGCTAGACAGTGGCCACAGTGAGGTCTGATAGCATCTGGCTGTGAGAGGTCTGGCATGTGCCAGCTGAGGCCTCCTGAATGGGGCCTTTGGAGCACTTTTCTGTTTAGGCAAATACTTTGAAGAAGGGCTGTTGATGCAGAGCACTGCTGCCTTGTCTGTGAGCATTGAGGCTGCCACTGGGTTATGCTCATGGAACAAAGACATTAGACAGTAAGTGAGTTGCCAAGAGATCTAGCTTGTTTAAATTAATTTTTTCTGAGGCAGCAGCAAAGATGGCCAGTTTTGCTGGTTCTTCTCCCAGTGAGTGTTTAAAGACTCTTGTTTGTAAGAGGCAGAGTATTAAAACAGTGAATTCTTAAATAATGAGTTAAAAGTCTTTCTGAATCTTCTTATTTTAAACATGTTTTTCTCTCCTTGTTTGTGCAGCAGATTTCCAATCAGTATAAGGGAACTGACTGCACAGAAGGAGCAATGAACTGGCAGTGTGATACATGTTGAAAAAATCAAAAATTCAGATACAGACTAGTCAAATTCCAGCTGTGCATTGGTGGATACATACAGTAATTAGCCCATGTAGACAAGGCAAATTGGTAGTCATTCAAGACAAACCTTGTGCAGGTACTAGCTAGATCTGTGACGTGCTTTGGCTTCATTTAAGTTTTAGCATAGATTGATAAACACATTAAAAATTCTTTTTTTTTTTAGGTGTTATTCCTGGTAGAAAGAGCATCAGCCAAAAATGCTTTAAAAGGGAAGTATTGTTTGGATTTGAACCTAGTGAATAAACTGAAAGTGTTTAGACAGTCTGTAATGAAGTGTTGTTGGCCTCTGGTCTGTAATAAATGCTTCAATTTTATAGCTTCAAATCAACTTTACCCATAAAATCTCAAAGGACTTTCTCTACTTAGCAAATCAACTAGGACTTGATGTCCATAGCCAGTGTATCTTCATGCATTATCAGAAATGCTGTGCAGCTCTAAGCTTATACAAGTCCTACTGACACAAAAAAAAATTTGGAAGTTTTACTTTCACATTATCAGTAGTTAGTTCAAAATCTGTGTTAGATAAGGTGCACAAGATTTTTTGTCATCAATAATTGGATTGGTGATAGCAAAAGGATTTTACTGGTGTGAAGGCCAATCCTCAATAAAATTATCTGGTGGGATTCGGTTCAAGAAGTAGTCAAGTTTATGTGCGAGCCTTTCCTTTTATTTAACAGCTCTTGTTCAACATTTCTCCATTTTTACTATCATTGTGAACTTATCACTCTTCAGTCATTGCTTCAGGGGTCTTAATCAAAATACGAGTGCAGATCCTGTAACACACTCTCACAATATAAACTGAGTTTGGACATGGACATAGGTGTAATGTGCAATATCCCGTGTAAAGCTTCATTTTCTAAATGCTCTCTGCATCCATTTCCACCACAACTTTAAGAGTAGACTGTTTTTTTCTTACCAATTCTTTTGGAATGCCTGGATAATAATCCTCCTCTGTTCATCCTCCTGATTCCCAGCAGAATTTCAAGGGAAAGCATTATACATGGATTCACCTATTGTCATAGAGGTTAAAGCCCTGTTCACGTTTAAGGAAACTGTCTTGGACTGATCTCTGCTCTGCACTTGTTTCACTTGATTTATCTTCTGTTGTTTGTAGTTTCACTGATCACTTTCTTATTACTTTTACACTTCCATCCATTTCAGTTTTGTACTCCTTTTCGAGCTATTTCTTATACCGCCCCTGCCACCTGCTCCCACCTGATGAATTGTCTGCTCAAACTGTTGATCTTGACCTGGCGTGGTCTCTTCCACAGAAAATAAATGATGCCACACAGACATATAATGATGCCTTAATAAACATCCCAGGTACATTTGCTCCTCTGCAGAAGTGCACAGCTTGAAAGGTGGCATCCTAATTGCATGCTGATGCCTGAGAGGCAGTGAAATGGGAAGAGGTAGGAATTAAAACAAAAATGGAGAAGTTTTGCTCTTTGTGTGCATTTAACCACACTTGAAAATTCCCTGAACCTCTTTTCCAGGCTCTTGTCTGCACTTACACTTGTGATTACTAGAAACAGCAGTAAATATGCTTTAATTCTTTAAACAATTTAAATGGCTTTTTTTTTTTTTAATGGCTTTTTTTTTGTATATTTGGGCTTGCCTGCAGCAGCAATTCATTTTTCAGAAGGTCAGTATTATGAGTAATTTGGTAGAGGTCAGATGCCCTCTGTTGCTTTCCCTTCCAAGTCTGAGTGAGGCCCCGGACAATAAATGCAGGGAAGTTTATAAAAGTTTTTTTATTCTGTTACAGAGTTGGATAGTAGAGATGGTTAATCCACTCTTTCAGCTCTTTCAGGATTTTAGCATCTGGATTTCTGATCCACCAGACTGCTTTGTGAATTCCTGCAGGCCTTAAATCCAGTTATGATGGATATAATATATAGCTTTTTTGTACCCAGTGAGGTCCCTCACTTCAGCAGTGGTTGCATCATGATACCTGTGCTGAAGAAGTCGTTTCTGTCAGTAAGCGACCTTTCTGATTATTGGATTTTTTTACCATAACTCATAGTTGTTATTTCTTGCTGAGATTCAGGAAAAGCTGATCCTGTGCAGCTGCAGCCTCCTGTTGTTGCTGCCTGGTTTTTTATACTTTGTCCCATATGATAAATTTCAGTTATCACTTAGGACAAGGCAGGAATTCAACACTGAGACTGTGGTGATTATGATCTGTAAATGATCTGTGTACTGGCCCTGGATCTAAGTCCTTCCTTGGATCATTTGAGACACAATTTAAAAGAACACAGCTTAATATTTGTGTTTCAATCATTTTTTTTTTTTTTTTTTAAATTTCCTTTTTTAAAATTTATTTTCCATATCAGTTGGAAGCTTTTCCTTTTGACATGGATTGATTTGTTTTGCACAAGTTTCTTGCAGAATGGAACCAACAGTACTAATTTTACTACTGATAATTATTAGTATTCTTGCTATTAATAGGCCTTCATATCTGCAAGGAAACAGTAGGGCAGCTTCCCAGATTGTCTGGAAAGAGAAAGGAAAGCACTGGAGGGTATCAAAACTGGGAGCTTTTTGGGGCAGGAAGACTTTTGTTTGTGTTGGCACAAGATTTTTGTAGTGCAGTATTGGTGTTGGGGGCAGTACATTAGTAAAATTACAATGGTAATATTAAAGCTGCAGTATATTTGCCTGATCTGTTAAGACAGTGATAAGATATGATTCCCCCAAAACTTTGGGTAAAAATGATTGCAAGTTCATGCTACCAAAGCCAGCACGAGCACACCTGCAGTTGTGCCTCTCACAGAGGGAGTATTTTGGGCAGGTCCTTAAAAGAAGTTATTTCCATCTTTGGAACAGATTTCAAAGGATCGCGGATTGATTCTTATCACAGCTGCTGATGCCTTCTTACTGTTGACTGCAATGAGACGTGAAAACCATGATCAGGCCCTCCATGTGCCCACTTCCTCGGGTAGAGAAATGTCTGACCGTTATGTAGGTGGATGCACTGTATACATCAAGTGCTCTTTTAGGTGGCTTCTTTAGGTATCCTTCATTCTGACAACAGGGTAGAGGGATCAAAAAGAAACCTGTGGACTCAAATTAGTAAGTGATCCCACTCTGACCTGGACTGTCAGTGCCTTCTCTCTAATGCAGCTTCATTACTTATGGACTCTATTCTTTTCTACAGCATGGATTGGATTTTGGCTGTTGTAAGTGACTCAGGAATGGTGGTGTGCATGTACAGACTGTATGTTTGAAGGAGATGTTTTGACCTTTCTCATCTCTGACTGGTGTTCCAAAGATGGAGTGATGTAGAACAGAGATTTTGTGACAGAGTAATAATAAGAAAGAATCTGACTGCCAGTTGCTCATTACTGGATCTCTTTTAAATGCCAGAACCTTCTATGTTTGCCTTCAAACAACACCGAGCACCTAAATCACCATAGTAAACAGATATAGAAAGAGACAGAAAGGTTAAAAGTGTACTCATAATCTCTTGCTTTTCCTCCTAAACATGTTTGATAGCAATATTGTTTCTTAAAAACAATATGACCTCATTTGTAAAGCAATATTCATGCTAAACTAGTCAGCTGTTAAATATACCCGGCACTGTGCATTATGATGAAGCTAAACCAGAATTTCAATTATTTTCTGGACACATTTAAAATTATAATACTTTACTGGGTTAGTGTTATAGTTCATCCAAATTACTCACAAAGTATCATATCAATCTCTTGCAACTGCTTATTGCTTACATATCTGAGAAGTTAGTCGAAGTAAGATGCCATCTGGGGTAATGACCTTCATGCTGGCTTAGTGCTTTGATGGTTATGTGGCTATAAGTGCAGGGATGTCTAATGGTCAAAAGTCAATGTTTGTTGGCCATAATATTTGTCACAAAAGAAACAAACTGTTCATTTGGACCAACATTTGCAACAGTATGTTCCTGAAAAGAAAATAAAGAGGGAAATAAAACACTTGATGATCTGTGTATTCTTCACTAGTGTCCCTTTTATGCTGAAATCCCAGCAACTGAAAATTCACACTTCAAAACTAGTTGCAGTTTTTTATTGCCCGGAATGCAAGATCAAAACAAAGCAAGAAGATGAGGGAGATATATTTCATTAAACTCCCACATTCTACTTATGTACCTTATCTAAAGAGATGTTAAGAGACAAATGATGTTGCAGCCATGGTTTAACCAGCTATGAGTAACCAGCACAGATTTATGAATATTACTGGAGCTGCAATATGGCCATGTATCCAAAGGCAAAATCAAAAGGCCCACTGCTCTTTAGACAAATGTTATAATGATAGTGTACTTTTAAAGCCATATTAATATTTTTTTTAAATAGGCTGTAATACTAGGTCCTAGTCACCAGTTGTTGCAAGGAGCTTACATTTTATGCAGCATCTTCAGTTGCACATGAATTCTGCACTTTAATAAATACATGTAAGACATGCTGCTGGCTTCATCTCTACCCGTCACTGGATCATGAAGCTGAGTGCTCAAGGAGCTCTAGATTTTCAGTTCACCATACAAGCACAATGCGCTCCTGCCGAACATGTGCAAGAAACAGCATTTTGCAGTTCAACAGGCGGGGAGGCTGGGATTTTGAAGAGAAAACGCCTGTTCATGGAGGTTATCCATAAAAACATCTGAGCTTTGAACTGACCCCGTGTGACTTGCAAGAGGCCACCTCAGCAATCGGTGGCAGATGCCGGAGTTATGGCAGTTGAGCCTGTCTCTTAGCCCCTTGCTCTGGCAGAGTTTCCATCAAGGCTGACTCATTTAATCCTTAGTCACATTACCGAAATCAGGCTGGTATTGTTTACATATTAATAATTGATTGTTAAGTAATTATGGCAGTGAAACATCGTCATGCCATAGCCTCTCTTTATGGCAGATGGGCCTATCTACTTTTACCCCAAATGGGACAAACCATATTTTACCCCATACTTTTACCCCAATGGGACAAACAAGTTTATGAGCTTTCTTGAATTGGGGCTTAAATTCTTCTGCACAAGACTGGGTACTCCATTGTATTCAGCCAAGCTAGTCTGTTTTGAATTGGAGAGGTCAAGAAATAAGCAGCCTTTTCAAAATAATAATCAAATTATTTGTTTCTCACTTTGTGCTATTCAATGCACTGAATAAGCATCATTTATTAACAGAAACAGTAATTTCCCACTGTAGCAGACCACACCTAAACACTCAAACCCAACTGTGTGAAGGGCTAGTACTTCAAGATTTTTATACCTTAAACACAGTAATGAAAAGGAATATGATTATATGGATCTATTTTTAGAACAAACATTGTGCTTTCATACGCAGAATTCTTCACTCTGATCAAGAGCCTTTCAGGGAAAGTGTTGATCTTTCACTGGTTTATTACATCTCATATGTCCAGCTTCAAGTGTACCCCATTCAAAGCCCGGGCCCAACTCCTTTCAAAGAAGAAAAGTCCATGAGATAAGCCATGGATTCAATAGAAATGTGTCAAAGATATTTTTTTTTTAAGATAAAAAGCAAGTGTCCATAAACATAATCCTCATCTTCCTTCTATTTATAATTGTATTTAATATAAATGTACTTCATTACTGGAGAGCAGTCTTCATGGCCATACAATAGCAAACAAATTCTTCAGAAGCATCTTTAATTATTCATTTGGCTGTACTATATTTTATGCTACTTTTCATAAATGTTAATCTTTATTATTGCCCTACCAGGAAAAAAAAAAGAAAGAAGGAAAGAAATACCTGTTATTAAATGACCTATCAGGCTGACATGGATAAATGTTGGTAGCTATTTAATTGTTTCCCATCTGCAGTTTTATACAGTTTCTATCAAAATGAAGGGTAATTTTTTTAGTAGCTGCTTATTTTAAATGTACAAAACCCTTGTGTGTAATTCCATTAGCTGCCCTACAGCATTGCAATCTACAGTTTCCCTGAGGCTGTTGTGAAATATTGATGAAATCCTTGCTTTTGTGGCTTCCTCTGATACACTAAACATTTGTCTGATGTTAGTTGAACTTGAATGGATCTGTTCAGAGTTATATCAGTAGTGACTTCAAAGGCTGTAAGGCTGTTACAGTTTTTTTTACAAACTGAAGTTTCAAAGCCTTACCATGTGGTACTTTAAAAAAACAAAGTTCATATCAAATGAACCAAAGTGCTAGCGATACACTGGTAAGACTCATTACAATTTCAATTTATATAGATATATATATTTTTTGTGATTCTGATTGGTAGCTCATGCAGTTTAAAGAAATTTAGATTGGTATTTAGGGGAACCTAGGATAATGAAAGAGGGAAAACATAATTTGAAACTTGGATTTTAAATGAGGTAATCTATACATTTAAAAAGCCACTCTGACGTTTTTCACAACGATAAATAGGACAAGAGAAAACAGAAGAAAGGCAAAGAGAGACAAAAGTTTCAGACTTATGTTTTCATCAGTAAAGTGGTTTACGCTGGTGCAATTAAAATCGCTAACAAGGAAGACCTATTTGCTGCTACTGTATTCCTTTAGTTGTTCAGGACCAAAGCACATTTTGGAAAGTGCCCTTTGTGTCTGTGCTAGCAATTAAGTGCAATGCATATTGATGTTGTAGGGATGTGGTGACTGCTTGATACCTGTCTAAAACTTTGCCCACTGAGGACAGGGCGAGGACTTTGGTGCGAGGGACGGGCAGGCAGGACGGAGGTGGCAGTGGCAGGGGTCTGAGCTTGTGCACAGCAAAGGGTTGTGAAGGTCAAGTTCTTTGCATTCAAGAGATGCAACAGTTCATAGCTTTCATTGGAAGCACATTTGTTGAAAATACAGTCTGGAGAATGTCAAACACCTTCAGCTGGTCGAAACAATGATATTGTAAGTTCCGGGGCTTTGTAGAAAATAACAAACAGAAATGTTTTTAACCAAAGGCAAATTATTCACTTACACCTTAAGCCCTCATGTAAAGAACTAGAACTGTTGGATCTGAACATGGTTAAATCCATTTCTGCAACAGCTAGGACCTGGCAATTCAGCCATTCAAACTGACTGAATCCAGAGCAAGGCAAATATGACCAAAGTTGGCTTTTTTTCACTACGCAATAACCGACTATGTAAACAACATCAACCTTAAGGAAAATGATTCGAGAAAAAACTCCGTAATAGTTCTGTCCTTGCTATCGACTCTCAGCTCAGCAGAGCACATCAGCTCACCTCTCTTTTTTCAGTCTTCCTTTTGTTTGGGTTTTTTTCCTGTTTTATTATTGGGTTTGCTTCGAATTTATGGGTTGCTCACAAGCCAGTTCCCTGCACATATGCTTCCAGCCACTGATCATTTTCATTTTACTCATAACTGGGTAGGATGCAATGTACGGAAGACATAATCTGTTCTCCTTTGTGCTGCTAAAAGTCCCATGGAAACTAGTGGGTATTTTGCCTTCTTAACCAGTAGGAAACTGGACATTTAGTAGAAAACTTTATAATACAACTCTAATTAGAGTACAACAAAATGAAAGGCCCAAATTGCTTCATTTCAGCATCATATATAAATAAAGGTTATGGCTTCATCGAATTGCCTTTGCATGTTAAAATTCAGTTATGGCAGAAGCTGCTCCAAGTTTCCGTGCTCCTAAGCTGCAGTACCTTGCAAGCTTGGCACCACTGAGGTTGCTTCTATCTATCTTCCAGCAGTGGATGGTAGCGGATGTTTCTTTTCCTGCTCTCCAATAGGAAGAAATTCATGCCCTAGTATGAGCTCTGTAATTATTGAAAAAGAAAGGTCTAGAAAAAAGGTAAAGCAATATTGGGAAAAACCTCTCCTTTGAGCTGACAAGTTGGTTTGGACACAAAATTGCATCACTAGGCTGGTGATTGATAATTCCTTACTGAGCCACTGCAGAATGAATTTGGATGTGATGGTAAATCGTAATAGCAGCAAAAGGTGCAAATACCTTCCCATTAACCAAAATAATTGACTGACCTCCCAGAAAAGAGGCGATTGAGCATATTCAGCCTTTTCTGAGGTTTTGAGAACATCTAAAGCTTTCCTCAGCATGCACATAGCTTTAGGAATAAACCTCACACTACCAGGACATTTAGACCAGATGACATAGAGCTCCTTCATCTCCTACACCCATGATTCAGAGCCAGATTCTCTCTGCTCCCTCTGTGGTGAGAATCAATAACCTTTCCCTGCCTTTTCTTGCCATCTTGCAGAACTTAACAGAAAGTTATTTCCCTGGTACAGATATTGTTAACATAGTTTAAAAAGCTCTGAAATTATATAATTCACCCTTGTGTTACAAATTTCATGTTTTGAGAGTTCTCTCTATGAAACTCCATTGTATTTCCAAAGTGCTGCATTGGTTTTAGTCCTGTTAAATACCAAAATGTCTTTGATGTAAGAGTTAGTTAGGCAACAGAGTAGGGTTTTTTTTCCTCCGTTGCCAATTTATCTCTTCAGTTGATTTTCAAACTGGGATGAATCTATAGCTATGAACTTCTACAAAGAGCTGGGTTAAGGTTTGTCTTTGGGTAGCTAATGTAGTTAGACATTTTTGAGAAAAACGAATGAGAAGTGGTCATTATCCATTATCTGCATGAAATATTTCAGTGAAAGAAACAGCTTCTGCCAAACACAAAAAGATATTTGAGCTGAAGCCAGACAAGGAGGAAACAAGATCACCCTATAGCACTGTGAGATTGCTCTACTAATGATGTTATTTCAAATAAAACTGGAATATATATATGAAGAAGTGCAGATGGTGCATGGGTTTTGCACGGATTAGCAGTGTTGTTCTGGACAATGATTCACTGTCCCTTTCCTTGGCAGAAAATAAATTTTCCAGTCTTGTAAAGAAACATATATATATATATATATATATATATATATATATATACAAAAAGAAATGTTTCCCTATGTGGAAAAAGAGCAAATTTGAGTGAAAATAGCATCCATTGGTGGAAAAGCTAACAGTCAGAATGAACACTTTAAAAAAAAAAGACGTATTCACACTCTACAATTCAAGGTCAGAAGTGATGTATAACGTGGTGCAAATTACAGGTTGGCTGGGGGTGCAAGGGCCTGAAAGTCCCTGTTGGATTCAACGTCCCTGGGAGCTTAGCTCAGTGCTGTCTCCATAGTAGGGACAAGGCTTCAAGGTAGATATGGATGGAGTTTTAGACCCATAAATTCAAAAAAGAGTTTTTGCAGGTGTATTAACCAGACCTGCTTTCTTTTAGTTACTCTGTAGATATATGCTGGAAATATCTAAGAAAATATCTTTCAAAGAATAAAGAATCAGCTGTTTATCACAACCCTTGTCCTAGAGGAGCAGATTTCTTGAGTTATCATGAATCCAATCATGAAGGCACAGAGGGAAATTTTTTTAAAAGTTAAAACATTTTAGAATTGTATTTATGATTATTATCCATATGATAATATTATCCTTACAGATGTAATGATTTTGACATACACTTTCTTGGGATCAATCAGCACTAAAACCAAATACTGTATTTCCATTTAGGAAGCCAGAAATTGCTTCCATTCAATGCTCCTGGGTTTTGTCCAGTATTCAAGACAGTGAAATTTCAGCCCCCCACTTCTTCAGGACTGCACATTGCCCATCTTACATCTCTATCAGGGCCTGTTTAATTTTGGTGGGAAAAATTCTCATCTGGGGAAAGGAGGAAGCATTCATCTGATTACTGAGTTTGGATTTCTTTAATTTTTTTTTCCTGTAAGACAGCTATATATGAGCATCTCAGATGTTTGGAATGTCAGAATAAGCCTGGGGGAGAATTGGTGGGAAGAGAACAGGTCACTCAACAATTTATTATATGGACATCAGTATGATGTGCAAAATTTATGCTACTTATTACAGACACTGCATTTAAAGCATGTGGGTGTGCAGGCTTAAGACACCCTTTACTTTTAAAATAAATAATGCATAGTCCACTTAAATTAATGTTATTTCTGTTAAATAGCTACATCAGTTCATATCAAACTTTATGTCCAATAAAATCGTACTAAAAATCACTGTTGGAAGGACACATGCATTTCTTGTACCCTAGGTTGTCTGCACAGAAGAGGTCTCCACTGTCCTTAATATGCCCACAGCAATTTAAATCATTTAAATAAACAGAAATGGTTTTACAATTAGGATACTGAAATGCATTTTCCAAGCTGCCCAGAACCCTTAACCATTAAAATGGACCTGACTCACGGTTTTGCAAAATTTTGGTGCTGCTTTCTAATAGGTTACTTCTGCCACTTTCATAAGATTGTGTCTGTATTGCATACAGGCACAAAAAAAAAAAAAAAAAAAAGAGGATTTCTCAGCATGAGTTACTCTTCTGTAAAGGTTATAGTAAACATGTCAATGCCTAATTAAGCAGAAAATTTTATCTTTATTGTGGGGGATGTGCAGCTGTCTGGTACTTCTGCTTCTCCTAGTGAATCCTTTTAGAAGGACAAAGGATATTGTGAGGAAGAAACTACTGTATGTATCTTCCAGAGGAAAAAATTACCTTCCAGTGAAAAATGGGTTAATAGTATTCAAAGAATTGGTGCTGAAATGGAGAATCAAATTTGCACCGACCCAAAACTGTGTGAATGCTATTTGTTGTCTGTTTTGTCTGATCCCTTCATTGGATTCCCTCCTTATTTTTGTTTTGCTCAGTGTAATATACTTGGCACTGTGATACATCCTGGCAAGGGGCCAGCATCGCTACCTACGCTGTATAGAATCTCTAACACCACAAGAACCATGTCAGTCCGGCTCATCAGTTTGTGCTGCTTGTTTAACAAGGTTACTACTCACGATGTGTAGGAGCTCTTGCCGCCTCCATGTCCCTCCATTCTCCTTGCCCCTTTGAAAAACATACGAGCTCAGAAAGGGGAACATGGAAAGTATTATCTGGCTATTAGGGAAGAAGTTTAGGGAGGAGAAAAAAATACTTTGTTCTTAGTGCTGCCTCAGACTGATCATCTGTAAATTGGACTACTAATATTTGCTGTACACCAACACACTGCTAAAAGGCTTATTTTTTCATATTTAACACTTAATATTTAATATTTATCTTCTTTGCTGAAGGCACCTGCGGAAGAGGAGAGTATTCCTACTACTATGTGATTATTATTTTATCATGCTAAAATGGTGCCCTGGTCATTTGCTCATAGCCACTGCTGTTATGTTTGCCTCTGGTTGTGAAGCTGCCTGGTATCACCCCTGAAGTAAGCCAAGCCCAGCTCTGAGCTGGTGTAATCTGTGAAGATCCTAAGACCATGAGAAGGGTGTAGGAAAGACGACTTGCATGGGTTTCTTATCCATCCACAGAGAGTGCCATCATTTCCCTCTTCTTGTACTGCAGCTTCATCGAGGAAACAGTTCCTCCAGTATCTGGTTCACCTCTTTGGCTTGACAGTAAACATGTGTTTGGAAGGAGTGAGATACACATGCAAATAGATTGAAAAATTGAAACACATACCTGAAAAAACTGTGGAAGGCTTTGCCAATCTGCTAATGAAAATGCTTCTCCCTTTTCTGCCCATCCCTTTTGATTTGCTAAAAGGATTGGCAGGCCTGCTTGACTGACCTGATCTCCTTCTATAACAAGGTGACCCGCTTAGTGGACAAGGGAAAGGCTATGGATGTTGTCTACCTGGGCCTCAGTAAAGGCTTTGACACTTTCCCACAGCATTCTCCTGCAGAAACTGGCTGCTTATGGCCTAGATGGACATACTCTGTGCTGGGTAAAAAACTGGCTGGCTGGCTGGGCCCAAAGAGTTGTGATGAATGGAGTTAAATCCAGTTGGCAGCTGGTCACAAGTGGTGTTCCCTGGGGCTCAGTATTTGGGCCAGTTCTGTTTCATACCATGATCAATGATCTGGATGGGGGGATCAAGTGCACCTTCAGGAAAGTTATAGACAACACCGAGCTTGGTGGAAGTGTTGATCTGCTCAAGGGTAGGAAGGCTCTGCAGGGGGATCTGGACAGGCTGGATCAATGGGCCAAGGCCAACTGTATGAGGTTCAACAAGGCCAAGTGCCGAGTCCTGCACTTGGGTCACAACAACTCCATGCAACACTACAGGCTTGGGGAAGAGTGGCTGGAAAGCTGCCCAGCAGAAAAGGACTTGGGGTGTTGGTTGACAGCTGGCTGAATATGAGCCAGCGGTGTGCCCAGGTGGCCAAGAGTGCCAACAGCATCCTGGCTTGTATCAGGAATAGTGTGGCCAGCAGGACTAGGGAAGTGATCGTCCCCCTGTACTTGCACTGGTGAGGCCACACTTCAAATGCTGTGTTCAGTTTTGGGCCCCTCACTACAAGAGAGACATTGAGAGGCTGGAGCTTGTCCAGGGAAGGGCAACGAAGCTGGTGAGGGGTCTGGAGCCCAAGGCTGATTAGGAGCGGCTAAGGGACCTGGGGGTGTTCAGCCTGGAGAAGAGGAGGCTTAGGGGAGACCTTATCGCTGCCTACAACTGCCTGACAGGAGGGGGAGCTGGTGGGGGTGTCAGTCTCTTCTCCGAGTAACAAGTGATACAAAACAAGAGGAAACAGCCTCAAGTTGTGCCAGGGGAGGTTTAGATTGGGCATTAGGAAAAATTTTTTCACCGAAAGGGTTGTCAAGCACTGGAACAGGCTGCCCAGGGAAGTGGTGGAGTCCCCATCCCTGAAGGTATTTAAAAGATACGTAGATGTCATGCTTAGGGACATGGTTTAGTGGTGGACTTGGCAGTGTTAGGTTAATGGTTGGACTTGGTGATCTTAAAGGTCTTTTCCAACCTAAATGATTCTATGATTCTATATCATTTGTGCAGGAGTACCAAATTCAAGGGAGCAAAATGAGTCAGGTTCTCAAAAAGCCATAAGATGGCTTTTCTTAGAAGATGGGAAGGAATTGGATTTTAATCAAATAACACTTTTAGGGTCATTTGCCTTGTGCTTTTAGAGCTTTTAGGGTTGCTTCACAATTACAAGTATAGCATTTTATTTTGTTTTTGTTTAGTTATTTCTAAAGGACAGCTTTGATTTGGGGGTTGTGGCAATTTTTTTTTTACATACTTACCTGACACAAAAAGCTCAATCTTAAGCAAACACAACAAAGTATTCCTGAGACTGCAGTGCAGTCACTAGGGTTAGCAGCACTGCATTTGCACCTAACTGTTAGAGTTCGTCAACATATCTCCTGTGAAGACCTGTGCTTCTGAAATCAACATTTAGTTCTGATGAATGGCTGTCAATAACAGTGAATTGTTTCAATGTCTGCTTGCATTGTGCATAACAGCTTTGCAGTGGCTGTTAAAAAAATTACACTAGGGTTTTGTGAAAAGATATCTGAACCATTTATTCTGCTCCATCTCTTCCTGTGGGGGTCTGGGAGTGAATTGCTGACTGTGTTGAGTCATTGTGAATTTATCCAATGACTTCAATGGAGCCAGTTCACCCTTAAAAATCCTCTTCTCTAATTCTTCAATCTGTCCAGGTTGTTTTCTGTAACTTAGGCAGAATTACTGCTGATATAAGGATGGAAAAAAATCCCAACCCTGAATTCCTTAATTTGAAAATTTACGGCTCTTCCGGTATCAAGTTCATCTTATTAATTAAATAATTTGTCAATGAAAATCTTTCTGGAATTGTTCTACTTTTCCAGTTTTACAGTTAACTTTGTTCTACCTCTGTCACATCCTAATACTCTTCTGTAACTTCCAAGTGTTCTTGCCCCGAAATTTATGGATTTGTTTTTAGTGAAGCACAATTTGCTTTTATGGTACACAGTACATTACTTTCGTAAACAAAAGAGTTCCAGTTATGCCTATTAGCACTTTCAGATGTTGTATTTTGACATATAAATTATTTGTATACATTCTAAAGTGCATTTTTAGGTGATCAAATGGCAAAAGGTTACTGTACCTAGACGATGCTATGAACCAGGAAGATTATGGCAGTTATTTTCTTCTGCTCCTTGCCAATTCCACCCTTTCTTTCACTGAGGCTAAAAACAATTTGATAGAATTGAAGCTTTTAGTATAAACTTTAAATTCTTACATATGAATTTTCCAACTGTCCCATTACAGGACAGTTAGAATTATACTCCCATGACAGGAAAATTATTAACTCAGAATCTCTGGCAGTTATAAAGAATTATGATCATCTGCCAATAAAATGCAGCAACCTTCACAAAAAGAGACATCATTTGGCTTTTTTCACTAACAGGCAATAAAGTTGTAGATTAAAACGAGGTCTAGTAAAGAAAACACATAGTGAAACTAGAAAGCTCAAACTGTAGTATTCCCCTTTAACAAGTTATTTCATTTATTGACATTACATTTCAGGTTATGTCCAAGAGGAAGATTTAAAGCAAGAGGAAGATATAAAAGAGGAGGAAGAAGATGATGACGACAACAACTCAACTGCTCAACTCCAGGGCAGCAATGACACTGGCACAGATGAGGAACACGAAGTGGGTCCTGAGCAGAAAGGGAACTTTAGTTACCAGAATTCCCCTGTCAGTCATATATCTAACCAGGATGCAGAAAATGAATCACTACTAAGTGATGGTAGTGACCATGTGGCAGATATTAAAAGCATTTGCTCTAGAGAGCCACAGGACACAAAAAACAGCGCCCATCCCAAAGCCCAGAATGAAGCACATAATTGCATGGATAAAATGACAGCGGTCTATGCCAACATACTGTCAGACTCTTATTGGACAGGCTTAGGGCTGGGTTTCAAGTTGTCTAACTCTGAAAAGAGGAGTTGTGACAACAGAAATGGAGGGAACAAAGCTGATTTTGATTGGCACCAAGACGCACTGTCAAAAAGCTTACAGCAGAATTTACCTTCCAGACCTGTCTCGAAACCCAACCTGTTCAGCTCGGTCCAGCTCTACAGGCAGAGCAGCAAAATGTGTGGAACTGTGTTCACGGGCGCCAGCCGGTTTCGGTGCCGGCAGTGCAGCGCTGCCTATGACACATTGGTAGAACTGACGGTTCATATGAATGAGACAGGTCACTACCAAGATGACAACCATAAAAAGGACAAGCACAGACCTACCAGCTACTCAAAGCCCCGAAAAAGGGCTTTCCAAGACATGGACAAGGAAGATGCACAAAAAGTTCTGAAATGTATGTTCTGTGGTGACTCTTTTGATTCCCTTCAAGATCTGAGTGTTCATATGATAAAAACAAAACATTACCAAAAAGTGCCTTTGAAGGAGCCGGTACCAACCATTTCTTCAAAAATGGTCACTCCAGCAAAGAAACGTGTGTTTGATGTTAACAGGCCTTGTTCCCCCGACTCCACGACGGGGTCTTTCTCAGATACTTTTTCTCCTCAGAAGAATGCGAACCTGCAGTTATCATCTAACAACCGCTATGGCTACCAGAATGGTGCCAGCTATACGTGGCAATTTGAGGCCTGCAAATCCCAGATTTTGAAGTGTATGGAATGCGGAAGTTCCCATGATACCCTGCAGCAGCTCACAACCCACATGATGGTCACTGGCCATTTCTTGAAAGTCACAAGTTCAGCTTCAAAGAAAGGAAAGCAACTTGTTCTGGATCCTTTAGCTGTGGAAAAAATGCAGTCACTGTCTGAAGCACCAGCCAATGACAGCCCGGTTTCAAAATCAACCAGTAAATCATCTGCAGAATGCATAGCTCCTGCCTCCGAACTAAAAAAAGAAAGTAAAAAAGATAAAGGTGATGATGCAAGCAAAAATGAGAAAGCAGTGAAAACTGAAGATTATGAAGACACTCTTCAGAAACCACTGGATCCCACAATGAAATACCAGTACCTCAGAGAGGAAGATTTAGAAGATGGTTCAAAGGGTGGTGGGGACATTTTAAAGTCATTGGAGAACACTGTCACAACAGCCATCAATAAAGCTCAAAATGGAGCACCCAGCTGGAGTGCGTATCCCAGCATCCATGCAGCTTATCAGCTCTCAGAAGGAGCTAAACCGTCTTTGCCTGTGGGTTCCCAAGTACTGCAAATCAGGCCAACGATCACCAATAAATTGAGGCCAATAGCTCCAAAGTGGAAGGTCATGCCTCTGGTCCCTATCTCAGCAAATGTGGCCCAGTGCACTCAAGTGAAGAAGGAAACTGATGACAAGGAGGAGGTACAAAAGGACTATGCTAAAGAGGGCATCCAAGCTGAGCCTGCCTCACTCAGCCAGAGCGAGAGAGAACCTCTTCTAAAATCTGAAGCCTCTGTGGAGCCAAAAAAGACAGAACCTTGTCCCTTGAAAGAAGAAGACAAAATTAAAGAGGACAGCGGAAAAGAAAAACCAGTCCTCAAGGAACCAACAGCAGCTTCTCTTAGTAATGGTTGTGCTGCTGCCAACCATTCTTCTGAACTGCCTTGTGTCAACCCTCTCAGCGCACTGCAGTCAGTACTGAATAATCACTTGGGCAAAGCCACTGAGCCTTTACGGCCTCAATCTAACTCCAGCCCCAGCTCTAGCACAATTTCTATGTTCCACAAACCTAATCTAAATATGATGGAGAAGCCAGTTTTATCTCCTGCTCCTACTCCACCAAAGCCTGCAAGTGTATCCAGGCACTATTTGTTTGAAAACAATGATCAGCCTATTGACCTGACCAAATCCAAAGGCAAGAAAGCTGAGTCAGCTCAAGCACAATCTTGTACTTCTCCGCCTCAAAAACATGCTCTGTCTGACATCGCTGACATGGTCAAAGTTCTTCCCAAAGCTACTACACCAAAACCTGCTGTATCTTCAAGGATCCCATCTATGAAATTGGAAATAGATGTCCGACGCTTTGAGGATGTCTCAACAGAAGTCTCCACTCTGCATAAGAGGAAGGGCAGACAGTCAAACTGGAACCCTCAGCATCTTCTCATTTTGCAAGCTCAGTTTGCTTCCAGCCTCTTCCAGACATCTGAAGGTAAATATTTATTATCAGATCTAGGCCCACAAGAGCGCATGCAGATTTCAAAATTTACTGGACTGTCAATGACCACCATCAGCCATTGGTTGGCAAATGTCAAGTATCAACTTAGGAAAACCGGAGGAACAAAGTTTTTGAAAAACATGGACAAAGGACATCCAGTCTTTTATTGCAGTGACTGTGCATCTCAGTTTCGAACCCCATCTACTTACATTAGCCACTTAGAATCTCATCTAGGTTTCCAAATGAAAGACATGAACAGGCTGGCTGTGGAGCAGCAAACCAAGGTAGAGCAAGAAATCTCCAGAGTTTCAGTTCAAAGATCTCCTGAAACAATAGCTGGAGAAGAGGACACAGACTCTAAGTTCAAATGTAAGTTGTGCTGTCGGACATTTGCGAGCAAACATGCAGTAAAACTTCATCTAAGCAAAACACACAGCAAGTCACCAGAACACCATTCACAATTTGTAGCAGAAGTGGATGAAGAATAACTCTTAAGGTATGCATGCTCTATAGCGAGTTTTAATTTCATCATTTTAAGGAGGCTTCGTAAGACATTTGTACTTTCTTAAATGTAGGAAAACAGTATAAAATGCATAATGTACTCCTGCTTCATGAATCTAATTGCATGTACATATCCATTTTATAATGTTTTCAAGGCGAGAGCTTGGTAAATGCATAACCACATTGCCCTATGTAGAAAAGTTGCTACTTATTAATATTTTCAAAATAGCTGTTTTCCCAGTTCTCACGCTCTTTTTTTGTTTCTAAGAATTAATCATTTCATGTCCTGTGCACTTCAATGTGGAATGCAACAACTAAATGATACTCTTTGCAATAAGAATGGAAAAAGCAGAAAAAAAGCACTGGAAACCAAAAGATTATTACCTCTTTCAGTGCAAACACACCAGAAAATCTGATTTTGATGGGGGAAAAGAAGACAATTCAAATGTCAAATTAGCAAAATATTAATTACTCCAAATTTCTCATAATCTCATACCCAGCCTTAAGAATCTACAAATAACTCTGAAAAGTTTATATCTAGAAGTTCGGTTATTCTTTTGTTGATATTTGGATACTCGACTTTTGTAAAACATTTTCATATTTTAACACTCACTGTTGTGAGTGGCCTTTTTTGTCGCATCATTTTAACCTCTCTTTCCATCATTCTTTTTTAACCTTTAAGATGTTTGATTATATTTTGTTTCATGTTGGTGGGAGTGCTAGTCAAGCCATAAACATCACTGACTTTAGTACAAGTTTTCTTATAACCTGGGGGGGTTAATGCTTAATTGAGGGAGCAGTTAGATTTTTTTACAAGCTTAATATTTCAAAGACCTGTTAGTAGGATACTTCTACATTAGTGTTGCTGTTTTTTGCTGAAAGATACACCAACCGAAGTACTGCCACAGCCAATGTTTATAACATGTACTGTAATATTAAGATGACACACGATTTTTGCATTTTTCATTTTACTTGATTCACAAACTTGAATATTCTTGATTTAAATAAATATGCAGATCATCAACTAAAAGTCCAAATAGAAGTTTTTTGTTCTAACCAGTTTATTTCCAGGAAGGCTCTGTTAGTCATTCCCAACAATTTCTCCAGCAGACTCAGGCTCTGCTTCTGTTCACAGAATAAGCATGTGAAGATTCAGATTTTCTCCACCGTGTTCATTACTTGCATAACATTCTGAAAATGAATTCATCAGACAGTCAAAATTAAAGATGTGTTGTGAGTTGTCACTTACGCCACCTGCTATTGTGGCTATTCGCTGGCTAATTGAGGGTGCAAGCACTTTGAGGATGAATACCCGTTTGTGTGAAGATTTCACATTTGTTTGCTGCAAATATTCATGAAGCTTTAAGAAACACTTTCTGTGTACAGAACCAGCACAAGGACTATGCATCACTTAAGCTCCATTAAAAAGGCTACTTTTGAATAATTTAAACCACTAATCAAAGGGTTACTTTGGGATGGGTAATAGAAGCTATTACTATAGAGTATAACGTCAGTATTCCAGTGCAATAAGATTTAAGTTTTGCATACATCTTGTACGTGCCGTCTGGATTTGACTGGATTGATCCTTTCTGTATATTTTAGCCAGCAAAATTCTGTCTAACTCAAAAGGAGTTTGTTTTCTAAATAGCGCCAATACCCTTAAGTTTCCATTCTGACATTTTTAACCCAATATTAGAAATCAACAAATAAATGTTTCTTGTTTGTCTGACCATTCAAAACCAACACACCTGACAAAATATCAGAAAAATACAAAGAGATTGATTTGGAAAGACAGACCCTACTTGTTTCCTTCCCCACCAGTTAATGATTATTAAGACTCTGACATTCATATTTTTCACACAAGAGATATCAGAGCAAACCAATAATTTGTGTAGTATCAAATAAAAAACATCTGCCAAATATATGAATGTAACAGTTACTTTGGCACATTTGTGGCTTAATACATGACAAATGTTTCAGATTTGGTCTTAAAAGCACTGTGTTATTACTAGGAGGCAAACCAAACACCCATCTTTATAAGCATGTTACTATTTCTGAGGATTTGGGGAACAAATACAAAGAAAAAAAATCTCCAAGGGAAAAAACCTGGTTTCTACATTGTAATAACCTGCACAGGCACATGGCGGGTGTTATTCAGGTGATATGTAACTACATAAATAAGGTACTGTCCTTCCTGCCTTTGGGTACTGAGAAATTGCTCTCCTCTTAATACTCATCCATTTCTAATTTATATCAAGATGCAGGTTGTATCTTACCTTTGAAAAAATATATTTAAATTGCAATGACAGAGTGATAGCACTGTTATTGGGAACTATAATTTTAGTTGGTATGCATGATAGCACAAATTGTGTGAAATGATGGGGTATTTTGGATAGCATTGTAAAGATTTTATTACAGTTTTGGAGCCGTAAGCCTCCCAAAGTTCTGACTACGTTAGAAGTGTGGAGGCCAGAGTTTATTCATATGGTTTCTTCCTGAGATCTGCAAGGAGACTAAATCAAATAACAGGGATTTTCAGAGTTTTCTTATTCTTACCATGTTATTTTTAAGATTCAATATACATTTGAATAATAACATAGAGAAGAGCACAGTATTTAGAAACAAGAAATATAAAGCACACTGAGATTCTTAAAACATGCACATGCATTTGTGTTTACTTCTTCTAGGCAATATTGTAGTGAAAAAGAAATAAAAATAAAGAATATATATGGAAATAAATGGAAATAAAACAGTGGAAAGAGTACTCATAGTACAGAAATACATAAAATACTTTCTATATTTCAATGAAATTTACTAGTAAAGGTTGTATTTTAAAATGTTAACTATCATTAAAAATATAAATGAATAATCTGGGTTAGTACTGTAGAAAAATATGTTATGTATATGGGTTTATTTTTAAGACCTCTGTGAGGCTGTTTATAAGAAATTTGCTATAAATTCTTCTTAAATAAACTGGTTTATATTTTTCTGATAGGGGTTTAGTAATATAATGTAAAATTTTCTGAAATATACAACAATCAGGCATCTCTATTCTTTTTCATTTAACCTGCTTCAAATTTGGTTTTATTGCTATTCTTCAAAGAAAGCCCATGAACATTAGGGAACATGGCTTTAATTAGAAGTAATTTGTATGTTGACTTATGCCTTTGAAGAACATTTGTTCATTTTTTCAAGTAAATTAGAATTTTTATGTTGTCCTGAGAAAAAAGACAAGGCAGAATTGTATTCCTCACTGTAAAGTCAGGTGAGATTGGCTATAAACTGGTCGGTAACCGAGGCTTTCTGTGGTCTATCTACAACTTTTTATAGAAATAAGACTCTGTAGAGTCAAATTTACCAACTTGATTGGGGAGATTTCTTTTTCAAAAGACCCTGATAAGTAAACAAGCAGCTACCTGAGATGAACTAATTTGAAAGTAAGGCTGCTGCAAAACAAAAAAATTTGTCATAATGATAAACAGCTTTTCTCTCAGTTTCCTCCTTTGTCTTTTTTTAACCATCAAGTTTAAAGCTTCTACAGTGCTTTTTTTCTACTTTATAGGAGACAACTGACATTCTGTGGTAAATGGAAGAAAGAGCAGAGCAGAACTGAAAATCCTCTAATGCACTGACACTAACTTGCCCTCTATTGTTGAAAATGAGCAGGCAATCATGATTGTTCATCAAATGGCTCCTAATGCAGTTAAAGCATTCAGCTATAATTTCTCCTTGCATTTATAATTACTGTCATAGACTGCACACCTCAGTGAGCAGATTAAAGCTATAAACTATTTAGCCGTAGCTTTAAGATGAGGAACTTGATTTGTCTGGCAGCAGTTATTTGTTAGAGAGCTTGACACTTCACATAAAAATGACTCAACTTGATGAAGAACAATGCAGTTTAAGCAATGCAGTGATTTTAAATCAGTCATTATACCACGCCCTGTAAGAATTGCAAAGCAATTTGTTAAATGATATATAGGACACGTAGATAACTGTATGTGTTAAGTATACCAAAATAGAAGGTTTTTTTCTTCTGTGGATTTTATTTTCTCATCCCTCTGAAACAGTAGGAGCTGCTCCAAACCTCATGTTCCACTGTTCGCCAATATTGGTGTTACATGGGCAAGGACAGTTGCGTGAATTAGTAGTCCAAAACTATATTTTAGACAATTTATCTTGCTCTTCATCTTTCATTTCTTCTTAGTAACAAACATCAAAAACTGAGAGACCCATTCAGGAGAATCAGACATGCTGGGGTGTTGCTGCCTGCAGTTGTGTCCACCACAATTTTGTTAAGCAGAATTTACCAATAAAACTGAGGGTTTGGCTCAGAATGTCATCAGTCAGAAAGGGAGGGTTTATTGCAATGAAAGCCTTGATTATTCAGTTCAAATGGGACTTTCCTGACAACAACTTGTTGGAAAATGATGACTTCTCAGTGGTAAAAAAATTCTGTGGGGAAGTCCCATTTTAAAATAGACTTTTGTTAGGATAAACTGGGTAAAATTGCTGAGCACCACGAAGGAGAGAAGAGGAGACAGGGGAACAGGAAGAGGAATAATTTGGCCTGTCTGCTGTGCTGCAGAAGAGACAGAGTCCATCCTCAGCAAAGAACTACCTCCAACCCATCACTCCTCCCTCAAAACAGTCCTGTTCTGGTGAAGCCTCAGTTCCTCTAATCCTTTGAAATTTATCACTGTTTCCCCAAAGTGGCATTTAGCATTTTTAAATCTTCACAGTTTTCCTGGACAGCATTTTTTCAGTCTAGCAATAGTCCTTGTAAAGCCAATAATAGTGTGTTCTTGGCTTCCCTGAGAGCAGGGTCAGGCCAGATGATACATCAGAGTGTGTCAGCACAGATATATCAGTGCAGATTTACTTGCTTTTTTATGAATACTACAGGTTGCTATTAAGATCAGTATTATTTAACATTGCATTAGCACATCCAACCCACTAGGTTAACCCATATTGTTTCTAGGCTCTGTATAGGCATACTATATATGGCAGTTCCTGCCCCCAAAAGGCAGAAACTTTCCTGCTCACAAAGAAAAAGCAACTTTTAAGTATTTTGACCAGATTTTAACTGGCCCTGAATAGCACCTACCTCCTCAAGCATTCAGTATTCATAAGGGTATAAAAATCTTGCCTTCTCCTTGCTGCATCTGATATTATTAAATGCTACAGCCTTCATAATCTATGGCAGAACATTTTTACCCAGTGAGATTTTAAAGGAAGGGTATCTGATTCTTATTTACACATTTTACACCTCAGCAATGAAATTGCAAAGATCAATAACAAAAGGAAAAGACATGAGGTACCCAGCCCTCAAAAGCACCTTCAATAAAAATAATGTAGTTTAGCAGGATGATCACTCAGTGCAAATATGATGGCGCACAGATGGAAAATGAGGAACATTATAGATATGGCTTTATGGGAGGAGGAAAGGAGGAAGAGATTTTTCACTATTTATTGGGATAATGAACAGATAATTCATGATTATTAAACTGTAGTCTTCAGGCCTCATTCTGCCATCTCTTCCCATATCCTTGGTTCAGACTGGGTCTGTTTGTGCATCTAGGCAGGGTCCCTTGGCTGGGGAAAGATCAGGCCTTTACATTCATGTTCACACATCCACGGAGTCTCACAGGATTTACATGAGTGCAGCTCCAGCGCAGGACCCTGCCTGAGAGAAGAGGAATGAGGTAGAACAAGCAACATGCAGCACAGAGCTCGTGTCGTGCTTGTGATGGTGTTTCTTTTTCAAGAGTCTCACCTTCAGGAAAGGGGCAGCAGATCTTGAGTTTCCAGCCTGTGATAACATTAAGACACCATGCCAGGTAGCAAGATCACAGCCCCTGAGAGAGCCAAGGGGACTGATACTCATCCTGGCACCTCCCTATGTCTGGAGAATCCTGTTTTCTCAAGAGTATGGATTGGCCAAGCCCTTGAAGGTGTGAGGTGGCAGGAAAGGTTTCCTACACTTAAGTTTGTAAGAGGGATCCTGCTCTGGGATGCAGCATTGGCTCTGTCTGCCCTCCTCCTCCTCTGTCATCCCTCCTGGACAGACAGGATGGACACAGGGCATGGCAGAGGCCGGGCAGCCAAGAGGAGGAGGAGGGCACATTGGGGGTCAGAGACAGGGAACAGCAGCAGCTTGCTGGAGCGGAGGGAAGGAGGGAGATATGGGGCCAGGAGGAGACTTGTTCATTGTAGTAAATTTACACAATCCCTTTATTAAAACAACAATTCCTCCTCCCCTCCAAAATCCCTCCCTGCCAGCACTCAACGCCAGCTCTTCTGCCAGGGGTCAGCACATGCAGGAGTGGGGGAGGGAAGGATGGGGAGTGGAGGAGGTTGTCATGTCTAATGAATACCCTGAATGTATCAAGATATATACTTTTTTCATTTCAGAAAAGGTTCCATTAAGAGGGAGACATCCCTAACATGTGCTTTGGCCCCTCATCAGATTTATGAGTATTTGCTCTGCTCTTTAATAGGAAACTCTGCAGCAACTGCCACCTTGCCTGCTCTCCCTGAGATACACAGTGGCTTCTCGGGGAAATGCACTTCATTATTAATGTGAATTTGTACGTTTTTATGACACTGCTTGGGGGAAGGGGCAGGCAGAGATTTCCTGGTGATATATGCTCATTTCTAACCATTTATTGTCCCAGACAATCGAAGAACAATGATAAACATTGTTACAGAAAGTGGAGAGTGCTGCAGTGACATTTTTGAAGGGAAAGGAGAGGTGGCTAGAGTGGCTTTGATGAGGTTGTTTCTCTCCACTCCACCTCCTCCAGCAGCTGTGTCAGTTCAAGCGCCAGAGTGGTCTGGGCGCTGGCGGGCGCTGCCTCCCCTTGCCTGCCTTTTCTCAGGCCAGCCAAGACTGTTTGCTCAGTGCTTTGCTACAGCAGAGGGGGTACGGATGGAGGAGGAGTTCATCCTTTGGGAAGCCTGTACTGCAGAGGAATGCAGGCTTCAGAGTGGACGGATGCTCAGAGTCCCCATGCCCCTGTACTCCAGCAGTCTCTTTTCGATTTATTATCAAGTGACCAGCATGGAAACTCTGTGCACATGGCAGCAGCTGCAAGGCAAAGCAGGGCAAAAAGAGAAAGGTGAGGTATGGGGATGTGGTTTACCAGGGCATTCTCAGCATCCTCCAGTTTCCCTTTCTATTACCATGCTCCTCCATGATTAACACAAGCACACAAGAGCTCCAGGAGGTGATGAAAATGGTGGGTCTAGGCTGCATCGGAGAACCAAAAAAGTTCAGCCTTCAAGCTCACTCCAAATGGAGAGATCAGGAAGGCCATGACCTCCACGTGCTCTTTTGTTCCCTTCTTCTGCCTTTCCCAGTAGTGCTCTGCACCGTCTGGTGAAGATCAAGGTCACGTTACACTGTGCCACGCAGTCCCTCAAGCTCCAAAAGCCCTGGTTCTTGAGAGAGCTTCCCTGGTCCCCGTTGGGATATTCACTCTCTGCCATCACTGCCAGGCTGAGCTTTCTCTGTGCTATGGAGCCTGTAGCCTCCAGCTATAAGTGAACAATTTCCATGTTTTGCGTTCATATTCTATTCCCTCACCCTAAACATGCACAATCCTTTGTAACAGGAGATGTTCCTGACAGCTGAACACTGCTAAGACTTTCTTTATAACATTTTTCTGCTCTTCTCATAAAACTGAATAGTAGTGGGGTAAGAACATCAGAATAGCCATACAGGGTTAGGTCAAAGGTCCATTGTAGCCTATCTCTGACCATGACCAGTAGAAGAGTGTAAGAAAGGACAGATGTGTGGTACCATTACAGAGCACTCTCCCAGACTCCAGATTTACAGTTGAGACACTTCAGCTGGTGGAGGTTATCTTCCCCTGCTCCCAGAGCTGCAAAGAACACGCAGGAGGCCTTCCTGATAGCTGCAGAAACTTGGGCACAACTGTGAGGCCTCTTGGGGTGAGCTCTGGAGGTGCCCCATCCCAAGGCAGGGGGCAGAGGATGTACAAACCAGCCCATGGCAGTCAGAACGGTACTGAGCCTTCAGGCTTGCTCTTTGCACGTGGCTGAGGAAGGAATAGCACACAGAGTGCAGAAGTGGTAGCAAGTCCTCAGACGTAAGGGCATCACACTTTATTCCATTCTCTGTTCTGCTTTCCCTGGGAGTTCCCCATGATGCAATAAAAATGCCACTCTCAAAAGATTCCTCTCTCAACTGTATGCAGAGCAGGACTTGCAGTCTTACTGCAGAGCTTATACTAGCATGGGCCAGTAATTCAGAGGCGGCAAAACTCCTTGTTCTGTTGCACATGGATAATACTAGTTTGATCCCTTCTGGGTTTGCTTTCAGCTTTTTTAAACCTCTGAAGCACTCTGTGTGCAGACAAAAGTGGTTTTCCCCTCTCTTGTTGGGGAACTGTTGAAATCTCAAATGTGAAACTGTTGGTTTCAGAGTCATTTAATGAAAACTCACAAACACTCCCTATTTCTGAAAAGCCCCCAGGTTTATACCATGACCCCCACCGATTTCTGAAAAGCCCCCAGGTTTATACCGTGAGCCACACCAATTCCCTGAAATTCTCTGTCTCAATATATGTAACCGATACCCTGGTGCAGCGTACAGCTGTCGGTAGATACCTCCATCACACAGCTCCACCTTTCCACTTCTCTCTTATTTCAAGCCAAGATGTAGAAGAACCTTTCTGTCCAGTTCCCTGTCTCTGCCCTCTGCTGCTCATCATGCGATCTCTCTACGGTCTCCCTGTAGCCACAAGTGCATCAGTGCCCCAAGCACAATGGTGGCTACACAACACCAGCTGTATTTCTGGAGGGCAAGGCAAGCTACTGGCACTGATGACTGTTGGGACTGTGTTCTCATGGCTACCAACTTTCTTTACAGGCTCATTAAACAGGTTGATGTTGCCTTTTACCCACCTATTGATCTACATCCCAAGGGACATCACAGAAGAAGAGGCCCCCTGAGATATAACAATGCTGTGGCCTGTTTCTGCCTATGCTCATGTGAAGTGAACGTACCACTCTTCCACTTGGAGGAGGGCAAACTTAATACTTCCTTCGTGCTCGCTCAGCTCAGGGGCAAACGGCTGTGTTATGGATCAGCCTATGGTGAAGCTCACCTAGAGCTAGACAAGACATACACAGAGAGAGAGGCTGTGGGTGGGCTTCCAGTTCAGTAATTCACTTCTTTCTGTAATCCCATGGAGCCCTAATCTATTGGCCTTGTTTTTTTACAGTGCAAGACCCAGGTTTGTCATCCAGGGAAAAGATGATGGGGGAGGTAATTCTGTTTGTTTGATCAGTGTTTTTTTAAAACGTTGTCTGTGCTCCCAGGAATTATGCGGTGGCCTTCTTCTATAAATCACAAATGCACAAAAAAATAACTCTCAGTACTTTTCCAAAGAGATTAGGGTGAAAGTTCCTACGCTCATATTTCATGTCTGGAAAAAAATATCAACAGGAGTGATAAGTGTAGCCAAAATGAGTGTAAAAGCACACCCTGTCATTTGTTTTCCATGTGCCATATGTTTTCTGAATCCTGCACCTCCCACATACAAATTGCATGCAATAATGTGGGGTGCACACATTACTCAGGATTATTTAGTTAAGCATTGCTAATATAGCGGGAATTAACTTAGATAAAGTCAAGCCACTGTGCTTTGTTTTGGTTTTTTGCTTATTCTGGATTCATAGAGTAGAAAATTAAAGATCCCACTGTGCCAGGCTTCATGTCATTTGGTTTTAATTTAATTCATCTCTTCGATTCTCCCTGTTTCTCCTTCTCTTTGAATATCATCGGTAGGTGGTCCAAGCATCAACCAGAAGATTTACTGGCAAGACTAAATGTATGAATGCTATGAACACATTGTTTTTCTGATATGATTTAATGACCTTTTTGGCATTCCCATGGCTGTTGAAATCTTCCACAATAATTCCCTTTGGCAGTCAAAGCTCCTGCTGATCAGGTGAAAGCTGATGCAAATGTCAAATGTCAATAAATTTGTGATCCATAAATGTAATACTTGGTGCTGGAGTGAGACAGGGTTAACCAGAGTGCAGCAAGACACCTAGGATATGAGATACATCTTCTTATTTTGAACAGAAAACAGACAGAAAAGGAATGTCACCTCCAAAACCTTTCCAAAGCCAAGCTCTTTTCCTTCTCCATACTCCCCATTTGCCCTGCATGTTTTCTGAGTTGCTCAGCTTGGACAAAGGAGGGGTTTATGGTTTGCATTTGGCAGAGCAAGTCTGGTGATGCAGGTTCTGTCCCTTGTTCTGCTTTTGACTCATCGTGTGAGGTTGGGATTTAATGTCTCTGTTTCTAAAGGAGCTCTTTACAGTTCAGAGGTTTCAGAGGCTTCAGAGTTTGATCCTGGAAACGATTAGTTATGCAAGATATTCCAGTAAATTAACAAGACCACTTACATAACTTAGGTGTTGCAGGAATGAGTCATGACTCATTTATAGTTTTAAGATGCTTGGAAAGGGCGAGCCATGTATGAAGCCCGATTTTATATACAATAAAGACATAAGAACAATCACATAATTTCCCAAGAGATTTTCTTCGGGGGCCTCCACTTTGACCTTTGACTCTGAAAAGCTCCAGTTCATTTGACATTGAAAAAAAGCACATGTGTGAGTACAGTGCCATGAGCATTTGCACTCTGAACATGCTGGGGCTGAACACAGCTGAACTGGAAAAGACTGCAACAGCTAATGTACTGGGGAAATATAACAGAGGCATTTACTTAATAACTCAACTAATTCCTTTAGCTCACCTTGTAGAGATTTAACCTTTGAATGAGAGAGTCCCTAGTTCAAAATCCCATGTCTCTTCTGTCCTCATGTTAATTTTTAAATTATATATCATTTTTTTAAATTATATATCATTGTTGAGAGGCCCTTGTGTTGAGCATTGCAGGCTATTTTTCATGTCTAAAATGGGGAATTATAACTGAACATTAGCTACTGGCTATAAATCACACTGAACAAAGTGGCATCTGCATCTACTCAGTAACAAGAGTGGGAGAATTGTAACTTACTTAAAACGAGACAGGAAAGAGGACACAAATGCGGTAGCGGAGATAATTGTGACTTGAGAAAACTAATGGTTCTTCCAGCCGGGTGATGCTCTGGGCTCCTGTTCTCTGGAGCTCTCCACAACCAGTGCTGTAAGTGCACGGTCACAGTAGGTGCTCAGTCAATCTGGAGGGCAAACACGGAGCTGGAAGCTATTTCCCTCTCCTCCGCAATGCCACCTAGCATGCTGCAGTCGTACCGGGCTGGGGTTGGGCCAGGGGAGAGCCCTTTCACAGCCTGGAAACAGCACTTGTCTTTTGCTCTCCCCATCTCCACCCTCCATCAGCACGCACGAGTGAGCAGTGACCACAATTCCCTCTCCCTGGGATATGTTTTTATTTCTGACTGTAGCTAAAGCCCAGGTGAGGAGGAGGCAGCACAAGGCTGTTAACACAGCAGTTATCAAGGCTGCTGGCTACGGGCTGCCCAGCTCCTTCTCTGCGGCTCAGCTCACCGGGCAGCGAACGCCACTGCTCCTGTGCCTTTCTGAATGGTCCACTGAAAAAGACCACAAAATAAGCCTAAACTTCTTGCTGAGCCTGGCCATTTCTCGCATTTGTCTTGCATTTGCTGGACTTTCTTCTCCTCCTTTTTTTTTTTACTTCCCTCACTTTTGAGAAAGCTTCCAAGCTTTCTTGTGTCCTCATTGGGGCAAGATCTACCTGTTGCCCTGTGTCACTGGAAATTATTTGGTCTCTTTGTAAGGGAGAGATCACCTTGAACTCTGTACAGCACCTTGCACAGCGCTGTCTTGTGTCTGCTATTGGTTTTGGATCCTAATGCATCAATTACATTTAAAAATAGCCAGCTGCACATGTTTCACCTAAGATGCCGGAGGTCTCCCAGGATGCTTGTTGCTGCCTGTCTATGCAGATATTCCTCGTTTTGGGGTCATACACCTTCATCTGTACAGCACCAGCCACTGGAGCTAGTTAGCAGACTACCTGAACTGAAGGTAGCCAGGGACTTAGGATTAGTCCTCCCTGCAATGCAGGTCTCTTCTTAAAAAGAGCACAGACCTCCAGAAAGAGATTTTACTTCAATTAAAGCTTTAGGTTTCTCTCATAACAGACAATAAAGAAAGCAGGTTTTACAGCCAGGCCAGGTCAGCCTGGTGGGAGGTGTTTGCTCAGGAGCTGCCACAAGGACACGGGTACCAGGAATCCTTCTGCTGCTGTCTGGTGAAGGTGACCTGCTGATGGATGCAAGGTCCTTTTCTGCTCCCTTACTCAGTGTCCCAGTCTGGCAAGCGGGTGTGGTGTTTCCAGGATTAAATTCAACAGTCGATACTTTATGTCCTGCACAGCTTCCTAACAAAACCTGGCCTCACTCCAGCACTCCGTCCCCGCGCATGGGCTCGGAAGCAGCGGTCCCCGAGCAGTAGGGTTTTGCTCTGCTTGTGCAGCGCCAAGCACAATGCGTTTCTGGTCCAGGACTGGTCTGTGAGTAACAGTAATTGTAATAGGTGTTTTGATGATTAGAGGCAAACTTAAGAACATTCTTAAAAGCTTTGCGGAAGGGAAGCCTATGTGCTATGTATTTATTAGGCTGTTCAGCAGTAGTTCAGACAGCTGAGAATTGTTGAGGACCTGGTCTATCTAATTGCGTGTCTAAATCTTAGTTTCACCGTGATTCAGAGGTACTAACGTTATAGTCTACACAGAATGGCTCAGGTTATATGGTCAGATTCCTGCAGATGGTCAGTTTGTATCATAAAATTTAAAATTACAACTTGCACTATAAAGCTACTGCCTCAAATTTATTATATATTGCAGCACAACAAGCAAATTAATACTAGATGCAGTATATGCCCAGACATTAATGTGAGCAGAGGATGAAATATTCTCCTCCCAGCTCATTGGTACATGTTCCCTTCAGAGCAGAATTGAATTGCCTAGCATCACCAAAGAAGAGGAAGTCACCAGGAACGCAGTCCTGCGCGGTGCTGGGCTCCTGGCTCCAGGGACACGGGAAGGACATCCCACACCTTGCGGCACGAGGCCCCAGGGCTTCAGAACTTGCAGTTCTGCTCTGTGCATCATGCATGCAAGAGCTGAGCTCTCAGCAAAATCTTTTTATTATTCGTCATAAAGAATCACAGCTGTGAAAAGGGAACTAGGGAAGGAGAGTGGGAGCAGGCAGGCACTCTCCCTTGGACCGGTGTAAATCAGGAGTAACTCCACTGCATGGCCACTGAATTATGGTGCTGTCGCTCGAACATCAGACCAGAATCAACCCCTTTACCTGCAATAGATGAGTGAAATATCTTACAACTGTGTGTCCAGGAGCCTGCTAAGCTTCTTGCAGAGTTGCTGTCAGTATGCCCAGGGCAGAAGTATATTTTTTTCTTACTGTTGTACATAAGGGCTCTGCTGCAGCCGACAACATGAAATGTGTTAGTTCGGTTTGTTCAAAATGGAGTGTGTTTGTTAAGTGTTGCCTCTTTGATGTTGCGCTGCCATCTCCATCTTTGTCATCATTGCCCATCTTTTTCAATCTAATGAACTCAAACCATCAGTGCAACTTAAGTTCGGCTGTCTGTTCTTGCATAGTTAATATTAAAAATGTACTAACAGTGTGGCTGCGAAATCAAATTATGCACATAAATATGCTGGCATAGCAGAGGAGGCGGCAGAAGCTGAAGTTAGCAACATTGATGCCAGTTCACATTTGCAAATCAACCGTCAATCTGTCATTAAACATGTTATCAAATGATGATAAGTGTATGCTTCTTGCTTGCATTGGCGCGCTTATTCCCGATGTTGATGTGCATTAATGGGATAATGTGCATTAACATAGTCTTGCTTGGATGAACACAAAACATTTTTTATCCGTCTCAGTTTGTTTCCCCCTGTGGCCCCCAAGTAAGTGTTTTGTGTTATCAAATTGCCAAAAAATAGGAAAACACATTACTTTTAATTAGCAAAAATTTTGAGTCTTTTTTTTTTTTTTAATTTTTATCCAGACTTTCTCCTGTGTGTTGGCAGTTGGGGGGGGGGACACACACAAACGACACAAAAAACATTTCACTGCCTTCTTTAGGTAAAACGATTAATGTCAGAAACTCAGAGACTGACAATTATGTGCTGTCTTAATGCACTGGCCTTTCATCTGCAGTCCCTGCTTTTGACACGAGTGATGGTTTCAGTTCACCGATATGAAAGGCAGGAAAGGAAACGATCTCAGGCATTCCCAGCCCATTGTGTGGTGCTGTGCTCCGACATGGCAAGCAGTCCTTGGGCTGGCTTCATTTAACAGTTTTGCATACAAGCCAGCAACAGCCCTACCTAGACATTAAACAAGAAGCTCAAGAAGAGTGTGGCTGCTCTAGGAGGGAACTGAGTTTCTGAAGGAACTTCCCATGAGTTTGCCCAACTCTGTTATCCCCTCCCGCGGGACACTGCATGGTCAGGGCTCCACTCATGGCACATGCTGCCAGTAAACTTTCAGGGAAATAAAAAAAAAATCCTCACTGGAAAGAACAAAAAATGACTGAAGGCATAAAGCCATCAGAAGAGCCTGATTATCACCCCACGATAGACCAAGTGCCTGCCCGTCTCACAGGCTCTGGCCCAGGAGGCCCAGGAGGTGAGGGCTCAGCTCATCGGCTGCCCAGGGAAGGCTCCATCGCCCTGGGAATGATTTGAACAAAAAAAAATAATAGTATTTTTGTTTGTTGTTTCTATTTAGAATTGAGTTGTTTACTCAGGCTTTTGGAAAAAGTTGAGGCAGAATTCCACCGGAGCAGGAAAAGCATCTTTCACACTTATGGGACTTTAAGGTTTATCAAACTCTTTTTAAAAAGTAAATGAAGCAAGGCTCTTCCCACCCCTTGGAGAAGAGCTGTTCTTTTAAACCCTTTCATATTCATGCAACAAGGGCAAAATTGTGGTGATCTACCCAGGTTTTACAGTAAAACAGTAATAGTAATGAAAAGCAGTATGGATAGCGTCTGGTCCTGTTCAAAACACCAGGAATTTTCCCAGGAGTTTTACTAGGGCTTTACCAATAGTGTTATCAAATCAGGCTCGAGAGTTGCCTTAGAGGAAAGTCAATCACATGAAGTGTTTTATTTTTAGTTTATGAGCTGGAAAATAAAGCTTCTAAAACTTTTATGAAAGACATCATATTACTTATGTGTTTCTAAAATAGCAACTTTTTCTCATATAATAGAAATATTTATAAATTACCCTTAGTCTCTGCTTATGACTTGGGATTTATCTTGAAGTTTAAAAAATTATAACTAGTAGCATAGTGAGCTTCTACAAACTCTGAACTTTTTGGTAAATGGGTCAAACTTTTGATCACTCATTCCTTTTTCTCAGTCTAATAATGCCATTAACTTTAGGCATCCTATTCAGGTTTATGATTTCTATTATCTGGATGATTTAAAGAAAAAATAAAAGGGAATAATTATTGATTTTTTTTAAATTGTCTTGATTTTTTAAAAGTCATCCATTGCATTTCCTATTATTTCTAAATTGTGGATACATCAGCGCAACTTTCATAATCATAAAATTCTAATAGCAGTCATTGTATTCCCGTTAACCCTAGCTACAGCAAGTCCTCATGTTTTCTACTTCTAACCCAAAGAGCTTGTCTTCTAATACAAAGAGCTTGAATTTTAAGTATATTTTCTGTTACACATCCATTACTGGCAGAATTTATCCAGCAACATTTTTCTTTTACAGTTGTGTAGCTTTATGTTTCTTCTACTCCGTGAGCTACCTTGAAATTAACCTGTCAGACGTTCGTCCCACTACTTAGGGAAGATTCCTAATCAGATGAGTGGACCAATTTGTCATGACTTGGAGGAGAGGTGTTGGAAATCCGATGGCATTAAAAAGGCTCGCTGTGACGGCTGCGTACGAGGGACTCCCGTAAGGCAGTTCAGGCTGGGCTCCTGCAAGGGACTCTTCGTACCAGAGATGGCATTTGGAAAACTAGACCAAGAAACGTGTCTTGGTGTCTCACTTCCTATACTGACTTTGACCCCTTCAATATATCCCCCTCAGAGGGCTTCATCACCAGGGCCCAGATCACTCTCTTTTTGGGCACCTGGCAAACACCAGAGCAAGGTGCAAAACTGTAAAAAACTGAGCATCGTGAAACTGAACTGCGACCCAAATTATTGGCCATATCATGCTACTGTCCGGGAGAAGTCCAGATCTGGATTTTATCTTTCCTACTTCAGTCAGTCTCTACTTTGAACAGATGTATTAATCGAGTGTGTTAATTTACCAATTTTCATTATATTATTCCTCGCTATTCATATATCAAAGCAAATGCTGAATTAGGGATTAGCAGTAACAGAGTTACGCTATTCTTCCTCTCTATTCTCCCAGTCTTTATTCTTCATTCTGTATCTTGTTCTATTATCTTAGGCCTGACTTTGGAGTGTTTTCAGTTTTTGAAAATGGCAAGTAATTAGTCAATATGTTTTCACCATATGTATCAAGCTCAGTAAAGAGGCAACCATTGGCCTTTGTCATGGCACAGTAAGCATTCGTTTTCTCAGCACTTCAAGTTACGCTGAGCGTGTGGTGAACGCCAAAGAATTTAATGAGGATTTTTACAATGAAACATTTGACATAATAATTCACAGTTCAGCGCAGTTCACAAATTTGGGGTGAGTCCCCTTTTAGGGTCACCTCTGTTTGTGCTGTTCACACCAGAGATCTTGCACGAGCTGCTTCTCCCCTGCCTGGTGCCCTGTATGAGCAAAGAGGCTGTGCAAAGGGCGGATAAATTGTTACGACTCAAAATGGTCCTGTTTTACATCTTCTTGGCACAGATGCCATGTGCAACAAGGGAGAATTCTTGAAACCCTTTTTCCCTTCCAGACTGGCTTTTTACTTACCCCAAGCTAGTTAATGCATACTTTCCAGATAGAAAATTTTGCTTTAAGGCTTCCACTGTTGCTGACTGTTAACAATCTTAAAAAAAGGTCAGAATCTGATCTTAGCACTGCTGATAGGAAGTGGCATTTGCCCAAATTTTGCCATCTCCTGAGCAAAAATATGTCCAGTGCTTTCTAGAGAGAGATGGGATAGACAGCAGCCTCGCCTGGGCCGTTTTCCCCTCTTGGGAATATTGTATTTCAGTTATCTGTGGAACAGGCTTCTGCGTTCCCTGCTGCGTTTATTTAGATTTGCAGAGAAAACGTTTGAGCTCAGACTCAGTTCAGCAAGTTACAGGTATTTTTTTTAACATTTGGGTTATGTATGTATGGTGATGAATAAGAATGGTGACATACTCTTTTACTGCAGTCGTGATTTAAATTTATGTGGCATTGCTATTGAAGTCAATAGGACTTTTTCCCAAGTATGTTTTGCAGGGTACAGTATCATTAAAATATGACAGTTAATAGTCTTGTTTATGTTATTATATCTAATGAATAAATATATCAGTCTGTACATCAAACTCAGTTTTGTTTATACTCTTTAATTGTAGTCTTATCTCCCATAGAAGCATGTTATATCTTTTAATTTTATAATTATCCACTTTATTCATGTGTGACACTACAGAACTGCTTCTTATATCCTATGACACATCCAAATACAAACAGATGGAAGACAGGCAACCACTAGGAAATTCAGATCTAGAACTGAATCCAGCTCCATATTTTCAAAACACTCCACAATTCCAGATCCAAGGTCTCAGTTTGGGCTGTTGTATAAAGGAGCAAGAGTTGCAGAATGTGAGTCTAATTTATATAGCACCTCCAAACATGAACCGTCAGTAGGGATTTTGCATGATCCTCCAACACCTAAATGTTGTTCTGTCTCTTGAAAGAGACCTGAGCTTTAAAGGCAAAGAGGGAGCACTTCTCACAATGCCCTTTCTGAAGTTTTTCAAATAAGGATTTCAAGATTTATTGGGCTGGAGAGAGGGAACAGAAATACAAGCTTAACTTTTTAGCCTGGTGATTCCAACACTTGGCTGGAAAGGGTAAATGCCTGTCCATGCTCCAAGGACTGTTTTGTTTGAACTAAAGTCACAAGGCAAAATTCATTCAGAATCCTTGAGAGTAAAACCTCAAGGTCTACCTCTCCCAGGTAAGCAGCCCTCACTAGACAGCAGAATTGTGCCCATGCCCGTACCCATTTCTTACCTCTGAGATTTGCATTTGTGAAGCTTCCAAAGACCAACCAGAGGTTGGAAAACATAGGTTTGAGCCCCCTACACCCTGGCTGATTGCTCTGACTGCTCTAAGACCAAATTCGTAAGTCAAAGCAAGAGTTTTAGAAGAGCAAATTCTAATAGGATTTTTAAAGAAGGTCTATAGATCCACCTTCTTAGAAATTTCCTAGGCTCTGAAGCCTGAAAGGAAGTAGAAGGGAATGGAGTAGAAATAACCAAGTAGCTATATTTCAGCTATAATTGAGTAGATTCCCAAAGCCCCAGAGAGATATGCCCTACAGTAAGGGATCAACCTGCTTTCAGCATCAAACCCATCAGAGCTTACTGAATTATATAGGTTCCCTTCTGAGGCATCCAACTTCTCCCAAGCCTGAAAGCTAACTACCTGCTCAAAACATGCAGTTTCCCAAAACTTAGTTATCCAGCCCCCATGTCCTTCTTCACAGCTGAATGAGGCCGATTCTGTGCCTTTTATCAGCACGAATTCCCTGGGGTGGCACTAATTACAAACAAACGAATCGTTTGGCAGATGGGTCTCCTCTGGTTTGAGTTAGATGAGTAAACCCCTCAGCTGGGGGGCAGTCAGCAAACCTTTATACCTTGCTTCACCCAGAGATGCCATCCAGTGCCAAGCTTTCTCATTTGGGGTCTTTTGCCCAAGCAGAGTTACAGGATAAAAAGCCAGAATGAAAAGTCTAAAAGTATGATTCTTATACTGTAAAAGTTGTATTATGGAATAATAGAATATAGAATTAATTATCTAATTACTTGTATTATAGTGCTGAAAACTTTAGTAACACATCCTAGGTGTTATACATGCACACAGGAAGGCAGCTTTCGCATGATTCTGCATGTTCTCCTTCAACATTTTTCTTTTTGTCTGTTGATGTAACACAACAAATATTTACTTCATGATGCTGTTTCCGAAGGTAGTACCGTCTTTTGGACCCAGCAGCCAAAGCATGTGCAAGAGCAGGCTGGGAAAGGGGAACACCCATGTATAAAAACCACAGTCCAGAAAAAGTTGCTGAGATTACAGGAGAGCAGCTGGTGAGAAAAGACGTGTGCAGTCAGGTAATAATAATAAAAAAAATTAAAAATGGAAAAAAAAAAAAAAAGAGGGTTACATTTCCATGGGTACGTAAGTAGTTTCTGAAAGCAACATCTTTACTTAGCATATTTTTTTCATTCTTCTTAATTGGTTTAATCCAGTTGCTGGGCAGTATTTTAACCTCTTTGATTTTGAAAACCTCCCTCACCTATTTTGTGTTTGAACAGAACTTCTAGTAAGTGCCCTCACAAAAGTCACCTCTAAGGCAGTCATCTAAGGAAGGGAAAATCTGCTTAAGAGACTGACACAGCCAAAGTGAATACTTTTCCCAGTTAGCACTTGAAGAAGAAAATATCATAATATTTAAACCAGTTTTGAAAACTTTCCATGAAAATAGGGGAAGGGGAAAAAAAAACATAAAACACTAGTTGAATACAGAGAGAGGCCAAAGAGAGTTCAGTTACCATAGAGATTATTACTGGCAATTGGTACTCAACAGCAGATTGGGATCTGTTACAATATTTTTATTAATCTTTTCTCTTAATTGGTTATTTATGTATTTTGGATCCATCTCTGTGCTGGGTCCAGATTTTACTCTTTACCTGTCACTCTTTTTGACATGAAGCAGTAATGACTGTGCCAGCTATCAGGCATTTCCTCGATTTGTAAACATTCGCAGGGGTCACGGGTACATAAAACACCACGTGGACAAGTCACTGTGCTTGGCTTTGGCTGGCAAAGGAGGAGGGAGAGGCATCACAAGCACGCTCGGTCTCCGCGAGGCTTCAGCACAAGCATTCTTCTGTGCAAACCCTTATTGCCATTTTAATTGTGACCATTTTTTGTAGGTACAGCAGGGAGGATGCAGACTGCCTTTTCCCCTTTCAATTTTCCCTTGTGTATATGCAAACCTGGTCATTTAACACAGGCACGTTCCAGGGCATGAACTGGTAATTTAGGAAATATCCTATTGTAAAGCCTTTCCCTCTCCTCCCTGTCTTCCCTTCCTAAAGATTCATCCTGTTGCTTGTGTGTGTTGCAGCAACTGGAAACACCCAGCCTTTTTATAGCCGTTTCAGTGGAAGTACGCTTAGGGGCCAGTGTTAAGTTAAGGGACTTTTTTAATCAATCAGCTTCTAAAAATTCAAGTCTTAGTTTTTTTAGAATAATTTAGGTTGGAAAAGACCTTTAAGATCATCAAGTCCCAGAGTGCCCAGTCCGGTACATACCCGATGTTAAATGCATTTTAAAATGCTGCTAGCTTTTTTTCCCTGCCACACCATTTGCCTTTAGGGAGATATTTTTTCAGGATGCCTGAGATCAGCCAGAGCCAGCTGGGTTTTCATCCCCATTCCCCCTCTCATCCCCATCCTGCTGCTCCCTGCCTGGTTCTCCTGCCTTTCGGGTGCAGGGGCACGGTGGAGCAGTCGCAGGGAGATGCCGAGCGGGGAATCTGGCTACCGGGAGCGCTCTCAGCTGGACAGTGTGAACAAACTATATTAAAAAAAGAGAGAGAGAGAGGGAGAAGCATGGTTTTTTCGCCTCTAATCTCCTTTAGTTATCATGATCTCAAGGGTTATTTGTAATGATAGTAGGCACTGCATTTCAGATGGAAATGTGATTTTCCGAGCTGACGGTGTCACTTTAAGTAAACAAAGTTAATTCTGCTTCCTGCTATGCAAGGCCTAATCTCATTAGCCAAACCACAAGTAGCATAACAGAAAATATTCCCATCTGTCAAAAGAACTTAAAATAAAGGTGGAAATTGTTTTTATGTTTCATCCCTCTTCTTCCCGCCAAATCCCTCAATGGACGTTAATTATCACATCAGATCTATTGAAACGTGTTCGGATCCCCCGGCCTCTGCCTGTGGTTCCTTTTTCATTTGATACGCCTATAGAATAATAATGTTTATGCTGCGTCTTAGAGTTAACACTCAGTTTTGATGAGCTGTAGCTAAAAGGTGCAAGCCGGAGGGCTGACACGTTCATCCTGCTCCGAGGAGGTGGAAACCCGGTGGCATCAGGTCGGCTCAAGGGTTTCCCAGAGGTGAGCTAGATTATGCTCAGCCCACCTAAAATAAAGAGAGGGAACCTCTGAGCTAGAGACAGTCCAACAGTGAGTGAGGGGGTTAAGATTAGATGTGATGACCCCTGCCTACAGCACCAGGGGATTCCTCCGCCTCTTGCAGACATGCCTGTAGTTGGGGAGGCCTTTATGGCAGAGCCAGGCAAGCCCCCAGTGCCACATTACTGACATCACCCAGGGACAGGTCAAGGGCACACTGCTGCATTGAGTTTGTCCAGCCTCAGCATGCTCCTGAGCTTCTCCCAGGCAACGCCCAGGACTGCTGCCGGTGGGCAGAGCGGATGGGGCCGGTGCTGTGCTGAAGGGTGCTCAGCCACCCGGCTGTCCCAGGCGTTAAACAGCAGACCCACGCTGAACAGCAATCCAGACCAGTGCGAACCAGCCCAATGGCAGTGCAGCACTGGTGAGAGCAAAGGGGGCACCTGGAAGAGAGGGAAGCCCTGTGGTGCTGATACGTGTTTTCCAGCACTCATGGAGCAGGGTAAGCGCACTCATTCCCTTGTCATTTCCATGGGTGTAAATCCAGAACAGCTTCCCTGGATGTAGCTCGGTGTAAGTTCATTATGATTTACATGGGGAGGAGAATCGGCATTGCGGACTCCAGCGGGAGATCTGCCGGTGCAGGGAGCAGACCCCAGCATTCCCAGGCCTGACTTTAAGCAGAAGAAAATCCAAACATACTATCTAGTAATTCTCAGCTCATTTCAAACCAGCAGCCACCAATCATAAGAGGATCATTCATAAAACTCTCCAACAACAGTGTTTTTCATCCCGTCTTCATTTAAAATGACCTTTATGTGATGATAATGTCTGCCTTGCTGCGCCTTAATTGCTTAATTAGAGAAGCAGGTTCTCTATTAGACAAACTTTTTTTTTAAACTGTGTTTTTTCTTGCAAGTATGCTGTTTTCTTTCAGTTTAAGCTCATCAGCAGTATTTTAAAAGCGTTAAAAAGACACTTCCAAGTGGTTATAGTTAGTTTATTTAGCCATTTGAAGGATTTGTTTTCCACTCTCTTCCTGAGCGGTATTTACAGCAGGAATCTCTCCCGTTAGGAATTTCTCCACCTTTCACTATCACACTTGCATAGCACTTTGCAAAAAAAACCCACTGGTTTTCTCTGAAGAGCTGGTATAAGTTCTGGGTGTGCTTGGGAATTTATTTATCAGGGGCAAGCTCTCAGGGCTGAGCAAAATAACCTGCACCTGCCTCACTCCTGGGGACCAGAGTTTGTGCCCTTGCTGAGCGCTCCGGTAAGGCTTGCTCTGAGCTCCGACTGCGTGTTCTCCTTGAGCTGGCCTCTTGCAGCAGGTTCAGTTTTGTTTTCTTTCTTATGTGGGACTTTTGAGCAGTATTAGCCTATTTCTGTAGTGGTGCTTTTAAGATCTAGCCAATCAATCTGTTACTGTAGGGTTGCTTCTGATTGTGTGATTGTTGATAGTTTTAAAGTCAATTGACTCATTTGTTCTGAAAAGCCAGATAGGTTTTGCCTTAGGTTGGATTTTTTGGGATAGCATTATTATACTAACGTGCTACACTGAAAGCAGGAGGTTCCAGAGGTGATTTGTACTGATGCTGATCGCAGAGATAAGTTATGTCAAAACAGCATTTCTGAAGTAAGACTTGGGGCTGGAGTGGCTGCAGTCGTGCAAAAGCCTCTGCTGCAGCCAAGGCAGCAAGAGCAGCGTTAGAGGTGCTGCAAGCAGCCATGCAACAGAAACACTTGAGATATCGGTGGCTGCTTCTCAAGGCTGGGGTATTTCTCCCCAGAAATAAGTGTCCCCTTGCTGTATCCTTTCTAAAAGAATACCTTGCTGAAAATATGGGAATGTCACTGTGGAAAGCAAAAAGGTGAGTGATAAATGACTAAGATGAGGAAAAATGGACCAGAAGCAACTTCAGGCAAAATTAGCAATTAAATTGCTTGGACCACTTACGGTGGCAAAGTGAGACAGTTTGGACTCTGTTCATAAAAGGACCTTAGATTCATTTTTGGTGTTTTGGATTCCAGAAAGCATTTCAAAGGCAACTTGGCTGCCTCTTCCCTTTTCGTTACTGCTTCAATAACATAACGCCTTGAGGCTCCGGTTGTGATTGTGTCCCCATTGCTTTTAGCACAGTACAGGCGAGCAATGAGAAACATTCCTCTCCGCTAAAACCAGCAACCCATGTAGCTGGGAGGAAGGAAGCACTGCTGTCCTCACCTGGGGGATGCACGAGGGAAATAAAAGTTAGTGGCCACGTTGGGTAGCAAAAGCGGATGAGCAAAAGGATGCCCATAGTTATTTGATAAAATAGGGTATGCAGGAGGTGCAATAAGCAGCGTCCTTCTCTGACTCCAGTGAGCAGGACTTGTTTTCAGGACTTTGAAAGTATTTAAGAACTTTGCTTACATTCATTTCACCTAGGGTTTTTTTCAGGATCTCAGCTATTCTGCTCAGACTATTCATCGCTTTGCTAATAAAAATTCAGAGCATGGCAGGAGTTAATTGCAAAAGGTGATATGGCTTCTCTTTGGATAGTTCTGCATGGTGTTTTGGGCAGGCTTTCTCGGCTCAAGTTCCAAGCCAACAAAAAGCCAGGTGGCCGTGTTGGCATAGTGCTGAGCCCTACGTAATACATCTGATGGAAAGCAGGGTTTATTAGCTTGGCACCACACTCCCTGAATTTCAAGGGTTTGGGATAAGTTCTGGCTGGCATCCCACTGGGTCAGACTTGCCCCTTCTTATATGTGCCTAAGGTAACAGGGGAGTATGCAATCCTGGTCTTGTTGATTTGCAAAATTCACGTGACCTAATACATGTGTAGCCTGTAATGTTACACTTGGATTTTTTCTAAAGCTTGTATCACTTAAGTAGAGGGAAAGAAGTCGAAAGTACATTTTGAGGTGGGGCAGGAGGTTTGTGTGTGTGGCCAGAAAAAGTATTTGCAAATGGCAAAAATGGATGTTTTCCTAGCAAAGGCCAAAAACACTTAGAAATGATCTATGTCTAATATATTTGTTGTACCCTGAGGTCATAAAGGGATGTGACTTTCAGGAAAAAAAATGGATAAAACTTGCAGTTTTGAAAATATGTATTTTACTTTAGGTCATTTCCAAAGGTTTTTTTATTGCATCTACATCCACTCTTTCACTTATACTTTTCAATTCCCATATATTATTCATGATGTCTATTTTAATAAGTTTTGGGTCAAGCCATTGTTCTCTGTTAATAGTTTGTTACAAATAACGTTGTTTGGATGCAGTGTTGGAGCCTCTCTGAAATGACACCCTGTGATTATTGAGGTGCAATCCAAGTAACAGGCAGAATGAAGACCTTTCGCGAGGTTCAGATTTCTTCCTCCATTTCAGAGTGTCTCTTTTTTACCTAATTCCCCTCAAAGCCTCAGTAACAGTTAGGTCATGTAGCTGCGCCATCACATTTCCTTGTGAGGAAGGCTCAGAAGCGAGATAAAAGAGTTGCAAAGCAGAGCTGAAGGAGCCAAAATATCTGGATTCAGTTTCTGCCCACGCTATTAAGGCAAATAAATATAAATCAGGGAGAGGTGCTTCTGCAAACACACACAAAGGCACACGCCATGTGTGGGATGGAGAAGGAATTGGTGCTTGCATTGCCAGAAGGAAGTATTATCTGCAACAGGTCTCCATAAAAGCATTTTTTTATTGAATAGCCATAGAAAACCAGGGCCCTGCCTAATGTTCAACATGTGGCCAAGGTCTATCAAGTTTATTGAAAATGTTCATCTTCTTAAAATGAAGTATAGCCTGATTTACTTTGTGAAATCCTTACTTTCCTTCTGCAATTTAGATCTCAAAAATCACTTTTCCCCCACCTCCCCACCCCCAAATGCAAGCGAAGCTTCTGGCAGGGAGCGGAGCAGCCCAGCTTAGGATGTGGCTGGGTTCCCTCCTTCCTGCCTGACCCTGGCGTGAGCGATACGCGTTCGCAAGGCAGACGGTAAAACCCTGCGCGTATAATACGCTTGGTGCATACAATATGTGTTGGTGGCTTTATTCTTCTCCTTTTTCTCCCTTTCTCTTTGTCTTTAGACTCTGAAACACATGCAAAAGTTCATATTTCATTTAGCCCACCTTTGTGATAAATTAATTTCTGAGAAAAATCTGGCCGCACTGCATGACAAAGGAACTTGGTCTGTGCAGCACGTGAGCATTATCAGATTATGTCATTACGATCAACAGTCACTTTGGTATTTCAGCAAAAGAGGAAACATTTTTCTATGTCATAAGGAATGTTTCTGAGACCATAACATCCCATTAAGGCAAAACAGGGCTGGCGACAAAGTCTGTTTGATTGGATCTGTGAGCTGCCAATTTCTAATGAATGGAAAGAGAAAGGCACGAGCAGAAGAGTTGAAAATCAACTGGAATTTCTCCTTCTTTTACTGCTTGTATAAGACTGCTCTCTGCAGCTTCAGTGGTGGAATTCATTACTGGGGACAAGAACACAGATGAGGTTAAAAGAGCTTTTCGCTGGCAAGACCTTGTTCACAATGGAGTGCTTGCACCCACTCCCTTCAGGCTTGAAGTTTTCTGACTGTCTATAGCGAGTGATATGTTATTATAATAGTTTGCATTACAGTAGTGGCCAAAGGTAACAGAAGCATCCATTTTGCTGGATACTTTACATACGCACATTAAAAAATAATCTCTGCACAAAATGTCCATGGGATTTTATTTCTCTCTGGTGTTTCTTTTTCTTTTTTAAAGGAGTATCTGGTTTATGGTTGCAGTTTTGAAAGCTGTTACCTCGTTGAGCAGTTTAGACTAAGCACGAGTCAAAAACAGCCTCTTTTTTTATAACTCAATCTTCCAAAGTCTGCTATAAATGCAAATAGCGAAGAGATGCCCCAATGTTAGGATGCTGATACTCGCATGGTATAGAAAGCGCCAGTGTAATATGTGTGAAATAACTTTATCACAGGCCATTTTGTAAGCTCTCTTCAGAAGAGAAAGTTTCCCCAAGTAAAAATGTGTAAACTATATGCAAAATTGAGACACTGAAAAAGGAAAAAGAGCAAAACTAATTACAATTGCAGTTACTGTACTTTTTTTTCCTTTCAAGCTTTTTGCTAGACTTTTCTTAGCTGAAGAAAGGAACCCAAGTGCTCATCTGTTGACTCTGGAAACCAAAACTAGGTGAGCCCTGTCAAGACTTTCCTGGGCTCTGCCTGCTAGCCCTTTTGACAAATACTGACTTAGCTTTAAGGTCCAGTTAAAGATTCGCTGAGGACTAGGGCCTGATCCTTTTCTCATGTTGTTTTCCCATGAAGGACCTTCTCTGAACTTGACGATTCACTCCTGACTATAAGTGAGAGCAGAATTGGGACGTATGGCGCTGTATCAAAAGATCTATTAGATCTCCCAATAAAACAAACATGCCTTTTGAAGTCGTTTAGCTTTGTCTAGAGCAAAGCAAGAACTTCAGAGAGAACACTCTAAATATTGGGTGCAAAGGAATCCTTTTTTCACTCTTCTCCCTGCCCTTCCACCCTCTTCCCTCTCCTCTTTTCCCTATTTGATTTGTCTTCTGTTAAAATTTTTCCAAAGGAACTTTTAAAGTCAGGTCTACAGTAAAACCTCCTGCTAGCATAGTAATTTGGGTTAGGGTTATCATTCTTTTTTTTTTTTTTTTTTTTTAAATATAGCAGTTCTATATTGGCACAACCTTCATTATAGGTTCAGCTGTACTAAAAAAAAGTGATTTTGCTGATACAGCTTATTTCATTGAGGGAGCTAGTGAAAACTTAACTGCTCAAAACACTCTTTTGGCAGGACAAGCTGCATCTGTATCAGTGGGGTTTGGTGGTGTAGCTCTAGCTGTAAAATGTAGGCTTGGCCAACAACTTAACCTTCAAAAGTAGTGCTGTTGAAATGTGCTTTCTTTGAACTTATTTGGCCTCCATATGCTGAAGAAAGGATGGTTGTAGCGTACTAAATTCACAAGACTAAAACAAGCCTTATAATGATTAAATTCAACTCCCTAAGCATAACTTAGGCAACTCCCCAGCTTGACTTATGTATCTTAATCTCATCTGGTGAAAAGTATAGCTGTGCTAAATGGAAAACCCATGGCTGTGGCTCTGGCTCTTTTTCCCTTTCTTTGATGATAAAATTACCATGAAGATATTATTCTAGTATGCCTCAATTTCCCCATATGTGAAACAAATATCCTACTGTCTGTCTTGGTGCTGTAGAGGTTCAGGAGCTTGACTACAAGGCATTTTGACATTTTGGTACCTAAAGGGGTATAAATGGTGTTGTTAATACCAGTTTAAGAGGACTTGCTGGCCAGTTTGTACTTGTGAAACTGTAGCACCACTTACTGGTTTTGCTGGAGAAATTCCAGCCAGCAAACCCAGACAACGTTGTTTCGCTTCTGCTGTCATCATAACTATTTCCTGAGAGCTGGAAAGATGTACTTCTTCCTTACCCTGCTTACTGTGGCCCAAAGGATCAAAGATAAGGATTATAATGGTTATGTTCAAGCAGAGGAGTTGTTGATTGGGATTTATCCTTTTAAATATGTGTAAGTCATAGAAAGCTTTGCAGTCAGAAATATTGACTTCATTGATCTGTGCCAAGAGCAGAAGCAACCCATGTGGGCTGAAGTGGAAAGGCTGTGCGAGATGCTTATAATAAAGATGTTATCTGATAAATAAGATATTGCTTTACTCCTGACCAAGGAAAATTAGAAATTCAGCCTTAAATACACCGGTCAGTTCATGCCGAGTTAACTGTGGCAACATTAGCCTTCCATGATCAGTATTCGGTGTTAGGACCTTGTGTTCCTGTTTGGTCAAATGAGATAGCTGTATGGGTTCTGGTTCTGTGTTGTTCATGGGTTTTACAAGGAGAACATCTGAATGAATCAACTTCAGGAGCATAATGAACTATAAATGCAGAGAACATCACCTTCATCACTGGGGATAAAGCGAATGTAGTGTAGGTCACGATATTGCCTTTGGAAACAGCTAAAATCCCCTGTCTGATTAGCTGAGATCGCAGAGGCTGACAAGGGAGGTGAGTGGGGTTAAAGGTGTTCAACGTAAGTGGAGAGTGAATTGTCACAAGTGGGGCCATCCTTTAAGATTGGTTGGAGAGCCTGAAAATACCAGTTCATGTGAACAAACAAACAAGAAATCCTAAAGGAACAATAGAGTCACTGTGGCAGGGATGACGGCCAGCTATGAGGCTTCCTGAAAGATGCTGATGTGTGGATGGCAGGGACACAGTTTCAGAGGGGGATGTTGTATTATTGGGTCTGGGTCTTTTGTCCCACCTGGAGCAATATCAGCTTATCAGCCTGCAAATACAAAGTAGAGGAAGGAGGGAACTATCTCGATGTTGTGGTTTAACCCCAGCTGGCAACTAAACCCCACCCAGCCGCTTTCTCACTCCCCCCTGGTGGGAAGGGGGAGAGAATCAGAAGAGTGGAAGTGAGAAAACTCGTGGGTTGAGATAAAGGCAGTTTAATCAGTAAAGCAAAAGCTGTGCACACAAGCAAAGCAAAACAAGGAATTCATTCCCTGCTTCCCATGGGCAGACGGGTGCTCAGCCATCCCCAGGAAAGCAGGGCTCCATCACGCGTAGGCATGACTTGGGAAGACAGACACCATCACTCCCAGTGTCCCCCCCTTCCTTCTTCTTCCCCCAGCTTTATATGCTGACCATGATGTCATACGTGTGGGATACCCCTGGGGTCAGTTGGGGTCAGCTGTCCCAGCTGCGTCCCCTCTCAGCTCCTTGTGCTCCCCCAGCCGCTCGCTGGTGGGGTGGGGTGAGGAGCAGCAAAGGCCTTGGCTCTGTGTAAGCCCTGCTGAGCAGGACCCAACCCATCCCTGGGTTATCAACGCTGCTTCCAGCACAGATCCGAAACACAGCACCATACAAGCTACTATGGAAAAAATTAACTCTACCCCAGCCAAAACCAGCACATTAAAAAAATACGTCTCCTGGTATTGTAGAGACTATCGCAGACTCCAAAGAGGGTCAGTTTACAACCTCTCCGGCCAATATCCATTTTCTCCTTCATTGACAGCACTGCTGTTCTGCCCAGCCTGTGTAGGAAAAAACCCACCCCATATCTGCAAGTGGTCCTCTCCTTTAAAACCACAAACTTCTGTGTTTTCTGCAGTACATCGGTCATCGGCCTTAAACTTTTGAACCCTGTTAGCAAATGCACCGTGGGCAGAGGAAGGGGGAGAGTCCTTACCCCTACGGAAAAAAACCCGATCTGAAGAATTCTCAAGGGGACAATTGAGCACTATCAAACACAACTGCAGTAATACTTTACTGTCTGCTGCAGATATTGAGCCCTCATTGCAGTAATTGTCACGGTGACAGAGCTGGGAACACTTGCTGTAATTAGGACAGTTGTTTTGTCATGTGTAACGATCTGAAGAGAAGCAAGGAAAAGAGGCGAATGAGCACTAATCTGCTATAGTGTAGTGAAGGAGAACCATGCACGCACACACAAAATACAGCACGGCTGCTAATATATTGTAAATTCAGATGAGCAGGCATTTTGAGAAGGTGAAGAAATAAATGTTAAAACAATACATCTATTCAGGGGAATTTATGCTCCCTCAGGTGTCTGCCTGTATCTGGAATAGCAAGTGCAGATGTTTTTCTGTAGAGATTTTTTTGAAGGTGATCCTGGTGATATCTAACAAAAATCCTCAACCAAAACCATGTGTGCATGTGTGTATGTGTGTATAGATATATACATGTGTGTAGATATGTGGGGTTTTATATATATATATATATATTTAAGAACATTTCTATAGGTAGCATGTATCTTCCTCCAGTTTGCTGCTCCAGCAGTTCGAGAAAGTACAGCACAAAATTAAGCAAGCAGATACTCAGGTGTATAACTGGTTTAAAACTATCCTTCAAACTATTTTAATTTCTCTTAAGTAACCACTTTAGCCTCCTAGTTTTTTCCATTTCTTGTACTCAGACTAGTGTTAAAAATAAGCACTTTTTTTTGTTGTGCTCCAAAATGCCTTTTATTTTGTTCAGTGAGCCTGTAATGGCTGTTGCAGTTGAGTTTTATCTGATGACAAATGCTACCCATGTATCAAAAACACTTGGGAAACAAGCCTACAACTCTGGGTTTGTAAGACCCAGAGCTATAGGGTATCAAATACCTCTTGGGTATTAAGGAGGTAAGCATTAGGCATACAAACCAAGTCTGTAGTATGGATTTCTACAAAACTATATGATTAAGAGGTTGGCTTCAAAATTATCTTAAACTGCTTCTCCCTCAATGCCTGAGCAGGTAGCGTTCCTGTCTCTATCACATAAATTTGCTTACCTCGCAAATTACCTGCAGGTAACTCAAGATGCTACTGAGAAGTTAAAGGGGGAACCAATTAATTTGGTAACTCTGACCCCCGTCTCGTGTAAACCTCATCTCTGCTGATTGCTGTTGCTGCACGGGGTACACTTAGATATCTGTGAGACTATTCGAACAAGAATTACATTAGAGTGGTTATCGACAGTAATTTTTGCTGATTGAAAAGTTCCCGTATAAAGCACTTTCTATGAAAAATCGGATTTTCAACTATTTTTTTCTGCTTTCCACAAAAAATTTGACATTTTATTTCACAGCTGGAAAGATCTTGAGGCAAACAACACTTGCCATTTAGTGTTCTTTTTTAGTTTTAAGATAAGATAAATTTAGTGTTCATATTTTCAGGGGTTTTTTAGCTTTCCAGTTTTCACTTTTCAATGAAACCTTTCTTTCGCTACTGAAGCCAACCAGAGTTTTACCACCTACTTCAGCAGGACCAAGATTTCACTTGTAATGTTTTACTACATGAAATCATTCTTGTAAGGATCATAAATGTCCCTCAGAGATTATCAACCTGTAACCTGTATTTTAAAAAGGTTACAAGGATGACTCGGGGAAAAAACGGACCACTTAGTCTGATCTTGATTTGAAGTAAAACAATATGATTAACCCAGAACTCTATTAACAAAGAATTGGAGGGTAAAATACAACTAATGACAGTCAGCAGGGTTTCAAGGAATATAAATCTTGTCAAATAAACACACTATCTTTTCAACAGGGTTACATATCTACTGGAGAGAGGTAACTGGGATGATGTAATGTACCTGGATTCCTCTGGGGTATTTGACTTAGTCGACCCGATGTTTTGCCTCATTAGATATTTAAACGTGTGTTAGATGTTTTAAATACTGGCTCTCCAGTGGATCCCTCAGTGTACTGTTAATAGGAGATACCACTGCAATGCTTCCTCTTTCTAAATTGTATTGGCTATATAATATTTGTACCAATGATTTAAGCAATGATGTAAAATACATTTGGTAAAGGCTGCAAGGTGACACAGGACTTGATGGAGCAGTGAATAACGAGGAGGAAAAGTTGCTACATAGGAGCAAAATGAATCTGCAGCTTAAGGGGTTTCAGTCCAACAGAATTCATTTTAATACAGTCAGATAGAAAACCCTGCAGGAACAAGGAATATAGATTATAGCTATGGGTTATATCTACCTGTGTCTTGGAGCAGGTCACCTCAGCTGAGTTCATAGTGCAGTGCTATGGGGAAAACAACTCTTCTGCATAAATAAAACCAACAATAAATAAAGCAAACAAACAAAAAAGTAATAAAATTAAACTAAATAAAGCAAATCAAAGGAGAGGATTTTATTCTTATATACAGCTTTAACTGGGTCACCATGTGGAATGTCCCTGTTTCAAGAATACATGGGAATATTCTAAAGAAAAGTTAGAGGAGGTCAGCAGAAATGACCTGAGGGCTGGAAATCCACCCTTTTGCTGTGAAGTTTAAAGAACTGGACATATTCAGCTTATCAAAAATACTGAGAGGTGCTTTCATTGCTGTGTGTAGGCATCCCTACATGAGCACCAGCCTGGTCTAGCTGAGAAAGCACATTTAGCTGGATATTTATGTTGACCAAATTTAGCAGTAAAATAATAACATTATATTAAAATAAGACACAGTTCCTCGTTGTGAAGGTGATGGAAGCTCGCAACAGTTGCTCAAGTGCACTCCTGAGTGCTTTCTTTTCTTCAAAACAGGATTAACTGCCCTTTTGAAGCATATATATAAAATCAAGCTAGATTATAAGGAAATTTTATTGCAAAGACACAGTTTAGAACTGGCATATTGTGTGCACTTAGGTGTGCATGACTGAAAGGATGTTTGCATGTTTATGCGTGACAAAGCAACGCAGCTCGTTTATGTGAACACTAATTAGTGTGTTTGTTTCATATAAGGATATTAATGGGTGAGATTAGGTGGCTTGTTCAAATAGACAACCAAATAATCCTGTGTGTTTTCAATCTGTATAAAGCCCTTTTCTTAGCTTTAAACTAGCTCAGTAAGAGAATATATTTGTATTTACTCTCTTGTCAGGTATTTTTTCTACTCTGTGTTGAGCATTTGTTCCATTAATTTGAAAATTGTTTAAATTTCTCTGGTCATTTTTACCAAAAAAAATGCTTTCATTAGAATGTCCAATGAAAATATTTTATTTATCAGAGATTTTTTTTTTTTTTCTCAACACCAGACTTTTGAGATTTCAATGTTTGGGGCCTTTTGATGAAAAGTAAAAAAATGTCTACAGAAAGCTGGTATCTTCATGCTGGAAGATTGCCTTAGTTAAAAACCTAATTTCCACTGTGAAAGGGGGTGAAAAAAAAGTTTTCAAACAAGAAAAAAACCAGACAGCTCCAATGTCCTGCATCAGTATCTGCACCTTGCCAGCACTTCTGTAAGAGAAGGGATTGACAAAATAATTCATTAACAGGAATGTTCTCCTCGCAGAGGGGATTGAATAGCTGCATGAGAAACTTTAAAGCCTCCTTTGTGTATCCAAACAGGAACATGGCTCAAAGAAATAAGCATCTACAGCGGTTCGGAGTGCCGTGAACTCTGGGCTGTTTGCAGATTGGCTTTGAAAGAAGTTGCTCTTAAATCAAGAGTACATCCTAATACACCAGCAGACTGGAGACTGGGGAGACTGGCAAGGGAAAGAATAGTGCGGCGAGCTTGCCTGGCAACGAAGGCATAGCAATTTGCTCCAGCGTTGTTGTGAAAAGAAGATGCTTTTGTGAGCAGGGAGACATGTGATAAGTGTAGCATGAAAGCGCCGCGGAAGTAATTGTTCTGAACTCGGCTCTGGTCTGCTCTGACTTGCAGTGGTCAAGGTCTGAAACAAGGAGATCTGTTCCAAGTCTTGCATATAACAAAGTGACTTCCTTCCCTGCAAATGTTTCCCTTGCCTGCGTCTGAAATTACTGCAATTGCGCTGAGGCCTTAGGATTTCTGCTTTGATAAAGGAAAACGCAGCAGAGAGTGGATTTGCAATTTTACAAATGTTAAGACAATGATTTTGGTGAATCCAGTTGGGTGCAACTGATAGATGTCATCCACGGCTCTGTTTGCCAACTAGATTCAGCACCAACATTTCCTCTTAGGATCATGCTACATTTTGGGACATTTTCAGCTGTGGTGCCCGTGCCATACTTGAAATCTGTCAGTCATTTCTGATGCTTTTTTATCAGCTTACCCTGTGCATTTGAGAGTGACAGTGGGTCGACAGCATTTATCAGTCACCTGGCACTGCTCCGATCCTTGCCGAAAAAATATTTACACCGACGTCCCTGCTTGGACCATTACCCACTTCCCCTCTTGCTGTTTGTCCACCGTGCTGTTTGTCACTACACTAAATTATGAGCTCTTTGGGATAAGAATTGTCTTCAGGTCACTCACCGAATACCAATTTGCAATTTCCAGGGTGCTTTCGCTGCTGAGCACGGTAGCAGTTGTGTTTTGCAGCGCGTGCTGTTCCTGCAGGTGCGTTCCTAACCCGCCCGCCGTGGTGGTGCGTAGGCTCTGGCAATCAGCAACGGGGTCTTATTAAGAAGCAATGGATTTTCCTTAAACTCTGATTAACCAATTATGTTTGTTCTGATTTAAATTCCTCTGTCATGTATTTCACCATAGGACAGAGCAGTTTATAGAATTTAAAGAGGACTGCCACAGTTGTATAAATGAATGAGATGTTTTCTTGAAATAACTATTTATACATGTAAATCTCTTTCTGGATCTTCTGAACACTTTGCATCTCTCCCTCTAACTCATGCAGTGGCATCTCTCTCTGTCATGCACATCACATGTAACCAGATTGTAAAATCCAAAGAGCAGAGGGCATGTCTCTCTCTCTTTTCTACAATGCCATGTAGTGGCTGGAAGGATGAGGAGGAGATAATATTTTTCTGCCAGGGACACAACAAATTAAAAAGGCTTCTCCCTAATAGAAGCTGAATTTGAGACAGTTTATATTGAAACAGCCAAGTTACTATTTATGTGAAATGGGTTTAATGGGTTTTAAAAAATTTATCTTTTTTTTTTTCTGAAAGTACAGCTTCAGCCCAAACACATATTATCATGTAATAACATTACTGGAAATTTCTGGTTTTCAATTTCTGTTTGGCAGTATGGGTTCGATGTAGTTTTGGAGAAAAAAAAATGCAGTTGTTAAAATCACAATGAAATGAAAACTTGTAATGTGAAAAAGCATTAAATCCATGTGGCATTTCCTATGCACTTTTAAATGACAAATACAAATCTTAATTGATTTTTTTTTTCAGAGATTAAAAAAAATAAAAAAATATATACCTAGTAGCAACAATTAAATCTTCCAAGTTAATTTCTAAGTTAACTGGAAGAGGTATGAACATTTGTAACTGTAAGGTGGTAAATTGTTCGTGCAACAAACCAAACCAGCTACTTAAGAAGAGCCAATATCCATACCTTTCACTTACCTTCTTCTAGTATAAAAAGTATTTTCCATATTGTCTGGCTTTCAAACTTATTTTCCCAGGTTGGGAATAAAGCAAATCAAGCTGTACAAAGCAAATGTGCTGATGCTGTTTACTGCTACCTGCTTAAAGCCTCCAAGTGCGGCACCTGTGGATACATATTCAGCTTTTTGCCTTTCATAGGAACCATTAGATGGCCTGGGAGGGAAGGCAAATGGTATGTCAGGGCTCCCAGGAAGCTGATGGGTACCTGAAAGGGACACGGTGTCCACCGTTACCTTTGGCAAAAAGAAGAGTTATTTTGTGTTGTAATGAAATACGGCAGGCGGTGGGGGTAGCTCTTACTTTTCTCCGTCAGGAAAGAGGATGGAAGAATGCGGAAGAAGACTTGGAATTAAGTTTTTTAGGATGCATACTGGAAAGCACTGGCCTGATGGACCAGACTGGCAGAACATGGTTGGTCTGGCCCTGGAGCAAGGAGCTGCCCTATGCGGGCTGGCCGCAGGCCGGCCAGGTCCTTGTCACCTACAAGTGCATCTTAAGGGCCCTGGGAAGGCTGGTACATGTGGCTGCAGGTCACCAAGGGAGATGGCTTGCAGCTGCTGACCCTGACCAGGTAGAAATATCTGAAAAAAGATGAATCTCTACACCCACTCTCTCATAATGCTGCCAGTGTGATAAACTGTATTTGTGTGGCCACTACCCCTCAAGATACAAATGGCCCATCTCTTGATTGCAAAAACTATCAATTAACACACCATCCTTCATCGGCATAGGAGGCAAGTTTGGGTTTAATTCTATATTTTCATTAGAAAGGAACTCCAATTCCAGTGTGCATTAAAGCTGGAAAGTTAATTTTTGAGGGATCGTGGTTGAAACTTATTTTAGCTTTATATTTTTCCTCCTATCATGAAGGAAAGTAGAAATAAATTAGCTTGATTCACTATTCACTTATGTTAATTTATAGCCCTATAACCCCAGCAGTCATGCTGACATATAAATGATGAAACAGAGCATATGATCAGATCCCTGGTACTACAAAAGAAGTGTTAAGTCAAGGGTGAGTGAAAATTTTGGAGACCAGTAGTGTACAGATGGAAAAATGCCATTTGCCCACAGACCCTGGAAAGTGTTCTGTCAAGGTACTTAATTATGATATTTTCTGGAATTAACACTGAATTCTCATTCTGAAGAAAAGTTTCTAGCTATTTTAATAAAAATAACCCCCACCCACTGTAAACCAAACCTATACATTTAATTTCAGGACAAACAGGACAATTCACAGAAATCAAACTGGATACTGTTTCATTTTCATGAGCTTAACTTTTTTCTTTTTGAGTCAGCCCAAAATGGAAGATAATGATAATAATTTGGACAGTGAATGAAACATGTGCATACCTCTGCTTAGATCTTATTTATTCCAGGACTCATATCACTGCCTTCAGTGAAACTGTATCATGACTAGATTTAGCCTGTAATTATTAAACTGTTAAGCCCAGTCGCATAAAGGAAATTGAGAGATGCTATTACCAGGTAGCTGTCATTAGGGCAGAGTCAATTTTCTGTCTCGTGCCATGAATTTTCTTTAGGTTCTTGATAAATATCAAAGTGTTGGTGGGCAAGGTGGGATGCGGCGAGGTCAAGGGAGAGCAGCCGAAGTGCCCTGTGGCTCAGTGAGCTCAGCAAGCAGAGGCATTGCCTATGCACGCAGTAGCATCGTGCATCCTAGGTCGCTGATGACATAACAAATTCACATTGCATTGAATTAGTTTCCCATTGTGATGTTGAACTGGGCATCAGCACTCCGGCTCAGGAGCCGAGGCAGGGCTGGCCCACGCGGCCTCTGCACACACGTGCTGCTGTGTTCGAGAGGACTAAACCCCCTGTCAGTTCATCTTTCGTCCTCTTGTCTCCGAGCTAGTGAGCAGAACTAACATCTTAAAGCTTGTTTGCTCTGGGACTCGAGTTTTTCTTTCAAATGATAAAAATCTCTTTTTTCTAGCTCCAGTGAAAACAGAGATTTCAGAAAGTTGTAAGGCCAGCCAAGTGTGCTGAAGTAGACTCTGGCTCCTACTCGCTGGCATTTTCTGACTATATTGGAACCTGTTATATTAAAATAGAGTCTTGAGGGCATTGGAAGCTACAGTGTGTATCTTTGGGGGGGAGATTTGGCACCTTTGAATTCTCAGGCAGGATTTACAAAAGCTACAATAAACCAAAGAAAAGTTCATTATATATATGCTGAAATTTTTCTTGTTCACTGTAGCCCCTTTCTCAGTCCTCTGGTGTTTTAAATACCATTAATAAACTGAAGTCTGTAGCCAGGGAGAGAAACAAATAGCCAAGGGATAGATTAGAAATGGAAATGTTCACGTGCAACATGTGGTTGTTTCTACAAGTACTCAAGTAGACTTGAGACTCAAGACTCAGAAGACTGCCTCTTCTGCATCTCTACCAATAAATGCCTGTGTTTGCACATGCGTTTACCACACGCACCATGTACCGTAGGCACAGCATCTTTGTATAGACAAAATTTATTTCACACAACACACTTTTCTGTTGAACAGTATTTTGGGCTGCACATTGCATTAGGTTCAGGTTGTTGTTCTGTTTTGTAATGCAGTGATTTCCACTTCATCCTTGTAAGTAACAAGAGGAAAGGTGAGAGGTGCCAGAAAGTAAATTTGCTCATTCAAAGTGAATTTTTTGACTTTCCAAAGTGGCTTAAAAGTAAAGTCTTACATATAGCTTGCAGACTACTTCTGTGCTGGGTGGTCCCTTTTTTGTCCCTGTTGCTATCCATGGCAGTAGGACAACGCAAGCTTCCTGGGTTGTGGAGATGAGGTGCACCAGAGGATAGTAACTTCTCAGCACCGCATATCTGATGCTAAACAACTGCTTGAGTGCTGAAGAGCTCTGCAAGCCACCACCTCTTCCTTTCAAAGTAAATGGGCACAATTTCAAAGCTACTGGCTTTGATATCCTCATTTTAGGCAAGTAAATACAAGCGAGGTGATCATTACAAAGCTTGACTGTCCGTAACTCTGTCTCCCACCAATGAGCCCCAAGAAAGCACAGGAGGCTCAAACCAAGTCACTAGAAGTTGTCAGGTTTTCTTGTGTTTCTGGAAGGAAGTATTTTTTCTTAATCCTCCCTGAACCTAATATCTGAGAGTGCATCTAATAAAGCCTGTAAGTAGTACTTTATGAAGCTACAGTTCCCTCCCAAGCTCACCAGGGATCATTTTTCTCTTTGAAAAACAGCTCATCATTAGGAATCAAAGATGTTTGATATACAAAATAATTTTTTTATTCCCCCCCCCTTCTCTCTGTCTTTCTCACTCTCCCCTTTAGGTTGATTATATCTTGCAACCAGAGGCAAAATAAAATTGTTCCACCCTTTTCCCTCCTTCCATCCCTCCCTCTACCTTTCCTTATCTTACCCCCTCTTCCTGACGGTAGCTCAGCCACCGCGGCACCCTCATGAGAGCTGTACCCCTAGGGCAGCCGCATTATCCTCAGCATATCCAGCAAAAGCTTCATTAAATTGCAACTACCTTTGCAGCGCCCACCGGACACTCGCGGCAGTCCCCAGGGCTCCTGGCAGGGCAAGCGAGGTGGTGGCGGAGCCGCGCGAGAGGGGGATGCGGATGGCTCTCCTTCCTCTGAGTGCCAGCAAACAGTTAATGGTTTAATACTTTACAAAAAAGTCAAGACAGACTTGTGATTCTTGATGTTAATGAAGGTGTCACACATTGTCTAGAGAAAGTTGTGCCTGGCAATCTTCCTTTTTTCGGATGCCTACACCACTGACATTTCATCTCGCATTCAAAGAGCACTACCTTAATGAAATGCATAATTAACATATTCTAATTGTGCTGAGCGCTGTGATGATTTTGACAGAACTCACTTTCCATGTCTAATTTGATGCTAATTTAATCTGTTCCTCTCCCGCTGACATGACCTTTCTTGATTGAGTTTCACTGAGGAAATTTTTTGATGGATTGATTTATCAGCATTGCAGAGACAACAAAGGCTCAGGGTGCATGACAGAAAACGGAGCAGGAATGGCCCTCCAATGCCTGCACGCTCTGAACTTTCTGGCTGCAATGTCCTCTTTCCAGAGACTGCTTGTCTGATCTACTGATGGAATTCAAGAAATGTGACATCTGTGTGTGGGTTTGATCTCCGCGATAAATACAGTAAATATCTTATTGTGCTTGTGAATCCTTTGGAAGGAAAACTTCTCCCTTTCCTGCTGCTGTTGTGTAGGAAACGGCATGGACCACCAAGTAGCAGAGCTGGGCCAGCAAGGGCAGGCGCTCGCTACGCTTCTGCCCTCTGGCAAGCACCCAGGGTGTTTGCACCCCTTTTAATTAACCTGGTCATTACTGGCTATCAGCAAAATGAAAAGGGCAGTGAAATGGGGATGTAAGATATATCACAAAATATAACTCACTTGTTGGGTTGCTTCATCCAACTTTCTTTAATGCTTACTTATAGATGCGAGTGTTCAATATCCAGTATGTGCATTTTCTAACACACACACACATATATATACACACACATTATCTGTGCAGGTATATATAAATAATTTATGGATTGCGTATATATGATTATAACCTCATTCAAACATTGTAGAGGAGGTTTAATAATCCTCTTAATGTTGTGAAATATATTAGCTATATCTCACAACGCAGAACACGAACGTGTGTGCCTGTGGGAACACACGGGTGTGCAGTAAATCTCAGGGAAATCCTGGATTTTTCAATTGCTCCACAAAACTCCTCTTCTGGATCCGGTGGCCTGTATCTATTGTTTTGTAGTGTGACAGCTTCTTCCCACCCTCATAGTATATCTAGCTGATTATATAGGTTTCTGTATCAGAAAAAAAAAGTCCTTCCTGACCCTCGCCATGATCTCTCTTACACCCTGAAGCATGAGATTTGAGTTTTCTTTGCATGTTACACTACAGCTCTTGCAGGTCACAAACTCAGAGTTCCTTGTACTGCATTAGCAAGTGCATTTTTGCTGCTGTGGAAAAAGCAGGGATAGCATCTCACTTTGGAGATCATAATAATATTTAATTGACAACATTGTTGAAATGAATATTATAAATACCATCACATAAATTCTTAATTTTTTTGGTTTAATGTTTCACCTCACTGCAGATTTCTTTTAAGGGGTTAAGACACGCACATTTGCTTTCTGTAGGAGTTGATGGAATAGTTTAGTTTTAAAAAGGACTTGTTGATAAAAGTCCCAGAGTGTTTCCTATCAGTGTTTAAGCTACACTGAGCAAACTAGAGATGCTTAAAGAGGGGAAAGCAAGGCCAGAAAGCAAAGAGAGCTGGCGATTCTCACTGCTAGGGCTATGAGCTGTGTATATATTGCACTCGCATGTAAACACGCAGCCCTGTGGATTTCTATTTAGTCCACGATCTGAGAACTGCTTCAAGAGGAGCTCAGGTTGAGTGAGCTCTGCAGAAAAGCACAGAGGCCATCCCGACAAGTAGTGTAGCAGCAAGCAGGGGGGGGTGGTTAAAGCACGCAGCCATCGCCAAATGGCTCGCTCTGGCAGGAGGCTGTGCCCAGCCAGGACCCCGGCGCTGCCTCCCAGCCCGCAGCCCCGCACCGTGCTTCCCCCCACGTGTGGTGAACGTGCGAGCATGGAAGAACAAGTGGTCCTCATCCCTCTCCTGGTGGACAAATTGAATGCTGAACCCTAACCTGCTCAAAGTAGAACTGGATTTAGTGATGCTAGGGAATCACACCCACCCACGCTGGGCCTGAATTTGCTTCTCAAGTGGATGATTTTTTTATTTTTTTTTTTAATTTTTTTTTGGTAAAGGAAACTCAATTTGCAGTAGAGTCTTCCCTGATTTCAGTTCTTTGCCAGAGGAAGGCCCAATGCTGATTGACTCACAGATCTCCTGCTCTGCAACAACAACAATAACAGCAAAAAAGCCCCGAAAGCTTTGGCACTCGTGTATACGTTCTGGCTAAGTCTGCTGGGCAGCTGCATACCAAAATGTGTAAACCACGTTATAACTGTGAAACTATGAGTCATTCGGTGTTATTTACCATTGATACTGGCAGGCAGCCTGATCTGTTACTGCAATTATGTCTCTGTCTCTACCAGTGAGATCAAAAGTACAGAAATTCCAAGTAATAGGACTACAACTGTATTAGTAGGGTGAAACTGAGCATCTGGATCGGAGAAAAAGATATTGAGTGCGCAGTGTTACAAGAGATCAAAGAGGCAACTAAATCTAATAAAACAGTAATAATTGGTATTGGAAGCTCCACTTCCAACATATGGAACATCAGAATTTGGTATTAAAATGTTATTTCTTAAGAACTTTAAAAAATTGGAGCAGATATTTTGAGGGCATACAAGGCTTGTGTGTATTTCACTCTAGGCTCGGTATATCTGAAAAGAAATCAGATGCCTTCATCCATATTTAGGAGACTAATTTTAAAAGAATTTTTAAAAAAAGAAAAAAAAAGCCCATGTCATCCTAGAGAAATCTTACTCGGATATTTTCATCTGTGGTCACCTGGGTACTTCTGGTTATTTTACTGATGAAACCAATTGGAAGGAAGAGGAGTGGAATTGAGTTTGCAGCCATGCCTGTTCATCAAATGCTCTTTTTCATTAGAACAGTTCACTTCAATAAAATCCTGGGCACTTTTGATAAGACAGTATTCAAGGAACAAAGCTGTTAGGAAATGACTTGCTCATAAGTTCCAGCAATAATTTTTGGCCTTAGAATATTACTTGGTGTTTTTCATTGTCAGTCGAAAATGAAAATGTAGCATTTCAATTGTAACCCATTAGAAATGTAGCAAGACACACTGTTCTCTGCAGTTGATCTACAAATTGCACCAGAATACTTCTGTGAACTTTTGATCTGCCAGTACTCATGGGGGAAAAAAACAACAACATTCCAAGAAAATGCCCATTAATTTGAATGATTCAATATTCAAGGAGAAGGTTTTTCCTTATCAAGGTTTCTACAGAAGGAAAGTGAAAATTAGTAAAATACGTTTAATATAAATAGAACTTGACTACTGTATGAAGGAAAGTTTTTAGCACTGAATGCTTTGCAGATGGGTGCATCTTATTGCAAAATGGCTGAGGACAGAAATGTTTAGAACGTGGAAGGGAAAAATTTAAGGTATAGCTATAGTTAGATGCAGTGAGTCATTCTGTCATAACTGCATCCATAGTTTGGTATTGCCATTGTTCAGATTTCTTTCTGATGGAACTATAAAAGCTGTGATTTATATCTGTGGACAAGTTATTTAGTATGTAGGCATTGCACAATATGGTTTGTGAGAGAATGAGTTTGGAAAGTCACACTGGTAGCGAGGTACAATGCTGGTTAAAATAGAAACGTGGCATCTTTTTCAATGGACCATTGTGCTATTTGCATTAGTACTTAGTATTGTCTATTTTTTGATCAGCTCTCTGACATCTTAGGAATTATAGTTATGACTCATATAACCTCAATTCTTTTCTAAGAGAACATCATAGAAAATATTTCTACAGTAGCCTTAAGGGATATATGGTAAAGCATACTTTGTGGATTCATTACACGAGAGTGGCTTCCCACCAGGTGACTGGTTTATCAAATATTAAAGCACTTTGTATTCTTCTTCCAAAATTGAAAAAGCATCTGGGAAAACCGTTTTGGCCTTGAATCTGTCCAGGTCTGCCCTTTATTTTGGAATATTTGGAAGGATTAACTCACAGCTCTTTATTCATGTCAAAGAAAGAACACTAGTAAGATAGAATTGTGTGAGCTGTGCATTTGGACTTAAATTAAGAATTCAGCCCCACATCTATAAAAATGAACTGTATATGTACATTCTCCATAGCCCCTGAACTTCAAAAGCAAAGGGAGCAGCTGTCCGTATCTGTGATTGTTGTCACTATCCCCAGGAATTGCCACTTCTGAGAAACCCACGACCGTACACATATATATATATAAATAAAATGTGTTTTATATATATGTATGTATATTAAATTCCACTCCCAGCTATGGAATCAACAACAAAACAAACAAACAAAAACTTGCAACGCCGAAATATCTGAAGCAAGCCTTTTTTCCGAAGAAATATTATTGAGGTGCTGAACAACATTTGATCACTTGCAACCCTTTCAACTGACGTTCTATTATTCACATGTCTCTTTCATTATGCAACAGATGGTGAGTCCTGTCGCTGATTTTTTTCTTCAGATTCACAAAACTTCAATGGATTGTAATATGACCCTAAAAATGAGTAGAAAAAGAAAATACTTGTTAAGGTTTTATCTTTGATAATAATCCATTAAGAGAATAAAGCTGACCTCCTATAAACCAAAAAAAAGACACATTTGCCTTATTTTATGAAGAGCATTTGTCTAAAACATTTGACTGAGCTGCAGAATGTGGCCTTCAGCTGAAATGAAAGATGGTCCTTCTGTTGCTACACAAAGCCATATTTGCTGCTGCAAAGTGCAAAAGGATAGGCTGACAAATTGATAGTATGTCAGGAGCGTAACAAACTTGTATTCGTCTTCACAAACATCTGCATATTTGTGAAGATCCTGAGCAAGAAATATTTCATTTAGAGGCTTCATTTGGCAAATTTAAGATAGCCATCATGCTGGGGTCTAAACGTTGATAGAAATCTCTTTAAATACAATCCCTCTGTCTGCTCTCCGGTCACTTATTAATAGACAGTTCACAGCACTAAAAGACTGGGGGGGAGTCTTAGAGCAATTAAAAGCTATGCTCCATATGCTTTTGACGTTTTTTTATCTCATCCTAGACTAACTAGAGCCTGAATTATTATGCCATGAGTTGTGAGATCAGTTAGTTTGCAACAGTAAGTAAAACAATAATAACGCTTGTGTGTCATCCCTCCTACTGATAGATTTTGAAGGCGTTTTCAAACATAGGGCTCAGTCTGGCAAACACTTGCATATCTGATTAACTTAAGGCACACAAACATTCATCCTACAGCTGGGCAAGTGGGTCTTCACCTGGCCATGGCCTGAGATGCGCTGCTGAAAAGTGACTGACTTCGGGGGGAAAACCACCATGGGATTGGTTTGGGGCCATATGGGGGTCATCAGTGCCTTCTAACCTCTAGGAACTTAATCGAGGTTCTTGAATGAGAGTCTAGGCTCTCTCTGCAACTACAAGAGCATCTGAGAACTTGGATAGTTATTTTGTTGAATATTGACATTAATATTATTAATAATACAGGATATTTTATCTATTCTTTTGCACCTCATTTTCTGTAAGAGTTACAGGAGGGGTTCAATAACTACTCAGGTTTAGGTTCTTGTCCCGTAAAAAAGATGCATACACGTACTCAGATTGAGCTGTTTGTTTGTCTTTTCAATCAAATTCCTGGGTGGATCAAGCCAAGCCAAGATATGATGCTTTTTTATTAACTATGTATGCTTGCTTTAAGGCATAAGCTAATTGATATCACAATATCATACTTGTGTAGGAAAGAAAAGTTGATAGACCAGATACTCCACTGCGATAAGCCAGCATAAAGCTTCCCCATTTTAACCAGCTATGAAACTCATTGAATACATGTATTTTTGGCAGGACTGTCTCTTTAGACACTATTATAAGTTGGTCTTTCACATTTTTGCAAAAAGTCTTTCAGGCTCTGCCTCTTTGAGTTAGGCAAGCACGAAGGAATCGACATGAGTCTAACTAAACAAAAAATCAGCCCCAGTGCCTGATTCTTGCCAAGAACAGTGCCCCAGAACTAGAGCACTGCTGTGTTTACTGGCCCTTTCATAACACTGTCAGTATCGAAGAGTTGGTAAATAGAGAACTCATCCAGGAGGCTGTCAAATTCTTCTGCACTGCTGCACACCCCAAGATGATATGCTAACTCCTCTACCATTTTGCCAGTAAGCCTGAGTTTAGAGGCTGGGTCAAGAACGAATGACACTTCTCCAGTAGGCTGTCCTTCAGGGGAAATTATTTTATCTTCTTATTTTTTTCTCAGTACTGACATGAAAAGGGAGCTATTTGATGCTTTGAATAGAGAACAGCTATGTACTTACTAAGTACCCCTAGGTTTCTTCATATCATCACCTCCAACCCATTGCTAATTCTCAATCACACGTCAGTATCTCTAACTCATGCATCCTAAGCAGTTTGCAAACATTCTTGAACCAAGCCAATACTATTTGTGTTACAGTAACCTTCTAGAAAGCTTGAAAAACAAACCAGTCCTTGCCCTAATGAGCTTTGAGTCCAAACAGCAAGGCAGGCAGAGAGTGGGAAGCGCACAGGAGACGGTGACTTGCCAGAGGCATGCTAGAAATTAGTCGTGGGATGAAGAATAGACCCTGAATCCCTGCTGTCGTAGGTGGACATTCGGTCCCCAGACCACAGGGCTTCCTCAGCAGCTGGGGAGCCTGGTTTTGAAGATGGCTGTAGGACTGCAACTACAATTTCATTCTGAAGATCAAGTACAGAAGAGACATGTTTAAATTTTGTCCTGTAACTATTGGCAAATAAGATCCGAATGACAAGTCAGGTTTTGTCCTCTCAGTCTCTGGGTTGGTGCTTGTACACAATAAATGGAGAATTTTTGTCATATTACAAGAAAACCTTTCATATCCTTTACTGCAAGGACATTAGAATCCGGGTAGGTGTTTCACTGTGTTCTGGCAGTTATTTGATCAGTTGACAATTTTGGGATGTGATGCCTCATGATCGGCACCGTCAGCCTGCTGGACAGTTCAACAGATTTGGAAAGGGATTGCGTGGCAAAAAGTAGATAAAGCGCTGTGTCACTTTCCTGCTCCAAGTCTGCTCACTGCTTCTCTCATCCCACGTGTCAGGGAAAGTACTGATGTACAGCATGAGTGACTGTGAATCATTTCCACCCATTCTGGGAAAAAGAAAAAAAAAAAAGAAAAAAAAAAGAAAAGAAAAAAAAAAGAAAGGAAAAAAAAAAGAAGGACATGTATTGCAGCAGCCCAGGTGTATTTGACGTTCCTGCAGATGTGCAATAACATAATCTGCTTCTTTTCCCGAGCTCCTCTACTACGGTAGGCTTTGTTGGCATGATTAGCCTCCTTGGTAGCATCCTCCAGAGGGAATTCTGCAGAGATGAAATACAAAAACTGCTTTAAAATGATGTCACAAATAGGATCTGCCACAAGGCAAAACTAGACACAAGAGACTCATAAAAAAATTAAAGTATAAAGTAACAGAGAAAAACCCAAATCTTCCTGACTACAATCTCATTTGCACACCTGATTTGTTTGCACAGCGTCCGGGATGCAACAAGCACAAAGGCAGTAAAAAGCAGTCAAATGACCAACACAACGGCCATTGATTCAGGGATTAATTTAGCACAATTTTCATACTCACTAACATGAAGGGTATATGTAGCTCTGATTTGCAACGTTTGTAATTTTTCTGCATATATGTGTTGCTGAAAATTTGGTCTTAACAGCCCCTTGTAACACAAAGGGAGACACTGGGGGGAGGGAGAGTAACTGAGGAAAGCGTTTTCTTAACTTTTAAGGATTCCAATTGTCTAACTACTACTATCATCTGGATAAAACTAATCAATGTATTGAATACATTACCAATAACCCTAAGATACAAGAGTGATCTGTTTCTCCCGATGCATTCATTTCATGATACTGCAAACATAAACTTCTGACCTACAAATGTAAAATGATATTTCAGCAGATGTAGGCTTTTTGCAGGTTTTTTTAATCATATTCCCAGTCTTCTTTTTGGATCTTGGAAATTTTTTTATTGTTTTGGTCTTGGTCATCTTTTTGCACTTCCCTAAAGCAAACAGTTCTGTTACTATTTCTGTATAACAGTGGATTTAGCGTAAGGACTTCTCTCTTTCTCATCTTCCTCTCTTATAACTCCATCTTTGGAAAACTTCATGCTCTTGAGGACAACCCAATCCAAGTTAATAAATGTATTATCCTGGACAGGCAGAAATCTTTAATATTCCTGAATATTTTTAGGAGTAAATCTTTCAGTTAAATTCTTCACTGTTTTCATTTCTCAGGAAACTTACAGTTCCTCACTCTCCTCTTTCTCAACTACAAAATATTTAAGGGTGCATTCCCCAGGTTTTAACCTCACCCTGCTTACCGCCTACCTCTCTATTTGAGATGTCAATCATTGTATCTCCCAAATTATAGACATTCTGCAGCACCAGTCTGCACACTTCTACTCTGATGGAAATCATTTGCAACTGAGTGGTGTTTATACCAAAAGAATGGATCCTGCTGCTTTTCATTTTCCTGCCTGCCATTGCCATTTCCTAGTTCCTTGAAAAAAATAGCAAGCGGGGTGACTGGAAGTGCAGTGCCTGCCTGCGCAATGCCAGCCGTGAGCAGCTTGCATGACTGCAGTAAAGCTGGCTGAGACGTGGGACCTTGCTTTTGACATGAGTGGACAAAGCTGGCCCATGGATAGTCCTGACCGGTCACATGGATCTCACAGTAATGAAAAGCAGGTGGATTGCTAGAAGAAAAGCAGCTATGAGGTGGGTGACATAAGTGAGTGACAATCCCAAAGGTCTGGCAGGCATTTGAGACTTTAGCTTCATATTCAACCCCTTCAGTGGGAGTGTCATGATAGGACTTGAAGCTTACAAGCCTAGGTATGAGGTTCTTCTCGTTACATTTTAAATTCCAATTCCGGATGCCGAACCTTGACTAGTCAAATGTATATCTCAACTGCTGTTCAGCCTTGAATCTGAATGCCTGTTTCCACTGTACCTGAGCTAAAGGAAGAAGCTAGACTGCATGGAGTGACTAACACCAGGGCTGGCCAGGAAACAATAGTTCCACTCTATGGAAAACTTCAAGATTTTACACATTAATAATTTGTTTCTCATCAGTGTGAGAAACCATTAAAAAATTCATAGCAGGGTCACAGAAGAGCAAGAACCATTGCAAGAGTGAAGATGGCCCAGTAGTTGAATTTTGGAGGGTCGCACACAACACTATCCTCTGATTTAGGCAGAGTGAGATCTCAGCCTGGGTCTGTTACATGTTCAACATGCGCTCTAAGCGGTCAGCTCACTTGTGCTAATTGCAATGAAAATATCACCAAGCTGCAATAGAACATTTCCAAAAATTGTGTTTTCTTCTGGGGATATGCAACAGTAGTGGACAGTATCGTATATCAAAAATTAAGCTCCTGACATTGCAATTTGGAGAAAGGCTTGTTACGTTGGTAACAAATACTTAAGGGAAGTGTTGTCAATAACACAGTCTGTAAGAGATTTTGAGCCCACTGAGCAAGAACTGCTACATAAGTATAAATTAAAAAATATTGCTTGATATGCTTCATAAAATTATGCATTGGATACATCAGACTAGTTCAGGGACCTATCATAAAATTTAGGCTTATATAAGTAAATTTGAGATCTTGGTCTCTGATGAGTGCTCCAGAGCAAAGATAAAACCGCTATCTATTTCTACTGCTAGCATGTTCTCCGTTGGTGTGCATAGAAATTCCGGTTTTAGACCCAAGGGGTGACATTGGTAGTCTCTGTGTGAGCCTGTGTGTATGTGTGGCATGTAAGAATTGCATCATGATTTCATTACATCATATAGATTGGATTCTGACCCCAGCATGGTTATTGGACCATACACCAACCTCCATCTTCTAGTCAGTCGAGTGTATTTGGATGTGGTGAACGTGTGGTGGCTGCAGCTACTGACAGGAGCTTCCAGGCATTCAGCCATGACCAGACAGCTGCATTTCCATCCACAATTAAACCGTCATAATTTTTTTTTCCTATTTTTTTTGCCACGTCAGGTTTTTATACCACGTACAAGTATATTCGGTAAAGTACCTTTCTTCTTATCAGTCAGGTATGACCAAGTTTGTCTTTTGGAATCATTCTGTAAAGATTGAGGCATTGATTGTCATTTTACATGAACCAGAAGGAACAGAAAAATTCTCTCACCTCCTTCCTTAAGGGAAAAGCATTTATTTCTCCATAGGCAGAGAAATCAGTTCATGTAATATATGTCAATTAGGAGTGGACAGCATCATGGAATATGATTTTCAAGATAACCCCTAATGTAGCAAAATTAATTAGGCCTGTGGTATTAAACAAGTACTAAAACAACTGATAATTTAATTTTAAAACTCTCCTTCAACATATCAGGAAAAAGAGAAGCACAGAAGAATATATGAGTTTGCCAGCTGTGTTTTTATTTGGAGATAACCTGGGCATTTCCTTTTCAAGAATTCACCTAAGGATTGTTAAAGATGTGTCTGATTGAATTTACCACATGGGTTTCTGCTTTTCTTTCCCTCCCCCCAAACGCATTTATGGTATCATTATGCAAATCATTGTGCTAAGATGGTATATTGAGATGTGCGCTACCAGTCCGTAAAATAGCAGGGAAGTGGGAGGGAATATTCTGCAGAAACCTTTGGTCTGTTCCATGACAGTGTAAATCTCGTAACACAACTTGTGGTGTTGGGCTGTGAAATGCACACGTAAGATCACAGCGATTGCACAATTCCAAACCTGCATCCCACTACGGTTCCCTAAAGTGACCTTTGGAGTCTGAAACTAAGAATATCATTTCAGGGCCAAGTAGATATGGCTTTTTCTTCCTGAGATTCATCTCTCGGGTCCTCCTGAGATGCTCTGCAAGGCAAAGGAAGTGCTTCCACTGCCGTTCTAGGGAGCGCAGCAGCTCAGTGTACACATTGTTAGGCATTTGTGGTAGAAATAATGGGTTGGGTAGGTCCAACCCGGTACTTCATTCTCAATAGCAAAGAGTTAAATAGAGGAAGGAACTCCAGCAAAGCAGGAGCATATCTCAGACGTTGCATAAACGTGGGCAATGTGCCTGCCTACCTGCCTCCACTTCAGACTTGTTCTTGCCATTTGGCCACCATAATTGGCAGCAGTCATGCAAACAAGTTTCGTTAATCCATAACCAGGCCCCCCATCCCAGTGATTTCTGTGATGATTTTATATCGTGCCATGCTGTGGACAATCGCAATCTAGTTACAGAAAAAAAGGAGCATTCCACTTTATTACTTAGCATTGAGAAAAACAAGTCTAATTGGCTTCTGCTGTGCTTTAATAACTAAAGAACAACAAAGGCATTTAGTCATTTGCATCATTTCCTGTTTTTAAAGGATTTTAAATGCAACTCAGTGATTAACATTAAAAAGTAGCTACTATGCAGACATAAGAACTATTTCATTTTTTAATTATATTTTAACAGGTATAGATTCAATGTTCTTGACATTTATAAGAGGTCCTTCATTCCCAGCAAAGTAACATAATGAAATATCCAGTCCCACGGCTTTGTGCGCATTCCCAGAGTTGCTGTGGCAGGCCAGGCATAGATTTGTGTTGCCTGTAATATTACGCTAGCCCAGTCTATGGAGTGGTAGCCATCGAAGTAGAATCAAAGGAAAATGTCTCTATTTTCTTAAACATTAAAAAAAAGATATTTTACTGAATTTTTTTCTTGTTCTGTCTTTGGTGTTTCATTTTGACTGGAAATCCACTGTGGACTCAAGAGCTCCTTCCTCCCTAAAGGTTTCCTTTGTTGAACTACAGGTTTTTGCAAAAAAGTTTTGGGGTTGATTAACTGATATTTTCTGAACCCAAAAACCATATAAACAAAATTGTCCTGTGCTGGTTTGGGTGCCTGTGAGAGAGGTTTATAGAAAACCTTTGCATTTCTAGCAGGAGGCTGAGCTGGGCCAGGAGGCTGGCGTTACCGTGTTTCAATGCCCTCTTACAAAGACTGGCCAGAGCCAAGCTCAGCCCACCCCCAACCTCCCTACGGTTCAAAGACGACGATGACCTGGGTTTGGTCCTGTCTCCTGTTGACCGTATTTTGAAAATGTGGAGCTGTTAAAGGAAGGAAAGATGTGCACAGCCCCAGGGTGCTCAGAGCCAGCATGGCCACGGGCAGCCCACGGGCAGGAGCTGCCCTGGGGACTGAGGGACCTGGTGGGCAGAGACCAGGAGGTTTCAGAGGAGAGTGAGTAATAAACCCTTGAGCTATATGGATCTGAGCTACCTGTCAATGGCCTCCAGGCATGTTTCTTGCTGCCTCCTCTCCCTCCGCATCACTCTAGCATGACCTTAGCAGCGACCATTTGACACGGAGTGGTCAGCCATCTAGGTGCTGCTTCTGTTAAGAAACGCCCCCCCATACAATGTGTGATGGGTTGCTACGTGTGAGCGAGTCTTCAGGGGCTCAGCCACAGAGGAATGTGAATCAGCGGCTGGCGAAAGCAAAATAGGTTTAGTTTGCAAGTGTCACACAAGCATGGCTTGCATGAGGTTTTTTGTTCCCATGCACCATAAGTTTCACTTCAGGATTTTGGTGTGACTGATGCTAAAATGCAAAGTAAAACCCATTTGAAATTGCTGAGTATCATCTTCTGTTCCTTGAACTTTGGTATTGGGGAGGAGGGAAAGAAAACCCTTCCCTCCTGCCCTACTTTGTCAGTTGTTTGATTTGGTTTGTCTGGCGTGATACATGCCTGCAGAAGCCACTACCGCAAGTTTGCAGGCTGCTGTAATGCCCTCAATAATGTATAAATACATTAAGCAGAAGTCCTGGTTTTGTAGGATTGCCGTTGTTTTTCACCCTTCTCTGTGGCCGACCCCTGCAGAATCTGGGCCTCAAAGAGGTATTTCATGACAGGAGGAACTCACAAATGGTGGAAGATGTGTGTCGTGGAAAGGTTGGCATCATATTTCTTGTGTGTGAAAAGGACAGCAAAAATCACCGAAATGGACTATAATAACTGATTCCACAGAGCTTAAAACTCCCTCAAGGCTGAAACATCTTGGGCCTTTCTGAAAAGAGGCATATATTTTGAAGAGAAGGGGGGGAGGAAATGAAAAAAAAAAAAAAAAAGCCTAATCTTCTGCTGATGTGGCCTTGGCAATCGACTGAACTGACAAGGCTGTGTATTTGTAAAACAAGCTGTGCTAAGTATTTTTTCGGCCTCGTGTTTAGAAACACACGGCGGGGGGGGGGGGGGGAGGAGGGAAAGAAGAATAAATATGGAAATCAAATGTAAAAACTTCTTGCACTCGCAACCGGCTTCCCGGAGGGAATTCCTGCCTCTGTTCTCTGCTCTTCCTCCACTCAGCAAAATGACTGCCAGTCATTAAGCGGAGCTGTACGGCGCTGGCTGTACAGTAATTGAACACCAATGGGCCCACCCTCATTTGCATCCCCCCTCTCTTGACTGGCAGCTGTACATGAAATGCCATATCAGTTGAAAGTATGTTGTGAGCTGGCACTAATGATCCAGTGGCTCCGGGGAAACCTGCCATATTGTAATTCGGCTATCAGGCATGAAAGAAATAATTCTAAGTGCCAGCAATGTGAAGCCAAATAAATGTTTCAGTGCTGCAGGTTGCCAAGGGTGACACTTCTGATTTAGTATAAACGAATGCCCCGTTGCCTTTGGGGTTGGGGGAGTTCGCATTGTATCTGAGATATGTGTATAAAACATTAGTATTAGAAAATGGCTTCGGCACGGGATGGGAAACAGAGGCCTGGTCCCAGGCGGCACAGGAATGTTTACAACTAATGACTGGATGAAAGGATTTTTCTACCTACTGTAATGACAGGCAAAATAGGATTTGCTTTCCCTGAGATGGAGAATAATGGCTATGTTAACTCTGCCTTTCCTTTTTCTTTCTCTCCCTAAATGAAATGCTCTTTTGTAAAGAAAATCACATCTATTTTCTTCAGCGTAGTGGAGGGAAGTGGCAGATTTAACTCCTTGGGAGTGTTGGGGTTTTGGAGGGAGGGAGGCGGCGAGGGGCTTAATGGGTGGCCTGTGTGGCCAACCCCCATCACCTATCATAGGCTTCGTGCCAGGAAAAGATTTTTCAGTAGCGTTTATACTCTTGTTTAATGTAAAAAATCTGGGGAGAGATGAAAGAAAAGACTCCCGATGACTTAAAAATGTAATACAGACAGTTTTCACTTTAATATTTCAGCCCCTGCACATTAGTATGTCGCAAAAGGTGAGACTGGAGGGACAGGCGTCTGCAGGCACCTGAAAATGGGGAGGCACCCTGTATGAAGAAGCCGGTGCTCTCCTGTTGTGACTGCATGCACGCAGCTGCGGTAATTGTAACTGTAGGTAATTAAGTGCATCTGCACATGGGATGATGGTGGTTCTGCAGTAACTGCAGATGCAGGTACAAAAACCTGCCAGGAATTTTTTTATCCTTTTAAGAACAAAATTCTCTGATGTTTTGGAGAAAAGTGCACGAAGGTGTGCGGGTGGTTTGAACTTCTTTTCTTGCCATGTCAATTCACAGATAAGGAAGATTCTTAATTTTGTTATCCACACCCAGTCTGCCTTGCATAAACAGCAGTATCTTCAAATTTGGATCACTTTTATTAACCCCGTCTTTAACTTCAGCAGGGTTATCTGCAAACCTGGCTGACAGAGAAAAAAAGCACAATGATACAGAAAATGAATCCATTTCTTAAAGTTCAGCTTGGTAATGGTTAAGCTGCTGCTTTGCTGAGACCTCAACCTTTTCTGCTGTCTGTGTTATTTCATTGTTTTAACGTATCCTTATTGTCTCCCTTTGTTGTCTGTCGCTTGATACTTTTATAGTGAGTTCTTCTGGAGCTGAAGCCATTTCTCTGCTTTGTACAGGACCTAGCACGGTGGTGTCTTTCTCATTGCCTGGTGTTTCAAGGTATTAGGGTAACAGGGTTGATGATAACATTGAATAGCAGGGTCACTCACGTATCAGTCCTCATGGATAAAGAAACTGGACCCGCAACGGGGATCCCCAGGCACCATCTGGGGTGCTGCCTGTGAGATGTTGGGTCTTCTCTGCTCCCATATGCATCAGTGAAAATTAAAGGCATTCAGTATCACTCAGGATCAGATCTTGACTGTTTTCTTGAGGCTTTTATTGTTGTTATGGTGCCCCATGATGAGATACCATCTGTAATTTGTGGTCAGCAGGGATGCAGGAAGAAAAATGACAAATTAGAAGCACAAAATGCTTTAAGATGAATGAACTACCTGAGCAAGAATATGTGTCAGCCTGCAATTTATGAGGATAAAACATCAGAGCTGACAATCTATTATCAGAGATCAGATGAAGCCTAAAATTTTGGATATAGATTTGAATAGCCCCAAACAGAGGCAGCAGATGGATTGGTAGGCTGATATTCAGGGATTTCGTTTGGCCCTTCTTGAAAAAAAGGAGGATTTCTTTCAAACTGTGGCTCTTGATTTAGTTTCAGATGTCAATCACTTGGCATCTTCAAAAATGTTTGGAAAAAGTGTTTTGGTTCAGGTGCATCTCAGCATAATAAGCCTTTCAGAAGTGTCTGTTCAGACACTGAATATTATGCCTGTTATTTCCGTGCTGTCCTGCATCATCTGTATCCACGCAGATGAGACTGGAGAAGGGCTGTATGCACATACGAATTTCATACAACCCTGCCACACTGATACCCAGTGCAGGTTGCCTCCAGCATTTTTAAGATGACCTAAGGGGGTCATCTAGGGACTAGGGACATGGTTTAGTGGTGGGATGGCAGAGTTAGGTTAACAGTTGGACTTGATGATCTCAAAGGTCTTTTCCAACCTAAACAATTCTATAATTCTAAGGATGGCTGTTCTAGGCCAGACCACAGGCCCACCTAGCCTGACTCATTGTCCCTGCCAGTGGCTGGAGAGGGACGGTGAGACTAGTGGTGATGGCCTACCCAGACATCACATCTGTGGGTGGCATCTGGGGGGGGCTGCATGGGTCGCATCTGTGTTTCATGGCCCTCCATGTCCATAGCCTTCCCCAACCACACCTCATTGCTTCTTGGGCACAATTATGCTTTTGGCATCCATGGTGGCAGTGAGTCCTGCAAGTTAATCTGATGCTGTGTGAGAGGAAAAGTGTTGCCTTCTGCCTGTTGCCAGCCCTCTGCCTGATTCAGCAAGCAGCACAGGGGGACCGACCGGCAGGATTCCCTGCTGACGTTCCCAGTGTGTTTCACCGTAGCTGCAGAGCCAGAAGAGTTTGCTGGAAAGGACCATCAGAAACACTTTCTCCTTTCAGTCACGGCCTCACCAGATGCTGTCACCCAGGTGCAATCGGACGGTCAATTCAACATTAGTTTTTTAAAGGAACACCCAGTCTTTGGGAAGCAGAAGGAAATAATGTTGTTGTCTTTTATATCATCTCCTTCAATTAAAAACAAACCCCCACACCTGTTCACTTCTCACTAAGAAGGGCTGGTTCTAGGCAGCTTTGGTTTATGCTATCCATGTTCTAACCCTGCATCCCCCGATTATTAATCCATGACTCAAAGATTTGCAAAATAACCAATATATAAAAGGTGAATTATTATTTTCTCTTTTAAATATAATGAGTGATATATTTGTCTTTGTAACACACCAGCTATGTTCCTGATTTTTATAACAAGCCTCTTTCCTAATATAAATATTCCTGAAGCAAGCAAGATTATTTCAGTAATTTGAGAACGGAATGTATTCCATGGCAGTTAATAATGTGGGGCATCCCAGAAGTAAGACAAATATAAAGACATACAAACCAGATGATATAGTTTTTATTTTTGTAGACCAAAATCCTGGGAAAAGCTTCTTCAAATTACCTAAGTGTAAAAACAAATCCTTTGTAATAAAGACAATAATTTATGCCATAATGCAATTTGTCACATAGTTTATTGTGAGTTATTTAAAAGGACTAATTTCGTAGATGCAGTCTGATAGACCCAGAGAGCCTTTCTGCAGGAATCACAGAAGTTTTTCCCAGAAGCGGATCAAAACCACAGTGAAAGTGTGAGCAGAGAGCCAGACGTGTCTCCAGCTGCCTGTGTTTAGCTATCCATGTTTGCAGTTGCAATCACACACAGGTCATGCAAAGTAGGTGGCCAAATGCATGCGAAATTCTGCTTGGCCCGTATCAGAAGTAATAAATGTGGTAAGGCAGAATAAATATGCAAAATATAGTACTTTAACCTAATAACATGACCACTTGCAAGCTTTAGCATAACACTGAAAATCACTAATGGAGCACTGTGCAGATTTTCATGATACAAGCAGTCAAGAATCATGCATAATGGAACAGTGCAACAGCTAACAGCAGATTCACACAAGATAATTTAAACTTGTTTGTATGGAAATGAAGAACTGATCTTTGAAGTGGTCCTTAATGAGATGCTGCTTGATCCTCTCTGCATCCGGAGAAAGTCTTCCGTTTTCCTTTTGCATCCGGCTCATGTTGCTGGGGTACAGAAAAAGGACTTGTTTAAATTATGAATGCCAATTTGCATCTACGTGGTATTAGGTGAGAGCTAAGTGGTGCCAGTGACTTCGTGCATGCTTGCAAAACTGTTATTGAAAGTTATCTATGTTTCTCATCCACTCCTACACTGTACGTTACTCAGCTTAGCATTCCTCGTCGGCGTGGCAGTCTTGACCATGTCCATGGCTTAATGCAAATGAATCCAAAGAGATTGTAATAAAATTTTAAAATGGATTAAAAATACAGGAAAGGTATTGCCATCTCACGTGTGCGTTCTACAACAGAACGAGTACTAGGAATTTTGGGTTTTTTCTTTTTTTTATGGACTTTTTCATTCCCACTCATACGCCTGAGCACTGTAATGTGCTGAAAATAGTTCTGCAGTTTATCGCCGAAGCTATAAAACTCCACTCTCAAAGGGCTGGAAGGCAGATGCTGTGCTAGAGCATCCTGGAATATCTTAAACAACTACCACAAAGCTTCTGAGCAAACTGCCCCATACGCCGTCAGAAAATATTGCTGAGTGATCAGCCTTTCCTAAACCTTCGCTCTATCTCTGAAAGTGTCCAGCTGGCAAATGAGGCTTCGTTTGTGCTTTTGAAAGGCAGAGGGAAAATGTTCAGTGGGTTTTTTCTATCTGTTTTTTGTTTGCACAGCTCAGAAGATTAAGGAGGACTTATTTAAAGTTAATGATTTTGTTCCCATGAGGGGAAAACACCTTTCGTGAGCTGCAGATTCCCTTGGCTATTTCTGTCTTCTGATGGGACATTTCTGCCTTCAAAGAAAGCAACCATAGTAAATATCTTCAGATGACATTAGGCTCCTAACCTTCTTGCATGCTTATTTTTCAGACTTCAATTTAAAAAGGCAAATAGTTCTCTGTAATGAAAGAGGGAGGAAGGACAGAGTTCATTATGGTTCATCTGTTGGGGTTCACGTAAGGCCACAGCAAACTAATACATCTGGGTTAACTGACTCTATAAAGAGCACCGTGGAAACCTTCCTGCTTTTAAGAGCTGAATGGAACAGTAGGTAGGACTTGCTCAGATGCACGGGAAAAGCTCCTGTAAAAGTTTCCTGCTGATGGCTATGTTCTTTAGCAAGGGTCACCCTGAAAGGCATCCAGCCTCTCCAACGTGACAGCCAAACATTTCTCAGCTCTCTCTTCTGGCTGTGGTTAGGGACTGGTGTGGGGTGAAGATACCTCATATCAATCAACTTAAAAGAGGTGTTTGATGGCTAAACATAGAACTCATTGGAAGAAACTACTAGAAAGACTATTTGGCTTTCAAAGGAAGACACGTTATGAGACCTAGAGCACCTTCGGTTTGTGCCGGGCTCGGCAGGAGCGGCTGGGACACAGCACCCAGCAGGATCCTTTCTCTGTGTTCACTGGGCTTTAGATGAGCCCTTTCCTCCTGTGGGTTTCATTCCTGATCTCTTCACCCAAGTTTGTCGCTGCCGGTGCTTTCTCACCAGCAACATGAGCTGCCATCGCAAAGCTGATGAGGATTTCTAAAACTCTTTTGTTTGCTTCACCTGGTTGTGTAGTGGCGGGGAAACTGTCCCTGGACTAGTGTAGCCCCATTTTCCAAGGTCATGAAAAAACTTTTTTTAATGCTATTTAACTTTTTTTTTAACTTAGATGTAGGCATAAGGAATTTAGTGTTATCATTTTTTGCAAGACCAAATAAAAAAAATCATGCGGAATTATTTTCTTATTATACACATTTTACGTTTTTAATTATATTATCTTCACACAATCAGTCAAAGCAGCAGAAATTGTTAAATCTGTTAAGTTCTGGTTGTTCTTTTCCTGTTCCTTCAATCCACCATTTTCTACCAGCGATCACACTTTAGAGGGTTATGCTTTTGATGGGCTACTTTTTGGGGAAGTTATTTTTGGACCTGCCACCTTTGCACCCAGTAGATGCAGAAGAGAAGGGTCGCTTCTGTGTGCACCATGTTCCAAACATGCTCAGCAAACACCAAGCGACTGGTGCTGAGCACCCAGGGCCCGGGGCGTTCAGGGCTTTCAGCCCCTTGGTGGAAACACCCAGCACCTTCTCCAGCAGTTTAATGAGCTTCCAGTTCATACAGAGGTGGGCAGAAATATTAGGGGACTGAGGTGAAACTTTAGTTTATTTGTACACACACTTTTTTGCTATAAATGTCACGTATGTTTTTTCTGCTTTTACTGAAGCCCATTAGGATCTATTCTGCTTTGCTATGTACAGAATTTACACACACAGCTATTATTATTGCCTAAGGGGATCCTTATAAGTTTTATAGCATCCATATAGATTTGACATCTTGCTGCATCTGGTTAGTTATTGTGTTTCCTCAATGCCCTGAGCATTGAATGGATACCCAGGGTGGGCCCAGGCTTCAGAGAGAGATTCGGTGGCAGATTTGGCTTTTGGCTTCTGTCCTGAGCTAAATCACTCCAGAGTCTCTGCATTCCCCAGCCACTTGTGGTAAGAAATGACGGCTGCGCAGCCCAGCCTCTCCTGTGCTTCTTCACCAGCAATGCCCCTAGCCCAGTTTTTAGAAGAAATCCAGGTCAAAAATCTTTCTCTTTGCATATACCCACAGGTAAATTAATGGTGTGTTCAGTAGAAATAATTATCCGTTATTTTTCTTCTGGATCACTGTCTAAGCGTGAGGACTAAAAAAGAAAATTGAGATGTCTGCTCTCCTATTTTCTCTTGTAGAAGACTTTCATGGGTCTGCCTCATTAAGGCTAGTAGGTGTTAATAGTAGGTGTTCATATGTAAATCTGCTCCTAGAAAGGACGAGGAACAGTCTGTATTTCAACATGTTGGCCATGTAATTACAGACTGATTACATGCTTACATATGTGCCATTTCTAGTGGGACAAATGAGAGATAAGGAGGCCGGTAAGGTCACACATCTACTCCAGAGGTGTCAAAGCCCGTTCTGTGTAGAGGGCCAAATTATGGTTTTAATTATGATCCAGGGACTTGCACTACAGCATTAGGGTCATGCACTACCCTTGATCCACAGCGGTCTCCTGCCGAGGACCCTGGGAGGTTTGCATAAAGATCAAGGCTAGAACAAGACTCTTAAGAAATAAAGGAGTTCCCCATTAATAAAAGCTCCCAGTGCATTTGACATCACTCAGTGGGGAAAAAAGATATTATATATGGCATGCTTTGGACTACAGCTAGCCTTGCCTTGTTTGCATATATTCTGGCAGCAACTGGACACATGCAAAGAGAGCAACTGCAAGCGCAAGGTTTTCTGGAAAGTCTTCAGAGCTCCTCGTGTCAAACTTGTAAATCCCAGCGGCTGATGCTCTTGCCATTGTAGTTACTATTTTCTTTTTTTTCTTACTGGGAGAAACCTGAGCTTTGGACAGTGCTGTTTGTCCATCCTCCAAAATTCATTCCAAGTTCCTTAAGCTTTCTCCCCTCTACTGAAGCATCCTGAATAATTTTCCATACCTGAAAACATAGGACTAGTGTATGCAGTGATTTTTAGAATGGGTTTGAAATAACTTTTTGAATAAAACTTGCACAGAAAGACCTTATAAAATTGAGTCTGAAAAGATATTTGGGGTCTTCCCTGCATTGTAACCACAAAGTAATGCCCCAAAGAGGGAGATGTAACAAAATCTGTTGGACTGAACAGGCACTGACTGATTGGAGCTTACGTCTATGTTAGCTGAGCAGTCGGATTGCTCTTGACAAGAAGCCGTGGAGAGCTGATGTTGCATGAACTTTTTGTTTTGTTTCCAAGGGAGAGTGCAGCTCCACACTCCCCGGTGTGAGTGTGTGCGTGCGCGTGTGTGCGTGCGTGCGTGTGCCTCCCCCTGTGTGTAGCAGGGGCGGTCACCAGCTTACTTCTACCAAATTAGTCTGCAAAACAGTTGGGGTAAATTAGGACTTGCACTGCCTGATCATTGGTACAGTTACAACAAATAAAACATTTTAATATGAGCAGTCACTGAATGTTTACTGTATCATATTGCTGGGAGCTGAATGTGTGCCAAATGCTATAACAGAAGGGAGCATATGAACTCCAGAATGATGACACTAATAAGGAAATTACAAAAGGCCCAACAAATGGCATTTGTGTTAAATCAATAATGCTCTGTTTGTTTTTTTTTTATTCTAATCTTTCTTCTAAAAAAAAAAAAATTATCTTTCCAAACAGTTGGCAATTCCCATTCTTGTTCTTCTTCCTGAACATAATTAAAAACATGTTGTGGCGTCTACTTAAGACATCAACTTTCCCAAGCCTGTCTTGTCCACTGCGTTTTAAACAAAGACACTTGTTTTGGCATTGTGCCCTTAATTAATCATTTGAGGCTTTATTGCTGTACAAAAAATGTCTTTGTTTAATGATGCATCACAAGCCCAATTTCTGCAGAACTTAATCAACTACAGAACTAACTTTCTAATCAGCTTAAAGTAAAAGAAAAAAGAGAACAAGATTGCTTTTGGTGTACTGTTCTGATAAAGAAACATTCGTTCAAGGCACGCGAGTATTCTGGGCTATTTAGGAGTTTGAACTACAGAGATCAGATTGGTCACTTAACGTGGGATTTCAGGACAAGGGAACGTGTTACTTATTGAAAAGCATGATCCCTGAAGTCCTCACCAGCAGCTCTGGCCGCCACTTTCTGTGCGATGCAACAGAGGCTGAATGGCACCGGGCAGGCTTCTTGTGAAAAGGAGCTCCAGACTTTGGAGGTAAATTTGCCCATAAAGTTTGGTATGATAGGAAAGCAATAATGAACATGGCTGGTTTTACAAAGTACGGAGTTTATTTTTCATCGTATTTGCTTTTTTCCCTGACTTTTTTTATCTTTTTTTTTTTTTAATTTCTTCTTTTCTAATGTAACATTCTCCCATTTTACTTTCACTTTAAATCTCCTATGTGGACTATCAAACCTCTGTTCTAGCAGTAGATTTTTACAGTAAATGAGTTTCCCATAGGACAATATAGGAGAGTATTAAATTTTCTGTGATTGTTTTGTTCTTCCATTTGGTTTGGAATAAAAAATTCAAGAATAAGGAGTTCGAATCCCTAAATGGCACAATAGAACAGTTGTGCTCAGTGACCACAAACAGGACCCCCAGCCCTGGCAGCACTAGAAGCCACGCAAACACATTGCAGGGTCCACTCCCCGCTCCGATACATATCACACAGATAAAACACACACAGATTGCGAGATGATAGTCTTTGGCTCGTTGTACAATTCATCACATACAGCTGAGGTGCAAGTTAAATGACTGACACCTGACAGACATGGATATGATAGCTTAATTATTCCAGATGTGGGAGCAAAAGCTCCTCTGAATTTTACTTGAAGTTGTCAGAATTGCGCTGAAGTACCCCCAAGACCATCTTTTTTGCAGAATTAAGTTTTTATTTGTAATAATATAGAAATTCCCAATTCTCTAAGCAACTGTACACAGCTTGCACTGTGTCAAAACATGCCTACATTGAGTAAATATATTATTACACTACGTTAATGTGTGTTATGTAATGGTCATCTATATTAATCTGTTCTTCATGTGAGATACTAACATTTGTTTCCTTGCGTTTATAGATTATGCTGCTATCTATCTACATTTGGATTTTTACTGCAGAATTGCCTTTTTGGGGTCAGATAAGAAAGTATCTGATTTAATACACAGTGCCACACTCCCTGCATTGCAATGAGTTGTGCCAGTCCTTATTACCCCCCTCAGACAGTTTTTGGGTTGGGCTGAAAAGAACAAGGGAGGTTTCTGTGCTCATCGTCACTTCTATGTCCGCAAGGTGTTAACAGCGTAAATAAGCTCTGCAGGGTCCCCAGCACAGGCTGCCAAAGCCAGACAACAAAACAGCGCGACCCTTTGCTTTGTGGTCATCTCTCTAATTCTAAAAGGCCCAAGCCCCAGCAGTTCACCTGTGGCACCCATGGGAGCACTGCTCACACCGAGAGGAGAACCGAACCTCTCTCCCGTTAGCATCGACTACGTTGAGAGGACATTGCAAAGCTAAATGCTGCTTGTTTGCATGTGTTGGTTTCGGAGGTGGTATAAAGTGACGTAAGGCAGGCGTATGCGGTGTGCAGGGTTACCAGCTTCGCTCCACAGCCAAAAGAGTTTGCAGAGTGAATCCCAGCAGAGCTCATCTTTGGCCCGGCGGCAGCAGCAGCACAGGGGCTGAGCCCTGCAGCAAACAAGCCCTTGCAATCCTCATCATGCCAGCCTCCTTCACCTTTGCAACACTTCCTTAGGATTTTGGCTAAGTACCACCAACAGCCAAAACTTTATTAATACCCACCCTGTGCTGAATCCTGGGAGCGGTGGTGCCAGCCAGCAGCGGCTCGGTGTGCTGGCAGCTCGCGGCGGCGCGGCGGCACAGCGATTGTCTATTGTCTCTCCTCCCAGGAAGCCTGCTTAAAAGCGTAGGACATGTCCTCTGGCCTGATCACCAGGGTTACTTTTCTTTGCTACTTGGCAGCTGCAAAAATGAAACCCAGCTGTAAAAAATAAGAGTCTCTTCTCTATTTGGCAAGGTCTCTTTGGAGTAGGAGTGTGTGTGTGCTCGCATGTGTGCCTAGGCAGGACGAAAGCAGACTTGATTAGCAGTTTAGCCTGAACACGTGTTTGCCACCAATTATATTCTTATATAGTCACAAGCGCTGAATGCCTGGTTAAAGTTAAGGTATAACGTGCATGTGTCTGCAATTGTGTTTAATAGACTGCTGAAAATCAGGCTGTCACTCTCCGGCCCCGAAGTAAGGCACGCTGGCAAGCGCTGCAGCTGCTTCCAGCTAAGCAACAGCTTCTGAGCATCCAGCAGGAGCAGAGCGCAGGAGCCGCTGGTTGCTGGTTATATGCTCTGGTTATTTGGCAACGCCCAGCTTTCCATAATGCATCTAAAACAATTCTGTGTGCAAAAGTCACTTTTTGTAAATGCAAGGAGAGGAACTCAGCCACAAAGTGATGGATTCTGATTTTTTCTTCCCATTAGGATGATTTAGAATTGTACAATAAGCATCACTGCATGGCTGCTAGATAATGCATGTTATTAATTTGGCAGCTACTAATGCTCTATTTATCTAATATTTCATACACTTTGCAGAGTTTTATATTCAGAGAGCAACCATAGAAATAGCAGGCATTCAGATTTGCTCCTGCCGTTTAATTTTTTCCTGAGCAGTAGAGTAGTAGCTCAACAAATTCCTGAATCGCACAGAATGGGTTTCCTCATGTTCTCTCAGGAATCAGCCCCTCAGCCGGTCAGTTGGCCCCTAGCAGTATGGGAACAGCTAATAATTAAATCCCAACTCTTTGAGGCTAAACAAATGAAGACAAGAGGTAGAAATAAAGTAGAGATGTGCCTGACTTACCATCCTCCTTAGAACTTGCAAAGTGGCCTGCGTAGGTCTCTGGTTTTATGCTAGAGTTTTTAATTTTAGCCACTTAGTCTTGCAGGAAGGGCATCTACTCCTTTGTTTATCAGGGCCCAGACATACTCTCCACCTGATGGAAACACCTGGTAAGGAGCCAGAAGGAGCCACAGTATTAACTTCTGGAAGAAGTATTAGGGGTTGCAAATCTGGACCTTATTATGAAATACAGCATGTAAAGAGAGAGAAGGGTGGGAATCCTACAGGGAAGAAGTTGGGAAATTGAAGCAGGTAAGAAAAAAAATCGGCATTCATCTGAGAGTAAAACTACAGGCAGAAGAGTGACCGCTTAGGTGGAGTTCATTTGGGAAACAAATAGCTGAACTTTGCTTTCCACCTCCAGAAGTGTTTGTATAACTCACGCTGCACTGGTACTTAGAAGATCAGTGATGGCTAGATCCAGTGGATTATTCAGGAGAAACCCTATCCCCAAGGATAGCAATGTAAAACATGTCTCAAATGATAAATGAAAGCTCTCTGTGATTAGCTGGGATTTGTGCTCCTTCTTGCCCTCCTACATTCACTGCTTACCCCACATTTCAGCGCGTGTGCTTTCTGCAGTCTCTCCACTACGCCCATGTTGATGTGAAGTAGAAAAGGTTGTTGCTAAGTGACATGACAACTGCAAAGTGATTTTCAATTTCTTTTTCTGTTTTCTACTCCCACTTTCCACATACATCCTGTACAGAGAGTTTGCTGCTGGGAACATCCCTGTCTAGCAGCGAACACTGGGTGACAAAGCTCCAGGTCACATTTCTCACTGAAGTGGCACAGAAGTTACTGTTGCTGCTCTTATGTTTCTTTCATTTGGAAACTTGGGACTGACCGAAGATTGTTCCCATTTTTCTTTGCTCAAGTATAAACCCAGGTGATTCAGTGGCCAGTCTGAAATGGGTTTGGTGGCACCTTCCCCACTCACGTGCAGCAGTTCCTGCACTACTCTTACGCAGCAAAGCAAAGCCATCAGCCCAAACGCGCTACAGCACAGCCAGCCTCTGGGCTCTGTTACTCAGCCCTGCAAGCAAAACCTAAGACAAAGTTTTGACGTAACTGCTCTTGCTGCCTTGCCTATGCTGTGGCTGTCGTGGGCTGTAAAGCACCAGGTTCTGGTGTAGTGGAAGATTTCTATTTACGATACCCTGCTGGTAGTCTAAGTATTGCTGAAGCCCTCCTGAAGTTATTTCATCTATTGGCTCCACATAGGAAAGTAGTTTAATAAAAAAAAAAAAAACAACCAAACTTCAAACAACTGGATTCTTTGAACTTTACCTCTTGCAGCAATCTTTACACTACTTACATCTCCCTGCATTGAGTTTCATTGGCCAAACCGTATCCTTTTGTTTTGTGCCAATACAGTGACTCTAATGCTTGATGGGCCCCATCAGGACCTACCACAGTGAACCACAGCCTACCATAGCAAACCACAATAAAATGATAACAGTAAAGAGCATTACAAATCTTGTGGATCTGTCTGTCCTGGGTCCTTCTCTATTCTGCACGTAGGTTAAGCCACGGCTTCTTGCCATGCAGAATTTGTGAGTGAAAGACTGGCATTACGCCTGCACTGTCTGTTCTTTACCACATTAAAAAGGTCATAAAAGGATAGTCAGTTAAAAAATCCTGGTACTGAAGGGAGCCTTTGCACTGAAATAAATTCAAGCAAGATTTTTTTTTTTTCAGTCTGGGGGGAGGGGAGCTGATAGAAAAAAATGTGAGCTCAACTATTAGCTTTCCACTTGTAAAACTTCATATATCACTAAATATATTGCCCGTAGAGGACAGAAGCTGTTAAGACGGGAAAGAATTTTGAAGATGGATGAATGACAAAGACAAATGAAGATTTTTATTTTAGCAGAAGTTTCCAAGTGCTGTCTCTGGGTTGGGAGGGTACTGTTAATAAAGTACACTTGACATATAACTGTTCAAGTTCCTGAGAAACAGCTTTGCTTTAAAGTTCGGTAGAGGATCAAAAAGAGTGAATTCTCTGTTTTTCTCTATAAAAAAGAAAAAGAAAGCCCTGAAAAAGGATAGGTTTTTTTGGGAAACGGCATCTATGCCTTTTGTCTTTTCTTCTCTTTGTGGTCCAGAGACAGTGCGTTGACTGACTTCTTCAGAAAGGAGATCAGTGAAATTGTCAGTTGATTACTTCTCCTTGATTAGCATTTATAAGAGCCCTGTGATACATTATTTGCATTCCTATTTAGCCGTGATTTTTGTGGGGCAGCAATGATTAAACTTGTCACAGGACCTGATTGACAGGGTCAGATCTTCACTTTCTACTCTTTTGAAATTAAAAACAAATGTGTCAGCTCCCTTCATGGGCCGCAGCGCTGTGAAGCTTGCTTGCCTTGTCATCGCAGATAGGTCAGGAATGTTTTAATTTTAGGGATGGATTCTGCTTGTCAAGCAGAGTGTGATGGCGTGTAGTTCTGGAGATGAGATGTGAAGGGTGTAAAACAAAGAATGGAAAGAACAAAGACAAAGACACTCACATTATTAGACAGATTTAATTAGTCTGAATGGATATTATGCTAGATGAAGCAGTGAGCTGTGAAATTAACCCTTGATTACGGATTGGCGGATCATGCTCATAAAGAGAATCAAACCTTGGTGAATGGGAAAGAGGTACTGTCCTACCCTTGCAGCCTTCATCCCCACGACCCCTTCCCGGGTCCAAGAGGGGGTGAAAATCTTTGAAGAAAAAGCTGTCGTTGGTGGGATTACAGAAGCTAGGGCAGTCTTTCCCTTTTTCCCAATGTCTGAAGCTAGTCTGTCCAAAGAGCTGAAACCAGGCAGGTTACACAGAGGCAGATTTTTGCCTGAAGGATGGTGAGTAATGACTCCTATACCCTGAGAATGAAGGGGTGCACAGGCAGCACAGAGCCCAAGTCCCCTTTAAAGATGTAATCCCACTTCATTCCCGCCTCCCATCCCACCACCACCACCAAGTAAGTTGGATATTACTGCTTGAAAACATATTTTGTTATGATAAACTGTGAGTTAATATGGTATTTCTCACTCCTAAGTGAGAGTTCAGGCATCAGAAAGGCTGGTCGATACAGCCTCTAATACAGATGTGCTGTAGTGTCCCAAATACTGAGCTGGTGTGGAAGATGAGGGTAATGACAGTTGAGAGGGTGCTGTGTTCTGCTGCAGCTGATGCTGTACAGAAGAGGCACTTCAGCCTTTTGTGTGCTGCTCATCAGCATTCCCCAAAGCACCGTATCAAGAACTACTCCTTCTAATTAGCACGACTGCAACGGAAGAAAACAAATAGAAAATACAGTGTTACTCTCTTGTTAGTTCCTTGTCATTTCTTCCAAGTTGTTCAACTAATGGAGTAATCAGCCTTTCTGTTAAAAAAGAGAGGAAAAAAAAAAAAGCCAACAGGCATTAGGCGCACTAATCTACCAATAGGTGTGAGGCCTCTGCTTCCCTCTGGCACTCTTGAAATGCTTATTCTCAGTGCAAATTTGCATGCTGGAGACTGCCAGATTAAAAAGGAGTGAGACACGAAAACAAGTTGGGTGAGAGACTGCCTAGAAATGGTGGCTGATACCTTACTGAACGGCAGTCTGACCTCTTCAGTCGTGTTGAGCCTCTATAGGTACCGTGCTGCACGGCATTACTTCTCACACCATTTTTTAAATGTGATATCAAGAATTCTCATTTTTACTTAATATATAGTAGCGTTTAAGTGGTCTCTGTGTGTGGAGTGAAAAGAACCCCTCGATGAAAGACCTACAGAAGATTAATGAAAGTCATTATCGTTATATGATAGCAGAGAGTTGCTATCCACAGGAAGAAAGAAATTTCTGCCGGCACATCTTTTCTCCCCTGATTTCCTCATGTCTTTTTGTACCCCGAAAGAGATGAGGCAGCATGAGAAGGTGATGAAGGAATAGGACATGACATGAATCCCATTGCTAAGTCTACTACTGAATTTCTGTTGGTGTTAGAACAAGTCACTTTGCCATTCTCCAGATGAAAACGATTATTTAAGGACAAAAGACTAGTACTTATCATTAAACCTGAAGACACAGACTAGTTCTTAGGCAGAAAAGCCTTGTCATTGAACTGGTGTTTATGCGAGCAGTCACACATTATCGTTACCGCTTTCAGGGGCCTCTCATCAAAGTCTTTATTATTACAAACCTATTGAGCCGTAACCTCAGCGGCTGTGAATCAACATAACTCTCCTGAAATTAATGATGCTACACAGTTTTACATCAGCTGAGAATCCGGCTCTTCCTTTCTAGCTGTTTATGTATTATTCAGCTAAATTATTCCAGTATAGGCCCTATAAACCACTGTGCTCTTCTGAGAAGGATCTGCTTTCCAGTCCCAGCATTGACCCCTTGGGGCAGGACCCTTGATCTGGGTCTTCCCAGTCTCCAGCCTGGAAGGCCAAGTGGGTCATACAGTAATTAAATTAAACAGTTTTAATTTAATTATTTGATTCAATAGTTCCCTGCAATCTCTGCTGCTTTCGGCACGAGGCAGTGCTGTGGTTACCTGTTTCAGGCGAGGGCTTTGCCGGCAGATGTGCTGGTGCGGGCGCGTGGGTCGGCCGGGTCGCAGCAGGGCTGTGCCGGAGGGCTTGCATTGGCCTTGCTGCCTGGAGAGACTGTTGGCCTGTTGTGCTAGAAGAGAACAAAGCATATGAAACCAGTGGAAAATGCAATTGCTAATAAAAGGGAAATTGCGGTATCTTCTGTCCCTATATTCATCAGAAATGTAGATGAGTTTTTTGGTTTCTTTGTTCTGCACTTTGCCAGGGTTCTCTCTCTGGGCACTATGCTTTGTAGCTTGCAAAATCTTAACACAGCTGATTTTGTCGTTGTGGTGCTCCTCCCGCTCACTTTGCAGAGAGACAGACTTCAACTAGTGCATTCAGCTTCAATGCGAAACATCAGCAGACAAAAGGTATCCGAAGGAGAGGCTTGGACAGAACCATTCAATGCAGAAAATGTTGAGTAAATGCTCAAGACAGCCCTATAGGATTGCATATGATCCTTCAGCGAGGAACAATAAGCACTTACGTATGGAATACAATGCACACTTGCTTGGATGTTGAATTTTATATTACCATCCTGCTGTTCATGAGTGTAGCTGAAGAATTGGTGCTAGGAGCACTGGCCCCATTTGCAGGGGCATTTCTGCCTCACCGATAAGCCTCTATAAAGAGAGTAACTCCGTTTAAAGCCGGGCATTGACGCTGGTGTAAAACAGGTGGGAGCCGAGCAGCCTCACGCTCTTCACCCAAAGTGGCAGCTCAGAATCATTGCATTTCTGCCTTCCAGATGCAGCGTGTATTTTCTAATTACATAGGCAGGATCCTCGCTCACCTGAGGTTCAGGTTTGCAGCGCCGTTTCTCATCACTCACTTAATTCAAAGAGCGAGAGCGGTTACGCGCCCCCCACCCTTCCTTTATTTTTCAAACTGAATTGTTTCAGCGGTAGCTTGGTGTGTCAGCTTGTAAGTCTATAAAACAGTTTTCTACCAGCTGGAAATCCAACATGCTACATGAATACATAACAGTGCCTAACCAAGAAGGTTTGTAATTCAGTAATTAGCTGTAATTAATGAACACAAAGTGAAGACTCATTTACAGTTTAAATTATCACATTAGCTCCTGTCACCCTCTATGTACACAAAACAGCAGGAATTCAATTATTTTTATTCTTCAAAGCTAATTTAAAATTTAAGGAATGCCATTACATGAAATAATAGGTAGGAAATGTAATAGAAATCACTGAGAACAGTTGGCCATCCTTAGAATGGGAGGAAAAAAATGCTATCAGTGATGATTTGGAAATGTTGTTTCATCTGTGAACAGATGAAGGATTGAAATCTATGCTCTTTTCAGTGTATTTAAAAAGAAAACGAGTTTGGTGGTTGCTAAGTCTTTGTGCAGGAAGAGCCATTGTGCATAATTGTAAAAGCAGTTGATACTGATAATGCTGTTGATAGTAACATGATGACAGCATGGAAATGCTCACACCATTATCTTTAATGGGGCTGAGTCGATTGCAACAGCATTGCGCCCCTGTAATATTCACCAATCTTAGTTGTGAAACTTCAGCCTAGCAGGCCTTAAGTAATTGTCACTTTGCAATCTGCCTATAGTTTGTGTGTGTACGCACGTCTATGTAAAACGCTTTCATTGTGCTTTTAAACCCACCATGATGCTTCTCGCTGCAGCTGCCACTGATTTTTTTTTTTTTATCAACAGTTCAATAACAAGAGAATTCCAAACCCATCTGATGCCGCTTCTGTAGCTCCCACATATCTGCATTACAGCCCTTCTTTTTTTGTTCTTTATTTCTTATTCAGTTGCCTTTTCATTTTAAATAGGCCACTGGAAGCTACACCGTCTAATTTTTCATAGGTGATCGACTGCTGAGTTGTGGGTTTACGTAGACAGAGGGAAGGCAGCGATAAGCCAAAGAGAGAGGATTCTATTAGGGAAATGCAGCAGTAATTAATGAATCCTGCCAGTAATTGGGAAGGTGTAAGCCTCTGTAATATCGTAATGATAGTCATCCGTTCTGTGCATCCCCCATCACTCCGAACGATCCCTCATCGTCTCTGTGATCTCAGACACTTAGCCATGCAAATCTTCCTGACAGGACTCTATGTCTTTGTCTCCCTAATTGGACAGTATAGAGTTGTTTATGGATATTGCAGACATTTAGACCTCAGTTGGAGGTTGTTCAAAAATCGTTAGCAAAGTTGCCTTAACAGCATTGTCAAATATTTATTCCCCTGTTTCAATATCTGTTTTTAACCCAGGCATGGTTTGCGATAGAATTAACATTTTGGAGCTACACCATCTTGTCCCAGGCTCTGTTTGAGATTGTTATTAAGCCATTTGCCTACAGAAAAAAAGAATAACAACAAAAAAATCTACCATAAGTCCTCATTTCTCAAGGATAAAGCATCAGATTGTAGGGCAAATGTGCTGCTCTTTAATACCATTTCCGTGGGGAAGTATTAAGAATGCTGACAAAGGCAGTTCCACTTACAAAAATTACAGGAAGCTTATGGGGCAAAAATTCCAGTTTAGTGTAAGCCAAAATAAATGGAGAATAATCCCATTCACTATACCACTTCAAGTGAGAGCAGATTAAGAGACTGTATCATATATTTTAGAAAAACTATGTCTTTTTCCTCAGTCAAGACTTGGGGGGTTTAATTCTTGTATATAATCGACTATTGGTAGTAGGTGAAAAGTAAGCTATAGCAAATGCATCTAATGTTGTGCTTTACCAGAAGAGATTTTTTTCTTTTAGAAACTTAGTATTTGGGGGATTTTGCATTTTTGTGCCTAATGCATTTATTGTGTATGGTTTGGGGATTTTCTGAGCACAAGGGAAAGTCTTGCAGACACCTAGACCATGACCACAAGAAGCAAAATTGAGTTTAAGAGAGCACGCTGGAGATCAAAGGCAACGGCTGCTATAGCCACAAATACTTGCGATTTGGAGTGTCAGGGAGGGAGACCAGATGGATCAGGCGACTGAATTTACAGTCCCTTGGTCATACGCCATGTTACTCAGAGAAGTTGTCCCACAAATCAAGGGGTTTATTTGCCTCAGTAAAAGATGATCGTGTCTCTCTTCTTTGTCTTTAACTACCGAATTAAGCCCCTAATCCTGCAAACAGTTAACTACACACTCACGTCCATTGCCATCTTGTCTCACGAGGCTACTTATTCCAGCAAAGGTAAACTTTAACATATCTTGTATTTTTGATTAAAGATCAATATTCAGCTTCAATAGAACCAGAAAAAAATATAAGCAAGAATCTGCTAAAATAATAATGTGGCAAATTTTTTAACCCAACTCTATTTCCTTTACACAAATATAGGGTGCAAAAACTTCTGTTCATGGGAATGTTTCTAGGAAGAATTTCTGAAAGTATTCATTTGCGCCTGTCTGGCAACTATCTTGAAAGCTGTTTGTAGTTTTGGAAATTATTCAGCCGGGGAGCAGTAGAAATGACACGTTGTATAGTTGATTAATATAGTAAATAGCAAATTACTGAAGGGGGAATAATCAAAGCCTCAGTTGCAGCAAATATTTACCTTATCTGATTTCTCTCAGGTTATCCCAGAGTTTTAGGTACCTCCCACAATCAAACCCAAAAGCTAAAGAAAACAAATTAAAGTAAAACTATTTGTAACACAAGGGAAGGAATAGATTTTTTTTTGTTCTTTTTGGTGAAAAATTTCTGCATATGGGTTATAATTCTTTATTTTAGCAAGCTCCCATTTTTTCAGTTCATAGGTCTTTTTATACTAAGCTTATAATAAGAGAAGGCAGTGAACTGCGTGCATGTAGAGCCAAATACCTCCACGGCGCCTGTCCCACCCAAGCTTACGCTTCGCCATCCCTGAGACCATCGTGGGCCAGGGGCTGGAGCGAGGCGGTCCCACCTTGCAGCTCTCCCTCCCACTGAATGCAAACCCCTTTTCCTACAGCCTTTGGGGGACTCCTGGACACAGATCACAGGCTGGCAAGGAACGGCCCAGCTTCACCCCAAGTACAGCAGCTTCAGCCTCTCCCTCATCGCCAGGCTGATGCCACCAGGCTTCTGCTCCCGTGCTGCTCCCGGGCTGGGGGTCAGCACTGCAGGACAGGCTCAGCCTCTCCTCTCCCTGCAGGAGACAACGCAAATTGGCTCTAGATGCGCCTGCTAGAACCTTCTCCTCCAGAAAATGAATGTATTGGCATTTAGGTTTTTTTATGTATGCACGTACATATATATATTTAAAATCCCAGCTTTAGAAACTTATGTTGGTGCAGCAGTCTGTGACACTGAATACAAGCTGCTGTGCAAAGCAATTGCCAAATGTTTACATAAACACATAAATAAGACAAATAAATTTATTTTCATTATTCATATTTTCTGCTCTTTCTTTTCCTTTTTATTTATGCTTTAAACAACAGTTACTGTAAATATTACAATAAAAAAAATGCCTGCAGTGGACAGAAAGATGATCAAAAAGCCCTGATATAGAGCAATTCATGTTTCTTCTTTACAATCACTAACGAATCTTAACTTGAACCATGTTATGTTCCCATGTGAGTGATAAGCAGTGATTTATTATGAAGTGTCATGAAATCGGAATGCCATACAGTGAGACATGAGCTAGTGGAAAATGTGTTCCCTGTTTCCCAGCCTCATTACTCAAAGATGCAGTGTCCCTTTCTCCAAGTCTAATTTACCTGGCTTTTCAAGGCATCCTGCAATAGCAAAGGAAACAGCACCAGGAGTGAAATACCTGATCCGGGCTCCGCCAGTCACCTACCAGCACTGCTAAACACATTGCAACGGCTGGGAAAAAGAGCCTGCCTGGAAATTCAAAGCTATTGCTGTATCAAACATTTGCAACCCTAATGATGCTACCCCCAAAAGCAACTGCTTAGGATTACAGCATCCGTTGCCTCATCAGTCCTGTCAGTGCATGAAGAGGAAATAAAACAGGCATCGCAGCGGAGACAAATGGAGAAGTTTTCTTTATGCGTTAGAGTTTCTTCTGCTCTCTAATGATTCCCTTCACCCCATGATCCTAATTCAAGTAACTGGCATGTGATATATTTTGTAGATAAATCAGCAGCAGAAGAGCATGTGCAGTTCTGGCACCACCGCGTAGGTGATTTACTTGTAGCTCGCACTGAGCGCACTGGTTTGGTTTTTAAGGTGGGAATTTGTGGGTTTAAGTGCTTCCTCGCAAAGAAAGGAGAAGCCAGCACACTGTACACTAATGCACATAAGCAACCCTTCCTTCCTTCTGATTAATGCTTTCTGCAAAAAGTAACCCAAGCAGGCATAGTCTTAGTTTTTAAGTGTTTTTCCAGATGCCTCTTTAAAGGCCCTGGTCCTCAGAGCACTTGAGCTCAGTCAGAGCAGTGATGGAAACAGGTCCCTCTGCCCAAAGATCAAGACGTGAGCGTGTTTCTGTTCTACAGCAGAAAAGAGATAGGGAAGTGCAAGCCTTCCCAAGGAGCTATGGCTTGGATGGTCTGGGCACATCGTGGAGCAATAAGAAACACATGCTGACAGTTGGAATGATGAACCATATTTTTCTGGAAAGGCAAAGCCTCTACCCATTAAAAAACCCCAAATCTTTTTATCCAAAAATGTAGATTTAATCACACCACATTTGTTAAAAAATTTACCAGCAGTAGCAGTTTCTGTTTCAAAACATGATCCCATTCTACCACAATGAAATGTGACAGAAGACCAAAAAGTTAAACTGAACAGAATAATCTTGAGAGGAAATTTATGTCCTGCGAAGTCTTTCATATATAAAAAAAAAATCTTATATCTAGGCATGTTACAACTAGTTCAGTCTGTCTTAAGGCAATAGTAGCTGTTGTTTTTCTTGCAGAAAATGTGGAAATCATCAGAAGAAAATTAACCAGAACTCATCCTTGTCTGAAAGGCTGAGACTCACAAATTTCAAAAATCTTTTTTCTCTAGAAATGCTTTATACAGAATCTTTGTGAAGTACAATCCAGAGAGTAGTTGTCTCGCAGCACTGACAATGTCTGCTGTTCCAGAGGAGACAGTGTGTGATGTACCATCCTGAAATATTGTCAGCAAGCCTGGAAATATGAAGGCACTTTCATAGCAAGGCAGGGATGAAAGGAAAGAGGTTTGGGTTTGCTTTTTTGTTTTGCTTTGTTTCTTAGTCCTAATAAAATGTACCAGCGCGCTCTTAACTTCTCCCCTCCCGTTTTGTTCAGCGGAGAAAGGGAACATAATTCTCCTGCAGAAGAGTTACGGTGTTCAGGAGAGAGGGAAGAGGTACAAATTCCTTCCTGGAGGTGTCCGCTTTAGCCAGTGACAAGTTCAATATAAAAGCAAACCAGCTCTGACCGCAGAGGTAGGATCAGCATCTCCCTGCTCTCAAGTGCCCTTTACTTCAAGTGCCGTTGAACCTGGACATTTTAAAGGCAAAGATCCACAGGTGGGGCTGGGAGAAAACCACCCACAATAGCCTCTAGTTTGATGATGAAGGAATTCTCTTCGGAATTGAAAAAATGCAGGGTTTAATCTAACTGGGAATAACATCACAAGGGAAACAAGGCGGCAACTGAGGAATTCTCCAGCAGTTGAGTAAACACTTGCAGAGGATGAACTGGCCTTTTTGAACACCTAAACTGATTGGGGAAACTTAGCTTTTAGTGACCCGCCAGTACATCCTGACATCCACCCCTGTAAACCCGGGACTTGAACCCACCGCCAGCGTCCTGTCAGTTGAACCATAATTGCTTTGTCTTATCTGCTCTAAATTCACTGTTTTCAAGGTGTGTTACAAAAGCTATTTCTCTGCTGGGATCTATACAGGTGGCATTTTAAAATGTAGCCAGCACCCAAGTCTACAGAACCTGCTTGTCACAGAAAATGACACAGTTTGCATGTGACCTGTAATGACAGTTGCTAGTTGAAAAGAAACCAGAAATTCAGCTCTATCTTCCACACTTTGGTTGCAGCTGCCATCAACTAAATCTCTCTCCAAGGGCAGATGGTGCCCTGTACAATGAACAATTTAATCTTTAGCAAATAGAGAAACTTTGCCAAAAAATCCACATTTTTTTTTTCTCCAAGAATAGGCTGTCAATAACATGTACTCTCAAATACATTGTGATTTGATGACTATACTTTATTTATAGGAAAAAACAAAAATTAAATGCTCGCTGTCTTTTTTTTTTCTCCTGCAAGCCTGTGATCCTTCCAGATACCCCTGTACTGGGCTCTGCCTGTGTGCAGAAGCGATGAGGAGGGACCAGTTAAGTGTCAGGATATTTCTTCGTGCCTGTTAGATCTCATGTCTGCTGTTCTTTGTTACCGAGCATGTGTGTATCCTATGTCACCCTGAGGCCCAAGCTGAGATCAGGGGTGAAATCTTGGCCGTTTTCAACACAAATGGCAGAAATCCCACTCTCTCCACCAGCCCAGGATTTCATTGTGTCTCTGTGAAGCCATGGGGAGCTGCAGTCTCCAATTTTTTGTCTGACTCCATCTACCAGCAAAACAACTGAGGCGTGCAAGGAGGTGAAACGATTTGCCTGAAGCTATGCACACCAGATCTCTGGGAGTGGGAGTCGGGTTTTAGCACCCAGCCCGCTCTCATCCCCTCCTCTCCTGGCTACCTGCAAAGGAAGCGAGGGCGGGCTGAGCATGCATTGCTTCTGGCAGCAATGCTGGTTGCCCCTCCTGCACTCCCCCTACATCGCTGCCTTGGCCGCCCTGGGACTGTGCAAAGACCTGAATTGCCCAAACTATCAGGCAAAAAAAAAAAATATTCTTGCTAATTTTTCTCAACCTAAATAGCCCCCTCATCTGTGGCACCATACAGTTGGCACTGGTGAGTGGTTGCGTGCAAAGGGAGGAATGGGGCTGCTCCAGCCAGCAGCGCTCACCCCCGCCCTTGCCGCGGCTTCCATCCGCCCTCTTTTTCGGGGAACGTGTCTCATCGTTCCTGCTTTTAAAATACTCCCGGATCCTTTTCCAGTCATTCACAGAAGAAACTGCCTGCCCTCTGGGGAACGACTCAGGCTAACAGATGTCAGCATTTCTGCAAGCCATGTTGTTCAGGTGGATTTGGAGGATCTAACTGTATTTGTTCAGGGTTGTCTCGTAACCCTCGTGAGCTGGGCACTGCTGCACGTATTCAGCAGCTCTGATCGGGCTGCTTTCTGTCTAGAAATATGCATATATTCACTTACATACAAAAATGTATTTCTATGTGTACGCTATTTTTATATTTGTACATAAAATATAATGTATGTGCAGAAGAATTTTTGCATCTCTCTCAGGTCTCAGGTGGCACAATTAGTCCACGTACCTGCCCCTAAAATGTCAGCTTTGCTGGGTCTGTGCAGCCCGGCGATGGCATTTGGTGCTGTTTGCTAGTCCACAGTTCCCGGCAGCCCCAGATCACTGTGTTCACTGCACTTGCACAATACAAATCGGCACATGCTTAAGAGTTTTGCTGAACCAGGGCCACAGCGAAAGAAATCTGTCATACAAAACTCTGTGCACAGATATCAGAAGCTTCGGAAAACAAGAAACTCAAAAAGTGAAAGGTTTTGGGGTTTTTTTGGCAGATTTCAAGGAGATTCTTCTTTTATACCCCAAAACTGTTGGTCCAGGACAGCTGAGGAAAATCAGCATAACTTCACTGCCCAGCTGCAGACATGTGCTCTGATGATCTTGCTGCTGAAATCCAGAGGTCTTTTAGCTGGCCTTGGCCTTAGCCTCTTAGCAAAGTATCCTCAACAAAGAATTTTCTCAGATAAATGCAACTTAATGACTTCAAGTTTTTATTAAGTGTAGTTTCCATCATCCCAGGCAATGAGGTCTCTAGATTCCTCCACCTGGATATTACCGCCATCAGACAATTCTGTATTTAGGCAGACGCACCCCAGGAGCATCTGAGCTAGAGCCCACGTTTCGTTCCCATTATCTTGTTCTGCATTCTCATAAGTTTAGATCATGGGACAGAAACACGTTTTACTTTTACAATAAAGAAGACCGTCTTCCACACTCCTCTCTCTGTGTGGCTGAGGGCTCACGCTGAATATGCAGAGCCCGGTGCCTTCTGCAGGGACATGGCTGGTGGCTGTGGTGGGCTGCGCTGGCGTCTCCTCCTCTCCCTGTGCTCCTCTGCTGGGCAGAAGCTGGCTCTGTGCAGGGCACAGTGCAGCTCCTTGACATGACACCCTTCAGGATGAAGGACATTAGGGACCTTCCCCTGCTGGCATCATGCGGAGCCTCCGCGTGTCTTTGGGTGGGTGCTGCACCCTCAGCAAAGAACAAGAACTGAAGTATTAGTTTTCATGAGGGTTGTTCTTACCTCTCCCAAAATGCTTTCCCACCCTATTAGTGTGTGTTTTCTGAAACAAATATGTTCTATTTATTTATTTAATGTGCTGTTAAATGACCTTCTGGAACGCTATTCCTGCCACAAGGCTTTAAAATGGATGGGCAGGCATAACTTCAGAGAGCATGCTCCTTACAATCAGGATGAATCATTTGAGTAGTTACTGTTTAGATTGATATAATTTTAGTTATAATTATGGGTAACGAGAAGGCACTTAGAGTCTGTAATACTGTAATTCATAGTGAGAGGAGTCCTAAATGAAATAAAATATACCCAGATTTGCTTTTTCTCCCTACCTAGGTATTACGCACGTAAGCACGATTCTTTAAGGAACAGATTTTCTGCTGCTGTAAAAATCTAGCAAAAGTAGGTCAAAAATGACATCTAGAGATAACATGTTTGGTAACCACAAAGGGACTGTCTGTGTCTTTTTATTTGGCCTTTTAAGAGTCCTGCAATCTATTACTGTAGGTACAGCTGCAGCATGAAAATGTCTTGATCCATAGACTCCCATGGACTTTGGTGGGTGGGTCGCAGATACATATTGTCATTTTTTTTATCCCATTACACTAATAGAGGATGACAAAATGATATTAGCAAAGATCTGCAAATAGAAAAAAAAAAAAAAACCACCACATTATAAACACACGAACCTGCTGTCATCTGCCTGGCTCTAGAGTGCCATCACACCTCAGGCTGTGCCACTGAAGTGGTCGCTGTTCTGCACAACCCAAAAAGCAAAGAGCAACGGCAATCCCCAAGCGAAAGACTTGAAAACCAACCCATGAGCGGCCAGCCCATGCCCTACCCCCCCCCCCAGGAAGCTGCGTTGTTCAGTCAATGTGGCTTTTGGCCACAGAGAAAAGGGGGGAAGGAGACTGGAGTGAGCGCAAACTAACGCAGGGGCTCAGCCCTGCTCTCGTGAGCCAGGAGGCGCGCAGGGCCGAGGAGCGCAGCTGAGCAGCGCTGGTGCCAGCCGGCGGAGGCCGGGCACAGCCGCGATGAGCTGCTGACATACAATTGACGGTTGTCTCTGATTGCAGGCGTGTTTGAGAGCTCCTGTTTCAAAGGTTTCACAGCTGTGTTTTTACGGCAAGATCTGAATGAGGAGAGGGAAGCTGTGCCGTGGACAAGGAGCAGGAAGGTGCTCGTTAGAAGGAATCCTGAGTCCTGACACATCCGCATTAAAATAGATACAACTTTTTACATCTGTTGATGGCTTGATAATTAATGTTAAATAAAAGCAAAGCTTCAGTATCTGTAACTGATCTTTCACATATGCTGTACAAGACATCAGCATCAACCACATTTTCATCACATAATTTAAATGAGAGAGTTTTCTTTATGGTACAGGCTGAACCACATTCCAACAAATGCCCAGGAAGCAGCAAGCTTTGCCCATCAAGTGCTGTCTGAACAGCCAAGCTGCTATGCCCTAGACTGTGGGTGACAAGCTCTCCACGTACTCCCTGAATCTCTTAGAGACTTGATAATGAAATACGTAAACTACGACCCTTATTGATCAGGACTCACACTAATTAATTTCCCAAAGTTCTGTCCCAGCCTGCAGTGATATCAATGCAAAAAAAAAAACCCAAGGATGGAGACTTTGGTTGGCCAGAAGACCTAGGGGTGAAGTACTTATCCCATTGGAATCAATAGCAAGTCCCGATCAATTTTAGTCAAGCATGGATGTTACCATTAGTCAAGTATATGGCAGCTTAGCCTCAGAAGTTTATACAATTGTGGCAAATGGCTTTTATAGCAGTGCTAAACCAAAACTGCCTGCACACACGCAGCAGTGCAGAGAACTCCCTCCAGCTCCCAGGCTCCTTGTTCCACCTTACCTTTTCTCCAGCAGCAAAACCAGTTGAGGATATTTCCACCCTTCCCTGTTGGCTGTGTAGTCCCAGCCCTGCACTGGGGCCTCCTTTTGGAAGTGTTTCTGTGGCCCCTTGTGAGCTACAGCAGGGATGGATCCAGTTTACAGCTGGGGTGGTGCAGACCCACGGATGGTTGCAGGGTGTCCTTAGTGTTGCTCTGTGCGTGCTCCCCTTGTGACATGGGAGTGACCAGGAATATTAATAAGCTGATTTTACGCTGGTCTAGTACAAAAGTCCAAGCACCTCCCTTGCAACAAATCAAAAGAAAAGGAGGCAGGAGTCTGGCTTTTCAGTTTTCCAATCCAAGCCCTTGATAAATATTTCCCACTGGCAGGGAACCAGTACTCTGCTGTTACTTTGCTTCAAACCAAGACTCCTTCCCAGATTTAGCACTTTCAGTAATACTACATGCTGCTTAATTGGCCTAACGACATTCCAGAGGCAGAGTTGAATTAATCAAGAGTAATCAATCGCTCCTGCACTCACCACCGCACCTCATGTTGGCCCATGCAGGATCAGCCCATAGTTTCCATGTCCTGCAGCCATGAGTTAGGCAGATGCTCCGCACATTACAGCCGCTACTGAGCTTGATATGATCCAAGGCAGGACTTACGTGTCGGAAAGGTAAAGTCAAATGCCTGTGCCATCTCCGCAGTCTGCACTTGGACCATTTGCAAAGGGTGATTCTGCAGCCGGGAACGTGGCCGCAGAAGCAGAGCCAGCTCGTGGCATTACTGTATTTCAGCCGTAGACTTTACAATAGTAAGGCTTCTGCACTTCTTTAAAACTTGAACATGTAAACTGGCACAGCTTTGTCCTTTTGCCATAAAAAAGAATAGCTTTGCAAGGTGTGAATTGCTCTGGAATGTTACTCCTGAAACCTAAAGACAACATTTTAACATGTCAACATGGAATCCTTTTAATATCTTTTAAGTGGGAATAACGATCTAAGGTATCCGCCACGATTTCAAACTGACTTCCGTGCATCCTCACTTGCCAAAAGTCTCTACATTCAGCTGCCAAAACCTCTTCTTCCCTTCCAACAATTTCTCTGTAGCAGGTTTGGGTTGCCAATGCAAAACTCAGCATCACTGTGAAAACTGAAAAGGTGAAGATATTGAAAAATAAACCAAATTATAAACTAAATAGCATGGAGTCAATGGATTTTTTTTGTTTTCATATGGAATCTTTTTAAAAGCTGAGTTTATTTTACTTTAAATAAAGCTACTACTGAATTTCCAGTTCATTTGGCCAGAACAGGGAACACACCGCAGGATTTGAGTTGTGTTTGCTGAAATGTCCGTGGCCTTGAACAGATAATATATTTTTCAGTAACATATTTCTCTTTGCCCGCTTGGTCTTTTTTCCTCTGTGCTTTCTCCAGATTGACTTTCCCTCTACTTATTGCCTGCCTCATTTCTCACACTATTTTTCCAGTTGTTTTTTCTACTGCTTTTCTCAGTGTCTTTCTTCCAGGTTATAAGCAAAACAGAACTCAACTTTGAGCTGAACTTTTAAACCCACATCTTGAAATTAAGTAAAACAAGCGCCTTCTGTCTCTATATAGAAGTAACTTCACAACTTGAGTCACTTAGCACTTTTAGTAGTTGCAGAATGGAAAATGTCCATTGGAAGAACAGCAGCGTTTAGTGCTGGGGAGGGGAGGTGCCTTAACAACCAGAAATAACACACCAAAATTGCAACACAATGTGGGTACCAAGATGTCCACTCCTCATGACGATTTTAGAGCATATTCTTGGCTGGTAGTAGGAAGAAGCTCATTATATTGTCCAGGTTTAACCAGCATGAGGTGCAGAGTAACTCACTCAGTGGACCAGGCACAGCCACGGCATCAGCTGGAATTCACCCGCTAATCCCTGCTCAGTGATGGATGTAAGGGTCTGGGGGGTTTTATTCACACTTCTGTGACCTTGCCATTTTGTGAGCCTGTGGGTGGACAACATAACGCCAAGCTGAGCCATTTCTAGAAATTTCTATTGACAAAAGTACATACTCAATAAAATCTGGACTTGTGATTAGAAACTTGGTAACGATCGTTATTATTGTTATTCTGCTTGCAGGACGAATGCCTTAGTTCCAGTTCTCCAGCCCAGGCTTCCCGCACCCAGCCCGCCTCTGCGCGTGTCACTCCAATCCTGACATTGAACTCACAACAACCCGGACCAAGAAGACTGCCAAAAAACCTCCCGCTATTCTTCTTCATCCTCACTAACAATTTGGTAATGAAGTATTGATTTCCACTCCCCTGCTTATGGACGATATTAGATTTTCATTGATAAACTGCACTGGGGCTGTCTGGTCTCCACTGTCCCTTTTTGCTGTCACTAAAACAAAGTGCCACTGAAGTAAGATAATGACTGAGAACATTGATGTACTTATTTTGTCAATTTGTAACACTTGACAGGAAAAAAAAATTCTTCATAGTTTAATGTCCAAGTGTGCTACACAAGATGCAGTCACACTGGAAGCTTTACTTTTTATGGTAATGTCCATTTCCTATTTATAACCCCTTTGGGATAGTTTGTCTAAAGGAAATGTTTCTATTCTGTGCAGCTATTACTGTTGCACCTGGCTTGCCCAATCCAGTCATTGCACTAGGGATCAATACATCACAGTAAGTACAAGAATTATTAAGTTAAAACAGATTCTGAGCCAAAAAACCTCTGAACAATGTTAATCTTCTGTGCAAGTTGTTCAAATAGTTATGCTTAACCATGTTGCTGCCAAAGATTTGTTTAAAATGGATTATTTTCTGTTTGTTTTATTCCTGAGATATATATATATATTTAAATCTCCATTATGGTTTATGACGAGACATATGCGATGGAGTGATTTTTAAACAAAAGCACTATTGTTAGATTATTGAACATTATATAAATATAGGTATATCTATATATAAATATCAATATATAAATATCTATATATAGATATAAAAGAATAAAAGTAGAATTCCTTTCTCAGTTAGGTGAGTGTAAATCTAAACCTCTCTGTTGTAGTCAATGGAGGTACGCTGGATTTATGCCACCATAAATGAGCTCAGAGTCTGGTCTTCGCGCTCTCTGTCCGGCCTGGCCAGTGCGGACAGGCTGGAAAGCTCAGCTGGCTTCAAGTCAACCGAGACCTAGGGAGAAGGGGGCTACAAAGATGGCAATTTCAAATTTGTGCTTGTAACTTTTTTCATTAAAACTTTGAGGTCCCGATTTTAATTTGTGGAATATTCACGTTAATAATGAGATCTAATTAAGACATCCATTAAAAGCCCGTTAAAGTTAATTTAACGTAAAAATTCCAATAGAACTGTATTAGATTTTCTCCATTAAATTAACGTTATGGATTTTTAACGGATGTCTTAATTATACATTATTATTAACGGGAATACTGTATTTCGAAGATTAAAATCGGGTCCCGAGTCAACTCACAAAATCTTCCAGGATATGCTAACATCACGAGTCTCGCGGTACCTAGTGCACTGCTTGGAAAATCAGGCGCAGCCCTGTTTACTCTCGCTGAGCAATTCCTCGCAGCGAAAGCAACCTCCAGCAGACAAATCCATCTCGGCGTTTAACGATGAACTTCCCTTATTCTCAAAGGAAAAATAAGTCTGGATCAAGTTGTAAATCGCTACTCCGTTGCAAATGAAATATTCAAAGTATGCCAGGCACAAGTTGAGAAGAGGATCTTTCTCAAATGCGAGAGGGCTTTGCGGTGTCTTTTACTTTTGTTTTATTTTAGACGTTCAAGGATATAATTGAAGTGCAGGATTCACAAAATCAGACTAAACATGTTTACTGCATTCCCTGTGGCTTGTGCAGAAGGGCCGGTTTCGGCATTGTTTGGGAAATTTTGACATGATCCCTAAACTCAACATGGAGGAGAAAAAAAGGCCCTTCTTATTTACCTCCTAGGGAAAGTGTTGCCCTTATGCCACATATAATAGCAAATTGCTTTTTTTATGGCATGCATAACCTAGATGGGAAAAAATATGGCGCTTGAGGGAAGGAGGGAAAAAGTAAATGAAGTTCCAGGAATGTCATTCTGAAGTAATGAGGCATGGACAGAAAATATACCCCTCACATCATCGGATTGAGATGGCAGTCGAAATAGCTTCATTGAAGTGTCAGCACTCATCCATCAATCAATCATCCACAAGGAAAAATAGCGACAGTACAACGGGGCGGCTTTTATGGGATTTACTCATGGGCATAGGGAATAGCAGCTCAAATGTAGTTCTGACATGAAAAGCAAGGTGCTGATATTATTTTTTATGATGGGAGGATCATAAAGTGAATTGAGAACAGTGAGGTCTGTCTTTGCTTAACCTATTCAACTGGAAATGAACGGAGCTCAACTGGAAACGAGCAGAGCCTTCAGATGGGTTAAGATTGAAGCCTGCACCGTGCTGAGCGCCGGCCATTGACAACAAAATTCTATTAAAGCAAAATCAATGCATTAGCATTGAGCTCCTTGGAAACTGTTAAATTGCACAGCCCAGTTCAGAGTTATTAAGTGAAGTTGCACAAAGTGGGTCCTGTGGTGTGGACCCAAAGGCAGCAAGTGCTGCAGTAAAATGCAACTTGGGAGAAACCACATGCATATCCCAGCCCTGTTCCTTTCCCCAGGCTTTTGGATGCTCTAGAAAAATATTTGTCTTATTGCGGCATCCAACGGGTGAAGTTCCCACCGACTTACTACAGCCCTGATCCTGCAGCCTATCGCAGCTGGGCATTTCTCCATCTGCTTTGGTAGAAACCCTCCGTGCTGTATGTTTTGCCGCTTGCGGCCATGGCCGAGCCGCACGGATGCCAACACGAGCTGCTGCTGGGAGCAAGGAGCCCGGTTCCTGCAAGGGGGTGGCCCTACAGCCCCAGCCAGCCTGTGGCATCGGGCTGGGGCTCCTTGGGGCACCAGCTGCTTGGGTTTTGACAGAAAAGAGGCTTCGCTGCTGCCCCATAGCCAGTGAGCAGCGGGTGCGTGGTGACCGTAGGGAACACGGTCCCACCATCAGCCACCCCAGCCCCAGCTGTACCGGCACCTGGGACCCCAGAGCTGAAAACCTCTCTCAAGGTTTTCGGGAGGGCTGGTCCCCCCGTGGGAGGGCTGGCCAGCCCAGCGGCATGTTTTGCTCAGGAAGCTTCGCTCTGGCACAGGCGAGTGCTGGAACAACTCCTTCATTTAAAATCCGGCCACAAACCTTTATTACACAGTGCTAAACCTTGATTATTTTGTCTGCATTGCTGTCCTCTGGGAACGTTTTAGGTACACATTTGAATTAAGTGATTTTTTTTTTTTTACAATATGATATAAAAAAAGAAAATGTACGTCTCTCTCCTCTCTTTCTCTGTACGAAACTGGATGAGTTGATAGTTTATCTGTCATATAAATCAGGTAACACAGGAAATCATTGCATCTTTTCTCTGTCGTATCTACTCAATATCTATCGTTCTGACTTTTATTCTTATTGGAGATCATCAAAACATTAATTAAAAGCCGGGTGATCAAACAGCCGAATATTTATGATTCACATCCTTGCTTATTAACAAGTGGCATATTGATAAACCACATATCCAAGCTCTTTATGCTCTTGCACTGCAATAAAGCAGTAGGAATTGTTACCCTTACACACTGCTTTGAGAGATTTATTCAGAAATCATAGCTCCCTTCCTGCTACTGTCCATGTCAAAATAAGCCATATCACCTTAAAAAAAATGTTCTGTTTTAAAAAAGGGAGAAGTAATTAGCATCTCTTTGGAGTCTAATATATAAGAATTTCAGTGGATCAGTCTCAGGTGTTTTTTCCAGGCTTTTATTATTTAAGCTGAGAGGGAAAAGGACACTTAACTTTAAAAATGGCTGTCATTAGTACAATAATAATTGTTGGTTTAAAAAAAAAATCTTTGAGAATCCGCTAACAAACCTGCCCAGTAATTACTTGTCAATGCAACTTATCATGGGTTTTATTGCCTACTTGTAAAAGTATTTACAAGACTGACCTCCCTAGCTTTTTTAGAGATCATGGAGGATATAAGAAGTCATTTTAAAAATCAATAATTATATATTAACACGATAGGGGTTGAAGTCTTCCAAGCCAGTTTTACAGGCTATTGAGTCAACTCCCGCACGTTCAGATGGCAAGGATTGTTTCCCTAATTTTTGGTCTTTTTTTCTTTCCTTAATCGTGTTTTGATAAAATGCCGTATTTATTGACTGATTTATACCCACAGTTCAGTTCCTAAAATAGGCAGGGGTATTCCCACTGGGAAGTATCCGTGCAGGCTTTGCACAGAAAGCAAGCTGCCCTCGGTGATCGGGAAAGTATAAAAGTAACAGAGTTTTGGCCAGGGGCAGCCCCTGGGTGAGAGCTACTGAGGGGAGAATTGGCTTTCTGTAGCCTTGCGCTCTGCTGGTTCCTGATGGCCTGATCCTGCCGCAAAGGCGCTGCTCTGGTTCAAGCGCAGCAGCTCAGGTCAGCCCTCGGTTTGGTCTTGCGGTGAATATTATCTGGCAATCAAACCTGTTGAGAAAACACAAAGGAATAAAGATGGCAACCTAATTTTTGGCAGAGGCTTCCTCCCAGCAAAGAAGTGACTCAGTTCAGTGCCCGAGGCCAGGCTGGGCTGAGGCCACCGTCCCCATCCACGCTTGCCGTCGTAACTCTTGGGCTGGAGAAGCGCCTTGGCGAAGTGGAGGTGGATCTCCGTCACATAGGGCTTTTGTCTTTGCAAACAGATATACGATGCAATTTATATTTAAAATTCTCTCTATAAAGACGGTATTGATCACAGATTCCCGATCAATATGTTGCAATTACAGCAGGCTTTGAAGGCCATCTGTCCCCAAGCAAGAGCACTGATATAACCACCTCTATATATTTTGAAAAAGTGCTACTGGTATCTGCCCATCTTCTTACAGTACAACCTGACATATTATCTCCAAGGAAGCTGTGTTTAGGAGGTACATAGAGCTGTAATTCCTGGTTACTGGCCACCCCAGAAGCGACCCCAGACCAGCTTCTCCTTGGGTGCCAAAGTCACAGCAGGGTCAGTGGAATGGTGGGTTTGCTGGCCTGGTTTTCCTGCTCCACCTCACAATCTATCCCACAGGTTGCAACTTTCCTTTTTGCCAAACTTCTGACCTTGGTTGAAAATGATCAGCAAGAGGTTATCAACTTTCACTAAAGCTAAGAACTTTTCAGCGATGGTGCTGAAGAGTTTGAGCTGGCCATTAGTAGGTGTGAACTGAGCCTTTTTTATATGTGACAGGTTGGACCAGAGCGAATGTAACATTTTGAAACCTGTAACTAAAGAATAAATGACATGCATCTAAAGGCAGATTTCAATTCACATTTTATAAGACCGAGGTCCTAATTTGTCATCACCTGAAGTCAAGATAAACCTTTCTGTCGATGGCCCTGGATGAGCCACTAGGTAGCTATTCCAGAAAGAAATGCTTCCTTGGTTTTCTTTTTTCTTCTTCTCTTTATTATTTCCTGTAGTGGTTGACTTCACAAAAGCATGCAGAATTTAGGATTTTTATTCTCCAATTGTCTCCTGAAGGAAAATGAAAGAATAAAAAAATAAAAATAATGGGTTTACAGTGATGATAGAAGCCAACATACCTTTGCAAATGAACACGTGCCAAGTGCAAAATCCTGGAGAGAGGGTGTGCATCCTGCATGCGCTGCGCTGCGTCCTGCCGGCACGTCCCCAATCTGCCCTGCAGCTGCCTCCCTCCCATTGCATTTCAGTCTTCAGCTTTATTTATACCAACTTCTCAAAAACAGAAGCCAGATTCTGAATTCATTTATAGTGGTGTAAATCCAGGGCTACTCCTTCGAATTCAGTATATTTACCCTCTGTCTACGCAGCTCCAAACATTGTCCTCATGGTCCTAACCTTGGGTTCCTAACATGTTTAGATGGTTTTGAAAACAGCTCCAGCAAACAGTCTCTAGCTTTGTGCAGATTAAATCTAAGGCGCAGTCTGCACTTCAGAAGTTTTATAGTTATGTCAGGGAAGTGATTGCAAAACTTTGTTATTGATGTGACTATGCTGGTGAAAGTCCTAATGTAAAAACAGTTGTATCACTATAAAGCACTTTATACTGGTACAGCTTATTTTGCTTTGCTGGACCACTTTTATACCAGTGCAAGCACTTTTATCCCAGTATACTTCAGTCTACACTAGCGGTGATTTTTTTGTTTTAATTATGCCGGCAAAAATGTGAAGAGTAGATAAAGTTTAAGATGACACTAGTGTTTCTTGTACCAAATTGTCTGTACAATATTTTCCTTGAGAGTATTTTTAAAAGTGAAATAGCTGTACCACTGGACTTAACTGCAGAGTAATAAACTTCCAGTTCATCATCACTCTCAGCTCATGAAATGTCTTCAGGCCTTTGTAAAAAGCCCTGTTTGAGACAACAGATTAAATACTAATCCTAGCAGGTCATACATCTCCACTTGAGTTCATACCATCTAGCTGAGCAAACTTTTTTTTTTTTTTCTTTTTTGATCTAAGTAAAGACAACAAATTCTTTCATTAGCCTTCTTAGATGAGATAGCAGGAAAAAAAATCAATATTTTAAAATGAAAATGAAAATAATGTCTTGCAGAAATAGAGCTACATTAAAGGCAAGGAATGCTTTCCCTTGCAGCCCACACCTCCCCACGGGCATCAGCCCCAGGTGAGGGATGTATTTACAGAACTTAAACATCCATGCAACTGTCTCAAATGTGGAAGATTTATATGGGCAATGTTCTCACTTACTAACTAGTGCGTGTAACATTCAAAACCTACATATCTGTATATATCTAGGTAGATATGCAGCTATATACAGATATCTACCCCTATATGCATTCATGTATTTGTGCATGCACTGGCACACTCTATACGTGTGTGTGTATGTGTATCTATTTATAACCAGGCAACGATTCTGTGGCTGAAGTAGCAGCTGGGCACTGTTGGCACCAAGCGAAACAGCAGATATCTTCAGGATGGACAATGCAGTGTTTTGGCTTTATAATGCAGCAAATGCTGGAGTGTGCAATACAGGTTGCAAAAGCTGACAAGCTAAACAGTTCTTATTTGGCTCAGGGTACTTCACTGTCATATGTCTCTGGTACAATATGCCCTTCGGTCTAGTGCTCAGGCACCACTCATTAATCCTTTGTTGGTTTGGGTTTGGTTTTTTTTTTTTCTGTACATTTGTTTTGGTTTTTATTATCTTGAATATGTCAGCGCACATCATGCAAGATCCATCCCCATTTCAAATACTAGAGCGTAGTTGGCCATCGTAGCCAATTCGACAGTTCTGCTCTGCCCCAGCGCTTGTGGTATGTAGTAAGTTTGTTATTGGCAGCATCTTCAGGTTACATCTGTGACCCGTGGTGTTAGGTCTAGAATTTTGTTTAAAAAATAAATAAATAATAATAAAAAAAGAATCAAAAGGTCATTTCTCTTTAAAAAAAAATTGTATATACTACAAATCGCAAAAAGGAAAGATTAAACACATTTTTTATATTAACAACGCAAATGGGACTCGTTTCCGAGAGGACTCACGGTGACTTTATCTGTAGAATGTTTCGGTGCTTCTGCACTGATTTTGTAACAAGTGCATGCTGTATAGAATATATTGCCTGTATACTTAGCGTGGCGGGGGGGCCAAGCTGCTTTTCATTGTGCACTGCAGCTTGTTTGGATGAAAAGTTACGCCTTTGATGCATTTTTATACTGTACATATTTGTATATATTAACTATATTGCCATGTTATGAACACAGATTTTGTTATATTGGCTTGTTTCGGTTTCCTACAAAAATTGGTCCATAACGGGGGATGTTTTTTTTTTTTTTGTATAGAAAATATGCTTGTAATTTTTGTTTGTTTGTTTTCTTGGTCACCATCTTTTAAGGGTTCATAAAGGGATTAGAGATGAGTTTTTGGAGGAACTCTGAGCAGCAAGTCTGTGTTTGCATGAGACCTGCCCAATTGCTGGCTATAAAGGGGGGGCGGGGGGAAGAGGGGAAATCTAAGTCAAGTTTTGCTTTTAAAGCATGCTTAGTCCCATGGGAAAACTCATACATGTACAATTATTCTCTTTGTATTTTATCTAATAGTGCCTGAATTTTTTTTTTAATGTCTTCTTGGAGGAACAATTCATAATTGTCAAAATTTGAAACATTAGCTTAATTTTGTTTTCATGACCTCTCATTTCTCCTCCTTATTTATTTTGTTGCTGTTTATAATGGGCCCCAAGGCCATTTCTGACATTGCAGTGTTCTTCTTCCACATTAAGGATGTTTTTAAAATTACTAAGATTATTGAGCCAACAGGCTGTTTTAATCAAAACCATGTTTCACTTGGTTTTGATGATTATGAATGGTCCTTACAATGGAAAAACCCCTTTCTGCTGGGAGGACCGTACCACCTAGTGGCCCTAAAGCTTCATCACAGATATGCATCTTCCCAATATTCACTGTCTTTCTCAAAGCCTAGCTGGCAATTCTGCTTCAAATTATTTGCTTATTATAACTAACTTAAACTAAACAAATTGATAATGGTAATGGCATTTTTTTTTCCTTTGGTTGATTGCTAAATAAATTCGTATAATTTATACTAGAGGAGATTACTGCTTTTATTGTTTTGGGTTCCCCCAAACCAATTATTAACAATCAGGACTATGTATCTCATTAAATTTAAATCAGGTCAAACCTATTTATCTAAGGCCTTTTCTGATTTACAGGAAGATGACTGTATTCCAGTGCATTTAAGATGTATTTCTGTGTATGATTTTGCAGCATTGAAATCTATTAACAGTGATTTTTTGTTCTGTATTTTTACCACGGTAAATACATTGTAAAAAAAAAAAAAAAAATCCCTCAACTTTACCACAGAAAACATTACTTTTTATGCCCAGGGATTTTTTTTTTTTTAAATAAAATCACTGCAGTTTTAGAACTGTAATTAAAGCCCTGAATAATAGATCACACATCTTTATCTGTTGTGTTTAAAAGGAAAAAAAATAGCCCAAACTGTTCACATAATCCTGAATGCCTCATTTCCATAAAAAAGGTTTCTATACATATATTATTTACATTTTTAAACATGGTAATTCTTTCCTTTGTGGCATAAAATGTCTCTTTTCCACTGCAGCTATTGGAAAGCGACTGCTCACATCTGAAATGTTATCATAATTTGCATCAGGAAACCCAACTGCAGACATTAAGGACTTGGGTGTGTTCAATTATGATTTTGCTGGAGGCTGTCCCTCATTTTAATGCTGCACTCATTGAACTACCTTTCTGAAATCTAGCTGATATGGTTCACCATAGACATGCTTCACAACATCATTAGCTTTGCAAATGGCTTCATTTCAGTCAATGCAGACTTCAGTTTTGGCCAATTGTAAAATGGAAATTTGAAAAGGAAAAAAAAAAAAACAGATGCACTTAAAACATGAAAAGAATTATTTATATGATAAAAATATATTTAGATTTTCAAAGCACAAGACTGAACAGAAGTGCTCTTTTTATGCTTTCTGAAGATGTTACTGTTAAAAGTCTTTCTACATCAGGCTTAATAAATCTGTAATGACATTTGATGGATTGATTTTTGTGTGGGTTTTTCTTTTCTTTCTTTCTTTTTTTCCCCTTTTTCTCTGCAGAGAAAGAAAAAGACTGACCTGGAGAGGCTGTGGGAGTAAAAAAAAAAAAAAAAACCACAGGAATGTGCCTGTTTCAGTAAAACTCAGGAACGATTTCTAGCAGCCTCCCTTTCCCTAAATAATAATCACTTAAAATAAGAAAAAGAAAAAAAGGAATCCAACTACACCACGCTGCATTTGTTTCTACAGATCTTTTTCTCTCCCTCATCTGGCTCCCCTGACCACTCCATGCCTGGGTTATTTATGGTGTAATCTACAGCGAGGCATTGGGCTGCTGTCACACAAATTCAAGGCTCGCTAGCCATAAACCAGGCATGATTGAGATACCAAACACCCTTCTCTCAAGTGCTCCACCTCAGACGGATGGCTGGGTTTAACACTTAGTTTCCCTAAGCGCTCCCTTGTCCCCCGTAACGTCCCCCCCAAGCGGGGCCATGTCACGCGCCCGAGTGCGGCCGCACACGCCGGTGCCGCCCTGGCCGCGGTGGGTTATTTACTGCCCATGAGTCAAAGCTCTCCATGGCAGAGATCCCTGAGACTTGTGCTCATTAAATTTTGATGGGCACAGTCTCACCTGTTAGCCATACTTAATTGCCGTGGCTCCACCTCGCCATGATAAAATGCAGGATGAGCGGCAGAGCCCACCTCCAGACAGCCCGTGGGCAGCCGTGGTCCCCAGGGCAGAGCATCCTCCCCACGCTGCTGCCGGCCCTTCAGTCCCACCCACGCGCTCTCCGGTCGCCGAAGGAGAGGGCAACTGGCCCCACTCAGGGGGGGAGGCAAGTGCTGGATGTGTCCCCCCACCCCACCATCACCCTTCTCCTCGGATTTCCTCCACATCTCCCGCCTTTCCCAAGCCCCCCTCAGGGTCGATCCAGCCTGGCATGGAGGACAGGGGCCACCAGGGCAGCACCACCCCTTCTTCAGCCTCCCATCCCCAACGTGCAGAGCCAAAGCCGGTGAAAGTCTCCGCACCCTCCTCGCCCCATCACCCGCTCCCTGGTGTGACCGTCCCAGACCCACGGCTGCATGAGCCCTCCTCCCATTCCTACATGCCGGGTAGTTCATTAGTGAATACACTCACAAGACAGTGCCTTGGATCCTGCACCACCGATCTTTTTTTTTTTTTTAAGTGATTTTTTTTTTTTTTTTTTAAGGAATATATTGCACACATTTCAAGAAACCCCTCTAGGGTAAAATAAAAAATATATATAGATGGCTAAAATAACAAATGAATCATAAAACTTAGAGATGGAAAAGGACTATTAGATCATCCAATTTATCTTGCTGTCTGCCAATACAGGTTTGTTCCCCGCAGACCGCTCCCCAGGGCTTTGTCTAGCCTTTCTGACTTAACTCCAGCATGCAGGGTCCTCTGCCACTTTCCTGGGAAGAACAGTTAATAGTTTAGGCATGTTTTATAGGTACAGGGCCAAATCCTGGCCTGAAGGGAGTCTCACCTGCAAGGCGCACAGGCGTTGACCCCAAATATTTTAATGACTCCGCAAAGCAGCAACACGCGCGCCACAGGAGCGTGTTTCCACCTCCTGCCCTTGCGCCTGACTGGCGGCCCACGCCCCCCCAAAAGGCTGCGGGGCCGGGACCGTGGCCTGCGAGGAGCCGTGTCCCATCTGTCAGGCTGGGCAGGACCGGGGCTGGGCAGGACCGAGCGCCTGCCCGTGCTGCAGCGTTCCCGTATTGATGGAGACTGCCAAACCAGCTGTAGGCAGCTCTCAGCAGGCTTAAGAGACTGCTCTAATTTATTCCAAGGGTTTGAACTCGCATGTCTTTCTTTTTTTTAATTATTGGTGATACACTCCAACAGAAGAACAAACAAACAAATAAAATCAACCCTTCAGCTTCTCAGATGGATGTTTTGGCTACAGGGCAACTTTGAAAGCTGGCTCAATTGTTTTTGCTTTCATTTTTTGCTGCTCCTTAAAACTGTCTTGATTTAATAAAAGTTAAATGTTTTCACAGGAAAATCAGGCTGGGTGGTTTGTGATTCTTTTATGTACAACACGAATATTGCATTATTCAACAATTCAGGAATAAATTTAATTCTGTCTACCTTTGCTGAATGTTTTACAATTTAAATAGCTGGTCTGACAGTGAAGTCCAGGTACGAAGGAGAGATCGATTACCTCCAGAAGGGCACCAAGGTCATGGTACAAAGGACTTCAGGTGGGACATCACCACATCTGTGAGAGGCAGGAGAGGAGAACCTGGGACCAGGGACGGGGGTTTGCCATGGGATTATCTGGCTCACCTTCCTGGGACACCACAAAACAGGAAGGACCCGTGGTTTGCTCTCAAATTTAAAAGCAGAAAAGTGCGACCCGAGCGGGCCACCCTTCACAGACAGCCCCGTTCATCTCCCCGATGCCTTCCATGAGTGAGGGGTTACCCAGGCCGGGGGCATCCCCATGCGGGGCTGTGGCTTATGCTGGGGGTGCGCTGAGCTTTCCCGGGAGTTTGCACAGAGCCAATGCCCCGTGTGGGTCTGGGGCATGGCTGCTGAGCACACCACACCCGGCACAGCGGCCTGAGAGGTTTGTGTCACTCGGGGCACTTTATTAGGAAGATTTATGGTCCAGAAAACAAAAGTTTAAAGGAACAAAAGGCAACCCTACATACCCTCAGCATCTGCTCCTGGCTTGCATCAACTCCTCAGCCCCAGCTCAGAGGGAATTCTGGAGCAAACCAAGCTTTTAACTGGGCTCCAGACCTCAGGCTGTCCTCATGGAAAGAGAAGTAACAAATATCATAAGCAAAACAATCCAAGATGGAGTATAAAAGTTCAGGCTGTATTAAGTTGTTCCCTGCTACTGGGAAGTTCTTTCCTTGTTCACTGGAAGGAGTCGAGGCCCTGAGGATGACGATGGAGACCCTCCCAGGATGCAGCACACACAGACACCCCAGATGGGATTGGACTAGATGACCTCTAGGGGTCCCTTCCAACCCAAAACATTCTATGATTTTATGATTCTATGCCAGTGCTCATCTCACCCTGGGCAGTGAGCTGGGAGAGCCTCTCTGCCTCCATCCACCAGTTCACACAGGGAGCCAGGAGTGTGCCAGTGTTGGCCATCATGCACAGGGCCAGGCTTTTATCATGGCAGGAGGAAATAACCAACCACACCAAATAGCTGCCCGATTCAGGCTACGGGTACAGGAGGATGAACAGGGCCCTCCTCAGATGGTGTCTGCTCATCTGCCCTGGGTTTGATGATCAGCAGCGCACTTGGCACCACCAAAAAAACGCAGAAGGGATCTGCTCATATGGGATTCAGCCAGGGTACAGCGGCAGGGTAAAGGCGGCAAAAAATGGGGTGAGAGCTCTCGGTAGGTACCCCGCTCCCTGCTGCCCTGGGACTGTGCGGTACCTCAAACATCAGCTGCATGCCCTGAAGGAGTTCTTAACCAAGCTGTGCTTTGAGGAAATACAGTTCAAATACTGCCTTTATTTGTTCTCAGCACTTCACACCACTGCAGTCTTGTGGAGCAAGGTCCAGACCACTCCATTTTGTAGAATTTAGGACTTTGGCAGAAATGAGTTTTCTGCAGCCTGAACAGGAATCCAGGCTAAGCCCTTTGATGCCTCCTCTGGCTGTCCTGCAAAAGACACCTAAGTCCTTAAAATATTAAGTGCATCGCATGTCTAAAGGGCCTTAGTGAGGGAGAAGGAGACTTTTTGCAGAGACGATCAGATAAACCTCAACACTAACGAGAGCATTAGGGAAACAAAGACTGGCTGCACACTGAAAATATTTATTGCAATGGTACTGTCACTTGAAAGGTATTTACAACGTTTTGAATAGAGAAAAGACGTGCTTTTGCTGGTGAAATGATGCTTTCGTAGCCATAACGCATTTAGGGAATTTGCATAGATGTAGCAAGGAATCACTTTTGAAAGGTCGGAGAAACGCTGGCCTGCAGGTTGTTCCCACAGTGACCAGAGAGAACAGGGCTGCAAAGCTGGGGTTGGACATTTCAGGTGCCACCGAAAAGGAAACATTAAATTACATAAATGAAATATTGCCCAGCAAAATATGCCTTAAATATGAAGTATATTGTTTTTAAAGTGATGCTGGTTTTATGTTAATACTCAACTTTAATCTATAATGATGCAAGTATAGTTACAGTTCCTCAGTTACCAGAGCTGGCTCTCCACCAGAAAGTCCATTCTGCTGGTAGACTATCACTGATCCTTATTTTTAAAGCCTTCAAAACTTAATTCACCGAATCTGGCTTTTTGAGTGTGCAGTTAGGTGGCGTGGTGCAACTGGGGTGTGATTAAGGTGGCCCAAGACCAGGCTCTGCAATTCCAAAAAACCACTGACAAGTAAAAAAACCAAAAATCCAAAACCAAAACCAAATCCAAAGCATTTATTTGTACCAGGACATTCAAGTATTCCCATTTAGTTGACAAGACCTGAACAGCATTACAAGTGTATAAGAATTTTGTTTGCTTGTTTTCCTGAAATAACTAATGGAATATCAATAGCGCTGGAAAAACTCATCCCAGAATACGCTCAGGTTAACTTAAAATGACAAGCCCCTGAGCTTAGGAAAACAGCAATAATGCTAGGTTAGAGGAGAGGGAAATCACTTTTTTTTTAATATAAAAAGTCCATCTGTAAGCAATTGTGCTAATGCTTTAAAGATGATCAGCTCAGGCTTTTGGAGTCAAACAGGAACACAACCAAAATTCTTATCGGGAAAGAAATTTTTCAACCTGAAAACAGATTCTGTCAAAATGTCAAAGGGCTAGATTTAGGTTCTGCTAAGAGAGACTTTTACAAGACCCAATTGGAATAGAAACGTTGAGTTCAATTACCTTTTAACCTCAAGCCGAGGGAGGGAGACAAGCTATACAAACCCAACCACAACACCAAAGGTAAATCAAAAAGAAACAGAAATTAAGAAGTGTCAAATCTCATCCTGATCCGGCTTTGTGGAACGCACAGAGGGACCGCACGATGCGAACATTGAGCAGTGCAGTGGGAAGGTGGTTCAGGTAAGGTGTTATTTGCACTAAAGCTTAGCAAAAAATTGAGCCTGGAAAATACATGAGCTAAACAAGAAAGGTAACCGAAGTGCAGAGCCATTTCTCCTTGTTCAGCTGCGAACAGGATGTGCGAAATACCTTGGCCTGCTGGCTGAAAAGTTGGGGGGTTTCTGGAGGTTTTGGTATGAGGTATTGGAAGAACTCAGGAGGCAAAAATGCAAGTTTGGTGAAAAATCTATTTCTGAATTAATTCTGATTTCACTCAGTTGTTCTGACCTTCTCTTTTCCTTAACTATTTATGCTTAACTTTGACATTAAAATTTCACTGGGTTTACTCAGAATTACTTTATTTAGCAATGTTTAATTAGATTTTTGAGAACATACATATATGTATATTAAAAATTCGGAAGTACCCTAAACTGAAATAACATTTCATGACAAAATGTGATCTAATTTTTTTTTTTTTAATTGAGAATGGGGGGCATTTTTTGCTTTAAGTGAAAACTATTTCCTGATTTTCCTGAATTATCAGAAAACCAAGAAGTCTGTTGTTTCCCTGGCTGACGCAGGTAACGCTGGCTCCTCCTCTTCACTGCTTCCCACTTGTTCCCGTAAACTGCACCAAAGAGGGAGGGATGAAATTGCAGAAAGGTTCTTTGCAAGTAATTATTCAACAAGACGAAAAATCAGTAATTAGGTCGTGACTTTCACAGAGGATTAATGAAAACATTTTATATGTGCAAAATGAGTTTTAAATGCCAAAATATTCCGTAATGATTTATTAGACCGGCTTTGCTCATGCAGTTTTGTACCTAAGATTCACTCAGAGAAATGTCTGTCTTGTAGTGATGTGTGCCACATTATAAAATGCATCAGTTAATTAATCATAAAATCTTAAGCAGTCAAAAATAATGGTAGCCAGCAGCTAAATGGCACACTAAATCTGCTCTGTACCCATTTCAGTAAATATTGATAGGGTGAGAAGAGAAAAATCAGAGACAACGTTTCTGTACTACAGATTTCCTCTGGTTCATCTCACTTGTTGGTGAAGTTTTCTGGTCATGCTGTGATTTCTGCTCCACAGATTATTTAAATAGGTCAACATCTTTCTGCATGTATGGCCTATTCTGGGGCAGCTCTGTGTTTATTTTTATCTACTTTTATACAATTGCTAATTAATTTAGGAATCTAAAGCAAACTTGGCCTTAAGATACACAGCACCTTCAGCCGAGCGAGCTGCTGTCTCCTGACGGCTGATCCCTTCCCTTAGCTTGTTCCAGGCAGCTCGCCTTTGCTAACACTGCCATCTAATGCCCAAACGCTCGCCAAGCTCTCACTGGGAGAAGAAACGGTGCTGGGATTGCCTTTCCCACATCATCTCTTGATCGCAGGTGCTGTTGAGAGCCACCCCTTGGTCCACCCTAGACCTTCCACCCTTGATAAGAACAAGCAAGCGGAGCAATGGTGACCCTTTTTAGAAGCACTCCACCCAGCCACCTTTCCCCACCTTACAGAAGCTGAGGGGCATTTGCGAAGCATTAAAAGAAGAAAAGCAGTGAAGTCCTGGAGGCTGCAGAGCCCAGCTCAGCCTGGAAGCCAGCAGCAATGGTATTTTGCACGGAGGCAGCTAGGGATAACCTCAAACAAAGGGAGGAAACTTCTAAAAAGGGTGCAATATTGCCAAAATCCAGAGTTCCCCAGTTCCAAGCTTTGTTATCTTGCAGGAAGATCCAGCTTGGTCCAGCTCAATGTTTTCGAGAGAGAGACGGCATGCTGGCAGAGCTGCAGTCGGAACAGAGGCCGACACGGCAGTCTGAAGTGTTAAACCAGAGCATTTCGTGTTTTGTGATACCAAGCCGAACCCTGCCGCCTGCTGCCTCCGGAGCCACGCACCAACAGCTACGGGGTTTTGCAGTGTCTCACATCTGGCCCAATACTGGACTCGGTATCTTATCAGTCATGAACTCCAGACTAAATAGAATGGGGTATCATGTACCAGGCCCTACTTACAGATAATACATGTCAAAATGGGCGCTCTTGTAATTAGCATGTAGCTACTCAGTCTGCATAATTACACATGGTAATCGTGCTGTAGCATGTTTGGAAATGCTAGATCTCATTTTCCCCAGTAATCCTAAGTCATATGAATATCTTCTGTAGGAACTACTTTAGATGTTACGAATTAATATTAAGATGAAATTGAATTAAATGTACTGATTTTAATGTCATGAATGCTCTCATAACTATTTTTTCCCCTGAGAACCATCTGCAATTTAGAGACTTGCTAATCCTAATTAAATGCACTTTTCTTAAGTGTGTGCAAATGAACAGAGAAATCTGCTCAGTAACACACTTGCATATTTTCCTCCTTCACAAAGGGGAAGAAGAAACTGTTTTGTGATTTAATATTAGATCTTCCTCGTAAGAGAAAATGAGTGTTGCTTCTTCACGGTTTCAAGACATAGTGGTCTGACTACGCATCTTAACCGGTAATTCATTATGAGCACAGGAGGAAGATCCCTCAAACAAGTGTTCATAATGCTGATCCAAACAGTTACAGTTGCTGAAGGGGAACACTGTTAGTCATGCCTTCCAGCTCTTTAGATCGTACTTGAGGTCCTCTGACACCCTGCTTAGAGGCAAAACCTGGCACCGCAGGTTATCATGGGGCTTCATGGGCACAAGGGGGGTAGAAACCACAGCCACCGCAGACTCAGGAGTGCATCGCACCGACCCCTCCGCTATAGCAGCTCTATCAACACCAACAGTGAAAAGACACCCTGGATTTATTCACTGGCTCCATTTCTTTTTTGTTTTAGCCCTCCCCCCCCTAAAGAAGTCTCAACCTTTCAATTAACCCATTTCCCACATTTTGGAATAACAGGAATGGCTGGGAAATAAGTTTTAGGAGTATTAATGTGGCTCACACCTGAGAAACCAATTATATGACAAAACAGATCACGGTAACACTGAGAAAACCACCTCCAAAATCCCACGCTGTTTGAAGATGCAAGAGACTTGAAGCCAAGACGACTTCTCAATCTTCAGCTGAATAACCTTGTACTGCTTGCGTACATTTAACACCTCCTTCTCAGTCACTTTGTGAGATTTGCTCTTTAATTTGACTTTTAATTCAACAGCTTGCATAGTTCACAAAATGATATGGCAATGCGGGCATCTACCTGAAGCCATGGGAATACAAATCTACTGTCTCTAAGTTAGTCTAAGCTTCTCTGAGACTACTAAAGGCAAAAAGAAGGCCCCTTAGCACTCCTAAGAGGCTCCAAAGGAAAGTGGAGGTCAATAGTACAGGTGACTTGCAAAGCTCACACTTATTTCTTGCATCCTGTCTGCCACCTTGTCATTCAGTGCAGCAGGTTTCTTGATAGCCCTGCTACCTAGGCCCAGCCGAACGTCCACGGTAACGAGCCTCCAAGACCCCTCATTTGTGCGCCACAGGCACTGTGAGAACTTGCTGTTTGCAGAGCAAGTGACAGACCCAACATCACATCATTTTGTTCTTCGGCTCCCACTTTAAAAGCAGTGCTGTTGGGGAGGATAAAAGCTTCGCTTAAGTCAAGGAACTAGTCTAACTTCATCATAGCAACAAGCGGCAGCCTACTACAGGAATCAAAAGCTTAACCTACGAGGTCAATGAGGCTGCAGACACTCATACAAGTGCCCTTAAATGCGGTTTATTTGCATCTGGCATCTCATCTGAGAAGCTCCCTTCCTCTCGAGGATGAGCTGCCTTTGACAAGCCTTTTCTAATCGTCTTCCAAGCTCATAATCTAGTTTTGAAATACAGTCAAAGGTGTTGGTGAGGTCTGACACCTCAGTTGAGTTCTAAGAATACACCAGGTCTAGAAGTTTTTCAGAACGTATTTGATTTCAAACCTAGTTTAAGCCTATACAAATTCTGAAGCCTCGCACACACAAAATCCATGCTCCCCTCCATTTTGTTACCAGAAAGTATGCATACAATAATGTAATTTCCTTTCTTGAAGGAAAATAACTGAAAGAAGAAACAAAAGATTTCTTCATTAGAGAGTTTTCCTTTTAAGCTTCACAGATGGATTTTCTGGGAAGTGACTCAGTATTTTCATATAAGCAACTGAACAGAGTATGAATTTGGTTTTTGTTATTGGGAAGTTCTCCTCCTTCCTCTTCCCCCAGCGGTGCAACTATGACGAAAGGTCAAGTGAATATGAAACTCCAGGCAACTCATTTTAAGCTTTAAAAGCAAGACACAGAAACCAGTTTTGCAAAACACCAAGTCTATATTTACATCCACATGTAATAATATACTCAACTAAAGTGAAATACATCATAAATTAAATGAGTAATGTGTGCCTATTGCTTGACGACTTCTGGTTTCAACAATTAAAACAAAACAAAATGGAATGAAATAAATACATAAACCAAAAAAAAAAAAATCAACAATTTGTACCTCTATATATGCACTGTTATTTCCAAAGAAACATACAAAACCAGTAGTATCCCAATAGTTAATACTGATGGGCAAAGTGTATTCTGAAGTACAGGGCTATGCTGCCATGAAATAGAGTCATGTTCATTTTTCCATTCCAACCCCAAGATACCTACCAAAAAAAAAAAGCCTTGAGGGAAACTGTACCAGCATGAAGGGAGATTAAAAACAAACAAGTCTTAGGTCTGTCTGCTGAAACATTGTAAAAACCAGCCCCGTACATTTTAATCACAGAACCCTGTAAGGTACACAGATGACAGTTACAGCATGCATTCTATAAGACTCATTGAAAGATCACGCAAAAAAATAGATTAACCATTTTCCAAGTGAATTCATCTTCAAAAAATAGGCTATAAAAGTGCAAAACTAGGAAAACAAAAATCTAGATTATGTACATATGGCTCAGCTTATGAACAGGAAAAAAGGTAAATAGTGTACAATTTCCTGATACACAGCACTTCATTACATCGCCAGTTTACAGAGACATTAAAAATAGGTCCCATACACAGGAACTAAGACATACAACTGGAACATCTCAAGTTGCATAATGAAAAAACAAGAGTTTCTAGGTTTTTGCTATTTTACATTTGCTGTATGAGGGAAGAGAGCAAAATGAACAGTGCAAAATTTTTCATTTTTTGTTTTACTAAAAATACATGGAAGTCAAAGCCAGGTACAGAAGAAATTAACTCTTAACTACAGGCTTTATGAGAAGCAACTAGGAATGCAAGTCAAAATATGCAACAATGCTGCTTTACTGGCTGGTAACTGGCCATCTTCCCTTTACAAAAATTAAACTGCATGTGCATTAGAAAAAACTCTTGTTGTCTTCACAAAAAAAATAAATGGAGACATTCTCCCATTAACAGGTTATTTCTCACTTATTTTAAACACCCAGTAGATGCTAAAACTCGACATCAAGAAGCTTCCAAGCACAGTCAAGCAGGCTACACCATAGCCACATCCCTTTTGAAGTCTGTAGATCCCATATTCATGTTGCAAGTCTGTTTGCTTGTGACTTTATAGTTTGGACAAAGGTGCAAAGTAGTTTTCCTCTAAATGTAATTGTATTGAGTTTAGTACAAAACTAAACATTTGCAACATTTAGATTAGTATCGTTTCTCATGCAAGTCCTAGGTATTTTCTGCTCTAAAAGTTGTATGTTGGTAGAGATGTTCGTTTAAGAGGCTTCTCTGAAGAACAGCAACCAATGCCAAGAAAAGAATCCAACCGTATTTCAGGAACACCACACTGAAATCCAAATGTCAAGTATTGCCTCATCCTTGTGTTTAAAAATATGCTGGAAACAACCCCAGGGAAACAGATCCCTCCAACACATTATGGTCCTAACATACACAAGGCAGATCAGCATAATGTCAGCACCGTTGCTTTGATGTTCACAACATTTATAAACTGGACAGTTTCAGACAGTTTATTTGGAAGTTGTTTTAAAAAACTAACATAGTTTAACCAGAAAAAACAGATGAGAAACTTTCACCTTTACAAAAAAGGAGCATTAAGCCAACAGGATTTCAACTTCAGTATTTACAGTTTACCTGAGGTGCAATGATTATATATTCTTTCCAAGAGAAACTCTTTCAGCAGCGCTCAAGTATGTAAAAATATAATTCCTACCTAATATATTTGGTCAATTAATCCTAATGAAAAATACTCAAAAGTCAATGTCAAGATATACATTCTCCACACACCTTCATAACCCAATTGTTTAGACTACTTTTTATGGCTATTTGGTACAAAATGTTAACAGAACCAGTATCATAAAACTGTAGTGTTTTTATATACAGTACAATCACAGCTTAGTTCAGTAGCTTTCACCATTCATTTTCTGTCAAGGGATGAACTGCAGGTATAACTCCATAGAACATGCACTTGTGTCCTCAGACCTAGGGGGGGAAAAAAATAGTTTTGTGGTATACAACTATAAAATAGTACAACACATTTTTTATTGCAAGGAGTATCTTTAAAACATATAGGGAAATTCTTCCGCATCTTTGCATAAGTGTATTTAGAAATTGATACTGCCATAAGAGGTCTGCATCTTCCATCTGCCAAATAAAAGCCAGCAATCAAGTCTACTTTTGAAGGTACTCAAGCCCCAAGTAGAAATACAGGGAGAAAATTGAGTTAGCTTAAGAAAGCAGAACTAGACAAAGATATGCTTAGTAGGGGAACAACAAAAGCAGTAAGATTAGAATAATATCAAGAAATAAAGCAAAGTATTTTAAAAGCTGTCAACTAGATGTAAGATAGCTCTGCTCCCCAGATATGCAAAGTCTTTCCATAAAATAGCGCATGCTGGCCCAGGTGCTATAGCATTGAAGATGCATCTCCTTAAATTTGAATGAGGAAAATTATCTGTAGCTCTGGGTTTGAAAAAAGCATACAGACATATTTATTTATATTCTTATAGAGTACTTATCTCCTTAACAGTTAAGACTGTTGCAAGCACAATGGGGTTGTTAAGTTCTGAGATACAGCTACAGAACTGAAGAGATGAAGCAGGGGAATTCAGAACACCAGGCTAATTCTTTTCTCTTGACCCATTTCCCTAAGAGGCTACACCCACCCCTTAGTCAAACAAAGGAAAAACTATTTGGAACAACCTCTCCAATACACAAAGATAAACCGTCAAGGAGCTATCATGAAACCCTTACTTCCCTGTGAAATAATCCACCAGAAAGAGCCTTGTTGATTTGAGGCAATCCTGGTGATCTTCAGAAGTTGTAAAATGAGTAATGTCTACATTTTCAGGAAGAACTAACCAGCATAACCTCTCATAGGATTCACGAACTGTGATAACAGGCACTTCTTCCCATTTATAGTTCTCCACACGATGTTCCCCCACCCGCATGTACTGACTTAAGGGGAAAGCCCTTTCATTGCACACTTCCCCCAGTATCGTAACTAAATTAATGTATTTATCTATTGTTAGCCCTTCCATTTCTTTTAGAAAAGGTGCATCTATGTACTTTTTATACAAGCCATTAACCACTGTTCAAAATAACTAATGCTGCTACACCTGTATTCGGTTCATTTCCTAAGAGAAAGGGAGTTTGTGTTTTCAGCTGTTCTGGTTCAGACTTTCATAACCTCTCATCATGTTATGCAGCAACCTTTGATGTTATGAGTACATAATGCAACATTTAAGTAACAATTAGTTCAAAAGATTTGCTTACCGTTTCTTGAAGTAAATGATCAAGTCTTCTTGTCGCTTGGTCGAAAGTGTGCATTACCAATGAAACTTTCATAACTTCGCTTTTGTAGCACACTGCTAGATAAGTGTTGGTATGACACTGATCTCTTTCCTGACAAAAATAAATTTAGAGGAGTTAGAATTATTTCCTGCTAATCAAATCAGTCAGACATTCAATTGTGAGCAGGTCTACATCAGCATCCAGAGTCCCAGAATACCACAGATGCTACCACAAATCATCTCACTAGCAGGGCCCAAGACAAGATATCCCTCGTCCTATTAAAAGATTATAGGAAATTCAGTATCCAGAACAAATACAAGAGGAATGGCAAATATTAATTTAACAACTTTGTTCCAAGCTGTATACACATGATGTCCATCTCTCCAGATTTTGCTCATTTGCAAGAAATATCTTTGCTTAACTCAGGCTTTGTGTTAAGAAGGTTTAAGTGCTGCAGTACATTCTATAGAGTGATACCTACATATCCAGTTTCCGTATATTTGAAAATTGAATTCTGAATAGGAGTATCCGAGAGGAAAAACAGGTATACTACATTATTGCCATCATAGATTATATGGCAATTGTGACACTTCAAAGAGTGTTAATATACGTTTACTTGAAGACCTTTGTTAAGCAATTTTCAGTGTAGTATACAGGTAATTTCATGTTTATCTGAGACCATTAATTCAGATTTATATATGTGAAATCAATGCCTGTTCCATATTAAGTCTTATTAGCTTAAGCAAGCAGTCAAAAACACTTCATAAAATTAAGGAAAAAAGTAGAGAATCATTACTCCCACAGGATACAAAGAGCCCAACTGCCATCCATATTCCATGAAAGCTTTAAATGCAGCATTGAAAAAACCTAGCAAGCTTTAATTAAATTAAAATGGCAAAGCTAAATTAATATTTCAACAGAATCTACGAAGCCATTGGAGTGTGTCATGAGCAATTGTCTTTAATTTGCAGCCTCTGCCAGATCAATCAGCCAACAGGTTATCCTTGATAGCATGTTGCCATTGCAAAGGCAACTAATTTGAAAATAACACAAACTGAGTGGTTTCAGAATGTTTCTGTCTCTTCAGGGCAACACAGAATGGCAGAGCTTACAAGCAATAACGGAAAGCATCATGCTTTAATCAAGTTTGCCAAGTGGAACATATTCTCATGACAACTTGATCCAGCATTTAACATGCGACATAACATGTTCATAGGACCTAAATAATGTTGCCACAAGGCACACAGGCCCTTAAAAAAAGGTTTTGACATCGTGTTTTAGAATATCACCAGAGTTCAATAGAAAGACTACAGAAACCTGCAGGTCTACACCTGCAGTACTTTGCATATGATATCTTGCAAAATACATCTCTGAAGTGTTGCAACTCTTAGACAAACAGTTGTACTTCAGCTTTTTTTTTTTTTTAAAAAAAAAAAGCATTTGCAGAAACTTTCATCACCACTGTCCCTACCCACATAAAAACTCCACTACTGAGAAGTTTGTCTGTCTGCTACCCTCCGCCCTCTCAAACAACTACCAAGGTTTGTGTCGGGTACTTCTGAGCAGAACGATTGGAAAACTAGGAAATGAGCCTTTAAAAGCCTACATTTTATTGCATGGGGCTTTTATTGAAGTTCCTAAGAAAAACCCACAGAGGGGGTCTTGTTTCACAAGTCTTTCCAACGTAGGTAACAGCCATAAAAAGTTGCTTTTCTTGCCCTGAGACAGCACTGTGTAACAAACAATGAAATCTTTATTTCCATGACAACAATACCATCAAATTAGTTGCAGCCATAGTTTTGAGAGCTCTAAATAACAAGAGACAGTAGAAAGTTCTTGACTACAGGCTACTGTCTCCAAGCTTGTACGAAAGAGGAGGAAGAAAAGCCTACCACAGATTTTTCTGGCAGACAGGTGGAGCTTTCAAAAGAAGAACAAGGTGGATTCCAGTGAAGTCATTGTTTAAAAGTAGTATTGCATCAACTGCTACTTCAGTAGGCTTAACCTCACTAAGACTACTGGCAATGTAAGAGAATTTCCCTAACCCCAACATACTGCTGGAATGAACCCCCAGTAATGCTGGAAAGGAGCAAGACACTGCCCACCACTTAGTCCTTGGAGTACAGACTACTCTTGTCTAGCTGGTTGAAGCTGCAAGAGACTAACTTTCCCCTTCCTGTTTTCATGAAAATTAACAGGGTTTTATACAACATCGAGAGCATTCCCTCAAAATCCTGAATGTTCTATCTGCTCCACAGACACCAATGTCATGCAGCAGAAGTCCTCTCAGTGTAAATTAACACGGTTTAGTCCTTAAGGACAGTGATGATGTCCACCAAATGTTGACATCATACATCAATCTCTTAGCTGTTATCAACCATTAGTTAAAAAAGTCTTGCAAAGCACTGTAAATTCCACAACTGCATGAATCATTTCTGTGCTGAGAAAAACACCTGTAAGTATTTCATTCTCTCAGATCACTAGGAATCAAAAGACAGCAACATTTATCCTTCTGCCTGTCCCTCTGCATTCTATGCATAACCTAGAGCCCATTTTACATTCCTCATAGCAATTCATGGTACACAGACAACACTCTTCATGAAACTGGGAATTAACTCCATTTCACAACCACTTCAGTGAGTCAACTGTGATGCTGGCTTTTCCTTTATCCACTTCCTACCCAGACTGGAAACAGAACTGTAACACTTTCCTTCATCCTTCCATAACCCTAGCAAGCCTGAATATTTATGAAGCACACAACCTTAAAACAAGCAAACAAAAACCAGAACAGTTAGAGAATACATTTTTTGCCACATAACTAAATGCAGATTTAAGCTCTGACTTAAGGTAACACACCCCTGCTTGTTACAAACTCAGACTGCTTCAGAAGAATAATCTTACTGCTCCCACAGAATGGGAGCATTCACAGAGTTTAAGAACTTAGCAGAGACTTTAAGGCTACAGAGCACACACATACTCTATTCATTTTTATAATAGGATCTTCATTTCAAAATTCAAAGTCCTATATTTATAGCTAGGTCTATACTGACCTCAGCTCAAAGACTAAATAATGTCTTCTACAAATAGTCAGAAACTGATTAAATATCACCTAGCACCTTTTAATCTTGGCCTCCTGCTAAGTTTTGAAAAAGTTGATCAAGAACAAAACACAAAAAGCATTTATTTCATAAAAGTACCAAAGACTTCCAAATACATCACAAAACATATCTCTGCTAGCCCCAGAATTTCCCACAAAGCATTACTACTTTAGTGCAATGAGACACCATAATTAGAACAGAAAATATGTTGTCTTCATTTAACAAACTATTCTGTTCCTACTAAAAACAAAACATTACAAAACCCCATTGAACAACAGTGTAAGATTTAAAGAACAACAAAGTGTAAGATTTAAATCAGTTTTATGATTTGTAATACATCCTTGTCTGCAACTGAAGGGAACAATTGTTCATGACAGCTTTTTTTTTTGTAAGGAGTTTATTAATATTCCAAATGGTCCAAAACTTCTTGTATATTAAGCAGAAAGGCTCATTCCGTGCCACTCCTGGATTAGTTAGCATGTCTGGAGTGCTCTGATGAGCAAACAATACATGTTTGCTATCAGAGACCCATGGCAGCGGGGAGAAGGGAACTTGAGGAACTTTAAATCCCTCTTTAAAATTCAGACCTTCCACACCTAATTCCCCAAGCTAGGAGTTTGCTGAACCTGGATATTAAATTTAAAATCCAAGCATTGACTGGACTTGGTGAAATGCTAAGTACAGCTTAATTTTCTCTGTTTCAAGGTGGGCACACACATATTTATCTTTCATTCACCTTCCTTTGTAATAGTGTAAGACATTTAACTAGGAAGGAGATACAGTACCTTCTACTGTAGAACTGGTTACTTGGCTGTTGCTAGATCCACAAGAACTGTAAAGTGATCCAGAGCTATACGGCTCGTAAGGTTTGAGAACAGTCAATACATTAGCAGAATCAACATCATCCGAATTCAGAAGCCCTTGTTTGGTTGGCAAAACAGAAGATGCAGGTTTGGTGCGAGAACATTCCTGAGGTAGCAGATTTGCATATCTGTTTGCAACACGAAATCTGCTCATTTCATATCTTCTGTAATTAGCCATTGGAGAGTCAATATGTTCAACAGCTAACAGATTAGGTTTCATTCGTTTAGAAGACGTTTCACCATAGTCTAGATTTACATTGCTCACAGATTTACTACAAAGATAGTCTCTTCCTCGATGACAAGACCAGGCAGATTCATTTAGGTGAGAGTCGAGAGCCCCATTCATACTGCTGCTCACTAGACCAGATTGAGACACTGGGACACTTAGAGCTTTTACTTTAGGTTCAGATCTTTTAACTCTGTCCAATACTGGAGAGATACTGGAACTGGAGTGCATTTCTTGCTGAGGTTGTCTACAGTTATTTGCCTGAGCTCCAATGTTACTTTGCTGTTTATGAAACTTGAGGTTACTCGGGGCTGTGCTGCTGGAGTCAGTCACTGAAAAGAGAGGGACCTTGTTCTGTGGAGGATGACATTGTTTAGCTTTCCCCGTTTGCAATAGTTTTTGCTGTGTAGATGGGGAAGCCTTACTTTTATTAGAGCTAAAAGACAGGGGAAGCACATCTTTACCAAGCAGAGCTGGAGGGCATCCAGTGCGTCTGGCTTTAGCTAGAGCCTTGCTTCTATAGGCATTTTTGTTAACGGTGTCAGGATTGTATTTGTGCATCAGCCTCTGGTGCATCATTAGGACTTCCGGATAAAACGTTCTGTAAGTACAAAATGGACAGGTGCTGGGTGCTAGTAGGCCTCTAGTTGAAACCACTGAACATTCTTGTGAAGTCCCAATAGATAAGTTCAAGGGCTTTTCTTGAGAGTCCACCACAGGTTTGTGTTTGTAGTTTTCAGTGCACTCTCGCACATCATTCACATTTTTTCCATCCTTTAAAGCACAAACATACTGGACGTCATCTCCCTCTGATGCCACAGAAGCCTCTCTCTCTCTTTTATGAGGAACATTGGGCTGAGCTTCCTTTGTTTCCTTCTCAGCCTTTAATTTTTCCAGGTAAGGAGTGGACACATTCTCGTGTATTTTGTTTGAATTGTTACAAACGGAACCTTTGTTCAACTCCCTAGAATTATTTTTTATTTTTAAAAGGACTGTGCTGCCTATTGCATTGTTCAAGGGCAGAACTTCCTTTTGCTGCTTGGGAGGTGGGCAGCCCACAGCATCTTTGGCACAATCAAAAAGCCTCTTCGAATTTTTGGTTTCTTGAGCACCATCAGCAGCCAGCAAGAGCTCCGTCTCCTGACTCTGTAATGAAACTTTGCTGTCACTTTTCACGTCTGCTGCACTATCAGCTTGCTTGTCCTTGTGATGCCTCTCTAAATGATACCTCAGTGAAGTTTTCTGTGCTGCTGCGTACTCACAGAATTCACATTTGTACGGTTTTTCACCTGAAACACAGTTTTATCAGTAAATAAGTTTGATACAGTTTGATTTGAAGTCTTGAATACAATTAAAGACAAGGGAATAACGCAGACCGCAAAAAAGTAAAATAGATTTTTCTTTCGCCTTCCACATACTCCTAATTCTCAAACTCGTCTAAATCATTTAAACAACTACATCCTACTGCTTTTACTAACTACAGTGACATCTTCTGGCTACGATGAAGATATTTTCCACACGTTGGCTATGTATGGAGATGGTAGCTGACAATATGTTTGGCAGAGATAAGCACGAAGTATAGCTGTGGGTCAACTCCAACAATTTGTAGCCCTTGATCATACCACAAGTACGCTATTCAACAACACAAATGTTACAGTTCATCTATAAATAGAGCTGTTTCAAAAGAAACAAGGACATACATTAAAAGAAGTAGAAAGAGTTTGCCTGGCTGTGGAAAACAAAAAGCTGAACTCAAAAATAGACACATCTTTTTCCCAGGTAGCAGCAACTGTCAGACAATCAACTTATTACTTAGGAAATAGGCTTTTATTAAGAAAAAAACACCAAAAAAACCCCAAAACAAACACTAATTTTTTGCTAGACTGCTAAAAGCAGAAAGAATTATTGTTTTAAAATATACTGTATTCTTAAGAGTACTTAATGTAATTAGCCCTATTCAAAAATATTTACACTTATGTAAATAATTAATTCCTTCTAAGAAATTTCAATTGGAATTTTTTTTTTTAGCATTGGAGAAAACTTTGTTCTTAATCTCAATAATTTTGAAGGCAAATTCTGCTTTTTCTTAAGCAAAACCGAACATTCCATCCAACTGGATTCAACAGACTTCCTTCCCCTCCCACAAAGGTGAAGCCCATTTACCTGTATGAGTTCTGAGATGAATATTGAGGTAATAATTTGAGCGAAAATATTTTCCACAATAGCTGCATTCTCTGGAGGCTCCAAGGTTTTTAACTTTTGCTCTTTCCAAACCATCTTCATTTTTATCTTTGGGAGAAAATATAGCTATATTATGAAGAGCAAATGCAAATTTGGAGTCTCATTTAAAACTGTAAGTAACTATCTTAACTGTCTTTAAAGAAAAACACAGAATGACGAACTGTTGTCAACTCTTGCAGTCTACGAGCATCTTTTGTTCTGTACTCCTGCACACTTAGCAATCAAAGCGCAAAAGAGTTAAAAAGGCTTCTGTCTGTGCCAAGTAATACTGCGGTTAGTGACTGTAACGAAGAAGCCCCAGAGAACAAACAAGACGCAAAACTAGGCCTCAAAAGAAGTAAAGGAAAATTATCTTTACTGACCTACAGCAACTTAATGGAGAGTGGCCCATCTCAAAAATTCATACAGGTTATAAACTGTATTCTTTTCTAAATGGAGTGCTTGAATTAGTAAGCGTGAGGGTGATGATTCAGACTGTAAACCTGCTCTGCACACCATGGCAAAACACAGGAAGGTGTTTTGGGAAAGGAAGGTGGGGAGGAAGCTGGATTTTCTTGTTAATTGTAATATTATTATTTCTGTGCTGATCAACGGAGAGTTGTGCCTGTATAACAACATCCTTAGATTTAATGAGTAAAGCTTTGACAAATACGGGAATAGAAAAGTGACAGGGGTTGCTATGCTGTGAAATATGTACTCAAGGAACAAATTCACATATGAAAAACTGGTCCCGCTCAAGTGTAAGCAGCAGTAGTCACCACTGGAGGGCGGCAAGTACAGCATAATGTCTTAATAAGAAAGGGGAGAAAGCTTACACACAATACAGCATTCAAATGAACATGATTTCTTTGGCTGGCTGAATTGAAAAAACATCAAGACAACTTCAGTAAAATATCCAAGTCAAAGCTAACTAGAAAGCTACAGTGGGAAGAGAAGGAAGGAGACTTTTTGCTTGACTAAAATGTTAGATATGTAATAGATAGCTTAAAACAGTCCTCTGAAGTTCCTACATGTTGAAAGCTTCTATACTGAAAATACTAAGTACGGCTGAACTATGGCTAAGACAAGCCATAACTGTTTTAAACAGATAACATCTCACTAAGCATGACTCAGCATCTCCCAATGAAAGCTGTTGTAGTTTAGGATAAGACACTGAGAAACAAAACAAGCAAGTTAACATTAGGTAATAATTCCATTCCTTTGTTACTGGAGGCAAAATAAAGGGCTGCACATTACCAGAAATGGAAGTGTCAACCATGTGTGCCAGGACATTCTGTACGTTGTGTCTTTTCTTGAGATTATGCAAGTGTTTGTTCTTTAAACGCAGACTCAAAGCATGTCACACAAGAGTGCTACATTAGCTAGAAGACTTCTCACTATTTTTGTCCTCAGACATGCAATCTTTTTCAGTTAAAGAATTGTTCAGTATCATTTGTTTTTCTAAGACACAGCGAGATACAGGATTAATCCCAAGTAACATACAGATTGAGCCCGTCTACTCCATCGAAGAGAACTGTTAGCAACCCTTCACGGAAGAGGATTTAAATATATACCTCTCTTACACACACAATGTCCACATATTAATAGTCTACATGAATATCCTTATGCAATTAATTTAAAATTGCTGCTTCTGACATTCAGGCTTTCAAGTTATATACTGTTCCAAAGAAACATACAGCCTGCACTTTGATGGAAAAAGTTTGGATTTATTCCCTACTTCTCAGGATCTTAACAACTGCTAGTATTGAGCGCTGGACATTCTCTGCCCTTTCTTACAAGATGCAGGGGAAAAAAGTGAAACTGCTACGATTGCTTCAGAAATACTATTTGTAAGAACACATACAGGACAAGAAGGGATAAGCAGCACTCAAAAGCATCCAGTAAAACTAAAAAACTTGCTATTGAGAGGGAGGGAGGGTGTGTGTGTAAGTAAACAGGGACTGATGGTTGTTAAAAGTATTTCAATGATTCCAGTAACCCAAATCATAACTGCAAGAAGGCCCAAGACAACTTCAAAAGCCTCAAAATGGCACTGTCAGAGCTTTTCTTTCCTTCTTTTTTCTCTTTTCCCCTTCCGCCACCATAACATTTCATATCTCTGGCCACGTTTTGAGAAGATAACTGAGGAAGGCAAGCTGCATTCTTTGGCTCTAAAGAGTTCCTAAACACTACAGTAACAGCTATTTCAAACTTATGTGCTCAAAATGCTACTCACCTAAATTAAGTGTTTCCGGAAGCCCATCTTCAGATCCATCTTCAGAGCCTCCTTCTGTTCGTTCTCCTGCTCCATTTTCATCCAGACTTGCAATTATATCACCACAGCATGTCCTCGAAGCAGCTGAAGTCTCTCCATCAGTCCGCCTGTCTCTCTTATGTACTCTGGAATGAAGGACTAGCTGGTGGTACGTTCTGAAGGCTTTACCACACTCTGAACAGTGTGTTGGTTTCTCTTTGTTCTGGGACAATTTAGAATCCATCTCCATAGAAGGCACTTCACCACCGGCATGTTTCAATTTGTCTTGGGATAAGTTACCATTCCCTGTATAACTGCTGTTTTTATTTACTTTTGACTTCCCTGTAGTTTCAGACTGGCTACCTTTATTTGCATTCCAAATTTCACCAAGTTCTTCTTTATCAGAAGATGAATCATCGTTGTCTGTACTTCCTTCTTGCCCTGGTTCTTTATTTTGGCCATGACCAACTGCAACTTTACCTTTGGTAGCCAGCTGCCATGCTTGGTATGTGTTGAAAGGATCTAGTTCAGCTATCCATTTCACAGGTTTTTGTGATTTGTCATTTTCTGGAACCAAGTTTGGTCTCAAGTTCAAGAATCGCAAAAATTCCTCTCTTTGAGACGTTTCTTCTGTATTAGGTTCACCAGTCACTTGGGGGCTTTCACCATTGGGTACTGATTCTTTGGTGTGCACTTTACTGTGCTCAATTAGAGTCTCTTTATTGAGAAATAGGAAACCACAAACCATACAAATTTTGTAAGGTGATGTTACATTTTCAGTTACATGCTCCTGCACCACCTCATTTATTGTTATGGGGCTTTCAGAACCTTGTTGGTGCTTGTTTCTAGAACCAGGCTTTCCAGTATGTGTTCTCATGTGATTTTTGAGGAACCACGGCTCCTTAAATCTTCTTCCACATACATTACACCAATACGTGAAAGAATCTTTATGCTTTTTCATGTGTGCCTCGACGTCAAAAGCCTCATCAAATGTTTGTCCACAAACTTCACAACTAAGTTCTTCACTGTCCTTTTCATTGTTCGGTGAAGGCAAATTTGTTCTTACTTGACATTTATCTAGAGGACTAAGATACTCTGCTTCAACACGCAGAACAGCTGGTTCACAAAGAGTGGGCCTATGCTGAGTTAAAACATGCTTACCAAGTTCTTCAGGATGTTTAAAAGTCTCATCACAAAACATGCAGTCCAGAGGCATGCATCCCTCAGCTTGCATGAGAAACTTTTCTTGCAAGCTTTTGTAAGAAATTGTGTTTGTTCCTTTTATTGTCATTGAGGCATCGTTATTCTCCATCTGTGCACCAACAGTACTGGCTATTCCATCCGGTCCATCCATGTATGCCAAGAGAGGCTGAGTTGGCATGTTTCCCACGTTCTGTTCCCTATTACGTGTTTTAATGTAAGGTTTCAGTTCTTTGGGGATGCTCACTGATCACAATAAGGACACTTGTAAAGTTCTCCAACATGTGTTTACAAGTCTGCTAAGCTAAAAGACCTCTGCCAGGAAAAAGATTTTTTCCACAAGCAAAAAATTATTTCTTTTCCGTTTTTATCTGTGTTCACACATCACTGGAAGTATATCCATCGGTTCTCTCAGTGATGGGATGAAGTTTTTTCAAACTATTTCTTCTGATTTTTCAAGTCAGTAGAAACAGTCAGTTGCACTTAGTTTCTTTGTACAAACACTTCAAATAGTTGCATTAGGAAAAATACACTCAAGGACAAGTTCAGTGCCACAAAGAACTCCAGCACCTGGAGAAGAGAGAAAAGAGTCAGTCAGACTTTTCAAAAGAAAGGGAAGGTATTGTCTCCCAAATAATGAAAACATTGGGGCTATAGAACTATTGAATGCTCTTGAACACAGAAGGCATACTTTTAATAAATAGTCAACAAGGGACAGGCTAGAAGACACTGGTCACTTTTCTACCCACCATAGTTGAAATAGTATGGTCTTGAACATCCCTGTATTCTATTAGCTGGGCTTCTGTATTAAAGATTGCTATATAAAGGCAATACTTTGTCTATTCTAAACCTACTCTTACCCAGTTACGTAAAGCTGCTGAAACCATATTTCAATACATAAATTACTAAATTCATAACAAGTAAATGCAGCAAGCCAAAGTAACCTTTCCTCGACCCTGTGAAACCAGTGTTCAGAGGCACAGTAAAACTTCACTTGTTTGTTCTCTAAAGGCTGTTGAGCAAAATACTTCCCCCCCCCCCCCCCCGCCCCCAAGACTAGACAGCTTGGAATCGGCTTTCATAGTTCTGGTACACAGTAAGCGTCAGTACAAATCTTTGAATTAAGTACTCAAAGCTTTTACTGTCATCCACAGATTTACAGTGTCTGAGACAATTTTGGTCTGGCACAATTAGATCATCTCAAAGTTTGAAATAAACTAATCATACTGTTTCTTGAACAGGAGTTTAGTATTTAAATCATCTGGGAGGTGAACTTAAAAAGGAAACACTTCTAATTTCAAATTGCATGCCACAAAAAAAAAGTCTTCTATTGATTATACTCAAAAGGGAAGGTTTAAGACTCCACAAGATTAAAAAGGGTTATAATATAGTTAATCGTAACTCAAATTTAAACTTTTAAGTCTATAAGAGTTATAATGTCTGCTAGCAGCAATTAATGGCCACCACTCTTTGGGCTGTCAAATTCTAGCATTGTGGAGTTCAGGACTCCGCTTGATCAGATTTTTGGATAAAGGAAGTGTCTGCCAAACTAATACAAGACCATATAAATTGAAGAGGAATCATTCCGAGATGAGGCACATTTCCAAACACATGAATATCCAATGAAAAGAATATATTCAAAGTTTGACTCAAACTTCAAACTTTTGCAAATTATTTCATAAAAGACAGCTGGCCAGTGATTCACATAATTTGAATTAACATGCCTCAAAACACAATATGCTCTATAGCTCTTATAGCAGAAGACAGAATGGGCAAAGTAGGGGTTTAAAATTCATCTCAACTTCTTCCTCTGCCTTGCTTTTATTAGGAGAAAAAAAAAAGGAGACATTTCATTCCATTTCAGCCAAAGAAAGGGTAACAATTCAAACACAACCCTGTAATAATAGTTCAGGCTACAGAGATACCCATGACAAGTAGTTGTAGCCAGTAAAGATACAGCTAGCTATGCAGCTAAGGTTACTTTCTCCAGCCTTTTCTGATCAGCAGTGCTGCTCAGACAGAAAAAGGTGGTCTTAAGCCATTAAATCTTAAACCACTTCACTAGAAACCAGCCACCAGAACTTGAACTGTTTACACAGTTCAGTGGCCCAAACATATTAGATATGCTCCAGATAACGCTCCTGCTGGCAGAACCAGTATGTCTAACAGCCATGGGAGGTTAATGGGACAGGAACTTTAACCAGCTGCAGTGAAAAGGCAACCACCTCTATCTATAGAGCCAAGGTTTGATATGATGCCTTCAATTATATTGGATACCTTTACCTACCACAGAACAAGCCAAGCCCAGGCAAGATAACCACCTGGGAAAGGAAACATGACAACATGTTGCTAGGAATAATAGATCCAACATCTCAAACACTTTATCCACTCACTGCACTACAGCCTTGCCCTGAGAATACTCTGGTTTTAATTTGAAAAGTTAACAGCTGCTTTTCCACCATCATGCAGATGACGAGATCCTGAAGCCTAATGAAGATGGGTTTAAAAAAAAAAAAAAAACCAAAACCCACCACAATACTTATACAGAATAAAATTCTTGTTGCCAGTTGCTCATCTTCCATTCCCCCCCACACACCTCCAGAGCTTAGCATCTTCATTGTCCAGTCCTCTAATCCAGGTCTAGAGAATGATCAAAACTAACAAGAAGCTTCTAGCTTTTTTAAACCCAAGTTGTTTCAGGACTGGGCCAAAGACTCATCATAGGCTAAGCTAAACACAAAATGGAGGGATCTTGGGTGGTAGGGTAGAGAGTGTAAGAGGGAACAGGCCACTGGCTGACAGAGCGATAGCAACAAAACGTGGATTTTCTGCAGCCAAAGTCTCTTTTCTAACCACGCCCTTTACCCCCATTTTCAGTTTTATCACTGCCATGATTAACACTTCCTCTCTGTATAAGGACTCCAAAATCTTTTGTAATAGACAGGTTCAGTCTATGGTGTGACACTTCTGAATCACTTCTACAACTGCCTTTGCTTTTGCCTTTCTTCCTTCCCTATTCAGTTTTGACTTTCTGGCTTTCACTCACCCCCTACAGGCAGGTGAAGAAGCTGTAACAAAAGTTTGAAGTCAAAGTATTCAAAAAGCTTTCCCTTTTGTAAAACATAAGTAAAAACATATCAAAGGGTGCTGGTTAGCATGTTTTACTTCATGTTTCAACTTGCCGTTTTGTTCTATTTCTACAGTAGTTTTAAGAGGTATTTTTTACACAACAGGGTAACATGCTGTGGCAAAACTCATGTGCATAAATGGTGACTATCTGCCTGAAAAAAATTTATTTGCAAACCAAAAATGAATAGCAACTCTGGAAGGCTCCCGAAGACCAACAGCAAATATCCAGGTGAGATAAACTGAACAAACTTAAGAGTTTACTGCATTTATGTTCAGAGCCACACATAAGTACTCTGCAGTAATAGGTATAAGAATCATCCTACAAAAAGGCCAGAGGCATTTCTGAGGTATGAAGTCTAGGCACTCTGGTGTTTGGCTCTAAGTCCCACGTAGTGAATCGCTGAGATTTGTCATCAGCTATTTCCTTGCTAGTGTCTACAAATACAGAAAGAGCCGATCATACTTTATTATGCTTCCAAATTTGTGGCATTACAACATATACACAATACAGCAATGAGAATTAAATAGAGAGAAGACACATGAAAACCAGCAGAAATCCACACTCAATCCCCTATCCCCCACAGCATTCTGGGATGAGATGAAGGTGGAAGAGACACCCTTGTAACAGGGACCACCACACACAGTTCTACTCAAACCTAATGTAGGATAATACAAGCATTTTGTAAAACCCACATGCTTAAAGATTTATTAGAATTTAAGGGACGGGCACAGATCAAGTCTAGGGAAGGCCCTAGGTTGGTCACTGATGTGTGAAAAATCCACCTCAATCAATCAATAACATTTTCTCTGGTAAACCCTTTGAAAACGGGTCTGTTCCAATCTCATCTCATTTGAATGTATCAAAGCAGACATTACTCAGCTGTTTAAAAAATCTAAACCTGCCCTCACAACTGCCTGTGTAAATACAGAACATTAGCAGACACCCAGATTGTGAAAGGAGTTTTAACAGGAGTTTGGATCCAAATCTGACTAGGTATCAATAGGTTTGAACAAGCCCTTTGGAGATTCCTTCCATGGCTCTTCAAAGCACTTCACACACCTCCACCAACCTGTGTTAGCTGCTGAACGCTTTTCAAACTTTCACTGTTTTTAATAGGAGGCTCTGAACAGTTTTGAAGAACTGGCCACAGCTCATCCTCTAGGCAGCATTGCAAAGCAAGATATTCCTGCTTTAGGAATCTGAAATGCCTGTTTGCAGTTCAGGCAACTATTGTTTGTGGATATACCATCATATACGGGACATAGTACCTATAGACTGAAAAAAATGCAGGTAGCATTTCTGAAGAAAACTGCAGATTCATCTAGACAAAATTATATTGAATCAGAGAAGAAAAAAAAGATAACACTACTAGAGTCAGAAGGTGAACTACAAAGCTCTAGCCTTATTTTCATATCTGGTGATTACACATTTCACTGATTAGATACATGGATTTTATAAGTAGGCACAATTTTATGTTCTCACTGTTTAGACAAGCTAACACATGCTAAAACTACAAACCAAATATCTACATCAGGATTTTATCCATTATTAACAAAACCTTTCCTCCTAGTGAAGATAATATTATGCCTTGGATTTGAGGACCAAAAATGCTGATTAATTACATTCCTGTTATTACAAACCCTGTAGGCAGCAGCAAAACTGTCAAGAGTTGCCTTAATTCTGTACTGTTGCTTCCTTGGGAATGCGGACAACCCGCAGTTTTGACAAGCACTGTAACTATTTGTGGCCGAAGGTCCGTAGATTAGCTCAACAAAAAAATAAAGTACCTGGGGGTTTCTTCTGCTGTCTTCCACTTTCAGAAGACAAAAGAACAGACACACCAGTATCAGTCAGAGATACCGAGTAAAGGAACAGAACAAAACAGGAAATCCTTCCTTCCAATAGCTGAAGAGAGATAAATGTGCTACAGATTAACTCAAGTTTGAAAATAAAGAATTACTATCCTTCCTCACAACAAAGTGAGTCAAGAAATCTTGACTTCTGACTCCTCTATGCATTTGTAAATGTTAATGTGCATCTCGCACCAGAGTCCAGGGCCCACACGTTCCAGTGGTTGCTGCAACCGCCTTGAGGTGAATGAGCAGGTCAGGAGGAACTTGCCTTGCTCAGCACACCTGGCCATTTCCTAGAAGTGGCAAATTCTTCTCAACTGCCAAATGCCATCTATTGTACTTTAGTCTTCCAACAGTCCAGAGCCTGAACATTTAGTAAACTTCAGTTCACAACTGAGTCATAACTGGCTATACGGCCTTTAGTCAAATGTTTCAACAGCTTTGCAGCGATACCCATTATAAACAGCACAAAACATATGTAAATAAAGATCAAACTGGACAGATGAGAACATCTTGTTTTCATTGCACTTGCCACACAACCTAAGAACCACACCAAAATGCTGCTGCATATAAATGGATTATTAAAACAGAAAATTTTTTAATTAAATGCCTGTAGAGAAGTTTAATTTATTTTTATTAAATTACACAACCAAAGACAACATATTACAGTCTAAAGTTTCTTTGGGAAATACCTATCAGTAGTAATTTTATTGCATTTCTACTTCCTGCATTTCAAAATTTCCACGAATATGTAATAAAAACTCGAGACACACCTTTCAGAGAATAGCAAAGTCTAACCATTGAATTTCCCATTTTAAACACTACAAAGCACTGGGAATAAAAGTTGCATAGCTACTATCAGGAAAAAAACTATACCTTGCTAATTCTGTGCTAGCAAAACTATTGTTAAACTCTAAAAAGCAAGCTGGAACAATTACAGAAGTTAACCTAGTTGCTGCAACACTTTCTTAAAAACAGAAGTGAGAAAACTAGAAGAGTTACAACTAAGTAAATAACTTAGTTACTTTTCTGGATACTACAAGGGTACGTACTCAGACATAACTACCTCAACAAACTGTTAGCAGATCCTTAAATTCAAGGCAGGTAGCAAAGCTATCTCTGTTTAACAGGTGACCAAAGTGTCTTCCACTGTCCTACTAAGGTTCCACAAGGTTTCAAATCCTCCACAACCCAGTGCCAGCAAAGAACAAGAAACCTATGGTCAAAAACCCACCACAGCACCAGCTGCTGCATATGAACTACCTTAATTATTACTGTGTCTACTTGACTTGAGAACCTTTCCCAATTCCACTTTAAAAGAAAAAAAAAAAAATACAGTTTTCCTCATGTTTCAAGAAGTTTCACAATATTAAGAGTCATTTTATGTGAAACATTCTTTTCTCTCGGTACATTTATATGTCAGAACAGTTCGCTGCTCTTTGTCATTGCTAATGAAATATATTTTATACTACTGATTGCTTATCGGAAACAAGTTATTTAAACACCTTTTTCATTACAAGCTACAAGTTTTGCTTTTTCAGAACAGTTGTTCCAATTCTAGCTAATGAACATAAATAAAATGAACCACTTAACATCACTTTTTCCTCATTGAGACCACAAATAAAAACTACCTTATGGATATTATCTATTTTGCCTGGGCATATCTATATTCAAGTATAATGTTGACCATAGGCAAAGTAGCTCATGCATAAATAAATACAAACTTCAAATTCTCAAATAAAATCCTGAGCTGAGGTTGAATTTAGCTTATTTAGAGCATTTTTTTCTATATATACATCTATATCATTGCATAAAGTTAAGCCAGTTGCACCACACCTAGTACACACAGAGGATATTAAGCAAAAATACCACCCCCAAGTAGTTGCTAACAATATTCCAGAGCTCCAAACTCTTGAAATAGTACCTATGGTGGGTGTAGCATTTGCAGAACCCACCAGTGTACCATTGTACAAGCAGTACTGGTGTGCTGCGGCCTTCACAGGCTCCTACCTTCAGTCAGAAAGTGAAGCAAGGTGACGTGGTGATGTTCTGATTTACCAATTGCTCCAAAACATTAGTCAGATTTCCAAACATCCACGGTATGAAATTTCAAGTTTGTCTCTACAGGTGTTAGGGTTTTTATGGCAACCACATAACTTCCTCTCTCTATTTAGGAAGAAACACATACATCTCACTCTTTGCGCAATAAGGTGTTTTCCTGCATTAGATAGAAATGTCTTTCCTACCCCAACTTGAGGGAAGGACAGGCCCAAAATCTAGGGAAGACAACACTATTTGCTGCATAGACTGTGACCTTATTTCTGAAAGAGTACAACTGCCCATCTGCCTATTACTTAAAACACTGGAAAGCTATAAAAGTCAGCACAGATAAAACATTATTTTGCAAAACAGCAGAGAAGTCAGCTTTTCTTCATAACACTACGTGAAGTCAACAACTTACTCTTCATTACTGTGTGTTCTATTGCTTTCTAGGGAAGGGAAGAGCTACTCCCTTCTATCTTGTAACAGTAAATCATTTTAACACAACTTCCCAGTGTATGTCTTTGTTAATGGAGGAGCACAAGAGTACACCTAACATTGTTTCTCATCCACACGTTTTTATACGAAGCTTTCAAGTACAAAAATGTTTTTAAATAAAGTTTGTTAACAGTTCAGTCTGATAAAGAAGAGCACAAGTACCTTTAAAGGAAACGGAGATTTAGGGGGAGGAAGGGGAGGAAGAGAGTTTGTTTCAGTTGCAGGAAAGATCAAAACGAAGACGTTAAGGTTGAAAAGAGAACATAAAAGATGACCCCAAATTGGAATTTCCACTCCCTAAATCTGCAAACTTAAGTCCCCTTGTTAGTCTTCATCCTTGAGGCTTGAAGTTTTCAAAGTTACCCTAAACTTAAACTTTTAGAGGGGTTTTCACGGCTTATCTTTCTACCCTCTCTAAGAGAGAGGCTACTCTGCTTTCCTCGGTCACAGTCCCTTCTAACAACATGACAGAGCTTTCCAATGCAATGATTCTAAGACAATTCATAAGAAGAAACAGACATATACACCAGAATGCAAGAATGTTATTACCCAGGCATTTCTCCACAAACACTTTAGAAAGATTTTGTACTGAAAGCTCATTTGTAGTCAGATAAGACAGACACACTTATAAGTCCTTTTCCCCCTGAAGTCTAGCAAACAGGATTTTAAACACCAGTGGAAAATAACTAGTAGTTAATAATGAACAATATTAGGAAAACTCCCTCCCCCCATTTCAGACATCTATACTAATAGAAACAAAGGATATCCTTTCTCTAAAAAACCTTTTCCTGTGGAGTCCCTTTTTCTTTAAGGCTATATGTCTAACAGTGTTTTGGCAGAGGATGGATGAGCTGAATGTGTCTCCTCAGTGAACTGAATGCCTCTTCTATCAAAAGATGTAATTATTCCTTTTAAAGCAGAGAACATATAAGCTTGCATCATTTTGCACATGTTTTTCCTCCACTGAGCAAGAGCAAATATAAAAGAGACTAATTCTTGGCATTAAAGGAGGAAGTGCTACAAATAAGTATTGACTTTTAAAGTTCAGAAGGACTGCTCTAACAGCCAGATTTTTTTCCCCCTCTGATTAAGAGAATTTCTCAGGAACCACAGAACCAAAGCATACCTTAAACAATATGAAGTGCCCAATACCTGCTGTAGAAAGAAAGGTTGAAAGACACAAGAGTGATCCTATTTTAAGTAAGTCTAGGACACATTTTACCACTGCTATAAGATGATGCAACTTCATTAAATCAAGAAGTTACATGCACTTAAACTGGCAATGACCCCTTACCTTACAAAACAGTTTATTGTTCTCTCCACAGCAGGTAAAGACTCTCTTGGTGGAGCGAGTGATACATTTTTATTGTTGAGTCAGTCTCACCTTACACAGACTGCCTTATATGTTTAGTCTCAGTTTTCGTTTGAAAGAAGATATTTTCAGAGACCTTAAAAGCTAATCTGACTTTTTTACTTCTTGGCAGAAGGATGTTAGGCCTCTGCAGAGGCCACAACTACAAAGAAGTGGTAAATTTGCAGTTTACCAAATTAGACTTAATTCCTTATTAGTCAAGAGCCAGGAGATCCTCTGTAGCAATTATAGACAAGTTGCATCCCTTTGGGCAGCATAGGTGAAATAACAGAAAAAGAGATTCTTTTAATATTCCTGAATTTAAGACAAGTAGTCACTTCCAAAGAGTTCACTTTGTTAAGGTCATTAATCTTCCCTAGTGCTCTCACCTGATTTCAACTCTGAATCTAACTCTTGCTCAACACAGCTCAAACCCTGTACCTTGGAAGAAAAAGCAGCAACTTCTTATCCCTCCCCTCTGCAAAGCACAGACTTTGAAGCTGTCACTTTCAAACATATCCACAATTATGTATTTGCAAAAATCAGTCTTGAAAGATGGAGAAAGGTACACGGTCCAAGGGAAAGACATTTACTTCTACTTAAGTCATCCCCTGGACTAGCATCTGAAGATACTAAAATAGAAAAGTGCTAGAAATAGACGCTTCAAATCGCTGCCTCCTTTCTTCCATGCAGGTAGGAGATCTTCCAGAGACCCACATAGACTGAACCTTTTCATTTGCCTAGCATTACATTATCTCACACTAGTGGACGGCAGGATGTATGTAATGATGTAGTCCAACATACTGGGCTTCAGAGTGCCAAACTGTCCTAGAAAGAGTAGTTAGCATCCACAAGAAACTGACCTTTCAAACAGGCAGTTGTTTCACATACAAATTTTACTACCATAAGAAAAAAAGATTAGAAACAAATTATAAAGCTAAACAGAAACTGTGGCTTCTCCAGACCACCTTCACATCCATTTTCCTTACAACATACTAAACATCATAGTCTTTGGAGTACATCTAATTTGCTCCTTCCTACCTGTGTACCAGAAGAAAGGCAGGCTGACATAACCCCAAGGATTTCACCCAACCAGTTCTCAGCTATCATTAGAGTGAAGCACAATGCAAGGGCCTTTAATTTCCCTTATGTAGTTTATGTCAGAGGTAAACTGCACTCACTTTATTACACTGAAAAATGCAAGTGTACCCATTGCGCATAAACAAACTCAGACTTTGATACTTTTAGTTACATAAAATCTTTAGCACATAGAAAATCACTATCCAGTCAATTATTCACTTACACTTGGATGGGTTTCTGCTCAAATCTTTAAGTCACACTGATCTACATAGATTTTCCTGCATATTCTAACCACATTTCCTCTTGTACTTTCTTCTGAAATTCTCAAGGCAGTCTGATAACCAATTCCGTCTTCTGTAATGAACTCAAAGACATTATATTCTGAAACAAGTATGTCACCTATGTTTTTCTGACTTGTAAACTCATTTTTTCACAGCACATACATTGTTTTACTTTGAAAGTCTGTTCTTATCATACCACTTAACTTGCTGCCCCCCTTAAAAAAAGTTAAGGAGGAAGAGCACTAGATTTATGATAAGCTATAAACTATGCTCTGACCAAAGTCATATGATTATAACAGAAGTTTTAATCATTTTTTCCCCCATTGACATACACCCAGGCTTGGCATAAATAAAGTTTTCATGAGCAACAAAACAAGATTATTTGGGAATTTCACTGAAAAAAAAAAAAAAAAAAGGTGATTTCTAAAAGCAAATAGTTTTGAGAATAGCTTTCTGTTTGGAGGTGCACAAAACCCTAGGTAAGTTTAGGCTGGAAAAATGTGTTTGGTTTTTTAATCCTAAAATACAACACATTTTGAGAGTCTTACACAGCTTGGTCATATCCTTTTCCTTACTTTTGTATTCACTTGCAAATCTCTTGTGGTATGAGTCACATCTCTCTAAAAGCATGCATACAGTAGTCAGCAGAATCCCCTGATCGTATTAATGCACCAGAAAAACTTTTTTGTTACTAAAGTCACCTTAAAAAAGGGGGTCAAGAGTCATCAGAAATGACCCAAAGTCCATTAAAAGTAAACAGCAGTTTGAAATTAATGCAGTTATGAGATGTGGAAAGAGTATCTGATTGGAATGCTGATGTTCTAAATCAAGAGCCTCAAAAATAAGAGGGCTGAGCTGGCAAATGGCAGCCCTGCTGTAACTGAAATGCAGTGTCTTGCTATATTTAAAGACAATACCTCAACAGTTAAGTATTAGAACATTTTAAGTGAGATAAATAAGCATAAGACACAGGCAAATATCCTTGGTTATTTAATCATCCTGAAAGCGGTGTGGAAGTGTGAGGGCGAGTTCAAAGGTCAAACTCTTCTTTCAGCTTCTCGCAAAGAAAAGAAAGCTTAGCCCACTTTACCTTAGGGAAGGGGGGGCCTGTTCTTTCCATATGCCAGCGGTACTTACAGCATTTCATAACACAGGAAAGAGGGAGTGTATTTACATATACAGTGTATGGAATATTTTACTAGGACAATGAATTCCAAATCAAGAATCAGGTTAAAAAGAGCTGGGACAACAAAAAGTCCCAAAGAACAAAGGGAAGTTAAGATTTACTTAACATTTCCCCAGAGCTTCTCAATTACAAACTCTCAGATTTTTGTAACTAAAAGTTTATTGTAATCACCGTTTTGAAACTCTAAATGAAACCCACAGTTCCCTTTTAAAATTATTTCCCCCGATCACAGTAATTACTTCGCACTTTGTTCATCTAAAATATGATATTAATCTATCAGAGTTCTAAATGAAAATATAGTAGTAAGAAGATACAGTCTGAAGATTAGAAATAAGTGTTCAAAAAGGAATTTTTTGAGTGTGATCTAATGAAAGGGGAAACCAAAATGAAGTAACCTTTTGTGTAAGACACTCTGATAAAAGGTGCTAAAGTTTATTATTTTCTTCTTTCTAGCTTCTACTCTAAATCTTGCTCTCCCCACCCCTACCAAAACAAAGCAAACAAAAAAACCCACCCTTATTCTCTCAAAATGAAGAAAAAAAAAAAAGAAAAAAATAAAAAATCCACTAATCCAAAACCTGGAAGCCATTCTCTAAAGACTACTTAATATGAAACTTTGTTTACAAGATACAAATATAGCCTTCTTACCACATTCAAAACCAGAAAACATCCACTTATTTAAAGAAATGTTTTTTCTATTTTGATCAACAAGGACATAGGTACTCATTTTAAATTTAAATTCGGCCGCAATAGTGCCATGTGAATGTTTTAAATTCATATATGATATGCCCTGTTTAAGAATGTTTGAACAAAGGAAGTAGGAAAAGCCTCAAAATACACAGCAAAACTTAATGGCTTCAATTTGAAAATACATACTGATTGCAGCATGGCAAAATTATTCTCTTATGCTTACAGCCAGTCTTCAGAAAGAATAAGTGCAGCCAGTGTAGTAATTTGTCCCACTGGAAATTCTGTATAAAACATCTACCTAAAATAAACAAGGCTTCACAGCAAGAATCGTCAGTTGCCATTAAGGACACACCTTAAAGTTCTTACCACACAGTAACTAAACAAGTACAAACTAGTGGTGACTGCTTGCTACTTTTGTCTGAAAAGTTAATGAGATCAATTCACTCCTCAGTATCAGATCTTAAGACAATTTTCTTAAAAATGCAAGACACAAACAACCCCAAAACACTGAATATCCAGGATTCGAGTCTCTGATGTTTTATCAGAATGCCTAAGGTTCTTGTAAACACGAATATAAATATTAACATTTAAACCTGACACCACGTAATACTAAAAGGTAAAATGCTTAACTGCTAAGAATACTAGTGCTCTGGTACTGGAAGGCAGCTGTTGTTCCCCTGCCTTTTCTTTTGTTGTGCTTAATCTCATGTCAAGTCATTCAACCAACTCCAAAGCGATGAAGACATAATTGAACAACCTTAACTAAAAACTGATCTACTGTTCCTAAATAGCTATATATACTGTTTAACGATTCAAAAAGGCTAACATACGAAAAAGAATCTATAGAATTTAAATCAGTAACTCTGGTGCATGCAGAAGAGTCGCTTGGCTGTAGGCCAAGCCAATCAATAATCACTGTAATAACCATGTTTCTAAAGTTACTTGGTTTTCATATTCACTATCCTAAAAACTCAAAGACAAAACTTGAAAATGCAGCCTGCTTTCCAGAACGAGCTGTGAGATACAAAATCCAAATATTTTGCACAGAACTACAATATTGCTCATTAAAAAAAAATATGTTACAGAAGGATTAGTGATCACAAAGCCACATTCCTGCTACAGATCTTAAAATATTGACTCAGTTACAGAAGCAGTAAAGGGTAAAAAAAAAAAAAAAAGCAGCCCTCCACCCTTTCCCTCTTCCCTCCCCCTCTGCCAAAGAATGCAGTTTATCCTACTTATTCGAAACTGTCCTTTTATATTATCCAAGGAAACGCTTAAACCTTAGTGTGGACATCACAAATTAAAGTATTAGTCGTATTCCCAAACCTACAGTTAATAAGAGCTCCTAAGAGCAATAAAACATGGCGTTAAAGCATTTGCAAGCCATTGTCATAGCACTGTGCTCTGATACCTTTGCAGACACAAAACCAGCCCCCACCAACCAACAAGCATGTAAGCATTGGTCAGCAAGTCAATGCCTGCTATTCAACTTGTAGTTAGGCATTTTATTTCTGTGTCTTTCAGATCATATCATTCCTGCATTTCAGGGCCTAATAAAATGTGAAGAATGATATGCTCCTTCTCTCATTGCATCTGAAACTGCGTTATTTCCCTCTCTTCTTTTTCACACATTCTTACAAAAACTTCCCTTTTCACATACTTCTATAAGAAAACATTTCACTGCATCTACTTCAGTTCCTATTTCTATTTTCGATTTTCACTAGATCCTTCTGCTACTGCCTCCCCCTCAAACCCACTGGTAGAAACTGATGTAGTTTTAAAGCTCTCAAGGTCATTTCAGAAATGAAAAAAAAAAATGTTGCCTTAAAAAACCTTTAAACACACAAAACCCCTAAACTAAACCCTTTTCAAATTCAAACGCCTTTCATCAGCAGATCAATAACCCAACATAAAGATTTTTGTTCACCACCACTTCAAAACTATTACACTTCAATTCAAATACTTACTGGGAGTCACACAGCACATTTTATGGGATGGCTCATTAGAGTACATACAGACCTTACTTTGGCTGCAGGTTTTCTGTGTGAGAAACAAACAAACAAACAAAAAAACCCCACACCCAGAAACAGAAAGTCCAGTAGGTATCACGGAACAGGAATGAAATCCAATCTCTAGATATTCTAGAATTTTATTGTCCTCGCTTGGCAACGTCTTTTGTTGCTTAAGAAGTCAGTTGAGGCTTATTTATTTATTTTCTAAACTTCCTATTCCCCTTAAAAAAAAAAAAAAAAGAAAGAAACACGATGCCAGGAAGGCTTTAGTCTTGAAGACAAAGGTAAACGAAAGAAAAACTGGCAAAACGGATCAATAAACTTTTCATTAACACCCCCCTCGCCCCATGAGCCACTTACTACAAATCCTTCTTCCAGGAACATCTTTCACTCACAAAGAAATAGTCTCTTCCCGCTCCACCCCCCACCCCCCCGGCAGAAAAGCACCCCTAAACCCCAGGCTCGACGCCTGGAGTCTTTAAAAGCAAACGCCCAGGTATACAATGGAAGTTTGAGGCACCTACTTGCGCGGGGGGAGCAGGGAAGGGGGAGGCGATCCCGGGCAGGAGAAGGAAACCGGGGACAGCGAGAAGTTTGCGGGAGGGAGGGAGGGAGGGAGGGAGGGAGGGAAGGGTTTCTCTCTCCCCGCGCCCGCCGCTGCCTCTCGCCCCCCTGCCCGCCCGCGGGCGCTGAGGCCGGCCGGCCCCCGGGGGGGCTCCCGCCCAGGAGCCGCATCCCCCCACGCACCGCCCTTCCCCCCCCCCCCTCCTCCTCTCCCCCGGGGGCGGCCAGTGTGCCTCGCCAGCCTCCCAGGCGCCGGACAGCACGGGGATGGGCGGCCCTGCTCTGAGGGGGGGGCCCCCCTGACACCCCCCCCCCCCCCGGGGGCCCCCCCCCCGTAAAGCGTCCCGGAAAGCTGCCCCCCCGTTAGTCACACAACCGGCCCCTCACGGCAGAGGCCGCCCCGAGGGGCAGGGGGCTGCGCCTCCCTCAGGTGCCCCCGTGACGGGGAGGAGGAGGAGCGGGGACCAAAGCCCCCTGGAAGTTGCCCCCCAGCCCTCCCTCACCTGTGCCTGAGCCGCCTCCCCGGCCGGCATCCTGAGGTGGGGGTAGAGGGAGGAGGGGAGCGGGGGCTGCCGCCCGCGGTGCCGCCGGAGCCCGGACTCGGCGGCGCTGGCGCTCGGGGCCTGTTTGTAAACGGCTCCCGCCGCAGCTGTTGCTCGGGCAGCCCCTGCCCTCGGCCACGCCCCCCCGCGCAGGCCCCGCCCCGCCTGGCGCAGGCCACGCCCCGGGGCGGGCGGCCCGTGAGGCGCGGGGCCGGAGGGGCGGCGGGGCCTGGCCCTGGCGTTAAATAACGCGGCCCGGCGCGGGGTGGGGGGTGCGGAGCGGCGTCCGGAGCAGCCCGGGGCTCTGCCGGTTGGCCCGGTGGTGCCCCGGGACGGCGCCTGGGCCGGGGCCTGCCGGGCGGCGACGTGGCGCCGCGGCGATTCCCTTTGGGGGAGCGCGGGAGTCCCGGCCGTGCGCGGCCCCGCAACGGCGGCGGGCGATGGGCGGCCCCGCTGCTTTGTGATGCAGGGGGACGGGCGATGGTTATCTCCCTGAATGACAAAACGCAGCGCGGGACGTTACGGGAAGCCCTCTATGGCCCTGGCATAAAGCGCGCACCCGGCAGGGGCCATTACGGGCCGGATCGGTCTGGGGATGCTCCTGTGTCCCCGTCTTTGCAAATGTAAATAAAACCCATGCACCTGGTATGGTCCATCGGCTTCCTTTGGTGGATCGTTGAGGGGTAAAAGGGCCCGAACCATCTCCTTCTGTCACGCTGCTGGGAGTCCCGGTCACCTCCGGCTACCGCGGAGCCGCTCCCCGCCAGGAGGGCGGCCTGCGCCGGGCCGCTGCCCCGGAGGAGGGGGGCAGCGCGGAAAGGTGGCAGTTTGCTGCGGACGTGGCCCAAAAAAGGCCAAGAATTTCCTATATTTTATATTTCTTTTGACACTAGCAAGCGCTCGGCTGCTGTCTGGCATGGCGTTAGTTCTCGAGAGGTTATGGGCGCTAAAGTGGAATTAAGCAGGCAAAGACAGTATTTTTTTCAAGTATTCCACTTGGAACTGAGGAGCTTTTTAGGAGTTAAACGCAATCCGTAATGCTCTTACAATACTGTTAACAAAGCGCTTAATCTCTGCTAGACTCTGAGGTTAGCACCTTTTTCAAGTAAATGGGATGAGAAAGAGGTGAGTTTTTATGCGGTCTCTCCTCTCGTTTTTCCCCCAAAGACACACGGAGACCTGTTAAAGTCAGTTTAGTTTACATCAGGAGGTTTGGATCACACCCAGGGGCTTATTTGCTTCAATATAAAAATCATCCTGCCTGAATGGAGGACGTTTCCAAAATAATTGCAACTAAAATGATGGGGAGAGAGAGAGTGTGTGTGTGTGTGTGTATGTTTTTTTTAAAGTGTTTTCAAAATGTTCTCCCAATCTGAAATAAGCAACGCTGCTCAGGTTGAAATTTAGGTTACTTATATGGCAAATAAAGATTAATCAAAAACATGATGGAATGTGGTAATATACTTACTCACCAGGTAATTCTGGAAGACAAAATCCCTTTATTGGCAAATTTGAATCGTGCCTCACGCTACCTTGCAAACAGAATTCTTTTCATGAAAATGTCACCGAAATCGAGAACGTATCAAAAAGAAGGTCAAAACTGGTAAGGCCAGACTTTTAGCATAGATGTTTAAGACCTGGCCCTTCAGTCACAGAGTAGATGGTGCACCCTTACTAGTTTCCTGAAAGTTAAAAAACCTCTGCGTGAATCAGCTGTGTGCACCAAGACCACAGGGTTCAACCTTAGTCTGCTGCTTTGCAGGTTTCCCGGCGCTGGGTCTCTGTCCTCCCGCCACTCTGAATGGTCTGGGAGTTTTGAATTGATACAGGAGGAAACTCAAGTAGGGCTTGCTGCACAATGAGCAATTTCAGTTGGGTTTTTAAGTGTGATTTTTTTTTTCTTTTTTGCAGTATGATGTATCCAGGCAAGGTGTTCATAGACGCATGCAAAATATTCCTCTGGATTGCAAGAGCTTTGCATTTCTTTGGACCTGGCTGCACGCTCACTTGTACTATGTGACCAAACCTGATCCCACAAACACTCCTGGGTTTAAGCAGAGGAGTAGGCCAGTACACTTCAGCCGGACTTGTAAGTTTAAGCATTGATTATCTACAAATGGCAGCATGGCAGAAAGAACAAAGAATTTTGCTGGGAATGGGTGTGGGAGTTACCGGTTTTGCTACACCCAATGCCCCGAGTCACATGACTCTCTTAAAAAATCATGACTCTTAAAAATAAGTCTTTTTCTTGTCTTCTGATATTAGCATTTTTAAAGTCATTATACTGAAAATTTACAAACAACTTCAGGGCCCAAAAACTTTGAAAAATATAAAACTTGTGCTTTTGCTCTGAACTATGTCTCCTAAAAGACTCACAGGGTCAGGTTTTGCAATATTTCTTGTCCTCATGACATACCAAAACCTAGTACTTCCTCTCCGCCTTTCATTTTTTAGCCCTTTTTAAAGATTGTACTTTTTCAGGTGAAATATATTGACCTTCCTGATCACCAGGGGCGTTTCACTGGAGCCAGGGCTCTGGATGACTGTAAACATGATTTAACAGAGAACACAGAAACCGTATGGTTTTTATCCACCGAGATATGGTACCTCTGTGGAAAACATAAGAAAGTAAAGAGGCTGTTTCAGGAAAAAATGAGAGGCTCAGAATATCTTAAAACTTTTCTTCTTTTTTTTTCCTTTTTTCTCCAAATGCATCATATAATATCACATTACACGACTGAAATGAAAACATCCAATTTATTTTTACAGATTAGCCACAATGACCTGTGTGATTGATGCTCATGGCACTGGAAATGTTTGATAGGAGGCAAGGGCCAACTTGTAAAAATAAATCTTATATTTTCTTCTCCCTCTGCTTTGCCTTGTGTTCAGGACATTTGCTGCCTTTCTGGAGAAGCTTCAGTAATCGATTACGTACGAAGTAAAAACTTCTACAACAAATGCACAGGAAAGACTGACAGACCTGTGTTTACTGTTCTGCACTATATGTTACTACACAGTCTTGCAATATTAAACCTGGCCACAAACTAGACTTTGGAACCAGGCAGCATGCCCAAAATTGTGATAATCTCCTCCATAACAACAGAAAAAAAATAAAATAACATTGTCGAAAGCTGAAAAGCTTAGTTTCAGTCCCCAAACTCCTAAAGTACTTAAATTTAGAAGTTCTGTTAAATTACATTATGCATATTTACTTGAGCACTGGCTCAAGTCCTGCTCCTCTCCATAGTGCACATGAGAAAACCATAGCTGTCAGGGAGAATGAAAACAGAGCTGATCAGGCAACAGGAAGCCTTTACCTGCATTTAAAGTCTTTCGAGGGTTAGTGTGGACGCTTGTCTCAAACAACTGACCCGAGTAGCAAAATACCCAGCCTATACCTGGCAGCAGGAGATGGGCCAAGTTTCATTCTTTTGCACAGGGACGCTCCCATTTTAAATTCCTATTTAGGCAGCTATTAAATCTGGCCCCGCCGTGTGGTTAAGGCACAAATGGGATTTAGGGGATCTGGGCTCAGTCCCAGCTCTGCCACAGACTTCCTGCGTGATCTTGGGCAAGTCTTCTCACAGGGCTCACAAAATTCAGCTGGGTTTTTTTTTTGTTGGTTTGTTGGGTTTTTTTAAGCCCCTGCTGTAGCAGTCAAGTCATTACATGAAACTCTCCGTTCACTGGCATGAATAGATAAATAAAGTAAATAGGCAGTGTTTTAGCTTTTAAGGAGATAAGCTCGAAACCATGATCAGAGTGTAACCTAATGGCTCCAAGTTAGAGAACAAATTTTAGATGTCCTTTTTAAAATGGGTGTCTGAGCCACGAGTTGGAATATAGAATTCTACAGTCTTTATTTCTGCACAACAATTTCTGTTTGTAAAGTCAGGATGATTTTGCTTCTTTGCTTACAAAATTGCTCATAAACTGTTTGTGCAATGTTCAGATGAGACTGAGACTAGAAAACAGGCAGAATCTCTTATGAGAAGGCTTTATCAGTGTTTTGTGGCTTGTTTTTTTGAATTTCCCCTTTGCACAAATTACTTCTTTCAGCATTATTTCAGCAACGAGTAAAAGAAAATCCCATCGTGTCAGATGATTCTCCTGTTTTTGCCCCTGCAGACGCACACGCAGTAGTATGTTTACAGGAAACGCCTGCTGCAGAGGCTCTCTGGTAGTTAGACACGGTCTCAGATTTGACTAACATGCTCACATGATTAGATTTGCTAAATGAAGACACAGATGAGACGGTGATGAGAAAGCTGCAAGCAATCAGGTTCTTGCAACATCAGATAATCCATGAAGCGACTTTGTGCAGTAACCATGCAGAAGGCTCCCGGCGCCCTCCCCCCCAAGAATGTGCCTGGCTGTTGCATTAGTAACTATCTCCTCAACCCATATTCAGTTACCAGGCTCCCTCGCATCAACAGCAGCTTCCCCCCCCCCCCCCTTTGCATTCTAGACCAAAGTGCTGCATTCTTTAAAAATGCATTCGTAGCTATTTTTATGCTCAGCTAAAATGTGAAGGTTTAGTTAACTTTCTGAGCAGCACATTTAACGTAGAACGGTTTATTTTTATAATGAGAAAGAAATTGGAGGGAGTTTCTTTCACTGTTTTATACATCCTGTCTGTATAAACTCATAGATACCAAATCCTGCGAGGCACGTTGACAGTACAGCTATTAAAGATTTTCTGTTTGACCTTGATTCTGTTTTGGTTTTGCTGCGTATGAACTTTAACAGACTTGAAGTGTGACATGTCTTTTCTTTTTACTTACCACGGTACATGTAGCATAGGGAAAGACATGTAAACAGAAGCTTGCTCGATACCATGTAGATTTCTGAAAGAAAATATATCCCTTTCTCAAAGCTCATTTTGGTCAACCTACAGTTTTGTTCCTGTACTTTGTTCTGCAAATGGATCCTTTTCGAAATGACGGCACACCATGATGTATATGTTCTCTTTTCTTATAACTCATGGGGTGAAAGATCTGTGGGATCTTACTGTTACTTACTCAAGCACGCATTAGTTGTTTGATGGAGTATATCACAACAGTAATGACAGCAGCATTGCTGCTACTGTGGTGATAGAATAAGATTTGCATGGAGAAATAGTATCTTTTTAATAGAGGTAGTTGGAAGAGAGAGAAGAGCTTTCAGGCACACAAGCCCTGCCTGAGGACTGGAAACAGAAACAAACTTCAAGCATGCATGTGTGTGTGCTGTGCGGTGAATGAAGACAAATATATCGGTAAAATATAAATGATGTAAAAAAGGCTGCTGGAGAAGATAAACAAACGGAAGATAATGAAGTCATACCCTCTGCCCAGAGTGGCTCAGTTATCAGCACCAGAGGCCCTAAACTTTTGTTGGAACTTTCCAAATTGTCCTTCCCGGTATCACATGGCCTTTACTCTGAATATCGAGAGTCGGATCTAGAGACTGGCTATTAATCCTCTCTCTTCCTTGCTCAGTTTGAGCTTCCAGTCTTCTCACTCACAGTTTATAAACTACTTCTTCCCACTGCTTGGATATGGCAAAATAAGAGCATATTTGCCCATGGTAATTAGCACCTGACACCATTCTTCAATTAAAAAAAAAAAAATCTAATATTAAAAGCCCAACCCTGAGCTGACTACTCACACATACAGAGGTAGGTGTACACAGAACTGGTTCTAAAATTGAAGCCTGAATGTATTGTTTTGATATGATGACATGCTTAAAGCCTGGGTTTGTTAATACGACTTTCCTCACTCCGATAGCGAGTTTTGTTCATGCCTGTTACAAAATAAAGTTGATCTGCAGCAAAAATCTGAGATCCTACAGAGCTCACAAGTCTGTAAAACGGGAGTTTTACAGCCACACTGCAATTCTGACACTTGTGCTACGCTGTAGGTGTAATTCAAATGTCACCTTTGTCTCCACTTCTCCTTTTGGAGGTCATGCTCCATTTTGCCTTCCATTAGAGAAGTTTGCCTCCTCTTTGTTTTGATCTTAAACAAATTGAATTGAAATTTCAGGCACACCAATAATATTTACAACAGGGTGTATCATCAAAATAATGAAGTAGCCTGTCAGAGTTACACAAGATGTTCCCAAACTGCAGGCAGCATTTCTAGATTAACTCCCTTCCTTTCTCTGGCATATTCAAAGGCCAAAAATGCCTTAGAGGGTGGCAGTTGCTGCTGCTTGTAATTTGGGATGTGGAGGCAGATCCCCAAGAACTGAACCACGTGCAAGGAAACAAAGTTATCTGCCTTGAGATAGCAGAGAGACTGAAGACGTCTGTGCATGTTAATTCAGAGCTAAGGAAGTATTAGTTTTGTAAAGGTTTTTGTGTAAGATCACCCCAGACTCTGTCAGGTGTAATCCGTAGGAACAACGTGGTGAGTTCAGTTCATTTTCTGAGACGTAGTTTTGCAAAAGTATTTGCCTTAGCGTACGTCCTCGCGCTCAGCTGTAGTGCTACTACAGGGCTTAAGTGCCTGAATTGTAGGGCAGAGAGAATGGGATACAAAAATGTAATTTTGTGATTCTTCCCAAAACTTCCACAGTGTTAAAAATAATAATTGTCTCTCATAACCTGAAAGTGCTGATACATGAATAATGGATGATGGGATTCTTGCACATGTGTTTATTAATTTATAAACACCGCACAGCCTCAGAATGAAAGGTGCTCTATAAATAGAAAGCTAATATTGATCAATCCTGAAGTGGTATTACCATTCTTGGAGGGTTGCAATGTGGTTTTTTTCCTTCCTAACCCGATAAAAGAAAGAATTCCCTGAGCTTGGCTCTTTGTTATCATTATTTGTTTTTTCCTAGGATTGCTATTGTACTTTCATCAACACTTCCTCCTTGTATCAGAAACACAGGGGAAAAAAAAAAACCTCTGAGGTGTCTGAAGGTTGTGAATGCCATAGAGCTGGTATGACAAAAATGTGCATTTGAAAGGTTATAAACAAAAAAGACGCAATTGTTTAAGATGAGGTATTAGCATGACAGTTGACAAAGGCATGGTGTGTTGCCAGATCGCACTGGTTTCTAATGCTGGTTAATGAGAACCATGAGCATTCCTGGATCTGCGTGAGAGTTGCCTCGCATGTTCTCGCACACACGGCAAACGTGCTTCCCCATTTTGAGAATTATTGTTCCGACACCACCAGAAGATACCGATATCAGTTTACTTCAGAGCACATTAGCTTTTTCCCCCCTTTCACAGCTGAGTAGTAACCTGATCCCTGTCCTTACATTTGTTATGTTTATTTGATTTACATTTTTCTGCTTCCTTCTTCTTGCAAAAGTAACGTTCTTGCAACTGTGCGAGATGAGGCAGTCAGTGCCCTGATAAACAGGTGATGAACATTTGCCATCTATGTTCTGGGCTAAAGGGGGAGGGGGAACAGAAAACCCCACACTTCCCAGATCTAAGAAGCTTTCAAGTAACTTTCGAAACCAAGCCCAAAGCGCAGCCTCTTTGCACCGCTTCCTCAGCTCCTGCCGCGCCGAGGTGCGCCAAAATTTCCCAAACCATCCCAGAAGGGAAGTTTTGTCAATATGCTGCCAATATGCCAGCTCAGATACAGACAGCTCTCGATAGCCAGCCAGTATGAGAAAACCTGCCAAATTAAAATACATGTAGGAAAATGCAGAGTTCCTGCTTACCTAGCACGCCTTCCCTACCAGTCCCCGTTTACTGGGATGCAGTGGGATGAGGGGGCTGGGGCTGGTGCCAGCAAGGGGCTGCTCAGAGCAGGGCTTCAGCTGGTGCATATCGATATCACACTATTGCCTTTAATGGAGCTACAGTAATTTCCAGCAGCTGTGACTTTACTGCAGCATTTTAGCATGCTTAAGAGGAGTTTTGATTTTAAAACCTGCTCTTCTACGAGGCCTCATGCTGTCGTAGGGACACGGCGGCCCTCTGAAGTCTGCCCGACAACAAGCAGGATTTCCACTCACGTGTGGAAATTCAAAATTTGGCATTGGTCTTTTGCTACCATGGAAGTATTGTATATGGGACGGAGTAATACCTTCCCTGTGGTCTGTTTGTGTCAGGATATTATTCAAAGTAAATCATCAGATTTTGCTTCATTTTTGCCATTGTTACAGTATTTCCTGTATGACTTTTTTTTCCTCAGAAGAAGTTAGCTGTTACTTCATATTGAAGTTTTTGAGAGGACTTTTTAGGAAGGAATTAACAGCATTGGTAATTTTTCTACAGTTAAACCCCCTGTTTTCAAACAAGATACCATGAAGCCTCACACATGCAGCTGAGGACGTTTTAAGCTTAAACTACTGACATTAGACAAAGAGGAAGGCGCAAATGCAAAAACTAAACTGTCAGAAATGAAATGATGAGTAGAATTGAAATGCAAAGGCCTTTCAGCTTATTCATCTGAGGTGGTGTTACTGCAGATTAAATAGTAGAAGCATTTTATGTGGGACTTTTTTAATATGACAGTGTTCTTCCAAATTTTTTAAAAAATTTTTAATTTGGGAGAAAACAGCTTGTTTCTGTGATTAAGAAAGCAGGACATTCGTTGTAGACTATATATAATAACCGGAAAGTACATGCATACTTACAGGAAGAAAAAGCAGCATGTTTGTCTGAAGCATACTGTACTAGCTAGCTATTAATATTATAGAGAAGCAGCCCTCTCTCCCAGGTCTCCTAATAACAGCTTTTGGTGCTGACAAAAGTCCTTGCCCAACAGATGCAACCATAGCTTTATCAAGGGCTTCTGGTGACACCATGAACCACGCAAGTGAAAAAAGGCTTCCTGCTGCAGGCTTCCTGCTTGTGCTGCGGGAGCCGCGCAGGCCCGCTCCTCGCAGGCGTTGCGTCCGTAGCGGGCTGCCTGCCGCATGAAAGCCTTGAATGGAGCACACACAAGTTTAGAAAAAACGTGGCGACTGGTAACGCGGGGTCCTCTGGTATTGTGTGCGTCAATTTAGGTAACTACCTTTAGCGAATGTTGGAAGGTAAACGCGATTGTTTTATGCAGCGTAAGGAGGGCTCGATAGTCTATTCTGCTGGGTGAGAGACCAAAATGCTTTTAGGCATTCGTCATCAAAGGTGGATTTTCAAGAGAAATTAGGAACTCGATGGGGTATTGCCAATGTGCGTGAAGCTAGATGGCTGCTTTAGGCATGTAATTATTCTAATTCAGGTATGTAAACCAGGCAATTGTACATGGAAAGTGCTAATAGGGCAAATTTTCATTTCCTTTTACCTGTACTCAGGAGAAATCGGAAGAACTCACTGTGAATACGTGCCCTCTGCATTTTCTACCTGCACCAACACCAAAAAGATCTAAGGTTCTCTCTCCTTGAATAGATAGCCATAGCCATGGATCCCCACACAGAACGGTCTTTGAATTAACGAGACCGATTCGTTTTCAGCGCTCCCGGCCATGTCAGCTCGCTGACCGCCCCCCTCCGCCTTCCAAGCTGCCCCCGGGAGCCCAGCTTTGCTGCACTCTTCCTCCGTCCCTGGACTCCGTTCTGACTTTTTTGTAGACTCAGATTCTGTGCTGCCCCTCATTCTGTTACTTTTCAGACCTGTGCACAAAGGCAAAGAGAAGAAAGGACACACAGGATGTGTCTTTCTGGGTTTGTCAAGAGGATTTTTTTCTTTTTTTTAGAAGTTGCAGTGAATATAGATAGACGAGGGAAAGAGCGTGTGCATATGTACCACGAGACACAGGAATATCTCAATAGGCATTTTACTATACTCTGTTTCCCTACCCCTAGCAACATGCTGACAAATCAAGAACTTCCATCCTATATACAGTACTCCAGCTGTCAGCCTTAAGCGGTGCGTCTCCTTGCCAGAGCACAGCCTTTCCTTTGTTTCAGCTTCGAAAATAAAATCACAGTTAGTAAAATAAAGGGGAAATAATTATTTTCTAAGGCAGGAAAGTCACTAATCCTTTTTAAAGGCTCAGAACTGCATTAACGGCTTTGAGCAAGAAGCCACATACTGAATGATAATGGATTTGTAGTAACAGTATGCCTTGTATTTAATATAATAATAACCGGTTACGTAGAGTCAACAGACTCACTATACTCACCTGCTACTTAATTGTATAAATATTTTCATTTATTCACATTATTCTCAGTGAGAAATATTTGTCATCTGAACAGCCTTTGTTTCTACTGGATCATTTTTCAAGGGAGGAAAAAGACTTTTTGAAGATGGCTGACTACATAAAATTTTCGAAGCTAGCTCAGAGAGGGTCGTGCACTATGTTAATGTCCTAGACTTTCATGTGTTGTGTCTCAGAAGCAGGAATAGGTCAAATGTAATATGAGTTTTGTGGGGCTTTTAAAAAATGCATTGTGCAGGAGCGAGTGACTTACAGAGGCATGATCTGCATAGGTAGCACAAGTCTTAATTAAAACCGTCCACAGTTTAATTAAAAGTCATAGATAGCCATAAGATCAAGAGAACCACTGCTGGGTACTGGTACAAGTAGTTTGCAAACAGTGGTAGGCACCACCATACCCATTTTATAGGTGGAGAAACTGAGGCATAGAGAAGCACAGTTTTTTCCCCCCAAGATACTGTAAGTGTAAGACACCGCTACTGAACCAAGTGTATAAAACCGTTAAAGAATACGGTACAATAGCCATACGACATCTTCTAACAAACCAAAACCATAGATCTGTCAGTAATTAGCCAAAGGAAGAATAGAATCGGAAGGTGCAATACAGTGGGATTAGCTAGGGCTACTCTATGCTTAGATATTTGCAAACACATTCTTTTTTGTCATCAACAAGATTGAGAAAAGAATTTTTTTGTCCTTTTCTTCTTTGTTCAAGAAAAATTCGAGGGCTGGGTTTACCCTTTATCTGGGATTTCTGCCTAAAAGGGCAGCATGATTAGAATTTGTATGGTAGCACCAGGTGAATTTTCATACATCCTGAGAATTCCCAGGATCTGTGTAGTGGATATGTAGCTCTTGTACCGCTTTTCTTGGAAATGTTGGATTTATTGTGCACACAATGTATGGTTGATTCACACACGTGCAATAAGTTTGATGCATCCTGGATATATCAGGTTTATTCTACATGCCATTACACAGCACACATGCACGTATTTCTGTCCAGGAAATCCCAGGCAGAAATGCATCAGCCCCAGATTGGCTTCATAGCCAAGGAAGGGCAGAGTGGATTAGGGAGCTGCTGGCCATGAGGAATATATTGACTCATGGCTTTGGAGACAATACCCATCATCCCCAATGCAAAATCCCAAGGGGAAATATGAGAAATTTCCATTAATGAGTCAGCTTCGTTTCCCCCCATTCATTGCTGTAGGTTTCTTAGGATTGAATCTATCCAAACCCTCTTTCATCCCACAATATTCAGGAAGAACCAGCCAGGCTGTTTTCCTTGAGAAAGGCTGCACAATGTAACTGCGAGCACAGTTTGGGCCATTGCAGTCAGATGCAGAGGATCTTAATCCAAGGTTTTTAAAAAAAGAAAACAAAGGAATCCTAATTAGATGCAATATTAGAGACTCTCATCCAGGACTCTCATTATTTGCAAGCCAAAAGTGATTAGGAAAAGTCCATGATTTAAAAAAAAAAAATCCCTGAAACTGCTCCTTTGGTTTGCAGGAGCCACCCATTTATAACACAAGGGGACAAAATAGCGTATAATATTTCCAGAGTCTGCTAGAAGGATGGTGTCTTGAACTGAAGCATTTGTGAATACAAGAGTAAAGCCAGTTTGCACGTGAAATGAATCCCAAAGAAATGAATAAACTCAAGTAGTATTAAAATAATACCATGCAAAGCAATAAAAAATAGTAAGTGCTGCAAAAGCAGGAAATCACTAGGGAGAATATCTGGTGCCCCAAGACTTAAGTTGGAATGAATTCCTAGAATCTCAAACACTAATTTAAAACTGCTGCATTGGACATTTATTTTGAGTATCATATCTTGTCAATAGACAAGGGGTAAGCAACACTAAAGCACTGTGTTAAAAGCAATCATAGTAATCGAGGTCAGATGTCTCCATAAGCTGAGAAGTATTCAGATGCACTGTATTTCTCTGTTGCACTTGCAGAATTTTCTTCCCCTGTATCTTTTAATTTGCTAAATGATTTGAGAGAAAGCAAACCACCTACATTTAATTAGCTTTATAAATCAAAGGTGACAATTCTTTAGTAACCTGTATTATTTCCCAGCGTGGCAAGCTAGAAAAATGCCGACAAATTTATTTATTGACCTGTTGTGTTTTGCAAGGACAGCCAATGTTATATTGATCCAGCTATTGAAAATACTGTAGCGGGGACAATAACATTCAAGTGCCAGTGTCTCCACATAATCACTATTCTGTACTCTCCCTACCCGAGTGATATCCCCCATCTCTTACGAAAATGCAAATGCACCCATCCCCCAGACCTACCCTCCTCTTGCTTTCCAGAAGGATCCTTTTTGTTAGAGATTAAACTCAGAAGAGAGCAGAGACCTTCAGATTTACTTGGCATATAGTTTGCTTCTTTCATTGGAAATGATCGTTAGTAACTACTGTTGCAACTTTAATTATATCTTCAATAACAGCTCCCCCACCCCCAGCACTTTCTGTAAACCTCCCTTTGTATCACCCAGGAATCTGATCCTGCAATCCTTCATGGGAAAACCTCTATTGAAGTCAATGGCGTCAACTTCTGATTTCCTTAGGTCTCACTTCTATAACATATATATTTAAGGCATAGGCTTTTCTTTTCGATGCTTTAAAGCATGAACGCGCACAAGTCTTTGGGAGATCAGGATTTCCATTTCTAGTTCATGATAAAATGAAAAAATAAATGAAGACTTCAGAGTTTGACCTATTGGGATACCTCACTTGACAATCACTCACGAGTTAGGGTGACAAGGTCACGTTCCTTATTCTTTATTCATTTAACCGTTTTATAATTATAAGTAGCAATGGAAAGCAAGCAATCTTCCCAGTTAATAATCTTCCCAGACCCCAGGGTACAGATCTGGAAAATGGAGGAAACAATGGGGAAAAGTTAAAAATTGTTTTCCATAATTTATCACCATCAGGCAAAGAAAAAAAAAAGTGTATCTTTGGAAATGCATGTTCATTTACATTTCTAGCAAAATCTATCCTGACCTTAGCAGTCAGCTAAAAAGATACAGAAGGCAGTGGAAATAGGGCCTGGAATATTATTATCCAGTTGATGTTCTCTTTTTCCCATGTGCATTTTTATGCAAATATTGTTAGTTTCGCCACCTCCAATGATCCTTAATTCCCACTGAAACCTCTGAGAGCCGAAGGTCTTCATCATCACACAATTATTTTATATATTAAAACATGGCTGAGGACAGGAGGTTAGGCTGTCGTAATTGCCGTGTGCGGCTGGCTGGAGTTCCCCATGCATATTTTTGTGTTGCAATGACAAAGGCCACAAGTCAAGAAATCACTTTCGCACATGCTCAAATCCTGGCTTCCTCGAGACCACATGTAAGTGCGTGACCAACTTTAAGTATTACCTTGTGCGTGTTGTTAACCACACGCTTAAGTGCGGTCTCAAATAGGGATGCATTCCTGAATCCCAATCAATCTATCAAAATAGCTGCAGGTGAAAATTCTTCATACGTGCTTTCCGTGTACATAATGAAATACGCACGGTCGTACAAGTACAGGCCTGTATTGCCATTTATTTCGGAAAAAAAAGAAAGTATTTAGGTTTATGTGCTATGCAGTTTAAAAGCTGCCTCTGGAAAAGCAGGATATTTTCCCGAGCATTACATTGGTTAGATATTTAATGCTCAGAAAGAAGGCCAGCAATTAAAAAAAAATAAACAGCATTTCAAAAAAATATATATCTTTTGTATTTTAGACTCTGATAGTTTTTTTTTTCTAGAACATTTCCTTGTGAAGCCTGCTTCAGACTAATTTGTACATTTTAAAAAGTAAAATGTTTGTATAACCTTGTCCTTTGAAAATAATCAAAGTGATGCGAGATACATGCTGGGTACCCAGATGGGTAATATTTTGTTTTTCTTTGTGAACTGTCTTTTGTCTTAAAGCTAGTGTGAAAATCTAGAAGAGGGCCCCACATGATTGATCACCACAAGCATCAGAAGGAAATGATTCACCACAACACTGTAACTGAAACTGCTTCAACACCTGATTGCAAACTTCACGCTAGGGGACTAATTAACTGCTGTACCTGCTCCGAGCTTGCTGTAATGCACAGGACACCTCATCTCATGTCATACCCACTGCTCGGACTGATTATTATTGCTGGAAAGGTACATTGCATTCAGACATGCACAGGGAAGTTAAAAATATCTATTTTTTATGATAAGAAGACATTAAATTATCATTCCATTAAGACACACTTTAAAAAAAAAAAAGCAAGTGTAACAGGACCTCAATACATACCTCAAGTGAAGTATACACATTTTTTTTGTCTCATGATAGGGCTGCTTTCAGCTTAAGGGTTTCCCTACTTTTTCCATGAACTTCATTTCAGGTATAATATTAACATTTGTGAAACATTTTCATAATTGGCAGTATTAGGAACATAAGGTTCATATTGTCTGAATTTAGCTATAAAACAGTACATGAAATATCATCCAGATACCCATGCATTGTGCCCAGAACTAAGCCAATGTCTCAGCAGATTTATCAGCAGAAATACAAGTTTGCAATCTGCAAACAGAGATAATGTATTCCTAGCAAAGCACTTTAACGTAGTGATTAGAAATAATGAAAGAATAGCTGGCTGTGGGGTTGGGGTTTTTTTTAAGGAAAAAAAAAAAAAGACAAATTCTATTAAATATTCTTTTTAGCCTGACAATAGTTACATGACTGCAAATTACTCTACTAAAATATAGGGTTTATAACCAGTGTCCAGAAACGTGTTTTCTTTTTCATTACGTGGACAATGTCAGTTGTTTTGACAAAGAAAATATTTCTTCCTTTTCCCCCTCTTCTCCTGTCTCCCCGACTCAATTTAAATTAAAAAATATTTTTGAATACTATTTCAAGCAATCAAAAAAAAAAAAAAAGAAGTCCTACAGTTTGGCAAGAGTATAGAATGATTTGGCAATAGTAGGGTATGATTTATCCTTTGTTCTCGTTTTTCTAAATTATTTTGAGAATTTGTCTTGATGAGCTGAAGAAACTGGTGACCTCGTCAGGAAAGCAACATAAAAAGCAATAAACGCAGTGTCCTGGTGACATCAATTTGATGCTCCTAAAAATAACTATGCACAAATCGCCATCCTGTTCACAGGTCTCACCAAGAACAAAGTTCATTAAGCACCTATAACAACAGGCACAGGTTTTGCTCATCAAAACTTATTTTCCCTTTAAAAGCCTGCTAATTCCTTGTATACAGAGAACTCCAATCACTTGCATGAGTAGGTTTCTGAAGGAAGATTTAGGTAAAATATTTTTTTAGCCTGCCCTATAAAGCAATCATGTCTATAAACCCCATAGTCCCGATGTCTGTGCAGTATTTGCCAAAAAAAAAAAAAAACCCAAAACCAACCCCAAACCCCGCTGGTTTGCCCATGTGCATCTGTGAAGCTGTGACAGGCAGCACTGCCAGGCCTTCCCTTCAGTTTTTCCACTTGCCTTCCTTGTCTCCCCATTAAAAAGTAAGGAAGAACGACTGGCAGGGAGTGCAGGAATGAGTCAATACACAGCTGCAAGGTTTAAACATACGATGACCAGTCATCTCACAGCTTTGCTAAGATAAATTGCATATTGCATTGCAAATTTGCCCTAAACTGCCGACTTCTGAAGATGCTTCCCGATACACAGGCGTATGCATATTTTCAATGTAAATGAGAGTTTGAGAACTAAACCAAGGTTTGCCATGTATTTTGCCTTCTAAATTTGCAGCAACCCTGAGCTCGGTAGCAAACTGCTGATTTCTTGCTTAGCAAATTCATTTCATGTGTGTAGACAGTTGGTAATTTCATCTATACGTGTGCCCAATATTAATCAGAAATACACTTCCCCTTCACGGTGCTTCATCAAGAAGGACAAAGTGTACACCTGAGGTAGGACTCCTCCAAATTTCTCTGGCAATCAAGCTCAAGATTTGGGGTCACGCTTTCCAGTTATCCGCAATCATATATGAAATTACTGCTTGAGTTATCTCTAATTTTCTGTGAAGAAAACAAAATAAAAGAAAATCCAGTGCTCATTAAAACATCACAACCCTAAGAAATGAAGTTCTTCTTCCTCTAAATGTAGAGCAAGTAGGAAATGTCTCCTAAGATGCCCCGACCACTCAAACACAGCCAGAAGCTCAGCTTTGACCTGAAAGCAGCAGTTCTGGAGGTGGGGATTGAATCACCGCACCCTCCTGGGTCACCTGCCCGAGATTCACTCACCAGACTTCCAGGTGTAGAGGCTCATGCAGCTGGAGCCGCTAAATTAAGAAGCCAATTTCATCAATAGGTGACAATTTTCAATCAAAATGAATTTGGGTTGGATTCACATTGCAGTTGTTTTTCACTAGTAGGCTCTGCTGCTGTTATTGTATAAGTGTTATGACTCAGATTTAAAGGAAAAAAATTAAACATATATGAAATCCAATAGCTTAGTAGTTAATAAAACTAAGAAAATAGAATACTTGTAAAAAAGTTTTATGAAAAGATCACATGATCATTTTTCAGAATGTGCCTTTCCCTTATTATTTGGCTGATACCCCCCCATTTTTAATAGCTCTGCAGCTATAGAAAAAAGATGAGTGAAGATACTCACAAAGTTACTAAGTATTAATCTTCCTTCCAATAAATTCCAAGTAATGAAAAAAAAAAACCCATACAGGTTCAAAGAAACATAAAGAATTACTCCCTGCTCTGATTTGACCCCTACAGAGATAACAGGGGCAAGGACACAGGTAAACATGGTGTCAGTGTGAAGAGCAAGTTCCAGTGCCTCTTTCACTGGGAGTTTTTAATGGCCATAGTAGATTTTGAAGGTCCCAACATCAGTATATAAAACCTATGGCTTCTGGCAGAAGAACAATATGAAATAGGGGGGGTTTGGGCACAGAGCTGAGAACATTGAATCTCTTCTTACCTGGGAGGCAGAGCAAGTCACATCAATCCCTATGGGAGGAACAGGCCCATAGAAGAGAACAGTTCCAGCGAGCACCCTGACCCTCCCAGGAGGGGGCCCAGTGCCTGGTGAGGCAGGGACCAGCTCGCCCAGCACGAACGTGGGCAACGTGGAAAGGACCAGGCTGGAGCTGTGCATGGTGGGTATTGATAATGCACAAAAACTTTACAGCTGGGGGGGCAGGGAGGAGATTTGGCCTGCAGAACAGAAGCAGGCTAATGGAGAGACAGTGGCACGTGGCTTTTCATATTGCCACCTTCCACAGAAACCTACGGTGATGCCTCCAGCTACTGCCCAGCTCCTTCTGCAGGTTTGCAGCAGCAGCCCAGAGGCCTCCTGGCCAGCCCAGTGCTCCATCCCCCAACAGAACCACCTCTAGGCTCCTCATTGAGCCCATCAGATCATTCTTCTCACCTGCAGCGTGTTCCCCCCTGTGCCAGCCACATTTAACACATCCCCCCCAACCAGCTCTCTCAGACACATGATTTTATATTAACTGGCAGGCATCACCACAAAGAGCCTTGTCTCTGTTTACACAGGCATTTTTCTTGACAAAGCAACACTTTACACTTTGCAGACACTGGGCAAGCTCTTCAGCTCCTCCCTTGTTTTTTACACCCAGTCAAACTCTACACAAAGATTAAATTAAATGTGAGCTAACTTAATGAGTTTTTCAAAACTGTACGGTGAATTTTGCATTGAGGGAAGTGCAGCCACTGCTGGAGTCAAACACAACAGCTCATAAATAACATGCAAAAATTCAGTGCAATAGCAGAGGAAATTTTAGGTGACTGCAATGCAATTTGTCAGTTATGGCCTAATGGTTGTAACATGCCCTTGCTTTTCTGCCTGTGTTTGAATGAGCATCTTTGTTTTGCATGCATCCTCCTGTCTAAAATTATTGTACGCTGTAATAGAGGGTGACCACAGGAAAAAACAAAAGAGAAAATATGAAAAAATAAACCTCAAAAGGACACTACTGCATATCAAAATGTCATTCCAAATATATGCAGGCAAAATGAAGAAAGATAGAACAAAATTGAAAAAGAGGATGGAGCAAATAGATGTAAAATTATTTGTGCTGCTCAGCTGATAGGTATGCCAGGGTCATTCACGTTTTTTGTAATTTATGAATAAAGAAGTATTTTATCAGTTTATTTCTCATATGACTTTTTTATCGATACTATATTTAACCATGATTACTGGGACTTAAACACTCAACATTTCCCAAATCAGAAGAAAAATGTTTCCAGAAAGGATAGGAAGAATTACTATTCCCTATTTATTTCTGAGCAAATTATCAAGCATTAGATATAATTTACCCCAAAACGAGAAAATGAATCAGTGGCATAGTTAGAAATAATTACCCTGATGGTGAGATGTCTATAATAGGCCATATACATACCATCCAGTTATGTTTCCGAATTCTAGTTATGCATGCTTCTTAGTCATAGCATTAATAATACGGATTAATTCTCTACACATGTCTGTGACCTCCACCCAAGAATTTCAGAGCATATTTTTAAGGATTTATTTATTAAGGATTACAAGTCAACTTCATACATGAAGAAAGTGAAAATGCAAATAACTGATGAAATGGAGTCGTATGGAAGTTCAGGGGCTGAGCTAGTAAAGGAGCCAGGTCTCCTAATTCTCAGTGCAGGTCTTCCTTTACAAAATTATAAATATTTTGTACAGAAATATTTTAAAATTTTCACTGCAGAACTGCTTGTACATCTCTTTATTTTATAAATAATTCAAAGGCAACAGATGTGATGTTTTGCGTAGTGTGTCAGCTCTAGCAATGTCACTAAGCCTTATAATATTGGGGGTTTTTTTTAAGATTCAGTTCTGGGAGGCAGAAACGTTCTCATGTGTTTCCATGAGAACTGTAAGTACTCTCTTGAAGTTATTTCTTTCTTTTAGCCTTCTGAATGAAAACAGAAGCTTGAAAATATGAACTGAGAATACATAAAGTCTCAAAAATCACAAACAAATAAAAATGGAGCCAATATTTTTAAAACTAAGGCTTTGGAAAGTCAGTTCTACTACTTTAATGCTGCTGTTTGGCAGCACAGCCTTGGAGTATTACACAAATAATGCGGATCGGCAGTAACATTTCAAAACCTCCCCACTTGTGTTTTGTCGGTTACAGAGTCGGCAGGTGTAGATTTTAACAGAAACTCGTCTCCTTAAAACTCATGTTTTCAGAAGATTAGGTTGGGTAATCAAAGACAGAGCCCTTTCCTTAGAATAGGCAGACATGCAATCGCAAAGGGCTTTGATTTGATGTATTAAGGTGTTGCATGGGTATATTTTCCCCTCTCCAAATATAACTATCCCCTGGAAAACTGAATGCAACAAAATAGCTTACATAGATGAGCTTGCAGCACATCTGTTCTTTTTTGATCTGAATAAAACAGAGCAAGAATCTCACTTGGTATCTTGACATAGCGCACTTCATCTTTGTGTACGCAGTGAGATCTTTCCTCTTATAAACAAACCTCTTCCTGTCCCCTTCACTTTCTACTGCTATAATCTATAGATCAGCATATTTCTATTACATACTTTTGAATTTTCTTCTCCTCCCCTGCAATATGCTCTGCTGACTTCAAATTGAAATGAACTAAAATGCTTCTAGGTGACACATTAAAAGCAACTGAGGCTGTTTTAGATTATCCATAACAACAATTTTTATGGACATAGGTAGATGAGTGTATACGGGTATGTGTGTGGATATATACTGCAATTTGATTTAGTAAAAGCATGTTTGATCAAGGCCTGTGAGTCAATTGTAAAATTCCAATTGACTTCATCGGGGTTTGGAATGCATCTGTATTATTCAAGGAATGCAAAACCTCACCAGCAAGGCCAGACCTAAGAGCTACTGCCCACCTGAAATGCCAGGGTCAACAGATACAAGAGGGCATACAATTAAGCATGAGTTTAGTTAAGCACAATCCAGAGTTGTTATGAGAACAAGTAGAGATAAAGTGATCATGATAGGTGTACTTAAGAAGAAATAAAGAAATCATCTATGAAAGCCACCTGGGACACCCTTGCAAGGGAAGCTGTGAGGTGACTTTGTGTAGGTTGCTTGGAGCCTGTCCTGCTGCCTGGCTAGGACAAAAAGAACCTTTTCCTTCATGTTTTGTGCATTTCTGTAGCCATGAGATGAAGCCCTGGTTTACATGGTCTTTCAGACTCTGATACGAGTCCACCCTGATCCAGGGACTTGCAGACCTTTACAGGCATTGCAGCCAGAGCTCAGCACTACCCATAGCCTTTCCCATGGACTGGTCTGCTCACCCAGTTAGCCATGGCAGCACCCATACTAACCTCAGAAAGAACAGACAGAAGAACCACCATAGTGCTTTAGTTGGGTAGGAAAGAGGCAAAGGCCTCACCTTCCCTCAGATCCCAGTTACCCCAACACAGACTTTCACTCCTCTTATACAGCAGAGCTCCTCTCTTATAGGGAGGTTTCAGTCCACTGTAATTAGATTCCACGGATTTAATCCCCTGGGAATGTAGCAATTACCATATACCTGACAAGTGCTAAATGCTGCATTCCGAGGGGATTATCACCTCTGGCTGAACAGAGAGAAAAGGGGAGGGGAAGAGAAATTTCTACTTCCCCATGGGTTGGAGAGTATGAGGAAAACTGCCTGATTTGCTGCAGCTGCTGGCTCTCCTTCGGACAGGAGGGGAGAGCGGGCATCCAGGAGAAGGCATTCCTGAGAAGGACCAGACAGAATGTTTATCCGTAATAAAAAGAATACGGATAATGCAGCACATGTGGGTCACCCTTCCCAGTTCTTGTGGTGCTGGCTCCAGCTGGTGTGTGTTTATAGAGGGATTTTTATTACTACTGTTGCTACACAGAGCAAATACACTGCAGAATAAGTGAAATTAAGACAATTGGTTTAATAGACTTCAGAAATAAATGAGATTAAATCAAAATCGCATGCACAAAATGTAGTGCTGGCAAAGAAGAGGCATTTATGTAGTGTTTTTGCACCCTGTGATACACAATTTATTACCACTTGTTAAAAAGCACAGAGTTGGTATAAAGCTCCTATTCTTTTGCATTATCTTATCTCAGTTATTTACAAGATTCACAGTGATGTTGTGAGGGCATCCATTCATTGTTGATAAACTGCTTGGGATCACCAGATAAAAGGCATAATTTAACAGCACGATAATAGCAGCATTTATATATACCAACATTCACTCTGGCTGATTCTGAAGTGTTCTGCAGGCTTAGCAAACTGGAATTAAGGGACAGCTTCTTTGCTGGTCCATCCAATGCTCCTCCTCGTGAGGTGATACCAGGCCAGATCCAATTGGAGGTAAAGTTCGTCAAAGTAAAATAATTTTATTTTGATATCAACACCCTGCTGTTGCAAAAACTGTTGCTGGGATGCGCGGAGTGGGGTAGGATTGGCTTTTTGTTTCCTGGCAATGACAACATTTTGCCCCCGAGAGCGTACAGTACGCTGGCTCGCTGCAGCTGGGGAGGGAGCCACTTGCCGAACTACGTAGGCTGCCTGCCGCACCTGGGACCAAGCCCATCCTACGGAGAAACAGCCTGCCATGCCGCTATACCATGGCACTTATGGTGGCAGACCCCCCCGGGGACAGGTACAGCTCAGCTGGGCAGTACCAGGCTCTTTTCTTCTCCTAGAAGTGAAAAGGTACTGCTGTATTTAAATAAGTAATATGTAGAGTGTACATATACATTATTGTGGAGAAGCAGGAACAAAGAAGGAGAAATAAAACCAAAAACATTTTAACAAGGGGTGAGAGCTGATCAGGTCAGAGGAAGAGCAGTTGCTGGAGTCCTGATACAGCCTGAACAGAAGAATCTTCACCACTGGTGAGCCCATACTTGCAGTAAATCAATTTATGACACTGTACTTCAGTCCTATACTTCTAAGTAAGGTTTTACCTATTTCATTACATGAAGTGAAGTCATTAACCTAGCTGTATTAAATCCGTCCTAGCATTAAAGTTCCCGCACGCCCCTGCAAACGCACACCTTTAATGTGGAGGCGCGGCAGCGGCTGCTCCCGGTTTGCCTGGGTTTGCAGTGGTGCCAGTGAGAGCTGAGCAGGGATGCGGTCCTCGCCCCTCTGCGGCGCCAGCCGGAGCCCTGCGGACGGACGGACAGCGGTACTGGGAAGGCTGTGACATCCTGCTGTAACGGTTTCATGCTATATGGGAGAAACCCCAGCGCTGCATATACAGATGCATGTATACCAGGAGCATCTATGGATGCTGAAACAGTGTTTTGAAGATCTCAGGGTAATAAGACAAGCTTTTCATTGGTCTTTTGTGAAGGCCAAGTTCATATATATCTCCATTTAATGCAGGCTAGATCCATCCAGGGTTTGTCACATGACACTGTTCTTCATCGCATACAATCCGTTGTTTGGCTGAAATAAATCAAGTGCAGGGTGTGGTGGTTCTGCATTTCCTAACTCATTAGTGAGAGTTTTAAGATTACTCCTGTCTTTCAGTAGCATGGTAAACCTGTTTAAACAAACAAAAAGAAAATAATTATTAATTGGCTAACAATAACAGCTCACTCAGATTTCTTGAAAATCTCACTTCCTAGCACAAATCGCTTGATAGCAACAGCAGCGTGCGCTTCTGGTTCTCACAGCTCTTCTGGAAATTGGATTCAGAGGTGCTAATACAATTTCTATGAGCGTTCCCAGTGACGTCTCCCTGTCCCATGTGCTCTGGGACACAACCTGCTAATTCTCCTCTATCTGCTAGACCCTTACAAAGCTTAGGACGGATACCAGCATCGATAAGGCACACAGTTGCCAAAGGTGATAACAAGGAATGGGATGCAAAATCAGGAAACTAGTCCGTAGGATTGCACCTGTGTCAGACTGAAGGAAAAGGCACGTCGACGCCGCTCCACCCCAGGAGGGACTGGGCTGTGAATGTGTTGACATTTCTGCTGGCAGTGTCATTCCTACCCCTTTTAGGCACCCAGGAATAGCAAGCCAAATCATTCATGGCTCTCCCCTCGTCTCCTCAATCAAGTTCCACCCTTATTTGCAGGAAAAGTCACCTGGCCTTGGCCCAACTGTGGTCCTTTATTCCTGGAGCAAGACATTTCAGCGTAGTGCACAGCTTTGAGGCAATTTTGGATCTTTTGGACTCTCAGAGTTATCCCAGAACACAAGCCTGAGGTTTACCTACCTACTTACCCGAGAGGGCACAGTGCCCGTCCCCCCCCATCACCTCCCTGCTGTCAGCAGGGTATGTCAGACCCCTCTGCCCTTTTAAAACTTCAGCTGTGTCTCTAACTGCATGTGAAATCTTGTCCCTGTTGAAATCAGTCTTGAACTTTCCACTGACTTCAATAAAGCAAGGATTCGCTTCTTGGCTAAGAAAAAATAATAATAAAAAAAAAGGTAGGAAGAGCCTTTTGACAAGTTAATCCTCTCAGTGGCTCTGGGCTGACATTAAGACTGTTGCAACCAGACCCAACCAGCTAATGACACCAAGTTAAAAACCTGTTCTTGTCTCTGCAGGCTGTCACAGGGTTTTGTCTTCAAATGGGGGGAAGAAACTATATGCTCTGCCAGTGAATAAGACACATGCATGTGATCAGGATGATCAGAGCATGCAAAACACATTAGAACAAAACATACACTGCGGTCAAAGCAACATAAAAATGAAAGCGTTTTGTGTTCCTCATTTGCTTGACTCATTGAATATATGGTTATGTACGTGCCTGAACCAGACTTGGCTTATTTGCCTTACATACTATGAAGTTGTATGTAATTACCTATACTGTTCCAATCGGCACCTGTTCTGCAGCAATTCTGGATTAATGTATTAGCCAAAACCTCAAAAGGATGAACAAGAATGTTAGCTGAAAAGTAGTTGCTTCTAATTGTCATGAAAACAAATGTCAAAAGAACATGTGTTTTTACTTAGCTAACTCTGCTTACTAGGTTTGAAGCTGTTTTGTGTTAGTTTCTACCATTTAAATTAAATGTTTTGTCTCTAACATACTTGATGTGGCTTTAAGAAGCTGTGCTTCCCCCCCATCCCCCTTATGAATCTTAATGTTTGGCTGGATTTGTTTGTAACATCAGACAAAAGACTGGCAGCCTGTGCCGGAGTGACATAGATTTTATGTTGAAACAAAGCAAAGCCAAAAAAAAAAAATCAATTAGGGGTCATTAAAACCCAAACTTTTCAATGAAAGAAATACTGTAATGGAATAGTAATACTTTGGGGTTTAGGAGTTCTTTTAATTCCTGAAAGAGCTATTTTGCACTGCCCCTCCTCCACTTCATCTCTGTGAATCTGCTGTGTTGCAGAATGAGTCAGCTCTGGAATATCCAAACTCCACAGCTGTGCATTAGCATTTGGGAAGAGTATCACTGGGAGTTCATATTTTACATGTGGAAGCAGTGACACTCCTTTTCAAGCCACGGAGAAAGAATGGTTCAAAACATAACACGTATAGATGCAGCGCTTGCCCCTCAGCAGCACTAAAGCAACTTTCTAATGGGAGTTTTCTGCAGATTTCCTTGGGGCAACAACATGGACCATCATGGAGATGGAGCAAGCATAGTAGGGGCTGCTAAAACATTTTCTGTACAGCATAATTTAGTGTTTGATGTCTTAAAAAGTGGATGTCTGCTTTTTTTTTTTCTTTTTTTCCCCCTATTACTCGTTCCTTGAGGCCATCTCATTACAAAAGCAACACTGCATCTTTGTTTCCTAAGGAATGGAAAATCAACTTCACTTCTTTCCATAACAAATGTATTATTAGAAAAGAAAAATAAATCCTGCTAATCACAGCACTTCACTGGCGCTTGGCAATGGAGTTACGATGATACGTTAAATCAGCAGTTCCCAAAGATGAGCCTGTGACTCAGCTGGGTTCATGACCTGGAAGTGCAGAAGGAAATGGGCACACAAGCCTGGAACAGGAATCACAAGCTGAAAGCTTGGAAACTACTGTTTTGCGTAAGAAACACAGTAGTGACAATTGCACTTTGTATTTCAGGGAGGATTCAGTCACCAGCACAGACCGGGGAATGGGAGCACGACCGTGAACAGGGCCAGGTCTCTGGGACAGGAGCAGGACACGGGAGCTACCAGGGAAACCTGGAGGCCTGCTCTGCAGTGGTGGTGGGACAGGGCTCTCTGTGGGCTGAGCCGCAGCCGGGTCAGGGTCCGAGGCACCCTGGCTGGAGCAGCCCCTTTGGGAGCCACCACCACCGCTGGCCCAGGTCGGGGTGGTGAGGAGGACCGTGGCCTCCCAGCCATGTGAGCCACGGCTATGGGGGGCGAGGAGGGCAGGAACAATGTTCAGATGACCAGCTCACATCTGGGCTGCATCTGTCCCTGCTTACAGAAGGACGTTTTGGAAATTAGGCTCACAAAAATGACTCCATTTGTGCAACCTGTGTTGTGCCCAGAGAAGCACAAGTCCTCTTTTTATGTGCTGATGGGATGTGCTTTTTTATGGGTTTCAAAGTAGATCGTCAAACGTTGGCATAAAATTATACTGCACTTAATGGGTGAATGTTGATGTCCACCAGTGGAGAATATGACAAATTCACTTTTTAAGTATAGATCATTAAGGTCTCCAAATATATTAAAATGTTCTGCAGCCAGTTTGCATTTGGGAGTGAAGAACCTGCTTCCCGCTTAGCTGTGAGCTGCCAGAGCGCTCAGGGCAAACACACATTCTCATTTCAGTTTGCTCAATAGACACATTTGTGCAAAAGCCCCCCAAGTAACCTGCAGGGAATGTCACATTTTGAACATGAGGGGACAGAACAAGTTCAATACAAGCTACAATCATTAAGTTGGGGAATAACTAAGTCTCTTAAAGACTGCCCTATACCCCCTTCCTTTAAGGGCTGACACCGTCCTGTCTGGCACAGTAGTTCTGCTGCATTGGAGATTTTAGTTCAGCGGGAATTTCATACCTTTAATTTGAACCATGTTAAGTGTTCATTAGCACAGTGCAAAACTGAATACAAAACACTTCATTTACTGGATAACCACACTGTAAACATGTTTTGCCTGGATTGTGATGGATAAGATCTACTCACAACATTATTTACAACAGGATGCCCACTGAGTAATCCTTACGGTAAAATCTGTAACATCATGCACACAGCCAGGGTAAGTCAATTCTTAAACTAATAAATTTGACATATGTCATTTTAAAGAATGGCGAGTGAAAAGGGAAGACTTGGTGTCTGAGGACGCAGAAAAGCCACCTTCTATTAAATTACACAGGTGAGAACAGCAATTTTCTGTCCACCTTAGACGGCATGAGTAATACTGCAAATGTCAGCTGGATTTATTGAGATCTGCAGAGAATATATTTGTCTTACAAAGGGAAGAGGATTTAACTTACACATCTAATTTTTCATGAGGGTTTGGAAGCCATTTTAGAAGTGGAACAAGTATCTCTAGTCTTTTCCCAGCCTCTTCTTTTTATACTCCTCCTCCCTCCTTGAATCTGGCACTCATCCCAAAATGCACACCGTGTTCAAGAGAGGGAAAACACTAACCCTGTATAATTTGAATAAATGAGCTCTACATATATTGCCACTTTTAGTTCAAATTATGCAAAAATCCAAGATAAATGAGGCTGAGCATAAAAGCCCCTTAGTGTGTAATTATAAATACTAAAATGGTGCATTTTTCCAAAACAAGAACCTTTTTTTTTTTAATTTGCATACTCTGTCGACTTTTGACCTGCAATAAAAATGTAACACAAGTTGGTAAGTGACTGAGTCAGAACAGGACCTTCTGTTTGCATCATTCCTCCTGCCTTCTGGAGTTTCAGTCTTTAGCAATTTGCTTAGATTTATAGTCATCTACTGAGCAGCTACAGTGTGTAACCAAAATCTCTTGGCTTTAAACATGTAAACTGTTAGATTAAAATTCCTGGGCTTCAGGATATGCAGAAATTCCATGGGTCAAATTATAGATAATAAGTATGGATCAAACCCTGAGATCTGTTTGGCTTGAATGTGTTTTTCAAGCACAGCTGTAATAAACAGGCAGGATGCCTCCTGCAGCACTCAGCTTCCAGATGTGCCCGGTGCTGGGTCTGTCCGGGGATGGAGCTCGCTTGCAGCTCGGATGAGCAGCATGGGGAAGGAGACAACACTAACGGGATAAAATCAGGACTGAAGTTTTTACTTAGCCTTTATTCAAGCAAATTTCTATTCCCTTCTATTTCCGTTTCTATTCTAATTTCTAAACTATATAGATTGTCACTAGAGAAATGGGATCCAGATATTTCAGTGTTTCAGGGTAGTCGATCAGGGTACAGACTTTTCCAGTTAATCTGCACAGACAAAAATGCTAAAACCTGTATGTTTCCAAAGCATCATACAACTGTTCATAACTTTTATAGGCATTAAGTTAGAAAATATCTTGAAGATCAGGTTTTTTTTCCTGAATTGTGTTTGTTAAAAAACACTGGAACTGTCAATCTGGTGTTTACAGCAGAGGGTCCCTTCACTTGACTTTGCTGCACACTCTGGGCCTGAAGATGAACAAGGAGGACTAAGCCTGGACTGGCAGATCTGGCCATCGCTCCCAGCCATGTGCCTGACCAGCCACAGGAAAACCTCAGCACCTGTGAATTCCTGAGCCACCCTGTTGTTCAGAAGGATGCTTTAAGGAAAATCATATTTTCTAATGAAAACAGTATGGTAAATTCAGCGATGAGAGCAGGCAGGAGGTGGTAAGATCTAACTGGACCTGGAGGCATCTGTGTTTTATCTCTTCCTATCAAGGAGAAACGGCGGCAGTGTCGGGAATGGAGCTATTGCAGAACTGGTTCCTATCTTACTGTTCTGTAATCATCCAGCTAATTTCAACACATTTACCCAACTCCTGACACATTTACCCACATTAATGCCAAAATATGAAGGCTACAGGTAACACAAAAATTAAACAGCCGCTTCTCCTTACATTTCTCCAATTTCTCTCGTTCGTTTCAGTAAGCCCTTAATCATGGAAATAGCTGGGGCTATTGACCTCGGTGGGGCCTCTTCAATAGTAAAAGTCCCTGCAGGCCCAAAGGTAGTAATACTGGACCTGCTTCCAGTTCATATTTAAAAAGAAAAAAAATTTGTATCTCATTCAGCTAGACCCTGGGAACCACAGAAATGAAAGAGAGAAGGGGAAATGGTGCTACAACAGTAGCATATTTTCAGTCCAGCCACTGAGTCAATACTGTTTCAATCCTAACAAGACCATTTTGCTTGCCCAGGCTGAGCTTAGCTTTTGGGCCACAGAACTGTCCCAACGGACCTGCTCCAAGGACTCTGCCTTCGAGTAGCCACGTGGCCATTGGCAAGTCACTGGTCCTGAGGCCAGACATCCCTGTTGTGTGGCTACAAACAGGACAAGCCCCCATGACTGCACCTCTGACGTGTCCATCCCCTTTGCGTGGCGCAAAGCGAGGCGGGTCTATGGTGCTCCACAGCCAGGTTCTTCTTCCCATGAAGACAGAGCATGGGAAGGCATGAGTGGAGCAGAAGCCAGCACTCGGTGCCTTCGCTCTGCTGCAAGACCAGATTCCTTGCTAAGGCACGCTTAATGTGGAGCAACCCTTGAAGTTATTGGACTAATCATATTTCTGGTTCATTTCCACAATTACAGAAGAGGTCAAGTGGATCCTTCATTTTAATGAGTTGACTAAAATCTGGCAGCGTGTTGTTATGAGGCAGATAATTTGCAAAAGCAGTGTGTGTTTTAGATCACATCTTCATTCCATGTCGAACGGTAATAAATGAGTACCTTTCTGTGGAAATGCTGCTGCTTTTAAAATGTCTGTTAATTTAACTTCTATTATTATACATTGTGGTTGTTGTCTGGGCTGTCTGTACACTGGTTTCATTCTCTGTATTCTAATTTTAACTGATTATAACTGAGTGGGAAAGTGCAAGACCTCTAGTTGAAATTCAAAAGAAAATAAATGGATTTTTTATGGCCTGAAGAATCTATTCATTACTAAATCATTTATCTTTGCAGAGGGAGTGCCTGTATTCAATATGCCTTCCTATTTCCCTAGTTTTATTTCTCCATAAGTACGCTCTGTGCTTACAAATAAATCTCCATTGAAGTTCCACCGATAGGCTTTGCTTCTGAAAGGCTGAACAAGAGTATAATTAACCATATTAAACACATATCAAAGGTTGTCTGTAAAGCTTGGGCATTGCTCTGTGTCTTCCCTAAAAATGAAACTTGGATGAAAATGTAAAACAACAGGGTGTACTCCTGGGATTATCCAAGCCATACTGCACCAAGGGGAAACGGAGCAGAGATACACATGACCTTTAAGCAGACTCAGTCGTGCTTTTTGGCTTACTTCAAAGATTTCTTAAGGGGACGAGAGAGAGTCATTAAGGAGGAGGGGAGGGAGGAGAGGCAGTAAGATTGTTTAAAATTGCTTTTTCTTAATTCCAAATCGTCTTTCTCTAGCGAATCCTAACTTTATTACTTATATTGCATTTCAGGCAGAGCAATTACATTCTTACCTTGAACAAAGAATGAACTTTGAACGGTATTTTGAACGGTTTACAAATAAAGTAAACAGCTCTGTTGCATAAAACATATGTATCTGAGGCAGAACTTCCTTCTTCCCAGATTAGGCACATTCATGTAATTTCAGTTGTAAGCTTCTTCAGCTGCTATTTGGAAATGTTTCTTTTCTGTTTGCAATAAATAGAAGGTTCAAATTCACAGACAAACCCCACACAACTGTTAAACTTTTGTGATTCTGTTAAAGTGACATCAAACGCTGTCTTTGCCAGTTCATACACTAAATATTGGCTTTCAGTTTCAACTTGAACTGCTCTCTTTGTTCAGGCTGGATTAAATCCAGATAGGTTATCATCTAGTTTAGTTATTACTGTGTTGTTCAAGTGGTGCTTAACTGTGTGTTTTACATTCAAGCATAGAAATGTGCGGGGGGGGGGGGTGTGGGGAAGGTTTGCTAATTTTACCTCTTCATTTAGAAAAATCAGAACATTTTTACATACCTCAGTTAAAAATTAACAAATCAGAGTGTTGGACTTTTAACTCACTAGTCAGAGACAGCGTAAGGTTGGAATATATTTTAACTACAATATTGTATGTGAAAATATGCTAAGCCACTTCCAGGCATAGTACTTCAAAGCTGCCCCATTTATTATAGCTGACTTATGTCCTTCTGCAAACACCGGTGAGATATCTGTCACCTTCACATCTCTGGGTATGGCACATGGCTTACAGAACTAATGCAGTCTACAAGGTAGGATTTGCAAACATTTGCAAAGAGCATTTGCTTTTTACATTCAGTGTTGTGCCCCGTTTCGTTTGCTATTCGTGAGCATGGGCATGAATGAGTTTTTATGAGCAGAGATATTAAGGGATGGGGAGAGAGGGTGGTTGTGTCTATAACTGACTGCTGCCAAGTAAACTTACTATTTATCATACTTTCACACTCTAATTATCCAAACAGGCCCCAAAAAAGAGGCATGTCATATGACCTAGGTCCTAGGGGACCGATTGTACATACCAAATAATGAATAGTGAAGGGAAAAGCTTGGGAACAATTAGTTGGTTGAATTCAGCTTGAATAAATAGTCGGTTAATGTCTAGATGGTGATTTGGTTTCTGCATCTGCCTATGACCGAAGGAGAGAAGCAAGAACAGCACGCTTCTGTGAGGGAGCTGCGGCAGAGGACTAAACAACCTCCTGCCTTATGTTTTAATGTGCTCTATCTGTGTTAGTCTAAACAATTGGGAATGCCATTCCCAAGTGTTCAGAAGTCAGGACATCCTTTACCCTCACACCCCCAGCTGGCTTAGGAATCATAAGGTTCTTAGAACATACAACAATTAGGAATTTGTTATTAAGCTGTTTGGCTGCATACAAGTCTCAGTTTTAACTTCCCTCTGAAATAACAAATGCAGATAACCTTTTTTTTTTTTATTAGGCATGTAAAATTTTACACCTAATCATGGGACTGATAGGTGGAGCTTGGAAAAAAAAAGATAATCTAGCAATTCATCAAGCATTGCAAAATTGACAGGTGGAGGGAGAGCATCCCCTGGCCTCTGCCAGGGCCGAGCTGGACGCCTGCTGACGCCTGCCTGTGCCACTGCCGGTCAGCATTATTATCCGATGATTATCTGCATTGTACAAGATAAGCAAACTGAGTCACTGCGTTAAGATCAGAATACAGGAGTTTTGGCTTACTGCTATATCTGCAGTCTCCTAGACTACGCTAGACTATCTACTGCTTTCTGTAATTACATATACAAATAATATAAGACTTCGGCACAAGTCAAAACCACTTCTGGACTTACTGCATGGGACTGGATGTGAATTTTACAGTTCATCCTTATTCCTGTATCAGGTTGAAAGAAACCCCTGTGCCTGATGACATCTGAAGCCAACCTTCTCCAAAATGGGCTGAGTTCACTTTCCAGAGATTTCTCAGAGCCAGACTTTTGCAGAAGTTAGCATTTGATGTCGTCGTGACAGGTACTATATAAAAACCCAAGGAAGTCAGAAGAGGGCACAGGATTTCAGGGCACTGCTAAACCTCACAATTCAAATAGTTTATGCATCTGACAGAAATAATTGCACGGTGTGCAGAGGGCAAGCCGGAATGTTGGCCCGCATTAATGCTATTTTTAGGCATATTAAGGCCCAATCGTTTGCCACTAAAATTAGTGGGAGACTCATCCTGAGCTGGAGATCAAAAGCAGCTCTGGGTTTGCTTCAGAACGGTCCACCCTTTCTCCCTCCCCCCAAGTCATAATTAGGTCTCTCTCTTTCTCTCTCCTCCACTTGCGGTTGTTCCCAAATTTGCTGACCTCATGTAATTCCTAATTTGACAAGCTGGCTTTTTTTTTTTTTTTTTTTTGGCTATTTTTGTCATAACAAGTTCAAAACAGAACAGCCTGTCTTTAGAAGCCTCCATTCATAGGAATGTTGGGACATTTCACGCAACACAACACCGCCACAGAGGAAATCCAGCTTTGTCTCCATGAAAATAAATGCTTGCAAAGGCAGCAAAACAACAGGAGGGGAAGCTGCTTTCTTTTTTGTTCCAAACAATTTTGCCAAGAGCACACACACACACAAAAAAAAAGAGCACCTTGGGGAAACAAAAGATGAACTTGTTAATAAGAGATAAGTTATTGGCCTTGCATTTCAGAGGAAAACAAAGGCTCTTGGATGCCTTTTATTTGTATAGCTCAAATATTTCCTCCTAAAATATGTGCCGTTCCAGAGTCAAACATTCAGTGGCAGGAGTTACTAGAATGCTGATGTGTTGCTTTGGATTTTTTAAGTGAAAAGCGTTGTTTGTTTTGGAATTTGTTTTGAAGTGATTTTTTTTTGGAACAACCAGAAGTAGCTGGCGTCCTGATTTTTTTATGCTTTTGCTTTGTTTGGCTTAACTAATATCCTTTTTCCTAAGTTAGTTGCTTGGTGACTGGTATTACTTTCCATGTAGCATTTTCACTACCACCCTATTACAGAAAAAAAACTAGTCAGAAAATCTCTGGGAACCCTTTCTTTTTTTTTCCCCCTACTATATCAAAATTAATCAAAATGCTTGACCCAGCCAACAAACTTTATGGCAGGAGACCCAGCCCTGCTTGGGCAAGGGCTACCAGTGAAATGTTCTGGTTTTCTTGCTAAAACTTACCGGGAAAAAAATGCAAGTCATATTCAGACAAAGACCTAGTTGACTAAGAAACTGCATCCATCTTGCTGTCCTCTGTCAGCAGGGTTACGTCACTGATGAGTCAGGACCTACGGTAGCTGTATTAGCAAAAGTCAGCAGTTGTAGCAGCAAAAACGTATACAGTAACATCTCGGCCTCACTTCAACTTATAATAGCTCAGTAGGAAGGAGAATCACAGTATGTGACCGTACCGAGCGCCTGTACCCCAGTGTGGTTCCCCGTTACGGCTTCTAGCAGTACAAATCAAACTGATAAACTAATATGCTTCTGCTGGTATGAAAGCTGCATGTGGAGCAGACCTGATCCCATGGAAGGCAATATATATGCTAATTAAAAAAATAGTAGGTTCTTTAGGACATAGGTAGATTCTGGGAACCTGGGAAGTAATGTTTGAACCTAGAGGATTTATGCAGCCAATACTTTTATTATCAGCTTCTGCATTTGTGGTGTCCCTGCTAGTCTTTCAGAAGGGAACCAGCTACCATTACACCAAGAAATGCAACATTTTGGATGGTTTTCCGTGCCCGAGAGAGTGGACCACAGGATTTACTGTATGTATTGGAGTTGTACTGCTAAAGAGCATGGGTGCATAATGGGAACCCAAGGCAAATCTGCAACCACAACATTTCCCCTTAATAGTTCAGGATCTGCTGGATGGCCCTGAAGTTTCCATGGGAATTTTATTGGAACTAGATAGGATGATTCATATGAAGAAAAATGTAGTTTTCTCTCATTCAGTGTCTCTTTCCATGCAGAATAGATCTAGCTTAACACTGGCAAGCAAAAGCATTTGGACCTTGTAGTTGCTTATGTTCTGGCTCTATTTTTTTCCCTTATCCACTTGTACAGAAGAGAAGAACAATAAACAGAAAGTGGACCACAGGAGAGGAATGCTGATTTCATCTTGCCACTTAAGTAATACCAATCTGCTCTGATTTAATGATTGGTGAATAAATGACAACTGGTTCCATCTCTGCAGCACTGCAAACCCAAATAAGTTTTGTATTGTGTTTTGACTTTGAAATCGTGCCCAGTTTCTGTTCAAATTCTTCTAGTAAAATGAACAGATTTTTGTATTGTTTCCAATCTGCTTAGATTTATTTGTGAAAACGTTTTTTAATTCCAAAATGTAAGCACACTGTATTTTTTACAGTCTTGTGAGTCTGCAAATTACAAATAATGCAACCCATTGGTGTCATAAAGCCACAAAATAAAAGACTAAATCTTCTGAAATAAAACTTCACAATACTATAGTATTCTTAAGCTGTAACAGCAAGCTTCACCCAGTTTTTCTTCTGACAGTGTTCCAGAACCTGCTAAAACTCATAAATCAAAGGCCATAATAGCTCTGAAACTCACTGAAACTGTGGTATGCTTTTTGTTTGGTTGGTTTGGTTTTTCCTGCTCCTGAGGAAAACATTTTATTAATGTTTTTAACAAATAGGTGAGGAACTTAATGGCTGATCCGTTGTTTTTCAGTCACAGAATTGGAGCTACTTGTAGCAATAGAGTTTATTCTCACAAGCCAGAATTACAGTTTTGGCCTCTTAGAACATACCGAAAACCCGAGCCTTGTTTATAACAAGCAGATAGCTTAATCAGTAACTTTATGACCTTCTGAATGCAACGTCAGATGCATCTACTTGACTGGAAGGATTTTTTTAACTAGTTCTGAATCAGTAAGGTTACGTTCAAGACTATTAAAAGTTTCCAATTATCCCCACTGGATCTGCGCTTAACACAGACCCAAAGATGCTCCAGTTTCTCGCGTGGATGGCCTGCCCCTAATCCAGTTTCTATCACACAGGCCACCCGTCCTTTCCATGGACATTCCCTAAAACAGAAGCAGATGAAAACTACAGGCAGCCTGAACCTGGGTGGCTGTAGGTGATGTGGACATCCTTGAAGCTCAAAGCGTGTAAAGGAACCGATACAGGCTGTGGGTGAAGTGGATGCTCTGCTCCTCCTTGATCCCTAGGTCAGGCTTCTAGAAAAAGCACTGTCACATCCTTCAGATCAGGAGTTCTGAGAGCAAAAATAGACACAAACCCCCAAATCATGGCTGCATGTCAGATAAAGTTGTATAAAGAGAGGTGATATTGCTCTGATGGCCATACAGTCTGTCTATGCAAAGCCAAATTTTGCCCTTTCTTGTAACTACTGGTGTCCTGCTCTAAAAGCAAACCTGCAACGATAAGAGTGTGTCATGGGCTGGCACATTGAAGAGTTGAGCTCAGAGGTGAGGCGGTAGTGCCCATATAGTTTAGCTAGCCCAAGTAAATAGCAACGCTAAGGCGGCATAAAATTCAGAGGATTTACCAGTCTGCATGTAGGAGGACTATGGACACTTATTTAGGAGCTTTCACATTACACCTCCCAGCTGCAGGGTAGAGAATATCCTTAAGCATAAACAAAAACTCATAGTAAACTCTTTGTTTCTTGGCAAAATCTCTATCTGGAGTCAAGTTTTCCTACAGTGCTTTGATTTGCTAGTTGAACGTGATTTACCAAAGTGTTTTGGAAAACTTACATCAAAAAATCAAGATTTTTGCCAAATGATCATAATCTGCAGCATCTGATATTTGAAACACAGTTATCAGTTATTTTGCTATATCACCAACATTTTATTTAAAATTATGTGGCATGCAGTGACTTTGGTAAGCCCCATGCTTTGGGAGCCATGTGATCACTTGGGACTTTCAGTTTCCCTGTATAATATAAAGCAAGTCTCTAGCCCTCATAGCAGGGCAGCTGGAAAATATGAGCCACATAGGTTCAAGATACAGAAAGACAATAAAAAGATAAAAAATTTATCATTTTAAATATAATTATCCGCAATTCTGCAGGGTCTGACTTACAAATTTTGAATCCTTGGTTGGCAGTACTGGAACAAAGTCACATAAACCCTTTTCTGTTTGCTGTCTGGGAGCCTCATCCAAAGTCCATTAAAATCCAAAGGGACTGACTTTGGGGGAGGATTAAAACCCCAAATACGCATAAAATTTTCAGGGCCATGGGAGAAGTCCTGTCCCCATCCAAATACCCCCTGGCTTTGGTGCAGGCAAGGTTTTACCTGATGTGCTAGTGCTATCCTGAGCAGGAATCACTTTTCTGAGCTGGGGTTAAAGTGCACAAATCTCTCTGACACAAATACTAATGTGTGCCAGTTTTAGAAACTTTGAACTTTTTCTCCAAACATTTGTTCCCTGACTCAATCACACATAGTTCTCAGAAAGCAAAAGAGAGACAGGATACAAGTAAAGCCAAAAGGAATGTGTTCAAAAATTTCAGCAAATATTAACAGAACGTATTTATTTATTTGCAGTTCCTGTCTGTCTCAAGCATTAGCAGCAATAATCAAGAGAAATTTCAAGCACAGCCAGCTCCTGATACCATATCTACTTATCGTAGTGTTTATTTTTTCCCATCCTTTCCAGCTTAGATTAATCACTCTAGTATATAGATTTCAAATGGACTTTAACTTATGCTTTGCCAACAAAATAACTATTTAAGGCAGTTCTATCACCTGTGCTCCATTTTGTTCTAGCTTGAGTGAAAAGAAACTGAAAATAAGCAAACCTTTTAAAAATCACCTTGCATAACAACAAGAATAAGAAGTTACCACAGCAGTTCTAGCTTGCTGTTTTCATAACTGGATGTTTTGCATACTCCCAGCATTTCAAGTATGCTTTTAAGTATGAAGAGTTTTGCCTTTTTTAATCTTCCTGCCATGTTTGGTGCATAATTGCCTGCTAAACACAGCTTTATATTGATTGGTCATATTGCTGCTTGCAAACTTATTGTTTAGCCACATCTGTTATTTTTCACATAGGTTGTTAATCCCCCATAATTAACTCATGGGAGGCCTGATTTTCTCAGACTTCAGGATTTAAGAGACTGTTCCCTATCTCACCAGAGGTGCTCAGCACCATGCAAGTCTGCATCCTAAGAGGGGTACATTGAGTTCAAAGAGGTCTTACCAGTTATGAAAAACTGTAATTGGGTTTATTGGAACTGATCCTAAAATTGTATATAATCAGATGTGATTAATCTTCTTTTGATACACCCATGTGCGCAGTATCTGAAGACTAATGATAACCTCATCAATGTTACTACGAATAACAAAGTATTGATCATTTGGAAGAAGCGTCCTTCTCCCCAGCCTGTGCAAATCAGCCTTTTTCATATAAAATAGATCAGACTTTTATGGACTCAAGGACGGAGAGTCTCGCCCAACGGCTGCATCTACGCCTATAAATAGGTGTTTTGTCTACAGAGTACTTGCTGTGGCTTTGTGAGTAGGATTTTCCACTGCACGCTGCCCTAGAGAATTCCTTCTGGGCTGATCTTCTTGGGAATCGTTCTTTCCTCACCCTAAACCCCATGAGAGTCTTTGGATCTCACAAACCACAAAACTCAGGAGATGTAAGGATGCTCAGGAGACGCGAACCACCTCCCAAGCCCTCCGTGATCACCTTGCAAAGTGCTAAAATTTTCAAGACAGACAAAATTGCTTATTTCCTTATGGTCAGACCCGATCAGCTACTGTGTCTTGCCACTATAATTCAAGTCTGTGCTGTGCACAATAAATGTCGTTCGGATTGCACCCCAGAGTGATAGAATCATAACTAAAACTTCACACATCTTGCAGCAGTAGTCTTGATATCAATACAGCACCTTACTTTGACAGATACTGAGTCTATATCTTTGCAAAGGAATTGGTCAGACTTGCTACATAGTGTCAAGTACTAATATTTAATTAGTGTTATTAATGTAGTTAGACTAAAAATAATGGAGAAGATACTCTGCAGGCATAAATATTCATGGCTTCACTGACTACCAACAAGTTATACTTGTTTACACCAGCCCAGGGAATTAAACAGTTGAATGTAATAAAATATTTCCTACAAAACAGCTTGATGTGAGTAATGTACAGCACAGCAGAAACCAGGAAGAACGCATGTACAGCAAAACCTCCGACAGATTCCAGTGCGACCTCCATCAGGAATAAAGCCAGCCCTTTCCTCCGCTGCCAAGTCTGCTTTTTGGTGAGACTGGTGTTTCAAGAAGCTAGACCAGACATTTTGAGCAGAAAAAAATTTCTTCTCTTTTGGGAATCCTCTTTTCAGCATTGAGCGAGCAAGCAAACTCCCTAAGGGCACTGGACACGGCCTTGGACAGCTATGAGTCAAACAAGAACCAAATGGTTTTACCCTGAGAGGGAGAAGCTGGCAAAGACAGTAAAGGGAAGAATAGAAACCAGGAGGCTCACCTGGGTGTACAGAGGGAACCAGAAGAAACGGCACATACATTTTGTCCCCCCCACAACTCCTCTATCTCCAGTGCATCTCTACCCCCGCAATTCAGCACAGGCCAGATCACAAAGACCTATTGTGTCTATTATTTTAATCCACAAACGACTGTCCAAGCAAAGGCATATGTGCAAACGAGCTCCGATTTGGATGCAATACCTGCTTTCATTCTGGAGAGTTGGGAAATGATCCAGTGTGTTGCAACAGCTGGAGCTGGAGCAGGAAGAGAGGACGGTGACTCCTTTCCCCCAGCGTTATAAGCAAGCAATGCATCGCGGTGACGTACACTACTTGGAGATGTAAGGCTGCCAGGTATTCAAATGTGGCTTTCTGCAGTACTGACTGGTAGATACCAGCCAATTTATTCAGCAAAATCTAGATTTTTGCTAAAGACTGTGTTCTGTCTAATGATAGCATGGGTTTGCTGTAATGATTAAGGCTCAAGTTTTCTCACATCTGTGAGGAATGCTTAGACATTCAAGTTTAAAAATAAAAATATCACTCTGGGCAGGATTTTAACATTTTTTTGAGGGAGTGTGGGATGATGGGTGGGTGGATTAGATAGTAATCAGTTGAATAAACTCAGCTGAGCTTCAAAAGTTAAACTTCAAGCTATACAGGAAGATTTGCGTGGTGGGACATAAAAAAAGGGTTTAATTGTGCCTGGCATGATCTGTTTTTATTAAGGTGTACTAATATAAATGCACTTTTATGCAATCATTTTTATGAGATATCCAAGTGCTTTAAAAACATATAAATGACTTAATAATATGTTTGAGAATTCAACAAGTATAATCGATAGGCAGGAAACTAAGGCACAGAAGGGTTCACTTAAGCAGGGCTATACCTGAGCAAATGCCGCTTTGGGGAGTTAATGAAATTTGCCCCTTTGGTTACTGCCAGTGGAGGAGGAAGCATTATAAATATACATCTCAATTTAAATGTCATTACAGAACATAAATACACACCAACAAAACATAATATTTTGATGTGATGAAGCATGTTTCCCTTTGTCATACATTTTGCATATAAGTAAGCGCTGCGTGTGTGCATACCGATGCTTACGCTATATTTAGCAGATTATTTTATCACACCCGCTTTTCTGCCTCTTTCCACACATAAAGATTCAGAGACACATCTTTCCATAGCATGTAAAGAAGTAACTAATGATATGCTATCGAGGAAGAAGCCTTCTCCTAGAGGAGACAGTTTCCTTTCACAGACACTAAAACAAAACCTCTATTGAATTCTTGCTCAAAGCTTCATATCATTGCTTTTTTTTTTTTACCGCCCTTAAAATTGCATAACCTGACATGAGATTGTACAACGTGCTTTAGTATTTTCACAGTCTGACATTTATTCCTGAAAACTGGGGAGATACAATTTCTAACCAAAGTGTTTAGAACACAATTCAGTAGGTCACTTCTTAGTAGGAATTTCTTTGTTCCAAAGGTCTTGGAACTCCACATATGCTACAGTTCATTTCACCACATGCGGATGAATTTATTATTGAGGATGCGTCCCTGCCACTGGCGCATAATCAGGCTGGTTAAATGTTCTAGAGGAAACAAAATATTCCAGGAATCTTAAACATTCAGTAGAAAGATAGGGTAAAAGAGCTTGTCTAATACCAGCGAAAGAGTGTGGTACACTAAGCATTTCCAGTAAAATAAAAAAATATGTTTATGCTAACTGCAAGCTATGCATTTCCCTCCATAGCATGGCCTTTCCTAAGCCCTGTGGAAAGCCAGGTAATGTTTTAAGTCTGCCAGATGTGGCAGGTCTTTACTAAATGTTGCATTGCACTGTTACAAGCCCTTCCTTGTGTTAACTTGTTGTGTTTGAAAGCAAATTTGCAAGCAAGTGGAACTTGTATCCCTATCTGTCAATAATTCCTCATCACACTCAACAAAAAGTCACTGCTTCCCTTTTTCCCCGCCCCCTGAATGTGAAATTGCAGTAAATCAGTCAACAGCACTGTTTAGCATATAAAGCAGAAAACTTCAAAGCAAAGCAGCCTTTTCTCTCCACCTATGAAATTCCAGACCATGCTCCTAAATTCAGGGAAATCTACTCGTCCTTTCTACTTACAATTCAGCCTTGGCGATGCATATTAAAGGGCTGCTGTCAGCTTACATTGTTTAAAAATGGACTGATTAAAAAAACATTTGGGTAAAGCACCCTTTATATACTGCGTGAGAAACACACTCCTCTGGTAACGCTGCTCCCTCGCAGCCCGCAGAGGACTGTATTACACCAGCTGACAATCCCTTCCGAATCTTAAACGTGTTTTTATTGTTTGTCTTCATGAATTCCATTTCAATATTTCTTCCCCTTTTGCTAGGACTTTCCTTAGGATTCGCTCAAAGGAAGCATGCCCACGTGCGCTCACTCCCACTTCTCTTCTTTCCATGTACCCACCTGCTACCAGATCTTCAGCTTTGTAGATATTGAATCACCAATAAAATTATTTTTCCTCCAAAGTGAAGGGTTGCCCATGTTCTTACACTGTATTATGTTAATCTTTATCTTATGTAAGGTAACATGAACATTAAAATTATCTTTCTGTCCAAATAAAAAAACCCCACAAAACAACAAAACTTGCCCAGGCTAAATGATACTTTAATATCAGTATATTTGATATAGAGAGTTATGCTGTATGCTTTCTTCAGCCGTGGCTTGGCAAGACATTCCTAACCCTTTTCCACCCCTTCCCCTCCACCCTTTCCTGCCATGGCCAGACTTCACCACTCTAATTTATATAGATTAAAATGTCTATAAGACTGTGTTGTAACCCAGATCATCCAAATTACCCTTTAAAGTAAATTTCTTCCCTGAAGCAAACATATCATCAAACTATGCCCTGAGAATCCCCCCCAGCGTTGCTAACCATCCATCTATGCAAGGAGGACCCAGTCCATGCTGAATTAGGAGATGGCTATTTTCTGCAGCTGAAATTAATTTCTTTACATAGAATCAGCATGAGGTCTAGGCACTATTCAATAACTGCTGAACCCTGATGATATTAGATTCCTTCACTCTTATTTTAACCAGTTAATTATCACGAACGATTTCCCTCCTCCTTCGTTGTGTGTTTAAGAGGCGCAGGAAGTAACGGTATCAAGAATTCCTGCAGCTACACCACAGGCTTCTGCAAGTGAACTGCTTAAATCTGGGCTTTATGTCTACATTACATTAACAAACCTCTCATTTGGATCCATTGCCCTTCCCCGGGATGTCATGTGCAGCTTTCCGTATGCATGATCCACATTCACTGAAATCAAAAGAAAAACTCCCGTTGGCCTCAAGGATTTCAAGGCTGTGCCCTGTGTAGACTGAGAGATGCTGAAAAAATTGAATAATCATTATACTAAACACCTAACAGCATTATGCTGCAATGTATTTTCTTTTGACAAAAACATTTTCTTTTATTAAAAACAATAGCCTCCAAATTGAGAGGTTTAACAGGGACTCTGCTCTTTCACTAACATGCCTAATAAACTCAGCATGGTTCAACCGTCTCACGTACTTATTCATAGCAAAGAGTACAATGTTAATCATGGTTATTGATGTAAACAGCTCCTACCTGCTACTCACAGGCTACACACAACCCAGCTTTCTGAACAGGATCTAAATTGGCTGGACCCTGAAAGCCATAAATAGGAGCATTGGAAGTACTGCAGTCAAGCAGCGTAGCCATGTTTGCACATTTGTTTGTGAAAGTGAGCTTCAGAAAGTGTAAATGACACTGTGTTTACAAAACTGGGGACATTTAAACCAAAGGGTTGAGCAGGCAGTCTGATGTAGCAGTTAGACCAGTCTAACACACTATTCTTTTTCATACCAGTTAGCCCCATTAGGCTGGCTTAAGTGTAATGTTAAATTGCACTTTACTTGCTGCATATTTTAGTCTATGCAACACAATGGGAAATCAAGATAGCAGATAACAAGTAGCTATAGCAGCACTGCTTCGAGCTCAGACTGTACAAGTGCCTGAAGTGCATGTTTCGGAGCTTTACAGTTATCAGTACCTAAATTAGCTAATTTAAGTGAGGGTTAGATATGTCAACACAGCCTGCAATCATGCCTTCAACTGCAATATAGACATAGGCTGTGGGCTGATGTTCAAGGCAGATAGAGCTGTAGCAGTTTAAGAAGTGACTGCCTCCAGCTGTTTGTTGCTGCCCAGCGTTCAAGGTTCCCCCCCTCCCAGCAAGACGGGTGGAAAGGGTGCAGGACCCTCAGCAGCATCAGCCCGAAGTGGGGTGGCTTTGATGGGACATCATTGCCCCACAGCTGGAAGGGCCTATGTCCATGCTGAATGTGTCCAGTTTGAGATAGAGCAGGGCCTTATCTCAAACTACCAGTTAAGGTGGACTTAAACTAAGCCACTGGAATGCTGTGAAAGATGCATATATTGCAGCAGACTCATTTCAGCTGCAGGAGCATGTTCTGAAATGATTGCAGCATTTGTTAGATGTCGCCTAGCCATCGCATTAGTGCCAACAGAGACTGGGAGAATACCTTGTTTACTGGGATTTACAGGAATTGTGGTGGCAGCCGTTACGCAAAATGCATCAAAGAGGTACATCTTCAAAATGCACCAGACCAAATAATAAGTCTAAAGGTCCAGAATCTTATCTCTGATGAAACCGAGCTGTCTAGTGATTCACTTCTTTGTCATTCTACCAAATGTTGCTATTGGTACATTGTCTGTGTGGAGGAAGACACAAACTGCTCTGACTCATCCTCTCTGTAAGGAAAGGTGAGTACAGCTCTCGTGTGTCTGTCTGTCTGTCTATGACTGTACGTGGAATACAGTTGTCAGTAATACTTACTGACGAAGACACCTCAACCAAAACATGTATTTTACATACACTACATCCTGTTGCCTACCAAGTTGTATCATTTCATCATAAACCAAAGCCTGTTTGTAATCAGGGAGATGTTCTCTCTCCATTGGGCCTTCTTCCTCAGCTAATCCTGTATATGCTTTAAAAGAACTCTGAATTATTTTTTCATTCACCATGTTAAACAGGTACATGAGGATTTTATTCTCTAGCCCGCTGCCTTAAGTTGATGGTTTTTTTGTAAGTTATAAATGTTTGCATTAGCAGATGGTGATGTTTTATCCTTCATCATAGGTCCTTAAATAGATTAAGTCAATGTTGTCAAACCCAGGGGAATTAAAGAAAAAGTCAGGCACACAGGAAACCTTATGGCCTGTGACAAATCAATACCTTTCTTAATCTCCATAAACATTGGGATTTCTACTCTAAGCAGCTAATAGTGAGAATTCCTGGTCTCCCTTCTGATTTTGATGCTGAATTACAAAGACAAGGTCTTGATTATCCCTCATTGTTGTGGTTCCTCATTTTTAGGAGGAAATTGGATATGAAATAGCTCCTGTCCACTAAGCTAACTGCATGCTACCACTCTACACATACGTCCTAATACTGACCTGACATGCGGGCCCAGCTTCCTGCCTGCTTCTGAGCAATGTTCCTTCCCAGAGAAATCCAAATCAGAGGCTCAAAACTTGCTGCTCCCCCACCCTGAGAAGGAGCCTTAGCCGCAAAGTCATCGGTTATTCTGCAAGCGTACCTTCTCATTAAACAGTATACATTCACCGAACATTGGGTCAGAAATTCCAGCCCGCTCTGCAGTTAGTTCACGCAGTTCTCACGTGCAGTGCAAGTATTTTGCCATCAGTATCTCACAGTCTTTTTAGCTGAACTGAGACAGATCCATGGCTTATGCAAGCTTGTGCTTTTTTTTCTGTGTCAGCATCAAATTGAAACATTTACTCTGCATTGTGGTTAATTGCAGTGGCCGCTATTAACTATTACCATCTGGATTAAATGCAGAAGCCAAATCTGCATTAATAACCCTTTCCACCTGGGATAAACCATCTGCATTACTTAAGCAGGCAGTTTCAGCAGCATCAGTTCCATTTTTCTTGAGCCACAAGGCCACACACTACTTCTACTCTTTTAAACATCAAGAAGGTGGCAGTTCACAAAGCTGTTGCCAAATGAAACAAAGCAAACCTTCCTCATGAGTGCAAACTAGAGGCAGAAAATGAAAAAAAAAAAAAAAAAAAAAAAAAAAAAAAAAGAAAGATGAGATTTATCCAAAGTTTATTTTAGCTTTTACCAGGTTTGGACTTCTTTCCCCCCAAGGTTAGGTGTTCCCAGGATTAAGAAAAGCTGAAAATCCTTGCTCAGTACTTTAAAGAGAGAGAAAACTGTGCCTAAGGACTCTAAATCAAAGATAGATTCCTGTCCTCCTCACCTAATCCTTCTCAGGAGTGGGAGAGAAAAATGTGATAGTAGGTGGGCATTAAGGACCAAAACAGAAACATATTTTCCTACTTTGATGGATAAATGCCAAAAACTTTTGACTGAGCAGCTCTGTGCTTTGCAAGACCCTCCGTCAAAAGCTTCCTCACCCACCAGCCAAGAAAGCTCCAACAATTTCAGACTGTTGAGTCCCATCAGGGACTCACCAGCCTGGTGAACCCAGCCCTCCCAGATGCTGAGTAGAGGTGAAAAAACCAAACCTTACCTCATCTTAAAAGTAAAGGCTTCTCCCCTGAGAAGCCAATGCTTACTAGTCATTCAAAACTCTGCACGACAATATACACTTCACTTTAATAATCAAGTGAAAATAGCCCAAATAAATCTGATCATCTCAGAACAGCATCAATGGGGCAGCCAAAATTGAGATGCAATTTGGAAATAATTAATGTTGGTAGGGCTGAAAGACAGTACAGACGTCTTTGATGATGCCGAGGTCTAATGCAAGTTCTCATCTTGAGAAGCCTGACCCACATGGTTAATTTTCCACCCACAATCCCCCAGGCATTAAGGAAGAAGCAGCAAACCAGATCCTTGCCCATGCAGCTGCCCCAGGTGCGGGGCCATGAGCATCCAAAAGGGAGATGGATGCCCACAGGTAGGTGCAAGTGCCTCGGCTGTCCTGCTTAAACCCATATGCAGCTATGAATTCCAGCCCTAAATCTTGGGGAAGCTGCAGCTATAAAATATACACATTCTCAGTTCAATGTATACTTCTGACACTGGCCATCATCGGTGACACACAAAATCAACCAGCTTATTACTTAGACTTTCTTTTTTTCCTTAAGCAAGGGGACTTTGAAGTAATTTGCTCACGGGCATTGTGATCTTTAAAGCTTGCTCTGAACTCAGCTCATTCAAGTCCTGCTCCTATGTGAACACTTTAAATACAGCGCATAGGTCTTTCTCTCCCCTCCCCAAAGTGACAAACAGTAATGATGGCTTGTGAAATCCAATTTTGCATTTTACTTCAAAGTATTTTATTTCATAAGCTCCTGAAGCTTTTTGTATTGATCCCAGTTAAGGTCATCGAGCTGCCAGTTTCTCCGGGTCTTTTCCTCACTGCTGACTGTGGCACGTCTGCCACCGAGGAAAATAGGAAACCTGACAAATGGATACAGCCAAAGAACTTCTGAAGCAGTGTGTATGTCTGTCTGCATCTTTGCAGAGACAGACATAAATCCAGGCTTATATAGTTATATATTTTGTGTACATAGAAACAGTTAAAATGTATCCAATATAGACAGGACAGAAATGAATGTACATTTTAATATATGCTTCTCACAAAACAAGTTTATATACATTTTATAGATGACACAGTTTAGACATAGGAAAACATAAATAGGTATCAAACAAAAAAAAACCCTATTTGAGTTCAAGCAAGAACAATTTAAAGTCTTCTTAGACATGACCTCCCCCAAAATCTGCCAGGATATAGAGAATAAAAACTTTATCTAAATTATTACTATGGTCACAAGAGCTAGTGAAGGACCATACTAAATTGTTCTGACTTCCCAACAAATCAGAATAAAATGCCTTTTGAACTAGATGGCAATCCACTGAATTGGAATTATACATTAGGGCTACAGCCACCATGTTTGGCTGAGATTCAAACCCTGTAAAGTCACCTTCAGAAACTGGGCACGACCTCCATTTTCAAGAGTAAAGGGTGCAATAATTTGGGCTCCTTCTTTTGCTTTGTTCTCGTGTGCCCCGAGAGCTCCAAAGGGAAACTGCAAAGGCAGCAGGACTTCCACCGCGCTGATTTGCTGACGTCCTACTGCTGATAGGAAATTAGCTCATGGTAAAGCAGCCGCAGCCGGGCCGCCACGCCAAGCCTCCGCGTGGTGGGCAGGCAACACCGCTGTGGCCGCCAGAGAGGGGGCTGAGTGGCAAATGTCAATTCAGATCTGATTCTTCCCAAAACTAGGAGCTGAGCTCTGGGGCGCTGGTTCAGATCTCGTTCTGGTGCCTGTACGGTCACACCATTGACTCTTAGAGCTTTCTCTCTTCATCTTTCCATTGGGAAGACAGGAAATAAGAAAGACGAGCAGCAAAATTCATGCACACAAAAGAGCGTATTTCAGCCCTCTCCCATGCTGGCTCCTCGGCTTTCTGTAATACTACTGCCAAATTAGCTTTACAATGTTTATGCTACCTCAGTTTCCTCATAAATACCGTTGAACTGGCGTGAGCAAGACCAAAGCACCACAGTTCAGACCAACAACCTGCTATCAGTTTGCCTCGACATGATGTGTATTACAACCATTTGCAACTGCTTGGTGCAAATCATGTTATGGGGCACATTCATGAACGCTGGGCTTTCTCTAATGCTCGCAGTAGCTAAGATTATGCAGCAGGGTAGTAGTTGGGGGCCTGAAAGTAGGAAGTTCACCTTAAACCTGAAATATGAGTCTTGGTCTAATTGCTATATTGTGATTGAAAAGCCCATAAAGAAAAGATACAGGTAGGATCCTAAGAGGGAAGCCAGGTAATTGGACAAGGAGGTGCAGCAGGTGGAAGAAAGCATTACGGTCTTTGTGAGCTGATGATGGGAAGCTCACATGCAGGAGACAAGAAGGGCAAGAAAGAAGTTTTAGCTTCTGCATGAAGACAGATTAATGCTCAAGAATAACATGAGATTAGGTGCTTGCTTTTTATCAGGGAGCTCTTGGAGTTCTGGTCCTAATACTATAACATCTTCTAAATACCTTGTTTTCGACTCAGCCTCTGTGGGATATTCCAAATGTAAATAAAACTACCTCAGATATGAAAGTGTCTCTATTTGTGTAGTATTTGTAGCTGTTTAAAATACTATTTATGTCTGTGTTTATTTGATTCCAACTTGACATGGCAATTACTAAGAGCAGCGTTTAAATGACTAAAGCATTTGCAAAAGAAACTGCGTGCATCTCCATTTCTTTAGGCAAAACAACAGCACAATCGTTCTAAGTGTTGGAACATCTAAACTTGAATTTCTATCCTAAAATATTCAATTATTTCCTGCTAATTTGTAAGGAGGTTTTCTAAGGAAAAGTCCCTTGCAAAAGGTTCTCAAATAACAAAAAGCCCCCTAGCTCTGTCGGATTATTCTGTTTGCTGCAGCTTGTTACACCAAACACACACTCCCAAACAGGTTATGCAGCTCTAGGGGCTCCCATATTTAAATATTCTCTGCCCGTAGTTGATATTTCTCTGCTTTTAAAGTGTTGTAATGCTGCATTCTTTCACGATCACTCAGAGTTGAATCATACACACTATCACTTTGGCAGAAGAGCCTAATTAAAGAGTAAAAGGTGTTTTTTGCCATTTAGTCCTAGACGAACAAGCGAAATGGAAGGATGGGAAGTTCAGAACAGTAAGACAATGTATTGCAAAAAAAAAAAAAAAATTTAGGAAGTCCAACTTACCACTCTACATCATATTTCCCATAGGAAAATAATCTATTGTCTTTCCAAAGACAATGGCCCCTACTGTACATCTCTTGTACAACAGAAAGAATAGCAATTCTGAAATGATTCTAAATGTTTCACATGCCTATCGATTCCTTCAAGTTACAAGAGCTAAACAAAGACAGAGAATCACACTCTGACCCCTTTAAAAACATCAAAGTGCCACACTATCAGCCCAGAATCTTCCTTACAATCCAACCTTTGGTGATTATGTTACAGTGCGACTGATTATTCATAATCTGTCCTAAAACTACAAATTATTTATTGATTTTTCTCTAATATTATCAAGTTCTAAAGAATAATTACTGGTGTAATAGTTAGCCAAGTTGTTATGAGAATTGTAAGCCCTTTTGGTTAATGCATGGCATATGTCTGAGGCATTCAGCTAATTCACATATCTGTCTGCACTATTAATAGAGAAGGTTACATGCCAATTATCCAGGGTTCAATCAGCCTGTTAGGATACAATAGCTGCAGTGTTCACACACTTGATGTGCCACATTCCTCACAGACATTATAAGCAGCTGGTCCAGATAAGACCACTGGGGCTTTAATATTTAGGAATCACTCCTTCGTCCAACCTGGATTGCAATTTTTTTTATTGTTACGTTAACTGTGGTTCTTTTGTTACCTCTAATATCGTTTTTTTAAAAAATTATTTTTAGATTCAGCAGTATTGAAGTCAACTGACATTTCCCTCCTGTTAGGAGGGAAAACAGACCGTTGTAAATGGCTGGAGCAAACCCGTAGACACAATAGATTCAGGAGTTCTCCAAATTCCGCCAAACTAACAGCATTCTTCTGTCATGAGGAGGCATGTCAATACCTCCCGTATCACCCAAATCTGCAAAAAGCAGCATGTTGAAAAGACTGTTCCATACTAAATGCTTAATCTCATTTAATTATTTTGCCTGCTTTACTCAAAAAATAAAATAAAGTAAAAAGACCCCACAAACCCACAAAACCCAAACCATTATTTTAGGTTGTTAGTTGTCCTGTGTTTTTATTTCTTTATTATTTTTGGGGGGACAGTAACTTTGGAAGAAGTATTCTTATTTAGTTTAGCGAAAGGTAAGAAACAGCATGCAAACAACCAATTTAGAGTGCCATGTTAGTGAAGCCACTGTGAGCTCGATTGGGGATTTCACCACATGAAAACCAGACATTCATCTGTTCCCATGGAGATATTCCTTCTCCCAGTCAATCAGGGAGCTGTTCAGGTCAAACAATAGGCAGTGGTTCCTTTTCTCGTCTTACAAATAGATACCCCCTCCCTCCTCCTCCTTCTATTTACGGCTCTTCTCGATAACATTTAAACACCTACAAACCAAGCAATTATATTTTCAAGTTATTAGGAAAAAAGTGTTTGCTGAGATCTTTTCAAGCTTGCAGAAAAATTAATAGGGGCCTGAATTAAATAAAAATGAGGCCATCCTGGACTCTCGCACCCCCTTACGCATACCCTGAACTCTTCTTCTGCAGTATTTACAAGAAGATAAAATTAAGATTATCTTCACAGGACTCGAGCATCATTTGTTGCCAGGCCACCCTGAAAGTGTGTGAAACAGGCTGAGATAATTGCATGTAACTTTTTAATTATCAGAACAGAGCTAAAAGAAGGGTAACATGGAATAATGCTGAGGAAAACGCAAAGTGCAATTACTTACAGAGCCATTAGTTATGTCCTAAAAATAAAGAAGCAGGCAGAAAGCAGTGGTACAACTCAGAACAGAAGATGGAAATGATGTTAACAGTGCTGCTCCTGCTCAGGTATTTAGGGCAGGCTAAGGGACACCATGCCAGAGCACCTGGGTGGGATGCTAACTTACAAACTCAGTCAAGGTAGAATTATGTTTTTTCCTCACTGTTGCCCATTCATTTCCATGAATTTGTGCATTGAAACATATTATTGTATAATTCTCTGTGTATTTGTAAAGTGATATACTTTTATGTACTATTACTTAGGAAACTACAGGTGCGCTTTTTCTTCTCTTAAAAAATTCTTACCTTACACATGATCAGGTAATACATTTTCCTCTCTCAGAATGCCTCTGTATTACTGAGCTTTGCAAATGCCCCAACACTTGAGCAGGCACGGTCATTCCACCTGAGGATGGGCGCTCATGAAACCAAACTGTTTAGCACCCTCCTTCCCCTTATTGACAATTTCAGAACCTGCAGACCATTTTTGGCAGAGATGCTGAAATTTCTTAGTTAATATCTTGATTAATTCATCATGGGGATGATTAATCCCTTGGGTTTTATGCAAATGGGTGACTTGGCAGAGAGGAGAGAACACCCAAACCAAGGGAAAGGCAAGTAAAATTCCAGTTATTTAACTGTGGGGTGCCAACAGCCTAATCCTAGTGCCCCTGCCCAGCCAGCAGGCAAAAAGATAGATACAAAAAGAGATGTATTGCAGTTGGATGGGGAGAGACTGGGATTTATTGCACAGAGTGGGAGTCAGATCATGTCTGGTGTTATGATGGCAGAATAGGGGGATATAAGGGTATGGAACACAAAAGCATATGAAACTGAAGTTCATTTATTCTCCTCAGAAAATAAATCCCTTAAAAAGAAGGTTTGCACTGAAGCTTGTGCCTGAAAAGCAGCATCACAGCTTTGCATGTACATGTGTAAAAGTTAAGTGTCAGATAGCGACACCCTGATATCTGGCTCAGTGGCCATGCCTGTGTAATGGCAGTACTAGGACTTAATCACTTAATAAATATTAATGTATGGAGGGAACTTCCCAGGTTAAAAAGAAAAGAAGAAACAGCAGAGAGACTACACTACTCTCCTCCAAGTTCCTCTGTTGGACTGGACTGCAGAAGCAGGCATCCTCACGCTCTCGCTGTCACGTTGCGCTTCCCCTTATATTCACTAATTGTCTCCTACACTTCGAGGCTGAGCTCCTTAGGAAGGTTGCGCACACAAAGCCTGCTTTTATGAGGGATTCATAGTGGGCCTCTTGGTGTTACTGTATTACAGATACTAAACAAAGGTAATCAGCTCCTGCCAAGGGTATGCTGAGCCACAACCTAGCCCTTATAAAGTATGGCAGCATTCACCGATGCAAGTGGGTAGAATTTCAAAGTGGCATTAACCGAACTAGAAATGCATTTACAGCAACCCATAAAGCATAATTTTCCAACGTGCTCTCTTAAGAAAATGATAGGAAGGAAATCTCGCCATGTAAGGAGAAGATTTTTGTTCCGATGAAATCTCAAGGAGAAGTTTAAAAGAGAATTCTCGTTCAGCTCACTAGTAAGAATAGAACAGGAAACTGCAAATGACACCAGCGGTTTGGATTGTACGATTAAGTAACTGCCCTCCTTTTTAATGAAGTCACTCAAGTACAACTAAACAGCAAAGCAAAGCAGTAAAGTCAATAGAGTTAAACTCTCTTAGCTTTAAACAAGCCTGGCCAGTTATACGGCTTCTCAGAAAATTGCATTTCCATCCCCACACAGGGAGATTTCATTTCTCTGAACGATTGGGCTAGAACAAAGAAATGTGAGCTCCAAACTGGTCCTGAACCGCCTCTGCAAATAACCGGGGGGGGGGGGGGGGGGATTAAATTATAAAGTCAGAGATAGTTAATAAACAAACAACATGAAATTTTGCACAGCCACAGTTGGCATTAACTACCCTTTGTGCCATTTAGCAAGGGCCCAGTGACCACCTATTCTTGTCAGTGATTTCTCACCTATTGAAAGAATACATTTGCAAGTGACTTACCCTTTGAAACCCTCCCACGGCTGAAAAGGGACTGATGGGCTGGCACCTGTCCTTAAAACGCTTTTATCTATTGAATAAGGCTCGACTGAATTAACCGTTTTAAAGAAGAGCTCTCTGTTTTCACATACTGTAGTTAACCCATTGAAGGGACAAGATCATCACTCATGACTCTCCCTACGGGCTTTTTTATCTTTCCTCCCTGTTTGGAAGAAAAAGTCCTGTGCGAAACCGAACCGCTTCCCCTAAATGCTGGGGGCTCTGTCTAACATCCTCCACCAGCTTATGCAAACCAAATACTTCGGACTGAGTAAACTCTTGGTCACGTATTCCTCTTGGGCCTTGATGCAAAGCTAAGAAATTAGATCATGACCTTCCCTATCAGCAGCATGGTAAGCAGATCCTGCGTTTGGGCTCGCTGGCTGCAGCTCTAGGGATGTAAATGACAACTCAGATAAATATGTGCGTGTAAATATATTCAATGATATTTTATTAAATGATATTTTATGATAAAGCCAACGGTGAAATAACATTATCGAGATGGAAAATACAGTCGTGGATTTTATTTCCTATTACTTCTGGTGTGGAGTATTTTGAACACAGTATAGTTTTACAGACAGCAGAAACTGTTGAACTCGCGGGAGCTGACAACCATAAAAAGGAAGTTGCATGTCATATTAAAAATGAGCTAGAGCTGTCTGCAGCATTAATAGACAAATAGAAAAAGGGAAAGTAGCAAACAAAGTGTTACCTGGGAAAAAAAAAAAACGTTCTCCAACCAAAAGCAGAACTTTGGAGAGCTAGATCCTCTATTTGCGGCCATACCTAAGAAAAGGCAAAGCAATTCAGTGGACTAATTGATCCTAGAAGCATCCTGAATCCTCATTAGGGATTTTATGCTTGCAAAAGAGGGAGGGAGGAGGGAAATCAGGCAAGAATAATTAGTAGCAAGAAGCCCTTCCCCTCCCAGAAAAATCCACATCAGGTCTGAGGTGGAAATCATAAGGGAAACCCTGGGAACATGCCGATTTCTTTCACTAAGATTAAGATCTCAGCCCAGGTAGTGGACCCATTTCTGTAGGTACTGGAGATTTTCTGCACCCAACATAGGAAAAAAACCTAAACTAACTCATTTGCTCCAAGAACTGGTGGAATTCTTAACATTCATCAGAAAAAAACATCTATCTGATGGAAGGAAACAGGCACTGCCATCAGAGGGACCAAGCTGGGCTTTTGTCATGTGCAGTATCTTAAAACTATTGACGATGTCCTGATCTAAAGTTGCAACTGCCCACTGCCCATGAAATTCAGGCTCCCAGTCTGCCTTGTGCTCAGGGCATCCAGACCCCGAGAGAAATGAGCAGCAAGGAAGCCAGCAGCCAACAGAACTCAGCTCTCGTTTTAAAATAACATTTGCATTTTCATTTTGTCCCTGTGCAGCAGAATAGTAGTGGGAGTGTGGGATGTATGCATCTAGACTGGTGAAGTGGGGAGCTAAACTGCAGAGGCCCAAAACCACACACCACCAGCGATTCATGTGAATTAATTCTTGTATGCAAATTTTCTGATTTTTATTTTTCCATTATCTGGGAAATTCTGGGGAAATCCTGACTTCTTTGGCATCAGTAGCAAAACTCATTAATTTTAAGAGGACAGAGTGAATATTTATACCAAAGACAGATCCCCACAGTTACCAGGTTCCGCATTCAAGACTGTATTCCCAGCATGATGAAAATTAGACTGAATTTAGGTGTCTTTATCCCTGTGTGATATTTATTCAAACCAGATGCCTCAAATTCCTTATGAAAGCTTACAATAACTATTAATCAAGTATGCATATTGTACAGATTGTAATCGAGTGTTAAGATTTGCAATCTGCTTCAGATATCAAGAAACAGGGATTTTTTTTAAACTTTCTTTGCCAAAAAGGGATCAAAGAAAAATATGGTAAACAACACGTAGCTCCCATGAGCAATCACGCAGAATCAGCCTGGAAAATTCCTACAGAAAAGAAAATATTAGTAGTAATATCTTATATGACTTGTACTGGGTAGTACTCAGGAATCCCAGTGATGAATCAGGACCTCATGAGAATCCTAACACAGGCTGAAGAGGTCCTGTCCCACAGGCACCACAGTTCAGAGATTACAGGTCTCTAAATATTAAACTACTTATATGTGTTTTATATAGGGGCCAGTTAAGAAAACAGTACCTACAAGACAACCGATATGGTGATATGGTATGTGTTCTTTCCAGTGACACAGTACCCTACAGACCACAGGTTCTGCAGCACGGGCTTTTCACTGACCAAGCTGCGATGCTGAGGCAACTTAAGCTGAGTAACGTAAATATATCCTGAAATGAATAAACGGGGCTGACGCATACCTTATTCACACCCTGATGCATTGCTTGTGCAATCTTTACCTTTAGAAACAATTCGAACCATAATACTAAGCGTAGAGGCGTAGAGAAGTATGCCATGGGCTGCAGACCATGGGCAAACAACAAACGTGATGACTGTTCTTGGTTTAGAAGAATGTGTAAACAAAATGGCCATAAAGACCTGAGCTTATGCGTACTACATATTTACCTAAGCATCACTGTTCTGTGGAACAACCAAATCCCACTGTACGCAGGAAATAAAGTTGTCTAACAGGATGTTATCAGAAGGAAATAAAAGAACTCCGTTCCTTAGCTATACTTACTGCTAGTTGCTATTGATTTTTCTGAATACACACAACCGAGGCCTTCAACATCATGCCCCAACAGAATGCTCCGACACCTCACTGATTTACTTTCAGGCAAAAAGGATAGCAAGTCTATCAGATGGCTAATTAGTAAGTGTAATTGTAAAGCAAGCCAGTTATAGAAGAACAAGTTCACCCCAAAATATAATGAATAATAATAAATGATATCCACCAATTCTTTAAAATCAGATAATAGCCTAAAGAAACTGAGGATATTACAAAACCCAACACAGAAAAAGCTCCTTATTTCCTCTCAGGCCTTGTCCGTCTGTTTTGAAATGTGGAAAACCATATTTCTAAGATGAATGTCTTTTGTTACTGCAGCGTGATTAAATGATTCTAGTGGAACCACAAGGAGACAGAAGCAGTGCTAATGTGAGCTGGCTTTCATCACATACATGAAAGTAATTCTTGTAATATACTTTTGGCTGAAGAAATAAAGATACTTCAGATATGTCATTGATTGGGGTGTCATATCTGAAGCCCAATTGTTACACCGAGACACTTGTTATTTTAATTCTTTTGTTGCCTCATAGTCATTGTTTTGGTATTAAAAACAAAATAAAAAATATTAGTCTTCTGCTGAATTTTCTCAAGCTGACTCTTCACCCCATGGGTGATAATTTGGAAGGTTAACTTCTATTCAGCTGTTTTGGTTTTTTGTTTTCTAATTTGCACAACTGAAACTCAGTCAGTCAATAAACTGGTACACCAGCCCTGACTCAGCGCTCAAGTATGTCAGTGTATCTTGGGTGTGACTCCACTGAAGTTAATCTGGTATAAAATTAAAACAAAAATCAGTGTGAAGGGTATTGTGAGTGCCCGATGCATAACATCCAGGGTAACATAGCAGCGATCGAGCCCATTCTGGAGGGTCTCATCCCTGATTTTCCGGTGGGGTACAGTGCCCCTCAGCCTGGCAGAAGTGTCTCCCACCTCCCCAAGGTACAGAGCACGGTGAAGAGCCAAGCTCTCAAACCCAGAGGATGTCACTGGTAAAACATCATATGCACGCACCTAAGAGAAACTAGCAGATAGCAACAAAGCCTGCTGAGTTTAAAAAAAATAAAATCTGCAAAAGGTCAGGGACAGAGAAAACAGAAATCTGCCAATTCCTGCCTGCCTGACACCCTCGTTTTTTGGTTTCATCTTCAGGCAGCTGTAAAAAACAAGCCCCCTCCCTCCCCCTTCCTGGCAATGCAGGCGTTTGCTGCACGTTCTGCTGGGACATGAAGAATCTTCCGCATTCACAGGGCCACAGCGGGATGCCCGGGAGAAGCGGGATCCAATTAAGGTGGGGCCCAGCCTTACCCAGAACATCGGATTCATGGGAGAGGCAATGACACTATCGAGCTCTTGCAAAATAATTAAGGAAACTGTTCTTCATGTGAGAGGCCACTCCTGGCTGTCAGAAAAGAAAAAAAAAAAAAAAAGTTAATTTAACATACAAGAAAGTGAAGGTTATATTAGCCTAGGCATGCCAGTGTAAAACTGTAAGCATTTTAACTTAGACCTGCTTTGAAAGGCATAAAACTTAAATAGGATCACAACTTTTCATTAAATTGTTGCTTAAATTGTTCCTGTTTTCTGGTCTGCAGTTGCTCAGGCCCCTGAAAGTTTGGCACCAGAAACAACTCTCAAGAATATAGCTTTCCACTTATAGAAAGGCTATATATGTTCCCCACAGAGAGCCGAACCTAAAGCTGAGAGCATGCTCTGTATTGTCATTAGATTGTCATCAGTGCTTGCACTGGGAACTGGAAGGGGAAGAGTATGCCAATTATATTTTTTTTACTCTTTTATTTAATAAAACCCAGGGAACCATGTGCTTAAAGTTAAGCACATATTTAAAGTGCTTAAGGAAATAGGAATGGCTTAATGTATGTCTTTGGAGGGACAGGGCTGATAAAACAGATTACAGTTTTGCCACAGAACTGACACAAAAATGGATTCAAAACCTCTTTTGAACTAAAAACAGCTATAATACAATCTTTGTCTACACCAAAGACTTCTGGCTTAGTAACCAGCAAACTGGATTTTTACTACATAAATTTCCCCCAAAAATGTAAAGAGTGCCCTCATACCATTTTCGTTAGCTCTTCTGAAAACAAATCACAAAGTCTTATTTACGTGGTTCTGACATCCTTGGTACAGACCAAGTGGTGGATTTAAACCGCTCCAGTGACATGAATATAAATTCATTGATGACTCTTCATTTTGGAAAACAGGCAGTCAGCTAAGTACAGTTGTGTAAGAGTAATTCAGTAAATGAGAAAAATTGCCCATGTAGGCAAGCTGGCGTGACTTTCAGTCCTGGCATATAATCCCTTAGTGTTGGCAAAGAGGGTTTCTGGGGGAAAGGACTTGTCTCTCTCTTTTAGCGTTTTATAGTGTCTAGCTCAAAAGCTCCTGATCCATGACTGCATGAATTAATGCATATTAGTCATTTCACTATTAATAATATTATTAATTGGGAAGCTACAGCTAGTCCTAGCACATTCTCTCTGCTGCAGCCTACCAGTAGCCCCGCAGAGCTTCGTGCCAGCGCGCTCCCAAGGGAGAGCATAGTATGTGGGAATGGGAACACACACACAAAACAAGGGGACAACAGGGTACCCTAAAAGAGGAGGACCCACCTATTCAGGCGAAACCTGCCTGTCTCCTCTACTTGTCCTGCCAAAGCAATAGCAGAACAAGAATTTAAAGCCCATGGTGGACTTGACTGGTGCGATGTTCAAGCTCAGCAGGGCATTTTGGGGGTCCTCAGAAGCCAGCAGGCACAAGCCCAGATGCACATACAGCCATTCCCTAGCCCCAGGACGCCAAACTGACCCCACGTAAGTAAAGAGCAAGATCAGAGCAGTCTGGGAGTGCCCATGCGTGCTGTTACATGGCCAGGGGAGAGCAAGTAACAGCCTTGGGCAAGAAGGAAGGAGCCCCGTCCACCACAGCCAGGGCAGCACGTTTGTCCCCAATCTGAGTTTCTTTCCTTTTCTGCCACCCCTCTCTCTCGCCTACCCCCCCCCCCCCCCAAAAAAAAAAAAAAAGTCAGTATTAAAATTAGAGGTTGTTAGGCAACTTAGCTAAATTTATATCCATACTCAGCACTTCACTGCTTCCTTAAGGGAACAGCTTTCCTGTCGGAGGGCTGTTGGTTTACATCTATCATTCTCTTTTCCAGCCTGTACAATGGTAAACACCTGTTCATTTAGCAGCTGATGGAAGACATAATGGCTGTGTAACTGTAAATAGTCAGCAGCTGTAAACGTTGATGCAAATCATACCTAAATGATTGAAAGAGCTGACAGAGCCTATTATGCATCCTGAGAGCAATGCTGCTCCGCTCTTGTGGCATTTCATTTTTCCTGAGCAGTGACAAGCCTGGTTTTGCTCAAGTTAGGGGCTGGAAGTACATTCTTCATTAGATCTAAGAATCTGTAGCACCTTACTCCTGTGGTTAAAGTTTTAAAATGATCTTTTGATAAGAATTACTGCACTCTGGCTCCTGTCCCAGCTCTACAGAGGGCAGAGGCTGAAAGATATATTTGAAGTTGCAATGCTAGAAAATTAGTTGCGGGTGGAGGAGAATGGCGAAACTGCCTGCTCTAACTGACACTAGTTTCGGAAATATCTATAGTAACACCATTTAGCAAAACCATTTTTAAAAGTAGATCAACGCAGGCAAACTACCTCTCCCAGGAGTTATTTTGGCTCCGTGCTTACGATGCCAAAGCAGGGAACAGCTCTAACTGCCACACATACGCACGCACACACATCCGCCCCTTGCACGCTGCTTTTCACAGCTCGTAGGAAGCAGTATGGTTTAACAGATACATCACTGGGGTGGAGTTCAGGAAGCGTTATCTCTATCTGTGCTATGAACTCGAGTTGTGTCCTGCTCCTCGGAGAAGGGCCCTTGGGTGCTCATGGTGCAGGGGACAGGGGCCGCACTCACTGGGCACGCTGTGCTCTCCTGGCTGCCTGACATTTATCCTATCTGTCTGCCTCGTCTCCTAAAGGCAATACTGGCAGGTTTTTGTACAGGGCAGTGTTTTCCTGCTGAGGGTCAAACACGGTTTTGAAGCAGTTCCTCAGCTGTAGCCGTGGTGTTTGTCCTTCCACGCTGGAGCTCACCTCCATCACACTCCTCTGCCACGGGGGGAAGAGCTGATGTGGCACAGCGGGACAGCCTGGGGGGTCCACCTGCAGGGAACAGCCGAGATGGGGAGATGGGTAGCATTCTGCTGCAGTTGCTGCTCCTAGTGAAGCCAGCCAGGGTCTGGTCTGCCACTGGGAATGGTGGTACCACCTCTCCGTGCCCTCCCTTACTCGTGCTTGCACAGGTGCCAGACCCGGGAACGGATCTGGCTGAGGGTGAACACAGTCACAGGGAGGATTTATGCCAGATTAAAGCGACTGTAAAACCACAAGCTGAAGGCTTATGTTTACATTAAAAATGCCACCCAAAAATGTCATAACCTGATTCAGCATGACTATATTGACAAATGTTTTTCTTCCGAAGACCTGCCCAATATCTTGTAAACACCTTATAGAAATTAACTAAATTCATCTAAATTCAGAGATACAGGTTGAATATGTTTCTGCATCATTCATTGCCCAGATAAAATATTTATGAGCAGGGATTTTATTATTGCATTATCTGTTTCTATAAAGTCTAATTTAAAGAAAAAAAACATAAAATAGGAAATTAGTTTTTTAAGCACACTTCTTCAGCGATGACTGTTAAAATCTTGAGAATTCTACCTTTTAACCAATGACACAATATTATCTGTGACAACACAAAAACCTGTAAAATGTAATTACTTGCAGAGCAGTGCTTGTAAATATTTTACACTAAAGATTGTTTATTTAAATACTGATTAATTAATTTAATGCCATAAAATAATGCCTCATGTTATAAATAACTGCATTGTCTAACATCTTTAAGCTGCATGTCTTCTTTCTTTCTGGCTCCCTCTTCCTCCTACTCCAGTAGTGTCAAATTGCATTGAAGTCAATTAAGAACTGCTCATTTATTATACACACCTTGTTAAAGCAAGAAGGATAATTGAATGCCAAGACTCCCTTTTCCTTCATGTCCATGATTTAAAGTAACACGATAGGTAATAAGGATTTTTGAGATTAGATGGCTTATAAATAGATGCATAGGATTTTTTTTTTAAAAGGCCCCATTGTAAGAAGGCCCATTTCTTTGATTTTAACTATTGAAGTGTGCATTAACCTGTGGGGCTGATGTTGCAGGGACAGGGGGATTAAGCCCTTTTTTTGAATTTCTGTAAGTGAAAGGTTTTATTGGAGGAGGAGAACGAGGAGGGTGGCAAAGGCAAAAAGACAGCTGGGGAATGAATGATGAGCAGAGTCCTTTGTGCCACCATTTGGTTTTAACACTAGGATTGCTGTGAAATGGTGGCTGTTGCTAATGCAGTGGCAGCACAAAAATATCCCAGCTGTGATCCCTTCTGGTTAAGTGAGGTGATGGAAAAAGGAGAGAGAAAAAGAATCCCTGAAACATATCTTTCTGATGATTCTTGCTTTTGACAATTATGAATACAAAATGAAAAATAAATTTCTGTCTCTCATGCATGCATGGTTAGGTCCACCTGTCCTATGTCAACATTACCAAAGTGGCTACGGATGAACTATTAAAAAGCGTACCCTGTTGCAACACCCAAACCTGGATTCCATCTAACAACTTTGAGTTATCAAACAATAACATTTAAGAGCTTGGACCCAGACAGATAGCCAGGCTCATGGAAACAAGTTTAGTTTTACTGGCCTGAAAGCAAATGGAAGGCACCAGTAGCCTTATCCACTGTGATGGAGAGAGCTGCCGCTGGGCAGTGCTGGTTTGTCTGTGGGTATGTGTGAGCAAGTCTCCCTTTCATGAAAATCTCCTATTTCATAAGTGTCTTTTGCCGGAAAAGGAGAAGGATTTTAAACATAAAATATAGGCACTTCCTCCCCCCCCGGTGCCTGTTTTCATACTGCTTTCTTTGAGCCCACTTTCCTGATTCCGCCCCCCCCCAGGAATGTACATACAGATCAGATAAAGTGAGGTTCAGACTACTGAAATTTGCACCATAAATTACAGTTCAGACAAGAAAGCCTTGCCCAAGCCACGCTGAAAAACACCTCCTTAAATGTTCCTTCCTTCTAAGCAAGAGCAGTCCAGTTCATTCAAGGTGACTCATTTAAATACATATTTAAGGCCAAATGTCATTCCACTATTATTTATTAGCTGAACACAAAGTCCCCAAACAGAATTGGAAAGCCACGATCCCAAACCAGAGGAGTTTGCAAGGCACTCGCTACAGATTTATTTTGCTGTTTCTGAGAGAGAAATTTACTCCAGAGGCTTTAAAATATTAATTCTCAGGTGTAATAAAAAAAAAAAACAAAAAAACCCCAAAAAACCAAAAAACCAACCCTCTTGAAGAACAGTTACCGGTTCCACATACCAGCTGTCTGGTAAAGTTAAATATGTTGGATGTTTTCTCAACCAATGCGAAGCAATTAGGCTCGATTGTGGTTTAATGATTCTCCAAATGCCTTTTTTTGTTCTGTTCCTTTGTCCTGAGGGTTCTTCCTATCGCATCGGACCCAACCGAGGGCGGATGATAAAGTGCACAGGTTTGATTGGGAGGTTTGAATAAGAATTCATTCCTAACAGCTTTTTCCCCTCAAGGAAATAATGGTATGAAGTAAAAAAATAAACAAGCAAACAATTAAGAAACTGCCTCTGTCCTATTGCCTTGAAGGAAGCAGAGCTGCTTTTTATTTTTTTCCCCTATTTTATTTTTATTTTGCTGCTTTTCTTGTGGGCCTCTTTCCCCAGACAGCCCCTCCTGGGCAGCGGGGCAGTTCAGTGTATTACAGGTTTCAAATGCTGATGTTTAAATGTTTTCCACGAATATATTAATGACAACGGAGGAGCCTTTAGCACTCTGCTGAAACAGCAGCCTGAACATGGTGCATTTAGCAGATCCTGTAAGGTGATGACAGCTCACAAGGAGTTGATAAACGCCATTCCTCAGGAAGATAAATGCAAACCAAACCTCAAATCTCTGGCAATTTATTCACAAATCCAATTATTTTACGATAGCATGTTAAATTTAAGGGATTGTGAATTGTTAAAAAGCAACAATAGAACTTGAGCTTGGCTTTTATTTATAAGCATTGAGAAAATCATGATATAAAATGCAAAAGTCAAACCAGAAGAAGGTTAGGAGGAGGACATTCATGTTCTCTACCTGTATGGGTCCCGGCTCCCTGCTGCGACAACCTCACATACTCGTGGTAATAACTGACTCCAAGCAAGTCCAGAACCACAGAGCAAGTTCCTGGCTTTTTCAGAATAATAATGTCTTCAAAAGAGTTGAAGGAGCAGGTGGATTTTGGAGCTTATCATCTGGCTTGAGAGCTACAGCCCAAGCACCATGGGCACATTCACACTAACATGGCCTCTCAGCTTCACTGGGATGCCCTGGCCCTAACACCCCACAGCTGGCTACGGGATTTGGGCAGCCGTGAGGCTTACAGGTGTCGGGCCTTGCTTGTCAGAGCCTGACAAACACAGGAACCCTGAGAGGAGCAACCGAGCGTTTTTTAAAGTACAAAACTTCACTTAACAATCCCGTGCTACTGCAGAAGCAGCAGTTGCCCAAGGGTGTGAATATTCTCCCACCTTACAGGTGTACGGTCACCAGGGAGCTGGTGACAACACAGACCGGATCTTTCTTGCATGGATCTGCACATCACAGCATCCCCACATGAAGCTCCGGTCCTCCAGAACATTCAGTGGACTTGGGGCAGTATCTGGAGGATTTAGTTTTATAAACCATTTTGGCAGCTTGGTACAGGACCATAATTCTGCTTAAAGATGTTTCAGAGGCATTATGCCTTTCTCACAGATAGATTCTCATGTAATATTATGGTTTATTTATTTAAGAAATGAGATTACTTACATTTTACTAGCAGACTAAAATACGCCTCTGTGGTTTTAACTTTCTGTGGAAACCTCAGACTTTGGTCATGAGAACACTAGGTGTAATTCTCTGTTAACTTTAGAAAATGACATATGTGGGAGCCATGAAATGGAAGCTGCTGACATGCACACCACACAAAAAAAAAAAAAAAGGACTGTAACCGTTGCTGCTTTCTTTGAGAACATAACTGCATGCAAACACAGCGAGACAGATGAAAGTTCAGTGTGGGCACTAGAAGATGTTTGGTCAGTTGTGCTGTATAATACCACTGGCACATACAGATCTGCTTTTTTTTTTTCTTTTGCCTCCAGTGTTCGTACACTGAAGTGCTCATAGTTTTTTGCATACCTGAATCGCATAAGCTAAATATTTGCTGTGTGCATACAATGTGGGGCAGTGCAGGATCAAAAAGTTAAGGGCCTCAATTCAGATGTCTGCTTTGTGAATCCTGAAGTTCAGTTAAGTGATATTTTCTGGCACTAGTTCTAAAAGAGTAATCCTTGGATTGTGTACTTTCAGGAATACTTCCCGTAGCAAAAAAGCCTGCTCCATAAACAAAATGTGCTGCTTCTTAAGAACGCTCTTCTCAGTTATAAGAAGGATAATTGTGTTTTGGGATAAGCAAGGAAACGCTTCTGTGCTGGGATATCAGAAACTGAAACTGTGACTAAAGAAGACATGTAACAGAGACCCGAGATACATATAAGTGTGCCTCAAGTCATGACATCACCTTACTCTGTTACAGCTTTGATGAAATCAAAGAAATTTCACCATGGATAAATCTGCCCCACTGGAAGGACACATACTCAGCCTGTTTGTAAACCCTTGAGCTGGTACCAAAACACTGGGATGTTCCGTTTGTATGTGTGATACACCCTCACATAACTGCACAAAACACTGTCAAATCGGTCCTGAGCTATTTTTTTTTTACTACTCAGAATCAATGGATCTACATCTAACAGTGCCTGCTGGGCAAGGACGCGCAGGCGCATGGTGCTGGAAGGCAGTCTGTGCTTTGAACAGGTATCCCAGATGGGCAGCTCAGAGCACAGGTAAAAGAAAACCTGCCATGATCCAGGAATGAGGTCCCTGAACACTCCTGCTTCTGCAGTGCCATCCCAGCCACCAGCTATGCCTCAGTTAAAATACACTTTTTCTTGATTCCCCAAATTAACAATTCTATATAACCATGTTTATATGCTTATATAAGTATAGAAGTGCTCGTGCAACTGCCACATGAGGCTCCTACAGTGAAAATTTTATCTTAATTGATAAATCCCATTTAATTTAAATACTACATCTGTTGAGCAAGCAGAACCACATCTAAGGCAGAAATTTCTCATTCTGATTTGAAGAAGGAACATGTGATGGGAGAATCGCTCACTCTACATAGTTTAAAATTATTTCATACCAATTGCTCCAGTGGAGGTTTGAAATAGGTGCCCTGCTCATGGATTTGATTCATACAGATATTGGACACACATTGTGTGAAAACATTTAGAGCAAATCAACACTTTTTTTTTTTTTAATTGGCATCTTGATGACTCATTTGGAATGCTTGCACACAAACTCACACAAAAACCCCTCAAGCAATGACTTACAGTAAAAATGTTTAGGGTATGTGTCAATGACTGTAGAATGGGTAGCATTATAATTTGTTAAAAGCTATTTGGTGTCTGGGCAAGATTTCTGACTAAGAAATACTTCCTGTTATCTAAAATATTTTGGGGTATTTTCATTGGGAAAATTTGAAACATATTGTCATCTACTGCATCTGCCTACAGAAGGGAAATTTCATCATTCCCACTGATGTTACAATTTGTTCAGCTGCATGCATGAAAGGTGGGAGTCTTTGTTTAGCCAAAGCTCTACTGAATTTCAGCATTTTTAATTCTACGTCAGCTGCTTTGACCACAGACAGCAGAGGCCAGTTCCTCAAAAGGTGCTATGCAGAGTTTGTTACTAAAGCAGTTTGATCAAGATACCAACATCCACATGACTGAGGTAGAACCATCGAGGCACAGATCACATGGTTTGCTTGAGATCCTCAGTTAATGCAGTGTCACAGAATAGAATACAGCCTCCCTAGCTCTGATTATAAACCATACAGAGTAGACTATTTCTAATTAATTTTTAGTTGGTATATTCCAAGTCCAGTTTCTATATTCTGAACAACACAGGGTCCCTGAATTCCAGCTAAATACTTTGCCCACTTAGGACACATAACTGCTTTCTAATTATCCACCCTATTTCTTGTTGCAAGATAACACCCAAATTCTCTTCAGTTATAAGCATCCTCTTTTCTGATTGCTCATTTTTTTCTACATATTAACACTTCAAACTTATGAAACTTATAGTAAAAATCGACATTTATGCCCTGATTTATATTACATCCACTTTAATTGTAGTGTTAGTAAGAATGGCAATAGACAAATAGCAACATGAGCATCACAGCTGTTAATAGGGTATTACTTTGCATAAAAATGTGGTATTTATTACTGTCCAAAAACTCCCACACATTAAAATATTTCTTAGCCCAACTGTCCCTACAGAAAACGTTAATAGAAAAAGCTTAGTTTCTAACTAAGAATGATATGTTACTTTTGTTTAGTGCAAGTACTGTATCTAATACTGTGGCTGTTTAGATCTTAGGTCATGGAAAGAAGAGAAAAGAAGATATTAACATATCAATGAAACACTCTCCTCAGGAGCCATGGAGTGGGAACAATATTTGCATCTACAGTTTGTTAACAACACAAGCAAAACTGCTAGTGAAAATTCTTAAATTAGGGTTTAATGTGATGGTCTCTGTTTTCAAAAGAGAAACAAAAAGCCACCACAAACCACATGTGCTCAGAACTGGCTTGTTCTGTGTAAATATCACCGTAAATCACCAGTGAAGACCTGACCCCCTTTTGGTTAGAAAGAGAACAAACTCCTATAATAACAAATTCATCCAGAACTGCCTTGCTGCTGTCATCTTGGGCTCCCAACTAGGGAAATTACACAGCTAATCAAAAGTAGAATTGCTCAACATGCAGTAAATTAATTGTATTATTTATGTGAAGAAATTACTACTCCATGTAGGTACAGAAATCACCATATTGAGTAAGACCTCAGTAGATAAGCATCTTCTCCCTAATGTTGGCCAGTTCAATGTTTGGGATATTCAGGGATCTTGTAGAAGGTCCCATCCATAGCAGATTTGTTTTCTAACCCACATCTGTTAATAGTGTCTTATGCCTTGGAGCTTGCGAAGTTACAATTTCTTTTCTTGTGCTATCTAATGTACCTATGGCTATTTCTGATACACATCTAACTTTTTTTGGCTTCAAGAACATCTTGTGATAATGAGTTCCATGGAATATTTGTGTTGCACTGCAAAAAGTATTTCCTTTAGCCATTTTAAACATGTCACTCATCTCTTAGCCACCTTTATTTATGAAGTACTTCTTGCTGAAATAAGATTGAACACAGTATTCCAGATGACATCACACCATTAACATTTTCTATTTTATTTTCTATTGCACTCCTTATATGGTCTAACATTTAAAAAAAGAAATTGAAATCCTGACCGAACGCTGAATACAGACCCCATTAAACTGTCCTCAATAACGCTCAGGTCTTATTTCACACTTGTAGAGCTCACTGCAAAAAATAGACCTGTTCTTTGGAACCATATGTCAATGGAATTGTTAGCATATTCACTATCCTTAGTTATATTTAAAGATGTTGTTAGAATGAAAACAAATACCAAGACATTGGAGTTTTTCACAAAAGGGAACAGTTTTCTGGAGCACCTTGTCGGCGCCCCTCTGTCTTCCAAAACACTGTCCCCTCCTTAGGACCAAAAAGCATCAGAAGCTGAAGGAAATTCAGTATTTCTGAAGTTATGGCCACATAAATATGGAACTAGGGGACTGTGCATTGCCAATCATTTCTGAAAACCCTTAATTGGGTGATTTTATGTAGTGCCAAGAATTTAGCTAAAATTTTAACTTTCAAACTATGAATTCAGGGCCCAGTTTTCAAAGTGATGAGCACCCTTAGGTTCTACAAAAGCCACTGTGGACTATAGCACTTCATAAAAATCAGGCCCCATGTTGTTTATTTAATTTATTTTTAAAAGATTTTCTTTGCTTTAGTCCACTAACAACTAATTAAGCTGCCTCCAGATTAAGAGGCTGAGCCAAGAATTACAGGATATACCACATGCTTTCTCAAGGCAAATATTTACAGTTGTTTGTTGGGTTGGTGTCTTTGACATCTATCTTCTACACATAGGCCATTAAAAAATGCAACATCACAAAAATCACCACATGACATTATGTGAAAGATTTGCTTTTTGAAAAGCAAGATGTATTCAACACCAGCTTGCAAATTGTTTTGCAGATGCTATTTCTATAATGCTGGCATGGCTCCTTTTAGCAAGGGGGGTTGGGGGGGGGGGGAAGAGAGAAACATAAAAGACTTAGATCAAAGATTCTTTTTTGGTAGGCAAAGGCTTCTGGCTTCTTTTTCCTAATAGAAAAAGTTTGTGATATCAGAGGAGACCGCACATCAAGCAGGGTTATGCAGCCCAGCTTTAGCATTCTCTTTATTCGTGCTTTGTGCTTGCTGCCGCTCCCTCGTCACTGTGTTGGCGTTTCATGGGGGCCTCTGCGGGATTTAGAGAACACAGGCAGAAAATGCTGTAGAAATAAAGACTTCTAGTAATTTATTTATCGTTCCTGTTAAACTAACCCTATGACTGACTGTCCTCAATAAGACTAATCCAGTGAAAGGCTCCAATGGCTTCTCGATGCTTTCAGTAACCACGGAACGCCTTTATGCCTAATGGTAGCATGGCAAATGCACCCTTGTGCGGGAGAAAGCAAGCTCCTCGGAGCAAATGCAGTCAGGCACTGCTGGTCCTTTCTAAATGACATGCATCTCTGATTTCAACAGAAGTTTTAATGGCTTGCTCCTTTGGAAGAGTCAGGCAGTTATGCAAACAGGAATTTAAGGTAAACAGACATATGTATAGCATGAGGCTGTCCAGAGCACTCCTCATTGCCTCAGTTCTGCATCCATTCAATTTTAGGATAAAGCTCCTTTTTTCTCAGTGGGCAATGCCTAGTATCCATGTGTCTGACCGAGGCGGTGACCAAATGCTTTCCCGGCAGGTTGCAGACATGCAGGGTGACCAGATCGAGCAGTTCCCAGCATCCCTGCGCTGACTCCCACCCTGGACTGCAGACGTGCTGAAGGCAGGCAGCTCCACTCACACCAAGTGTGGATAACGCAGCCGTATGCTCCTCTTCCAGCCAGCTTAGCAAATGGAGCTTGTCAAGTTACTAAATAGATTGAAGTATAGACTTCAAAAGCCTCTGATCAGAAGATGGTGACAATGAAGGACACCATGCAAACAAATAATCCAACACTGTAGACCTGTTTAGGAGCTGAAAGAAGTGTAGAGAAGATTTTTCTCTCCCTCACCCCCATGGTTTTCAAGAAAAGGTCTTTGAACTTCTTTATCTGAGCACTTATATTTTTATTACAGGAAATTAAGAGGCTGAATGATGTGTGATTCAACTGTAGATCCCTGGACATGAAATGAAGCCATAATAAAACATTTTAATATGAAATCAAAACCATAAGCTTGACTCTTTCCTACTTCTGACCTCTGCTCTATGCAGGGGCAAGTACATAGTGGGAGCCAACGATTGCTCCTTCGTTGTATTTCACCAATAAGTCTTTAGACAGGTTATGTGCTGCTTTAAATTATAATACCGGCCATGGAGTTTCTCAGAGCAGATCTCTGTTGCATAACAGAAGGCAGCCAGGGATGCCCATGGCAAGGTAGGATACCAGTGTGGTTCTCCACCAGCACATACTGCATGTGCGCTCATGTGCCTGGCTGGTCTTGAAACTCAAGCTGGGAGTCCCAGTCCATTAATTTACTTTGCCTCCTCCTGCCACAGTAGGATGAGACACTGAGCAGGTCAGAGATACAGATTTTGGTCTTAGCTTCAGAAGGATAAAGTTGAGAAACAAGATTAGGCAAGAGAAAGTTGCTTCAAAGATATTTTTTTTTTTGCTTTGAATATTGCTGCTTAGGAAGAACAAATGCAGACACTCAGTGTCATGCTGCTGCTAGCTGAGCTGGCAGCAAAAAACATGTGAGAACTGTAAGCATCAGTCAAAGAAATCAAGCTAATGCTCTAATCAAGTGCAGCTATAATCTGTAATGTCCAATAAAAGACAATCAGCGTAATTGGAAGAGTGCCAAACAACCGAACAATACAAATTTAGTTTTCCAGGGAGGGCCTCTCACATTAAACTAAAAAATCAACAAAGACTTCAGTCTGACGTTACAGCTAAACCAGTCCAATGGCTCACCCCTCTGCAAGCACCCTTCCCCTCCCCTGTGCCAGCTTCTCTGACCGCAGCGATCTGGTTCAGGGAGCTAAACCAGCCAAATACTAACTTTTTTTTTCTGACGCTCAGGCTTCATGAAATGACAAACAAGTGTCAGTGCCAACGCAAGGGACTTGGCAAGAGTATATATCTATGCACAGATGAGGAAAACCTTATCATTAGACTGGGTATGCTTTGACATTACTCGTAAGGCAAAGAGGAGAAACAAAGCATCCTGCCTGTGCTCTGTCCGGGAAACCAAACTAGGATTTGCAATAGGACAGGCCACAGCATGTGTGCAACAGCACAACAAATTTACACTAACTGCTTTGAATTTATAATTGAACTGCAGTTGTAAATCTGAATAACTAATGGTGGAAGCAAAACCTCACGTCTAGCCTTCCAGAACAGTTCTCCAGTGGGTCATTTACTTCTGGCTTACAGGGCTGCCTGACCTTCAAGGGAGTATTTGGAATCATGCTAACATTTAAATAGCGATCCGCTTCCAGCAGCCAAATACAGTGTTTCTCTCGGTCTTTGGAAGTCTGAACAAGCCACCCCAAGAGTCCTCTGGCAAATAAATCAGGTGTACTATAACTATCTATAAACTGGGTCCCATTTATTCATTAATTAAGACTGTAACAGAAACACAGGGTAACTCATGTGATGGCAGGAGGTTAGAACTAGATGACCTTCTCAGGTCCCTTCCAATCTGAATTATCCTACAGCTCTATGGTCCTGTGAGAGTGATTTTTTTCCTACCATTGCTCACAACAGCTACTTTGGATAGAAACTATTCACCTGTGTTCCTGGGGAAAACAGCTCTGCCACCCTCTTCAAACATGTCAATGAGGCGTATGGTGGGCAGTTGGGGGCCAGGAGGAAAGTAAAGATTTCTTTGGATACCTTTTACCAGGCACAGCTAGCTAAACGGGACACCTTGCTGCTGCTCCTCACTCCTCATAGGGCATCCCTCATTCTGCCTTTCATATCAAATTTCTGCTTAGCGATCTGCTCTGTATTCATGTACCAGATGTTTTGGGCAGCCTCTTTCTTATTCCTTTATTAAAATGGAAATAACAAGGGTAAACAGGGATACCAGTGTTAAGCCAGTTTTATGCCACCTATATTGAAGAGTCAGAAAGTAATAGTTCAAAACACTCAGGACAAAACCCACTGTCTGGCACTCTAAAATGAAATAGTCACCTGGGCACATTATACCAGAAATGTAAATACAGGTGACGCAATGACGCAAGGTGGGACAGCCATCCCTTACGCAAAAGCCCATACTTCAGCTCACGTGGTATCTAAAGAAAGTGCACATTGCCAACACCGCGAGCCTTGGTTACTCAAAGAAGCAACACCACCAGACTTATGAAACCTGGGTGACAAAGGCAGGCTGTGCGCTTGCCCTGTGCAGGAGGGATGGCAGGCTGTGACAAAGCAACATAAGAGACTGATTAGCACTGAAAAGTGATACCCAAAGAGGGCAGAAACAAGACATGGAGAAATGAAGTGATGCAGAAACAGAGACAAGGAAATAGAAGAAAATTAAAAAAAAAAAACCCACAAAACAAAAAACAAAGGTTACTCATATCTGAAGTGAAGGATTTGTTCTTGTTCCATGTGGTCTTTGCCTTCTTTTCCACTCCTGCCGTCACATATGCTGTCCAGAGCACTCAAATTTACAGTCAGAAACTGAGAGGATGCAAAGGACAGGACGACAGGGGCTGTTGTTTTTGGCGTGGCACCTGCAACAGTGTGTTCCTAGTTTGTGACCAACAACTGAAAAAAAAGACAAGACACATCTCTTGAAACAAGCTGATGTTACAGCATCTCTGTCACTGCTTCAGAATTAATTCATCCACCTGTAATGTTTGGCTTTTCATTTACATTTAAAAGAATGTGAAATATGCAGTAACAAACCAGTATTAGAACAAATAAGCCCAAGGAGACAACTAAAAGAGGAAGTGAAAGGCTTAAAAAATAAAAATAAGAATGAGACATAGCATTTGTCTCTGCCGATATTTGCTGATATGTTCAAATTGAAATGTCATATGGAAATGGTGCAATTTTTGCCTTAGATATGAGTGAACCTGTCTGTCAGGTGCTTTCCTCTTATCCTTGGTAGTCCACATACAAATAAAACCGAAGACTTCTAAAGTGGGTAACCTGTTGTCAGCCTTCCAGGCATAATGCCATGAAGTCAAGGCTTTTCCATGCTGTGGGAAATCTTGGAGTAGTTTTTGTTCCCATTCCAAATTAGAGGTAAAGGAAATTTGAGAACATCAGAATCTTGCCATGAAACCTAATAAATCCTCTATCAGCCAGCCATGCTAGAAATGCTTTTCCCAACTATCTAACCAAGAAGTTCCCAAGTGTAGCTCACTTAGTTATTTTCTCTGAAGGCCATAACCGTGTTGGACCACAAGAGCAGAAGCACATGGTGCTATGCTGGTTTGCATGACTGAAACATGCCTCCTTCCCAAACTTCTCCTCTCACATGGCAGAGAAAACAGTGGCAGCTACTGAGCCATGAGTACCATGTGGCCAAGTTCCATCTCCACTGAGGAGAAGATAGCAGGATACATTATCTCCTTCAAAATGGCTTGTGTATCACTAGCAGATCTGGGCTTGGGTTTAGAAATTCAGTTTAGTTTACAATTTATGCTAGGATAGCCCCTAGAAGCCCCAAACTTGATCAGAGTCCCAAGATATCCCAAATCTTACACAATCCAGGTAAATGTCTTGGAGAGAAAATCCAGATACCAAATGCAGATACCAAACAGAAGGTGAAAGTCAGATAACAATCAGGAATAAGAACCAGTTTTCCCCAAATCCCGGACATCCCATGTTTGCTGAATGGTATGTGCTAGACGTGCACATGTGCCTGTGCATCCAGCTTGCATGGACCCATCACTACAGGACTCTTATTTCATATTGGAGCATCTACCAGCTGTCATCAAGTATTTTTAACTTCAACCAGACTTCTGTGCAATGCGAGCAGATTGTCAGGTATTGGAGCGAGTTAACTTATTCAGGAGTTGAACTCTTGAAAGTTTGGGGAATGCTTCTCAATTCATCATTAAAACATCTCCTCAATTCGTACTGCATATTTGAAGCCCCAGTCTGAGTTATTTGGGTTATCACAAGCCCATTGACCTTTTTTAAGCACCTCTAAATCCATCAGCAAAACTCAAGAACAGGATGATGAGGATTATGACAGTTGTAATATAGATGTTGTCTTCCCTTAGTTTTCATGGATACATGCAAGATACATGGCCTTTTCATTTAAAAATTTATTCTAAGAAAGCCAAAAGAGGTCTTCTCCTGCCCACTAACTGCATTTAGAAAGGCAGCTCCTAAACCTGAACACTTTCTGTTAGATACAGGCTTAATGAAGTGACAGTGCCACTATAGTCAAGAAGACCAAAGTGTAACAGTCAAGAAGGGAAGGGACTTTTACCTAAATAGCATACAACAAATAGTGTTAATTTTGTTAAACACTTTCAAAAAAGTTATGGACTTAAATGTTAATGAAGGGGCACTCTGGCAATGTCCAAACTGTCCTGCCACTTCAAGTAATGCAAGAAACGACAGTAAACATTTTCACACTTCTTCAGAGAGGACAAAAGCTTTGTTGCTGTTAAAAACAAACAAACAAACAAACAAACCCACCCACAAAACCAAAAAAAGACTCACAAAAGAGAATAAAGGCAAAATAATTTTTTGAAGTGCCCAGTTCTTCTCAAAATAAATAAAAACTAGAGCTCAACAAGCCCCTTTTGCCAGCTCCCACTTTGTAGGCCTTTAAAATTAGAAAGAATAATATTAAAAGCCATAAAAAAATCCTTTGCTGATCTTTTCAAAGTCTTTTTAGTTATACTGTATAAATTTCCTGAACAAATCTCCTACCTTACATACCATCTTTATTTGGGAATCTTTTCTGAGGTTATTTCTAGGAAAAAGAAACTAGGAAATTACAAAATTTGCTGTTTCAGTACTGTTTTTTGTTTTTTCTCTTTCTTCTAATGTGGTCATCTGGAGATGACTGGAATGTACAGGAACAACCCAATACTCAGAAGAATAAAGTTCAAGAATAATTTTATCACAGACCCCCAAAAAATGCAAGCCTGGTAATTTTTCCTAATTCCTTCTGCAAGAAATAGAAATGCTTTCTGGTTCATTGAGCAAATTGGTGGGTCTGAATTCCAGAAATTCAGATATCCTCACAAAGGCAGCATTATGACCAAACAGGTTACGTGTTCAGAATTCTGGCCGGGTGCCACTTTGTTAATAAATACAAGTGTTGAATTCAGCTGGATTTAAAGCTTGTGTTCTTTGCTTGAGCAAGTCTGAAAGTGCCAGAGTTGTAAAATTATCGTTGTAGCTTGTGCTTTGAAACTCAGAGACACCATCGCAGATAAAAACTGTCTCTGATCCTGCAAAGAGAATCAGATGGGCAGGTCTCATACTGAGCCCAGCTGACTTCAGTGACCTAAATCAGTGGTTTGCTGCACGGAACTATAAAAAGATTGCACAACCTGTAACAAATTAAACACTCAGATAAACTACAAACCATATTTAATCTGGATTTCAATTTTTTAAATTCTAGTTTTAAAAATGGAAGACAAAGCAGCAAACACCATGATTATAGATCAGAGCTGAAATTCATAGAATCATTTAGGTTGGAAATTGTTTCTTTTTGAATTCTCTATGCTCTGCTTCATTAAAAATAATTTAATTTTCTTCAATAAAATGGATTATATTCCATCATAAACAACAGCAATCAAGTAGAACTTCAATAAAACCCTCCCAACAGTTGTTTTGTATGTTGTGGGGGTTTTGTTAGTTAAAATACAGTTGATTGATTGCTTTAAAAAAATTCTTCTGTGTCATAATTACATAGGATTTTTGTTCTACTTTATTTTCTATTTATAGTCTATATTATACAACGGCAGTTATCAGAGCTGAACAATTCCAAGGAAATGATTTATTTTCCTGTCTGCTCATAAAAAAAAATCTGAATTACTCAAAATGTATTTGTTATTCAAAATTAGTCGGTAAGTATTATTTGCAATTAGTGGTTAATAACTAGACAGATTTTTTTTTCTATGTACAGAATTACCAGATCCATTTTACAGATTAAAATCAGAAAGGCACCTAACCTTGCACAAAACCAGCAGCAAACACCGTCTTCCTCTTGAAGCACTGGACCACAGCGGTCAAGAAAGCTCAGATTCTTTGCAGGTACCTGCTTGTGCACATTTACTTAAGGAAAGTCATCCCTGGATTTTATGCATGCAGGTACACATACATACATATGTATCTATGCCAACACTCAAGTTTTATCAATACCAGTTTCTACATATGCAAGACTGTTAACAACTCGAGCTTTGTTTTTAGTTTTTTTGTTTTGAAACAAATGCCAAGGAACTGCCATCACTTTAGTAGCCTAAAGGCAATTCTGCCTTCATTGTACATCTTAATTCTTCTAATTGCTTTACACTCCCTTCCACTCTTCCTAAAAATTTGAAACTGCACTAGTATTAGCAAGAAAGAGAAATTGTTGCCCTCCTCCCCCCAATTTTGGTACGGCTAGAGACTCAGGCTCGAGTGAAAGCCTCGTTTCATGAGAAAAACAATTATTTGATTTGAAATGACTCAAATAAGAATTCTGTTCTGAATGGCTTCAGGGAAAACTGTTCATAAAATCCTCTTGTTATTAGCACAGATCGTTTATTATTGGCATACTGTAATAAAAAAAATACATCTGGACTGTCACTGTGTGCGAGAGAGATAAGGCCTCTTCCATCAGGTGCTGGGTGCTCTGGCCTCTGGATTAAAGCAGGTTCAACACAGCAAAGCTCCCTGCAGAAAGCTGGACAGAACCTTTACAACCTGTAGTAGCGAGATGCAGGCAGGCACCTAGTGGGAAAATTTAGAAATCCCCTACTTTTCCTTACCCTTGAAACGCTTAAGTAATACAAGGAAAAGGTAGTGAGCAACTCCTAGGAGAATGTGATGCAAACTCCTGTGCTGAATGGGCCTCAGCAGTACAGATGCTTAGTTTAGACTTTTTTTTTTTTGCTTGAAAAGTGGCTGTGGATGTGGCAGCGCCCAGATTCCTAGGAAGCATGCACTGGCTCTGCACCCAGAGCATCCCAGCAGCGGGCAGAGTCTGGCAGAAAATCAGAACAAAGGTTTCCTCCTGGGCTGGAACTGAGTTTAAAGCAGGAGCCCGGTGGGAATGCTGTGTTCCAGGGACAGCTCACGCCGTTATCATCATCTCGGGAGCTCCTCGGAGGATTTAATTGCAGCAGCCGAATGCAGCTCGGCCGTGCCCCCTTGCTGCTTCCCGGGGCCGGGACCCGCGGGCTGGGGGAGGGGAGGGGAGGGAGGGAGGGGCAAGGGGGGAAACAAAAAGATCAGCAGTACATGGCTTATCTGAACACTTTGCTAGGTGCTTTTCATTACATTGTGGTAGCTAATCTGGTCAAAATAATCCAAAACATCTAGTGGAAGAGATCACGGCTTGCACAATGAAACCTTGCGAGACATTTGCTCTTCTTTCAGACACCGCCCACGTCCGAGTTTGAAGATTTCCACACTTTTCCCCCAATTAAGCACATTTAAAGTCACAGATCCTCCAGCTGTACCTCATCATTTACGTTGCTACATGAAATCAACACTTTCTTTGTAAACGAAAGTGTGTGTGCATACACATACGCACCTACTTACACACAAAATGAAATACAACCTTTGCAGAAGTGCATGCATATATTTACTGAGCTGTGTATTCTACTGCTGTATTTGTATAGCTCAGAAAAAGGAACAGTGTACCTTTAACATGGTCACGCTGATGATTTTAATTCAAATGCTTGGGAGATGTGTATATTACAACATCTCATCGCAGACATGTTGTACTGTACTCTCTAAGAAGAGTGGGGAAGCATTTTTATCCATAAAAATGTCACTCACGAGAGCTGTCTCGACAAAATGTTTTGTGCTCCTCAGGTGAGGATCAGTCACAAATAATAACTGGTTTGATATTTAATCAATGTCAAGATGCTGCTGGAAGTTAGTGTCTGTCCACACCAGGGAACTAATGGATCTATTTCGACATTAAAAATACATGGAGAAACTTCTCTTTCTCTAAGCTAGGACAAAAAGCTTTTAATTGCTTTACAGATGACTTGACGGTGTATACCACATCAGTGGGCAGGAAAAAAAACCCTGTAATGACAGCTCAGTGTCTATTTTTGTTCCAAGATACACTTGAATCTATAGGGCCAGGTTCTCAGATCTTGCTTTTTTTTCCTTCCAAATTTACCTTCAACTGCTTGGTCTTTGCAGAAGGCAGGGGGAACTGAAAGGGGAATCAGATATTCCACGCAGCCTGGACAAGAAGAATTTTGCTGTGGTATGCCTTTAGCTAGAGATTCTACGGTTAACCTTCAGAAATCTCTCACTTTCTCCCCACTTCTAATCCTTAATAACATTTTCAGTATGAGCACCCCTATATTAAATTGCTATAGTCAAAACAGAACCACAAGGATCTTAACTCAGAGTCAGAAGAATGGCTGTTCCTCCTCTTACCTCGTCATCTAAGTAGCAAAAGGTCCTTAAACTAGTCAAAGATCATTTTCAGGGATGTAAAAATGTTCTGAGGTAAAAAGAACTTTTGCCTTTTCTTAGCTTGAGAAGGATCAGATCAATATGATTAAATTAATTGTGAGAAAAAAGAAGGTTTTGCAATGATGACACACGCTGCAGACCTAAATGTCGTTCTCCAAAGTACTTCTTTAACATCAAACCAGCCTTCTAGCTGTAGTCTGCTTGCCTGACAATTTGTTATATTTGCTTTTTGCTCTTTTCCTTCACTTTTCCCCTGAAGCATAGCCCAGTAAACCCAGAGAAAAGGAATGAAGTTACTTAACTTTGAGAGATTTACCAAATATAATGAGAGCTTAACCTACCAAATACTCAGCCCCTTAGCCAGCTCAGCACCGAGCTTATGGTTTCAGCTGTTCTGCTACTTTTTCTTCAGGAGATGCAGATTTTTAAAGTTTGGCAGATAATAATACACAGACCCAGGTGGTTTTTTTTTACCCAATGATACAAAGGAAGTGGTTTTGTTGCTTGCAGGTACCCTGTTTGGGATATTAAGATAATGAAAGTTCATCACCACAGGCAAACTGTGACCGTGCCCCATCCAGTCTGACCTCAAGCTTGAGTTATTGAATGAAGAGACATGCATTTATAACAACCCTCCCTAACCCCCCAAAGGAAGAAACTCAACTTTTATATACATAGGTTTAAAGGAGGAAAGAAGGAAATCTGTGAGAAAGAGCAGTTTCAATGGTGCTATATACATGCAAATAAAAGGCTAGTTCAAACTTTAAACATGTTTAGGTTTTCTTTCTTCCTTGATTGCTCAGTTACTTATAACAGTGATATTTCCAAAAAGGATGCACAGGGATATCAAGTGATAGGAAACATTACACATTGACCCATAATGCTGCAAGGCCAGTCTCTCACCAAAAGATTAGTTGCTTCTGCAGAAATAGAAGTAGTAGATTTTAAAATAGGATAGGGAAATACAAAAACATTGGCACATGTGTTAATCACAGCAACGGAGTAACTAGTCTGAATAAATACCAATGAAAGCCACTCCTAGATTTTGCAGGCACACCTGTAAAAGGTCCCCTATACAGTCAGGACTTTCCTAGCTATTTAACAGCGTGTTTCATGCCTTGCTAGAGTGGGAGTGGTAAACACACCATAATCTTGCAGGATAACCTGGTAACCTCACTGAAGACACTTTCTCTCTAACCTGAAATGTTCACTTTTCCTGATTAAAATGGGTAAAAAAATAGTTTATGTTGGTGGTTACAGATTAAATAGTCTGGTATACTTCAAAAGCCTGTTTACCTGTGATTTAAAACCAGTATCTTTTGATCAAAGAGATAAGCTGTCTCCATGCTGTCTGGTGATCACTGCTTTCCTGAGGCCTTTTCCCGGTTTAGTTAACTTCTTTTAGTTTCACTGGAGTATGAAAGGATGCAAGTTTCAAATTTGTCCATGTAAGTTTAAATACAGTTTTGCTAGGGTCTAGCATACGGCATCGGAGATAAAGTTTCAGCAATTTAAGATTTAACAGCTGCTGCCAAGAATTGCAATTGGATAATCTCACGGCTGCTGTTACTTTGAAGTTGCCAAGTCACAATAAACCCCCCAGCTTCTTGCGAATGCTGCGTTTGGGATTATTACCAGTTAATTGGAAGCCCTTTTGAAAATACTGAAAAGAAAACATTAAAATGCATTCATATTTTTCTGCTAAATTCTGCTTGCAACCTGCAGCAAAACGAATCAAAACTTTATTCTTCTTAATGACAGCGTGGAGTTAGGAAGGAAGAGATGAGAGTTTGACCTGACTTCCTTTGGTGCTTGTTTATATCATTGGAGCAGAAAGAATCTCAGCACTTGGCAGCCCACTTCCTGAAGGCAGAAAAAAAATAACCTACATTTACTGCAAATTGTATTGAGATTGTGAAGCTCTGATATCACAAGTCATTGATCTGGTCGAGTGTTAAAAGATAGATGTGAGACTTCCCCTTTTCAGTTACAAATTCCAGCATAGGAGACGAGAAAGCAGCTCTTTTCCTTGCCACCAGAATGTGTTAACTACTGAGGGAGGGAACCCTGGGATGACATTTTTCCTCCTTGCAAGAAATACCCACGTTATTTTTTTCTGATAGCAACAAACAACTTGTTAAATATAAAATGCTGTAACCGAGCTACTCGGAGGGCATCAACGCTGATAAATATTTACTTGAAAATATCCTCAGAGTTGAAGCTTAATTGAAATGCTAAAGCTTTGTTTGCTTCCCCTGCTTCGGCACAGCTGAAACAACAAAACCAGTCAGGCAACCTTTTTTTTTTTTTTTTGGTCAGGTATGTGCTGAATTACTGACAAAAAGCTTTGGGGTTCTTAGAAGAGCTGCAACACCCAAGGGATTTCTCCCAGCTCCAGACAGAATGAGTTCATTTAACTATCTTGGGTGCTCTTTTTGTGATTGCTTTTCACTGGCTTGGACTGAATGCATATCTATTTTGTGGGCAGACAGAATTTAGTGCGAAAACACTGCTGGAACACCCTTTCCCAAAACATGAAAAGGTTTACAAATGAGAGTTTAAGGTTTCTACATAAGCAATTTGTGAGTATAAAGGGACTGGGTTTTGTTTTTGCTGTAAACCTCTCCCTTCACATAAATGAGGACTGTGGAGACAAAAACTGTGTTCTTTATATTCCACTCCCTATTTTGTTTGTTTTCTGGATAAAATGAAATTTCTGAAATGCCAGGGGGGGTTGTAACATTTTGTAGAATCCTTATGTTTAGTAGTTTCATTTTTTAAAGCCTTTAAAACTTTTTTCTTAAAGCTTTTTAAAGAGATGGTTAGAGTAGCTGTCATTACACAAGTGCAGACTTCCATAAAGTACTTTTGCACCTCTTCTGCCTAAGTGTGTTCATGTCAAATAAGTGCTACCATCTCCATTTTCAAGATGAAAAACTTCAACACAGATCCTCAAAAGCTACCTGGGCATTTATCTTTTGATCTACTTCTCAGGCTGTGACTGGGTAACCAAGCCTCCACTGAGCTCACCCCCACAGATCCCATGGTTGGGCACTTAACATCCTCCAGACCTCTTTCCATGGGTCTGGGGGTTCCAGCTGGAAACAGAGCTTGATGGGCATGGATGGGCATGGATGGAAGAAGAGGTTTCAGTGTGTAAAGGAGAAGGAGCAATGCCTTAGAGTATCCTGAATACGTTTAGAGTACTTTTTCTTCCTGCTGATTCCTCATATTGTTATTGTTTACCTGTGCTACCTGAATTAAAACCAGCAACAACTAGTATATACTATAATACCATTCTTCTTTCACTCTGGCGTAAGTGTAGACATATTTTCTACTGCTCCAATGCTTAAAAGACTTAGCTATCTTAGCCTAAAGTAGTCCAACTGGAGAAAGCTTATAGGTCAAGATTCAGGAAAATGAAGAATTCTAAATGAATGAAATATTCCCAGTATTCCTAGACAAACTGATCTTCCAACTGAGATGAGGAGGAGTAGATATCTAACCTGCTGCAATGCTTGAAAAAAGCCAGGGCTGACCAAGTTCCACAGTGTGGGAGAAATGTATCACCCTCTGAGTGTATTGTATATCCTGGCTTCATGTTTTCAAGTTTTCCTCTTAGCTCTGCAGCACTAGAAATGTACAGAAACAACACACAGACACAAAAAACCAAACCATGAAACAAAAAAGATGTCTCAGCCCCAGCAGGCTTGCTTTAAATGAAATACAAAGAGCTTCATGAAATGGTATAAAAGCTATGAAAACCATGACAGCTTGAAAGACAGCAATCATCTGCAACACTAACGCGGGATGTGGGGTGGGGAGGGCTACAGCACAACAGAGGTTGTTTTGGCTTCCATAGCAGTTACAGCAGGTGAGAAAATGAAGAAATTGGAGAAATATGACTTTTTTTTTTAAATAACAATTTTATCTGAACACACAAATTGAATGGACTGGAGAGCATGCCTTGTTCCATAGACAGTACTTTTTCAGAAAAGTTTTTGTGCAAGATTTTTCCAGTACAGGTATCTCACCCCCCTTTTCAGAAGGAAAGAGGACGAAAATACAAATTATTACTCCTTGCGTGTCTGATAATACATAAAGATTCTCTTCTGTTTCATACAGAAAATGTGGTGAGGCATACCAGGATGTGGGTGACTCAAAGGTTAGCGTTAATATGCAAAAAACACATGTAAGAGATGGGGAAATAAAATCTACAGAAAAGATGTATAAAAAAATTTCTGGAACCCTCATTAGAAATTCTCACCCACACAAAACCAGACAAATATTCATGTTGTCACCTATTTTTCATTAAGCTTTTTTTCTGTAAAGAGGTTTTTAGGTGGCTGACAGAGTAATAACCACCATCATCAGAGTGTGTCTCTTTGATTGCTGTTCCATCAGTTCTCAGGTAAGGGTGTTCAAATAAAGCGCAATACAGGCATTCAGAGCTTCACAAGGCCGTGCTCAGTACAGTACAAGGCAGACCAGTCGACTCTGACCCTACAATATGAAATCATAACTCGAGATCATTTAGGGACAAATGTAGCATCTTATTCCACATTTATTGCCACCAACTGCAATAAAGTAATGTAGCAAAATCATTAATGGCAGGGAGAAAGGGCTTCTGTTGTCAAGCGCTGATGGTATCAAAGCCTAAGTGTTAGGCAGTGTCTAAAGAAAATGACAGCCCCAAGACCTGGATAGCCAAAGGGCAGCAGAGGTGTGCAGAGGCAGGGGATGTCTCATCTGCCTTTTAGACAAAACTTCCGGTGTATTAAGAACACTTAGTATCCAAAAAAAAATGTCTTTAATTCTCCTTGTGAGGCTTCCTGTTAGGGTATTCACACCTCATTCTGCAGATTTACAATCTTCTGTATTTAAAAATGAAACTACAAGAATAATGCTATTTTTGTGGCAGTTTTTCAAGAACTAACAGGTTGTGCTGGGGCACATCAGAAACTCAAAAGCAAATTTATAGAGCTCTGAGTTTCTAAAGTTGTGTTCATAGGAGACTGTGGTACATTTAGAAAGTGGAGTAAGTGCTTTGTCATTTTGGAGAATGGCTGTAGAAGCCTATTGGCATTTTGATATGTATAACTGTATTTATTCTCTGTCTGGAAGCATTTAGGATTTCTGAAATGGTAGCGTAACGGTGGAAACTGTGGCTTTATGTTGTATTTTCAGCCAAAGCAAAACTAAAAACTAAACTATTTATTGGTGGGGGTTTTCCCCATCCACCCAATATACCAGGGAGATTATATGGCATACTGGAAGATTCTCCACCTGCAAGTAAAAAAACTAAAGGTAATGAGTGGGTGAAAAGAATCACCAGTGTAAACACTAGGCTGCAAAGGAAGGTAGTCCATCTTGATAAGAAAAAGCAAATCGAAAAGCACAATTTCAGAGGGCTGAACTGTGCAATCTCAAGAAAAAAAACCAGCATGTTGTAACACACTGAACACTGGCCCCAGAACAGGGAATTCTGTACTGTCTACCTACGTCCTTCTCCTACCTTCTCTTATAAAGCTTTTCATTTGCTATTCTTAACAGAATGAATGTCAAGCTGTGAAGAGCTCCTGCAAATCAGTCCCCAAGCTAAATATCACTGACAGCCTTACCCACCCTCTAGTCCCGTGGTGAGCTACACTCCCATCGCTGGGCTAATCATATAGTGTGGCACAACTGGAGGCTGAAGAAAAGTGTTAGAGCTCCTTTGTGATAGAGAATTTGTCACCAGAGTCTCATGCTTTTGATGCCATGAAGACATAGCTAACAGGGGATGAGGACAGCAGCTAGACCTTAATGATTTGTTTTTCATAATTTGAGAATATCAGTTGTACCTTCTTTTCCCAGGATGGGAATCCATTATTAATATTTACAAGCAATTCTCTAGTAAGCAGGTAAAGGCTCATAATCAGAATCAAATTACTGTACTCCTGATGATACTTCACGAGATGAACACTTTATTAGGAAACAAAAGCTTCCAGAGAGACTATTTAATGATAAGTACATCAGTTTCTTTAATACTCTAATGGTAATTGCTAGTGAGACAATTATTTTTCTTGCCCAGTGATTTTCCCCCCCTAGTGAGAATTGTGGTACTCAATGCTTAGAGCATAATATAATTATTCAGAGTTCATTAATAGACAATATTGCTTTTCCTTTCATTAAACCAGATTTGTGCATCTGTTTGTATAAGGATATATAAGTCATCAACCGTATAGTACATAACTTTTAATTTTTTTTAACCGTTAAGGAAGGAACAATGTGAACCTGGCATTTACTATTCAATGAATTGAGGAAACCTGACTCCTAGTTACAGCTTGCTGTTCATGGTAGCATGAGCAAGTCTCTATCTCTCAGCACATCTGCTCCGCTTCAGTTTCTCACATGTCAGACAAGGAAATTCTTCCCCAGCTTTGTAGGAAGCTTTGGGAATTTAGAGATGAATGATAGTAAGTGACTTACACTCTTTTTAAACTTCTGTCAGGCAGTATTGAGGACAATGAGCAGCGATAAGGCATGATAATATGGCCAGAATGATGGGACAAGCCTGGTGGCTCTCTAGTCCCATCTGCCTTTTGGTACCTGGAGGAGAAGAACTACGGCAGTGACCATCATTTTGGAGTGCCTTTTGCCAGAGTGGCATTCCCTTCCACCACAGGATTTCCTTATGAAGTCTTCCTCAACTGGACAAGCCACTGTTACAAACACAGTGGTTAGGCTCCTGCACTGGATTTAGGTGGATGGAATTAATACTCAAACTTTCCTCCTTTGGCACACCAACTCTGCTGTCAGCCACACTCTCACTGGGTGATCCTAATGAGAAGCAAGGGCTAAGTAAAGCAGTGTTCAAAAAGGCAATAGGCAAATCAAGAAAGCGCTCTTGTGGATAATATCAGCACAATGTGCCTCTCAGTGGGGCAGGAACAGAAAGAAATGTCAGCCATAAAGGTAATTTAAGGGACCTGCTTCACCTTGAAATACCAAAACAGCCTTCTCCCCTTATCTGAGCTCTCCTTATGGCACTGCAGATTAGCATTAACTCCACTGTATGATTAAAGAGAGCATGTACCAATTTTTCTAAAACCTTATAATTCTTCTTAAAAGAAATGTATTAATTCTGAAGTCCTTTGATTCAATTTGGCCTGTTTGCCCCATAAAGCCCTAGTCTTACTTCAAGTCAAGTTAAGCAGAGTAGTGGGTAAAGCAGTTCTGATGCCAAGCAAGCAGACCGAGGCAAGTACTTTTACTGAGTGTTCAACGTGGTGCCAGTAATTACTGCCAGTAATGAGGGAAAACAAGCTAACACATCCATCTGCAGTTGTATTATAGTGCCGCAGCGCATAATACTGTTTGAGTTTCCCTTCTGTATTTTTTTGCATGCTAGGTGCTGATAAAGATCTTTTCCTCTAGTTTCATGTTTGCATGGTATTCTTGTGTAATGGCTAAACCTGTTTGGTTACAGATTCCTCTGTCTGTCCTGATTAATGTCCTCCTCTTTGGACCCCATGAGGGAATCTGGGAAGCTTTTGGTGCTTTTTAGGCCATTTGTTGCATTATCTGGGCTGTCATTCTCTGTTTCAGCTGTGCATTGCTCAAAACCCAAGTCTACTCTGTGCATTGCTTGAGGTTTTACTTTGCTTTTCCGTTCTCTAGAGCAACTTTTCTTTGAATTGGTACTGAAACCAACTTTAGGGGTAATCACTGTTACGAGAGTGTAATGTAGATATCCTCATGTCTCTTCAATCAAGGATTTCAAGTCCTGTGTCTGCAGGGAACCAAGAAAAGCACAGCTGTTACGCACCACATATAATTCTGGGCTTGTGAATGCCTTATCAGCTAGTGGTAGCGAACAAGAAATCCTGGATGCTTGTCAGTTTTTTAAATGAAGAGACAACGTCTAGTACGCGGTACCAACAGCAACAAAAAGAGCATTCCGGTCCCAGTGTGAGGCAAGGCAGTGGTAGCAAAGTCCTCTCCTGGGGGACAAACTAACTACCGGTGTGGTTAGATATTCATTAATTCCTATCAACCTTAAAAAAACAAGCCCAGTGCAAAACAAGTTACAGCTGTCCTGTGGAGTACTATTACTTTAGCCTGAAGAACCTGACTGTATAGGAACACTAGGCACGAAAAGGTGAATTAAATAAAGTTACTTCGATGTGACATCCCCATAGAGACTGTTGCTACAGCAACAAGACCTTTAGTTCCTCAAGTCACTTAAAAATAAATAAAACTAGTAAAAAGAGGCTTCGCTTCCCAAGCCATTATGATGTTTTCAAAAAACAATAATTCCACCCAAGAAGAACTCAGGATGAGTGTTGTTATACTCGCTCCTAACACATCCAGCAGGTGTACAGCATTGCAGTACTGTAATCACAACTTTTTTCCTCATCCTTATTCTGGGGCAGTTCATCATCCTTTTAATTAACAGCATATATTACACCCCTTGCCCCCCCAAAATACAAGAGGAAAAGGAAACAATGCATTTGGCTACAAGGTACTGTCTTGAATGGCTAATGGGGGGAGGTATGTGTGTGAAAAATGAAAAGTATATTTATTACTGATGCTCGCTATTAAATTTGACAGATAGCATTTGCCTCCAACCTTTCAAGCCAGAAGTGGAACAGATGTTCATGAAAAGCCAGTTAATTTCCTGCCATTTGTGAACTGATTAGAAACTGAATCATTAGCACACTGACACTTCTTTATTTTTAATCTTGCTCATGTTTTGAAAGGAAAAGAAAAGAACCACCGGGAGCTAAGGTCTGGTTTTCAGATAGGAATGGCTGCACATTTTTGTTTCCTCTTTTAGCCCAAACCCTCTGTGTTAAGGAAATAGAAAAGAGCAAAACTGACGCCACGCAGCCAGTAGCAACTTGGTGTTGCAAACCGTCATCTTCTGCATAGCTGCTGCAGCGCTGCCAGCCCAGCAAGCGGCGGAGGAAGGGAGCGTGGCTGCCGCTTTCTCACACACCTATCGACTGTCACAGCTGCCAAGCGAACCGAACAAAGGCTCTAAAGCTGGTTTCAGACACTGCTGGTAAACAGGCAGTTATGCTTGTACAGGTCATTGTCAAAACCTAAGTGTTCTGCCCTGTAATGAGGAACAAGGAATGAGGAACTTTTCCAGTTTTAGTTTTCGGAAGAGTTGGTACTGAGCTGCATTCATATGGGGCCAAACAGCCTCTGCTTTAATAGTTCCCAGAACAGAAATTCAGGCCCAAATACAAACCTGGTATAAGCAGGCTCAATTCCATTCAAAACTGAATGGTGTCTCCAGATCTAATTCAAGGACAACTCACTTTTGTTATAAATATTTATGTACTATTATTAATCCCAGTAGGAGAACTTTGGGCATGCATTATCAGTTATTTATATACTCCTCGCCCCTAGAAAGCCGAGGCTTTTACTCTCTTGAGTCAGATGTAGCAAGTTACTCAAAAGTACAGCCAGTCAGAAACTTTCTGACAAAGTGGGGGTTCTGTTGGCTAATCACAATTTGCTAAGCCTGAAACATGTTTTTTAGATAGAAGGCTGGGGTTTGGTGAACAGCCGCCGAGGCTAAGGCATGGTCCAGCTCAGCCTCGTCCTTGTCACTGGCCCCGGTGACAAGGGGGGGACCCAGATTGCAGCGGATTTAGGAAACTTCATTGCTCCAGTACCCAGAGCAAGTTCAAAACGGGCAAGTAAACAAAAAAAAAAAAAAAAAAGGAAAGAAATCCCTGCAAACTGGAAACCCTGCTTTTCAAGCCAGCTGTACTCAAGAGTAATTAAAACAAAACAAAACAAGATCTCTGTATTTAAAACCAAGATTTAAAAGAGAAGAATTGGTCAGGAAAGATTCTACCCCCAGTCAGCACGCTGGTCAACATTATATATCCTTTGCCTATGTTGTGTGTACATCTACAACTGGAAAAGCACGCGCTTTCAAGCATGTAACATATACTTTACTTATCTTTGCTGTATCTACAGTCTGAACAGAGCAGCTGTGATCAAACAGAAGATTCAGCGAGCAGTAGATTTTGTCCGAGTGTGTGCATGCATGCGTGTGTGCGCACATGTGTGTGCATGAAGTCAGAGTACAAAAATCACAGAAATGCAAAGCTGGCATACAGTGAGAGCTGCTGGAAAAGTTTCATGGTGAAAGACAAAAGCTGATGTGTTCCCTACAAAAATTTTCCTGGCTCTGCAATTGTTTCACCCAAGGTGCGCCTTTCTGTATGCATCTGGAAAGGTATGTAATTGTTTTTCTGACTGAGTTTCATGTTTTAGTAACAGGTGGTTGGACTAATCCTCAGAAAATAGCATGCAACACAGAAAGCTTAACTAATTTTGAATGCTGCTTTTACCATACTGAATCAGCACACACCCAGCTTAAAGGTTATGAAACCTCCTGAGTGAAACTATCCAAGTTACTTACCTCTCCCCTAATATGTGAACAGTGAGGATGTTACACAAATTCTCTCATCTGTGCTTTACCCTAAACCTTTAGGCCACACCTTCACTTGGAATCAATCAGAGTCACTAAACTGATACCAGCAGGACAATGCATGTGCTTAAAATTACAGCAAATGGCTTGCGAAATCCAGGGGTTTCATTACCTCTCAGAATTTAGCCCTATTTTCAAAGATCTGCTAAAAAGTGTACGGTTCCCCTTTAAATTCCTTTCCTTACTCCACTTTCAAGTTTTCTTTACTTTTTAATTCCTTTCTTCTTCCTACTTCTACTACCACTCCTCTGCTTCCTCCCTCTACTGGGGGAGGGGAAAGGGAAGAATAAATGCTTTGTTGTTACTCCCCTCCCCCAGCTTGTAAAGTTTTCTTCTCATATCCCACTGGAAAATAGCATTTCCCCAACCATTTGCAAAAACACTGCATTTTTTAATTGACAATTAAATGGTTGAAAAAGAGCAGGGAGAAAAAAACCAAAAAGGAAGGCTTTGTGGGGAGAAAGAATGCATCACTTTTTTGGTGGTGGTGGTATTGGACACGTGATGTGGGACTCTGCAGAGTGGGACTCTGCATCACGGTGCCTACGTTCGTGATCGTATCGCTCCCACGAGGGAGAGTCGAGCAAACTGTACAAATTGAAAAGTGAGAGAAGCCACTCCCTCCAGCTACTGTGGCTCCATCTTCCTCACTTCCTCGCTTTTGAGGCCTTTTAGGGTTTTACTTCTCTATTCTCTATTCTGCAGGAATTTCCTATTCCCAGCTATTTCAGTCCCTTCCCCTGCCCTTCCACTTTATGCCGTGCTCAGCTGTTAAACAATTCCCTCTGCCAGAAGCACCATCGCTACACTTGAACACTTCATGTTCCAGACACAGAGGAAACGCAGGGCAGCCTGCACCAGCCTCCCTGCCTACTCAAAGACCATCCTAGTATCAGTTTAAAATTCCAAGCAGTCTCTTCGGTATTATCTGCTTGCTCCTCTTTCAGCCTTAACTGCACTCCAAAAGCCAGTCAATTGTTTGAAAGGAGCAATTTATTGTCTCACATAAGGTCAACTGCATAATGAATAATTTCACATAAATCATAAATGTGCTAAATTAAATCACCGTTGAAGATCCTGGAAAAAAATAATATAAGCCACCAAATAATTTTAAAATCATACAAATCTAACAACTGAAAGGAGCTCTGAAATGATAGGGAGGGGATTGTTTAAAAAAAAACCAACACCAAAACAAAACCCCCCAGACTTCCTTTGCACAAGTGTTGTAATATTTACAGAGAGCCTTCTATCTAAAAAGCCCTTTAATGCTTTCAGTTAAGAAAAAGTTTATTACTTTGCTGAGTATATTTTAATATTTCTGTATGAACTCACTTTGATTTAAAAAAATTCCCCCTCTCCCCCCCCCCCCCCCCAATGTCCATCTGTTTATAGGGCTCTATTGCTAACACAGGGAATAGAAAAATAACTAGGCTTCTGGGTAAATTAATTTATTTAAGAAAAAAAAAAGATAAAAAGGAAAAAAGCAACAACAGAAAGGTTGAATGCATGTAACTTGGTAAAATTGTGACTAAGGGAGGATATGATAGCAGCCTTAAATATTTGACATGTGTAAACATTAAAGACTGGCATGAAATAGTGTGGGCTGAAATGAAATTAGACTGAATAGCAACACAGTCTCCTAGACTATGGAATATTTTGCTAATAGGAGTGGTGTTTGAATCACTTAAAACTAGACGGGACGAGGAACTGGAGTACATACTACATGGTTAGAGCCACAGCTACATCAAAGGGTGATTTTCAGTCTATGAGTCACCGTGACAGCTGTGCCCCGCTGGGAAAATGCGTATCGCAAAGCTCAGGATGAAGCACATGAGAGCAGAGACAAAGCTTTCTCTGTCGAGGGGAGCTGGCTACACAGCCGTCTTCAACTAAGAGATCAGACAAATCCAGAGTCTGAGCATCTTTAGGACATGCTGCAAAACTGTCTCCCTTAAAAAGGTCTTTCCACTAGGAGACCAGCACAGTATCGACAGCCCCTTCTACTCTGAAAGCGCAGTCAGCTGACGAAAATGAAGTCAAGAAAAAAGAAAATAAAGCCCAAACACACCACCGACCCAATTTCTCTATAAACAAAGATCTTATCCCAAAAGAACTTTGATCCTGAAATGCAGAAATGACCACCACTCTATGAAGTCCACTGCAGCCTCTCCTTCTGTGCAGTGGTGCCCACATACTGACCTCTGAATAAAACTCCTTAATCCAAAAGAAGAAATAAAATTACTAAATACTTTATCTTCTAGTAGTTGATCTTCTCATATAAATAACCTCAGGTCCAGGGTACAGAAGAATCCTGAAATGACAGGGAAGTAAGTGGACCATTTGCCCAGACTTCTTTCAGTTTCTATTTTAAACTCACAATTTAAAAAATTGCACATACAGCCTGCCCAGTGGAAACTGCTGTTTAAAATCACCGTATTGAATGAAGATAAACTGAGGCGTATACTGGTTTACACTCAGGGTCTACACATATGTCTCAAAATCAAAGTTTGCTAGCATTGTTTTGCTATATTTATGTTGTATAAACCCAATGTAGTCCTCAAAGCCTCGCATTATCAGTAAAGTTTGCTGTGATTATTTGTAATATTTATGTGCTTCAGGTAACTCTTTCTCTGTTTAAATGACCAAAATGAAGGCGACTGTTCCAAACAGGCTTCACAAAACTAAAAACTGTTAACAACAGAAATCCCCTTTCTTCATCCAAAATAACTGCAGCTGGAAATTACCCATGATCATTTTCATAATTATGAAATTCACTTTCATCTGAAAACAAATGGGAATTTGGAAACAGGCAGTGGTCATTCTTATTGTCTTATTGAGACAGAGCTACTCCTGGTGCATGTCCAGCAAAGCCCAACCTGCTGTAACAGTCATGAACATGGCCATTTAACAGGCATGAATTTGTGCAAACAGTAGTTCTCATGTACTAGCAAATTCACCTAAAAATTAGAAATCTTTATTGCATACACTGTAGATTTAAGTGGTAGTACTCTGTTCTAACCTAATTATAACAGAAATCATTGAGCTCTTCTCCCCTTCCCAGACATACCTAAAACCAGAAGATAAAATTACAGTTCTGCAGAAAGTTTGACTTGAGAGATACTGAATTACTGAATTCATTCCAAATGTTAAAAATATCCTGCATTTTTAGACTTGAAAACTCCATATTTTTTCTTTTTAGAATAGATAGAACTGTAGTCTAAACTATAAAATAAATAGTCAAAACCAAATACCATGTTTTTCTCCTAAAATGAGTTTAAATGTAAACTTGTCAAACCTTCCTGGTTTTGACCTGAGCAGAATTCTGGTTACGTTGATGTGATTTCTTAAAGCACTTTAACTCCAAGAGTCCTGCATATAATCAGCTCTTGATTTCCTATGGGTGAGTTATCCAATTTGCAGATTAAACCAGACTCTGCCATCTCCAGGATCACCCCTTGCTGCTGACTAAGTGACACAGAGTACATGCTGCGCTGCCTGGCCTTCTTTACTATTTGGTAAGTTATAGTGTTTTAAAACAGGAATTTTATGTATATTAGTCTTATAACCTGACATCTAATCTATATGATGGGTTTTGCTTTATGTACATGTCTCCTCCCTTCAGCCCCTGTAATTTCCAAAGGTAGCTGAAAGTGAGCTACGGTCGTCGGCGAGTACGATTTTGTCAAATGACTGCGAGTTTGCTGACAGACACTGCTTGAACATTCACTTTTTTTCTCAAGTATCTTCTTACTGAATATACCTTTATAAAAAGTCTTTTATTAGCAGACACAGAATTAGTTTAGCGACCTTTCTTTCTTGTGTGATCTTATCTTGTGGTCTTTTATTTTCATTGAAACCAATGTTAAACAATGTGACTGAGATTATTAAAAGAAGTGTCATGTAGACTACAGGAAACGAACGTGGGATTTTTTTAAATCTCTTCCTCAACCATCATTCATTTGTACTACTTCTTTCTTTTTTGTTTCAATTACTAATAGACGATAATGCCGGGGCCATAACAGCACACCTATCGCACCTGAAAGATACTATTTCTGTGTGTTGTGACAGGTCTGCAATGCTTCTGTGGCCTTTGCACAGTTTCATGTCAAATTTAAATTACATTAGTGCGTGCAATTAGTGCCAGTGTGGCAATACATAGCCGCTTGTGCACGTAGCTGCACAGGCTTTATATGGAATCCTCAAACTGCCTTTCTACAGGGAGATGAAGAAACAGGCCCATGTCGATACATCACATGAACAACTGCCCAGCTGCAAAGTTTTGATGTAGCTTTCAAACCAAAGATCTGTGCACCCTTGTTCTCCAGTATACTGAGGAAAAGCAGCTCCATGATGAGTACTGATGCAAAACACATATTGGGTTGAACAGTCAGAAGGAAAAGTGTTCTTGGGACAATTCTCAAAAGCTGGGATGTTTTTTTTTCGCATAATAGATCTGATAATTTGCGAGACCTGCCATCTCTTATTTCTGTCATCAAACAGGAAACAGAAATAACAGAATGTGACTTGTGGCTGATCATGTGACAAAAAACCGATCATGAACCTCCTCCTGGACTGTCTATGGAAAAATCACAGGACACGGTTTGTTTGCACAAGCTATTTGATGAATCATTGTGAACAAATAGACTAGAATCAGGTTGTTTAAAACCAAAAAACAGTTAAATTAGATTATTTGTGATGACTGTGATCAAATCTGTAAGTGGCTTATTTTATCTCATTACACAAAATATTACTTTTTATCTAAACAGATTACTCAGTGCCTAAGTATAAGGCATTTAAGTGTCTCATGATAAAGTGGGCCACACTGAGCAATATTTTGGGTGAAGAAGAAGAAAATTTTGAGCCTCTTGCAATTCAGATTCAGGTCACTTATTTTATTCAGCCTAGGCTGCGCATTCCAAACCCAAACTTGACTCTCACTGACATTATAAATGTCGCTTGCCCTACTCCAGATACTACGAGTCTTTTTTTCTTTTTAAGCACACTAATATTCAAACATCTTCTGCATGGAAACAAAATCAGCAGTTTCTCTTTCTATAACTATCTCTGACATAGATAGCACCAACGGCTTCTGGCACAAACAGGCAGGAGCTTTCGGATAGGTTATCAGTCACTACACACAGGCTGGGTATAGATCCCCAAATCTTCCTGGAGGTATCAGGTTCCAGAATTAGGGTTTCTGGCTCAATTCCATTGCGACTTGGTAGGCTTTGAAGAAGGAACCACTGTTCCTGCTTCACAGAATAAATCATCCTGCAAAATATTGATTGCCTGGTTCCAATAAACCACTCTGTACCTTGCAAAGTATATCCTTAGCTGCACTTGGTAGATCATTCTTCTTTCAGTACTCTCTCTTTCCAGAGTTTTATCGACAAGCCTAAAACAAGTGATTTCTCAGAGCACAGACATGCTCTTTCTAAGAACACAGATATCTCGCAAGAAAATCTGCACCAAGAGGTTCAGAAAGCATTGCTGCATGTGGGAAGTTGCATTTCACAAGCCTCTCACGACACCGCTGCCATTATGCATGCCAATAAAACCAGGGCACAGGCCCTTGGAGGTAAGCGCTGCATTTATTTGGTCTTTAAGCTTTGATAGAGTATTAGCTGCTGTGTGATCTTTATTAGAAGCAAGGAAACACCGTGTAGTTTGTCAGGCAGTGGCAGATGTGAACTAACACATGGGGGTTTTTTTGTTTTGTTTTTCACTCCTAGCAAGTTCTGAGAGCCCTGCAAACAAACATTGACCAAATTCTGTGTATCAGTGTACAATGTGCATTTTTTTGTGATTTTTATTTCAAGCTTTCATTCACTATAGTGGGGTTATGGTCAGAAAAGCACTACCTGAAAATAGGCCCTTCTTCACTATGCTTCTTATTGTCTTATTAACCACAGCTTTTGCTGTATCTGCTTATACTACTCAGGTATATGAACACTGAGAGGGAAGATATAAACTAGATTTATGCTGGTTGCCCAGACTCACCCTGATATAATATATTATTATATAATAAATCAATACTTCCCTGTGGAGGGAAAGCTGGAAGTAGTTTTATCACTGAATCTTAAACCACAGGCAGGTCCCCGTCCCCACTCAGCTGCTCATTGCTGCCATCTCAGAATTTGCTGGCAAGCTGCCTTTTATGGCTGCCTGTGGCTCATTTGGCCTGAAATCAATGAACAGTGAGAAGCTTTCTGCCAGCCTGGCTCCTTTTGCCTGTGGTGGGCTTAGGACCACTCCCATAAGGAACTTGGCCCCCAGACCAGGCAGGGGCAGCGGCTCTTCAGCCTCAGCTGGGCGAAGGTGTGCATGGGCAGCCTCCACACCTGGGCACCCTCATCCTGCAGGGGAATTAGAAGCCTGCGACCATCCTGGGCACTGCTCTGTGCTCTCCAAGCACCCTGATGGCTCAAAGCTCCACCTATGCCACCTCTTCCCTCCCAAGAGGACTTACAGAAATGCGACAGGAACACCTGAGCAGGTTATCCCACCCTTCCTTACACCAGGGCAAAGCTACAGGGAAATATAAACCTCTATACTAGGCCAACTGACAAATTATTTTTCTCCTTCTTCCTGACTATGTTAAAAAAAAAAAAAAAATCTTTCTGGCTCTGGTAACTAGGTCTTTGTCCATCACAGGATTCAAATGTATGGAGAATCAGAAATATATACCAAACTGTCCTGGGATGAAAGCACAGCAGTTGTAAGCACAAGGACCTCAAATTAAATTTAGGGTTTTTTTTTTTTCCTGTTACTAAGTACCTGCCCCTTCCCAATAACTTCTCTTTTAACCTGTGAGTTGTGATTAAAGGGTAACCTGCTAATTGCCGCAGCCAACACACTAACACACTTATTCTTATTGCCAAAGAAATCTCAGTGCAATTATGTGGCTGTCAGAACTGACCAAAGAACCTGAACATTCACCTCATTCACACAAAAATTTGATCTGGATCCGTGACTCATATCTGCCTGAACCAGAATGCTGACACTGAATACCAGGAACTTCAGACACCACATTGAGTAGGAACCATCCTTTATCTTTAAAGAGAGAGTTCAGAATACACTTTTTCCGTTATTAAACTGAAATATGTATTAGTCAGTTTTAGAAGAGTTTCACCATTTTCAGTCTCAGGAAATACCATAGTTCCTAAGAGCCACAGCTGCAAACTAGAACCCCATTGTGTGACCTATTGTACAAAAAGACTGAGATACTTTACAAAGACAATGCCCTCTCCGATTTATAATGAAAGTAGGAAATTAAAAATTTTCCTTTATGCTGAAAGGACGTATCTGATAATGCACACGCTATATGGGTCCTGCTGAGTGCACTTTCTAAACCCAGTTGAATTTGCACTAGAAATAACACCGGAAATGCTGGCAAATTATTTCTCAGCTTCAGCCTAGGGCAGAGACCTTGAATACTTTGGACTGGTACAGACTGCAGGATAAGAATGCTTCCTTTTAGAAGTGACTGACTATTCTGCTGAGGTTACAGACAAGTTAAGGACTCCAGTTGTCCCAGTACATGCAAGGCTTTCTCATTAATAACTCAGCTGTTTGTCCAAGCTCAGCCTATTGTGACAGGTATGATGCCACTCCTATTTTATTCATGCAGTTACGGCTGCATACAGTATTTAATTAATTATGTACGTAACTAGGCAATTATGTATCTCACGAAGCAGTTATACAGTTATCTGACTTATACGTGAACTGAAAGCACAAGGCTGACTGTACAACTGTATATACGCTCACAACAGATGTAAATCACAAATCAGTTGTCTTTGCTTAACAGTGTGCAATTGTCAGCCACCAACCCTGTTTATATTTTGTACCAGACAGGCTTCAGTTAATTCTATTAGGTAACAGCTTTCCCAGTTGGCTGGCAGTGTTAGGAGAGAAAGGTTTACAGTAAGAGATTTCATAGGTCTCAAGCAGAAAATTGGAAGTTGCTTTCTGAGAAGGATACAGTGAGAGTAAACAGCGTAGTTTTTCTTCAAAGCAGTGTGGTAAAGCACACAGGTAAGCCTGTTTCCTCTCAGCCAGCCATCTGTCCCAGCACGGCTTTGTCCCTCTCCTGTCATTAACATTGTTTTATTTCACTCTTAATATGAACATGGCAGTAAGAGAAGAACAATAACACATCCACAATAGCACAAAAAGCAACTTCCGCATTATGGTGTTGACCAAATCTCTCTTGACCTTTTTGTTTCTTCTGCATTTGGAAGACAAAGAGAATATAGCGGGGAATATGTCTTTTCATATACATAAGGCACTTGCATTTATCCTCTCTCTTTTTAAGTTAAAAGCACTTCTGTGGTGCTTGCTTAACATTCATGTCACACTGTGCATAGACACATTTTTAGGCATGTTATTATATTTTTTGTCCTAAGTACATTGGGTTTTGTGAGGCAGCAGATGAAGAAGCCAGAGCTCTCTCATTTCCCCTTTACCACCCCACCCCCCCGCCATGATACTCCTTCACTTCTGTCTGCCCCACTCCCAGAGACACACACCCCACATCACCTTTTAATCAGTGGGATCCTGGAACAGGTACCAAATGAAACCCCATCTCCAGTGATACCCCGAAGCAGGAGCTTTCCTGAGCCAAATATTAAGAATTAAACCATACAGTGTCATTGCTTTATTCTTTGTGAAGGAGGGTAGGATTAATGGGAAACCTCAATAGAGATTAATGGACACAACATCCAGTTCGAGCTGAAAATCCTGGAAAAAAAAAAATTATCAAAGAGTAAGCAAAGGAAGAATCAGGGAGGTTTGGAGGTGTGCACTGTTGTCCGGTGCTTAGCGCTCAGCTATGGTTAGGATAAGCCACCATTTCGCTGAGGCTGCAGAAGTGTTATTTACCCAGGGCACCGCTCTGAAGAAATTGCTCTGAAAACATTTTGGAGGACCCTTTCATTAGCCTCCCTCCATGATCGGAAACATCCTCCTAAAGAAAATAGATGACTTGGAGCTTACCAAAATGGTGTCCCCCAGTGTCTTCCCCTGCAGTAACACCCCCATCCCCAGCACATCTGCACCCACAGGCACCACTCTCCCCTCCATGAGCTCTCTGCAAATTTTGATCCTGTAGGTGTAGGGGCTTTTGTTTTGTTTTGTTTTGTCTCCAGGTTTCTATGAATGGGACGACACGAAAAAAAAAAAACCAAACCCAAAACTGCAAGTGCAACTGCTTGAATAGTTTTAGCGACTGAAACGTCCAAGAAACTGAGTCCAAGTGCCCTCTACTGGCATGGGAGCGAAAGGTGCGGCTGGATACCGTGGTGGGGAGAGGAGGGGGTGGCAGAAAGGGGAGGGAAGGGATATTAAGCAATAGTAAAAGGAAACTGTGTCAATAAAGTGGGTATGGCCTGAAAACTATAATCACATAGCAGAGCTATTAAGTTGTTGGCAGGCTGGGCTGTTAGTGTCATGTACGGTACCTGCCAAAAAGCATATTGCTGGTATGAAAGCAGTAACGAGCCAGGATGTTGAAACAACTTCTGTTTTGGGGGTGGGGAAGATAATGAAACTCTTTTTAATCTAAAGTAATGCATGTACTTCTGGTACAGAAGATCACTTTTTTTTTTTTAAATTTTTGTTTTTAAATTTATTGGGGGGAGGTAAGGAGGAAAACTTTTTTTTTTAGTTCTAAATGTCTTTATTTTAAAGCTGAGAAAAGCAGTTGTGCAACAATGACATTACCACATGAATCTGGTCCTGGAAGAAATTATATCATGTGTGCTTATGGGAACTTACTCCATGAGGTCCCAGGAATGCTGGGATTGTATGTGTGCACATGCACGCACACACTGACAAAACAGTTCATGGAAAATCTGTTTCAGACAGTCATTTTTGGACAGAACAACTCATTCTTGCCCTGTTAGAAAAGCTGGGTGTACGATTTTATTGGTACCACTGTGCTGACATTTAGTGAATTTGCAAGATCAAGAAGTACTGTGTACTATACAATTGTAGGGCATACAGATTTAACTAGTTCAGTAATCCACAGGATCTTATCAACTGCCTCAATAAAAGCTAAAACAAACCTAACATTATTATAGACAAACAGATTAACTGCAGTAGAACAGCAGGGCTATGGAAGAAAAGAGTTCAACCGAAATTCGAGCAGCAAACTTTGATAAACTGGTGGTCAAAAAATATATGCAATTCTGGGAAAGTACTTTTCAATTCCTGTGATAACAGCAGTGACTTTTTTCAGATTTACTGAAGAGACATGTCAAGAATGGCAAGTCACACAGCATTCACAAGACACAAAGGCGCTGGGGAAGTGAAGCCCAGCACAGGAGAGCTGGACGGAGATGGGATTCAGCTGCCGCATGAGGAAGCAACTTGGGGAAGTGACAATTTTGTCTGTTTTTCTGCCAGGAAGGCAGGGGAGGAGACTGTACAGAGCAGTCTGAATAGAACTGGATGGGATTGCAATTACTCACTGGAAGATTGATGCGATGATTGCAAATCTGTGTACGGTGTCCTTTTTCCCCTGCTATGTCCAGAATCAGTTTCAGAAATGTCACATGCTAAGTAATTCAGTAAGCAGCTGCAATATTTATCATACTGGGAGAGGATGAGCACCATCAAGATTTGCAGCTTTGCATCCATTCTGCACTCTGTGATTCTAGTAAATTGAGTTTAGGTAATCCTGATGTATATCCATTTAATTACAGTAAAAGCAAGTCAATTTTTGACATCTAAATTATCCTGGCACATGTTGAAACCTACCAGAAATGGTGACAAGACCTTGTGTGAAATCAGGTTCATGCACTATACTTTTTCTTAAAAAACATGTATTTGTTAGACTGGAACTTGAGGTGAGGATCACCTCAAGTTCCCAGTAGTCACCACCAGATCAGCCACACAGTATCAGCCTAAAAAAAAGATTAAAGTCTTGGTCACCTTTCTAGTATAAAAATAAATAAATAAAAAAATTCTCCTGCTAGCCAGTTAGCTAAGGGTCTTTTTCTGTATGAAACACATGTTGATATTTGATTACTCCCTCTAATAGTGTCCATCTGTGGAAAGGGCTGCAGTGCTAATACACATGCATGAAAGCAGTAATCTTATTTTCAATACCAAGGACTGTTTTATCTGCTTCATCTTTAATATTTCACTGCTTAGAACAGGTTGTGCATATGGTTCTGCAGCAGCTTGTTTGCAGTCCATTTCATTGTGAACACCTCCCTTTTCACACCTTCCCTTTTCCACCTGAGCTGTTTCTTTATAAAATGCAGCAACATCAGCTTTTATATAGTGTTCATCATCTGGCCCAAGCCTAAACCTCCTCGTGGGCCGGATATTAAATCATAAACAGCTCAGGACTAGTTCTGATAATGAAAGTTAAATATCCCACCAAACGCAACGGGGGGGGAGGGGGGGGAAAGTAGTCTATCTTGCCTAAGCGTGGACATATCTCACTGGAATGACAACCACGTGTGAATCAGGGCTATGTTGAGGCTGGGAACATTGTCCCCTGGAGACTGTTACCAAACCTGATGTGTGGAGAAACATCTCAGGTGTAATATACACTGGGAAATGTGAAATTAAGCACATATATGTAGCTATCTTTTTACATGTTCCTTGCATACTATTCTGGGAAGAGCCAGGCTTGTCCCAGGTTCTGCAAGCTCCCACAGGCAGCAGAGGATAAGCAAGCCCCACAGCCCCAATTTTGGCCCCTTTGCGAGAGGTGGTGTATAAGGCCCTCACCTGTCTCACACTGCACTTCGAGGAGGCTATGAGGAAAACAGCCATGGGCAGGGAAAGGCCCTATGGGGGTCTGTGTACCCCTCAGGGCACCGCAAACTCCCCTCCTCTGTTGGGCAGCGTTTCAGTGCTTGCTGTATCTTTAGCTGTAACATAAGGAAGCCCAATTACATCTATGAAGTACAAATAAGTGTTAGAACAATAATGAATAAGCATAAGAACAATTATCTTACTCTGAAGGTAGACAATGCATTAACTTGCAAAACCTGATCTTTCCAGCCAGAGAAGAATTTTTTTTCCTCTATAGACAGTTAACAGCAAGATCCAAATTCAGACTAACAAGTGGAATACAGATCTCACTTTAAATATCTGAGACATTTGTTGGTGAGAACAACTGGGTTACTCACATTAGTTTTAATTCTCGTCTCAGATTACAAAATGAGACCGTTCAGAAGTACTTCAATACTTCATGTTCTCTGTTGGTAGGGCAGAGATTAACTAAATGTATTAAGAGGAAGTCTCATAAAAAAAGCACTTAGATAAATGCAATCAAGGCACGGCATCTGAAATAAGTTTTTGATCCTGAAAACATAAAAAAATATTCCTCAGAAACAGGTAGTAAATTGTCCCCAAACTTACAAATCCAGTTCCAAACGAACATCCTATTTTTCAGGTTTTATAGGAACTAACACTACAGTCTCATAAACAGTCAGCTTGGGGTGGACTAAATTAAAAATAAATGAGGAGGTTGAAAGCATGCTAATAATGTCAATTTGGGGTGACCTTTAAAATATCTCACTGCCAGAGAATCAGCATTCATAAAAGGTTAAGCTCTTTGAGAAGTTACAAGCCAAATACCCCAAAATTGAAGCATGCATAATCATTAGTTGCTTATGAAATTCTTGGCAAACCTGTGTACATAAGAACAAAGATACATCTGTGAACAAAAAGCTTAAGGAACACTTTCTGCAAACCCCTAAATACTATTTCCATCCTAGAATATAGACATTTACAAGTAATTCTGCCAGTAACCAGTAGTAATTTTAGTACAGTGTTTGTTTCCAAGTACTTGAAAGCACCTACTCTTGTGTAATGGACTAGGAATAGTAACTACCATCTTTACCCTGTCTACAGCAATTACTTTTTCCTTTTCCCCCCCCTTGAAGCTAGAAAAATGAGTCACAGACTTGATGGAAAGAGTAAATTTTTCTAAATTCTTCGCCTTTCAGCATATGGTTTAGTTTCAGTTTTCTCCAAGCTAGAACAATATGTTTTACAGGAGACAAGATGATGAATGCTTAATTTTGGGTTCAGTTAAAACAAACAACTTTCTCTAAAAGCACATGCTTTGTTTCAAAGTGACATTTGTTAAAAGCCTCAGTGTCTGTATGATGTTATGTCACTGCAGGTCAGCTATCATGACTGACACTGTGACATGGGACAATGAAAGAAGGCAGATTTGCTTTAACCCTTGCCACGCCACATCTCCTTTACGCTCTGAACACACCACACACTTCAGGTTCCTTTTCACTGTTTAAAACTCTTCACAACCATCAAGACAGACAACAAACTTTAGATATGTAGAGATTTTTGCTTGTTGGGAAACAAAATAAAACCAAACACCACCCCCCCCCAAGATTAGCCCAATAACAATAGACTAAATAACTCTAGAGCACACACCAAGAAACAATATTTCCTGCTGTCTGGCACAGGCAGGCTTTCTGATGCTGATGTACCAAAACCCTCCACCATTCTCTCACATCAAGATCCTCAACACAAGCCCAGGTTGGGTCTCTCAATGAGGCTTTGAAGAAACATATCCCCCACTTACAAAACACCCACACGTTTTACAGGGAAAGGCAACTCTAAAAAGTGAGCTTGTTATTTCCATAATGAATGTTCCTATGTACTTCTGGGCTTCAGTAAATTTACATTTTAACATTGCCATTCACCTTTAAATAAATATTGACAGAGGTCAAAGTTGTTTATGTTTTCAGGGTTGAAGTTGGGTGGCTAAGTCCACATTTAGGCTTTTAACAAAAAGGCAGGAGAGCATATCACTTCACTGGGTTACAGGTGTGCAACAATCCTGAAAGGTGGGGTTTTAATGAGGATTTGAGCTAAGACATCATCACAGCACTTCCAGACAAATCACGCCATGAACTCCAGAGAAGGCTAAACTCAGAAAAGTCCATGAAGGACTGGGATCTCCTTGGGAAGCTGTAAATGGACTCCATGTGAAAGGCTGAGCACATCCTCCAGATTGAAAAGACAACAAAACAATCCCACACCACCAGCCTGTCTGCCTGAGGGATGGCTCAGTAATGCACAGCTCCTACCTGGTCCAGTCCAAGCCTGGCCTTTCTTTTAACAGCTAATGTGCTAGCTCTATCTTCCTTCCCAATCCCTTTCAAAGGAGCTCAAACCTTCTCAGCAACTCATGTATGAAAACCTGCTGGACTGATTCACCCCACTGCATTAATTAACCCTTACTAGGCCTCTGTGGGACCTGCAGAACCCACAACAACAGCAGATTGATGGAGACAAAACCCTAGTTTTTACTTAGCAGTTTTACTGGCAGGATTGTGTGGAGATGAGAGGGTGGGAGAAGAGAGCCAAAAATGGTTTTCAAGTATAGCCACAACATTGATAAAAGCCTTAGCATGGCTTTAGTCACACTGGAATTAAATTTGTGCAGCTCATGTCTCTGGCAGGGGTGCTCCGCTAGCGCAATTGCAAGCACTTAGCCACAATCACCAAAATGCTTCTAGTGTGCACCATTAGTAGGTTGTCTGGCTACAGGGAATTGTTTCTGTAACATCTAAGACCAGGTTCTGCTCCATGATTGTGGATTTGAATATAGATACAGCCATTCTGTATGAATAAGTAGGTGCTATTAAAGTAATCTAGCCTTAATTACTGAATTTGATGAAGGATGCCTGCTAATTTAGGCTGCAGACATTTAAGAGGTTACAGTCTCCACCTGCTTGCTTTCCTATTCCACTGGCAGCTGAGCGGGAGGACACCTTTCAGTCATCTCAGGTCACACCCAGGGATTTTAGTTTACAGAGATAAATATCCAAGGCTGCAAATACTTTAGCTGAAGAGCTAGCACAAGTTTACTTCTACAAGTCTCCTATAGTGCTTCCAGTGAGAATCAGCAGGCTTTAGGAACTCACCAGGTATCTATTTATCTGGATGTTTATATGAACCTGATCTCCTCAGCAACAAAGCATGATGTGCATTCATACATAACATGGTATCACCTCCATAGTGGTGGCAACAGGCAGTTATGTTCATGTATTTACTAGAAATAGTTTAAACTATGTAGAGATAGGAATTTATGGTCTCCTATACAGAGGCTGAGTGAGAAGGCTTTGAGAAGGAACAGATAAGGGCTCAGAAGCAGGCAGCAGGACATCTGCAAACACAACTCTTGCTGTTCCTACAAGCCTCGCATTGTAGCAGCGATTACAGAGCTGCCCACTGCCCTGTTAACCCACGCTCCCTCCCAGCCCACAGCGGTGGAGGCTGAAGCCAGCTGCTGGCAAAATCCCACATTTTTTTCCAAACCCTCTGTTTGCGCCCTTGAAGGGAGACGCTCCCTGAATGCAGCACTCTGTGACAACCTGCCTGCAGAGCAATCGTGACAGCAGTGTTTTGATTTGAGCCTTCCAAAGTGAATGAGTGATAGGAAGATTTTCAGTTCTACCAGACAGACATATGTTCACATTTCTATCAGTCTTTTGCTTATTGGGGGTTATATAATCTATTTGTGTAGGAATAGGGCATTTGATAATTATGTGCTTTTCCAATACTGTGAATCAGTGGTTAAAAAAAAAAAAGAAAAAAGACAAAAGATTGCTTCAGAGGCAAGCTCAATTTTACAAGCAAATTTTTCACAAGCCACTCTTTTCCTCCACTCATGACAGCCACTGCCAGTGCTCAAAAGCTGCAAAGAGAAAGCTTCCTGTGATGACAGTGCCTCAACATACTGCGTTGCTTCAATCTCATTTACTCAAGTAATACAATTTCAGTTTATACCAGCTAAGAACCTATTTCTCCAATTGACTAGAAAATGCTGACAGAAAAAAAAATAGTGAAAACTCTGCAACTTAATCCTCACTTCCCTTATGTTTTCCAAACAACTTTAATGAAGCAATCACAAACATCTTTAAAATTTGTGAAGTACTGTAACAAAGATGAAGCTGCAAAATTCTAGTCGTGTTTTAAATGTCCTGAAGATTGTGTCCAGGATCTGTCTTTTCATTCCCCATGCACTGCGATAATAATAAAGCACCTTACTCCTACTCTGTGTAAAGGTAGGTGAAGGGGTAGTGTTGAATGCTGCATCACCTGCTTACAGTGGGATGTGATAAAGAAAGAATTTGGACTTTGTACCTTTCCGGTTTAAAGTCAAATCACTAATGCTTCCTGCGCAGTAGGCTGTTTTCCTATGCAGTTTAGTAGGCGACAAATTTAATAGGAAATGATTAAGTAAAGGCAAAGAGTGTTGATAAGGGATTCTTCTTCAAGGCTTTTGAGAATTTGTTTTCAGAAAATAATACAATCTTTAAGGAATTTATACCCATCTTCGGCCTCCGTCAAGGCTGCTGCAGAATTTCCTGTTTTTGTGTTCTCAGAACTGCTAAACTGCTGAAGTTGCCAGTAAAGACCTGGGTGTGTTATCCAGAAGAGGTGGAGTCTATAGCAAATCCAGATTCTTCACTGATATTCTCAAATGAGTATACAGAAATTAGAGCTATTCCATCTCTTACCTCACAAACGGAGTCACTTCCCACAGGCACAACTCATCTTTGCATTAACCCTGACTGTTTATCTCCTATTGTGCTATCTTTTCTGTGTATGAAACCAAGGATTTTGTTTCATATGTCGCCTCAAAGCCAGCTGTAAATATTTACATATAAAAAGGTATTAAGGTAATCTTAAAACATATTCTATGCCCTGGGTGCAGAGCTTGCAATGTGAAACACACATACCCTGGAAGCAGCTTTGTACTCCCTCAGATGTTAGATCCTGGTCTCAGTGTGAGCAGACCACCTCCTAAGGCAAAGAATCTCTACTGACAAGGGGCAAGAGCCTAATCAGATTCCCAGACGGAAAGCTGCTCCAGTTTAACACCAAACTGAGGGTAGATACAGGCCTGGCATGGTCAAAAGGGAAAAAGTCTGTACTTCCTCGGTACTCTCAGAGGTGTTTATCACTCCACAAACCTCCCTGGGAATGAAAATACAGCATCATTGATGAATGCACGCAATTCAACAGAACAAGTGCTTTCAGCAGGCAGGTGGCCTGACAGGAACCTCTGAAGATCCTATTATGCAGGAATGAGACTGTAATTATTATGTTTTCAGGCATATATTCAGCAGGAGCTGGGACCTGCAGAAACTCCTCAGCAGTTCCCCTGCTTTGGCTGGGGCAGGAGGGGCAGGCGGAGGAGGCCAAGGGGACCTGAAAGTGTGTGGGGTGGGTGGTGGGGCACTGAGGTGAGGTGCCTGCCCACACAGAGAGCTGGCACTGCCCTGGCACCAGCCTGTAAAGCAATGCTTTGGCCCCTGCGGGTTGCATGCAGCGAGGTGTCTTTTTGTGATCCACCAAGCGATTCCTTGCACTTCACAGCCATTTTGTGGCTGCCAACAGGCCCCATCCCAGCACTCCCGCCAGATAAAAGCCAGGTGGGATCATGGCAGCCATCACAAACCTACTGTCCCCAAGCACAGACACAGGCCAGGCCTGGCCCTCCACGCTGCCTCGGTTTCCCTCCCTCCCCTAAAACACGGAGGGAAGTGTGACGATTCTGCCAGTCCCGCTCCCAACACTGGGGACGGGGACAAGCGACCTCGGGCCAGGTGGGCAGCTTAGACAGGCCTGGTCATGGAGACAGGCCTGGTCATGGAGACAGGCTTGGTCATGGAGATGACAGGCTTGGTCATGGAGATGACAGGCTTGGTCATGGAGACAGGCCTGGGCCAGGCCTCGCTGCAGCTGCCCTGGCCCTGGCCTCCACTGGAGCCCTCTCAGGGCCACTCCCTCCAAGACACGCACTGGACAACCAGCGGACAGGGCAGGCTGAAAAACCACCAGGGTTTTTTGGTTTGGTTTTTTTTTTTTTTTTAGGCAAGGGTCTGTAGACAATGCTTACACCAAATAAATAATAGCTGCTAAAGTGCAATTACCTGTTTTGTGTGTGCTGGTAATTAGCTGCTGGTTACACGCAGAATTAATGGGTGGACTGTTTAATACCGGAAATCACATTGTTCTGCTCGGGCCGTGCATTGTAAGAGTCAGCGCAGGGCCGTTCTGCCAGGCGTTATCTGTAAAAACCTTCTTGAAATGCAGCGGAGTTAAACATCTGGACAGCTTCCAGAGAAGAACAATTGAGCTTAGATTTACTTTCATGGGAGATAATTTGCTTTCCGGTTACAAAAACCTGTGGCACCCAACCTGCTGTGAAGCCGCTCGCTTCTCCCTGCTTCGACAGCGAGCTGGGCTCCCGGAGGGCTCATCGGGGAGACAGCGGGATGTGTGCGGCAGAGGCCTGAACCTCACCCAGGAACGTGCTCTCTTACAGAGTGGGGGGAATAAACATCTGTCCCTTGGAGGGAAGCATTTCTTACACAAAAAGTTGCAACTTTAATCCATTCCCTGGGACTTTTATATTTATGGGATTGCATTAGCTTCTCAAAATTCTTCCAAAATGCCTGCATGAAACACACCTTAAGATCCTTGAAGCAGTCTGATCTGCTTCAGTTCCCCTCAAAAGATCCTATGCATAAAACCAGAGCTTATTTGTTGACAACAGAGTCTAATGCAATGTATTGCTTTGGCTGCTCTTTGCCTTTGTCTTGGATTGCAGCCTCTTCCAAAGCTTTGATTTCCAAATGACTTGTTAAGCTTTACCGGGCCTGAACATAAAAGCTGTACTTTTATGTTTCTTATATGGCGTGTGGAATGCGGAAGCTCAACTTAACTGGGGATGCATCTCCTAAGACCTTTCTTCCTCTTGGGGCTCCATGTGTTGCTGCTTTTTGAGAAGGCTGACTCGCTTCTTCAAAGCTTGTGTTGTTCCTCTTATCAGAGAGGAATCAAACAAAACGGGGAGTTTCTACGTGGGAGGCAGTGCCAACACTAACCGTTATTTCATCTGCAATAATAGCTCCATGGCATAAGGGGCATCCACAGCCAAACTTACTGTTTTTCTTGTTTCTCTGCCAAGAGGATTTCCTGATTCCTGAAATTAGCCCCATTGCCAAGTGATACGGTCAGATCACATGGTCAGCAGTCCTAATTGCTTCGGGAATACAGAATTCAATCAGCACAGACCTGCTCCTAAAGCACAGACTAAGGAAGAATTGGTCTCTCCCACAGAAGGCCTGATCTATCCATAATATAATATTAATGGCTGCACTGTTTATAATACGATTTTTTATATATATGGCCTGCAATATAATTAATTAGCCAGAGTGTATTTTTATTTGAAAATTGCTTAAATACTGTTCTAATACAGAGGCAATTATGGCAGTATGAAGTCAGCAAATAGCGTGCTAGCTTATTCCTCTTTTCTGATAACACTCACTATGCTGACATCGGGCACTTTCATACCAGCATGTAACCATGGTGGTTGTCTCACTGTATGTAGCTTTATATGCACTGATTTAATTAAAGCTGCATCGTCTTGTAGAGTAGACAAACCTTAAGACTTTCTTGTGGAGCAAAGCTGGATATAACAAGCCCAGTTCTTCCCTCATGCTACCATAAGTGGGGATGCACAGAAGTCACCGGTCCCACACAGATGTAGAAGTAGGTCGTTACGAATCAGGTTTGAAATCTGTAAGCAGTCAGTCTTGATTGATATCACTTTATATGGCATCAAAGGCCCATTGTGCTAGGGAGAAGAACAGAAAGTACTGTTATAACTAAAGGACCTTTTGCCTGTGCCCTCTGCACAGAGAACCAGCAGCAAGTTTGGGTTGTCCGCCACAAGTCCACAGGTTTGCAGAAGCCAGTGCAAAAATACCACCTACCTACAATGGCTCATATGGAGAAACAAAGTTATTCTACCTCTGTCTTCTGTGACTAGTTAGAAATGTAATTCTGCAGATTTTACAGAACTCTTGCTTGATTTCCAGTTACAATCTTTACTCAAATAGAGAATGATAGCTATTCACTCCACAGGCAGGGTTTTTATGTGTTGATTTATGCCTTAATGTCACATCAATCATCAGAAAAGAGGGATGTAAATAACAAACTTTGTTTTAAGATTAAAGCAGCAAATGATTTTTTTGAAAGGATAAGTATTTGTTTATTTAATCACAAGGAGGTCAAAATATACAGTACTGTATCATTGAGATGCTAGTGTGGATTAAAATGTCAAGCCCATGGTTCACCATCCAGATTAGTGCAGGTTTGAATAAACCACAGAAATCTTAATTTTCTGTAAAATTTATTAACTACAGTTGTTACAGAGTCTTGTGAAGCAGGGAGGTGCCTGGACAGCCTTGATTTTGGTTTTTATTAGGATTAATTACAAGTATGGATATAAACAAATATCTGATGAAACAACTAAGTTTCCTATCATCTGCAAAACATTAATAACAGGATTGTAGGTACAGCCTTGGAGTTAAGACTACAGTGGGGACGCGGGTGCCCCCTTGTGTTCCTATTAGAACCTTAAATAGTTTTTAATTTGTTATTCTATCTCACCAAGACAAGATAGAACTTGTCTCAATCATGTAAAGCCTTTGCATTTTAGCGTTTTAATTTACATTAATAACCAATACGAAGCATAACTTTTTAACCACTGATTCTATTATACTGCAAACTTCTTGCTAATTTCAGCTTTACTGAAAACCACAAAAGGTGACTTGGTTGTTTTTACATTTAATTATAACATTTATCAAAGGAGATTTTTTTTTTTCCTGGCTGCTTTAAAGCTTTCTAAAGCTGAGGATTTGTTGCTCACGCCTTGCTGCACAAACTGCATTCCTTTGTCACATGCGTTTTTTTTCTGCCATTTATTTAATTCACTGCCACTTCCTTACCTTACATACTTCTACCCTCTATAGACTTAAAATCATCCACATGACCTTTCTTTAAATATACTACACATTGCTTGATGATCTTTAGAGTTGCTTTCTAACATCTAATGAACCAACCCTGTAAATGATATACCTTAAATGATACACCAATATTTGCTTTAGCCTCAGGCATTTGATGACAGCCATGTAAAGGAAAATAATGAGTCATCTCTACTGCAAGGGAGCTTACAGAGCGCTGCTGATCCTTCAGCAGCCACACGTATTCATTACTTGGATTTCCCAGCAGGTAGGATAGACACTGGATCTGTTTGCACTTCCGCATCAGACATCCTTTTGGAGCCCTGCAGAATAAGATACAGAAATTTATAAAGATTTTCAAATATTTCAGAACGGTTAAATCTGGGATTATGTGTCAGAGTTTTGCTAGCAGATATTTTCCATTCATTTCACACCTCTGCTTTTCTTAATGTGCCCTGTATTTAGTATGAATAGGTATATGAGCACCATCTGTATCATGACAATCCCAGAAAGCTACTGCTTGTGACTTTGCCTAAAATGTGTTGGTTATTTTAATGTAATTTCCCCAGTTGGCATGGAAAGCAATTGTCTTTAGAAACTGGACTAACGTACCAGAGCCATGTTGCTGTGTACTTGTAGTATTGTAGTTTTGGCATAACTTTCTCTAAAATTTCCCTGGCCTAAACGGTTCACTGAAACCACACTAAGAGTCCTTCAGGCATGATTAATAGTGTATTATAGCCAGCCTCGGTCTGCTCTAAGTTAAAGGAACATTAAATACTTTCATGCATGACAGGTATTTGACAATGTTAGGGTGATAAAGCTTTTTTACACTACAAATATCATTCTGGTTTTGGAACCAGTTCAAGATACTAATCCGACTTAGATGAACGAAATGCAGAGATCTAGCTATACCAACTACATTTTTGACCAGTAATTGATAAAAACTTGGCTGTAATTTAAGATGCCTTGACCTGATTTTACTGGCCTTGAAGCCATTGAAACTTTAGAACATAACAGCAAAATGGATCCACAAACACTGTTTCAGAGGTCACTGTTAACATTGCGTAGGATGCCAATCCTGTTTGTAGCCAGATGCCTAAATCATTACATGCTAAGCAGAAAAAACAGCATGACAAAGCTAAAGGTGACTGCTGCGTGCTTTCCCTACAATAGGAACTGTGCAGAATCGTATGTGAATTGTCCTTTCACACAGTACATTTCACACTGGAAACCTGACTCATCACTTCAGGTCACCAGAGGACTATTCTGTGTCAGACCAGGAGAGAAAGAGCTCAGCTTCCTCATCCCCTTCAGAGAAGTAAAAGCAGTGGGGTTTTTATACTGATTAGACTTCACCTCGCTGATACGCTTTTAACTTTTCACCTTTCAAAATGTAAGTATGAAAAAGAGCAGCCAAAACCCACAATGGACTAAAAGAATCCCCTGTCTTTAACTGTAACCGTGTGCAGCTCAGCTGGCTGCTATGGGTTTGCTTCTGCTTACACCAACGTTGAGTTTGGAAGGTGCTCTAGAACAGAATAAATTTTTTTGGCCACTTATATGTAGCAGCAAATGGAAGACACATTAAAAAAAATGCAATAGGTTCTAATATCCATCAAAAAATACCAAATGAGCTAGTCCTTCTAAATTTATCCAGCAACCCTGAAAACCTACACATCCATTAAAGGACTTCCCACGTTACAAGAGCAATGGAGTCTGTCAATTGTAGCTGTTCCTGTCTGATGCATGAAGGATATTATTTATTCTTATTATTTATTTATTATTTTATCTATTATGCCATTTCTAGACTGACCTAGGAAACAAGATGATACTATTTGCCATTCTTCCTATAAACGGGTGAAGGAAGGAGTAGAGGAAGGGGAGCTCGTTTGAGGTAATCCCCATTTTGACTCGTCTAGCACATTTGCAGAAGTGTCGTCTGTTATTTGCTTACACTGCAGTCTTCCTGCTGCACCCATTTTCAATGTGGTTGCTGATTAAAGCAGGAAGCTTTGAGGGAGACTGGCTGATGATTCTTGTTAAACTGGAATTTCCAAGTCCAGTCTGAAATAAAGAACTTTGTTCCTGCCCTTTTAACGGACAAATTCCAGCTCTGCCCTCAGATTCAGAAGCACAGGTACCACTGCCTCACGTTTTCTCTCAGTTACTTTGCATAACCCCTTTCAGTTCAGTGGAAGTTGCCTGCATTTGTGACAGCTAAGCTGGAACACATTATTTTGGGCAGAGCACTTTAAAGTGCACAGACAGGAATGCCATGATATCGGAGGATATTTTTTTTCCAGCTTGTGCTCAGAAGTTTGTGTCAGTACACCAGATACTCTGATCAGAATAGGTCAGAATAATTTCCGCACGCTAAGCACTCCCAGCTTCTGACAACTTCAGTATGAGTTATTCCAGCTCAGAAAACAATGTCATTAATCTTATGGTTGGTTTTTTTTTCTTTCTAAGACTCATTAAATACCTTTGCATTTTATATAGCTTATAAATTAATCTGTTTTACCATAGGAACAGTCACTGGACATGATTGTCTGTGTGAAAACCATGCAGCCGGGTTGTAATGCCTTTTGCTTGCGTAAGCGGCTCCATTTCTATCACAAGTTTCAGTATTTGGTAGCCCAACTGGGAGCAGATGCTTGAACTGAAGTGTTCTCATCAGCTGCATTCCTGCACTGTCACATCCTCTCACTCTGTGCCCTTTCCCAGAGGAGGCAATGGATTCAGGAGAGAGTAGTGTTAAAATAGCTGCTGTTGAAATAGCTCACCAGAATTTAGGAGGAGCTTGGTGGGCACAGATTACATAGGCAAGTAAGGCTTGCTGGATCCCCTCTTAAAAATCTCCTGCTTCCATTTTATCAGCATAAAGCTTAATTTTTCTGCTGAGTTGTTCCCAGATATTTGAGCCGGTATCTTGAAAGGGAAATTCTGGCATTGGTTTGTGTGTGATCTAATACTTTTAGATTAATGATTACACCTTCCTGGGGCTTAGTATGATCACCTAGGAGATGTGTAGATTATTTTTCAGAAGCATTGCGGAACTAGATTTCTTAGGTGTGGGTAATCTTCTTGGGGGCATTCAAAAAGAAGCAGTAATTTTCTGAGAGATACTTTCCATACACAGACCTCATTGTCGTGAGTTTGGTTCCCTCCCCACCCCCCTGTTCAAAAGCACAATAAACCAACCAAATCAGCTCTACTGTCATCAAAAACTTCACTTTTTTTTTTTTTTAAGTTCTATCTTTTGTTAATGGGAGAGGGAAGTTGTAGGAATGCTATTGGCCTCTATAATTACAACAGAAGGTAAGGGATTATACAGCCAAACTGTCTGGCACGCTACTCGAGCAAGCAAAAATATCTCACAGAACATCTCTTCTTCCTTTACCTTTATTCTGCAATTTTTTTTCACCAAATGGTCTTTTACCTCTTCAGTCTGCTCCCTTGATCTTTTTATTGCCCTTTGAATGAGAAACCCTTTTTCCCCGCATCTCTCTGTCTTTCTTGAACTTGCACATGAAAACATATTTCCCCCCTAGCTTGCACTTCCTCCTATCTCCCTTTCTGGAATAATTCTAAATTTGTACCTGTTGTTAAACTCTATGAGAGATTCTTGGATACAGCTTGGGTGAATGACACCATACAAAATAAAGTGCAATTGTCAACAGACAAACCCTTTCTCACACGGTGGCTACAGTGAGAATTTTGACAAAGGGGAGCTGTCAGTGCTTAATTTCAACGAATCTCCAGACTAGAAAAACAAATCTCAGTTATCTCCAGAAATAATAGAAGTAGTTAACATTTTCCCCATTTCTAGATAACATATGCTGGAAAAACGTGGCTGTCTTCCTCCCCTCCAGCTGATGTAAGAGATCTGTTACCATCATCTAAGTGGTTTAAGTGACAGCACTCCCGATTTCACTGCTGGGGGGAGGTTGCCAGTACCCAGAGCAGGGTACGACACCTACACACCGTGCCTGTGAGCGTGGATCACACATATTACACATGTGCACAGATGTTGTGCACAATGGAAATTTCATACAGAATTTGGAGGCAAACGGGGTGAGGAAAGAAAAGTGCACGTGAACACGCATGTGTTTGATAACCTCAGTCAGCTAGTATAATTCATAGATACAGATAAAAAAATACCCTGGCTGTTCCACCTTGTGCCAAACTAAAAGATTCCTCCTCTTGACTTCACTGGGAGCCAAGATGAGGGGAAGCCAATGCAATTTGGAATTTACTCCAGGTAAGCTCCAGGACTTCCTTGCTCTTTTCCTACAGGAAAATCCCACTAATTCATGGTGGACCAGGATTTTACCCCTGAACAATGGAGATTCAACAGAAGTGGCTGAACTGCTGCTAATCAATATTGCAGAAAGTTATTGTTCTTTTGTTCTTAATTCCCCTTCTCATATGTAATTATGTTGGTAATGCAAATCGCCCTCTGTAGGACATGTAGTAATTCTGTGAAATGTGTGCAAATTAAACACTTCTTATGATGTGGAAAAACATCTGCCTATCAATGAGTCATACTGGTCTGTGGGGCAGCCTGACTTCACAACCCGGTTTCCTAACAGGGCTAATTTTCAAGTCATTCATTTCAAACCATTTCCATCTATATTGCTTGACTTCTCTTCTTTCAGACCTGGAGATCACCTAGCTCTTTTTCTTTCCTGACAGCCCTAGAAGCAAGGTAGGCAGGGGAAAAAAAAAAAAAGCTGTATGCCTCTCAGGGGAGCCAGATTCACTAGGCATCATTGGAGGCAACAGTTAAACCTGCTTAGGCTCTTTGCATTACTTGAAATTTGTGGTGAAGCTCAGTTTACACACAGGGATTCCAAAAGATGCTAAAAATGACCCCACAGCTCTGTGGATTCATTGCTGTTGTGACAGTGTTGTGAAAAAGGAGCCAACTGCGTCCTTCCGACTGATTTATAAAAAGCAATGGAAATCTGCCCTCTTGCTGAGGCTTGAGAGGCAGTCCCAGGTCTAACTCATGCTTTTGTTTCTACATTGGCCTCTGAATATGGACAAGGGAAAAAAAATTTCCATTTATTTAAGGCTCCGAGGAACCACCAGCTGCATCAGTAACACCAAGCCTGACAGAAACTCAGATTTTTTGTGTGCTGAATTCTTTCATTTCTACCTTTCAGGTTTCAGTGAAGGGGGCATAGCAAATTTATGGTAAGATTTAACAAAAAAAAAGCAGAAAGCAAAAATACCACATGTATTTTTTTCTGGTGCGCTTTAACTAGCCTGTAACTGATTCCTAACACAGGGAGCTGATCTTGTGGCCACTGTGCTGGTTCCCATCCACCCAGTGGTCTACCTTGATTTTTGACTTGCAGGGATTTCCTGCCTTGCAGGGGTGTCCCAGCAGCTCTGAAGCAGGAGCTGAACCACCATCATGGCGGGCAGCTTACTCTGGTAAACCGGCACCACCTCCACTTTTCCTTAACAAACACACCGTAATTTGTAGGTGGTTCAGTACCTGCTACAGGAACAGTTGAGGCAGCCCTGCAGCCAAGGCATAAGCCTCTAAAACAAGGGTGTGGGAGCAATTATAGCTCTCCCACAGAAAACCATACCTGCCTGTGAATCAGTACCCTGAGGCCCAAGTTTTCTTGCCCTTGCCCAAAAACTTGCTGCTGTTTGGCCTTAGTCCTGCAAGCTCCCTGTGAAGTTGCACTCCATCCGAGCGCAGACCTCACATGGGTAACAGCTTGCAGGCAGGGTGCTTAAATCAGCTGAAAAAATGACTAAAAAGATAAGATCAATTGAACGTACAAGGCCCTTAAAAAACCCTCCAAGTGACTGCCTCTTCTCTGTCTTCTTGAAGGAGGGTTCCTTTGAAGCGTCTCCTCCGTTCTGGATGGAGTCGGTCTCGGCCGCTTGCTGCTCCCTGGGTTCCTGTTTGCTGCCTTTCTGCTTGCTCAGCTCCACTGGAGGCTTCTTGTCTTTTGAACTCTCTTTGCTCTTTTGGCCCACAGGTTCACTTTCAGCTGGGGCAACTGGTCTCTCTGTGGAGTTTAACGTCTAAAGCAGTTTCAAACAATGGTTATTTTTAGCATGAAATGTAAACATTTTTGGAAGGCGATCCATAAATACATTAAAAAATGAAGGGCCACCTGGCAGGGAGAAATCCTGCTATCCAACAGGTTTTCATTTACGGAGTTTGGGATAAAATCCTGCAGCCCTGACTTGGGGAAGGACTCCCAGGGAGCCGATAGAATTACTTACATGAGCAAAGACTGCAAGATTGAACCATCCCTGCATAGACTTGCTTTATTTATGTATACATCTATGCTGAAGCTGTTTTAGGAGGCAGAGAACATGCATGGAAAGATGCAGAGAGTCACAAGCATGCACTGCCAACCGAGACCCCCCCCAGCTTCTGCATCTCAGGCTGTGAAAGCACCCAAAAAGTGCAAGGGAAAGATTTGGGAGAAAAAAAAAAAAAAGAAGTAAAAGACACCATAAAGCGAAGGATAAAACCAACTCTCTGCTATAAAACTGCAACGCTCCACCAAAAGATTAACAACATAGGGTTTGGCTACAGAAGGCCACAGCATCGTAGAAAAGTTCTCATACAAGTGCAAAAGAAGAGCTAGCAAATATTCCACAGATAAACAGAATGACAGAGCACCTATTTATAGTAAAGGAAAAGATTCTGAAACTCAGAGAAGTACAGGGTATGTTTGAAGTTCATGGGAGAAAAATCAGATCTGGCAAACAAAGGATAAGACAATGAAACTGTCACCATTTGCAGAGTAGCAATGTTTTTGCCAGGAGATCTGTTTGCAAATGGGATTATCTTTTTTCTTATGCAAAAAATCATATTGCCTTATTTATTAACCTAATAATTAAAATAGCACACACATTTGCCATGTTGAAAAGCTGCAAATCTTACATCTGCCCTCAGGGCACAGCCCAGAGCTTAATGCTGTGTAATTTTTCCAACTTTGGGGATTTTACCATTAGTCTTGAAATATTTGGTGGTGTTCTAAAAGCCTAGGGTTATACACTTACGTGACAGGCTTAGCTTTCATTAAAAACAAATACATTTTTAGACATCATGATTTCAGATAAAAACCTGAAAGCAGAAACTCTAGAGAAACAGAATGCAAATACACCTCTCAGCTATTTAGAAACCCCCCTGAAGCCACTCTAATTTTGGGGAAACAAGAATGAGAGGGAGTAGCAATATTACCACTGGCCTTTTTCACTTGATTCGTCTTTCTTCCCCATCTGATCTTAAAAAAACCCCCACATTTAAATTATAGAACCTGCGACCATTCGATAACTTCAGTCTTGACCAGTTAGCTTAAGTCCTCAACAAAAATACGTGCTTGTGTTTAACTATTTCCTTTTCTGAAGGACAGACATACGTGGGTATGTATTTGCTTACATCTGGATTTGTCTGCTTTTAGACTTAAAAAGTACAGTCATGAAGCTGGTCTTTGCTCTGGTTCTGCAGGAGATACGTGAAGACGGCACGTGAAATCTGGAGATGTAGGTGATCAGCAGCCCCATACACCACAGGCAGGTACCATCTGAGCATTGGTAGTTTATTAAAGCAAATTCAATAAGCTCAGAGTACAGGAGAACCGTCGTCTGCCCAGGCACCACACACTACCAGCCCCTTGTTCACCTCGCTTGACGAGAGACACCTGCTTGGATGCGCTTCGGAGTGCCCAAGTGATGCAGGAGCTCTCCCAGCCCAAGGACAAACAGAACTTCATAACCACAAATTTGATTCTGTCTCTTTCTGACTCATTTTAACTATTGGGCAGGAAGGTCTCAGTTGCTGAACCCATCGGTTAGTTTGACAAGATCCTTCTTTCTCTTACTTGCCTTAGATCGCTTCCGAAATGTTTCTCTTTGGTACAATTGCAATTCAAAAATAACCACAGCACCCAAAATACAGCTCTGAGACTGGATATGTCTGAGTTCAAAGGTGCCAAAACAACTTCTAACCTTTATTAACACTCTTTGAAATCTGTGGGTTTATTCTGCGGGTGTAAAATTAGAGGCGAGTCTTCCTCACCACACGTGCTTGATTGTGTAGGTGCCTCATGGTTACAGCACCACAGCCAAATCCGAGCTGGATGCAACAGGACTATTTCTGTGAGCAGGTTTGGGCCTTTGATGTTAGTCAAACAAAACACTTAAAAAAAATATTCATAATATATTTTCCAGGCAAAATAAGAAAAAAAAATCCGATCAGATAATCTCTTTGAGGTGTTTCATATTAACCTTGAAAGGCAGGAAATTGGCATATTTTATATTGATGGGAGCAGCTCAGGAAATACAAAGTGAAGCCTATGAATAATGAAACATGTTAATGCTTCTTATTCTAAAGGGTGATCTGCACCTGACAGATTGCTTTTACTCTCTCAACAGTTACAGTGCCACTGGAAAAAAAAAAAAAAAAAAGATTAACAGGAGAGTATTTTTCCCCATGATGTTACAGGAGACCTTAATCCAAGGCTGCTTTTTCAGTGCAAAAGTCAGACCCCTAAATTTCCACAGATTTGGGATCAGGGTTGTAATGCATTTCTGTAGCATACAGAATGGCAGTGGTAAAAAGCGAAGAAGAATCACAGCATTCCAGAGACGCGAGAGCATAATTTAAGGAGGTAACTTCATAGAAATTCTAAAAAAGGAGAAAGTCAACAGCAGATAGAGACTTCCTTGAGCTCTTCTGTGTATAGTAAAACTGTGCTAGTTTACACCAGTGCAAGTGACAGAAGAAGACAGACAAATAAGTTAATTTAAAAAAAATGGAAGGAAACTGGCTACTAATTAAAATAATAAAAAGTAGATCCAGGACTGTAACTTTTACCCACTTACCCAGATCATTTTGCAAAGCTGCTATATGAAATAAGGAATAAATTTCACATGACAAGACAAGACCTTCTGTATTTAGGATGCTTTTAGAGCAATAAATCATAAAGATTAACCTTAATATCACTGGACATAATGAAAATAGGAAGAGTGAGAAAATAATTTTACTATTAATCTAAAAAGGAAAGAAAAAAGGAAATTCTGAAAGGTCAGTTTTCAATACAACTTCAGTTTTGCTCTCCGGTTAAAGGAAACCCTGTGTTTATACACAGAACCTGTGTTTTGTCTCTCATTACTGAACCTGATTATTCTGGGTATCTTGACTTGCAACAGATGAGGGCTTGACTCTCAGAAAAGGTAATAGCATTTGTATTTCTAATGAAAATGTGATTTTTCTGAAGCATTTTTAAAGCCATGAAGAATATAATGTAAAGGTCACATCCAAAGTTTTGGCTTAGTTTTTATGAACACAGAATGAAAGAAACAGAAACAGAATAAGAAAAAAATATTGTCACGGCTTTTGTTAAATTGCAGTAATGGTTTTCATTCTCACTTTAATTTCTCTTTTATAGAGTTTCCACCTAAATGATCCTTTCCTCAGCAGACAAGTAAATCAACAAAGTAAAAATTATTCTAGCTGTGTGTATTTAGTTTCACTACCTAAGCCAAGGCACATGCAGAAAGTAAAATAATAGCAAGAGAGATAGGAATGAAATTGAACGTAAAAACACTAATTATTTTAAGAAAAGGAACACACCTGGAAGAAAGCATTTTTTTTAATCTGATAGTGACCCTTTAAAATGAATAGATAAGATAAATAGATAAGTAGAGAATTATGTAAATATACGAAGCTCAGTGAGCATGTAGCACTTTTCTTCCAGTGATTTTTACATTTCAGAAGCTAGAGTTGTATGGAAGTAGGTGACAACAACCCATCACCAGAAGATGAAAAAATCCAGACACTTACTTGGTGACTGGGGCTTGGGCCATTTACCTCTTCTGAACTGGTTGTCCCTCCATCACCCTTGACTGACTAAAATAACAAAGGATTATAGGACTTCTAGCTGGGTTCCTGTTTGAGGCATTAATTTAATATGAAAACACACATGAATCAAAAACCACAACGTTTGTTTTAAGGATGCTCTTTACAATGCTAAAACAAAACCAGACATTTCAAAACCTCTACCAACACTTTGGAAATACCCGCATCTCCACAGCAGATTTTTGCTGTTCTTTTCTATGTTAAGTGATTGTCTCTTGCAAGTCAATTTTTGCATTAAGGCCTGAGAAATATGAATGAGGCCGCAGTGGACCCAAGACCATATCAGCCGGTAAACGAGACCGCGCTATCAGCCCCGCCATGGTAGTTTTCTAGGAAAGAGCTTTTGCTTGCTTTTCAGAGACAAATCTGTCTCATAAGACCTAGTGGGATTTCCTTTCTAGCTAACAGCCATACTTAAGTGCATACCCCGTGAATAATTAAAACCCACTCAGCTTTATGGATATATTTTTTATATTTTACCATCCACATCCATTTTTTGCAATTTTTGCTTTGCAATTTATGCCTTCTCTCTATATACATCTAAGTAATGGCCCTTCTTGGAGCCCACTCTTCCCAGCCAGGACAATCAGAGCAGACCCCGGGGCTGCAGCACCAGCAGGTCATTGAGAACAAACCTTGACTCTGAAATATGGTTTTAAGATACAATCTCCTATTTCTAGCTCAATTTAAAAATGAGAAAAACCTGTTTGACAGACCTAGCTCAATGAAAAACAATTACAAGATTTGTGACAATTATGTTAAGGTTTAGTTACGATTAGTAATATAAAAGAAACAAAAGGAATAGTATGTACATGTTTAATTAAAAAGTGTGTTAGAGGGTTCAATGTGGTTTTCTCCTGAGTACCACATAATCCACAGAGCTTAGCAGTAAAGCGTAAAATAAACTCCAGAATTTCAAAGTGCCCAAATTTAAATGTCATTTTTCATTGCATAAGTTCAATGAAAACAATGAAAGGATGTGACTTTTGTTCTAAAGATAGATCAGGCGGATTTGTGGTTTTCTGCAGCTTGTAGATTTGTTACTTGAAGCACAACAGTATCAGCTTGATTCTATGTAGGGTGTTAGTGCAAGGACCTATCGCAGTCTCTGATTTTCCTATAAAACCACAGAAAATCAATATGTAGCAGCAGCGCGATAGAAAACTGAACCACTCTGTGACAATTCATTACTTGTCACAAATTGTGGGGAAGATTCTCTTTCTGGATCATGCTGCTGCTCAGTCTTTTGCAGGCTTACGCTCGTGACTCTTTATCTGTGTAAGAGGTTGCAGAAATGGAGGGGAGGAAGCACAGTGTGGTCTGTCTTAACATTACAGGATAGAGACTCAGTCCAGAGTGCATGAAGATGTATTGTGATAAGATCTAGTCTGCATCTCTATTTCAGTAAGTCTTTAAATGCCTTCAGAAGAAAAAAAAAGTTTATGCTATAACAGCAACCAATTTGTTACCTCCCCCGAATAAAAAAAAACCAAAACAAAACCCCCCTAGTTTAGACAACCTTTAGTAATATATATATTTTTTTAACCAGAACATAAATAACAGAATAAAGACCTTGAGGTCTTTGCCTAGACAAAGGTCCTGCTTGCCTTCAGTGTAACGTATACATAATGATCAGAAGGGTTCTCTGGAGCACTGCTGACCTCTTATCCTTGCCTTTGGTCATTTAGGATAGCTGTTGCTGAAAGCCTCCTGAAAGGGTTTTTTTTTTTGCTTTCTACGGCAATAAGGGTGGGGACAGGCAATAGACTTGCTACATTTTCATGAATAATGAAGGAAAATTAAGGTGGGACAACATAAAATAGTTACTCTTAATTCCAACTGCTGTTTATTACATAAAAGTTTATTTACATGGGGAAGGCCAGCAGAGACACTGCAGACAATTTGGAAATAATATTTTTTGTTATTCCAGAAAGATATATTCTCCTTGGGAGCATCTCCATTAATCCAGAAACAGGACATTTTACGTGCAGAGACCATACTCAATGCTATCTGAGACCAACTGTGCTGCCAGTCAGCTTCCCAGCTGAGGACAAAGGCTACAGCCTCAGTTTACAGTGGGCAATTCTGCTCATTCTGATTAAAAAAATGCCATTTTACACCCATCTTATCTCCACAAAATATCTCAAAACAGACATTTTGAAAGGATTTCTTTTACCTAGCTTTGCATCTGTTTATATTCTATGGAGAAAAGCAAGACCTTTTGGGGCTCACATCACCTGACACAGACCTTGAGGGGCTCTCAGACCTGCTCACCCCCCCTCAGTGCCTTTAAAGGGAACCTGAGGTGACTGACTCAGGTGTAGCCATTTCTAAATCTCAGTCAAGACATCTGCATTGGGTCTGATGTATCCCACCCTGTAAATAAGAAGACAGCCATTTGATTTTGATTAATGAGGCATGAATGACTTTCAACTGGAAGCACAGGATTTCACAATCATGTAGGTGTGGCTTAGATAAAAGAACAGCAGTATTTCTTCATCTCTTACTGAATCACAGGGCTTTAAACTAATATTTTGTATCTTTCTATAATTTCCCAATAGTTTTTATAGCATTAGTTAACCCTCTCTCATTTTAAGCATAGCAATGACTTTTGTGACCTTTGCAACTGCAAACAATTTGTCACAAATAAGAAGAGACACCTGTACTGAGCAAGTCAGCAGGCAGTCTTCGAGCTACACACTGCCTTCTCCAGACTAAATTACTCCTGGTTCTCGCCATGGCTATCTCCTTGTGTCAACAGTGATAACCATAGCGCTACGGATCTAAACGTCTGCTTGCTATTGGCCTATGCCTGTGCTCTGGGAGCGGAATATGGCAAAACTGAGGCACACAGAGCATAACTGACTTGCATCTCAGACTCAGGGTAGACTGAAGTAGAATTAAGCTTAATTTCCAAGTTCCATTCTTGACTTCTAAGTAGAAGATAAGCTACCTTTTCTTAGGCACCTGGGTGGTCAACCTGTGTTAACCTAACTGTACGTGTTATCAGAGTACCTTGGGATCATCTTCTGCAGGTGGAAGAGAAATCCTGTAGACAATCATATTAATGTAAAACTAAAAGTCAATCTCTTTCAGCAGCCAGAGCAATAATCCACCTTTTGCCAGAATGGAAACTAAACAAGAAAGTATACCAGTAAACAGGAGCCTGGGTTTTATTGAGGAATTCCCGCCACATTCCTTCCTACTGACAAGCACAGTTTGTTTCAGAATCATAGAATGTTTTGGGTTGGAAGGGACCTCTAGAGGTCATCTAGTCCAACCCTGCAGTGAGCAGGGACACCTTTAACCAGATCAGGTTGCTCAGAGCCCCGTCCAACCTGGCCTTGAACGTTTCCAGGGATGGGGCCTCCACTACCTCTCTGGGCAACCTGTTCCAGTGTTTCACCACCCTCATTGTAAAGAATTTCTTCCTTATATCCAGTCTAACCCTACCCTGCTTCAGTTTAAAACCATCACCCCTTGTCCTGTCACAGCTAGCCCTACTGAAAAGATTTTCCCCATCTTTCCTATAGGCTCCCTTTAAGTACTGAAAGGTTTCAGAAACTATAAGTACCTGTGCTTGTTAAGATCTGATCTTACAAGAATTCATGGCTTGCTCCATCTGCAGCAAGGCAGGAGGAGTGCTCCAAGAGGACCTGCTGGATGAGTCAGTGACCTGCATCACGGGGATGGCATGGCTTGTGCAGGCTCTGATGCCACTTCAAGGCATTTCCCACACCTCTAGGAGCCTCCTGCCCCAGTGTCACCTGGGGAAGGTGGAACACCACAAGGTACATTTAGGAATTGGCTGAGGTTTGTCCAGATTTGCAAGTGAAAGGGGTTGAACAGATGCAACCATGTGAAGACATAATTTTATCCCCAGTGCTTCAGGTAAGAGGCACTGAGGATTGAGTTCCTCACATGGGTAGAAAGCACAAGGGGTTGGTCTGATGTCAGGCCCTTTGATGTGCTCCTCAAATTCATGCTGTGGCCAGAGCTGCAGTGTAAACTCTCATATGTCTCAAGTTAGTTTTAAATTAACTAGCGTTAGTATGAACAGCAGACTAATGACATTAGCATGAGGACTAGGGAGGCTGCATATGGCAGCTTCCCAAAATGTGCAAATTACTCTGCTCTGAGCTCCACGGTGCCAGAATTACGCTGCTACGAGGACATGAGCTAGCTACTGCAAAGCTGGCTGGGGAATTCCTCTACTTTATGGCTGTTACTGTAGGGTAGCCAGACCAAGAGAAAACTACAATGGAAATGGACCTTTTCTGAGTGGAAATTATACCTTCCATACACAGCCCGCCAGCATAGCTATTCTGAGCAAAAGGGCCTTATTAGACATCTCTGCAGTGCCCACCTCAGCTCTCAGCCCCACAGCATGGGAGCTTCCCCCACCTTTCCCTGTGAGAAAATCAAGGCTGTGTTGGAGTCTTAAACATTTCACGCATTTTCAGCACTCACCACTAGTTCAAAACCTTTACAGAATCTAGTTGTTTAGCAGTGGCTTAAAATCCTTCTGTCTGCCTTCAGAATCAGAAATACTGGTTGACCAGTCGGCACGAAGCTGTGGCAGCTACAGAGCTCCGACTGCATGCAACTTCATGGCAGTGATCCAGCAATCCAAAAGTTATTCAGAGGAAACAGCCTGGGACATACTTCAAGGACAGTAAATATATCAAAATAATCCATGATCTGTTTGGAAATAGATAGCTAAAAGTAGAGCAGATGAATACTAAAGACTTCAGAAGGCTGCAAAACCAGTCACCCAGTAAATACAATTCTGTTTCCCCTGTGGGTAGCTGTTTGCCTACATACTGGTTCTGTCTTTCTAGGTTAAAACCTGGATTAAACCCCTGCTCTGATTAGAGCAGCGTTACATCTACTGCTTTTAACACAACTCTGTTTTCTTCCATGGTAAATAAGATGGGTGCGGAACAGCTTTATTTTTTAATCGGTGCTATTTTTTTTGGTAGGTTGACATGATTTGAAGTCATGGCTACCACAGATGTCAGCGTTTGACACGCATTACTCCTGAGTCACTGCCCGCACGCCTAGCATGTGCCATGGTGACGAGCCTGTATGCAGGATGACCACAAGTCCGCTTGGATTTAGGAATAAGGTTGAGATTTTTCCAAACTAACTAATTTTGTAAAGTTTTATTTGGAATTAAAGGCACAATTCTTGGCTGATATTAAGAATTTTAGCTTAGGTCCTCAAATACACCAGAGTAGCTATGTAGTAAAGTAATGCTGAAGAAGAAATAGTAAGTGTACCCATTGTGGTTTGGGCTGAGGCTAGTAAACAACTGAACAAAAAAATACTGTAATCTTTTGGAAATAAAATATAAATCAGGATTTAGGGTGTTGCTTGTACCTTCTAGGGTCTGTCTCACAAAATTTAACCACTGACAATGTGACTGTTCATAGCTGAGCGTACCAGCGTGTACCTGAGAGCAGACAGTTCAGACAGCCTGGGCTATTTATTACATTGTGTTATAAGAAACTATGCTTATCACATTTTAATCTATAAGCTACTCTGACACCCACACCATGTAGCTGCCTGAAAATAAAGCAGCATTGATTAAAAATAGAAATCTTTCATACACATTTGCAAACCTTGCCAAAATAGATCAATTGCTATATAAATCCTCAAGGCCTGCTATAATTTTAATCAGAGAAGTGTTAGTTCTAGACTTGGATTATTTTCCTGGCCACTTTTCTAGACTCTTTTGAGGAATACTGTCTGGCTGTTGTTTGTACACAAATCCATCAGGCTGGCTTTTCATGCCTATAACCACAAGAGGATACCAGCCACATCATCACCTCAGAGTTTTCCTTCTTCCCTCCAGCCCTCTGGGAAGGAAGATGAGATTCTGCTTTGTGCCTTTCTTTTTTCTATCTACTGTATAACATCTTTGAAGCAGCAATCGCATCCTTTTACGTGCCAGTTTAGCTAACCTACATAAGCTGCCAAAAAAAGTTTTAACTACTAAAAATATGACTCCCTGAAGCAAGCACAGGACTTAATGTTGCGGCCCAGGGACCTTTGGTGCTGGGGTGGCTAGGAGCAGATGGTTTCCTCTAGGAGCATCCGCCCAGGTCTTGCATCACCCCAGTAGAAGCAGTTGGGGAAGCTGAAGGCTTCCTTGGTGGCAATCACGAATGCTGGGTAAAGACCCTGGAACAGCCTTGTGCCACGTTGGTGGGGGAGAAAGAGGCCAGCATGGAGGGCAGGGAGCCGGGGGTTTGTGGGGCTGTGGCAGCCCCAGGGCTGGGTTGGGTGAAGGAGATGCAGAACGCAAAAGGCACAGGGATGTACAGTGCAGGGTCATGCACCTCTGGAAGGGGGCACGGCCGCACTCCCGCGCTCTTACAGATGTTTGTTTTCCAGGAGTTTTCAAGAATTACCAGCCCCAGCCTCGCAATGAATGCAGCACTCAACTCTTGAAATTCAACATTTTGCTTACCAGCTTGAAAAACTTCCTCAGGTTTGCTTTGGGGGTTTTACTTTCTTCTCTTCTAGGTTTCACTTCTGCGGCTTCTGGGCTCTTGCTCTCATCTTTGTCAGGAGCCGCAGCTTCTAAAGACGTGTCTGCTTTTTCATTGCTTACGATCTCCGCTTCTTCCGATGCGTTCTGGGGTTATTTTTGGCAAATATTAAGAAAGTAGAAAAAAAATTCAAACTTAATCAGTGAGGTTTTGTGGTTGGTTTTTTTTTTTGAGAGAGAGAGTTTACAATCAAAGTGCTTCAGCAGTACAGTAAGTTGGTACATCACAAACAAACGTGGCATGAAAGCATTCTCAGTGTCACTGAATCTGTCCAGGATTCTTCAGGAATTTGATTCATCCCAATTCAAAAAACGTATATAAGCTGGTGGGATTTTAAGCACTTGTTTAAACTGAAGAAATAGCCTTTCTTGAACTGCAGGACCAGTTCCAAATCAATAATTTATCTTTTATTATGATTTAAAAAGAAAACTTAGACAAAATTACTCAGGCTTACAGTAATATGTGCCATGCGTTGATGACACTCAGGTAAAACCAGTGAAAAGGAGACAGATCATACCCAGGAGTTTGCAAACAAAAGAAAGAATAGGATTAAGCAATTAACACACACCATGGGCTTTATTAATTGTTAAAACTCTGTTTAGCACCCTTCTTAGAGAGTGAAATACAGAAGTGCAGTGCCCCAGCCACAGCATTCTCAGGCTGCTCACATTCCCAGCACTAGCTCCTCTTCCCAGTTGCAAAGTTGTAAATGACTTCTCGAGCACAAGGTAGTTAAGTAGCTCATCTATTACTTCTCTTAATCCCATGGGTCACAGTCACCCTCTTTGATAGTGATGACCCTCGTTTGAATTCAGGAAAAGTGGCTGGGTACTCAGCAGCATTGCCTGTATAAAAGGATTTTGGGTCCCACTGAGCTTTTGTGAATTACTGGAAAGTTCCTGCTATTATAACAGTACTTCAGCCAGAGGTATGTGGTTTGTAAATTCCTCTGAAATATGGATCCCCAGAAGATTTATTGATTAATCTCCTGCATGTCTCACTCCACAGCCTTCTCGAGGCTGTCCTGGGAATGCTCAATGTGTTCAACCAGACCTGTGCAGGGCCAATGGTGCGAGCAGGAGGCACGTTGCTGCGGCCAGAGGGGGAGGCACGGCTGGGCAGGAGGCTGAACGCCCATTTCCTTAGCTGACTCTTCTGAACTGGTAAATAACATTCTTCTGTGCCCTAAAGAACTACTAATGAATTCCCATCCCACTGTAATTGTATAAAGAATTATCTTGCCTTCTGCTAGTATGCTAATAACCAGCTAATCTGACCTGAAGCAAGCCCTTTATCGTTCTGCAGCTTATTGCAGAAAGGTACAGAACCTTGTGAAAGCAGGATAAGTTGCAGTTTCAGCCTCCAATACTGAATTAAATGGAAGCAGTTACCGTAGGTATTGGCATTTCAATGCATGCTGCTGCTTAAAAAACCAGCATAGTTACAGCTGAAACGCATACTATGGCTACAATAGGAAAGAACTGCTGTAAATAAGTCAATTATTTATATTTCACAATTTTTACATGTACTTACAAAAACTCATGTGTAATGCATACTTGTAGTTATTTTGGCCAAATTAATTTTAGCAACACGAACATGAGAACAATTTAAAAGAACACACAAAAGATTCTCTGCTGCCCCAGATCCTGACTCAGAGTGGCAAAAGGGACGCCTCCCCCAGCAGCCCCTTACAGTACTGCTGCCCTCATATACTCTCCCACTTGTCTTCAACTCAGCGATCCCCTTTAGTTTACCAGCCCTTGATGGATTTTTTTCCTACAGAAATTTAGCTAAACAATTTCTGAACTGATATAAATTCCTGACATCCAGCAGCATCCTGCGGCAAGGAATTCTACAGCTAAAGTGTGCTATTTTTAAAGAACAAAAAAAGTACTTTTTGTTTGTCACTAAATTTCATTTGATACTCCCTACTGCTTTTATTTTGAGCAACATCTGATCTTTCCTGTTCACCTTTTATGTTACAATAGTCATTCTGTATGCTACTGTCATCTTCCTTTCTGAGCAAAAAAAAAAATATCCTAATTTATGTAGGTCTTGATATAGAAGCCATTCAATATATTTATGCAATCTTCTCTCATTATTTTACCTTTTAGTTCTGCCATGTTCTTTTTGAGTTGGGGGCACTCCACATGCCGGATGGGGACTCACCATGGACTTCTACAGCAGCATGAGAGATTTTGCTTTGTTCTTTACTCCTCTTTTGTAGAAGAAACAAACATTTTGGGGGTCAGGTGGCGGGAGAAGAATGTCCCCTGCTGCCTGAGATGACTGCAGCACAGCCCACTTCCCCATGGAATTGTAGATTTAATTTATATTTATGAACATTTTGGAGATAATCAATCTATAATAATTTTAATCTATATTTCTGCCTATTCACACATACATATAATCAATTCACCATCTATTTGCTTGAAGGAAATGATTCATTGCATGAGTCGAAACAGTGGCTCAATAAAGCAGCAACCTAGCTTCTGGGAGCTCATCATTCAAAGATTACAGTTTGGGATCATATTACTGCTACGCCACTACAGCTGCAACCCAAATGAGTTTTGTCTCTCAACCTATCTCTATGCAACAGCCTTAGCGTCACTACTGGTAACAAATGCATCCTGGGGCAAGATGCCAAACTCTGAAAAAGCACTGTATTTAAATAGAGAAAAGGGCTAAGTGATAGTCAACTATTCAGAGAGATTGATTTGTTTAAAGTAATTGGTGACTTTTTGTACATTGCTTGATTGATTCCATAGGAGGCTTTAGGAAAGTTTAAATCCCATTTTAGAATACCTTATTTTTACTACTTTTTTTTTTTTAACTTAGATATCTAACGTACCTATGCAGTTCCTTTAATTTGGTGCTATTAGGCATATCAAAGTTGTTGCAGAAGTTAAAGGTTATCTTGTCTGAGATCTTAGGCTTACTATTAAAAATTTTATGAAAAAGTTCTTGTTGTTTTCTCCAGGACTCATTCTTGTATACCCATCTCCCCCTGTAAGACCAAATTAACTGATGTTGAAGATTTTCTTTTACAATTTTGTGTTCTCAAAATATCCCTGGAGGCCTAGTCCAACCTCCTGCCCAAAGTTGCCAAGGAACTTGTCAAGTTGAGCTTTTAGTACCTCCAAGGCTGGAGGTTCCACAGCTTCCATGCAATCAGATGAGGGTATTCACATGTACTGGGACAAAAGAAAACTCTAGAGACATCACAAAATCCTCTCAAATAAGACTGATCAAGGTGACAGATTCTTGGAGACTGATGACACATGGCCATAGTATATCGTGTACTTCAGAGATGCAGAGAATGCCTGTGCATGGTCTTTCGGCAGAAGGGAAAACCCCTTTCAGCTAAGAAGGTTGTCTGACATACTTTTAAGAACAGAGTTTTTATTTTCTGTTCCTTTTCCCCCTAAGAAACTGGAAGAAAAATTTCCATTTGTGAATTCAAGAGAATCACCAAGGTGTTTCTGGCAGGAATTGAAAGTGTAATAGGAAGAGCTTGACAAAGATAAAAAGTCAGTAAACTCTGAATGATGTTACATTCTCTAGAGCAACAGGGCTAAGTTACTACTTTACTTCACCTGGGAGAAAGACAAAAATTGTATCAGGTTTTGTGACTAGTTTTAGGATGAAACTGCATTTTGTATATAATAATAATAATTTGCAAACAGCCCAGCTCTATGAGCTTCATGAGTCTTTAATGCATAAATGTTCTCATAAATGTAAGTTATCACCTGATCTCTATAAATTGCATCAACTGAGGTTCCTAGATTCATGGGTCAAAATTCTGCCTCCAGTTTCCTTAGACACAAATTGTAATCAATTCAACCTAAGTCAGCAGCTGTTGTTACACTCCACAGAGAGTATTTTACTTTTGACTAGGTTCTTTGTTTCACTATATTTGGGAAGCATTCTTCCATCTCTTAAATGACAGTGTACCTAGTTTCCCCCTAGTAATAAGCTTACTTAAAACAGTTACAGGGGAAAGTTTGTGTCTACTCCGAGTCTTCTTCTGGTTCTTGTTTTGGGAAACTATCACTGCACTATTTTCTTATCTAGGTTCCTGACTATACAAACTGTTGCCTTACGAGAGCGTAATTTATTTTGTGACCTGGGTAACTTTGATAGGAGTTTTCCTTTTGCTTGCTGCATCTTTCCTCAAAATTGAGGTAAACACTATACCCTGCTTTGATCTTGTGCTAGAGTCTGAGCTGGCACTCCCCACTGCATTTCATTAGACCCAAGGAACAGTTCTTCTATTTTTCCTGGGTCATACCTTCTTTATGAAGCAGCTTTTCTTTTTTCTTAACAATATATATGAGATGACCTTTTGCTCAACAAATTTCCACTTAAAAGAGCAGTCATGCTTGAGATCTGTTCCTGCCGCTTGCAGGCTCACTGGCAGGAAGCAGAGAGGGTTAGAGAGACTTTAATCCACCTTTCCGCCCTCCTTTGCCAATGCAAAGAGGACAGAGGTTGCTGCAGTTAAGGTGGCTCAGCTTCAGCCATCAGCATGCTCAGGGACCTCCACCCTGAAGCCCCCTGTGCCCTACAGCTGCTGCCTGAAGGTGCCACTCAGCAGGTCTTGAGCTATAGATTATTAACTAATTAGTATGAACCCCTCAGCTTACAGTTAAACCACACTGGTCTGTAAAGAGCCCAGGAGCGTGATTCTGACTTGCAAGTCCTGTTGGTTTTATTCACTGGGTTGAGGAGGTTAAGGGCCCTCCCTGCTGTAAGGATGGCACCTATGCCAGCAGCCAGGTTGTGAAACAGCCCCTAAAAGCCCAGTGCTTATTGTCCTCCTCACTCCCTCGATCAGGGATAATTCTCATTAAAGTTTCTTCATTTATGTACCCAGAAAAAAATGCCCAGCATCTCCTCCTCTCCTGGTGGTATATTCCAGGATGGCAACAGGTAAACTGCTCCCATCCGGGAACATATGGGAACTTGATAAATCCTCGGTAATTTTAACGTTTATCTTGCACACTCCACCCAAATATTTATCTTTGCTTTCCTATGGCAGAGTATGGTTGCAGGCTCAGATATAGAACGTGTTATTCTGCTTCACTTAATAGCTAACCAGTTTGCCATTTCTATTATCAGTGCATAAATAACCCTCAGTAGGAAAGGGCATGATTTTTCTGTGTTTGTATGGAAACAGAATTGCAACAGCTTAAAATTCTATTTTTTAAAAAATATATCTGCTTTTAAAGATAATTCACAGAGCAATCTAAATAATCCTCCCTCAATCACCTTCCTCCATCATTTACTGGCATGCTTTGATCAGATATAAATGAAGCGTCATGTTTCTCTGCCCTGATCAGATATCTACAAGGTCTTGAGAATCAGGTTTCCAACACAAATATGTGAAATTACTGACTGTACTTCTCTATTAATATTCCTTCGCATTTGAAAAATAAATGGTAGTATGGCAACATTTGAGTAAGAGTTATGAAAATTCTTGTGCAGACTGATCAGGAAATGGGGCAAATACAGTCGAAGTGGGTTCCATCTGAGGAGCTGAATAAAGATTTTATTTCTTTTTCTTTTATATATTTATTCGTCTGTAGTCAGAGCAGCAGCATTAACTGCAATGTCTTGACAGGCACTTCATTAGCTTTACTTTGAAGTGAAAGCTCATCAGAAGATAGATATTTGAGAGACTGCCTGGAAAGAGAGGAGCTGGATCTGCGTCCTGGATCTATTGAGTGTTGTGGTTGCTATTTGTTAGTTCAAAAGGAAAAACTACACACGACTGAATTATGCACCTATTTGGAAAAGCTGCTGGCTTCGGTTCTCTATCCTAGCAAAAGGGCAGTGCATTAAGGGTGCCAGAAAGATAGATAAAATCACTGCAGAAAAAAAGACAACAGAATCCTGAAACCAAGCTGAGTTTGAGGCTAACCTGTAGTCTAAGGACTTTTTTTTCTTAGCTTCAAGCTGAGTGGGTCACCAAGGTCTTTCATCAAAGGAGATATAATATTATTCTCTGTCATGAAAATCCAGTAAAGCAACACCAGCCTTCTATCTGTAAGGATTCAATGATTTGTGGTTGGTTGGTGTGGGTTTTTTTTTTTGTTTTGTTGTTTTTTTTTTTTTTAATCCTTCAGACCAAATTCAGTTCTCTACTCCAGAAATGTTGCAAAACCATTTGGCCTTTGGAAGATGCCAGATCCAAGAAGTTCTAACTAAGCAGAAATGGCCTCATTTTACAAGGTAAAAAGGCAGATTTCATGTACTATTGTAGTTCAGTGCATTTGGGTAAATGATTTAACTAAGCCCTTAAAATTTCTGGTAGCAACCAAAACCTGCTCAGAGTTGTAGAGAGTTCTCTACACTTTCCATTCACTGATGTAAGCAGCTTTATTTTAATGATGATGTAGGATAAATTAAACCCAACAATATGAACAAGCAGTGAATAACAATTTTGGTAGAAGGTTTATACCCTTGAGATGCTTGAGATCCCAGAACTTCACGTGAAGGTTGTTGTGAGATTAAAAAGACACAGGGTAGTTACCTAGACCTAGTTTAGCTTAGCTATAACTTGAGCTATGGGGAGCTGGTATCCACTATGGGCAGAACCTATGTTATACAGAGCAGTAAACTATCTATAACCACATTAGTTTGGGTTAATCCTTCACAATAAGGTTTTGAAATCTTACCAAGATATTATCAGATGCATGTTTTTTTTTTTTTTTTTTAAACCATCACTACTAATTGCTCCTCCCCAGGATTGATTTTTCCACTATTTTTCTGCAAGAAAACTTTCCTTTCTTACACGCTTTTTCTTTCTTTCTCAAATACACAAAAGGCCTTGTTACTTCATTATGAAAATACTGAACTTCAGACCAGATTTATTACTCTAAGTTTTACACCAAAACTGCATACAACGATCTGCCAGAAGGCCTTTTTTTTTTATTTCACCCTGATGTTCAGCACACATCCTGCTTCCCATCTCTGTTTTCAAATAAGCCAGACGACTCGGACAGAGGAGGAGGTTTCCGTAGCAATAACAACTATATAAAAACCCCTCCCTCTCCCTTTTCTTCACAACTTTCCGCTCATTCCAAGTACCTGATTCACCCAGTTCCACAGGAAATTAAGCCCCAAGTAGAAAACGTTTCAAGCTTAGATTGTTTTCAAGCATGTTTACTCTGTAAATATCTAAACACCTTTGTGGGTTTTTTTAATATAAGTAACATACCCAAACTGTATCTCCAGTATCCCTGCCCAGTAGGGAAAATCCAGCTACAGCAGCTGCAGGGCTACCCGCTCTGTCAGCATCTGTGCGTTTGGAAGCATTTCATTTCTGGGATTTGAACTTGAACAGAAGCCCAAGAAAGCAGTTATTCAACATACAGTGATTCAGTGAAGTTTAATACAGCTCTTCTTTAAATGAAATGAGAAAAGAATAAGCCTTTAGCTTATAAACCACCAAGGATCATGGAAACAGGAACCATGTTTTCAAAGTTAGTCCTAATTTTAGTTAAAATCATTATTTAACCTGAGGAAAGAACATTTCTTCCCAAGCAATCGACCTCAATCCCCAAAGTTAAAGACTGATCCACTCTGGTATGAAACTCTTTCTATCAAGTAAGAACAAACCCACCAGATTCCAGGTTTCCAGCCATTTAGAACTAAATCAAACAGTTCTCAGAAATGAAATATGTTTTTCTAGCTCTATCTCTCTTAATGAAATAATTTGGTAAAGAATACTATAACATCTGTAGGATTTTTAACAAGTGTGTTGAATTGACAGAATAATATTCCTTCTTCCACAATATCATTCAAAAATAGTGCAGACATGTTTAAGAGACTATGGTTTGATAAGATCCTTCTTCAGGAGTCTCACTGCCATTGCTAGCCATGTATATCTGCGACTGCTCAAAGCTCACGTACGCGTTCGTAACTGTATATATCATTTATGCCCCTCATGCGTTTAGCACGTGGGACATTCTCAACTTTGCAGATTTGACTGCTTTCCTGTAAGTCTACGCTTAGCAATAGCTCTAGATGCTGTGTGAAGATGGAGCTGTGGGATAGACCAGGCCCGAAATCCAGACATACCTTTTTCCAGAAGAGCTTGCTCAGTGGCATAGGAGTGGATGATGCTTTCTCCTTCGTCACCTCTTTGGGGGCTTCAGTGGCCACTGCCTGCTGTTGGGCTGCAGGCTCAGGGACTTTTGTATTCTGTTTAGTTGTCTGGGGCTCTTGAGAGGAAGGGACATTTTTGTCTGATTTTACAGAGGTGACAGGCTGCTGTTCAGTGCTCTAGAAAGAAACATGAACGTACAGACTATCGGAAACGTGTGAAGGACAGGAGCATTGCAGCATGTTCAGGCATCACCTGGTACAAGAGGTGAGCATGCAGCCGACCACTGATGCACAGGACACACCAAGCAACAAGGTGCAGCTCAGGAGCTGCATCGCCCCATCCTTTCAGGTGAAGTAATGTCTTGAACAGAGAAAGCAAGTTACATAGCAACCCACCCTTCATAACAGAGATGATTAATTGATTAAGAAATTAAAACAGTGTCTTTGAGACTGAAAATGACAGCAAGAATAATTACCCTTTGACTGCATTATTCATACAGATAACTTGAATCATCCTACTCACTTTGGTATTAGTTGTCTGTTGGGTCTCTTTTGCAGCCTGAAGGGAAACAAAACACAAAGACAAGTCTGTCTCTGGCAATGTCAGCACTCACAGTTACACAGTTCAGGAATTGTCTGTGTCACAAATTATTTTATTTTTAGTGAATGTTTGTGAAAGTCCTGGCTCCTGCAACCATGGAAACTGATCTCTGGCAGAGGCGAGGCTGCCTGAAGGGACTGCCAGCTCGCATCCTTCTACCTGTGGCAGCATTGCAGCCTGGTGTCGAACTGCTTCGTGCTCATGTTACTATGCTCGCAGTCCTCAACTTGTTCTTTAAAAACACATGTATTTACATATGCATTCCCAGTTTCTTCAGGTAAGACACTACACAGGATTTTAAGATATTAGCAGAGATTTCTTTTTCTGAGCTGGGTCTGTATGTGCAGCTTTCTGTGCACAGGTAACAACCAGAGCTGGGTGTTCTCCTCTGAGGAATTGCATACCAGTCAGGGACATGCTAATATCGCCTGCAATGCGGGAGGCTTTGCTTTCTGGGATACAAAACATAGGCAGACAACTGCCTGGAAACAAAGGGCACAGAACAGCAGTGGCTTTATAACTCAGAAGCAAGAATGGCAGCTCTGCAGATGCTGGAGGTTGGCTTAGTCCGTCCACTCACACTTGTACATTAGGTGGGATTTACTTTTGGAAAAAAAAAAATTACAGCAAATGGGTCTCCTGCTTTCATCAAAATACACGAAGCCAGGAGGAATCCAGTTTGTTAAACTCCTTCCTGGCCAGTGATATATATCAGTATCTATGGACCCCAACATCCAGCGTAGCTTACGCTGAAGATGAGTATCTGAGCTGTGCAAAAAGAGGAGCAGCGAGCCACAAACTCGCACAAGCGTGAGCCCAGCTGCCCTGGGTTTAGGCAGCCTGCCACACGCTCTGCTGATTTCTTGAAAGAATAGATAAGGGTTATTTCTGCAGGAGCCAAGAACTTTTTTGTGGTTAGCTCTAATGAACAAGATCCAGAGCAAGTGGTAAAAAGTAGTGCAATGCCACGAGCTGGCTTCAGTACTAATGCTGAAAATAGGTGATTAACCCTTCCATGTCAAAATTCCATTAATAAGTACGGTTATACTGCAAAACTGGCATGCAATGAGAGGCAAATTAAGTGGATGGGAATAAAAGAACTGACAGGGACCCAGCCAGTGCCATCCAAACTCAGCCGTTGAGGGCAAATGGCCAAATCCCATTCCATCAGTTTATGTTATGGATTAACTTTAGGATGCACATTGCTGTTTGAAAATAGCATTCACAAGTTACATTAAAGTTAGTATTTATGTAAACACAGGACACCGAAAGACATTTGTTAACCTAAGAGTAAATATTTTCTTAACTAAGGTACTGAGAAGTGGATTTTGGAAGATTTAGAGACAGAACTTTCAGAAAGGGTGAAGTGCATAAAATTAAATATGACTACATATATTAAATTGATCATTTCCAATAAAGGAATTAATTACCTATTTGTCTGATTGACACATCATGCTAAGGCATTTCAAACGACGAGATAAACAGAACTATTCTTTTTTTTTAGTAGGGGTGATAACTTCAGGGCTTGCCCGTCACATCACTACTCTGACCTGAATTTCTACTTTCAATCAGACTTACAAGCAAACTGTTGGCACCATTTTAATCAACCTCTTAATCTTAATATGGCGTGATACCCCACTTATTGCTTCTGTATTTTGTATGTGGAAAGAGAGCTATGAAAATAAACTTCGAAACAAGAAAAAGCTATTTTAAAAGTAATAACATTTTATAAGACAGATTTTATTACTGTAAAAATTTAGCCTGTTGCATTCCTTCAAGATAACTGCTTTCATTCCTGACCAAAAGTCTTTAAAATTCTGTCAAATAGCCAAAGGAAAACCAATCCTCAATCCCAACAACTCATTACAAGATTTTGAGCTATTGTACAAGAGAATTAGCACCTTAAAAAAATGCTAGCCAGGAAGCCCTAATTCATGATGAACAGGTAATTCGTATTTTAATTGTACTAAATATAAAAGCTATTAGCTATCAATGTAGTATACACAAGATGAGATCTTAACTTTAAGCTGTTGGCAAGAACTGTAGACTTAAAACCACTGGGAAGATCATTATTCCTTCAGTAATATGCAGATGACATTTTTATCTCAAAAATGAGATAGTAGAAAGAACATTTTTGCTTTGAAAACATCTTAAAGAACTCCCTTTGCCTTCTGTCCTTGATTATAAAGCCCACTACTCACCAGAAATTCCATGTGGGTGTTTTGAGTGAGCATTAAATATTAATTACTTTCCTCCCCCAGTGGAAGGGTCTCTGCTTCTGCATTCTTTGGGCTAAAACGCTACAGTTCTCTGCCTCAGCACATCACAGCAGATTATCTGTTTCAGAGATGCAGAAATGCCCAAATATGGACCTTGATACCAAAGCTGAGGAAAAGTTTTCAGTGTTTTTTTTTTTTTTAAGAGAAAAGCTAATGTCCTCCACAACAACTGTTTGCCCAAAAAGTGTGCATTTTGAACAACTTTAAATCTTTGAAACCCAAACTTTTTGCAAATTAAACTTAGAATTCAGTCAACAACTGCTTTTCTTGTTTTCAGTGAAAAGTAACTATTTTTGAAGGAAATGCCATGTTCCAACCTTCTCTGTGCCCTACCAGATGCCCCAGTTCACCATAACACAAATTTTAACCATGTGGTAGTGGATGTTAATGCAATGTGGATCATAAAGCCTTAACTGTAGTCACACTGAGCCTTTAACCCATCCAAAAATTGCAGGCGCTGTTCATATCTGTATAATTCAGTGTTTGTCAGTACCTTTTATTTTATTTTTAAGTGGCCAGGGAATTTTAGTCAGTGTTAATAAGTGTAACTGGGAAGCACGTAGTGGGCAAGGTTAGAGGAATCGCTTCAGAATCCTGAACTCACAGATGGTATAACCAGAGAAATGTTGTACATGAAGGTTGTTTTCATAACGCGTGGCACAGAATTGCTCACGCCAGTAGTTTTCAGAGCACTGCGCAGCTGGCCAGATGCTGATCGCAGTCACCAATTAAATAACTTCACTCTGTGACAGGAGCCATCTGTTATTGCTCAGGGTCCTGCTCTCGCTAGAGTTTCATACAGACCTTATGCCTAAAAAGTTTACTAAATGTACTGTGTCCTAGCTTGGGAGACTCTGCCTTCTTTTTCTTGGCTCCTTTAGTTTGGGATTCTGCCGCTGTCTTCAGAGCAGGTTGCCCACCATGGCCTTTTTCCGCTTTCGATCCCTTTTGTACAACAGCATTTGAAGTTGAGTACTTATTGCAGAGTTCTTATTTGGTTCATGAAAAACATTCAAACTCATACATGTTGCATTAAAAACAAATATTTCCTTTTTGGCCTGGATAACAAATTATTTTTTCTTCTAATTACTCCATTCTCCTTAGACTTTCTTTCACATGAGTCGCAAAATATAAGAGATGGGGCAATCCAGCTGACTCAAAATTAAATCCCAATTTGCCCCCCAAATTCTTCATTAAATTGAGACCCATCATCCACAAAGACTGAGGCTTCTGTACTTTAAATTCATGAGTAACCAACTGAATTTGAGATTTATAAGTTTAAAATAGGGAGATATATAAATCTGAAAATACCTTCATTCTTTTTATTGCAGTATTATAGGGAAATGTTTTGCATAACGCATTATTTAGGAAAAGAGAAGTATGAATATTAATGATATATGCTACATAAAATATTTCAAATCTGCACTAATGTTCTTGAGATAAGTTAGACAAAAGTGTCAGAAAAATAGTAATGATTGATACTGAAAGTGTTGAATCAGAAGCTGCTTCCTTTTCGTTCCATTCCACCTGTTTGCAGAAGGCACTGGTTTTGGGAATCATCACCCACTGACATTAGAGACTGGATCTCTCAAAATCTAGGCACCACATTGAAAAGTTCCCTAACAAAGTGCTATAAATTAAAGAAAAACATTGATATTGATGTCCAGATGGAAAAAGCAGTATCAGGCTGTTTTTAAAAAGACTACCTGGGGTTGATGCAGAATAAGTTACCCTGCATGGTGGGCAGGGTAGATGTAGGCCTACTCAAATACGTGACTTTTCTACAAGTCTTAGAAAAACTTGCGTAACATTTGCTAAAATGTTCTGTTTATATTTTCACAGCATTGGAAAAAACACATTTCCAAATTCAAGAACAAATTCAAAATTTCACTGTTCATGTTTCCTCCCCCCCAAACTTCAACACGACCCTCTGGATTTATCAGTGCAGGAAAAAAGCCTCAGTTTTTGTGTTGTGAAGAGTAAGGGGGTTTTTCCCCCCTTCCTTCCCCACCATTTTCACCTTTTCAATAATAAAAGACAGGACACACAAGCCACAAGTATCCAAGGTTGCTTAACTGAGCGTCAACATTAATAAGTTAACACAAGAGTCTGTTCTATGGTAACGGCACTGTACATATGCCCATAACGTATGGCTAATCACAAATAACATGGGGTAGCATTCTTCACTCCTCAGTGTTTCAGTGTCAGGTTTTAAAGCAGCGAGATGCCTTTGTGATTACCTACCACAAAGGAGGATGTAGTATCTTTTACTTACTGCTTGCTAGCATCTTGGACTTCATTCTGATCTCCCTTGGGCAATTTATTTCCCAATTTAATTAAGAATTAGGCCAAAATATAGTGAAGAAATAGAAATTTTAAAAGTTGTATTTCAATGACAAATGACTCAAGTGTTCACCCTTCAGGTAGTTAGTTTGTCCCTTTGCAAGCTGCACTCTATTTTCTTTTACACTTGAACAAGGCAAAAATAAAAGCTTCCAACCAAGTAGAAAGCTTTAAGATGATTTGACAGAAATTTCCAGGAACTATGGAAGCACGAAGAGATCCAAACTCCAAAGAAAAATCAACCTTTTCACTATTTACAATGTGAAGTATCAAGCACTGTGGTTGACCACAACTAATAGGGTAGGAGGAACGGTCCAGAGTACGGAATGTAACACGCATGAGCACGTGAAGTTGAGATCTTGGTGTCAAGATTGTTTCATTCAGTGCAGTTACACGCTCCCAGCAAAGTAATTTGTACCATGAAGAGGCTGTGGCCAGCAGCATCAAAACTGGCCAGTTTTCCCTGCCGTACTCTGTACTATTCCCAGTATTCCCAAACGTACAGGGATGTGGGAACAAGCCCGGATCTGCTACAGAAGGGTCAAATAGTTGGTCTGGGGCAGATCTGAATGCCATGCTGGGGAGTATAAACTTGCAAAGGATCAATTAATCCAAGGAATTATGACTCAACTCATATGAAGCGACAGTCCTTAAGGGCATGCCCCGGCTGTTGAAGGCATACATGTCTGTAGCCAGCTGGTTAAGGCCAGAGGCATCACCAAGGACAGCATGTTGCTACAAAGCCCACCACGTTCAGCTTCGCTGATGCCGCACACCTCTGCATTTCAGCAGGAGGGAGCACACTGCTGTGCTTTGCCAAGCTGAAGTGGGCTGTGGCTGTTTCACATTTAGGAGAAAGTTTGCCTGTCCTCTTAGCTGCGGGAGAGCACTGCTGACACATGTGGGAACATACCACCCCTGGTGCCATAAAACCCAACTCCTCCCTGCGAAGGGGGGCCATGAGCAGCCAAAATAAAGGTGCGACCAGGACTCAAGGGCACAGCAGTCCCAGTGCCAGCCAAACCCCTGAAAGCCCCATGGCACCCAGGAGAGGCTCAGCCTGCATGAAGGGGAAAACCTCACTTAAAAAGACATCTTCACCATTAAGAGAGAAGTTATTTCTCATGGGAAAAGTGGCCATTATTTCATTATACTTTTCAACTGATAAATCTGCAGCTTTTCTGTATGATAGTTGATAAATTAAACTTCTTAAGATATTTTTCCTTTCATGTGAAAGTGTCTTCCTGATCACAAGATCAGGAAGATAGTGAAGATAAAGGAATTCTCCGTAAAAAACCAACTCCCATTTAACCTCTATATAATAACTTTGCATATCCTGCTAGTCATCTGGACTTGTTTACCCTCAGAGGCATGATAGCAAAACCAAACTCCAGCAGCATATTTCTTTCCCCATTACAGCACCCCCGCACCAACAGTCACCTGTTACTGAAGCACACATGTGCGCTTGATGAAGTCAGGTATGCAAACAGGACCGAACAACCAGATTTTTCAGAAATTGTTGAAAGAGCTACAAGTCTCACCAAAACAGTGCGATTTGATAACTACCCTTTCTGCATATCTTGAAATACCTTAGTCCTGGTTGACAATTTCCAAAATGACTGGGCTATAATCAGGGGGTGATGTGTATCCCCCATGTACTCACCAAGGTTTCTAGAAAGACTGACTTCAGCATTTTAGTACCAAGTCATATAAGAAAATTGAATGGGACAAAAAGAATAAAAAATAGGATAGAAAACAAGAGTGTTGATGCCTACAGTAATTTTGGCTACCTATTAGTTGCATGGAAAGACTGTTTCCTTTTTTAGGGTTTTATTCTTTATGTGTAATCAAATCTTATCACAGGCATTGCAAGAAAAGCTTTAGTTGTTATAGTCATAACAATGTGTAAGGACATTTAATCTGAAGGTCCCAGTTATGCGGTCAGCGATATACCTGTAAGCCACTGGGACATGGGAAGATAGGAGGCAGCTTAATACAAATTGTCTCACTTCTGCTTCTGTTGAAACTACTGTAATTTTTGGCGCTAACAGAACAGGAAAAGAAGGGAAAGGAGAAGTCTTTAAACACCTACATTTTTCCATTTTAGAAGATTATGTTTACAACTTTATACAGTTTAGGCTTCTCCACTTTTTTTTTAAAGTTTGTTAAATAGATTGGATCAATCTGATATTTTCACTCTCTCTAATAGCAAATGAAAGCTATAATAATGAAGCTTTTCTGAATTCACATAAAGACCATCACTGCTCATGGACACTAAACCCAGGTTTCCTTTTGCCAGTGGAATCCAAGAACAAACGGTTTCTAAAAAGGAAAGCAAGAGGCCACATGGGCCTGTTTCATGGAGGAGGGTTTCTCAAACTGGTTCCATACCCCCCCAGTCAATACAGATTTCAGCTCCCAGTGGGAACATTGCACACGCTCACAGTCAGCCTGATGCAGTGTATTAGAACACTCCGAGTGTTCACTTCACCCCACTTAAAAAACCCTGATCCTCCTCTGCATCTCAAGGGAAGAATGCCGAGCAGTTGGGAAGGACAGCTCTCCCTGCAAACCCCAGTCCTGCTCAGAGCAGCTCCATCATCTTCCTGAGGTTTCAGCTGCCGCGCCTGAACAGCCTGACAGCCCTGACAGCAGCACAGCCTGTACAGGGGTGCTTCAGCCAGGAGTCCCAGAGAGGAAATGCTGGGATCTCCTTCTGCTTTGTACTGATTTCAGTGGGAAGCTGCTCCTTGCCCATCCTCCAGCACCCCAAGGGGGGGCCCAGCAGTAGCTGTGGGTACACTGCAAGGCAGGAGGGTGGGAGCAGGTTCCTGCCCACTGAGCTGGCAGGGGGACCTGGCCTGTCCTCCCCACCAGGACACAGCAGCTCCAAGAGTTGTGATGAGAGATAAAGGAGACATGTATACACAACTGGAAAAGAAAAACCAGAAGCTTTGCACAGCTCTCTGAACAAATGGGGTTTTCTGTGGACTCAGGAGTATTTCACTGCAGGGACCTGTAGTTTTTAGATCAAATCAGAGTAACAACCAAAAGTGTCACCAGGTCATCCTCAACCTTGCAGGAAATGTTATGGTTCAGACTTTGATTATAACATATGATAGGAAGAATCGCACTTCTTATGCTCAACTTCCTTCCAAATTTATTCAGGGGAAAAATATTTTAAATTACTTCAAATGATAGCATCAGCTGAGGAAAAAGCAACACAATGAAGAAGAAATACTTGTGTCAAAACATCTAGTGACCAGTGACAGAATGAGGAATCTGCCTACCTTGTCTTCAGAATCACTTTTGGCTTCAGCTTTGCTTGGAGACACCTTAAATTTATTTGAGAAAAACAAGCAGTCACACCCAACTCAGTCTTTTCAAAATATCTGAAAGATCTCATGTCTAAAAAGCAGCTTTTTCTAGCAGAAAGGTGAAAGTAGTACAAATACCTCCTCCCCTCCCCCCCGAAAATTTTATATTATAAATGTTTTAAGAACAACTTAAAGTCAATGGTAAAATGAAACAATCGGACCAAAGTATATTTTAAATTATACATCCAATTAAACCATTAAAATGAACTTCTAGAGATATTACAAAATAAAGTTTCATCATACAGAAAATCCTTAAGACAGCTAAATACCTCCAGGTCAACAAGCATCTGTGCAGAAGAGGCAGTCTCCAGAGTAGGTCATCATGATTTGAATATAACTGCGCTGAACCTACACACATCTCTATCACTTTTCAAGTCATTCTCCAAGGCATCTGCTTGGCTTCATTACTTCTCAGTGCCCGTGACAACAAACAGGTCACATTTAGCTCAACATGCCCACATCAGATTCTTATAAGCAATTTAAAGCAGAGCCTAGAGATGAAAAAGGCAAAAGCTTACCAGTGTTTTAAGGAAACTCATGACGGAGTTATCTACTGCAACAGCTGGTTGGGGGTCTTCTTGTTTTACCTCTGCCTTTCCAGGTTGCTCAGCAGTGAGATCGTCGACACCTGCTGAGTCCTGCCGAAGGTCTTTTTGGTTGCAGTCATCTATCTCCTAAAAAAAAACCAAAACGGGGCAGAGTTTCCTCAGTCCTAGCTTGCTTAATTTCTAGTGGAATGCAAAAGTAACTTTTGTGACTTGCATTATGTTGCTCTGAGAGTCACGACCCTAATTCCAACCATACTTCTCCAGCCTACATATTCAGAACAATCGAGCATTTATGCATCTCTTTCCTTCCCCTCTTTTCTAATATGTTCAGCATTTGCCTTTGGTTGGAAGAACATTGTCCTCAGCTACCAAGTGTAACAAACACAAGTAAAGGATGCACACGGCATCCCAAACAACACTGCTTTTCTCTTTTCAAGGCTGAACTTGTGAATAGGCACAAACGTGGAGATTCTGGCCTTTGACAGCTCAGGGTCTGATTGTCCCACAGAAAGATTGCTTCCGATACTCTGTATTCTCTAACTCCAAAAATAATTTTTATCTAGCAAATACAAACACGGTATAGATTAAAAGGAGGAAAAAAGCAACAATCCAAAGTAACTCCTATGAGCCAGATGGAGCTGCCGCCTCTCTTCCTGGAATTACAGTTCTCAAGAGCCCAAAAATAGTTTTCCAGCACTCAAGTGCTCACAAGTGTAATATTAAGTTACTCAGTTTCTCTTAGACACCTAAACAAGGGTCTTTTTTTTTTTTAAAAACCCTCTTCTTGGACCAGTTTTAGAGAGCTTGGCACCCTTTTATACTGAACTTGGGTGCCATTCTGGCCGCTTTTGCCTTGAGCCTGCACAGGTAAAGCCAACACAAATGTTGTGTGGGAGAGAGTATCTTGAGAGAAGTCCTCATGTCCCATTCAGCATTTCCTTTTTTAATATTTAAGAGTACTACATCTGGCTAGTAATGTCTGAGCCTATTACCAGTAATCCTCCTCCCGTTTGTCTTACCTGTCTACATTCTAAGTGCAGGGCTGGATCTGCCAATTATTATTAAAGTAAACTGTACCTAGCAGGAGGGTGACCTCAACTTTGGTAGGGGATCTGAAACATTATTGAGCAGACAAGCACAGCAGTGCCATAATTTTTCAGTAGAAGTTATCCCCAACTAGTTAGACAGCAGTAGACATCTGGTCACTGAGGAGACAGCAGCTAGAGAAGCAGTCATTAGGGTGCTAGATACCCAGGTTATTCCAGAGGAAAAACCAGGACATGAAATAAAAACTGATGAACCTGTCCAGGGGTCTCCAGTAAAACAGCTCTCAGACTGCCTAAAGGTCTAAGTGACACCATGTTTTTTTCCCCTAACCTACCAATTAGACATAGTTGTTCAGTGTCATTTTTACTAGGAAAAGTTAAAACAAAGTTGTACTCTTGAGAACCTTTTCCTGTACTGGGCAATTAAAAAACCCACAACATTTGTATATATTTACAGAGGACATACTTTTCTGTAGGTCACTCAAGGAAGGAATAGACTAAAGGTGCATAAACGTTTCAGAACTTCGGAGGGCTAATTTGGGATCAGGCAAGATGAGCATGGAGTAGCCTGTCTCCATGCAGCATTTAAGGCGTTAAAATACACAAGGTTTTACTTGCAAGAACAGACTTCTAGTTCTCCACCCACCCTTTTCCAAGTTTACCCAGGAAGAAACACAGCACAGTAGTTCAGAGTGCTTCAACAGGCCATTTAGAAGTCTCGTACAAGGGTCTAACACACCACTTTGTCCAGCTGCCAGTTACGGGCCAGCATGGTTCCAAGAACAATATGTCCCATGCAGAACACGCGTGGCCATGCCAGCTTCGGCAGCCCTGCTTCCAGGGATGCCATCTAAAGAGCTCTGGTCACATGAAAAACGCTGGCTGTATTTCAGATATTAAAGGGGCAACAAAGGCGTGAAGCAAGAGACCGGAGAAGCAAGAGGCAGAAGACACGTTGCTAAACAAAACTAGCTTCGTAACTGAAGTACTCGATGCTGTCAAACTCTTTACTACATGATGCTATCAGAGAAAAACAAGCAAACTACAGCAAACAGCTATTATCAGCAGCAGATACCACCCAGGACAACTGCAGAGGTGACTGGTGCCACCACCAGCAGCACTGGCTGTTCCAGGGTACCCCCCTGCTAAAGCCACACTTTGCCCAGCAGAAGTGAAAGCTATTGCAGACTCTGCAGAGCTCGAGGCACGACTCCATCCAAACATCCCTGCACTCCAGTTTGCAGAGCACAAACAGGCCCCTAATGACCCACTACTGCACGAGGAACCCTGCTCCAGGATTCCCAAGCCAAGGCTGCTGTTAGCTACCGAGATACAACTCAAATCTGGACATTGATAGATGCCGTGATCCATCTGGTGCTTTCACAGGAATACTGCTGCAGGAAGGAGCACAGACTCAGGCCATCAGCATATAAATCAGGGAGAGATAACGTGGAGTCCTACAACATCACGTTTTCAGAGCCATAGTCAAATAACCACAAATACCTCTGCAGCAGCTCACTGCATAGTGTGCTGCACAAAGCCTCGGGGGCAAATAATGAAAGAAAGCTCTAGAAGTAACAGAAGAAAGTCAATATTAGAAGTTAACAGATACTATGTAAGTGTTCAATTCATTTCTCTGAGGAGCCAAATTTGGGAGCAATAAACACCTGAAATACTTATACTGTAGTTTCAGTTCAGCCATTAGAAAAACATATCAAAAGAATGTATTCCTGCCAGCACTTTTGTTTGTATGAATCATGGCTCAGTGAAACATTTCAGGCATATAATTTATCTTTTCTTTGGCTTATATAGTAAATGCTTCATGAATTCATGAATTCTGTCCTTGTTTTAATTATGCTGTGTTCTGAATGTAGTTTTGTAGACCACAAAAATAAAGAGTGGTTCACCAAACACAGAATGTTTGTGCAGCTCTTAAGCTACAACTGTGGAGCCTCTCTCTTACTTACCAGCAATGCTGTTTGTTTTGTGTTGGCACTCAGTTCAGGGAAACTTTGCTTTGCTTTTACAGATACTACAAGTCATAATCCACCAAAAAAAAAAAGAAAAAAAGAAACTGTTGGCAGCAATATCTGGGGTTTTAGTGTGATTATTTGGTAACAGTTTGTAGTTACTACAGTAACAGTGATTAAATTAGACTTGGTCATTCTCCCAGCCTCCATGAGAACGAGCAACTCCCGAGGGAACAGAAGGCAACTGTTCTGCAAGGCAGAGCCACAGCCTTTGTTTTAAAAATGGAGTTAAAGTAAGTTTGGCAACGTATCAGAAGTGTTTGGTTGATATAACTCCTCTCTGCCCCCAACATATATTCCTTTTCATACCTGAAGAATGAAAGGCAAATTATAGTCCAGAAATTAAAGGATAAGATTAAAATTTCACTCTCCCCTGTAATACGATTCTGCCACTCATTTACACTCATCAACCTGAATCCCGATTTTGCGAGTCCTCCAAGATTTTCAGTGGAACAGCTTTGAGCACACGTGTAAAAGATGGGCAGGCACTTGTGTGAATCAGGAGACCTGTCCGCAAGCAGGCCCCCAGCACCAAAAAGCTGTTGTGTGGGCTAGGATCCTGCAAACACTGACACACATACCAAACAGAACTTACAGCTGATGAGCGCCTGGCATGGTCAGATTATTCCCGTTAGTGATGTTTAGGATGCAGATAGGTATAAGCTGAAGACTGGACCAGAATTAATTAATAAGCTGGACCAGAATTAATTAATAATTAAAAATTAATAAGCTAGGCATTATTGATATAAAAAAGCTTGATCTGAATGAACAGTGCTTCTAGGATTCTATCAGTTCAAACAGGTAAGATTTAGATTATCTTGTCCCATCCCCTGATGACTGCTTATTAGAAACACTTGCTTACTTGAGCTTTCCCAACATGACTATCTGCTACCAGCAAACGTTTAACTCTGACTTCTGGTTAAAGCTACTTCATAGGATTGTTATTTCATTAGAGACTTTCACAGCATACTGCTTCAACAGCACAAACTGTGACCTTTCGCACGCTGTAGTTTATTATCACAGCAAAATAGGAAATTATGAATTTTGCATTTGATTGTAAAAGTAACAATTCTTGCAAGCCACAGGCAAAACTTATTCTTTGTGTGTATTAGTCAAAAATATCTGCAGGAATTTACAGTGTTGAAAAGCTTCAGTCTTATAAACTACAAACAGAAGTGCCAGTATGCACTGAATAGATTATTCATTCTGAATTATTCACCCCGTTCTGTTTATGTAGTGAATGACTTGGTATTCTGCTAGGTTGAGACTACGGATTCTTTCAATGCGCGTATATAGCTGCCTGAAATACTAGCAATGGTTGCTGCTTTTGAAGGGCAGTGGTCAAAAGTGCAACTGTTTAGTCTTACAAATGAACCTCCAGAAAAATATTACAGTTTATAAATTTATACAAGACATATGATCTTCAAATCTGAGGAGGCATAAGGTAGAGAAGACAAGGTAGAAGAATAGAAATTGAAGAGACTTTCGGGAACATCCTGCAATGTCATCAATGCAAGCAGCGAGCATCTCATGAACTATGTTCAACACTATTCAAAGCATTAGCGATTGTACAGCAGTCTAATTTGTAAGCCTGACCTAGGTCAATAAAAGCAGTTACTATCAAAACAGCATTTACACATGGATCCTGATGAGGAGGCCATGCAGACAGTTTCTCCCACCTGTTCCTGACATTGGACAGGATTTGAGCTAGAACACCAGTTAGTGTGTACTGGCACCTCTCCAGTGGAACTAGTAAGAGTTATGCCACTTATCCCCAGTCCAGGGAATGGACTTTTTTAGCAGTTAACTACCTAAAAACTAATCCTATAGTATATTTGCCAATATCAAACTTTGCAGGAAGCAAAAGCTGTTTTCAGCTCCTTTCTTTGGTTAGTGTGCTCTCAGGCAAGTTACTTAATTTGTTATATCACATTCTCATCCTGCAAAATCAATTTTAAGAGACTGTATTTCCTTGACTAAAACAAAATCACAATAGCCAGGAGTGCAAAAATTGCTACTGCTTAATATTTCTTATTCCAGTACATAGTGTCTGCAACAAGCAGCTATCGCTCAAGAGGAGCAACTATTTTAAGAATGGCATAAAACATGCTAAAGAACTTCTTTAAAGCCATCCAGTGTCAAACTCCAAGCGCCTAAAGCATAAGAAATAATTTAACTTTCTGGTATTTTTACTTTCATATGTAGCTGGCTGCTGTTCATCATCCTGGCAACTGGAGTGTTGAACACAGCTGCCTTGCCCAAACCTTTCAGAGAAATACAAATTACTTTAAACTCGAGGTCAAACTTAGTCATGAGGCAGGCATCAGAGCTCTTACCACCCTGCTACAGGTTCCTCTCCCATAGCTCTCTATTCAGCCACCCCGGTGGGGCGTTACCTGCAATAATTTTAAGAGCAACACCAATTCATTCACACAGCCATCATGACATTGAGTTGCCCTGCGCTATTAACATTCCTAAGAGGTTTCATTAAGAGTGAAATGGATATTCCTGCTGAAGCACTTGCCTTCCCCTGTGGGACACTGCTTTGTAATCCAGCAGCCTCTCTCTCTGTGATGCACCCGTCGGGAAGGTCTGAAGTTTGCCTTTCCTCCTGGGTATCAGTTTGTGTTTTACTCCTTTCCTTTCCCTTCTCCAGCTTGAAGATCCTGTCAAAGAAGGTTACTTGTTTTGGCTTTGAGGTGGCCACATCCTCTCCCTCAGGTGTCACTGATGCTGTGAGATCGATGTCACAAAGCGATGCTGCTGGCGGGGCCCAGGTCAGGTTTTTATGTGCGCCTTCCTCCGGCGCAGCTGCTGCGGGAACCTCCACGCTCTCACTTGGTTCTTTGTTCGCTCCGGGCGCCTCCGAGCTGACATCAAGTTTCGCCGATCCAACTGATGAATCTGTAGCTGGAGCTTCAGTACGCCCTGGTACAGACCATGAAAACGCGAAGACAGAGCGGGATTTAGCAGATGGCAGAGCTCCCCTGGCAGCGCTCCCAAGGCTCTGCCCGCCCGCCTCGGGAACGGGGCTCGGCTCCATTGTCTTCGGGGAAGAAATGGCCACATTATCCTGCACAACACTTGCCCTCGCATCCACTGCAAACAGAAGCATAAACCAGTAACTATCCAGCACAGCAAAGCAGCGATACTGGTTGTACAATTAATCATGGTGACCTCGATCTTTAATAAACTAATTCCGAAACGTGGCGCCTCAGGGAGGACCACACAGCGTGCAGCTTGTTTAGAGACCCCGTTGTCTTCCTGTACTAAATAGGAGCTGCCGCTCATCTATCAGACCTGCCTGTCCAATTTTCTTTCCTGTCATTCCTCATTGAAGTTGGTGCAAATTTTAGGTTCTGCACAGCCCCCTTTCAGATGCCAGAGTCAGATAAGTGCCCAGGTTTTTGACTACTTAGCCCAGCAGACATGCTGAGGATATTTTACTTTCCAATTAAAATTAAAGAAGTGATATGCAAAAAAAAAAAAAAAATCAATAAAACTTGAGACAAAGTTATCTATTAATACATTACACTTTCCTCTGTCAAAGCTAAAAGGGAAAAAAGAATGGAAGCGGCGAGGAGTGATTTCGTCCCCTGGCTTGCCAAACTCCCCACAGGGCTTTGCAGTCAGAACTTATTTAATTCATTTTTCCAGTGCTGTTCCCTGCCTTGCTGCCTACTCGCCATAGCACAGTTTGTACTCACGCTTCTCCTCTAGTGTCTGTAGGTTACTTTAAGCCTGTTTTGAATACTTATAAATCACATCTTCTTATCCTTACATTTCTGACTCTTTTTACCTACAAACAATACGTCTTTTAATCACATCCCCCCTCCCCAAATTCTCACAAATAATTCCCCCTTCTGTACACACATGGCCATCGCACTTCAGATGTGAAAAGATCTTTCATCTTAAAAGCATACTTTATGACTTTATATTAGAATGGCACTTTGATAATGCAGCAGAGGTGAAAATCCCTAATACCATATATGCAGACAGGGAGAGAAGGCTCCTGCTTTACAGAAGACAAAAGAAACAAGAGACAAAAGAAAAAAAAAATCTTTCTTGTATCTGTTTCATGGATGGGAGACTGAATCACAGATTATGTGGTGTGAACCCCCAGTAAACAAGAAGGGGCTTGTTGAGAGGTGAACCTTACAGCTCCCACTCAGCTTCAGCTTCTCTCCCCTGCTTTGACTAGAATACGTATCTGATTTCCCTGTCAATCATCATCGCAGATTTCAAGGATGAATTTAGATCTACTTAATTATAACTGTGAAACACTGACAGTCTCAAACTGACTTGCTAGATTAGAATTTTAAAATTGTCAGTTTCAGTGTAAAATTGAAATTATTTCAAATGATAATTGTAATAGTCTAGTCAATATTATGCCCTTTGCATTCCACTTTAACAGAAATAAAACCCCAGATGATACCAATAAAACCTGACTAAAACACCTGTCTTCCACAGTACAGATCTTCAGTGTTCAGCTTCATTTTTTAAATTCCTTTTTAAGATAAGGAAAGCATAGCACTTTTAGATCACAGCTTTCAAAACTACCCCTTAGCTTTTCACAGCAAAATTGTCCCAACTTTCCAGCCCCCCCATTCCCCCCCCAAGGATTTTGCATAGCAACATGCAAGCAGCAGCAAGCACTGGGTAGCATGGGCCTGCATCCAGCTGATGCTGTCCTGCAGCAGTGCCCAGGGACCCTGCTCATGTCCTGGGGCGAATGCAGGAGAACAGAGCCCCAGCATCCAGCTGCGACATCCCCTTCCCCACAGCCTCAACTCGGCAACCAAGAGTCCCCGCTGCCCTTGTTTCACAGTTCAGGCTTGGTCCTGACCAGCAGGAGGTGGGAGCTTCCATAAACCCGAGAGATGAGAAGTGCCGGAGTGTGCCGGCGTGAATCTCAAGTGACTTTACTGAAATACTTGCTAGCAGTGGAGGCAGCGACTGGCAAAGGGCAGGCTGTGGTGGCCAGATTCACAACTGCGGCCAGTGAGGGCTGTGGTGGCTGGATTCACAACCGTGGCCAGCATTTTACCAGCTGCCAGGGAGCTGGCACCTCGCTACTCCTAGCATTTTTTTTTTAATCTGACATTTGCTTTCTTACTGTGTTTCGGGCATATGCGAGCATGCAGAGGTGCCGGAGCGCCTCAGTACAACCTGTGCTGTCCAGGTAAATAGATTTTCACTTCTTTGTGTGCGCTCTAATAAAGAAAATTTCTTTCCCTGGATTCTCTGTTACTATTCATGCAAGAAAATAACTCACACTGGCGAGAATCCTCTGCCAGTAATATTCTTCTGCAATATTTCATGAGCACCTATTTCAACATACTGACACGCAAAGAAAAGGTACAAATAAGTAGCTGCTCAGCCAGCTATTCAGTCAGGGCCACTGAGTGTCACTTAGAGTTTCCTAAGCCTCCCGTAGTACTATATGAAAAAGAACTGAAGCACTAACTTATAATTATAGTTGGAAACTTGGGAAGGAGGCAAAAAGCAAAGCCTTCCCCAGCTAAAGAGAACAGAAACAATATCCACTGGAAAATAATTGTAAGAGATGCTGAACTTCTGCTTTATGTAACAGAAAAAAATGAAACACAGGGAAACTGCCTTTAGTGTAAAAATAGGAATATAAGCTCATCATTAAGAAAACCAACCAAACAAAAAGTAGCTCATGAACCTATCAAGCTCCTTTTATCTCTAATTATCATGGAAGGAATGAAAGACCTGGAAAACATCACCGGCATGAGCTCTGCAGCGCGTCTCCTGTGTCAAAACAGTTCAAAATGTTTCAGGGAAAGTCTGCTCAGACACCAGGCAAAGCAGATCCCACCACCAGCAAGAAGACACTACTGTGGTGGGCTGAACAGAGGAGTCTGATTCATGCCATATTCACAGCAAACTGTGAAGGAGAAAGGCTTTGAAATTGCAGTATTTGGATGAAAAGTGCATGATATTTTTGTTCTTAAAGAGACAACAGAAGTGCCATTCTTTCCAAAATTATTCCACAATCCAGAGGCAGAATTAGGAATAGAAGCAAAGCCTCCTAAATTCTAGGCCAGGTCTGCAAGGAAATCAAAGCTGCTCACTCTGAATGAGATTAATAACTGCTCTGAAACTGAAAATCAATATACAGTTTACAGCAGTGCTGTGATATTGCATTTCATACTACTACTACACAGGCATTTTCCTTTAAAGTATTTAACAGAAGACAGTCACACTACAGAATAGGTCCTTCTTTTCCCTTCACTTCATCAGGGTATGTTAAAAGGCAATACCATAGCTGCACAGAGTCCCTCTTCTGTAAGAACACGCTCAAAATAAGGGTGTTTTTTCTGACATTTTCTAGATTGGACCATAATTTTTTCCTTGACTTATAAGAAAAACTGTACAGAGAGAGTAATAGTTAATGCAATGTTACATCAGTAACATTTCCCTGCTCAGAACTAACTGCTGACAGACCTTCTCCCCCCCCTTTTCATATCCTTGGCTTTAGCATTTTAAGCATTTCCATAGGCTGAGGATGAAGAACAGCGCTAAGTTTGGTGACACAGAATGGGACCAAGTCTGCAGAATTAGCACTGAATTTTAAGAAGTGCTTACTTTTTAATAGAGCCAGAAAATAAAATATTATAATGGACAAAGCCTTAAGGTGAACACAGGCTTTAAGTTGACCACGCGAGCTGCAAACCTGACCCTATAGGTAGGGAATTACTTCTGTTCATTATGGGAACCAATGAACCCAGAACCCCATGGGCAGGCAGAGAGCTCAAGGCATCAGTGTAGAGTGCCTGCAGCGAAGCACCCATTTCATGTTTGGGACCAAGATGCAGGACTCGACCAGAGGGAACAGCAGATGCAAGCCAAAATCCTGAGGATGCCACTGACACAAAAGGAAGTTCAGAGCCACCAGTCCGACATAAATGAAGAGGCTGCTCAAGCTTTTGTCAGCTGATTTGCTTTTGCTAATCAGCAGGAATATAACCAGACTTCAGCCTGGTGCACATAACAGATGGCAGCCAAACTCCCTCCAGTGGGACCAAAAGCAATTCTGTCCAGCAATTCCAGATTGCCTTCCCCCCTCCTCCTCTATAACCTGATTTTCTCTCAAGCTTAGTTTGCTCTTTTTATTCCTGGCAGTGGCCTAAGCCATGTACTAGGCAGGCATCTACTTTTGTATGCCCAGTTTGCCCAAGTTAAATCCTTCAGATGCTTTCTTAAAACAGGCTCCTTTTCCTTAGCCTTTGATTGCTAGTCTGGTTTCAGCAGTTACATGCACCCTCATGGCCAATACTGACACGTAGGGAACATGTAAATACGGTCCTGTGATGTCTTACATTGGCAGCTTCTCACCTCCTGCCATTTATCCTGCTGACTCTTTCATAGTGCAAGTAATTTTTAGCTGTTGAATGAGTAACAACTTGAATTGGCAAGGTCTTCAGCATAGGCATTTCTTCCCGTAGGCCACTAACATGTGAACATGCCATAAAAATAAATGTTAAGAGAAAGTGCTTTCTGATGTTGTTACTTTTGACAATAGAAAAAGAAAATCAGGGGGTTTTTTTGAAACTGAACTGAGCAAGCCATTACCTATAAACACAGTTTTAGTATCTTTGGCTATTTTGAATACAAGCCAGTTACAAACAGATATTTTGCTTCGCAATGTAATTCTAGTACCACAGCATTATCTTGTTCCCTGGAGTTCAGAGAATCATGGAGACAATAGATTTTAATGGCCATGAAGGAGCCATTAAAGGCTACAAGGCAACATTTGGCATTAAGAAGTCCATCAGTGTAGGCCAGCACAATGGATTCTAATAGCCCTGAATGAATTACTGCAGCAAATACTGGGCTTAAAAATCTAAATACCTAGCAACAAAGAATGAGTTTTCCAATTTACATGTCTGACTTTTTTTATAGATATTGTGTAGGTTAATTTTTCCTTCCATTATTTAGAACTGAGTTGGTATCATGTTACAGTAGATACAGAATTTTCAGATCTCCAAGTATGCCTCATGTTTGCATGGGAGACCCCCAAAAACTGTTGTGACGAGACTACGTGATTGAATTTTCAGAAGCATTAGAGAATTCCAAAATAAGACATTTTCCCCCTTTCTTAAAAAAGAAAAAACATACCAATATTCCTTTGCAATCTTGGTCAACTACTCCTTGCAACTAAATCTGACAGTACATTTATGCTCCAAGAATAGTTTTGTTTCACTAACTAGCATTGTTATTTACCTAACAGATTTACTGAAATTAATGGAAATTGGGGACGAGAAACTAGCAGTGATAATAATAATGATAATTCTTTGAAAAAATAACTAAAAATGTGTTGCTTCACACCTCACAGGCACACAAAGTTATTGCAATACACCCGTTTCTGTTAGCTACTGGCTAGTAGCAGAATTTGCTGAATCAGATTTATCCCCTGGAACAAAGGAGTTGCATCTTTTTTCCCCCTTGTGTAATTTTCTTTTCATGAGCACATCATTGGTTTAATCTGCATGTAATTGCCACCCCAATACAAACAAAATTTTCCCCATTTAGTCCTCCTGATACATTTCTGCTCTGTGTAGCGCAAATCTCAGAGATATACAGCTTTTATTTCTGGCCTCCTTCCCTTTACCTGTTGTCCACTAAGTACTTACAGTTCAAAAAGGCAAACACAAAACATTAGGAAAAGTCAGGATCAAATTTGCCATCCTTTTGCTTGCAAAGCAACATGCCACGAAGCAGCAGTAAGGGCACCACCACTATTTAAATAGCATTACAGGAGGAGAAGGTGGATGCTAGCACTCTGTGCAATGTCTTCAGCCCTGATAATCAATAGGAGCAGGAAAGGCAAGTCACGGAAAGAATCCCTAAGCCCACACATCTGTCAGCCTGTTTGAGCAGAAGCAGCAAATGTAGGGAACCAGTCACCAATCTGCTCACCCAGATGTGAAGCAGATGGTGACGGGGCTATTCCAAATAACATTACTTCCTCTGGTCATATTAAGTTAACTCTCTGGGTTCTTTTTTCATTATATTAGCAGATATAGATTTCATAGACTCATTTATCAACTATACCATTTAATGCACACCACATGGTCAGATCACTGGCAATCACAGAAATGCAAACTAACAAGACAAAGACCACAAACATACATCTAATACTATTCATAAAATCCTCCTGCTTCACTTGCCTTTTTTGCAGCTCTTTTGTCTCCTCCCCAAGTGCTGACTTTATAACCATAAAATAGATTACAGTATTATTTCTTGCATTATTTCATTTTATAAAAACTATTGACTACGTTTTCTGTAGGAATAACTTCTACCTCCAAATAGCATTTGCACTTTTATTTCACCAAGACCTTGATTATATTACACAAATCAGTGAGATTCCAGTGGTATCAAAATAGTTAATGATTTTAACTGCTTTTTAAACATTAATAAAGTTAAAATGCAAGTAATATCAACACAGGACAGTCCAATTTTTCAACTTAAACCGATTTAGTAATTGCATTAATTAGGTAATCCATTTAAGTAAAATAATGCCATATGCTTCATTTTATATATCAAGAGTAAAATGTACACTTATTTTCTAGGTCTTCAGACAGTGTAAATCATCTGGCTTTTATTTACTTCCGAGAACTCTGGTGGTTTACACCAGCAGAAACACACAGCTACAGGCTTCTATTTTCTAGTAGGCAATGGTTTAAGCCGACTTATTAAAGCTAGATGGCATTAGGAAATTAGCCATGGAACAGAGATTCCGAACTGTAATCAGTACCATCTGCATATTGCCATACCAGTCTTGGATTATTTTTGTCTAAGCTTAGATTTTTCAGCTGGATGTAACAGGCTGAGGGGGTTCTCTTAACAGTGAATAATGAAATATTTTCTTTCCTTACAGAGATAGGAGAGAATTGTTGGGTTTTACTGTATTCTGAAAACAGAAAGAAAGCAACGCAAGGAAAACACTGGTAAAATTAACACGGCTGAATCTGCAGAGGTGTGAACTGAAGCAACGCTGCTCCAAACAAGCACTGCCTGAATGCTGCTCAAAAAGGCTCCAAAGCCAACAAGAGGTGGAAGGAGAAATTAATGAGGTGCTGAAAGGTGAGGAGAGAGACACATGTCTCTGGATGAGAGCAATTGCCCATGAATATGTGGAGATAGCTTTTCAAAACTACTTGGAGCCAAATTTTTAATGCTCAGGCCATGTAGTTCACACAAGATTTTCAAGATGTCAACACTGGAAGTGGGGCTCAGCCGCTGACAGGCACCTTTCCATGGGAGCCCAGGGCTCAGCCTGCCACTGGCATGATCGCTCCGGAGCCCAGCTGATGTCCTGCTCCAAACACCACCCAAATAGGTCTGTGATGGGCTGCACTTACTGAGCAGTGATTCACCCATACCCCCCCCACCTGTTCAACTTCTACACTAACACCCACAGTTTATACATAATGGGGGCATATCAATTTTATTTCATTAGTGTACAGAGAAACAAGTTGTCCTGTTCCCCCCACCATGCTCTTGTTGCCCTGGCAGTAGGTGAGTAATATCCAACACATCCTATAACAGTAACAGGAGACAGGTGGTCAGGGTTACAGCATCAGCCTTGTCACACAGTTGGCATAAATTCTGGTAAATAGGACTCATCTCTTGGTAATAATGTTGTCAGCTATGCTGCGTTCCCAGCTGTCACCTATCTAGCTCTATAAATTACTGTGCTATACTCTAAATTCTCTAGAATTCAAACACAGACAGTTGACAGTTAAATTTTGCTTACGGAGATCTCACTGCAGATTAGATGTATTCTGCTCTCTTCAAGAAGGTTTCCTACCTCTGAAATGAGAGCAAGGGAGGTTTCTATATGTGAAAGGTACCACTAAGGCCCAGCTCAGGATCAGAAGTGACATTTCACTGCAAAATCTCAGGTCCACAGGCAATTACATTACAGCATCATCACCTCAGGTATAATGCCTACCACCTTGCGGTCCTTCTCCAATCCAATCTCTTCTTCTAAATGACAAACAGGACAGAAAAATATCTGCTTACATATTTCATTGTTAACAAATAATTGTTTGGGTTTTTTTTAAGTCAAAGCAATGTACCTACTCAAGAACACAGGACCAGAAGTCAGAGAACAAGATGGAAATGTTTAGGTGAACAAAAAGGCACCCAGATTTCTATCATATCATTTGTTGAAGTTAGTACTGAAAGGATCAGAAATATGCTTTCACAAAAAAATGCAGAAGTGATTTCTAAGACTTTACAATCTTGTGGATGAGAAGACATAGCTGGGACCTGGATTTAATTTTAATTTAAATTTTATTTTATCTTTTGTAACCAGCTTGCAAATAATTTTGCAAAATTTTCTTTTATTAATGTTAAACTGCTCAAAACATCCCCAGAAGGCTGAGTGCCTGCCAGATGTTTAAAAAAAAGTCTTTTATTGCAGTCACTAAAATAAGTCCCCCAAACCAGTTTCCTACTCCCTTCTTTTTCCCTTTGTCACCTGAATACAATAATTACTCTTGGCTTAAATAATTTATACTACTACATTTCTTTTGGGCTTGCATGATTCCATCACCCTTTCCTACAGTCGATATTCTAACAACCTGGGGCACTTCATCAGCACCCCTCAGAGCCATGTAGCTGAAGTGCCAGATCAGCAGGGTGAAATCCTGTTGTGCCAACCCCAGGTATCCCTTGGAGCACCTTCCTCAAGTTCCTTACAAAACCGCGAGACGCATTGCTCATCGGTAAGGATCAGTGTTACCTGGAGCAATGCAATGTCATCTTTGTGGCCCATTACTGTCTTACCTCCTCTGCCCATCCCAAGTTACCCCATTTCTGCAAAGTTTTGTACTGTTCTAGCCTGACTATCTTTAGGCACCATTATTAGGCAATTTGGGGATAGACCCTTAAGTCCAGGGCACATCACTGATTTCTTTTATAAAGAGAAGATTCTAGCAGCTCTCCATGTAAAAGACAGCCCAGCTTCTGTGTAGTCCTAGAGTTGTGCTCACTGTGACCAGAGAAGGGGTATGGCAAAGAGAGGGAGGCTGCCCAACAGCACAAACATTCACCTGGCAAAGGTTACTCCTCTACTGTGGTTGGTGAATATTTTAAAGCTCAACAAATTTAGTTTCTAGGCTGAATAAGTTTACTTTTTTCAGTGCATCCCCTCCAGACTATCAGTTTCCGCACTAGAGGATATTCCAATCTGGTATCTGAACGCAACATCACCTGGTAACTCCCTGCTAGCAGCAGGGATGCCACGACTTTATTTAAAGACAACTTGCTCTTCCTTCCAACACATGGACTGCTCTCTCATTCCAGTCTGCAAAACACTTCATTGTGTCCCCCCAAACACAAAACCTCACTAACACACCACTGATCCTTGCATCGGTGCCATTGCTTCATTAGGCCCCTTTCAAGAGCCCAAATTCATGCTCCTTGCAGCAATGGATCCTCCAAGGCTTGTTAGAGTCAATACTCCCCCAGAGCCTCAAGCAGAGGTAGTTTATCCCAGGACACCCTGAGGTGTGTGAGGCAAACCAAAAGGGACCAGTGCCAAACTGCTCCTGCCCTATACTACTTCATGCTAACTGAAATCTTTGGTCCATAAAAACAATTTTTGTGGGCCAGATGCAGAACCAAATTCTTAGAACAACTAAACAACTTCCAGAGGACTTTTGAAATATTTTCCTATTTTATCCTTTGTTATCTTTAAACTTTCAAGCTTCTGAAAAACCATATGCACTGATTCACAAGTAAGAGCTGAAGCATGGCTCATCTTTTAATTTCAGACCATGCACCAGTAATTATTGTTGCTCTGGTATAAACCTCTCTCTGCCCATCTGGTGGCAAAGGAAGTGCAACTGTGCCACCCTTTCCCAGTACATACCTTCACCATTCATTGCAGGAGAAGGAGTCTGAACAAATGCAACAGATCCATTTTTAATATTGTCAGGAGATTCAGATAGAGCCTGAAATAGCAAATAATACGGTTCTTACTGCTGTGTACATCATGGGATTTAAAAGTTACAATATTACAATATGAAATACCCAGGGAAGATGAGAGTGAGCAGCTCCTGCTTACCTGATAACTCTTTACTGTGCACGTGTGGTCTTCTTCAGCTTCTGCTGGGACTCTTACTGTATTCCCCATAGCTCCTGTAAGGTGGAGAAAAAAGCCCAAATAACCCTTTCTTTCTAATTAATATGAATTTACTGCTTAATTCAAATTAAGAGACAGCCAATGGTGACAGACTTTAACAGGCTGTTGGAGTTCCCAATAAGCCCCACCTGCTTTCCCAAAGGCCCCTGCCCTAGTCACCATTCTGCACCAACCAGTCCTATTCAAACCCAGTTATGCAGAGGGGCTCACAGCTGCTTACTACTAACAGTACAAACCAACAAACTCTTCTTTTTTGTTGAGGAAAACTGGATGCAATCAGACCTGCATCATTCATTAGGACTCAGTAGACTCAGTAACACAGAGTTAGCAGTGGAATAAAGTGAAACATATCAAAATATATGAATAAACTACAGCAGCTTGGTGAGGTTTTATGCTTTTGTGTGGTTTTCATTTAAAAAAGAGAAAAGAGGCAGCAAATAAAGACATCATGCATGTAAACTCTGAAAATTAGGCCCTGTATGTCCTGTGGTTACATATAACAAATCTTCTGGGGAAAATTCTTGCCTGTGGCTGTGGAAGTAGTTGGCCTGCTCTAGATAGCTTCACCAGTCGGCTGCAGCTCACAGAAGCACCTGAGCTACGATTCCTTGGCCAGCTCGAGCGCTGCCAAGGCTGTAGCTGCAGCAAGTTAGCGGCACCATGAACCAGCCACCGCAGCGTTCATCTGTGGTCCTGGATGTGGTTTTTGAGCATCTTGTGTTGCCACAGGTGCAGCACTACTGATACCCAAGCCGGTCAGTTTAAGATGGCTTTCTTATCTTCACAGCTCTGCTGACAATCCTGGCATAATCTTAGCTAGTTAATCACTGTTAGTCCATTAGATAGTTCAACACTTAGTGAAACTGTTATGATTTCTTTAAACTTTGTTTCAGGAGCAATGTGATTCAATTTTAGCCTCTTTCCTATGTACAAGTACCCATAAACCTGTTGGGATCTTGTCTTCTTTTCTTTTCTTTTCTTTTCTTTTCTTTTCTTTTCTTTTCTTTTCTTTTCTTTTCTTTTCTTTTCTTTTCTTTTCTTTTCTTTCTTTTTTTCTTTTCTTTTCCCTTTAATTTAAAATACATTCATGTACCCTCTGAGCCCACTATGGTTTGGGACCATAAATTCTTTGGGGCCTAACACACTCCCTGCAACATCATTGAAGGGCAAACCAGACTGAAGTGAAGAGGAAGGTTCCTATTGACTTTGGCTCAGGATATATATGTATATATACTGTTAAAGCTACACAAATAAACAGTAAGGAGAAACTATTCTGAGCCACACCTTGAAAGAGGAAAGTGTCCAAAGAGAGGAAGGCTCCAGCCTCAGTGCTCATCCTGTTGGATGTCCTGTGCAGCTGCCATGGGTACCAGGGGCTCTTCTGTTTTATTATTGCTCTGGTTTATGCCTGTATGAAATCAGTGAAGCTGCAGAGGTATGGATGAGAGCAACTTTAGTGTTTTAACTAAACAACCCTTGGCTAGTGGAGAAGAGAAGGAAAAGCATAGTTTTGCTAAATCATGTTCACTAGAATTCAAATGCAAGGTCTGGGGGCAGCTCTCCCTTCAGCCCACAGAGCCAAGTGTCTGCTTCCAGTTACTGTTTACAGAGCTCAAGCTGGTTGTGGTTTTTTCCTAACCCCAATCTACAAACCTTTGCTTTACAGGGATGGTCCAGATCTGGTTTCTATTTTACACCGCATCCTAGCTGACGTGAAATCCAAGCTGGGTTTCTCTCCAGAGGTGGATATTGTTCTCTGCTAAGTGCCCAGTGCCACGCCGGGCGCTGAATGGCCCCCACTGATGCTGAAACATGAACTGCGGTCGTACGCCGTTGGGAATCGCTGCTTAAATAGTGGCTGTAGGACTGAGCCTTGATTTCAGAGTGCAGAGCTGTTTTACAGGGATTTTATCTTCTCAGCTGATATTTCCACTATAAATCAGAACTCCTGATTTATGGTGGAAAAAAGCCAACGTTTCCCCATAGATGCACAATGGCCTCTTGTCCTTGCTATGTAATTCTGTTTCCTAGCAACTTTAAGCATTATCCTATTGGAAGAGAAGAAAACAAGATTCGAATCCTACTGCTTAGTCTTGATGGTAAATTTAGTATCTGGTTGAATCTGGAGGATTTACTTTTGTTTTCCATTCACAAGGACGCCTGGTTTATGCCAGGAGACAAGCAGAGGATGGAATATTTGCAGGTTACGTGCTTCCTTGTTCACCATGTGCTGTAAAATCAGTACAGATCTGCGGGGAGTGAGAGAAGCAAACTCCTTTTTTTTTATTTTATTTTTTATTTTGACAGTGATTGGTAGCTTGATTCTCAGCTACTCCAGTCTCCTGTTGATGCAGCTCTACTCACGTCAGGTAAGTTATCTTTAACTGATACAGAGCAGAGATCACAGGCTCTGATCTCTGGCATATTTTGCTTCAGGAGGGATTATCATTCTCTACAATCAAGTTTATAATTCTCACTGAAATAAAACACGCACAGTGGTCATGTGGAATTTTTAAAGATTTTCACTCACCAGAACCCTCTCTCATAGAAATCTGGGCAAGACTTGGAGGCTATGTTTGCTACAAATGGGACAAACCTGCTACGTAACTCTCTCGCGAATATGATCCCAAAACACCAAATGCTGTTTTCCACCATGCACATATATGATACATCTTCAGACTTTCTCCCTCCTTGTAACAGTAGTTGATCATTGTATTGCACTGATTTTTGCATTGTATGAGCAGTATTACAACTACACATTTGGCATGCTCTGGGGCAAAGTGGCTACTGGAGAAAGCTGACAAGCCTGTGGCCATTCCTCTGGGTGCAGAGCTTGGTCAGTGGCACAGCCTCACAGTCCTGGCCCAGAGCCTTTAGTAAAATTAGGAAGATACATATGTATGTACGCTTCTGCCCTATTTTAGAGAAAAAATGAAAGGTCACTGCCACCTATAGACAAAACTGAGTATCAGCAGAAGTGATAATATACACGTACAAAATGGTATCAAATTTGCAGAGTTTCAAGTTTCCAAGCAAGTAATGTCACAGCTATTCGCTCTGCCATAGCATCGAGAAATTGCTGCTGCAGAGACTATTGCACCCGATTGCACCCATGTGTGGCTCTAGATTTGCACAAATGGGCAACTCGAGCTTGGTCATTAACATGAAATGGTTATGTTTTCCCAAAGTGCTCAGGACTCTAGTTTCTATGGCAAACCCATTTTTCTCTCATTTGATACACTTTCTCTTGAAGCTAAAATTATTAAATGTGGAGCCAAGGTTTTCAGAAAAATAAGGCATGCCCACAAATCTCTCATTTGGTGTCTTTTTTCACCAACGTGGTTACAAAGCCCACCATTTTGAACATGGGCTTCCAAAAGCTAAGGACCAAGCCCCATTTGGGCACCCAGTTAAAATCCTCACACAAGCAACTGGGTTTTCAGAAGATGCTGAGGCCTCGCAGTGTGCAGTGACTTGCCTGAGAACCTGGAGCCTTGGGGAGCCGTCAGGATCTGGCCACACGCTTGCAGTGGGCAGAATCAGACGTCAACCACCAAGGCTCTCTGTCCCGCTGTGAACCCTACGCTGCCTCTCGGGATGCTGACTTGGGCACTCATTGGGCGTTTTTGGTTTGTCTCAATTATTAATCGCGGTTATTTATGAGCAGTACAACCACCAGGCAGGACCTACTCGTTCCCTTTGTTCTGAAAAGCACAAAGCTGGTCTCTGTAGTAAGCTGTGAGTATGGAGCAAACCTCCACCAGACCTGGGAGGTGCTGTTGGCAAGATGTCTATTTTATGAGGGAAAGTTTGACAACATTCACAGGGACAAGACAATTTTTGGGGATTGAGAGGGGAGAAGAGATGATGATCATCCTCAGGTTTCCTTTCTAGATATAGATTTTTCGATTAAGTTTCAAGGATATTATCCTTGGGACGAGGGGGGCGGCGCTCATTCAGACCAGCTGGAATGCAGCCTGACTGGTTTAAAAAGGAACATGAACTACCAGCCTCCAGACCAGACACAGCTCTCAAACAGGTCCTTTCCCAAATTATGCTTCACTGCTTCTATTGTAATGCAGAAAATAATACAAAGGAAAATTGTATTTTTTAGATTTTTTTAACATCATATGAACTGTAGTGTACCCTAATCATGAGCTCAAGGCTTGGTAAAATTCTCCTTTTTCTCTCACTTTCAAAAATTATTGTTTTGGTCCTGGCAGAGTGGTAAAAGCTTTGAAAACTACAAGAGAAAATCATTACAAAATCTGTGATCTACTGTGTACTCTGGCTAAAGCCAGGGAAGCCTGACCTTTCTAATATATTGACCAACCTAGAATATTACAGTCACCTATGTCACAGCGTCTATTAATAATAAAAAGTACACAGTTAAACCTTCACTGAAACTTGACATATGTTGTACTCAAATGTCAGAAAAAATAAACAATGTAGTTCTCTTTACACCTCATTCCATTATAGATATGTCCACTCTGCACGTATCGGGGAAAGACTTAAATAAAGTCGCGTGTATTCCAGAGGCAGAGGACGGAGCTAGCATGCATTAATTAATGCAAAAAGCAGCTTGCCTTGTGGCCACAGGGAAGGACTGGATCCTCTTTAGTATGTCCCTGTCCCTTACCCTGCCTTTTGGAAAAGAGGCGAACATGGGGACATGTCAGTCATTGCCCAGGTAGGGAGGCAGGAGCTCCTGCTCTGGCTCATGTGGAGCTAAGGAAGGACTCATAATAAGATAGGGTTTTAGAAAGTCTCCTTACCTTCCTTCAGTGCAGCTCTCAATTGCTCTCCTGCAGAAAAAGATAACTCAGACACGTGCTGGGTATGATGAAACCAGGGGACAAATGCATCTGAGCATTGTCAGTGGCTAAGGAGGAGAAATGGAGACACAAGAGACAGTAGTGAAGGACAGGAGAAGGAAGGATTGAGATGACTCACCCAGAGCAAACAAGAAACACCCAAGAACAACTTGAACAGCAACCTGGCAGCGGGCCGTGCATCCAGGACATGCAGAATTACAGTCCTTAAGGCTCGAGGGGCAGTTTTTAACACAATTCTTTCAGCCACTCTGCATTGTAGCCAAATAGGAAAAGCAAAATAGTTCAAGCATTCACACCCCCGGCTTTCAGGGAGGGAACAATTCAACAATGCCACAAAGGTGAACAGTCCCAACCTGGCTGGTAGAAATGCTCTGTCAGAAAGCTGATCTGTTTATTTTTGCAGAAAAAGCCAGTGCACCAAAAGGGAAAATTTACTACGAGGCACTTTAAAGCTCAAACAAAAAAAAGCCAAGCACTTGCAGGAGCTCCCAAGATCATTTAGCATGAGAGCACATGCCGGGCTAAACTTAAGCATGGGACAGAAGTGGCAGCAGAGGAAGAGCAAAAACAAAAGCCAAGAAAAGACAAACCAAGAGCAGCAGCCCGAGTTACCTGGGGGAGGGTGGCGGGGGCACCCAGCACCCCTGGGAGCCGGAGCTGGTCAGGGCAAGGTGCTGCTTGCCCAGTCCCAGAGGCTCTGCCCCTGCCCCTGCCTCCCGTAATCAGCCCAGGGAGTGCTCACAAACACTGGGTGCAAACACAGAGGGGTGGAGTAGTCCACCTTCCCAGCCCTTCTCAAAATATTTTCTGTTCTTATGCGTTTTGGTCACCCAAACCTGTTCAAATGCATACTTGACTTTATGGCTTTGGGGCAGCCCAACATGGATGCCCTGTTGTTTGAAATTGCAACGCTGCACTGAACACCTAAAAAACCCTTCCAAATGTGGATTTTTCCCACAATGGCAGAAAAAACCAGAGTACTTTTAATGACATGACTGTTTGCTGTAGTCAAAGTGGATCTTAATATCCTTCCATAATGTGCAAACTGACTATGTGTTTATTTTTAAACCTATTGTCACAATTTACTGCTGCCTTACATGAGTCACTGAGCCCACGCTCAGACTGGGGGTGTCTGGAGCAGGGAAAGACTTTTTGTTCTGAATTTTCACGCCACCACATCCAATAAAACTTGGTTCAGGTACTAGGGTTCCCACAGACTGTTGTAATACTGAGAAAAAATTCCTTATTTTATAGTTTGAGAAAGTGATAGCAAAGAGTTGTTGTGAAAGGCTCATAGGGCGATACCATAAACCAGTCTGGGGACTGGCTGGAGCTCCTGCTGCAAGGCTCCACCCCAGCACAGCGGGTGACAGCAGCAATACTGTTAATGTTGTCATGATGTGAAGATACTAAAAGCACAATGTCAACTTCTCCTTAATTATTAATGAAATATCCTGAGGCCAGGGGTTCCCAGAAGTTCTCTTTAGGTTTCCTTTGATCCAGGCCTGGTGTACATAGATCCCTTGACTGTCAGCTTCAAGTGTTCAAATATATTAATCAGGTTGTCTGTGCAGGATATGTCTCAAGATTCAAATAAGGTGGCATACCATTGCAATCCCTGCAACCTTTTTCCCTATATACTTGCTCATATCATCCGGATGGCACTTTAATTTCTGTGTTGCCGTATGGTTTTGAATATAATTCTGTTGTTAGCCATGATAAAGAAACAGCTCTGTAAGAAGGGTGATGTGCTGGCTGTGAATGGTGTCAGACGCTTCAGAGAACGATGAAGGAACTATAAGCATGAAACCAGCATCTGGTTACATCCACCAGCTCAGCAGTGCATGGGAGGATGAACGGATATTCTGATTCGCTCAGGTCTTCAAGCATGAGGTCAAGCAACTTTATAATTTTTTCCTTATTTTATCACCTTAGGTATTGCAAATCTTTGCCTACAAGCTCAGATGATACCCCACAAGTTCAGTCTCATAGTCCTGTCCAGAGGAAGAATTTGATTTTGGGAATGGTCTCTGGATGGCACATGTGGTGGTGGCAGCAAGGCTAAGGCACAGAACACTAACCTGGCTGTGAAACCAGGCACCCTTTCTGTGACTCTGGACTAGTTTTCATTCACTGTTTTTTGTATTTTTTTGTCTTTCTCCTTGGTTTTAGTTATTAAAATGAAATAATTTTGAGATGCAAGATGTAAATATTTCATTCCAGAAATACTTAATTTCTTTAAGAAATTGTCATTAAGATTCAGGATATATTTGTACCATATTTTGCTTTCCACGGAGCTATTTGCTCCTAAAAAGTTGTCAAATTCAGTCTTAAAAACTTAATGTGCATCGTGAAAAAAATAATTTGGATTATCATACACTTCACTTTATGGCATGGGCTGCAAATATAAGAATAAAAATACTCCTTTTCCTCAAAAAAGGCTATTCTTAGAATTGAGCCCAAACATCTGGTAGTATTGCTGAAGGATGTTTGTACGCTTTCCTTTATTTTCGCACAGAACTGTGTTTGCCATTATTCATCCAGGCATTTTTTGCCCTTCATGACTTGAATTGGGCAGAAATAATTTCAATACTTTTAAAAGAAAAGGTCATTGCCTAGCTTTGGGCATTTAACATAAGTGCTTAAGTGAGGGGACAAATCTCCTTTGGGTCCTACATAGGCTGTGCTGTGAAGCTGTGTTAATCCAGACAAAACAGGAGGCTGTTGTGACACCCATCTGAAGTGCAAGTCTGATCCCTGAATTTTGGCAGCTGAGCTGGATACCTGCAGCCAGGCAGCGTGAATGCTCTCAGTGTCCCCACGTGTCTTTCCGCAGTATCAAGGCTATTGGTGTTGAGATCAGAGCCGTTGCTCCCTCCCCTCCTCCTCGTAGCTCATCCTTCTCTGACCTGGTCTGGCAGCACTTAGAGCAACAGAAATAACTACAGCAAATACCGGAGGAAATGTCTTTCTGCTGTGACTCCTCTAACATCAGTGCAATTATACTGAGATCTAATTTGGTGTACAGTCACTGACATGCTCTTCTTGATTACACTGGTGTAACCTTATTAAATTAGAGAGATCAGAGCAAGGTTTATACCAATTTAATTTTTCCCAGTGATGTGATCCTAATGGACAATTATCCATCCATTCTTTGAGGCATTTTTCAGCTCCAGTTTTATTATTCTTTTATAACCATTTCAAAGACATCCCATGTATTCATGAAGGACAGACCAGGGGTGCACACAGCGAGTTTTGTTTTGCCTTGTGCTCAGGAATTATTTAGCTGAGTGGCAGTAGAGGGAGGATGATGGCCACAGAGGAGAATCCTCTCCAAAGCAGAGGAAACTGGGTGTTTCTTTCATGATTTTTCAGTGATCAAAATGCAATTTTTTCTATCCAAAATCTATAATGAAACCATCACCAAATAAATCTTTCTCCCCTGCAGGAAATTCTCAGCTTGTGCATCTGACAGCTGCATAAAACTTCCTGTTAATTAATGGCACAGAGCTCCCAACAATTATATATGATTAGCCAGCTTCTTTTATTACCGTCCAGAATGAGAGCCAATACCATTCAAATATTGACAATCGAAGAGTGGATTAATATTGGTCTATATTTGCATCTCCTTTTGCTATATGTAGTCTTGAAAGGGGCTGGCGTGTTAATTTAAGGTGAGGACTTCCATCTGGCTGTTACAGTCAAGATTTATTTAGCAGAGCAAGAGGGATGAGCAGCAATACACCCTTATCAACACTAGAGAGAGCTGAGAGAAGGAAACTGCAGAACAGCTGAGGGAAAAAAAAATAGGCATAACTCCAGTCAAATTCTGACAGTTTCAGGCAAAATACAAATGAAGCTTTGACTCAACCTTTCCCATTTCAGTCCCAAGAGGGTGGATGAAGAGAGTGGATTTCCTTCTTCTTTCAGATGAGGGAGGACCAGCCCAATATTTGCATTGCTTAATTTACCCCGGATCCCAAGTGGGGAGAGCCCTGTGAGCCACCTGAATCCCAGACCCAGGCCAGCCCCAGCAGGACCTGCCCGCCCTGAGCACCCAGGCAGGTTTGGACCGACTGCCTGAGGGGTGACACACCGGCCTCTGAGGTCTGCAGGGTTTGCCGTGCACCAATGGCTGAGTAACAGCCATAAACAGGGATGAATTGTGAAATAAAAATTCCGAGTTCATTGAGTTCAATTTCATTCCTGTCCAAGAAGACCATGGAAAGCATAAATTGGGTATGTTCCTGCCTTCTTTGGTGAGAGAAGGAGGCTGAGGTGCCTGGAATCCAGCAGAGTTGCAAGTCTGAAGGAGGTGATTTGGTTCCAGACAGTGCTGGTAGGAAGCAGACACCAAAATAAATGGAGTTGGTGACGTAGAGTCATTTCTCACAAAAACTCAATAAATGCGTCAGGAGCTACATAACCATCTCCCTTTCCACCATTCTGTGGTTTCATCTGAATCATCAGCCAGAACACCCAAACCACATTTAATATCATCTGAATATCCCAATGGGAATTTTCCCCAATGAAAATGTTGGCAAAATGAGTCATTTAATACCATGTTTCAGGGAAGGCTGGCCCGGCAGTGAGAGCTTTTGAACACTGGCACAATCATTTCAGAAGAAAGGGAGAGATTCCATCCCATCCAACACTTCGGTGCAGGATGGCAAACAACACGTCAACTCTTAGTCTTCACATGTAACCCTGCATTTGTAGAAACTTTGAGTGAGACTGCTGAGGTTCAGATTTGTCGGATCAATGTACATTACTTCAATAACCCCCTGTAGAGTAGGTTTCCAGAAACTCAGAGGCAGGGCAATGACTGATGTTATTGCAGACCTGGGGCTTCAACAACAGATGTAGTCCAAAATAAGATGCTGGCGCTCCTAAACACCTGATCCCTGGAGTGAAATCCATAATCCTTGGGACAGACATGAGCTCGAAAGATGATGCAGAGGTAGAGTCAGACACATCACACCAGCAACGCAAACATCCCCACCTTTCAGAGAGCAGGTGCCGTTTTGAACCAGACAACGAAAAGCACACCTGAACTCATGTGCCTCCAACACCGAAATGCCTGACTCAGAGTTACAGGGAAAACTGTTTCTGCTTAAGTTCTGCTTAAGTTTTAAGCTTTATCGGATCTGGCTCCTTTACAGTTAGCAATTCCTAGTGATTACTGAAGAATTATGTTTTCAGCAAGTAGGTTTTCCCCGCTGTCTCTTATGGAGTCCATATTAATTGTTGAATCTGTCTTGTATTTAGCCAACGCAGTCTGAATTGGTAATGAAAAGGAGAGAGTAATTGCTTCAGCGCAGGCAGCTCCAGGGAAGCAGAACCATCAGTAATTATTACCATGCTCCCCACACCTCTCAGCGGGGACCGCCAGCGAGGCTGCAGCCTGAGTCGCTGCGGTCTCGGCTCTGAAATAGCTCCACCAAACCCAGTGGAACCCCTCCAGCCCCACGCTAATGTGCAAGCAGAACTTGGCTCGTGCGCTTCAGCTGAAACACCATGCTGAATGAGAAACATTCGCTCGCACTGCTTACCAGAAAGAGCCTGAGCATGATTTTTCCAACTATATTGCAACCTCTAGTTTCTCTGGATGCTGACCATGGTTCACAGTGTTGATGTAGGAAGGGAACTGGTAATCTATTATTATCTCTCCTTCCCCCATCACAGAAAAACAGGTTCCTGCAGTCACTATTTTTTTTAAAGAGGGGGAATTACAAAATATATACCAGCTATTTCTCCATGTGGGAGCTTCGAGAACAGATAAAAGGTTACTGTGTCAGGATTGAAACAGAGAGTTATTGTACACACAGAGCCTTAGTGGGTGGGACAGGCATTTGAACCACAATTATTCTCCTGTATGAGCATTTTATGTTTCCATCAAATATGCACTGATGATAACAATACTTTGTTAAATATTCCACTTCATTAATACAGCTTCTGCAAAGGCTGGGTCATGACTTTCACCAGCTCTCACAGCCTTGAAGCCTGCTGGCTGTACTGTCCCCCTGTCAGTCTATCACCCTTCCCCTTCCCAAGCCTGAAATACAAAATGTGAGGAGCTTGGCTTACTAAAAAGAAAAAGCAGGGGAAAAAAGGCTTGTTGTAGACCATGTATTTCATTCTTCACTTTAGTGAGAAACTAGGATGGTCACAATCAGCAGGAACCTGCAGCCGCATTAGCAGTAAGAGAAGTCGTTATCTTTAAGTGGGTGCTTGGTCCATGTGGATCATGTCTATGATGCTTTTCTGTCCTGAGGAGGAGCCAGGCGTGAGGTTAAGACTGTACCAGCAGACACTGGGGTGGGCTGAGCGGGCGGTAAGTGCTGGCTTTCAGGCAGAGAGCAAGTCCCCACAGTCAGGTTTTGGCTTGGCAAATGCCTGGTGCCAACTGCCATGAAGGTGAAGCGGTGCCAGCAGCCCTGCCTTTCTGTCGTGGTGTTCATCCTAAACCTTTCTTTCACCACCAGCTGCCCTCATGGCTTTGGGCTGTGGAAAATGTCCAAATTTTCTTTTATTTTCTTTTCTTTGGACTTCTCCCAAGAAAACAGTATTGACTGGCCTCTTAGGCACCTTGTTTTGATGCTTCGTGCTCACAGGGCACGATCTGGGAAAACTCTAAGTACAACACCAGTTGCAAATTCCTGCAGCTGCTGTGGTGCGCAGCATTAATGCTCCTCTTCGCAGGAGAGGTCCCTTAGGTCACTGCAGGATTAGGACAGCTGGAGCCAATTTTTCTTCCTGGAAAAATATGATTTGCTAAACTTCTGTCAAGTGAAAACACAAGCATGGGTAGCCCTCACTTTGGTACACTGAAGGGATAAAAGCTTTAAGTTATTAAGGAAACATTAATTTCAGTAAATGACTACGAAGTATAAGAATATTATACGATTTTATTGCTACCACTGGAGATGAGCTTCCAGAATATCAGATGTGACCTCTGCCAGCTCCTGCACTGCCCCTTTCCCTTTCTGAAATCACCATCTCAGCACTTCACTTAAACTCTGTGACCCCACCATATTACTCAGTGAGTTCTTGATTGTTAGAGGCTAAAGCTTTATTTCAGGATAACTCCCAGCTTTCACCAGAGCGGGCCTGTCCTTCGGCACTGCTCCAGGGGAGTCAGCGACGTTACACCAGCAGATCAGCACAGCAGATCGCGAGCGTGACACAGCGAGCTGGGCAAAACAAAGCAGGAATTTAAAGCAGCACGGGAAGACTTCTTGTAAATCCTCCTGGTTCATGAAACCAGTTGTTTCATGTACAAAACATATGACACGCACCTTGGGATTTCATAGTTTTATTGATTCAGTGGTACTCGTGTTTGAAAGCCTTTAGGAACATTTTGATAGGTTTGTTTTGTTGTTGGTTTTTTTTTTTAAATTACTTATCAACATGAAAAAAATTGTCCAGATATAAAAAAGAGGCAAAGAGGATCTATCCAATATTCAGAATTCACACTGCAATTCACGAGAACTACAGTCTAACTATAACTCATTATCAGTAATAGCAATAATACTCAAATCCAGAAATATTTTACATTTTCTGTATGGGATAATATTACCAGACAGTACCTTCATGACTAAATTTGATATTGAATACTGTAAATTCTTAATAGCAAAAGTGACAGCTATGCATAAGAAAGATAGCAGCTAAACAAATTTCTCTCCTTCACAGTTCTGACATTGCAGCTGAGCTCTGCCTTCCTAGTGTGATTCCTCCCACCAGTGATCAGTGCTTCATGAAAGCTCCCTGATATTAATTTTGTAGCAACGAGCAATATTTCTGGGGCAGAAATGAAACCGAGTTGATTTTAATTTGTCACATCTGAATTCAAAGTGAGTAAAAAAAAAATATTAGAAGATTTCTAGGTCTGATGCAGCTTGGAGTAATCACTTCTGCATTCAAAATCATACATCAGCTCTTGTGCTTTAAATGAAGAAGATTCACCTAATGTAAGTGGAGCTCTCCAGGAGTTACATGTTACTACCTGACACACTGTGCCATTCGACCACCAGGGTATGACCTGACACGTCCCCCATGACCAAGGCTTGGGATTTCTCCTTCCTACATAACCTTCAATTTTGTGCTTCATTTTGCCCACTTGTAAAATGGAATGACAACTTCACGTCCAACCACGTGCTCAGCATCAGTTTGTAGAGGATTGGGAAGCACAAAGATATTACTGTAAAGGGACTCCCAAGTGTTCAGAGAGATGCCAAACCTCAAGTCTGTGCTCTTGGGCTTCAAGAAAAAGACATTCAGACCCTTGAAGAAATACAAAAATATTTGTTCTTTCCCCATCTCAAAGATGCATCCCCAAACACTGTTGACTGCTTGCTCTTCAGTAGCTGGTTAAACTGCATTCCTTCACAAAGTAACCTGAAAATGTCTAGGATGCAGGTTTTTTAAGGTGAAAACTTAATGCCAAGTCTTTCCTTCCCTATCCTTCAGGACGGGTTGTAAGGACATTCTCCTGTCTGTTGCCCCACTGCAGTCCTACACCCAACATTCAGTTCACGGGCAAGCTTTGATGGCAGAGAAGATGTGCTGACTGCCAGGTAAAAACCCTCGCAGGTATTCCTGCAGGGGCAGACGGTGGGGATGCCTTCCTGCCCTCTCTGCTAGGCGTCAGAGGATTTGTTTGACTTCAGGTGGTGCATTAACTTGCCAATATATTCTAGAGTATATTAGCAACTGAATTAGAGGTGCAGATATCACTGAGGTTTATCTAATGCAGAACAGCTGATTCTGTGGTATTTGGAAAATACACTTTTTGCAGTTGGGGTTTTTGGAACTAGCTCATTATACAGCTGGATGACCAAAGTAACATTCCCTTTGATTTCATAGACTTGTAAAGTCACAAACTTTACGATTCTATCTCATTATATGTCTGTAGCCAATATTGTCCAGATCCCTAATGCTTTGGTATAGTATCACATGGTTGTGCAGGTCTCTAAAAATCACCATTGGGGAAATACAATAAAACAATACGGGTGATAGCTGAATAAGCAACGCTCACAAAAGTAAGCAAATTATAGATCAGATAAACAAAGCCCAGAAGCAAATGTAGGTTGGGTGAAAGCACCTATCCGTCTTGTTAGTTCAGAGTGATTGCACTTTGTCTTTGGGAACAGTGCCAAAGGGAATGCCTTCTGGGTGGAAAAGCATGTCTCCAGGCTAGCTTCAGTACTGGCTTGCATTGAGATATGCATTGAATGCCTCCACTGGTTTAATCCTCCAGTGGGGAGGTGAAATGTCAGCAGCACAGGTCTAGGCACAGCTGACTGTAAGAAGTGTGAGTTAGCCCTCCCCTGGCAATAAACACTAACCCATACTTGGAAATGGCTGGAATGTCTTGGCCAGCAACACCACGTACAACGAATCAGTCTGTGTGAGAGCACGACAGGGCATCCTCCTGCCTTCCCGTGAACCCCAATGTGTATCTGGCTGCACTAGGTGCTCATGTTGATAATTAGGGCTAAGTACAGATACAACCGCGTGGAAGCAGCTATACTTAAAAAAAAACACACAACAACATAGGGTGGGTTGTTGTCAGAGAACATCAGCACTATAGGAACCATATGAAGGAAGATGTTGCGGACAAAACGCAGCGATCCCAAATTTACAAGCGCCTATTCCTCTCTCATTTCTTGCCCAGACAGTTGCATAGCTTTCCCTGAGGTTCCTCCCAGATGGGGCTGTTTGCAAAGCTGGGAGTTGGTGTGTGCCAGCGTCCAGCCCTGCCTCTGGTTGTGACTGCACGGGGCAGCACCGTGCTGTGTCCCTGCTCGGGGTGGGGGTCCTTCAGTGGCTCCCAGGCAGCCTCCACACGTGGGCTTCTTCCACATGATGGGAACAGGGAGCATGTGCCTGGCTGGGGCACTGGGAGCCGTCCTGCACAGCACATGCTTGCCGGAGAGCCAAAGCCCTTCCAGAAGATTCCTGGCATTTTCCCCATTTTACAGTAGAAAATAGGCAGCCCAGGTTTAAAATGTTCAATTAAGAGGATTTCCTTACATATCTTAAAACTATGAAATACAGAGTGCAAATATTTGACTCACCTGCCAATTTTTTTCAACAAATCTGCCCTTTGCAGGAGTAGTTTAAGGGCAAGAGATTTGTGAGAGATTGTTTTGTTGACACCTTTCTCTTATTGCTTCTAATACAGACTCAAGAATATGTCTTCTCACTCCATGATTTATTTTAATTTAATCATCCTCTGAAAACCATGAGCCACCCAACCTTTCCTTTGATACTTAAACACGAGGAGCTCTTTTAATATTTCTTTTTCTGCCAAGCTCCAGTTCATTTCAAGTGTTATTCTTGGCTGTTTCTCTGATTTGCCAATTTGGAAATGATGTGCACAGACTAAATGCATAAATGTCACCTTAATTCCAAAGGAGACTACAAGAAGGTTAACTTGTTTTTATGAATGCAGCTTGATGTATATTTAAAAGCCTTTTGTGTACTTACGCTATAAGTCAAATGACGGATTTGTTATTCTTTGCTGCTTGTGCCTTTTCATATCGATTGTATCCTGATTTTCTTCTTACCCATAGGTCTCTACTTTGAAGCATGTTTTTTAGTGATAGTTAGGTCTGGTTTGTTTTTTTCTAGTGTGAACTCGTCTTTAGCCTCTAAAATGCTTCTTCATAGGCTCTTTACAGCAGTGCAATAAAAGGTGGCTCCTCTCCACATCACTTTTTCTTACTGATTCAATAAAATGAAAGTTTACCTTGAACAAGGTGACTCATTATCAGGTGAGTCGGGACTGGTGAGAAATCACATGAATTAAACAAAACCAACACTAAAGCCAGGCTTTCTATAGCTCTATTGTGACAAGCAGGAAAAAAAGCTCTTTGTGCACCAAGGCTCTCTAATTTTGGTCTTCTGGGTATTTACAAGCTCAGACAGCCCTCTGAAAGAGAGCCAAGGTTTCACTTAGGGTTTCTGCTGAGAAATAGCCAGGAAGAAATTAATTCTTCATGAACTGATACCACTTCCACACCAGAGGCTTAAGTATCTTCATGTTAATAAGCTTCTCCAGCTTTTAGTAAGCATATTTACTCATGGAAGTTGCTTTGGCATCTCTTTTCACAATTAGAAGAGGCCTGTTGCCTGTTGCACCTCTTATTCCTCTCTGCTCAATTCTTCTATTGCCTTTAGTGCCACGTTAAGATTGAATGGGGTAGGAAACAACATGGGCTGGTGCTTATATGGCACAAAGCACAGGAGAATGCAAGTCCAGAACCGCCGTCTGAAGGAGCTACAACATTAAAAATTATAATTTCTCCTAACAGCATTTTTTTTAAGAAACACTGGCCTTTTTTTTTCTTGTTCATTACAAAGAATAAGCACAGGTCAGGCTGTTGCTGCTACTGACATAATTCATTCACGTACAGAAGATAATTTACCTTATAGATTTTATTCTGAAACTATCATCAACTTACAGAATTACCCACACTACTTTTGTAGTGGTGTGGTTTGCTGGTTGTTGGGTTTTTTTATTTCTGAATTAGGGAGAAGATATCAACGAGAACGCATGAGACAAAGCAAAAAAAATACAAAACCTCACAACTTCCATACTGCAACAATTCTGAAATGGAAAAAAGGGGATGAATTCACCCTGCTGGAAACATTTTCCCCATTCTGACAGAAGAAGCAGGGAGATGGGGGCCCAGAGATGAGGGATGCTGCTGCCTGCGGTGGCGTGCCCGGGCCCTGGCAGCCTGACGGCAGATGGCAGCCTTAAATCACAGCGACCCAGGCGTCTCGCACTGTGTGCAGCATTTTAGATCAAAAAAAGGCAGCAATGAAACAGTCCCTGGGATCGAAAGGCAACATCCACTCTGAGAGGTTTTAGAGTCTGACATCTGCATCGGAGCTGAACCTCACTGCTGTGCGACCGCCCCGACCTTCCTAAAGAGGTAAAACCATGCCTGGGTCCTGATGCTTTGGGTTTGCAGATGCTCATTTCTGTGTCTGAAGAGTTCGACCGATGCAGCACTATTGCAAATGGTCAGAGATATTCCCAGCAAGACAAAAATGTCTTCAGATAGCAAAGTCTTCCATTTGGGATATTAGGCTAAAAGATGGAACCCCCTTTTCTCTGCGTAGTTCTGTCGTGCATTTACCGGGTGATCTGGGAAACATCTCTTAGCTCTTACTAATGAGTATTGCAGTTCAGTGAGTGAAAAGATTGCTCAGGGATGACTCAAAATGAAAATATTTCTCAAAAAAGTGAAAAGGAAATCCTCATATGATCTAGGTTATCTGGAAAATTTTATTTGATCAGAAACTATGCATTACATAACCCACTCTGATTCATTAAAAAAAAACAGATGGTGAGCATCTACAAAATGAAAACAAAACTTTTTAATGTATTGGAATACTTTTCCCTGCTTTTTTTTCTTGCCAGAATTGTTCACAGGATTTAAGTACTTTCATCCACATCTAAGAACAGTTTCCCTCCCACTTCATTTGCCAATGTAAGAATTATGTGCTGAAAATAATTTGCTTTAATCCTTATTAACCATAGGATGATTTTGGCTAGATGCTCACGCTCAATCCACTTTTGCCCATGTAACCTTATCTGAATCACTCTGTATTCATCTGTTTACAAACTGGCTGAGCCCACGCGTTGCAGCGCGAGACCTAAACATCTGAGGAGGAAGAGCCAGACAAAAGCTCATTCTCTATTACCACTGCTGTGATGACAGATACGTAACTCTTGCACTTGTTCGTACTTACAGAAAGAATGCCCTAAATCAATGGGAGCCTGTTGTCTGGCAAGGCTTTATTAAGTGCCGCTATTGCAAATTCTGCAAATGGATTTGGGAAAATATGTGCCTCGCTAGTTAGAAGTGAATGATGTAGGCAGCTGGAAGGAGTGCGGTCTCTCTGAATTACAAATGAGGATTCTCGGAGGGCAAACTCGCGCTTGAGTCGCATGGTGGCATTTCTCGGTTGCTTTGAAAGCTGGTGAGAGCTGCAAGTAGATGACTGGCAGAAGGAGCTGTTCAGAGCAGCACGTTCAACAGCGTAAGAGAGGTTTGTGAAGGGCGATGTTAAGGAAGCAATACCTGGGGAAAGAGTGGAAAATTGGCAATCAGCATTTCTCATTGATGTTGTCTGCTGCAACAGTGACTCACTGGGGAGTGCCTGGAACACTGTGTCTGGTTTGCATTTCACTTTCCCTGTCAATCTGATCAGTAAGGTCAGCTACACACGTCTTGGGGTGAGCCATCACAGCTAGCATTTCTTACGGACTTGGGGTTTTTTGGATTTGATCATTAGAACAGTACTTCAGATATACATAGCTGTGTCATCATTTGGCTCCTTCTATCCCTGATACTCTGTAGAATTTATCAGTTTGGTAAATGCTGTTTCTCTTGCCACACCCTTCGTGTCTTTGCACGTCGCACTTTTAGGCTTGGCATCTCCTTTTTTCAAATGCTGGTGTGTTGGTGAACACAGTGGCCATGAGAAATGGCAAAGGTTGAATGCATGAAGCTAAGACTTCAGAAACCTTCAAAGAAGATTGGCTGACACGTAACAAAAAATCCAGGATAACAATGGTTACTGCCGATGTGCCTTTGAAATAGTGTTAAATAAAACATTTTGGGATTTAAGACAATCCCTTACTAAAGATTAAGAGACCCCTAATAAGGAACAGTGTGTTTGGTACCTAACTAAAACCATCTTTCTCCTGCCTTGCTTTGAAGGTCTTGGATCACTCTCGGAGACAGCGAGAGGTGGTCGAGTCCCCATCCCTGGAGGTATTTAAAAGAAGGATAGATGAGGTGCTTAGGGACATGGTTTAGTGGTGGGATGGCAGGGTTAGGTTAAAGGTTGGACTCGATGATCTTAAAGGTCTTTTCCAACCAAAGTGATTCTATGATTCTATGAAAGATCTCACCTGGAATAGTAATTCCAGTGATTTAATAGTCTGATTGTTCAATAATTTAGATGGCATCTAGGTAACCATAGTAAAGAATAGAATCATTGAATGGTTTGGGTTGGAAGGGACCTTAAAGACCATCTAGTTCCAAACCCCTTGCCATGGGCAGGGACACCTTCCACTAGACCAGGTTGCTCAAAGCCCCATCCAACCTGACCTTGAACGCTTCCAGGGATGGGGCATACACAACTTCACTGGGCAATCAGTGCCAGTGCCTCACCACCCTCATAGTGAAGAATTTCTTCCTTACATCTAATCTCAATATACCCTCTTTCAGTTTAAAGCCATCACCCCTTGCCCTATCACTACATGCCTTTGTAAAAAGTCCCTCTCCAGCTTTTCTGTAGGTCCCCTTCAGGTACTGGAAGGCTGATATAAGGTCTCGCTGGAGCCTTCTCTTCTCCAGGCTGAGCAAACCCAACTCTTTCAGCCTGTCTTCACAGGAGAGGTGCTCTGATCACCTTCATGGCCCTCCTATGGACCCACTCCAACAGGCCCATGTCCTTCTTATGTTGGGGGCCCCAGAGCTGAATATTTCTAGTAACAAGCCATTTTCATATTATTTCCACCAAATGAGAGTACTGTATGCACCAAAAAGTTCCATTGTTTCAGCAAGCTTCAATTTTGTCCATCATTTGGTATTTTCTTCCAGTCCAGGTTCAAGTTCCCAGAGGACATCACAGTGATTACAGCCTGAGCGTGTAGACTTCTGGCCGTCTCAACTCATGCTGCAGGTATTACTTTGGAAGTTTGCCTTTCCAAACCTGTTTGGTCTGGTTTATAGCTGTCCACTGTGTTTATCTTTGCGTAATTCTTTTGCGGTCAGTTTATGAATTCTGGATTAGAAAGAACTCAGTGCCTCAAGTGAAGTCCTGTTAAAACCACCAATTTTTTTCAAGCCAGTATGATTTGCATAATTTCCCCAACAGAAACCACCTTGCATCCATATGCTGTCCTTGACACCAAGATAAAGACCATCTGAAATGTCAGACCTAGGATTATTGGAAACACAGGTTTGGACTGTCTGCGAATTTGCAGAGGTCACCTTGCCGTGGGATCTCAACTCATTTGGCAGCTGGTATACGGTAGTCTGAAACTGAGTTTGCCTAATCTGTCCTCAAATCTGAGTGTCAGCAAGGGGCTGAGATTCAGGACATACTTTACACAACTATGTCTGACATCTGTGTCCTGCAGCTTCCATTGCTAGAAAACAAGCAGTCCCTGCCTTGCTTTTTCCTCAGTGACAGCAGGTGTCATGAGGTAATCAACCTCGTTTTTAAGTTCCCGAACATTTCTGTAACTCAAAACAGGGTACTCTCATGTAGTCTCGTGCCTTGTAACCCTTCATGCGTACTTCCAGCCACTTCCACCCTCCTGCAAGGGAATTTTCTGTCTGTTCTCTTTTGCCTTCAACCAAAGACAATCTTGCTTGATTAATTGCACATGTATGTGCATGTTTGTACAACTCAAGCTGGAAATGACTTTTCTATTTAATTGCCAAGCCCTGAAAAAGACTCATCTTTTTAAGCACTCTCATTTTTCTTCACGCTGCTACAATGCACACTGTTTCCCTTGTGTTATTAAAATAGACTGTGGTGACTGAGTGGAGAGTTTGGCTGCAAAAGAGCTGTTCTTGTCATGACATACTCATGGCCAGGTTTGTTTTTAGCATCTTTAGTAAAACCGTAAGTCACAGCTGTGAAAACAATATGTAGGTGTCATCAGATCAAGGACACACACATACAACCTTAAAAAAAAATTACGTGTTCCCCACAGCGTGTTATCATCTAATTGCCTTTTAAATAAAGATATACAATGAAAACCCAGGAGAAGCTAAGATTTTTCTTTGGAACTTGGATAATTAAGTGTAACTTGAACATTTCTTTAACTATCAAATTTCTCTCTTTAGCATAGACTGGACAAGACATGAATGTGCCAGCTGTTATGATCCACTCCTTGGGCAGCCAAATTATTTCCTAGTCTAGCTTTATTCTTTTGTTCTCATTTTCAACAAAAAGTCCAATTTAGGCATGAGAAACTTTGTGAAGATGCATCTACCTCCCCATCCTGTCCAGCCACAGCCGCACTGTGCGTAAGCCCTGACATGACTCAGGTTGTCTCTCCAGCCACAGGACTGGCTATGTTTGGTCTGAACTGGTCTCATTCTAAAGTTAGCTTTTTCAGATCAAGTTTTTGTGTTGTTAAATTTGTTCCCTGGGGTTATAGAGTCCATGCTGACATTTTCAGGTGGGGTTAATGATTTAATGTGACTCATATGTCAGTGCTAACTTGCTCAGGTCTCACAACAAATCCAACCGATGACTCAGGAAGCTGTTTTATCATTGTATTTAGATTATGTGTGCTTACAGTGCCCAAGATTTCTAAAAGAAAGAGGAATAATATATATTTGGCAGGTTTTTTTGTCCCTACTATCTCTTTTCAACTTTGTGAAGTGATTAGATAGCCCTTATCAGAATTAGAGCACGTCTCCCAGAAAACACCAGGTTATGGCCTCCCTGCTGCTGATAGTGGGTTGGGTTTAAAGAGGACACAGTGGTTAATGTTTTTGCAGTTAGCATGTGACTTCAGCCACAGGGGACATGCAAGTAAGAAGAGAAAGGGGACTGACAAATCATGTGGCACGGTCGGGGTTGACGAGTGCAAAAGGCAGAATCATTTCAGGCCTCATCTAAGAATGTTCAAACCCAATAGAAAGGAACCCAACAGTTTTAGTAAGCTTTGGAAACCATCTTTAATGTGCAGGAAGATTAATAACAAGAACATTATAGAAATACTGTTGTGTTTTGCAGGTGATGGTGCACACAACCTCAGCACTCAAATCTGTGCTCAAAAAGCACAACAGCCCCCAGCTTAGATGTACCAGTGCACCCCAGGTCCATGCCAGGATGAGACCTTTGCACAACTCTTTTCACCCTGCTCCTGATTTCCCTGGGGTATAGTACAACAAGGAGCCTTAAGCTGCTCCAGGTAGATGTAGTCACCACCTGCCCTGCAGTTTAGATGTAGCCAACAAGAACTAGTTCCACTGGAGAAACCTTTACTCAGTAGAATACATTCAAGTATATTTCCTTCTTCATTTCTGAAAATGAGCTATAATAGCTTATTTCTGGACATAACCAAAGGGCTGTTGAATGCTGCAACTACACACTGAAAGCTTTCTTAGCTCTATTTTTTTTTTAACTACTGCAAAGTAAGAACTTGGTTATGAAACATTGAATTAATTATCACAATGGCGCTGAGCAGAGATTACAATAGGCATGTATGATTACCATATGTTCCTGTTGATACTGTAACCATATGTTACCCTGTTGATTTGCCAGAGGCAGAGATAGTATAAACAGAAGCTAAGTTTTTGGTGAAAAGTAAAGAATGAGCTTGGAATGTTGAGTCATAATAGATACCACATAGGAAAAGTATGAGCACAGAGCTGACAGCTGGGGGTGGCTCATAAAACAGGACTTCTTTAGCATGTATTAGTAATAATTTAAGTATCACGTTATATAAATGTAAGTCTTCATTATGCTGGTGAGCGATAGGGTCTGCTTTTTTTCTAGAAAAATTTCAGTTGGGAATTCTAAGAGCATCTTTATTGTATTTGAATATCCTGTGATTTCATCTTAAAACGCTTCAGAAGAGCGATCTTGATATTTACCTAACTCTGGATTTTTAAGAGTTATAAATAACTGGTAGGAAGTACCACACGTACCACTAGTTTGTATAATATTTAAACAAGGTCAGTGTGCAATGAACTCTTCAGGTAACGGAGTCCAGTAGACAATTATTGCCTGACACTTCAGTTTTCTATTTGGATAATTTGACCTTTTAATTGAGCACTTAACCTGAAAGTTTACACAGTTGGGGCCACGTTAAGGGAAAAAGACCTTTATCATATATATATTCTTCTCCAAATCTCCAACTAAAAGGAAAAAAATTGAAAAATTAAAGCGTTTTCATTTAGCTGATGACTAGTGTTAAAGCTTGCAGGAAAAATACAGGGGTGTTTTTACCGCAAGCAGTAGTGCCCGTCTTTTCCGGCAGGGCAGAGTGGGTCACATACTCATGTCAGTGTTGGGATAGGCTGCACTCTTTGGCCTTTCCCTTATCATGCAAGGGGTTCGTGCTGTATGTTTGTTCTGCATGCACATAGTAGACCCAGTGTGCGCTAGGCTTGCTGTGCATGCATAACAAGACTATATTTCGTGTTTTCCCAAAACTCGATGCTTTCCTGGAAGCACTGGATTCACCACATATGTGCAGTTAATTCACTCAGCAAGTTCTTAAGGACATGCTGGGAAAAGGCTTGAGGAGGCAGCAGCCAGGACTGGGCTGTTGCTGCTGCCCATGCAATCAAGTCTGCCTTGCAACCTGCTCCCTGTGCGTTCCCAAATTGCCTCCAAGAAAAGGTGTTTCCAAGGCTGGGCTGAGTACTCTTTTAATTGTCTTGATGGTCTAGATACTGCCTGCAAGTTGTAGGCTGAGTTGCATACCTAAAGACTGGGACTGGTTACAAAAGAGAATCCTACTGAAAACATTGTTTAGAAAAGCTACATCTTGATAAAAAAAATAAAATTCTTTGTGTACTTTCGGCAGCAGCTAGTTAATTTTACAGCTCTTATGGGCTGCCTAGCTGGTAGAATGGGTTGTAAGACTACCAAGGAACAAACACGGGGTTTCTGAGGCCTCAAATTCCAATGGTATTTTTCCACCCTTAATAGTGTCTAATAAAAGATAAAGGATGAGAAGCAAACTGTTTTCCTTTAGATGATTGCTGAAAGCAAGGGCAGTGCTCTTACTCATAAGCAAGCTTGATAATCCCAGCAAACTCACTCATCCATTCTCTGAGATGAATATATTCCAGTTCAGATCATGCAGTTCATTGCTGGTAAGGAGGGACAAACTTTTGCAGTAAGTTCCTGTGAGCTGATCACCATTTTCCACTAGCCTTTTTCTAACAGGTTGCCCAAGAAAATTAAAGAAAACCCCAACTAGACTTTTCCACACCACTGCCTACCCAATGCTTTTGTTGGCCTTGGAAGACTTTGTGCAACATGTGGATAGCATGGGCGGTGGGGAGTATAACTGAAAACGCAAAACCAAACTCAGGGTTTAGGATGTGGGATTTAGGATGCTTCTGCTTTGGGTGAGAGAGAGAGAGAGAGAAAGTGAAAGAGAACAAAGTTTGATACAGAACCAGTTCTAGAAGAAAATTCTTAGTAAAATTCTAGGGAATTCAGGAAGAAATGGTTGTGGGAGGTAATTTTTGTCCTCAAAATGTTGGCATGGCAAAGGAAAAACAGTAGCTATAAAGACTTTCATGTCTTTGTTGCCAGTTAGACTCTGAATATTTTCAGTATCCTCTGTGCAATAAGAAAGTGGCCTTGACTCAAGCCTCACTGGACAAGACGTCTACAACTGTCCTTATTGGCATTTCTAGCTGAAAAACCAAACAATTAACATGCAAAACTAATGATAGTCTCTCTACTAGAACAAGACCATTCAGGTAAACACTAACGGAGCTTTAACAATGTCTGTCTAGAAAATGGAAATGGCCATTTCCAGCCATATTCCTTTTACCATCAAAACCAGGAAAGTAATGTTGTGCATCTGGGATATTGTATGTTGTCATAAGACAGAGGTATACAATTAATGGGGACATAAGCTTTAAATCGAAGTAAATGTAAAGAATCTTGTGGAGCAAATATAGTAACTTGGACCTCCTCGTCTTGGGGCTAGTGACAATGACCACATGCATTTCCTTGTACTTAATCAGTTTTCTTTAATAATAAACCATTGACTAAACCATAAGTGGAAAACAGGAAATGTCTAAAAAACACTTTTCAAAGAACAGCATGCAGTTACATTCCTTTTTTCACACACCACTAATAAATAACTTGCACTGACTTCCCCACTGAGAGTTGGGGTCCTCTGGGCTGGCTCAGGGGCTCTCCACCACTCCCCTGGGTGAGGGCTACATCGACTCCTGCTTAACTGGTCAGAGCCAGAGGAGTTCATATGAGCTAGCAAAGGAAAGTTGTAATCCACACGTATTTATTATAGTGTCAGCCAACTCATTCTGGCTCCTGCCTAGCCCGGGGACACAGCCACCCCAAACTTCGTGCTCCCACTATTCTGGCTGTAAGAGCCTTTTCACCTTTACCCAAGGGATGGTATCTGTGTGCTCTGAACTGATAAAAGTTGGTGGAAATCTTGCTCTGAGAGTGCCCGTGAGAAAGAATGTTTAACGTGTAAAAGCAGGGAAAAGCAACCAGTTATTCTGTATGGTTTTATTATTTGTTTCTTACTCCTGTCCTGTGAACATAAATATGGATGAGTCCCTTTAACCTTACAGGAAAACTGGGGGTGTAGAGAGATCAAAAGGAGGGGAAATCCGCACGGACCTAGAAAAATGTTAAAATTTTTTACAAATAAACATAATGTGTAGTCGGATGATTAAAGTTGCTGGATTAGTTCAAATATTATTCTTGGAACAGAGTAGCAAACACTCCATTTCTCTTTCTCACTTAACCTTTCAAGTAAAAATACCATTAGACATGAGAGTGTCATATACTGCTCTGAAATGAATGCAGCTCTCCTGGCCTGGTTTTCCTAATGTTTTTCCCCCTTTCTCCCAAGGTCAGATGGCCACAGTGTGCTGGTTACCCACACGCTGACACTGACTCCCGCTTGCTGCACCATCACCCATGGTGGCCTTTTTGATTTACGCACACGACCCACATTAACTCTGTGCAACAAGACATCTTAAAATTATCTGGATCCTTTATTTCCTCTTAAATCATGATTCCTCCCTGCTTTTCAGACTCAAACCAGCTCCTAACACACTAACGTTAGGGAGTCTGGGAGAAACGTGTAGCTGAGACTTGTGAGCCTGCATCCCTGGTCCCTGGGAGACCTCCTCCCAACAGCCCCCTGCCACTCGTCTCCTACACCAACAGACAGGTTGAAGCAGGATGCTTGTGGCAACTTGGCCGTAGTGATACATTCAGGCGGTGGCCACTCAGTCACTAGCCAGGGGGGAGTTTGCCACCCCAGGACCAGCCAGCCCAGGCCGCGCTCCCGCGCATGGCGTGGGGCTGTCACCACGGTGCCGCTGGCAGCACTGCAGGCACTGGCTCCTTCTTGCTCAGGCATTCTGGCAGAGCCCTCTATTGTTTTTTAAGTGGGTGTCAAGTCATAAAGTTCACAGAAGCAGACTGCAAAGAAGAGGGAATGTATTATCACGCACTGTGACACCGGTTACTTATTAAACCCTTTTTCTATTAATAGTAAAACACCATCAAGAGGCTAGGAGTGCAAGTTCAGCCAGTGTGTTTTTTGCCTGAAGGATGCCAAAAATAGACACACAAAAGTCCAACCCTGATAAAACTTTAATTTTTTTTTTGTAAAAACCGCATACTATACTAACTCTGTGAGCCCTGGAGGCACTGATCCCTGATACTCCCTTGCTAGTTCCTCCAAAGTTATAGAATAAACATTGTGTTAAAAAAAAGCAGGTGAGCATCACCTACTTTATTTGTAATGTCTCTTTCAGTAGCATTTCCAAATTAATATCTAGCAAAGTTTTTTTCTACTTTTCAGCTTATGAGTTGAAATGAAGTTCAAGAGTGCTTTAATGTATTTTATTAACTATAGTCAAAATTAATACAAAGCAACTGTTAAGTCAATTGTAAACCAAAAAAAAAGTATTACATTTCAGTTTCAATATTATGAAGCTGCCAGTATTAATCCTGTGACTGCAGTAATCCCTAGTTTGGCATGCACTGATGTAGCTGAGAACCTACCTGCTCCAGAAGATATTCCACTTAGGACTCAAACCTACATTTCTTGGACGCTTCCCAACTTACAAGAAAGTTGACAAATATTTTCAGCATTCAGGAAAGACAGGATTGAACACTGCAGTGTACAAAGACTAACCAAAAAGTTGTTCTCCATGTCTGAAGAACAATTCACCATCAGCACAGGGGAAACATCAGATAAATGAAAGAGAAACTGCCATAAAACTCTCAAGGCAATTAGCAAAGCACAACACTAAGTAGAAAATTGTTGACATGAGGGAAATTCTTCCTCCAGCTGGAGTTCAAAGCAGTTGCAGAAAATGTTTTAGAGATGGCATTGCCAGACATATCTTCCTTCACAGTTGACTCCTGAGGTTGACTCACTCAGTATAAATGTTTTGAAATAAGCGTCTTAGGACATAAGAATTCAGCAGGTGACACTAAGTAGTGTCACAGGTTATTTTAGGAAAAACATTTAGCACAAGTAAAACCAGTTTAGTGAAGAAGACCTAAAAGATGTGGGGTTTTTGTGCTGGAGAGGAAATGTACACCACTCCAGCTCATTCAACCTAGCCTTACCACATGGGAATTATAAAGGAGTTACCACATGTAGCACTAGCAACATCACAATAAGCTCAAAATCTAAAATGCAATGAAAATACACTATAAAGTCTCCTGACTTCTCCATGCAGCGGAGATGCACAGGTCATTGCCTGGCTTTCCAGGGGGGCAGCCCTTATCTCCTGTAAATAAGAATCTGTGATAGTTAGACTTTCACCAAATAATGTCCCTACAGCACCTTCTGTGTTTATTCAGTCATAGGCCATCCAAAGGTACTTCATCGCAATGGCAATACTTACACATGGAGTCATGCCTGTTCTTCTAAATTGCAATCAACCATCAGACCCAAATCTCATGAGAAACAGGCTACATTAGCAATTTTCCTCATACAACAGATTCATGATTACCTGAACTCTCAGGGATTAACAGTGAAGTAGTTAAATCTCCTGTTTCCGGGATGTGCTGAATAGCACAAATTTTTGGCATAAGAGCCGCTCCAGATCCCTCCTAACACAATCCTGGCTAATTTTTCTCCATGCCCTTCCACAGAAAGAAACAGTGACAAAAGCAAAGAGCAGAAAGGGCATAGAAGAAAGGAGTCATACTGGCTATACCCTGTCTCCCCCCAGCAGCTGCAAGACATTGCAGAGATTATGAATCACCACTTTGTCTAGACACATTCTGTAATTTTTTCCTCTCCTTGAAAAAGATGAAAAGAGATGCTATGTGGCACATTCCCTTTTTTTTTTTTGCATCTCAGCTACTGGGTGTCATTCATCAATGGCAACAGGTTCCTATTCTTTTGCAGTCACACAGGCTTGCTGGGGCAATAGCTGCACTAAAAGAAGCCTTCTGGCCATAATTTGGTAGTCCAGTCATGGACATGGGCAGGATGTGTTATCTTCATTGCCCTGTCTGGTTTTGCTCAGCTTGTCTCAAGGAAGATATGGTACAGGCTGAGAAAACAGCCTGGGGAATGCTAGAAAGTGGGTAGTTAGGTGGAACACGCACGTGGGGATTATCCAGGAGCGAAGGAGAAAGGCATCTGACAGGCTGAGATAAGCACCAAGGGTGAGAATTTCTGGATCCTCAATTTCTATCCAATTGCACGAGATAAATCTGGAAAGGTGCAGCACCAAATGAGAGGACAGTACTCCAAGGGGAATCAAAGGAGGTAGTCTGCCTGCTTTTGAGCAAGTACAGAGTTAACTTTGAGTCAAATGCTGTTACCTGGGCTTTTAAAATATCTACCTGCTTTAAGTCACTAACAATATAATATTTATGAACTTCTATGCAAGCTAAGAATATTACAAAGTTGTACACAGACTATCGGAAATGTTTTGGAAGACAGGTTTTCCCCTATGAATGACATTACCTAATTAAGGTATGGTCCTCTGTGCCAGGTCTTACATTAGCAAAATTCCAGCTCCGGATTAGCAACTGAAAATAAACTAGTTGATTCTGTGTGCACATGCTAAGACAAGAGCAGGTAGGAAAGGGAGACATGGTTGCATATTTCTGAAGACTTAAGTGTTATTTGCACACCAAAAAAAGGTCCAACCTTTGACACAAGTCCAGTGTAACATTTTCTGATGAATACCCTTACTCAGGTCAATGAACATTTTCTTTCATGCTAACTCAAATAGTGTTTGTGTGAAGCCTTGCATAAGTCTGGCAAACACGGTTAATAAACTTTTCTGCAGCTGATCACAGACTGTGTTTCAGTAGGGCCTTCTCAACTGTATGAACAGAGAAAGGTTTCGCGGGGCAGGTTGTCCATCCAGTCAATCAGAAGTTTGGTGCAGAAGGAACTAAGTATACCAAGAACATATCTGTGGAGGTCTATAATACACACACAAACTATCAACAGTTCAATCAGCATCTGCAGATTTTTAGATGGCTGTCATTCATGCTGCAATCATTAATCAGGGAGTAAAGGAGTGTTTACCATATAGCTCACGGAGATTTAAAAGTCTCTGGGGGAAAGGGTGTGTTTTAAAAGCAGGCTCAAGAGTTTCTTGGACTCTTTCTACTCAGAGCAGCTATGTCCAAGTTTTTTACACAATTTAATGTTGCTGAATTGTGCCTAATGATGCCGTGCTTGAGGATGTTTGAAGATGGACCTACTTTCTTAAAATAAAAACATGCCATGAGATTAAAGCAGCTTTCATGAAATGGTCTTTCAAAATGAAAATGGAGAGTTGTTGACATAATAATGTTGAAAGCTACCAGTTAGGAGCTTGACTGAAAGAAAAATGTTTGTCCTGGCATAGTTTCTTCTAACAGCTCTGCTATTTGTTAAAAACAATTCCAAGATTTCTAAAAGATTCCTTTTCTCAAAACATAATATTTGCATTGACCTCGAAGTATTTCCTCTCTCCCAAACTTGATTTTGCAAAAATTCTTCATTTTCATTTAATTTAATTTCATTTTCCAAACAAACAAGAATTTGAAATTTCAAGATCATCAAAAATAAAAAAGCAAACCTAGTTCCCATTCTCTCTCAGCTGCAATACAAAGCACCAGCCCTATGCATGATGTAAAGACAAGGAGCTGTCAGCTTCAAGACGCATTGTGCAGAAGTACAACATCCCTCCAGAAAGAAGAATATCAAGTGAAGGAGTTTGAGCCCGGTCAGTGTTGGGCATGTGGCTTCGCAGGGCTGCACGGCCACTTTGCTGTAAAATTCTCACCCTGTGAAACCATTAGGGAAGATGGCAGATGTTCATGCTTTGAATGGTGCATTTCATTATGACCATACAAGCATGTTTCTCGGCAGTTTAAGTGTCCCTGCATGTTTGTGCCGTGCAGATCTTGCACCCGTGTCCCTTCCAGGCCATCCTGCTCCTGGCCGTGCCACTGCTGGGCGATGGGGAGCCACAGGAGCGCAGGGTCTGGCTGAGGCTGCCCTGGTCTCCGGCTGTGCCCCAACACGAGGGCTCAGGCTGCCGGCTCGGGCAGCCAAACACAATATCTATTTCCTTTCATAATTCCCATCATTCTTGTACCCAATCTCTCTCTGTTGAGACAGGCGCGTTAGTGATTGCTGTGTGATCTGTCTGAACACCCTCTACTTTAACTTCCCTCATGAGCATGTTATTTCCATTACGCAGAATTCACACCTTTGTTTATTTGCCCAGAAGCTCCAATTTTCCCCAGAACTGCCAGTTGCTCCTTCTATTGTTTTTCCCTGGATGCCACTGACTTCTATTTATAGCATGATACTCTTCAAGTCCTCAAAAATCTATTGCCTTTTCCAGTGAAGCACACTGGGTGCCAGTCACAACCCAAGAGGGGCTCGGAGGAAACAGTGGCTTCCCGAGGGGCTATTGAATATGCAGAAAAATGTGTGCTCTGTTTTTCTAAGGGCACCTGCCAGAACCCTGTTGTTGGATCAAAGCACAGATCAAATATTTGGCATCAGCCATATCCGTCCCTGAACACCTCCACCTCCGGGTAGCATAATATGCTATTTTTAAATATTTATTCCATTCATTTGTATCTACACTTAAATAAAACTCCCCCCACCCCCAGTGAACACTGAATATCTGCACTCCGTTGGCTCACAGCTAACTCTTTGATTCCTCAAGCAACGAGCTGATCTATTTTCTCTTTCAATTCTGCCTTTGGGCAAGAAAACCTTTGCAAGAGTTATGAATCAACTCTGTTTGAATCTACCCTGCTTCCTGGAAAATGTCCTCAAGCGCATCTTCCCATGCATTAGCTGCCAGACTTCCCTCTGAGTGCGCCCCTTTGCTGGGAAATTGTTTTGCCGCGGTTCACCAACAAGGACATCTTTTGCAACTTGTTCTTCTTTTCTGATTTATTTAAAAGAAGGAAAGTTCCTGAGAGGTCCTTGCATATCCAAAGTGAAACCTTGGCATTTAGGAAAAAAAAAAGTCCTCCTGTAATTAGATGACTTAATTTCACCTAAATATTTAAGAACCTGAGGACCTGCATCTCAAACTAAATGATCCAGCACACTTTTCTCCTAAGAGTGATTTTGAGAATCACTCCCTAGTCAATCTGTGCAGCTGCAGGTACAATTACATGCTTCCTTTGACTAACACAAAGCTATGCTGCAGCTCAGAAAGGGTGGTCTTGCCCTTTCCAGCGCTGTGGTGTCATCCCCCAGGTACATGTTCACGCCGCTTTCCTACTGTTGACTCCAGCGATTTTGTAGCCAAGAGGTGAGTCAGAGCAGCTGTCTGATCCTACTAAAACCAATCCTGCAAAAAAGGTTTTTGTCTGGATCAAAGTCTCATGGTTGAGCGAGATCAGGATACATGGTCATGAGGGGGGTGGAGGACAACAGCCCATAATTAGTCTGTGAACCCACAAAGTTCCCTTGGGGTGTAATCTCCACAGGGCTTTTATTGCAGGTTAGCTAACCACACCTGAAAAAATTCGCACAACTATCCTATCTATTCTCTTGAATTGGTGTGAATGGCTTCTTTGCACTTTCAGAAGAGGCTACAGAGTTTAACTCTCATTGAGAGCTGGTTAATGCCACTGAAGCCCCAGGGGTCTAAATCAATTACGAAAACGTCATTTATAAAGAGGCCTCAAAAAAAAAAAATCTTTGCAATTAAGAGCCTTCATTCTTCTGGTAACTCTACTGCACTTTCTCTCCCTGAAACGTCTTTTTCAATCTGCACGTAAATAGATATTTAATAGGTAGGTTGAGCAGAAGCCTCCACAAAGGTGCAGCACCGCTTCTGGATTTAATAAAGCCGATAAAGCAATATTTCATTTCACTGCAAATGTTTCCCTCAGTCTGCACTTTTTATCAGTCCTTTCAAGAGAAAGCACTTACATGTGAACTTTGAAATATTAAATTTTCTTAGGAAAAGCAAATGCCTGGTATCTTATAGAGCCAAATTCCCATCATATGTCTTGACTAACATATCCTTCACTTTCCCTCTTTTTTGGGAGGTGGTGAGAAAAAATAATGTAATTATTCTTAGTCTAATTAACATTTCTTTCTTTTATTCAAGCTTTGGAATGGATAAATCATGTTTGTTGAACATTTGTACGGAGTACTGTTTTGAGCTGAGCTGGTTCCTGTTAATAGCAAAGTGTACTTGGATCCTTGTTATTTAGAATGGTAACATCTTTTCACTAAATAAACCATTCATGGCCAGAAATTATCTTTTTCTTCCTAAAAACCCAATGTTTGTCCTAAGGCTACTCTTCAGGGAGGTACACTTTTGACCTGTACCAAAATGTGACTTTTTAATAGCTTCCTTGATGACTACATGGCATTATTGTGTGTTATCTAACAAATTTCTATTCCTCCAATGATTCGTCCATATTCTTCAAAGCTAAATGTCAGACACTGCTGTACTTAATAAAAACACACACTTAGTGATGAATAATTGGCATTAAAATGTAAAAGTGAATTCATTTCATGAAGAATTTTATTTAGTCACTAGCCTTGCTTGGAAAATATCCTGAGGTTTTATTAAGTATTTTTAAAGATGTTATCTATGCTTCATTATAGACTTTTGAATTTTTTCTACATACACAGACAAATGTTTCATTCACTGTGATTTTTGAAAAATGTCATCAGTGGAACACTCTGATGAGAAAATGCATGTCTGTTCCATCTTGTGAAAATATTTAAACAGAGCATTGGTTTCAATTTAATACTAAAGCAGAAAAATGTCTCTTTTTTCAAAGCTAGAAATTACAGTTAGCACACAGAATTAGCATGCTATTTAACATAGTAAGGGTATATTGCTGTGGATCGGATAACACTAGCAATTCAAATATGTGAAGTTTTTTTTTTTTTAAATTAGCAGTTAATTTTGTCTTCTTTGAAGTTATTTAAAGGTTTCACAATTCTGCAAGTTGCACAACTTGCTTCCATTAGGTAGAAAATCCAAGATGCTCCGGGGTTTAGTCTTTAATGATTAAAAACATCTTTCTGTGGCATTCCAACCTCTCGGACACTTATTAAAATGCAGAAGCTACAGCGGAAGCTTCCAATAAGAATCTAATAATATGTCCAGGGTGTCCAATTGAGAAATTTATATCAGTGTGTTCAGTGACTGTGTACAAGATATCGCCTGTTTTGCTCTCTTTTTTAGTGGAGTGTGCTTTGAAGCTTTTCACTTGCATTGAAATGAGATACTGAATGTGTGTGTCCCAAGGAGCAATGTATATTTAAAGCTTTTATTTTCTGTTACTCTGACTTTCAAACATAGCCAGAGGGAAGACAGGATCGTTCTGGAGTACCAAAACTTGGCATATCTGAACTGAGAAAAAGATGTGTGTGAAGCAAACTATCCTCATATCTTCCTGCCCAGAACTTTGCTCCCAAAGTCTTCCTTATTCTACTTATGCTCTGCAGGTTCCATTCAAAATGACTAAAATTCAGATCCTAGCTGAGGCCTTCTCCTGTGCTTTATGGTAGGACAGCCAGTTTAATCCTATCAGTTTGCACCCTCAGCATAACGAGTGTGTTGGCAAAGCGCAGTTGGCTATCTGCAGCCTGTGGTTGAACGTTTCTGCAAAGCCACCAAAGCAGCTCCCAGTTTTAGGACTGAGGTCGGCCTTTGCTCATGGATTGAGCTGGCTCTTGGCTGACCCCTAATCAGATATGTGGGTACCTTTGCCCGGAACAAAGTGGGACAAAGCTTGATTCAGGCATTGACCTCATCCACAAAACTATTTGTGATTCCCATTGGTATAACTGAGATAACAACAAGGAGTTTTTTTGTGGGAACTTGAAAGTCTAGATAAGTGCAACCCATACTGCCTGAGGTATGAGTTTTTCAAAGACTTCCTTCCATTATTTCCATTAAATTTTTCCTGCCTTCACCTTGAGCCAACTCCATGCTGCTGGAAGTCCATCTGATAGTGAGGGTACCCTTTCGTTGAAGGTAAGCAAGACCTGCACCATTCCCCTACTTCTCTCCTATCTCCTGTTTTTATGTGGAACACAGTTCAATAGCAGGATGAATCAGATGTGATTTGTTTGATTTACTATCAAGTTTCTGGGCACCTAAGTTGATAGCGGAGGGTAAAGTATCATAAACGTGCGTACCAATTTGGGAAGACCAAGGGGTAACTCTCATACTCAGAGTTCCCCTTTATTGCCTTGTTGTGCTCCCTGCCAGCTGCTGCCTCCGCTGCCTTCCCTGCTCCTCCGACATGCGGTGCTGGAGTTCATTCAACACACTTAACAATTAGAGGCAAAGAGTTTGAACTTGTTCGAGAGGAACATGCCCAAGAAAGCAAAGTATAATTTACCCTGATTATAAAATGCATTCCATTCCACACTTGTTTTGACATTCTCCCTTGGAGAAAAATATTTGTTCTCATAAAGAAATCTCATTGTTGCTTTCCTTGTCAGGGGGAGGATTGCTCCATAAGCGTTCAGCTCCATCCAATCCCCTCAATGTAAAGATTTCTAAAACCCCTTCTGGATCCAAATACTGTAGCTTAATTTTAACTTTTTGTGTTGCTCCAAAGCCACAGGCTACTGGTCATAGAGCTGAGACAAAAGCTATGCACAAGAGTTAAAAGTCAATGTAGTCCTTCCTCTGCTAGCAAAGATGACTATAGGAACATAGAAGGGTCCAGGTAGGTATTGTATGAGGTGTTAATGCTCTTCTGGATAAACAGACAAGAAATAAGAGAACGGTAATGTTCACACGGAGAGTTGGGCTGTCTTGAAAAAAGTACACTGTAACGTTGAACCAGATCCCAAGAGTGGTCTCCATCTGTACCAGTTATACTTCCCCACCCAAAGAATTGTACTAATTCTGTAGTGGCTGATACCACTTTCATGTTAGTTTACATTTCTCAGTGTCAACAAATGTGTTCCTGGTTTATACCTTGGTGTGACAGGGATTTAAGGCAGTGGGATTGCAGCCCTGAGTACAAGAGAGCAGAGCGTCAGCAGCATCCCCAGAAAGGTCAGGACATGGACTGTTTCTGTGACAATTTAGCATCCCCATGTTTTTCACTCTTTTGAAAGCTGATACTCAGAAATACCCAAGAATAAATGTAAGTGAATAAACATAATGCTCAGATTCATAATGTAATATTCATACCTTTTCCCAAGCCATGCCTGGAAGGACACATCAAAAAAATTTGAATGCAGTCACCCACACTATGGTATATCAATCCACAAGTTATCAGAACAGCACACACATCCAGGGGAGGAGATTAATGAGACTGCTTGTGGTTTCAACCTCAATAGGCCCTTTGTTTCAATTATCTGAAGTAAAAAGGCAGCTTTTTCTTCTAAAGCTACAACCCTTACATGAATTTTGGATATGGATATGTCCACAAAAGACATGCTGGAAAATGTTAAACTTTCTCTTTTTATATAAAGCGATAATGCATTAAAACCCCCACACATACACACGCAGTCCCACTGAGGTCAAGATGATGTTTCACATACTTAAAATCAAGCATCTGCTGAGTTGCTCTCTTAAAATTTGTCCTGAAAGGAACTTTAGCTATTAACATTTTGCAGAATTAATTTTGTAGAGCTTGGGTTATTTCGCCCAACAGTTGAAGTCAGCACTGACACCGACATGAATTCTACCTCTGGTTGTTGAGAACAAAGAACCTTCTCAGTGTGGAAGAAAACAAACTAGAACATATTATCTGTCATCTAATCTCAGCACTGAAAGGTGTAAGCAGAGACTGACTCAGAGCATACTACAGAACAGCCAGTTTATAATGAACAGAACATATACGAAAAATGCCAGATTGCCAGTCCCGAAAACTGGCATTCTTTATTCATAAAAAAGGCGCAGATGAGTTGGCTCCAGCTTTGTCTGTATCATCCCCACTAACATGCCTAAAGCCTGAACAGAATTAACTTCCTTTTGGGTATGTAAACCTCATTCACTTCCTTGTCGAGAAAGTTAATGTGGAGGCCAATTAATTCCATTCATTTTACGATCCAACTATCTTCCTCTGAGGATTAACTGTAGGAAATGATAAGAGGGAAGCAGTGTTGTCATTGTCTTTTAATAAGTAATTCCGAATGAGCAAATCATTTCAAAGAGGCAAAGAACTGAAGTGAATGTATCCAGCTGACCACAGGCGAAAGGTTTCATAGACATTTATTAATCTCAGAAGCATCATGCTGTTCTTCATACTTCTGAAATACGAGAAAAAGAAAGCCATAAGGGTTTCTTAATGTGCAAGTCCGGCTTGGTCATTCATTATCTGTGTAGTTTGATAATTACCTATTTCCTAAGTAAATTGCTTTGGACATTTACTTTGAGGTAGCAGGTTAATGAAGTTCTTTGAAAACTTCAGAACCTGAAAATCTACAAAGCTTCCGGAACAAAATTTTCCAGGTCAGTGGTTATTGTACTTTTAGCAATGCAGAAGACAGCACACACTTGTACCTCAGCTTGTAAAGAGCTGGTCAAAACCTTACTCAGAGCAACACTTGTCTAGATCTTTGAGTCCATGAAATTTAAATAGCTAAAATAATAAGCAGTCCAGTAAGCGTCAACCAGTGATTTACTATACAGAAGCAATAAAGGATTTCGAAATAGCAGGTAACTAGGCTGTCAAGGTCAGTTCAACTAGATAACACCTGTTCTCTTTGGTTGTCTTTAAAAGTTAAATCATCGGAGCATTTGTAAGCAAAGTGATATGCCTGGGATTGAACAATAGTCCCGATTTTCTGTTAACACTTGTTTCATATTGGCACAACTCCATTGGCTCTAATGGAGTAACGTTAGTTTAGAATACTATAAGGAGAGACTTAGTGCGTGCTGTTGTTGTAGCAGCTTGGGTAGATCTCCCCACGCAGTCTTGCACCTTAGCACAAGCTACCGAAGCTCCCCAGGGATCAGGTGAGCACCTATGGTCTCCCAGCCCACCTTCCCAGGGCTCTGGGATGCTCCCGGCCATCAGGTTAGCTTCAGCAGCACAAACTCCAGTCTCTCTGAAGTATGTGTTGCAATAGGATTTTCAGAAAAGCGATATTCTCACATAGTGCTGTACGGTTTTCCTTACACCGTCATTCACTCAGCCGGAGGCAGCCTTCACTTGGCAAAGACAGGATGGTTCTGATAGCTGTCAGATTTGCCTTTTGCGTAGCCATCAGGCTGTCAGTCACAGTGCTGGGTGGATGGCGCTTTTTTTAACATACATCATTTCTTTTCATCCTGCAAAGGTTCAAACTGTTTTAATCTTTCCTCAAAACTTTATACTGATTTTATCTTGTCATAATAGCAGAGAAATGTAACAGTCCCATCCCTGGAGACCCCAGTATTGTGCACGCTGGGGAGAAACACGCTCAGACTGTGCTACAGTTGGAGGAAGCTTGCATTCACTGAGGTCTGATAGGATTATACGGAAGAAAGGGACTGTAGGCATGGATTTAACGCATTCCTGAATACTAGGGCTAGCCTGGGTTGAAGGAATGGCAAGAAGATTAATGGCACAAAAGGAGTTTGACAGCAAAGCTCTGTGCTGCAGGGCTGAACTCCCCTGCACTTGTTACCCTGGGATGCAGCTCCCTGGGCCAGCCCTGTGCCAGGCAGTGCCCACTATGCCCTCCCACCATGAGCTGCGCTTTGCAAAGTTTCCCAGCCAAGGTGTGGTTATAGCATACAATCAAGCAGCTTGGGGGTATCATTAAGCAGAATTTTTTCAGTGTTGAATTAAAGTAACTCGATTTTGTAGAACTTCAAACCCATTGAGGATATGAAGCAGAGGGATGGAAGCACCGCAGCAATTTTTTTGCAAGAAGTTACTGTGAAAGACAAGATTTCTGTAATGCTGCAAAGACTTTGCAACAAACTATGGAAGACTATTTATAGAAAAAAAAAATAGAAATCTTTATTTTATTACAAAATTGGCTATTACCAAATTGACTAGAAAGATTCCGATAACGCACAAATCGCTTTACACATCGTAATATGGCTACATTTACATGTCTGAGTATAACAGCAGCGGAAAACAAACAAAAAAACCTCAGGAGACAGACCAACAAGTGCTAAGAACTTGTATACTTTCAGAATGTAAAAAAATAAAAATAACCATTCACGTTTATATATATAAACCTGTACTTGAAACTGCATCATGGGAAAAATACACTAGTGACCGTAAGAGCTAACACACAGTATTGCATGCAGGGCAGTGACAACTTTAACCTTTAGATACAGGTATTGAAATCTCCACAAGAAACAGACCTCTCTGAAATGGTTAGGATCCTTATTTCCCGTGGTTCTTTGAAACATACATTTTACATTACACATCTGATGAAGTAACTATCCTGTTAGGATAATCATCATTTAATAGTGGCAGAACCCATAGGATTCCAGTGATTCCATTTACGGATAAGGCCTTCCATGCAATAAAAGGCCACTAAGGTTTTACACTAAAGGTGTGATAAAATGTTTTGTGTTGGAGTTGGAGGCATGAAACACTTTATGTATACGAGCAGAGTATGTGGCAGACACAGTATTGCAACCCTCCAAATCAAAGTACTGTGCAGGCATGAGGAATAAATCCTGTTATACACCTTCGTCCTTATTTTCCCTTTCGTGAAGGGAGTGAATAACATTAGGGAAAGCATATTTCTTTCATTACCCTGATTTTTAAGCCCTGTTGTTAGTGTTATTATAGACTGCCATCTTACTTCTCAGTTTAATTCATGACACTGGTAATTTGATAAGGACTCAGCAAAATTTTTATCCCTTAAACTGACTTCTCAAAGCTCTTCAGCTCTGAGCTAACAGGACCGGTTCAGTCGTGGCTGTCATTCCCCCAGGTGTCCTATATGATACCCACAAACTCGAAACCAGCTCTTTTCAAGCTAGCCTGTTGAACAGCTTGAGGCTATAACAAATTCACTGTGCGCTAAGAAGAACTACATATAGCACTCCACAGTTCATTATCAAGCTCTATCCTGTACAGTCCCTCAGCTGCACTAAATCAGTATATTTGCATAGGTTTATGAACGTGCATGGTATTTTTCTTTCCTAACATTGCTAAGTACAGCTGAACTAACTAACCATTTTCCAATAAAACAGTATGGGAGCTTTCGTTGATACTATTTCTGGCTCAGCGATTGTTCAAGGGATGTGTGTTGCAGTTTCTCCACCGGTCACCATAGGCTTTGGCTTTCCCAGTCAATGTATGTTTTTTTCAGAGAAGGCAGCAGCAGGGTTGTCATTTATTTTCTGCAAGCTGTATTAAAGAGAAAGAATCTATATAGCGATCGATTATTTAAAAGCAAATAGCACTGAACAAACTTCAGTTAAAGGAGTTAATGGAATTCACACTCTTACTCAGATTATATTGGGTGATTCTTTCCTGTGGTGTTGGCCAGCAAAAAAAATATCTCCCATAGTATTTAAATGTCACTTGATTTCTAATTTGAGGACTTAATTCTAGATCAAAGACCCAGTTTTCCAATTTAGATTTTTATACAAAAAAGCTTTTTTGTTAGCTTATTTGTATAAGCTTGGGAGCAGAGAAAATCTTCCATTCAGTTTTTTTTAACCAAAAATGTATAGCAAGTTTCAATATTGCGTGAGTATTTACAAATAGATGCTTCTTTTCCTTGTCCTTCTGCCTAAAATCAAGTTCTCTAGTCCAAATTCTGAAGAGCCATGGTGTACTATTCCTTCACTAGGGCATTTTCTTTTTACCGGTACATTGATGCTCAAAATCAAATGCTATTTTTCAGGAAATATCTTCTAGAAATGAAGTGGAGAAGTTATATTATAACAAAATAGTGGCTATTACTTTCTCCAACAGTATATACATTTTGGGTTCCCCATTTCTGATCTGCGTCATGCACAGAAGACATGCTCTCTTGGAGTTTAAAACCAGATAGCTAACTTCAGAGCCAGAAGCCATACAAAATTTGTCTTCTTAGTACATAGAATATTTTTCTGTTAAAAGTAACGAAATGTGGTGGCGTTTAATAAACCTCACATTGTGAGAATGAAGCTTAGAAAAACATCTCTTACACTTGCAGTTCTATGAACGTTCTAAATGAGGTTCAAAGAAAAGTCTCATGTACTCAGGAGACCCTTATGCACATACCTTACCGTCTGTGAAATGCAATGGGAAGCTCCCGGCTGGGAATCAGTGTTCCTGAATGGAGTGTTTCTACTGGTTTGTTGTCAGTCGCTACAATTTGGTATTTGCGAATGAGCTGAAACACAAACATTCCAGTTAGCATTCTTTGCCTTCTAGATCTTCTGATCAGGTTCGGTGTTGAATAACCAGACATTGCATACAGAATGCCATTTTAGAGTATTTACCCAGCAAACGGCCAAGTGAAGCTGTAGCTCTGCTAAGCGGCGCCCAATGCACATCCTCTTCCCAATGCCAAATGGAACATGAGAAAAAGGATTTATTAAGTTCTTCTGAAACCAGCGCTCTGGTTTAAACTGAGTCCAGCCATTAAAGTATTCTTCATTGCAACCCAGGGCATAGCTATTTATCATTAGTACAGTCTATAAACAAAGCAATAGAGAGAGTCTTGTTACAAATTGGCTTAGAGCTACCAAGTGAATCAGCTTTTTAATGGAAAAAAATAATGCAACAGTAAAGGCGAGGCAGTTTCCTCAGAAGATATCATGTAATTCTCTAAAGATTAATGCAAACACAGAAAAGGTCATAGTTTCCTCAGAAAAACATTGGGAAGTTTGAAAAAGTTTTTTGAAATAGCACACCAAAATATTCCTGTCTAAATCCAACAGCAGTGCAGGCAGGTATCATTTTCCAGTTTATGGGAATTCTTGGTGTGAATTTCTCATTCCTTATCCTGGGACTCATCCTTTGGCAAAGTCATTTTGAGAATGAAATATGACCAACTTCAGTGGCTTACAGGACAGTTAATCGACGACAAAATATTCTAATAAGCTAAATTAATTGACTTACCCCTTTGGGCAGTACATAATCTCCCAGAACCATTTCTGTGTCGATGGTGCGAGTGGTAAATGGCACCGAGGGTGTTAATCTGCAATGAAAGAAACAAAATGGGTTATAATTCCAGCATTTTTTTCTTCCTCTATCTATCATAGTTTACCCTAAACAACAAGGTGAACAAAGTTTTATATGCTAGAAAATTCTTTCTCCCTAGTACACAGTAGCTGGTAAAAAACTCTGTGATCATTTTGCTTTTTGCAAATTATTTGAGAGTTTTACCTCATGGATTCTTTCAGACATGCTTTTAGGTAAGGCATATTCTTCAAATTCTCAGCACTTGGACTCTCATTAGCAGCCAAAACACTCTGTATTTCCTGGAAAAGCTTCTGCTGAACATGTGGATTGCGTGAAATGTTATACAAAGCCCACAGTAAACTATTGGCTGTCTGAAACAAACCAAAAAGAAATGTAAGACCTCCATTTTTGGTGATGAAAACAAGATGTTGCCAAAAGCAACATTTACAGCTGGTCACTGCCTTACGGTATTTTGTAAACCTAAGGGATTATGTGCCACCCCAGTTCTCTAGGAGTAAAGAACAGAAGAAATAATCTAGCGATTTCAGGTAAAAATCACTTGCATTTAGCCCACCGAAGCAACTACAGGATTAGCTCACGCTCAGATATTACGGAAGAAAGCAGGGAGTTGGAAGGATGCTAATTTTAACAAGCTCTCGGAAAGTCAGGTTTACCGTTTCAACTCCGGCAATCTGGAGCTCGGCAATGGCAGCGTACAGCTCCTTCTTGGAAAGTTGTCCTCCAGAATAGATGTCACACAGGAAATCATCCTGAGGGTTTGCAGAGTGTTTTTCCAGCCGACAGTCAATTGAGTGCTTGGCTGGGGAGGGAGAAGCAGGAGATAATTAATGGAAAATCACTAAAGATACTATAAAAATAAAAGCAAAAATACATCTTAGATGCAGGATTTTGAAAGAGGATACCAAGCTGTGCTCTTTTTTCAAGCAATGAGCATTATACTGAGTAAATAATGGTATTTTCACTCTTTAAACAAAGAACTCAGTCACAAAAATAACTTCTGAACAGAAAAAGCTCCTGCAAACCATTTGGAATTCTGCTTTTTTAAATTAGGAACGGAAATCAGTGATGTGTTGAGTGAAATATTTAGCAAACAGAAATACAAGCGTGTAAAATTTATTAGGTTGAATTTTCAAAGGGGATCAAGGTGTTAAAAATATCAAAGAGACTTAGCACTCAGACTCCCTGAGGGAAAATTTAAGCCTTTGATTTACTAAGAGAAGGCAAAAATAGATGTCAAATTTCTACATGCTTTTTTTTTTTTAATATAGAGAACTAGATTTTGCCCACCCTTTCTCATGAATATCCCAGTTGTTAAGTCCAGTTCCTAGTAAGGAGCTTTTCATGTCATGTGAGGGTGTCAGACTGGTTTTCCTGAACAAAACTGGTTTAAAGTGTCTTTCCTGAAACCCATAAAATAAGAAGCAATACAGTAAGTGCATGTGTGGCTGGCATGACCAAAACTCCTGAAGTATCAAGTACTCAAATACCTAAGAAAAATATATCACTTAGCATTACAATCATCCAAGTGCCAAATCTTTGTTAATCTTTAGCTATAACTGTCCCTGTCTAGCAAAATATTGAAAAATATAAACTTAACTTCGTATGTGGAGTTAAGAGTAATTTCTGTAACCTTGAAGGCCAATTCACCTTAAATAGACAGAAAATGTTGCCAAAAAGCCAAATTGTACCTTATGATTTAAATTCCTTCTGTTTTTAAAATTTAGGACTATATTCCAGGTTGTTCAGAAAACCTGTCATTTCTTTTTTTAGCAAACAGGCTTTTGTTGCATATAAAATTCTTGTTTCTCAAGAAAATAACTCCCTTTGAGGTCCCTCTGAGGGAGGTCCCTTTTCTCACTCGTATACTTTGCCTTCAAAGAGATTATACACTTTCTAGCTATTTACTTTTATGACAGATTAAAGTGGACTCATGACGTTGCTGGCTTCCAAATTTCTGGGGCTTCCCTGGGAATGGGGTATTGCCCCACAACCAGAGCTAAGTGTTAGTCATAAGAGAAGAGTGCTCCTATGCTTGGAATAGGTTTGTGGTTAGCTGCAGCAAAGGTGTCTCAATCTGTGCTGGAGGCAGCAATTAGCAGCAGCGTAGGGCAGTAGCAAGTATGAAGAAAGATAATTCCACCAAGTAGGACACAGAGCAGAAGGGTAAGGAGAGAAATCATGTCAAAAGAAATAACCTGTTTTGAATATATCATCCCATGCTTTAGTATGAGCTTGCCAGACTTTTGTGTTCAGACCCTTATGAAGTTCAACGGGGGTCACCATCATCATTCCAAAAGTAGCCATCATCTGCGGTGGAGAGTTTTTGAAATCTTTCTTTAATCTATGTACTTGCAGTCTGTGATCAAAATTAAGACTGTAAAGTAGGAGGTGATTTTCAGGAAGTCAAGATTCTGGCCAGAAAGGATGGGTCTCAAACTACTTAGACTGTATCCACCTAAAAATTAGGGACAGCCAGTGGAGGATAGAAGGCTTCTCTAGTGGGTGATTCATCCTATCTATTTTAGGCACCTGTTTTAAAATGGGACAAGCCACCCTTTGGCAGCGCCTCTCTTCCCTGACAACAGATGGAGCTAAAAAACTAGGCTAGGCTAGATGCCTATCTTTTAAATGGCTAAAATTAGGCAGATACGTATCACTGGAGCCCAAGTTGCAGCAAGATGCACAGCAGGTGTGCTTGCAGGAATGACTAACCTCCAGATCCAGTGTATTTGCACAGTCCCACGCAACTCCAAGTCCCACCCAACTAATAGCAGCGTTGCACAACAGGTGCCTCAAAGGGAGAGGAAAGTTAACCAACCAACCTGACAACTCTATTTCCAGGACTACCCTGATGTCCATGCAGCATTTTTCCCCTACAGACTGAGGCATTTCATAAGTGGGGCAGTCAGATGGTCAGTACTAGCATTGCACATGTAAGTGTCGCCTTGGATGTGCAAGGCTGCCAATACACATGTAGCACAGAAGCTTGAGCTTCTTTTTTCAGGTGACCCATTTAAATTGGTCCCCTCTCATTAGTAGTAAGGGTAGAAATTCACTACACCCCCGGTAAAGATTCTTCCATACCGTTTTTACAGCTTTGATGAAGTTTAAACTTTCTTCTTCTACATCCTGCTGTAGGAGACCAAACCTCTTTCCATACAGCACCAGGCAGATACCTGTTGTTAAACAATATTATCATTAAATAATATCAACAAAAGGGTGCACGGTGTCCCCCATTTATTGTCAAGGAATGGCTTGGATCATCCTTCTGAAGAATGGGTCTCTGTTCTATGATACACATCTGTGAGAGCAGCACTTCAAAACACGTTCTGCACGCTTGCCTCAGACCCGGGTGGCGGTATATCTAGCTAAGATGCCCTTACAGTAGCACTCTCTTCACAAATAAGAATCACTACCCATCCCCTCACGAGCAGCAGATCATTCTGTCAAGCAGGGCTGGCATATTTGGCAAGTCAGTTATTCGGCAAAACTGCTGAAGAGAACTGAGTTGCAGGAAAACGGGACCTGAAGAGGCCATCAAGTCCAGCACTTTGCACAGCCAGAAACCACTTGCAAACACTGGCAGCATCCCACACTCCACCAGCTTCCACCTCTCTCCATTTGCTCTTTTTCTTTTTTTTTCCCCTCAAAGCTATCACTCCCTATTTCTCCCTTTCCAAAAGCAGCCATCGCCGCTACAGTGGGGGGAAAAAAAAAAAAAAAGTAAAACATTTTCAAGAACTCAGTACACAGGTTGCTGAGATGAGCCAGCCAAGAGCAGACGGGTCTGGCAGAGCTCGTTCAGTTACGCGCTACACCCGACCATCCCTCCTTGTGGGAACCACTGATGCAGTTTCTTCTGCCCTAAGTCATTCCTGGCAGATGGTTCCTTACTGTACTCTGAAAGGTTTCTAAAGATGGAGGCTCCTGTCTTGGTAACTTATTCCAGCGCTTCTCAATCCCAATGTAAACATTTTAAATGGGATTTTCCAACCCTTGTCTACAATGAATACTTGTTCACTGTTCCTGGATCATTTCATTGACCTTGTGCTGCTACTAAATAACAATTATCAGATGGACAAAAATGGTCACGTGCTATCTGATCCCACTCTAGATAAATGCACTGTGATTCCCCCAGGTTTTGGATTTATAAATCACTATTAATGTTTGATTTTTTTTTACAAGCCACATAGATAACCTGACAGAATTGAAGAGTTTGTACAGATGCTGATGAATTCTGAATGTGCACCAATGGTCCCTTGGCTTTTCTGCAACCCACTTTCCATGATATTGTAGCTGATAGTTTGGAAATAATCAGCCTACACTGTCACCACTGATTGTACTTTAACTGAAATACCACGGCAGATGGAAAACGCATACCATTCTCAGGCAAAAACCAACTTACTTTCAAATGACCATTTGTTGAATTCTGAATAGACATCCTCTATTTGTCCTTTGTGGTTACAAATATCATCTATTCTGTGCATGAAGTCCTCCAGGACCTAAGTGGTGGAGAGAAGAGAGAAAAGAAAGGCATAAAATGACATCAACTAATAAAAATCCTGTGTAATTTAACATTTCAACTGTCTTTTAAATAGGTAACAATCTCACATAAGAGAGGAACGCTTCTGTTCTTTGAACAAGATTCAATTTCCCCCTGTGTTAACGTATGTTTGGATTTTACACGACTCTCTCGCTATTACTGCTTGTACTTTGATGAACTGAGCTTTCCTCCACAGGGATGAAATGCTTCAGTCTGACACTGGGATAATACTGGAGTTTCACAATAAAGAGGATTAGGCTGTTTATCACAGATGCTCCTCACATTCAATGATGAATGCAGAGGTTGAGGAGGGAGGTGTTCCCTGACAGGAGGAACATAAGGATGAAGCAGTAAAGGCAAAAAAACCCCACTGAATGCAAGAAAAGTAAGCAAAAACTCTGTTTGCAGGACCCCGTATCATTGTGGAATCATCCTACTGTTCTGCAGAGACAGACAATCTCACCTACAGGCTTTTGTGTGGTCTCACTTTTGGTAAGACCCTGATAATCAGGCTGTACTTACTATTCCCTGAACGATTTCAGAGTACTAACTCACAGTTTTACCGCTGTAGAGCAGATCAACAGCTCTCCAGGTAAACCTGGGATCACTTGATCTGCTTTTATTTCCCAGGTTTCCAGGGGAGTAGGGAGAGAGAAAGAATTTCTCAAAGCGCAGTACCTCATTGATTGTGGCGTCCAGTTTCGCAACTTCCCTGGGTTTCATTAATTTCTTTTGAAAGGCACTTCTTACCCTCTGCCAGTCCTTTCCTTCCCTAGAGTGAATTAAAAACAGCGAGGCTGAAAACAGAAAGGCTTAAAGAGGAAAGCAAGCAGACAAATCCCCAAGCCCGCGCCGTCTGCGACAAGGCATCGCCAGGCGCCTTCCCCGCACCGACGGGTGCAGCCTCGAGGCCGCAGCCCCATCCCGGGGGATTCGGAATGAAACCCGCTCCGGCCGGCGGCTCCGGGCGCAGCCAGCCCGCGGCACCGCCGGAGCGAAGCCCGGGGAGGGCTCTGTGGTCCCCGCGGCGCCGGGCGCGGCAGGTTGGGGGGCGGCGGCCGCCCGCCCGCAGCATCCCCCGGGCACCTCGGAGACCCTCGCCCGCCTCGCAGGGAGCGACCGCTCCCCCCCTCCCCCCCCCCCCGCCCCGCACCTCCCCAGGGCCGCCCGGGTGCTGCAGGGGCCACTTACAGGATCAGCAGCCCGTAGCCCTCGTCGCGATAGTCCCGATAGGCTTTCCAGGGCTTGATCTCCAGGCGCTGGGGGCAGGCGCTCTCCCGGCGGTACAGGGCTTCCAGGAGGCAGGGGGCTGCGATGTGCACCGAGTCGAAAGCCCCCAGCTTCATGCGGAAAATCTTGCCAAACCTCCTGTGGTACTCGGCCTGGGGGTGCAGAAGAAACCGACCCCCCCCCGGTGAGTGCGAGGCGCTCCCCGCCCGCCCCGCCGCCGCAGCATCCCCATCCCTCCGCCCGCCTCACCAGCGTCTCATGCTGCCGCTTGAGCCCCCCCTTCCAGAGGACGTCGGGCAGGCTGCCCATCAGCGGCCAGCTGGGGGGGCCGGGCAGGGCGGCCAGGGGGTGCCCGCGGGCCCGCGGAGCGGGGGTCGCCGCCGGCCGCAGGGCGCAGAGGGAGGAGGCGAGCAGCGGCTGCGCGGGGGCTCCGCGCCCGGCCAGCCTCATCGCGGCGCGGCCGCAGGTGAGGGCGGGGCGCCGGGGGAAGATGCTGCAGCCTCCCATGACCGCGGCGACAGGCACCCGCCCGCATATATGTATATATATAGCAGCCGGGAGGCTCGCTGGACTTTCATCGGGGGCCAATGGGAGCCCTGGGTGGGGTGAGGTGGGGCCGGCTGGCCCGGCCCGGCCCGGCCCGGCCCGGGGAGGCTGCGGGGCAAGCGGTTCATGAAAGGGTTCAGGCGAGGCAGGAGGGCACCGCGCCAGCACCGGCCGCGCCTCCCTCCGCGCCTCCGTCCGCCGAGCCTCCCGGGGGCTGCGGCGGCCCCGGGCCCCGGCCCCGCCGCTCGCGGAGCCTCCCGGGGGCTGCGGCGGCCCCGGGCCCCGCGGCGCCGGCGGCGGGCGGGAGGCAGGAGGCGGCCAGCGCTGCAGGTAGCGGCACCCGCTCCCTGGAGAAGCTGCCTGGCGTTCGTGCGAACGGTCTCATAAAGCTATTCCCCTCTCTCTCTCTCTTTTTTTTTTCCCCCTTTACATTCGGCTTTTTAGCGGGGCGCATCCGCAGGAAGCTTGGGGGGGGGGGGGGGTTTGTGGTGTTCATCCCGCAATGCACAGGTGGCTGAATAGTTCAGTCTTCCTTCAGTATTTGCACTTTGAAATGATGGAATAAAAAATGCAGGGAGCTGAGGAATAACAGGTTTTGGTGGGTGGACTGCTCTTACCCTATCTGGCTGACTAACTACCTATTTATGAAAAGGGCATGTGAGTGCACCATCTGAGAAGGCAAATTCCATTCACTGTTAGTGTTGGCAGCCTTGAAATTCTGACAAAAATCCTGCCATGAGTCTTTTAATCGGAAACTGCACAGTAACCCCCAGAGCAAGCCGAAGGTTCTCAGGCGAAGTGAAGGCAGCAGGGGGGCTAGCACAGATAAAGCAGCTCGGGTCACCTGGGTGCTTAGCTCTGTCCTTTCCTTGCAGAAGTCAGAGAGGCTGTGGATCTCACTGCAAGACAAAGAGCTACCTGTACACCAGAGGATTTCCGGGAAAGACAGGAATGCTATAGTGAGGACTTGATTTTCTCCCACCCCACGCTAGCTTTTTTCATCTTTCCCAAGTTGTGTTTTGTGACTCAGCTCTTAATCCCCTTTATTTAAGTGTCTGACAGTAAGATGCAGAGCGTGCAGATAGCTGGGTGTGTTAGACAAGGGACAAGCAGAAGATGGGTTTGACACGGAACCCGAGACCCATAAAGGCACATGTCTTAAAGTCAAATTAAGAACAATAAAAAGACCAAGGTCACAGTGATGAATACAGAGAAAAAACACACAAAAGCATGATACTTCTCTGCAGACCCTGATTTTTGTGTGTCCTTCCCAATCCTGCCCCTCTATTTCAGTGCTTTTTCCTCTATGGGACCACACTATGTGGGCCACAAGATCAGAGCACTTTCTAGGCGGGCTTTAAAATGAAAGCTGGTTCAAAGGTTTGCAAATTTTTTTTAGGGAAACACCACAACGAGGTGAGATTCTTGTGATTTGTTTTCTTTGAACCGGTTCTACTGAAAACACATCTTGCTGTCCTTGTAGACTGAGTGCAGTTCGGGCTTCGTTCAATGATAAGTTCTTCTGAGAAACCAGACAAGAAGAGACAATTTGTGTGCTCTGTGGACACCTGTCTATTTAAAGAATCAAAATGAACTCATTTGAAGGGTCACAGCTTAGTGCCTGTGAAACGACCTCTTTAGAAGAGTCTGGAATAGGCAAGTCAAGACTAAACTGGGCACAGGTCAATTTTTCCATGTTCGTCGCCGCTATGGGAAGGAAGCCACCCTGTTAATACGAAATCTTCACTATTAAGCTGTTTTTAAATTACAGAATGGAAAAGGTTTTATTTAACTTCTGTGGTCGTGATGTAACTCCCTGGCAGGGAAGCTTGTATATTTGCAGCTCAGCTAGGCCTGGAGCTGAGAGAGCTAATGATTGCCTCAATTTCTGGTAAACAGCAGTTCTAAGGGCACTTTCAGCCTTCGCTTCTTCCTCCCCTCCCTTTTAAGACATCTCAAAAACAAGCCTTTAATTTTCAGCAGGATCTTTTCTTCTGACCTTTAGAACATATCAAGGGTTATCTTAAAACGACACTAGTTACAGGGTTCTTGAACTGAATTTTGGGGGCACATCCTCACAAGGAGTCTCACTTCACTGGGGCACCTGTAACAGCGAAGATGTCACCATCGTCCCACAGATGTCTATCCACAAGACTTCCCAATATTTTCTAGTAATTGTAACAGCTAATGACAACAGTGAGTGAAAAGCCCTCTTCTACACTATGGCAAGGAGCATTTTTAGGTTAAAGACCAGGAAATATCTGATGATCAAAACTAAATGGGTTATGATACATATTCTTCTAAGCTTCTCTTTTGCTACAGAAAAAAATGGGGTTTGATTTCTGTAGTCTCAGATGTTCCTTGAAAAATGATCTGCCAGTGGGATGCTTCCGTGAAGATCTCCCAGGGACTGCCGCAGAAATATTTGATCAGTACCTAAAGTCCAAGTTTTAGAGCTGCTTCCTAAGTTGAAGTAATTGCTGGTCCTACCTCTTGGGAAACAATAGTAACATATTCTTTAAATAAAGCTTGGAAATCCCATCAAGCTAAGAACTCCTCAGCAGGACTTATAGACTGAGGTGTGACTGGAAATCTCATTGAAACACAACAGCTGAACTTCCAGTGTATTGCAAAATGTACCAAAAGCCCTGAGCTCATGCGAAGTGAACTGCTTTTCATATAGCGCATTCCAAATACACTAAATATTACCAAAATAACTCCTCAGCGGGAAAGAGCTTTAGACTAGCAGAGGATTTTCTTTCTTAAAACCTGTAATTCCAGAAGGTTTGTTTTGTGATGTATTACAGAATTCCTCTCGCTTGACCTCTACTCTTTCTCCTTGTTGGAAAAAGCTTTTTGCTATTTTGGGCCTAACATGCTTTTGACATCTCCTGCACTTTCTAAAATGCTGCAATGTAAAAGTGCCACAGGAGAATGGATGGGCTACTGTTGTGGTTTAACCTGGCTGGCACCACGCAGCCACTCACTCACCCCCCCCACAATGGGATGGGGGAGAGAATCAGAGGAGTAAAAGTGAGAAAACTCTGGGTTGAGACAAAGACAGTTTAATACGGAAAGCAAAAGCCGCGTACGCAAGCAAAGCAAAGAATTAATTCACCGCTTCCCATGGGCAGGCGGATGTCAGCCACCTCCAGGAAAGCAGGGCTCTATCATGCGTAATGGTGACTTGGGAAGATAAACACCATCACTCCGAATGTCTGCCCCCTTCCTTCTTCTTCCCCCAGCTTATATACTGAGCATAATGTCAGATGGTATGGAATAGCCCTTTGGTCATTTTGGGTCAGCTGTCCTGGCCATGTCCCCTGCCAGCTTCTCGTGCACCTGGCAGAGCTGAGAGCTGAGAAGTCCTCAGCCAGTCTAAGCACTACCCAGCAACAACCAAAACATCAGTGTGTTATCAACATTCTTCTAGTACTAAATCCAAAACACAGCACCACACCAGCTACTAGGAAGAAAATTAACTCTGTCCCAGCAGAAACCAGGACAGCTACACCAGGCAAATCTGCCACAGGCAAGGTATTTCATGATGCTGGGCAAGACAAACTGAAGGCAACTTGTAAACTCTAGTGTCAAAACTAGAAGTTGTTATTCCAGGTTTTTGCTCATGTTTGTTTATACACTTCTAATTCCATGTCTCTTTCCAGATGAGGATCTTAGAGTTTTGTAAATATTGGTGAATTAAGCCTCAGCTTAGGAAATGGGAAAGTACAGTAATTCCCATTCTACAGAAGAGAAACTGAAATGTATTTGAAAAGTGAGATCTGAAAGTTGTTATATAGACCCTGTAAAATGAAAGCAAAAGAAATCTTTTCTACATTTTTACTGAAACACTGGTTTTTTAACGATCTCACCGCATACTAGATGACAAGGTGACAGTAGCAGTGTGGAAATAAAGGTCTGCTGAGCAAACTGAGATCAAGGTAATCCTTAAGAGAGGGATCTAGAAAAACAGAAAGGTAGATGAAGAGCTCAAACTCCACCAGCCCAGGAATCTTCTAGCTGGCCATGACCTGTTTGAGACATCTACTTCTGTGATAAACATTGCAACATTCGACTACTGAAGGAGTCTCTAATTAAGTAAGTACACGGTTCAAGAAAATTAAGAAATTTCTTGACTTAATTAAGCATAGTTAATCTTTACTTAAAAAAAAATGTTGAACCATCTTTTCTGTGAATAAATATTTATTATCTGCTTTACATAAAAAAAGCAATGCTCCACACATACTAACTTCATTCTCTAGAGAGGTGAAGCTTACAGGGGGATAAGTCAGGGAGAAAGTGGTGGGCATAGACCAAGATATTGAGGCCCATGACACAATGCCCTGACAGTCAGCTTGGAAATACTCAGGATTTGACTGGCTCTTCCCTTTTCTTCTGATAACCAGAACCACTCTCTGGGCTTTTCCAGTTTCTTGTCTCTTTTAGCAATCTTTACCTCCTTGAGCAGAGAAGAGAGTTGTTGTAGCCAAGGATTTGTGCGTTAGCATGCTGCAAGAATGAGTTACTGTCTCAGGCTGAATTTTTCTCTTTAGACAGAACTGACAGAAGTCCGGAAGCTTTCTTCACCTTCCACACAGCACCGTGGAAGGCACATTTAGTTTAAAAACAAGTAGCAGTTAGGAATCTGTCAGAACATTTCATTTTTCAAAGCATATGGTTCACCTTCAGGAGGTAGGAATTTCACTAGTGGGGATTGTGCCACAGAAGGGGATACTGGAAGCCCTGGTCTCTCTTTACTAGCCTTCAATGCTTCGGGGGAATTCAGAGTGAACTGAACCCCTCGGAACAGCCCAGAAGTACCTATTGGAATCATGATTTTGTGACTGAGCAGTGGATACCTTCATACTAAGCTAGTACAGGACAAGTCCTGTTGCTTCTCTCAGCCTTGTTTCTCCCAGATGTCCATAAGCCATCTTTTTCCTCTTGACACCCATCCTATCCTTCTCTGCTTCGCTATTACTGACAGGCTTAATATACATTCTCACCATATTTTACATTTTTCCCAATGAGTAGGCATGCAATTTAGTTATTTACTTGCAAAAATATTACGTACATTTATGACTGTAAAAATGTAAGTGTCAATTTATTGCTAACATTATGCAAAGAATATCGTGGAGGACACAAAAAGGTATAATGTAAATAGTTTTTTCCTCACTTGAACAGGGTGACTCATCCTCTTTTATGCTGCCTAATGATCCAGGACAGATAAGCACTGTGCCTTTATCTAGCCTTTATTGAAACATTTTAGTTTAGTAGTATCAACAAAAGACTATAATGATATAGATTCCATAAATCACCACTAAACTCCTTTATTTTTTGTGGTGGGTCGTAGTGACTTTAGATGATGTATCTAAGAATCAGGCCAGCTTGCATCCAATTCAGGTTAGACCTGCAGACAGCCCTGTGTAAATACGCAGTAGCTAGATATCTATCTTTATTAACAGATCCTAAAGGCATAGAGGGCAGGAGGGTCCTGGGAAGTATTAGGAGGGACTGTGAAAGATTCCGCCTAAAGGCTAAAGAAGCATTTGAGTGGTCAAGTCATGCCCAAGATTCAGGCCAAAGGAGTCTGTTAAAATTTGCCGTATCACATGGAGACATGGAGTGTTAGATCTCTACACGTAGATCTTCAGGCATCCCAAATCCAAAAGGTACCTAAATTCTGTAAGTATTTTTGTATTTGTTTCCAGCTGTAAAACCCCCTAACAGTTGCATACAGAATGAATGTATGCAGCTATCTGCGTTCTGAGACAGTAATTCTTGGTGATTTTTCCCCACTGGGAAATTAATCTTGATTTTAGCTCTGCTTACAGAAACAGTGTACTCAAGAGCAATCATGTATAATAATTTTTATGTGCAATTATACTTTTAACCTTCTGCTAAGACATTTTACATGTGCAGTTGCCTTGTTCGCATGCAGTTAACATGCAAAACCACTTGTGTTATGGTACTGAAAAATTATGAAAATATTTTCAGTTTTAGTGGTGTTAATAACTCTGCAATGTAAGTAAGTGAGCAAAAATTGTTTGCCAAAGCAAGGAAAGCTTTCAAAAGCAGGAAATGTTGAGTACCCCTTTAATTCAAACAGCACTTGAAATTTAAAATAAATATCTAAGTTTATGAATCGGAAGCTTTTAGTTGTTGTGTGACTGTCTTAATTGTCTGGAAAAATAGCAGTTACACGACTTCTTGAGTGAATTTGCTAAAGCTGGTTATACAAACACTTGAATCAGACTCAAACTCATGCAATTTACTGGATTTGTTGATTAAGCCTGAAATGTTTGCACAGATTACTTTTGGTCTGATGGATGTGTTTCTGCTGAGGTAAAACTGATCTCATACCAAGTCTTTTGCAAGCAAACAGATGCTTGTTCCTTCCCAAAATTTTGAAGGCTTTATTTCTATGAGATGCTACTAGACAGTTTGTTGAAGAAGAGAGAATAACAATATTGATCTTGTACAATTGTCTTACATTTATCTTATAATAATAAATATTTATCTTAGAATAGCTATAAGTAAGAAATTCTTTACAACGAGGGTGGTGAAACACTGGAATGGTTTGCCCAGAGAGGTGGTGGAGGCCTCATCCCTGGAAACATTCAAGGCCAGGTTGGATGGGGCTCTGAGCAACCTGATCTAGTTAGCAGTGTCCCTGCTCACTGCAGGGGGGTTGGACTAGATGACCTCTAGAGGTCCTTTCCAACCCAAAACATTCTGTGATTCTATGATTCTGTGATCTCACTGTTCCTGCACTGACATGTTGTTATAAAATTTCATAAAATGTTAATTGTGTGAATATAGTCTTCCATGTTATTTTTGTATTATACTGTCATAAATTTCTAGAATTAAGGGTTTCAGAGATATTAATATCTGGTACCTAAATTCCCCTGAAATACCAAGCTAATAGATGATGCTCTCATGAGGTTAGCATCTTGAACTCTTGCCAGTATACAAGCAAAAGGTGGTTTAGGAGGTTAACTTATTGACTCAGTAAGTGGTGTCTCCCCCCTTAGCCAGTACAGCACTCGGGGCCACAGCCAGCTGTCATGCCATTTGCTAATGCCTTCCAAACGATACACACCACCACAGCTATGACCATTTGCAAATGTTCAGAGAGGAGGATTGCTAGTTATTAGCATTATAATCACCTTGTGCAGGACTACAGTTTGGTAATAATATCTGGTCTTTCCATTTCCCAGAAAGGGCAAATAAATAGGATATTTTTAATGTTTTTTACTATGCAGCACTGCTGTGTTTCATCCCAGCGAGGGTGTCTTGTCTGTGGAGGTCATCCTTGTCTTTGGCCTTTAGAGTACTTTCTGATGAAAGGTCTAATAGATATGTAAAAGATACTATTAATCCAACAGTACTTCTGAAAAGACACAAAGAGATGAGTTTGAACTTCAACTAGTGACTTGCTGTGAACTGAGTGCATTTTGCTTCTGTTGTCTTCATTAGAGCCATAAGAAAATATGAAAGCTCTCTCTCCCTTTACCATTAGTCAGCCAAAAGGCACTTGGGCTATGCTTCGCTGAACTCAATACCCTCTGGGCCACATCCTGGTTACTCCTATTCATTGCTTTTGAAGGGATTAGAGCGGACTGCATCAGTAGTTCATCAGATAAAGCCCTTGCCTGAAATCCTGCTGTTTATTTCAGTTCAAATGCCTGTCCACAGACCTCTCGGGGGAGAGTTTAGTTTCCTCAGATGCATGACTACTGAATGCAACTATTTCCCTTGGGAAAACATCTAATGTATTTATTGCTCTCTTTGGTAAAGTATCAAATGAGCACATTCTATACCTCCCTGAGGAAAACTCTTCTCCCAAACACCATTGTGATTCTGCCAACACTCCCCTAAGTGTTGGCAGAAAAAAACCAGAGAAAAAAGAAAAACTTGTGCAGATTAGAAAATGCTGAGTAACACTACAGACAGGGCACATTACTGACAGACTTGCTGTTGAGTTTAGAACGAGCCTCCAGATTCAGTGGCAAATAAATCTGTAATGCTTTAAGATGAAAGAATCCAGAAGGTTGATGGTTAAGGAGGTATCAGGACTCTATTCCTCCTTATGTGTATTTTTCAAGAAATACATACCACCTTTTGAAACTCACACTGACAGTGCTGCTCTTAGAAAGGAGATTCTTTCTTTCTGTACAGGTGTAACCAAAGACCTAATTTCAGGTAGTTTGTGAACAGTTCTTACTGAAGATGAACCACAAAAGTAAAAAAACAAGCAAGACTGATGCTGTAGTTGTAGGCCCTGTAGAGAGACTTCCAGTACGGGCCACAAAAAGTTCTTGGTAAACTGAGAGATGTTCCACCACTAGAAACACTTTTGGAACAGGAGGGATTGTGGACTAACAGAAATACATGGCTAATATTTTGGACCCTGGTATATTCCCTGTTGATACTGACGTGCCAAGTAGTGTTGAGGAAGGGCAGGGTTGCAGAGATTGCTCTTACCTTTTATTTTAAATAAAACCAGCATGAGGCAAGAACTGTTCTGCTGGGACAGAACTGTGGGATTATAAAGCACTATGTTTACAGAATATCCTGTCCACAAAGGTGGAGTCAGGTCTTTTACTGTGCTTAACCAGAAAGGGATTTCCCAGCAAAAGGGAATCTCCAGCTTCCATCTTGGGCACAAACAGCCAGAAGAAACTTCCCTTGGCTTCATGGGTCCAGCTGACACTGCAGAACTATCTGCAAAGCACTACATAGAGGGAAAAGAGAAGTTTCCTTCACAGAGGGTGAAGTTTATTGGGATGACTTGCAGAAAGGAGCTAATGCAATTTAGTAACTAATGCTGGATATATATGAACATAGAGCAGGGCTTGAATGATGAAATGGTGATGCTTTTGACTAACAGGAGGGATTTTCTTTCTCTGAAAGAACAAGGTTAGAAATCTAAGAAAATCTGCCTTCCTTTCTTCAGACCACAAAAGAATGAAAAACTAAGGGGGATTTGCCCTATAAATACTGAAGACTTCTATAATTAAGAGCTGGCACGTCTTTTGGGAAAAGAAGAACGTCCTTAAAAGAGGATTTTTTTTCTTCAACCTCCACTCCCCCCGCAATGCTGGTGCAAGAAGGGCAGACACAGGCATTCTGACATAAGGACCTTTATATCACAATAAGTCACATTGAAAATGCCATGCTACTGCTAGCTCTGAAACTACATGATATGGAAGCTGTACCCCTTTAGTATAGAGGCATAATTCAAATAGCACAACTTTGTGTGGCTTTTGCTAATAGCAATCCACTCCATGAAGGCTAAATCTAGATAAACCAACCACTTTGCCTCACATTAAGTTTTCTCCATTTCTAATGTGTCTTGCATTAACAAACATTGTTGATGTGTGGGTGTTTCAAGATGCTCAAAGACTGAGAGAGAGCTCTGTGTAACTTCAGGGAAAAGGGTAAAGAGTTTGGGAATCAAAACAATTCTCACAGCAAAGAGCCTGGGAAGACTCTTTTCCACTGAGCTGTATTGCAAAAGGCTAAGCAAGTAACATGAAATGAAAACGTGAAAAAGAACCACAAAGGAGATGTAAGATGAAGGGTGTGGGCGTTATACACACCATAGAAAAGATCCCACCAAAGTGCAAGGTGAAGTTAACCACCCTTGCAACAACAACGAGGGCCAGTACAAGAAAGAGCAAGTCCTTTTATGCAACTGAAAGAGAAATGAGGTCACCGAGTTCAATGAGTTTATCTTACTCCACCACTAGATGTTTGCACTCGTGCACTGTTTTCACTTTTAGTTCCTTAAGAAAAGTCTACAGTAAGTTACTCTTGGCAACATGCTCAGACCACAAATCTTGCCTGAGCCTGTGGGAGAAAAAGATTTATTTTCAAAGCCTTCAAGTCATCAAATTCTTACGAAATCCACTCCTTTTCTCTTGAAGGAAATTACATTGGCTCGGACCTAACATGTATTATTCAGTTAATCTACCCACGGAAATAACCATGGTTTAGACTATATCCTTTCATAGTGGGATCTTTAAGAAGAGAGAAGATAGCTGACTTAGGGAAGAGTAGGAGAGTGGCCAGAGAGATGAGTTTGTTCTCTGAGAAAAAGAGAGACTTAGAATTAGGATTATGTTTTTACATAAGTTAACAATGACATCATTCTCCAGGGAGAACTTTTGTGATTAATTTTTTCCCTCAATGGGAAACAAGTCAAAATTATGCACCAAAATAAAATATAACAGTCAGCCTGAGGGCCAGTCAAAGTATTTTCTTTTCTATCCTGTTTTTTGTACTAGTTTGTAACAGGAGTTTTGAAATGAGCAGTCATTCTGAACTGAAAACACCAGAACTTTTTCACTCAGTAAATATCCATTATAGAATATTTTCATAGTTCTGAATTTTTTTCCCTCAACTAATTTTAAAGCTAGAAACCTGCTGCAATCTTTCCCACAAGTAGTTGTGACTTTGTTACATTTATTCAGAAAAAAGCAGTTACTGAAAGAGAGCTCCCAAGCCAGCTCTACTACAAAATGAAGCTGAACACCATTGGTGTAAACTCCATCTCCATAAGTAATAAAGCAGGAACCCAAATTTTTCAGTTTCACAGGCTGTAGGGCTGCTATGCTGTTTCCATCTATGATGGACAAAATCAAGGCTGAGAGAGAATGGTGTTAGAATATGTGCTAAGACTTGGATGGAGCATGCCATATTGCAGCTCTTCCTAATAAGACCTAATTGCAGGAAATTAATAGGAAACTTTTAAAACATATACCAATTCTTCTGTTGGGTATTGTCTTCTATTGTTCTCCACTGATCCCCTTTGGAATGGACTTCTATGAGCTATCATGGAGCAAGGATTCCCCTGCAGCTGCAGGACTGGATCCTCCTTCAGCAACAAGGGGTTCTAACAAAAGCAAACACTAGCACCCTGTTCCTATATTTTTCATTAAAATGGCTATTGGATAACACACAGACTTATTTGTGGTTCAGGTATTAGGCGGGGGGTGGGAGATGTGAATTTGAATGCCATCAGACAGCAGGGAAGTGTACATCAGCCTCCCATATCATGAGTAAGTGTTTGAAGAACAAGCCCCTTGCAGGCAGTCGGGGTATTAGGCTTTTTCAAGCATAGCTTGAGAAAGAAAAGTTGGAAATTTTGCCTTCAGGAAATGTTTTTGATCTTTGGACTCCAAACTAGTGGAGGTGATTCTCAGCGGCTCTGAGAAAAGGTTCAGCAGTTTGGCTGCCTGGAAATGAATGTGCTGACCCTAGACAGCTCCTTGGTCACAGCACTGTCTGGTTTTCTTTCTGGAGATCCAAACTCTCCCCAGGCACTCCTCAGTGAGCTGCAGACTCTAACCCAGCTTTCCAAATTCCTTTCCAAAGCTTTAAATGTACACCAACCAGGGCCCTGGACGCTCTGCACCCAGGTACTTTATTTGGGTCTAACTCTAATGACTTTTAGCTGCAGCTCACAGGAGGGCATAGCAGGAAGATGAATCAGAGCAAAACACCTGAAGATGTTTTCAAACACCTTTCTGAACCTTACACTGCAGGCTTGTTGCCATGCCCACCTGACACCAGCGCAACAGCATATCACTCGGGAATCTTTGTAGCTGAGGTGTATTTAAATTTTTGAAAGCTCACGGGTACTGGAGGTGCTGATCATTCTTCAAGGTCTTGGCAGACCCAAGCAGGAGCTGGTCACAGTCTCAAGGAGTCTTGGCCGCTGTTGCCAGCAGCAGTGGCTGGGCCAGCCTCTGCCAGTGCGAATGCCTTCAGAAACCCTGTCAGTTTTGAGCCCTGCTGTCCTTTAACATCCGCCTGTGCCCATCCACCAAGGCCCCAGGCCCTTGGATCACGGGCCATGTACCCCCTGCAGCTGAGCGTCAGGAACGCGCAGTACCAGGCCTCTCCCCCGCAGTTGTGAAATATTACGATGACCTGGTTTGGGTTTTTTATTTGTTTTTTTGTAGCTGTGCAAAGCTAAATAAATTTAAGCATGTGGAGGCAATTATGCAGCATAAATGTCAGCTATCCCTGTTTCTGTTTAGAAGCTGTCAACCGCCCTTTTCAGAACAATATTTACTTTTGCTTAAAAAGTCCCTCCACAATGATTTGAACTTGAAGGCCTCTTCCACCTCCGTTTCCAGAAAGGCGGCTGGTTTGGCTGGCGAGGGCTGGGGCCAGCTCGGAGGAGTCCCTGGCCCCGGCCTCAGGCTGGGCACGGCCGGCCCGCCCGCCCCCTGCTCCCCGGCCAGGGACCGTCCTCCCTCGGGAGGCGCCTCGTACCCCGCCCTGCCGCCGCCACACCAGGCCGGGCCCTCACTGCGCCCGGGGGCTTCTGGCGTCAGTGCCCAGAGGGCGGGAAGCCGAAGCCGAAGCCGAAGCCGAAGCCGAAGCCGAAGCCGAAGCCGAAGCCGAAGCCGAAGCCGAAGCCGAAGCCGAAGCCGAAGCCGAAGCGCCGGCCCCGTCTCATGGCGCCACCTGGCGGCAGCGCTGGCAGGCCGCAGCCGCAGCCCTCTGGTCTGGCGGCGGAGGGGAGGAGTCAGGGCTCTTCTCCTTTAAACGGGTCGTACCAAGTACTGCAGGGTGAGGTTTATCATGTGCTCTGTGGCGCCCCCGGGCAGCCCGTCGGGCTGGGGCCGGTGAGGAGAGAAGAGAAGAAGCCCCGAGACGCGCAGGGTTTTCGTCGCCGTCGCCGGGCGCTTTCCCTCGTTTTCCTATGACCCCAGCTCCTCCTCTGTGGGGAGGGTGAATAGTTCAGTCCTACCAACATGGCCGCCACCATGAAGAAAGCGGTGAGTGTGGGAGGAGGGCACGGAGGGGTTTTTTTCTTCCTTTCCTGGCCTCTCCCTCCACCTTGGGCTCCCCCCGGGGAGGGCGCAGCTCCTCCGTTCCCTCCCGGGGCGGGGGTCCAGGCCCTCTGGCCGTGGGGGGCCGTCGTCTCTCGTGCCGGGGCGGCGCGGCCATGTCGCCTCAGCGCTGTCTCCCGCCGCCTCCAGCCCCTCGCTCCGGCTCCCCGGAGGTGCCTCCCTGAGCGCCCGCTCCCCGTTCACGCAGCCCCCCGGGCGGCCGCCCTGTGCGAGGCCGGGGGGCGGGCGATCCCTGTCCCTAGGCTGCTGCCGCGTCAGGCCCGCTCGGGGTTAGGCCCTGCCGAAAACACCCCGGGTCGCTTGTCGGTGGATCAGGGCCTTGGTGTTGTTATCGCGGCCATGTGGAAATCGCTTGTCATGCCCTACGGATTTGGTTACGGGGGCTGTGCTGGTGGGGTTTTTTGCAAACTGGCAAAAGCTCCTTCTGCACAAACAGCCCGTGAAGGGAGGCCCCCCACCCGCGTTCTCCTTGCCGCCACCTCGCCGGTCCGTCGGGGAGGTTCAGCGTGAGCTCGGCGGGTTTAAAATCTCCTGTAGCATATCGTAGCTAATCAGCATAAAATGATGTTGCTGACAGATTACATTGCCATGTTACGCTGCACCCTGCAGCGATCTTGGAGCAGAGGTGTCCGGTTCAAGTGTTAGTGCTGCCGAGGAAACAACCTTTGGCATTAGGAGACCGCGGATAGCTGGTGTTGGAGTTGGATGGTACTAGGGCTTCTGCCCAGCTAAATGCGGGTATTGCTGATGCCCTTGAGGAGACGTTTTAAGGAATGAAGTGTGTAAGCAGAATGTAGTGGCTGTAAGACTTTTTTTCAGAAGCTTTGTAGGAGTCACCTCATAGTGAGATTCAAGTTCATGTAAGAAATGAAGTTTTCATGTTGACCTCTCCTCCTTGCAGGCTGCAGAAGATGTCAACGTTACTTTTGAAGATCAACAGAAAATTAACAAGTTTGCGAGAAATACTAGCAGGATCACAGAGCTGAAAGAAGAAATAGAAGTGAAAAAGGTATATTTTCTTCAAATATCACTTATTCTTCCTTGCTCTGAAATAATTTTCAGCTGTAACACGGGAAATAGGGGCTGTGGATTACTGTAAGTAATGCTTTTGTTCTAATATGGGGTTTCTGATACTTTGAAAATAGAGAACATTAAAGTGGAAAAAGAAGTTGTGAGAAATGAAGGCCACTAGTGTATTTCTGTATGCAGTTCTTAGAACTCCTTAGTTGTTATATATGAAGTATTGTCTATATATAATGGCTGTTCGTAGTATTCTCAACATTTCCTGCCTGAGATTGTTCATACTTACTTTTTCTTGAACCAGCAGGGCAGTTGTTTGTTACATTCTCTTTTGATGTGTTGACGGAGTTTGTCATTCTGAGTCCGGAGGTTTTGTTTTGGTAGGCTGAAGAGGATAGATTGTTCTAGTTTTCTTCAACATCACTTTTCTTCAACATCAGTCATAGCACTTCCAAAGACGTTTTACTGAGTTCTTTAAAAAAGCTAGTACTGTCACAAAATGCTTTCTGTAATTACTTTGCCTGACACATATATTGTAAAAATGCTGCCTTTTTATGTTGATGTTCCATTGATGGCTTAAGGTGCTCGGACTCTTAAGCCATTCTACTTTTGCAATAAAGTAATTAACATTTATTGTCTTATTCATTAATTTTTTCTGTTCTCTAGCTAAATTTAAAAAAATCCTGTGAGAGTATTAGATATTAGTGAAATTTAAATCTGCTGTATTTCCTTTGTCTAGACAGTTAATTATGCTTTTAATGACAGATAATGAGTATTGACTAGAAATTTCTACTGTTGCAGCTTCACTGAGTTTAATACTTATGCTAAATTACAGCTCTGGAACTTTCTATTAAACATTTTGATACCATGCTGGCACGTAGGATTTTTGCCTAAAATGCAGACTCACAGAGTTCATTATTCAGCTGATACTGTGACAATGTATCTGTTGAAATAATTTACCTAGTACAGAGTGACCGCCTTTCTTATGTCTTGATAAATAGAAACAACTTCAGAATTTGGAAGATGCTTGTGATGACATCATGATGCTTGACGATGGTGATTCACTTCTGATACCCTACCAAATTGGAGATGTCTTCATTAGTCATTCCCAAGAAGAGACACAAGAGATGCTGGAGGAGGCAAAGGTTTGTCTGGGGAAAAGGGAGCTCCTTTACTGCACTGGCTGCTATAGTGTGATAAATGTTGGAATGGGATGATCTGTTCATCCGTTGAACCTTTTACTTTCTAAAGTTCATGTTTGATTTATGATTTGAAGAGAAGGATGCGCATGTGTGTTAAGTTGTAACTGGGATGTCGGTGTACAAAGTCATTTGGCCCAGTAATGGGTCTTGCTGCCTGATTTGGCAAAAAGCTACCTCTTTATATGTTGCTGACAAACATGACTCTATTTGTTTTACATAACTAGTTGATTTTTTTTTTTCTTTTCAGAAAAGTTTACAAGAAGAAATTGAAGCATTAGAATCCCGAGTGGAATCAATTCAGAGGGTGTTATCTGACCTGAAAGTTCAGCTCTATGCAAAATTTGGAAATAATATAAATCTTGAGGCTGAGGACAGTTAAAGGTGTTCTAAGTATACCATACAACTTTTCCTTGTTTTATTAAACGTTTTGATAACATTGTTCCAATTACATTTAAAAAAACAAAACACTGCTTTTTTCTTTTTCTTTTTTTTTTTTTTTTTTTTTTTTTTACTTTCCTGTCGGGTTCCATCTATTTAATGAGAGCTTTCTTATTTTGGTTACTGGAGTTATTTATTTGTTCAGTAAAACATTAGCTTCATATTGTTGGTAAAGCATCAAGATTGGATTATTTGCATTGTTTATTAAAGTAATAAAGTCAGGCACATATTGTAGTTTCCTTGGTCTTGCTTTCCACTGATGAAAATACTTAAGTTTAAAAACAATAGAAATGGGGAATTTTTTATTTGTACTGTAATGGCTGTTTGATAAAAGTTTCTCTGTAATATATAGGGCATGATCTCATATTCAGCTGTAATGCTATTTAGCTGGTTTTAGCAGCCCTCCTGGAAATACTAAATCTATCCTTTGTCTTTCAATCTTAGCTCAGATAGCGTAAACACTGTTAGCTCAGTACACAACGTGGCAACAAGTTGACAGGGGACGAAGAAGGGCTCTTTAAAGCTCGCATTGGTATTGAAGAAAAGCTTTTGGAGTCACAGTCATATTCAGTCATTTACTGCTTTGTATTTGGGAATCACAAAAGATGCTGTAAGTCAGAATGGTGAGTCTTAATGTCTAGCTTTTCTGAACAATCACTTTCTAAATCCACATTTATGTACCAATTTAACGTCAGAATTGTTCATAGATGATGTTGCTATGTCAGCATCAATCGCCGAAACTGTCTCCACTATGTGGTGTTGAATGTAATTTTTAAATGTCTTAATTTGCTGATTCCTTACATCCTTAAAAAAGTCATGTACTGTCTCACTGTAATTCTGCTTTTGGACTTTTGCGTGCTTTGATTAATGTATTGTTCTGTGGAAATGCTTATTATGATTTTGCTTTTAAAAATTAAATCTTAGCATACTTAAATCCTCTTTTTAAGCTATTTTCCACAACAATGTGGACAGAGAATTCAGCTGGCCAAACATTAACCTACAGTCAGTGTTCTTAATGTAAATAATCAAGAGTATGAGATGAGTATATTTTTATAAAGTGGTTAACACCTACCTATCATGTCAGTTGTGTAACATTTCTTCTTCAAACAGCATTAACGTGGATGAAAAAACCCCACTTGGTTTCTCTATTATTGAAGTAATTTGAACAGGGTAGTGATACTGAACTTGATCTTCAGGACACCTGAGCAGGATCTCACCAGTGCAGTGTTATTTATGAATTGTAACTTACATAGTTGTTTAAGTTTATTAATGTTGTATATAATGTTCAGCATAGCCATAAGAGATTTGCCCTCAACAGTGAAGATCTAACACCTCAACACAAGCACTTGCATTACATACAGTGTATATCAGCTGATGGCTGTAAGTCTCAAAAGCTGTGCTAATGTTCTGTCTAGCTTGGCATTTCCCAAATGTCTCTTTGGTAGAATTCCAATGGTTTCTATACTTCTGCTGCTGGATATGTGTACAAATACCCTGGCTATAACTGTACAGACTTTTAACATTGTTTTCTAACTGGTTGCAGTTTTAATTCAAGCCTATGCCTCAGGAAAGAGTTTGAGGTTTTTCCTGAGTGAATACTTCAGCTACTCTTAAGTAAAATATGGATATGGTAGCCATGGCAACTCTGTTGCTCTGTCTGCAAGCCAGTGCTTGTAGCAAATCAAGTGTGCTGGGCCTTCAAGGAGGTACAGGTGGCCATTTGTTTGAGAACAGCCGATATGAGTATTGTGGACTCAGGTGACTTAGCTCTGCCTTATCCTGCTTTATTATATATAGCTCTTAGTCCAAAACTGTCTTTCAGGACAGTGCAGTTTGAGAGCTAAGTAATGCAAAGTTACAGTCTTAGGAGATCTTGTTTTTTTTTTTCTAAACAGCCAAACCATTCATTTGGTATGTTAAAGTAAACCATCCAGTGCACTTGACTCTGTAATTATAGACCAAAGGAAATGTAAAAGACTTTTTTTCCACGTGAAAACTGAGCTAGTGATGGAGTTTGACCCATAATGGGAAGCATCCAGCAGATGGCATCAAAGAACTGGGAAACCCATTTTACGGTAAGCCCATGCCTAGGCTGAGAGTGCCAGTGCTGATTTTAGTGAAGTGAAACTTTGGCTGCAATGATCACATTCTCATTAATTGGTCGGTAACACTTCGAAATTCACTCATAAGTGATTGCTGTGCCAGCTCTGCTGTTCTGAGCATATTCACACCTGTGCAGACTGCAGGTATTTAAAATGATAGTGATTTCCAGATAGGCCATAGTATGGATATGGCTTCACTATGGAAAAGAAAAAGGCAGTTAGTAAGGTTCAACTGTGATTCCAGTGGCAGCTATAAGGCCAATGAGGATGTTACTTCAATAAAGGACCCAAAGGGAGAATGCTGGTGAGGTGTGAAGAGCTTGTATTATCCCTGCTGTTCTTCAGTATCCTAGAAGTGGAATTGTCCATATATACACCCCTGGTGTTTAGGTAAAAGAAGGCTGTTAGAGTGTGCTTGTGAATGCCAAAAGTCTTTCTGGTGCTGGATTTCAGTCCTTTGCCGTTTTTTTTGTGACCCCACCCCCTTATTTTCTTTCTTTCTTCTGGTTATCATGGTGTTGGTATATTTTAAGCTATTTCACTAGGCCTTCTGGCACTACTAGAGTTTAGGCTTTTATGTGTATGGTGCGTCTTTCCTGTTTGCTTAGTCCTTACTACAAACTGTATGTCCATGCAGCCTTGAAAATCTAGGTGTGTTTTTGCACGTGTAATGTCCAGTTTCCTTTTATGGTTTGGACAACTGTGTTTGCAAGTCAGGCAAGTAATTACCCAACAAACTCTTTCAGATTAGTCTCTGAATTTTTGTGTTTTACAGAACATGCTGTCCCAGGCTATCATTTGGTATTTTTATATGTGTAGAATAGAACGTACAGGAAACTCTTTATTGTTCTTAAGTTGTCATTGCAGAAGTTAATTTGCAGATTGTCCATCAGTTGCTTGAAAATGTTTGACAGAGTCCTAGTTTTTCCTTTTAATAACCTTTCTCCTCCCTTGTGAATATATGCAACTGTTTTTCAGTTGACATTAATTCTGTTTAGTGCCCCATCTTCTAAGTACTTTTTATTTTTGGTAGATCGGAAACTTCTGTTATCTTTAATGTTTGCCCTACAGTTATCTCGTTCAGATAACGTAAGTCCATAAAAAAAAACACCAAAAAAACTCTGATCCTCTGTTCACCTCTGTACATGTCAGGAATCATTTAGCTGCACTTGACAATATACATTTTTTTATATTGTCAGAATGCAAATAGGCATTCTCTGTATTGTCAAGGGGGTCACATTTGTAAAGTACTTCAAAGATTAAATGCACCGTAAAAGTGCCAAGCATTATTTTAATCTAAGAGCTTTGTTTAGAGCATTGGGCCAGTGATCTCTTATGATCAATTAGGGACTGAATTAGCTATTCAACTCTGTCTTTGTATTAAAGTACAGTTTCCATACTGTTTCTGTTTTGCAAGTCATAGCGCTGCCAGTGGCTGGCTTTTCACTTGGTTGCAGCAATTAAAGCAGGTAAACTATCAAAACTGCAGACAGTGAAATACGGCTCATTTCAGTGTATGATGTCAAGGAAACTTTAACTTACCAGTTTTTCAAAGTAGCCTGAATAAAAAAAAAATAATCTGTAAAACATAGTAGGACAAAATGATTATATTTTCAGGGGCTTGTTTGTGATTCTGTATCTTGTCAGTGGGTATAAAAATGTTTTCCACATGGTGATCTCTAGCATAACCTTCTCCAGTGGAACCCTCATTATTGCTCGTCGCTTTTGTATTGAAGACCCTTGGATACCATTACACTCCATAATATAAATGTGGTTGATAATTATTCAATAATTATAGGAAGTGGTGTGTAGCCAAAGTACAGATAATTTTCTGGTATTAACTATCACTTCAAAGAGCACAAAGAGATTGAATGCTGAATACCAAAGCCATATTTTCTGTAGGAGCAACAGAATTAAGTAGTTTGGCTTGCATGAGTCAGTGGTTCAGATAATTTATCTAATGTTATTCTAATAGTCTGATTCATGAAAGAGAAAAAAATGTGGATGTATATAGGCATGATAAGGTCTGACAGAAATTATTTACAACCAAGTTTGTCCTTATATTGATTGTATGAGTCATACAGAAAAACAAATTATTTTTGTAATTAAACGTTAGCTGCTGATTCAACTGCACAGAACGCAGTGCACCAAACACAGGCGTAAATGGCTATGCAGATTTCCCTCTGCAAGAGATGAAACGGGTTTACAGCTAAGGGGGACTGCATCCAGCTGTTAGAGACGTAATAAATTACCAACCTGAGTAGAACATCAACCATTTACTGCAGATTTACAGAAGTCTTTTGTTTGCTGTTGCTCTCCAAAGCTGGTTAGTGTGCTGTGACTTTGATCTCAGTTGGTAAACTGCAGGTATCATTAGGTGGCCCTCTATACTGGTGCCAGCAAACCCCACACTTGAGTCTGCTGAGTGGTGGGGCGCAGGGTTATAATGCGAGTTCATCACAGGATTCCTTCAGGATAACCACTGTGGTCCGATCTGGCATTATTGCTACTTGTACAGGGGAGAGGAGAGGCAAGATGTACTTGCTGTTGAAAAAGTATTACACCTGGCCATTTCCTTAAGCTATTTGGAAAATTTCCTCTTTGCTTTCTCAACACAGCCCAGCACAAGTGAAGAAAAACATTGTTCAGTGGATTTTTAGATTCTGTCGAGTTTCACCTCTTAAAGCACAGTACAGAAGTCCATCATGTCATCACATGTTTGGATGATCTTCTTGCCTTGTTAACTGTAGCCAGTAGGGTAGTGCATACCAGACTTATAGTGCCCAGGTAAAGTTACAACTTTTAAAAAATTATATTTACAGATTAAATTTCTGCTGTCTATTAGGTGTCTGGGTAGAAATGTGAATTAAACCAGACTGATTGGTAAGGGCTAGTCATTGAACAATAACCTATAGCATATAAGTATAAAACCTGACTGCCTTTGGGTACACAATAGCAGTAAATCAACTCAGATAAAAATTATTAATCTTAACACCCATGGCTAAGGACCGATGGTAACTCTACACCCAACACTGTTTTTATTAACACTTCAGGGGAAAATAATAAAACTTTCATTTCTATTGTGAAAGCTCTTTCTTCCCCAGTTGCTTAATATTGCTATTAAAAGTTCATCTGTAAAAGCTTTAGTTTGGTGCTGGGAGACATTTTCAAAACCAATGTTAGACATGTCTACGCTCTCAAACAGCCTCTGGGGAAGTTTCTAAACTTAAGACTTGTCTCCCCTTTCTAGAGGCTGGAGAAGTGTTCATATGTTTTTCATGTATGTGCAAAGACAAATACATTATAATAACTTAGGCTTTTGAAAAGAAGAGCAGTGGGTGTGTTTGCAATGTTCAGGATAGCATTTATAGTGGTTGACTTTTGATGAGGGAAGCAAGGATAATTTCAGCCACACATGGAAATCCTGGCAACTCCTGTGCTGCTTATGTAGGTAGCTGTGTTAAACCTGTAAAAATGTGCCCCAAACATTTTACTGTTTTTTGGTTGGTTTTTTTTTTTTTTTTTTTTCTTTTGAGGTACAAAGTCAAAATCATATTAAGGGTGACAGTACATTTTTCCCCTCCTTGGCTTATACAGTTGTTCACATGAAAGACAACATTAGGAGATGAGAATTGTAAATAGATACATGGTTAGGTAGGTTAATACAAACATCTCCTTCCAAGTCGGTAGTTGAAGTCATTCATAGTCCTTGCTGTATCTGTAATTATTCTGTATATGGATAGAAATATTAGCAAACTGTTCATTTCATGTTTCTGGCCAAGATCCTTCATGAAGGCAGGCCTCTTTAAACTCTACAGGATTTCTTCTGCCTCCTTCCCCTCTCCCCAGCTGCTTTTCCCGCTGCAGAGAGTAAATCTGGTTGGCTTATTGAAGCAAGGTAGGAGTACACAAATACATATAGACCATCTAAGCAGATGGGACCGTGCACTATGCACTTAGCAGAAAATGCTGCTACAGCGCATATGCAGACAAATAGAACTATTAAGAATTACTATTTTTTAAAAAAGGAGCAAAATGGACCTCACTGTAGAAGAGTTTTGGCCATGTTTGCACATTTTATTACGGTCATGATCTTTGATTTTATGGAAGTGGTAACAAAATCAACTGTAGAATTTATTTTACTAGTTAATTTGTTCTACAACGTTTGATGGAGCTACAGTTGAGGATGTTTTTCTTTCTGTTCTCTTTACTCTCCAGCTTTGGACATTAGTGATACGGAGTAGCTGTATGACTGCTTGTGGGTGTTACTGTGAGATCACTGTTGCAGTGGTTTTGCAGTTATGCTCTCCCAGATTATCCCCCTCACCGTTCATTCCTATGTGATGTAGCCAGCGAGGAGATTGTGATATTTATTAACAGCCAAGGAATGCATTATAGCACTCACGTTTACCTGTACAGTCGCTTCTCTGGCATCTTGTTATTGCAGGTACCTGGGATGAAGAATTGGATGTATGATACTCTATAGACAGCTGTGGGTTGGTTGGTTGTGGGTTTCTTGGTTTTTAAGTTCTTGAATAAACAGTAACTAGAGGGCACAAAATACAAGTTTATAGTCAGCTTTGCTTTGGATACAGTAGCTGTCAGACTTTAACAAAAAAACCCTGGTATTTTACCTATATGATATTGTTACTTTCTACTGTGGTAGCTGCCTCTATCTCAAGTGAGACTTGGAACTTTCACACTACTTTTAATGCTCACCAACCAGTATTTTGCATTTCAGCTACATGTGCTCTAACTGACACTTAGCTTTTTTTTACATCTAGCTTGGGCTTTGCATGCTTTCACTTTTCCATGCAACAGACTGCTAAGTAGCTGTCTGTATTTATATTGCTGTTTGGTGACATCAGCATAAGAATTTCACGTCAGGTTGACTTTTATTTATTGTCACTGGCTAGAACTTCTTGACACATAATTTTATTGCCATTATATTTGATATGACAAACATCTAATAAAATAAAATTGCATTTCATTTTATATGAAAGCAAAGATTTATTTAATATCATCATGAAGTTTCTAACTGATGCCTGTTGCTATGACAACATGCAGTAACTTTGTGGTTAGCATAGGAATTATCTCAAGAATTTCCTGGGTTTGGTGTCAAATATGAATAGCTTGCAAAGCTTTCTGTATACTAAACAGGTCATGTGGGAGAAAGATCACAGGCTTTTTCCCTCTGCTCCTTAAATGCTGGTTTCAATTCCCCCTTATTTCAAAGGTGAAGTTCTTCTCGATGTGAAAAGCTGATACAAGTTAGGAAATTTTTCAGAGTAATTTGTCTGTAACCTGCTGTTTTAATTTGTCCTTTGTACTGCAATGGAGAATACAAAGTTTGCTTTTTATTCCACAGTAGATTTGATGCATTGATAATGAGTTGTGGAACAGGCTTGGCTATAGTCCACGTGATTCCTAGCATGCTGAAAAATATGCATTTAGGCTCTTACTTTTCTCTGCTTACACAGTGACCTGTAGCTTCATGTTGAAATGTTTATATTTCAATTAATGGGGGTGTATAGATGCTACGATAATGAACACCATTCACAAATAGGAAAAACAAATTAATCATACAATTAAAATAATGTAAAATGAAAAAGTGATTAATTCAGAGCCAGAAGAAATCAATTCCCCTTGGCTGTAATGAATTCTGAAAGGAACAAATAAGAGAGATTCTCTATAAATGTAACTTCTCTGAAAAATCTCAGCTATTTCCAGTGACTACGTCTTCATTAACGTGTACATCTAAGTTTATACTATTGTTCAAATAAGGCCACAAAGTTGGTTGTTATGCATCGATGTACTGCTTACACCTAGCTGATTTATATGAACCAAACTGTGTCACATTCTGTTCTGTTAATCATCATAATGAAAGGAGAAAGTTCTAGTTCAGCTTTGAAAATGCTGCTGTCTCGGTCTTTGCGTTGTGAAATAGAACTGAATTAATGAGCTATAGTATACATAATTATACAGGAGCAATTTATTTAAAGCACAAAGCTAACATGGAAATTTGCAACAACGCAAAAAAAAAAATAGAATTATTTCCATTTCACAGCTATTATGTTTCATTTGGAAGCAACGGAGTAAGAAAGATCTAAGAACCAACTTACAGCTTGCTGTGAAAAGGTGACACCAGCAACATTTGAAATGTCTATATTTTATAGGCAACAGAAATGCAGTAGGGTTTTCTGTTCGTGGTGCATTAATGAGTTCCATCCTAGCTATTTCTAAAGGGGTTCTGAGCTCACATGGAAAAACAAACACTGCTTTGGAAAACCACCTAAGCTTCATTTTTATGTATACTTGTGCAGATTTCCTGAATTCATTGCTGTTGCATTTGTACAAAATCACTGAGTTTGGAATTAGGGGTGGAAACACAATGAGAAAATAAGTTTCATTTTTGTTTCCTGTGCTGTCTTTTGGGATTTTGTATTGGTGTTAGTACCTTCATTAAAAGTCATTGAATTTCATGGCATTAGGACTTTCTCCCACACAGAGAAAGCTGTGGCATTCCCGCTAAATTCTTTCTTTTACCTAGATGTGGAATATTGCAGAGTTTATAGGGAATCTTACAATTGTAGTTGGGAACAAGAAGAGATGATGCTTGCAGACATCCAAGCCTTTTTTATGTCTGAAACAGCTTTGCGGATGATCTTAGCTATTACAGACACAGCAGTGTGGAGCAGGAAAATCATCAACAATCTGCCTGCCTTTCCCCGTGGTTCACATTTCAGTTTCGTTGAAGAATTAGAGTTGACCCGTGTCTGCTAAACCATTACTGAGTGCCCCAGACGCATTAGGCTAGAGGAAGGAAGTGAATTAAGCATAAACTTTACCACTATCTATAATGTGGTGAATGTAAGACCACACATGCAAAGATCTCTGCCTTAGTAGAAGCAAATGTCCTCAACTCAAACTCCGCAAAGGCTGGATGTGATTTGCATTAAGCAAATAGTTTACATTTGTCCTAGACGTATTAAAATTGACTCAAAATTAGTACCAAAGCCTGTGAGAAATACTGGTTTAGAACAAAAATCAGCAATTGGTCTGATATCTTAAGAGAACAGGCAAAAGCAGAAATTGGAAAAAAAGGTGACTGGCATATGTATACATTTTTTAATGACTCAGCAATGTAGTTTTCAAGATTTTATTATTATTTTTCACAAATGGAAAATCTGAAAAAGCACATGTCATTACTCATCATATTTCCTTTCTTCCCTGTGGCTTAGAAAGGGGTAAAATCGGTAGGCAAGGCAGCATTACTGTGAGAAGAAAGGACATAGCCATTTTATAAAGAATAATGAGATGAAAAATACAGTAAAGCCTACAACTGTTCCTTCCTTGATTATTGATATTGAGCTTTATTAGGGCATTTAAAAGCTTGGAAGGGATTATAGTCATAGCGCTGGCTACCATGGAAATGCCACTTCAAATGATAAACCCCTTAGAGTGACACTGGTATTTCAGAGGATATCACAAGTAATTATTCAGGTGAAGAAGTGAATTTTTAGTAGCTCTTTGGAATTGATTTCTTTATTCTCCCCCACCCCCTTTTCTCCTGCCTTTTAAAAGGAGCTAATCTTATTTCATCTCTGTTCTCTGTGAAGCAGGTATTTGGAATGCTTATCTCAGCTTTCCAAAGCAGTGTACAGTACAGTGATTGCAGCTAAACCCACACCTCTCCCTGGTGCCTGCAAAATGTTAAAACAGAAAAGAGTGATTGTTTCTTGGTCCCCAAGAAGAGGAAAATTCTTTGCCTTTAACTGTTGTAACAGTATGAGTGGAACAGAGCCAGACAGCTGTGATGTCCAGTCTATTGTAGCTAAAGACACAAAATGCATGTAGTTGTCCTGGTTTCAACTAGCTATTTGTCCAGACGAAGAAAAGGTGGATTTTGAGTGTGGGAATATATTTGGAAAATCTGGAGGTTTGGATGCCTGTTTTTTAGCCACAGTCTGCTAAGTACAGCACTTATTAAAAGACATGCTGACATTTATACACTAATCCTTATGGGTTTACTTTTCAGAGGGGGTTCAAATTGTGTTATATTGTATCTGAACCGGTTCATAACAGTTAAGACAGGCAAGCATTCAGGCATGCAGAGCATATCCTTTTGAGTACAGTGTGATGTATAAAGAGAAGTTTAAGCTCCATAATTCTGCTGCCTTCTTTTAGAGGTTGCATCTATTATTCTCAGATAATCATAAAAACCCCATCTTTTGCATAAAGATCCAATCAGTGCTAGAAGCTTCACTAAAACAAAATATTTATACTCTGTGTCCCAGGGACATCACAGCAACTGTCCAAGTATTTTGTGAAGCTATATATTAACATTCTCCAAACCACAAATTCGTCATGAAGAACTAATTTTTAGGCTAGAATTGCAGTTAAGAAAAAAGAATCTAAATCCATTGGAGGTATCTATTTTACAGTAATTTCATCTGGTAACTTAGAATTGAAATCTCTGGGTTTAAGTAGAAGAGATAAATCTTATCCGAGATACTTCCTTTCTGTTATTAAACCCGGTCTGCTTGCAGATCATATAAGCATGGAGCTGAGAATTCACCACTGTACAGAATTTAGAAAATTAAATTATGGCAATGAAAATCCTCATGGAAGGACTAATAGTTCCTCCATTACCAGTGGAATGAAACTAAGACTTGAAACACAAATGAGACCTTGAGCTCCTTGAAGTCTATCTTATGTCCTCAGCAGAGGACGAATTCTAGCTGTTTAACCAGGAGCAGGGATGGGTATATTCTAAAACTTCACCAAGAGTTTTGCCTGACATGTACTGACATAGCTTTCTGGACGGTTTACCCACAGAAGATTCAAAAATGTTGCAAATGCTCTTCTTGGCACATAAAGTAGTTTTGGTATATTCATACTAGCCATTTCAACAGAGACTACGTAGGATAACAAAAAACTTCAACTTGCCTCTTCAGTTATGGTGAATACAGAATTATGTGCTGTGTTAATAATATGTGTCCTTACAATTGACACAGATGAAGAAAAGTGGCCCCATGCAGAATTACTAGCACAGAATAAATAATTCATGTTGAACAGTTTATTCAAACACATTGTTTCCCATTCTGTTTGCAAATGGGCCACAAATACAGTGACTTTTTTATTTGATCAATTATTCAAGAAATTAACTAAACAATTTTTGGTCTCCAATGCTGTCGTGTCAGCTTTATTAAAAACAGGAAATATTTGTAAAGCAACCTGTTTAATTGGACACAAATCCCATGCTATGGATCTTGTTCGAATGATAGAGACATGGTTTAGTGGTGGACTTGGCAGGTTATCATAACTTTATGATCTCAAAGGTCTTTTCCAACCTAAACGATTCTATGATAGCAGCCATTAAGTCAATTAGAATCAGCATTTTAGTTAAAATTACTTTGCTTTTTCATCTGACATTTGAGTTTTGCCTAGGCAGCTCTGTATTTGCTTTGAATTTGCTTCTTTTGTTACAGCTACCAGTATTCCTGAAAATCAGCTCATTCACAGTGGCAACCTCCAGAGTAACACTGCCAAATTCTCTGAGATAAGTGGAAGAACGTCTTAATTCCCAGTGAGACTGCACAGTGTTCTTACTATCAACTCTTACTATTAACTTCATGTTTTAAGGCATAAGCCAACCATTTACACAAAAAAGAGAAAATTTCTCTCCAGATAGGTAATTTCAAAGTCATTGAAGATTTTCTTGTATTCTACATAAAAATCACAAAAATAACACCTCTGATTGAGGAAGTCACGGCAACAGTTCTCCGGGCTGAGGGGCTACACGAAGAAAACATTGCCCTAGGTTAGTTCTCTTCTCATACTCACCTTTGTTTTGACCACAATGGATCACTCTCAAAGGAACAACATGGGCTAGAAAGATTTTTAAGCTGGTGTGGCCTTTCTGATGCTATCGTGAGCACAGGGCATTTCAGGACAGTGTTCTGACTCACTACAACAATAACTGTTCATTTTGATTGGATGCTGTGAGAATATTAAAAAAGCTTACTTTCTCATTTTTTGAAAATTTAATCAGAACCAGTAAGCTCTTAAAAATGTTTAATAATCTTTAACTATGCTTAATTTTTTAAAAATGTTTCTTTTCAGTTCTTTTTCTCCTCCGATAAGCTAGATATATTTACTTATCTGTCTCAGCTATTGCAAGGGTGTATTAGTCAATGTTTTCAGAGCTTTGTAAAGCATCTTGTAGGTGTCAAGATTTTAAATAATCTCTCAGATAGCATTTATCACTATATTTAATAGGCTTTCAATTAGAATGCCAATGAAAACTGATTTATTTTAGAGAAACACATATTTTTAATTACAGCATGCACATTCAGACTGGTATTTAATTGCAACAAGATTGCTGAAATGCTGTCTTTATTCCTAGATGCACAAGGACAAAGCTTTTACTCAGTTCTCTGCAATTAGGATGAAGTAGGAACATTATCTCAGCAGGTGCAGAACAGCTCAGAAGGGAAGAGCTGAGAAGCAGATTTTTGTGGCCCTGCTGGCTGAACGGCTGTGATATTCTAGAGATCTGCCCCAAACCAGGATCTGGTTGCCTGTATTTATTGTGCTAAAGTCCGCAAACGCAGGCTCGAGAGAAGCTGGAATTAGCTGTGGTAGCTAGATCTCCCTCTTGTACTGCAGAGTTCACCATCCTGTGTTGAAATTCTTCACAACCGATACGACTAAGGCCTCGGGAAAGCGACACTGTTGCAGACCACCACAGTGCAAATCCTTAGCTCCCCTTCAGGCTGTTCAGCGCGACTTCTGTGGGACTGTAAGGGCACGGTGCTCTGAGACAAGAGAAATACTCATCTTGTTCATTTGGGGCTAGCATAGTCTGCCTTATGCAGGATGCTCTTGACCCTGCTGGAAAGTAATGGTGGACTGGAGGAATGGTTTAAATGAGATGACTTGGGTCATACCATATCATACCCCAGAGGCAAGAAGAGCAGGCTCCAGCCCTTAGATTCTGGTCCAACAAAGGCCTGAAGAGTGCATGTAATCCCAGCCTGTAAGCAGTCTCACTGAAAACAATAGGATTATACAGATATTTCAGAAGTTTGATAACAGCAAAATGCTTTCTTTGGTCTGGTGTTTAATATCCAGTATCTGCAAACCAGAGCCCATAGTCAGTATTCCTTTCCATCCTGCTCTCAGATCTCACTTTGCAAGTTTTATCTGTATTTCTTTTACCTTGGAACATGCTATACTGGTATAAAAGGTGGTCTGATTTATGTTTTAGTTTTTTTTATCCATTTGTAAAGCAGCACATTGAGTCTTAATATGTCATCTATCATCACTGTCAATCTCATGCTTCTAGATATTCTGATGTCAAGGCAAACTGCAGTCTTTGAAGTTTTAATACAATAATCTCCTTACCAGCCAAAGGAAAGGTTTTCAAGATACCAATTTCTTTCAGATTTTCAGTGTGTTATGACTATGCGCAAAAGCTGTGCTTCACTAACTACAGTTAGAGAAAGTGCACCACTTGTGACACTTCTCATGGCTAAGGATTTTAAGTGTAGATTTGGAATATAGCATTATAGTGACACCTACCACTGGTGTGATATGAAGCATCCTGTAAAAATAACTATCTTCTCCCAAACCTAGGAGCCAACCTAGGAGCCTGTGTTTGTCTTGGTGAGTTACCACTTGTCAGCTAAGCCAGGATAACTGTGCATGGCATTTTGCAACAGCAAAATAAGTCATTAGCTTAAACCACCACAAAGCTTTCACCATCAGTCATACACATTAACAACTGCTTGACTTCAGGTTAGTCTTCTTGCTACTCAGTGTTAATATTCTCATATTCCTTTAGAAAATAGTGGCTACACATTGAATTCATAGGTTCTTAGAACAATGCATGCATGACATTATGTATAGTAACTGTAATGGGGGTCTATTCCCACATGAGTATTTAAGTACCTCTTTTCTGTAAGATCTGAAGTCAAAAAGTTGAAGATTGAAGTAATTTTGAAGCAGAACGTGACAAAAGTCTGGACCGTGTGCCATATGCAAAATGGAACAGAATAAGCTTTTCAGCCACTTCTATAATTAAAGAAAGCTAAAATGAACCCAGAGTGGAAAATAAATTGAGCTGAGGATATGATTACACCTAATTTTCATGGGCTTCATGTCATTCTGCAGTCACAGCATAATTCCCCTTCAGCACAATTGTAAACATTTTGTTCTTGTCTGGTCATTGCTTCCTCCTATCCTAAGGAACGACTTTATCCATAAGCATCAAGAAAAATACGAGTGTCAGCCCTCTCCATGATAAATGTCATACTTTGAGGGAAAAGCTGCATTTGAATGCTTTCTCCCCGCTGCTGTTATATTCCTGGCACACACTCCGAATTTGAGCAAAAAAGGTAGAGTAGTCTTGTGAGTCATTTTCTTGATTGATCTAATTTACCTTGAAGGTTAATGTATTCTAAACTAATTCAGAGATTAATAACCACTTAAAGATATATGAAAGACATATAACTGTATACCAGATGAGTGTTGTAACCTAGTTTATTATCTCTTCAATGACTTTGGGAGCTCATTTGATGAGATTTAAGAGTTATTTGATTGTTTGATACACAGAGTGGCAGATGCAAAGTGAAAAGGTGTTTTCAGAGCTCACTAGTTAATTCTGAAAACAAGGATGTAATTCTATTTGCTTGTACTACATAATTCAAATAAAACATTTTCGTTCAAGGTGACAATTAATGATTTTTCTTGTGGCATTCATTAAAATTATTTCAGTGATTAAATAATCAGTTGGACCAGAACAATGCTGGACCTGTCCCTTCTCCAGCCTGCCTTTGAATTCTAGGACAACAGAATTGATGACACTGCTCTTCTTTTGCAAGACTACACCAGAATACCAATACAGAGCTTTGCCTTTCTCTTAAGGAACCATGTCAAGTTTAGGTGTTACCTTTTTCTAATATAAAAAAATGCAAGTCTGTTGTACACCTGGTGTTCTTGGATGTGTCCTCTTTCTGCTGGAAAAAATTGTCCAGTAATTTTCTGAAGAATTTGTGTCTGCCCTGATAGAACTAGCAGATGGAAATGTGAGACAGTACTGTATGCATCCAGGAGCTCTCACTGGGCTGCCATATGTTTCAAAGTCTCAGACATTCCAGTGCAAGTGGAGATGCTGATTGTTGCTTAGAGGTATTTGTGCCGAAGATCTGCACAGTAGGTCCAGCTTTTGTGGGAAGCTCTCAACATCTGCACTAAACAGAAGCATTCTTGGCTGCATCAGATATATTGTGTGTATACAAAAAACCAAAAAAATTGCATGACACATGCAGTAGGTCCAAAGTTTTTCAAACCCCTGGATAGAAATACCATACGCTGGGGCTATAACATCGAGTTTTGGCCTGGCTGGTCTCAGCAGGAGATGAAAGCTGAATGAAGGCTGAGCTCTGTATGGCCTTCTGGTAGTCCAGTTCCAGACTTCTTCCTATCTGGGGGAAGGAATGTAGGCGGCTTAATCTGTATTACATAGATTATGTGAGAGCTTTACACATGAGCTTATGGCCTAGATACTTTTCTGAGTGGTGATAAGGATCTGCTCCCAGACCCAGAACTCAGTTCTGTACAAACAGAGAAGACAGTTATTTGATATTTACAAATGCTGAACATCTTCAGCTGCCAGAAATTGGTGAGAGTTGCGAGTATTAAGCAGCAGGAGGGAACAGATCAGGCAAACAGTGTCTGTTTACTGTAAATATTTTGGTTTATATTTACAACCAGATAGGTACCAAAAGGCACGTTAATACCTCTGAATATTGTGTGCATTGTCCCATTCCCTGACCTTTAAAAATAACAAAGATGTTACACAAAGTGTTGTGTTGCCAACAGTATAGTATTGCACTGCTTGTAGAGCCTGTGTCATGTTTTATCTGGGTTTTTATCTCAAACTGTTGTTGCATAAACAATGAATGCACAATGAACCCTGGCTACCTGATTTATGTCTGCAAGCTCCTGATGACTTCATAGCTCATGAGTGTCAGAGCAAAACTGAGCCCAGGTTGATTTATGAAGGGTCATCAGTAAAGAGTGGAAGAAAAGGACTGATCTAGAATCAGGGCTCTGTATGCAACACTGGGCTAGACAGGTACCTAAATAAAACCTATTACATACCTAATCCAAGCCAAGTAAACAGTTAACAGAATTATAAAATAGTTATAAGTGAAGAAAACCCACCACAGGCTTCGTGGAGCTTCAGGTAACATTATGGAGATCTATGCATAAGTTCTATAAATAATACAAAAGCTTTTTATTTTGAGGTTTTGCTGGGCTGTTGGAGGGAATAAAAGACCCAGCAAAAAGAGACAGGTATGTTCCAAGTCAGTGAAAACCTTGACAAATACTAGAAAACAGAATCAAGTGGATGAACTGATGAATAGGTACACAGACCTATTAGAAAATGCAGTGTACTGGTGCCTTGCTTTAGACACGTCCCCTCAGCAATCACCATCAGTTGTATGTATCCCTCTACTCCCTCCAAACGGTCTTAGGGCTTACTTTGTCCCTTCAAACTGAAAAACATAGGAAAGGTAGGATTTCTTTACCACTGACAATTTAAAAAAAGTAAACCCAGCAAAAATTATCCCGTCTTGGATAGCACACTACTAGAATGCTTCCTCGAGAATGATATAGTCCAGCACATGCTGTTTGACTCATGCTATAGCATAAAATGCAGAAGAGGTGCAGCCAGTGAGGTATTTGTCAGAAAAGTATAGAACAGTGTAGCTGTTCTGTTTCTTATCAGTGAATGTGACCAAAGCGTTTGACACTGTCAAGACTTGGACTTTCACAACGACCTGCAAGTGAGGTTCTCCAAGACAAAAACCTGAAACACCTGTAAAATTCTTTCAGGAGCCTTGGGGTTTTAGCACGCTCCAAGAGGGAGAGGGTTGTTTCTCAAGAACGCAACCAGAGACAGAATCAGATGCAAGCCAGGAAAGCATCTACAGCAAGTTAAGATGAGTAGCTGTGATAGCATCGTGAGATTGTTCTGTGACAGAAAGCCTGGCAGATGGTGCAAGCTGATCCTTGTATCACTGATGGGCCAGCGCTGTTTTGTGAACACAGTTAAACAGACTGTGAAGTTTTACAAGCACTGGATCACATTGATTTGCTGATAACTGCCCCATGGAAGCAAGCACGTACACAAAAAATCATGAAGCTGATTATGAGCTTGGTTTGAGAGGTATGGACTCATAATAAATTTGGGGAAAAAGGACATTATGCATATAATTTTGTATCACAGCCTGTCATTAGTCATCATAATTCACAACATATGTTAGCCATGAAAATTTTTGCTATTTTGGAAATACATGATTGGAGGGCGTTCTCTTGGACAAAGAGCTGTCAAATATCATTAGCACAACCTGTCCAACTTTTGTGGTTTTTTTTTTTTTTACAGAAATAAACCTTGGAAGCAATATGCTATCAGTCTCTAGATTAAATTAAAAGGTCTGCAAACTGGATACTTTATGTAATTTTCTATACAAGAAGGCACAGATTTGCTACTGATAATTCATACAGCTCGGGAGAGATTTCATCTGCTTACCACACTGTGCATTCAAGGTAGGAAGAAGTTTTCTTTTAAACTGTTTTAGAGCATAGCAGTCTTCCAGGGAGCTGAAACCATGATCATTACAGCACACTTCACTGGGATGCTCGGATATCTGGAATGGAAGACAACAGTTTTAGAATATTGCCAAGAATAGAAGACAACAGTTTTAGAAGAGTGCCAAGTCAGATGTTATTTGGTGAACTAAAAGAGGGAGTATGTCAGCAGGGCAGTCAGATGAAAATATTCAACAAAATACTGAAGCACAACATCTAGCAACATGACATTGGTATCCACACAGCTGGGAATTACTGACAGCAAAGCGGGCGTGCTGGTGTTGGCAGTTTACGTTGGGATGGTTTGGTCTGACCAACAACACGTAGCTGATACCAAAGCAAATGGCACTGAAAACTGGCAGGCAGAGGTTCCAAGGTTCTCTGACTGACTTTACACCCGATCACGGAAAGGAATGAATGCCATCCATACACTGGACTTTTCAGGATTTGATGGCCCAAGGTGCAATACAACAGCGTATTGTTTGTGAGTCAAAAGTACTTATTGCCACAATGCCATTGATTACTGCAGCATCTCAGTGATGCCTATCTTAGACGAGAGGTCCCTTCAGGTGTCACCATGCACCTCTGAAGCCTGAAAGAAAACTCGCATCTTAAAGACTTCTAATTTTTTCAGTCTTACTGTAATCCAGCATTGCTCTGCACTTTGAGCTTCTCTTTGCTTTTGTGCTGCTATCTTGAATGCTAATAGCAACAACTGTAACGATCAGACACAGTATCAAAAGTTCATTAGTTTCTGCTTCCAGTTCACGAACAACCATACAGTTTTTGTTGTCAAAAAATCTTCATTTGTCATTTTTATTTTTCCCCATAGTATCACTTTGGTTTTGATGACAGACTAGAAGCAGCTGAATCAACTTGCTGAGTATAGGCTGTAGAATTTAGCTGGATACAAAAGCAAACCTATTCCCACTGTCAGTTAAAACAGGATTAGATTGTGTCTTTCATCCTGTCTTTGGTCAGCTTCCAGATCAGTTTCATACTTCTGGATTCTTTATAAAAAGCTTTTAAAATTTTTATGAACAAAGAAATACTTTTCAGTGAGAAAAGGGCAACTGTTTCTGAAAAAGTGAGCTCTATTTTTGCCCAGTTCTAGCAATGTGATAGTAGTTGGCAGCGTGATTATGAAATCAGTATAATTTGTTCGGCATTACAGACCTAACAAAAAGACTTCCACTGTACAAAGAAATGTCAGTAACAAATGTGTTACAGTAACACATGTAGTTAGACTTGCTCTAATGTCTACAGACATTGGCTCAAAATCTTATTTTGACTTTTCTCAAAATAGTTATGCTGCATGAGATCCATGCACTGATACATAAATTGCATTTCTGACATTTCAGCATTAGCACTGAACGTTCTTGACTATCTTAGCTTCCAGTTTAACTTCATTATTTCACGAACTTTGTAACATTTATTTCCTTGGTGACTGCAGTTGTTTAGCAAGCTCATTGATAGTCTTGAAGTGTAAGTTCAGAGAGCCCATAGATAGGATTGATTTTCTGTTTGAGGCCAAGTGTTTTAATTACCATGTTAAAAATCTGTCTCTCCCTTCAAATACAGAATACTTCTGTAGGCTTTATTTTGGTGTGCAGAGCTTTCAAAAAAAAAAAAGCGCCAGCTACACAAAACTCCACATCCATGACTTGAGTTCAGTTGCAGGCAGTAAGTCCCTTAGTCAGTTTAGAATTGTAGAGGAATGGACAAATTTTAGACTTTTAATTACAGTAAGCACACAACACTTAACAGCACAAAGATGATGTTTACAGGGATCTCATATTTTGCCATTTGTGCTGATAGGTTGAAAAACATGCTTGACGTTTTCCATAAAATAGAAAATTACTTATTTTCTTTGTGTTTCCTATTTGATTTGCTTTGATATCTATGTCCGTTGCAATTTTTTCTGTCTGACTTACCAGAGTGATTCTGTAATTCTTATGATTAAATGCGCAATTAAGGCTTAAGCACGATTAGCACAAGGGATTTTGAAATCAGGATGAGACTAACATTGACATCAAATTTAAATGTTGGCACTACTGGATTAGGAAGTGTGACTTTCATCTTTCGGTGAAGAGCTATGTAGCTCTGCCATGCAAATTGCTAACGGGTATAAAGCATGATGAGGCATCAGAACTCAATGTACCCAGCAGCAGTACTTAGCAGACCTATAATGGATTTACCCATGGTAATTTTTGGAATTATATGTATGCTGACAGCATACAAATGACACAGTGCAAATTATATTGTTTTAACTTGTTTATCAACTTGTCATCAAAGCCCTTTCTTTTTTTTCAGTGCAACACTGTAAATCTGACTCATGCAGAGAAAGTCACAAAGATGCACTGGCCTGTCTAGATTTCCAGCAATATTATTATGAGAAATACATTAATTTGTCTGTATGGAAAGGATTTAAAGGTTGTTGCATTCATTTGTTACCAGAGACTGAACACTTAATCACACAGACTTGGTTCAGCAAGAAAATTATCTCTTCTTCTCAAGTCCATTAACAGTACTTTTAGAGAGTCTTGAGAAATATAAATATTGGAGGATATTAATGAAAATGACATCCATACCTGATGTATTGGTGCCCAAAAATGTGATTAACTGACCTGTTAATTAACTTTTTTTGTTATGGTACTTGTAAAAGCGTGGTCATTTTTTAAAGCTTACTGAACTGCATAGAAAAAGAGGAGTCGTCTGATCTGGGTGAACTGTTTTCCCATCAGTGATTTAATCATGAATAACAGCAACATATAGTGCACCCCAGATATGTCACACTATATAAAACAAACTGCTGAAGTTACTATTTTATTACTACAACAGTACCTCCATGAGCACTCCTTTTCTTACTATTCTGCCACCAAGGAAAACTTTGTTTAACAGTGACAAAGGGATCAGTGTCTTCCTTTTAAAATGGGAATTTGATGCATAGAAAAATTAAAGGTCACAAAAAAGAAAGTCTAAGAAGACCTCCCATTAAGCAGAGATGTTTTTCTTGAGATCAGGACAGTGGAAATGGAGCTGTTTTTAAATTCTGGCCCTTGAGAGCTTAGGCGAGGATGCTCAGAAGAAACATGGCATAGCCAAGGACTGACCCCATGTCTCTTGACTGCAGTCTGCAAGGCCATCCTTCTCACGAGGAGTTACCTTAAGTCCTGGCATCAATGGACTTTTAATAATAAGAGGAAATCAAATAGCTCTGAAATAGTGTTTTCATTCTGAGATCTTTTACTATTAATTCTTGACCCAAAAGGTTTTCAGTAAGTTAAGTAGAAGCTGAGTGAATGTAGGGTTTAGCATGATCAGGTGGCAGCAGGCTTGTCTAGGATTCCTCAACTGGCCCAAGCAGATCTCAGATTTGAGGAAAAAACCTCTGACACACATATGATGTGATATATTATGCGACAAATTATTATGCATAAATCATTCCAGTTTTTCTACCTATCCTCTGTTCATGTTTGTTAGAGTTCTGTTAATGGGCTAATCTCAATGAAAAAACGCCAGTAGTTTTTCCTATATTGCAATGGGAAAAAAAGGGGCAAGGCTGGTACCTGTAGAAACAGTCCTTTATTTCAAGAAAGTAGAGAGAATAACATTCTGAAATTTATCTTTTAGAACAGCAGTTCATTTCCTTACTTGTCTGGTGGCTGAGTTTACTATTTAACAGTGAAATATTAATTTTTGTTAGCTTTAATTCCTTTTTTTTTATTGAGGAGCTTCTTTCATTGGCAGAACCACTCTAATAGCAGTTGTAAAAAATTATCACCCCAGCATTGGAACATACTTCACAACCAAGGAGACGTTAAATTCACTCTACTTCACTGCATTTGCATTCTGCGGTTATTAATGAGTTAATGAGCTGTACCGTTTTAATGAATAGAACATAAATGAAGAGACAGAAAAGGATATTGAAGTGAGTGAAGCCGGTGAGTGAAGGCTTTAATTACACTCCCATCTTCAGGTCATTAGCTGCATAACTACCTGTGGATGATCTGATAATTATTCTCTCATGGCACTAATGAATTTGCTTTTTGTTTGCATTGATAAAAAAGTTAATATCCTTTCTATGAACAATTAAACTCACTGACATGAGGTGTATAAAAAACTGCAGTCAAAATACCTGACTATACTCTGCATGTCTTCCTTCATCCCTCATGTTGCTACATATTTTTTTTTAATTAAAACTTTTCCAGGATGATTTCCCATTAATTTTACCACAATTTTGGTAGAAAATCTTCGTAGTGCCTTGCAAAAAGACAAGGAACAAACATTTTATTTTTCATTAAAAATTTGCTAAGCATTCTGATAGAATTTATAGATACCAAAACTGGTTACATTATTCTTGAACTTAGAGATACCTGTTTAAGATTGTTTTCCCCCATAAAAAGTAGGGGCATACCTCATGTTCTTTTTTTGTGCGGGAACTGCATAGAAACAAGTTCTCTTCAACTTTGTGAATACCAGTGAGTAATACTCAGCTAGCGTTGACACATGCCTCAGGACAAACACATTTAAACATTGGATAAAAAAATAACTTGTTACATGATGGAGATTTCCAAATACTTCATAGATGTGTGTTGTTTGTTTTTTTTTTTTTAATGATTAAATGCCTTAAAGAATTCTCACACATGACAACTTGGCCTGAGTAAGAAAAAGGCCTTAAAGAAAAAACTCAGTCTTCCACAAAGTAATGGCCTTATGTTTTCCAACAAACAGCAACCAAATAATAGCATATGAGTATCATCTTGAAAATAAACAGGCTATGCTGTTCTTGTTTTGTAAGATACTGCTTTATTGAGCATAATAGATATTATTTTTTCACTGTTAAGTGACAAAAAGTCAAAAGACAACATATGGAGGCTTATAAAATTCTTGGAGATAGCGAGGTCCAGCTCCACCACGTAGGAGCTGCCCCTGGTTCACTCTTGTAGAGGTCCCTATCACAGAGCACTGACAGTCTTAGATCAACAAGGGGCTGCCCTACTATGGACCAGTTCTCTTGCAGTGCTTGGCCTACACTCGCAAAGAGCTGAATTCACTTCTCACTGTTAAATTAGCACCGAGGACACTGTTGGTTTCATACCAGCCTTTTGCACCAACTCCAAGTCATAAAGCATATGCAGCCTTGAGAAATTACTTTTTTCATAAAGTTTCAGTTTGAATTCTTGAGGCTTCAGACCCAGAGAAACTAAATGCTGTCAGAAACTAGAGAGCCATTACCTTGGGGTCAATTTTGAAGACCATCAAGAATTCCAATAGCTAAATTAACAAAGTTTTTTGAGCTTGAAAGAGAGGTATTAGCAACACATCAGGATGCTCAGAAAATTAAAAAAAAAAAGCTGGCAAAACCAAACCATCAACTTCTACCTGTTGCATTTATAGATACATCAAAGAGTGTAATTCTGCTTCTCTTGATTGTTATATTCTGTGGACACTGAACCAGAATTCTTAATGCTTTTTAAAATAGCTTCCGTACTATGGGCGGCCTACTTTGAACTGAAAACTGGTGTTTCATCACCCATTTAACAAGTATTGGAGCTGGATAGATCATTTTGCCAGCCTTTGATCTCAGGTTGGATCTGTTAATTTATAGATTAGAAAGGACAGGAAAAAGGCGTGTGACTAATCAAAGCCAGATCACTACAGTGTTTGCAGATGACCCCGGTAGTGTTGAGAGTGTAAAGCATAATGTGTAATTAAATTATCAGGTATATTGATCATTTAAAAATGCAAGACAGAACCTTGTGACTTTTTTGCTAACTCATGACTTTGGTCCAGTTAATAACCGAAGCCTATTATTGCTCTCAGAAGTTTTGCATGCACTGGACAAGAAAAGACAACAACTAAGCGTTACTTCTAACCTAGAAATTAGCCTGGCCCAGCAGCTCTTAGTCTGAATTTAGAAGACTTACTGATAGAATTTCTGAAGCTATTTTGAGTTTATTTTACAATACACTTGTTTCTGTATGAGGGCAATCACAACAGGGTTAACACAAATACCTTCCCATCTGTCTCCATTTATTTAAGGTTCTATTTTTTTTCCCCTTTTTAAAAACCCTTTCTGTTTAAACTGTTATTCTGCTTTTTCACTTAAGCATTTTGTAATGGAGCTACGAATTAGTCATGCTGAGTATATCAATTTTGACTCCAGTTAATAAGGCATTTGCGTAACCCCAGTGACTCAAAGAAGTCTCCTTGGGAGTCCTACTGTACCCACTACAATTTACACGTACCAAAAAAGTACTCTTCAAAAAGGGAAATGGCAGTATTAGCATGAAGTTAAGCATATTAGGCTTTATTCAAAGGAATTGTAAACTTTAGTGGCTACCTTTTGGCCTACTAGAGAGATTATTTATCCTGAAGTTGCAGGGCTGAGCTCCCGGCTTTGCAGTGTGACAGTTGTGACATTGGGCAGAGGACGGCGGTGAGGAGGCAGCGACTGTTTAGCAGGTTCCTGAACTGATGGTGCACGTGTTACAAGGATGCTGGAAGCTCATAAAAATCACATATACACTTTCTTTCATAACAAATATATATTCATAAATAATCTTAACATAAAAAGCCCACTGTGGCCAGATAGCACTTTTGTTATTTTAAGACTTTGTTCTGTGTGGTATTTTTATGGTTATGAAAAGCAACCAGCCCAGACAACTGTCTTTTCTGACCAGTATATTTTACGTAGGAGATATTTTACTGTATATCATTTAGCTTTTCTTCCTGAAAAAATAAAGAATACCCGAGAGGTTCTGACTGCTATAAAATTCATAATGGTTCAATTCTGTATTGACTTTCTAACTTAATAAATGCTTAAGAACACAGCCGAAACATCGAATAGAAGATTATACCCTTTCTCAAGAAAATCCATAGGCAGTGTTATTTTGAAATTCCATAACCATTTTTTGAATCTGGGTTTTGTAAACCACACAGAGAACAATTTTTAAATTTATTAAAAAATGACCATATGAAAACCAAATTAAAATAAATGTATGTCTTTAGTTTGTGTATTTGAGTGCCCTTGGGGTAAAGCCACTTGCATGGTGCAGACATACCAGATGTAGCTGGCTACAAAATAAAGATATAACTGCAGCATATAGATATGTAGCTGTCTTCTGAATCTGCCTGACATAAGCTAGGCAAGTTTAACCTTTTCTAATTCAAAGTCTTGTGAGTCACTTAGAAACGTAAAGACTTCAATCAAGCTTAAAAAAAGTAAAGAAAATTACCCACTGAGGTGAAAATAGCTACACACTTGTAAAAACAAGTAGTTACTTAATTAGTGAGCTTTCAAGAAGCGAGACATGTTGCTCTGGCCACTAAATATGAAGGAACATAATCTATACTTTTTTTATTGCTGTAATGAATTCTGTACATGTGTACAGATCACTAGTGCTGGACAGGTGGTATTTACAGCCAGCTCCTGTAGTTGTTGCCACATACTGTGCAAGCTCAAATGCAAGCTTTATTACAGCTGGGTTTATTAACAAATAAAAACAGGAAACAGTAAATCCAGCTCAAGTTTTAATTAAAGGAGTGGTTAATATTAGGACCCCTCTGTTTGGGGTCTGCTCAGTCACACTTTGCATGTCTTGCTAAGATACAGAATGGCACAGCTGCCATCTCCAAAAACCAACTCAACTGTCTTCACATGACAGCTAAATAGACAAACTGGTCCTCCTGGCCTTTGGATCCCTCTCACACTCCTTGGCCAGGAGGATCCCCTCCAAAACATGGTCTTCCCCATACTGAACATTGAGGATAACCTGGGGACATTTGTTCCGATGAAAAAGAAATGAGACATGCCCATGAAGTAGATTCACTTAGATAGGAGCATTACTTGGGTAGTAAAAGGCTATTAGTGAAAAAATTAAGTTGCATTTTTGGCTTATTCTTTGTGATTTTACACTGATTATATACAATAGCTAGGTCTCTTTTGTATCACTAACATGGTTCCAGTGATTTGTTTAAATGGGTTATATAGGCAAGTTGTTCATCTGGGAGTTTAAGTGACAGATGTTTTGAGTTGGACTATTTCTCACCTAGTTAAGCATCTAAAATACAAATGGCCGGGTCCATACAAAGAAACATTACGATGTGACTCAAAGTATTCTAAGTAATGTTCATGAGTTCAATTTTCAGATCCATTTCTGCAGACCAATAGACCAGTAATTGTTTCAGGGCATTTTGAAATGCTAATGATGGCCCAAATAAATGGTTTTCATTAATGCTAGAGAACATTCCTACACTGTAAATGAAGACAAAAATTGTGAAAAAGCAACACCCAGGGAACATGGCATCCAGGATTTCAAAGAGCAGTCTAAACACAGGTTCTTCGACCAGCCAAATTGTATGTGTAATTGCATGACAGACACTTTCCTAGCTGCCCATGCATTATAATCCTTCTGTCATTTAATCTGCAAACCCAACTGGACATACGGGTTTGTTTTTTCTGTGTTTTTTTTTTTTAATTCTGACTCAAGGAAGGATGAAAGGTTGTTTCTGGAAAGAAAGCATAGTGGTATTGGTAGGAAGTAATAGGACATTGTCACAAGCCTTTGGAAAGGCAGTGCTTGCCTCTGCAGCGTGCTGCATGGAGCGGAGCACTGCCGCTACATGAGAACAAAGCATTTCCACCACTTTGTATCTGCCAGCTTGATGACTTGGGCTGGGCCAGAATCATAACCACAGCTTCAAAGTCACGCACCCTCCTGGCAATTACCGTCCATAGAAACATCCCCCCCAAAGTAATAGTGCCACTGCCCTACCTACCCAAAAGCTGTTGTGGTTTTGTTTTCCATCACAATACCTCATTTGTCTGAAGCAGCCAGAGTTTTTTTGTATTATTTAAGCTTCTTAGTACAACAAGATCTGTATAATGTATTGGTTATAGTAAAAAAATCAGAAGTGTTTACTTACAAAAAATTGAAGTCAAAGTGTCATAGAATAGTAATTTATCACAGGGTCTCAGTTCAATGATTCAGAACATGAAGCATAAAGAAATACTAAAGGTTCATTGTATAATAAAACAGCCTTGAGGGGATGTAAAATTAAAGTAAAAAATTGGTCTGTGGAGTAGGATCATCAATTTGTATAAGCTGATTAAATTTTATTACAATCAAAAGGCAATATCTAGATTTATCAAGAAGCAAGCATAACATTTATATGGACAAGTGACTGCTTCAGCATCTGTAAAATGCATTTCTGGTTCAGTGATAAGAAACTTGAATGGCAGCAGTGTTTGGGAAAAGTATGACCCAGGGAAAAAAAAAAGTCATGTAACCACAAATTTGGTCACACTTAAATGCATAGTTTAGGATTGTCGTCTTGGTCCACTTCTTAAAAAAATTAAAAGCAAAATATCACATAGGTTATCTGAAGCTGTGAGCTGGAATTAATCCAGACAGTAAATCTCCAGTAGATTCATTTGCATTATTTAATAGAGCAGATCAGTATTGCTTTAAAATCTCTACTAAAAGTCAAATAAAACATTCATGTTTTGATCAGCACTAATTGTTAGATTTTACGGTTTAAGCCTGTTTTTCATTCCTTTGTGCCCGAGGGAGCACAGAGTTTTACACCACTGACTTACCAGTAGATGCCAGGCTGGCATCAGATCCTATCGCCTTCGATAATTATATTGATAATACAGTAATAGAGTACTCCAGTCCACTTCTTAAGGGAATGGAACATAGCTTACTCAAAGTTACTTCAACATCTTTTAACTTCTGGGGTAGGAAAACACTCTTCTAGGCAAAGAAGATTCAGAGAGCCTTCACTTTGGCTGAAAAAATACTTGTATCAAGAGACAACACTGCTGAAGTTAGAGGTTAGTTTTTCCTAGATCTGGAAAGCTTCTTTTCTTGTATTTTCCTTCTTTTGTTTCCCTACACCCTTGCAATATAGTTTCCCTTTTCAGAGGCCTACAATGATTTGTATTTGTTTTGGGTAACTCGAATCTGTATGCAGTTCCAGTGTTTGAATCATTTTTAATGTGCAATTCTTCTATGTGGAAGTACAAATATTCTCAGAAGTGGCTGTTTTGCAGGCACAGTAGCATTCCCTCATGTTTTCTTTCATGGCAACCATGGTCTCAATAGATTTGGTAAAAGTTCACTTTCATGAGTTACAATAAATGGTTTGAAAGAGGCAAAGCAACAGCTAAACACTAAGCATAAATAGTAAATATAAGCAGCCTTAGGTAAGATATTAGACATGTTTACCTTAATATTGTGGTGCTATATAGAACAGTCCAAACAAGGGCTAGGAACACATACAGTGCAACAAGACTTGGTAAGAACATTGGGGAGAAAGTAGACTGCTTCAAAAAAAATCATCATGGGACCTTTAATGTCCCCTGTGACAGGTAGAACATCTGTTTACTGCTCAGTCCTGGAGAGGTAAATTATAATATTATCAGCTTCAGCTGCGTACCTAGAGTTTTATATATCCCATGTCAAAAGTCCATTTAGGGAAATCAAATAAGAGGAGTCCAGGGGGAACCTATGATCTAGAACACAGCTCTGTTTTGTAGATTAATGTTTTTATTTAAGAAAATGCTATATGTGTAGAAAGTATCATAACTCAGTCCCGGCTGCACTCATCTAACACCGTTGGAGCCTAATTACATTTGTACTGTTCGCACTGCTTCATCCTTGTTCTTTCATACAAGGATCTCAAACACTTTAAACAATCCACAATTATTTGTTGCATCAACTGAGGGGAGGAATTACTTTTCAGTTTTATTTCTTTGCTCTTTTGTTTACAGACAAGGAACAAAAGAGCTTCATTTACTTTGCTCATGATCACTGAAAACAACAGAGAAGAGCTCAAATGTTACAGCTCCCAGAATCGTATGTAAACCAATAGACCATATTCCCTCCACTGGATAATTCTGGAGAGGGCACTTAGCAAGTGTAATACATTTGAGTGGAATTTATTTTAGCTGTTCTGAAGAGGCTAGTTTAAAATACACTAAGGGTGAAATTTTCTGAGAGCTTCCAAACCTGCTTGGTCCATTTTTCTCTGCACTTCACATGTGTAATTGCACTTGCATGCAAATAGCATTTGAGTGAATGCACACATCAAATAAGCTGACAGCTCACATATACAAATCCCGTTTGCTTCTAATAGAGCTACAGGGCTAAGTGTTTGCATGCACAAATATAGCTGTTTAAATATGTGCTGAAGTTACACTGAAATCAAATGGTATCCATCACATTCCTAAGAGTTAATCATCTTCTTGGGTCTCTTCCTATAAAGGGCAATGGAATATTTTTAAATTATCCTTACACAATTTCAAATATTTCAACTGAAGAAAAATAGGCAGGTCCTGTAATTAATCTTCTACCTTCATAGCTCTGTTGGTTATCTGAAGTAAATGTCAGGGACTGAACTGACTGGCAGAAACTGTGACAGGAACCAAAGCAGCAGCCAAGACATTCAGTATACAACTCTACTGTAATAAACCAGGCAAGAAGCAGGCATCACACCAGCCACTGCATGGAGAGCCACTCCATGCAAAGTGATTCAATCATCTTCCCATCAGTGGGAAAGAAAGTCTCTGATAACTAGACTAACTGCTGATGGGTTGCAGGTCCAGTTTTTACATTAAGCAAATTATCTTGAAGCCAAAAAAGAAATAAGAATTAATTTGCCTCCCTTAAATGGTTGCCTGATTAGTGGAAGCCATAATTTGTAGAGTTGGGAGAATAGGTTAAATTAGAATGACCATTGCATTTTCCTAAGCTTTTTGTAGTTCACTGTGGCTCTGAAGAAGAAATTATGCTCCAGACAGATCATTTAAATTTAGATACTTCTGTATTACTAATTCTTACTGTAACACTCCTCCTGATTTTTCATCTGGGGCATGTCCATGCAAATGTGACCTACAGGTTTACCTTTTTCCCTTGTTTACATCAACCTGAAATTACTGCCTGTTTCATTTGCCACTGTGCTGAGTGTTGGAGATCATATATGCAATTTAAGTGAAGTATTTAAAAATCCAAACCAGGTACAATTTTCCAGGTCACAACCTGAAAGATAAAGAAATAGTGTCTGTCTCCAGATTACATCTAACTTTGAATGACACTAATTTGAAGCACTGGGAATTGATTCTTCAGATGAATTGAGGTTAATGTTTAATATGTATTGAACATAAAACACAGGTGATGCTGTGTTTGTAGGCTGTATCTCATGTATTTGTATAGTCCAAGTTCTGCTCTTGTATTTCTCTCTTCCTGCATTTTATAGATCTCTTCTGCAAGCCAAAGAGAAAGGAAACAGGCACAAGTTGATCCTGGCTGAAAAACATAACTTGCTGGAAAAGGGAGAATGAAAGGCTGGTTTAAAAGCAAGCAAGCTGAAGTATATTCTCTTTAGATACACTGACTCCCACTTTTCTGTTTCAAGATGAGAGAGCCTGCTTACTGTCTGAATTTTAAAGAGATGCAGCTGCAGATATATAGCTTTCTATAAACCAGCCTAGAGCAAACGAGAAAGCAAGCAGATCCCTGAGCCCAGACTCTTTCCCCCCTCTTCCACAGCCTGTTCTGACCAAGCTACTATTCAGCCACAACCCGTAGCAGCAGTAACCTTTACTGCTGTCTTTTTAGGGGAAGTCCCTAGCCTCCTTGAAAGATTTTTCAAGAATAACTCTCACATGAACTCTGTTGCTGCTCTTCTTGACTTGTTTGTTGGAAGCCTAGCAGGCTTCACGTCCCTTTTAGGAAAGCTTGATAGAAGATAAATTTTTTATTTGTTTTTTTACTTTTCTTTAGTTGACTTCATAAAGCATACTATGTTAGTAAACACAATTCATATAATATATAGAGAACACAATATATTTTGGAAAAACTCTTTTAAGTAAGAAACCTTAGTGGTTTTGGATTTTTGCATAGCTGAGAGTATATATGGTTATTTCAAGGAAGATAATAATGCATAACTAGAAGCTGAAACAGTTTTTTCCAAACCTTCCAAAATGGAACATCCACTTTTATTTAATTTTTTTCTAGTAGATATTATTTTCTAAGCTCTAACCAGAACAAAATTTCTTAGTCTGAAAGTATTCTGCATCATATAATAGTTAAATGACTACAAAAAAAAAATTTTCAGTTTAGGAGTATTAGTAAGAGATTCACAATATTTTCTAAAGACATTGCTTTTCTTGATTATATAATAAAAGCAGAAAGTGCTCACTTAAAAAGCAGTATTAAGAAACCCTAAAAATTCAACTTTCTTCTTATTATTGATCAACCAGCTTTTTCTTAAAAGAAGAATTTGTTTCCTTGTTAGCCAGGCTGCATACAAGCAAAGAAAAAATCTATTCATATCTTAAATTAACTTACCAAATTTAAGTCACTTAGCTGATGCTCCACCCAATACTACTAAAGCTCTTCCCTACATTTCTATAAACTAAATTTATCTAACAGCCTCAAATATCAGAGAAGGAAGACTTTTTTTAAAGCAGAGATATTTATAGTTAGTCCCAAGTTAAGTGATCCCAGCTGAGCTTATAGATCACCCCCACCCCCTTCATTTTTGTCCCTATAAATTAGTGAGATTAGTCTATGGCCTATTTTTTAGGGGAGATAGATGGGAATTTGTAGTGTGGAGGGTTACTTTGCTCTATAAGGGGAAAATAAAATAGTAATTCTTTTTTTTAAGATGCAAAACAAATATATAAAGAACTTTTCAGTACAGCTTTTGTTCAATTAAAGAGGTTTTATTTTCTGAAGATGCATGTTTTGGGGATTGATGTAAGTCTCAGGCTCCTTTTCTTCTGTATGATGGGGTAATCTACAGTTGGGTTCATCTATGTAGAAGCTTAGCTATGTCTTTGCAGTCTTTTTTCTAAAGTCTTATATAAATAGAAATGTCATACCATATTCTTTCTATGTCTCTAGCTAAGCAACAGCAAGATGTTAGAAAGCTGCAGTATAGATTGAGTGGAAGAAAAAAAATGCAGTTCAATCAATTTCTATAACAAATTCTGACTTCTATCAGTAATGGAATGTATTGATTTTTTCACTTCTTAGCAGAAACTTTTGCAAAAAGTTCTCTTAAGATGTTTTGTTACTGAACAGTCACTTACAAGCTCCCTTCCGTAAACTGTTTAAGAATTGCTAGAAGTCCCCTTTCTAGTAGCTGCTGAGGGTACTTAGTCTGGAGTTTGTGGAACAAGTTAGAAGACAAGAAGGGAGTAAAAATCAAACTTAAATGTAGGGCAAGATGGTTCCAGTTTTTTTGGTCTGCTCTGTATGAAGTACCTTATTATGAGGTAAGGCACAGGGGAATTTTTATTGTTTTGAAAGAAAAGTCTATTGATGTTCTGAACATTCAGCTCATTTTGAAAATCTATGAAAACTTTCAGCTAAATGCTTGGCACTCACTTATGCTTCAGCCATATATATGGAGGTAAGTAAATAGTTTGTCCGTGCTATCTGTGTAAAATGTATAGCACTCCTTTACTCTCTTCCCTGGGTTATTTCTATTTGTCGTAATGATTGGGATATAGCCTGACAACTACACGTGTCTCCACTGATCTCTTGAAACCTTGGCTAAAACTGCCAAATGCTTCTTGTAGAGGCAATTGGACTTTGAGGGATGAGGAGGGAATGCATCTTCCACATCTCAGCAAGGCCTGGCTTTGCTGACTGTTAGCAAAAGTTTTAATGTGGGCCTAGATAGTTTTGTAGCTCTGAAATCCTGGTGACTTGAAGCTAATTTCACTCTGCAGTCTCAGTGATGTCTAGGATTGAACAGGTGGATTATGTTTGGCTCAAGAATAGAAAGCTTGACTTTCAGTAATTTAAAATGAAAATTGGATGATATCTTAAAATTTTTCATGGAAATCAACTGCCTCTTTGCATTTCCCCTAGTCACAGCTGGGACCCTTTGCAATTATACTCTATACAGGATAAAGATCTGTTCACTGCTAAACCTAGACATAATTTTCCCTTAAACCAAACCCTGTCAAATAGGTATAATGAAGAGGTTGGAAAAAAGTGGAGAGGGGAGGTGCCCAGTGTCATGGAGCTGGTCAAAGTAGAACCAGTGAGACGACCTATGTCTCCTTAGGTAAGTTATTTACTAACTGTTCTGAGGTTTGGAATTGCTTTCTGCTCCATAGGGGAGGCCTAATTACTCACTCAGGCCTCCATTGCTAGTGAATTATGAAGCCATCTGTATCTTATGAATATAAATTCCATTCTCTCTGGTGTAGTTATATATAGTTATATCATTAGGGGGATGGCATATTCTGTATATAGAGGATAGAGGGACATTCTTCTCTTTAAAAAACAGGAACAGTTTTCTAGCACCACAAATGATCGTGTGTTTGGAAAGATAGATTATTTCATTTTACTCCTGCTGACGTGCAATATGTCAATTAAAATATTAACATATTTTTTAATTTAGCAGATTGATTTTCACTTTGCCTTATTTTAAAGTAATTAATCTTTGTTCGCTGCCTGAAAAAAACAGGGTATATTTATTCATCCCCAGAGCCAATATGGTGACCACTGCATGAAATATTGGTCTTATCCTCTGCTGTTTTTCCCCAAAACTAACAGTGCTGTCAGCTTTTACTCCTTGGAGACAAGAAGTATAGCAGAAGAAAATTATTTTATATATTGTGTAATGTTATAGTTTCTGAAAAGCCCTATACCTAGTATATGCAGGCAACATGATGCTTTAATTCCTGTTTTCTTTGCTGAGAGTCCATCAAAACTGGCAATGGTACAATTGAGCTCTAACCATTATGCCTGAGATGTGCTATCTTGTGAAAATAACCCAAAGAAAGGGCTGCTTTTATGCAGGCTCTTGTGTAAGAAAGAGGCTAATGACATGAGAAGCTTCCAGGCGCTAGAGCAGGAGGCAGGGAAATGGGATTCTTACCTGAAACTGCCTGGGCTAGGGCAAAGCGGGGAGCTTGCTTTGGACCTTGTCTTTGAAAAGCAAGAGAGGACGCAGCTTTATCACCTCACAGGCCATGAGAAAAAAGTCTGTCCCTGCTTCTGTCTGCAGTCCCTTGAAATATCTGTGCTGCTCCCAAGCCTTTAAACTTGTTTATCACTGACTCACTGAGACCAGTATTGGGCTGACATTTTCCAGGGCAGATTTCTGAAGCTGTGCAGTGAGCTGGCACTGAAATAATTGGCCTAATTTTTCAGAAGTGACGAAGATCTCACTGACACCTTCATTACATCCTGAGACAGTTAAGAAGATAACGCCAGGCACCCACATTTGAAAGTCTTAGCCTTTTACCTCACCAGAGATTTTACCTCAGAAGGAATTTGTGAAGATTACTGTGTTCCTAATGCCTTTTGAAATCCTTAAAAGGTTTTGCGAGTGAAGAGCAAGAACAGCAGTGGTGTTACAATACACAGTCTTTGGGGGCTCTGTTCACTTACCAGGTCAAAATCTGTACTCAGCACCCAGTGATCCCATAAACCAGAAGTTGGGAGGTTAGAATACAGGGAATACCATCTGCCCACGGTATTATGTGCACTAATGCCTGTGGGTTCTGTGATAAGCTGCATTTGAACTAAGTGTTATAGCAGTAATGCTACTAGATGTCTCTGTAAATCTGATTTCAAAGGCATAATTATTCCCTTTTTCCAGCCCTAGAAGCTAATGGGAAAGGCTGGCTTCAAGTATGAACAGAGCACACTGAACGGAACCGCCTTCTGTCATATGGCAAGAAGGGTATTCACTGGAAATATCAACAATTAAGTGAACAACAGATTATCCCCAGTTTTCCAGTCAGAGCTATTTATTGTTTATGTATGTAGGGGTTTATTCCATGTCCACTGAAGTTGGAGGTTTGTTCTTTCCATTGCCCGGTTTGCACAGCTAAGCAGAAACTTCAGAATTTGCATTCTCTAAATTGCAGAATTTTGTTTCCGTAAACTATAAACAGAAAACAAAGGCTATTGTTTATAATCTGTCCTGTTAGTATTTATCTTCAAATAATGTTAATTAAGCTGATGAACATCTATGCCTATTGCTTTACTCACTTAGCTTGTGTACAAGGAAGTCGCTCTTTCAGACATTTGAAAAACGAAGCACCAAGATCACTCAACTGGCTAACAGTTTTGATCTGAACTATACCTCACTCTTAAAAGGAATTATGAAGGTTCTTGATAGATGTAATATTCTAGCTGTAATCTTATTAGTAGAGGCAGCTATGGTAAGACAAGTTGCAGTCTGGATGAATTTACTGCCAAGGCTAAACTATTTATTTTCAGCAATACTCATTTTTCAAAGAGCAGATGGTTTAATTCTCTGAACCAGCTGCTAATAAATAGGAGAAAGAAAATCAGAGGTGGGGATTGAAATAACTGTTATCCACTGTTCAAATTTCAGCAGGGTTTAAAGGTATTCAGGCATTCCAACCTCAGGTAATGGATTTTTCTTTTAGTTTCTTCAGACTGAAGTACTTACAGCCTCAAGTGATATGATATAATGAAGTTTGTTAAATGACCACTTCTTCAAAACTAGTCTAAGGAAGTAATGAAAATACTCAGTTTAGATGCTTGGGAACTTGGTTTTGCAGCAAAAACTTGAGGCTTAGAAGATGTAATAAATAACCAATTAAATTGCATCTAGCTTTGGAAAAATGGCAAGGTTTTAACTAGTCAGTTAACAGCCAGGTCTTACAGACATTTACTTCTATCACTGAAGTGATTAATCTGCAATATTTGTTCTGACCATTCTGTTAGGGGGAACCTTTTGAACATGCTAGGATATACAAGGCATAATGCAAAGACATGACAGCTGAACCTTGAGAACAAACCCCATGAACTTCAGGACCTTGAACTGATGAATCCAACTTCATCAGCTCTGTTGATCCTTCTTAAAAACAAACCCCCAAACCTTGTATGCTCTGACTGCATGGGAACCAAGGCTTTGCTGCTAGCGGTGATACAGTTTGGGAATTTCTAAACAGATTCTTATTTCTTTCTCATTAGGCAAATAAAAACATCCTGCAGTGAATTCCAGTTGCATCTGTTCATGAATTTTGTTTGCCGAGTGCTCCCCAGGAAGCCCCCACAATGCTTATGATTGTGTGCAAATTAAATCTCACTCCTGGAAAAAGTAGATGCTGCCAGAGGTTTGGGAATGTGTGGTGAGGGCATGGGATGTATGAATGGCTGTTGCACCATGGTGCAGGAGAAATGAATGTGCTGTTGTCTGTGGGTATTTGGGGTTTTTGTATTATCATAAAGGGTTGCTTAGTGTTTTTCCCTTCTTTCACTTGCAGGTTTCTCCTTTTTTGTTCTCTTTGGATGCCAGGTACTGCACGCTTGATGTTAGCTGGTCCACCACTTTCTCTTTTATTCCCTGTGATGCAAGTATTCTGGGGTGGTATGTACAACTCTCTCCAGTCAGGCTTCCACTTAATCTTAGTTTGGCAAAAATGTGGAATGACTTTCTGGGGATGTTCTTCCATTGACTCTTGAAAAGTCTGCTGTGTCTTGAACATGTTGTCATTGAATATTAAGCCACACAAGATGAGAATGGTCTTTTGAAACCTAAGTTATTAGAAGCAGTAGTTCCTGTCTTGAAATAACAAGCTGTTCTGAAGGTCAGACAGAATGCTGCTTTGGCAAACAACCAAGCCTGACTGCAACCCATGGTCTCATTTTGCTCAGCGATAGATCCAGTGGCGAGCAGGCAGGATGTGATCAACGTGTGCATGTGATGGATGAGCTCCTGTAACAAGCTCCCCTTTCAGCAAACTGCAGTGATTCTGCTTTGGAACTTCTGTACAACTCACTGAAAAGCTGTACCCCAACACTACTGTGGTAAAAGGCATATAAATTCCTTTGGCTAATACAATCTGAAGACCCACAGGTCCAAGCAGAAAGGCCAAGTGTATAACAAGTAGGGTGGGTGCAGACTGTATGCAGCACTAGGAGCAGTAATGAATTGATCATGAAGAAAAAACAAAGCAGGAAACTTTATATGATGCCAGAAGTGTCAAAGAGTAGGTTATAAAGGGTAAAACAAGAAGGTCACATAAGGAAGCTGTGCTCATAGTAATTCAGGTAAACTTAAAAACCAGCCATTTGATGCTCACCCTGGTCTATGTAATGAATCACAAGTAGTTCATATAAAATCCTACAGCTATCTTCCCCTGTGTCTCTTGCTATTTTCCTGTGTCACTGCACCTCAATACTGACAGTTATTTTCCCTTTGCACACAAAGCCTCATAGCTGATACCAAAGACTTTTTGAATGCTACTCCTGACAGCAGCAAAGATAAGAACTATGCTGCTTTCTGCTTCATGTCATATCCCTCATGATTTGGTGGCTGACAAGAGGAGGATATTGCTGGTGCCTCTTAGGATGGGCCCATTTTTCTTATCCTGTTTTCTACTCTGTCTTGGCAGCCATGGCCTTGGCAAATGTGCTCCCCATGGAACAGAAGTAAGCACTATGCATCTGTATATCAGCAACAATCAACATATAATTGGAAATGATACTACTTATGATGAAACAGAGCAAACCTTAAACTGCAAGCAACCTTTCTGGAGCACTAAGGGTGTTTCAATAGGGCATTTGCAAAACACCACAGCTGTAGTAGTAGACTGCAGTTTCAGGCTTTCCTGAAGTAATGGTGTGCAGCCTGTTGGTTCTAATCCCCATGGCAATAGACTCCCTTGTTGACACTTTCTTGTGCATTTAGTAGTAAGATGTTTAATTAACAGCTGGTTAACATTGGAGAACTGGCCTTCTTCATCCCCTTATTAAATAATGGACTGGAAGGGAAATGGATGTATCTAGCAAATTTTTGCCTAAGCAGAAACAATTAAACTTTCTGGCTCAGGAACAAAGCAGAGTAGTTTACTGTGAATCTTTGGCAGCAGTGATAATCCACTCAAAGTAATGAATAGCACAGCCTGGATTTTGGTGCTCTGTCTGAAGGGCTGCTGAGGTGGTTCCTTGAGGGTTAGAACAGGACATGGCCTAAGCAGTACGGCCATCTCACAGGCATGATCACATTCATCGTGTAGGTAGCCTGATGATGGTGTAAAAAAAAAAAAAAAGCTAATTTGCGTAAGTGTTTGGAAATAAACTTTAATAATAGTTATCTTTCCTTCACCATTTTTCATAAGTAGGAAACTGAAATCATGTTTCTTCATTACTGTAACTCAGTTATTTTCAGAATATTACATTGCCACTCGGACTTGTAGTTCATTCCTGTTTGCATCTGGTTGGATACTCAAATATTCAGGAGCATGGCGTAGCTGCTTTTCACTTTCTTTTTTTTTCATTTTGCTGATGTAGAGAAATATATAGGAAGCAAGAAAATAGGTTATTTCATATCGCTCTATTCAATAAAATGCCATTACTCCAGAGAAATCTGTACTTGTTGAACCATTGCCTCAATGGAATTGAAATGTGATTATGTGCTTTCCTGAACTGAGGTCTAAACTATTTACACTTCAAATATTGTTCAGCGTGGATTGAGATTCAGAAGCCATATACTTACTTACAGACCTTGTATTTTTGATTAAATAATACATACAGATCTTCTAGTTATACTGATCTTTTTTCATAATTGCTTTAATATCACCGTGATGCTTGCTGCCCCTGCGTTGGGTCTGTATCCAGTAGACAGATTTAGAAATAACTAATGTGTTAACAGTGTCACTTTCTTTAGAGCAGAGACAGTGTTGATGCCAAATTTTAATTCTATTTCAGCAAGAAACGGCAAATGCAGAGACTGCATGTTTCTTGCTGCTCCTTTTTGTCAATAAACCATATGGAATACTGAGCAACCCTCCTGTGTAGATACTACCTGCATTAGAAATCATTCAGTTTGTGAACTGTATTAGCCACCTTTTTAAATAAATAGGATATAAGAACATAATAGTGATGACTTTAATTCTCTTCTCTGGTTGCCTTTCTTCAGTTTAATAACACTCTACCAGCAAGAGTACTTTAGCTTAACCTAAATAGCATCTTTCCCTATGGAACTTGTGTAACTACATCCCTTGATAATAAGGAAGCCTGGTAAAAATGAAAATAATTTAATGTCCATTAGTCTCAGAGAAAGACACATAAGCACCAACCTATGTTTCAATTGCATACAGCAATTTACTCAAATGGTGTGTTAGCATTGCCCCTGGATTATTTTTTATACTTAACAGATTAGGGAAGTTTAAGAAGATAATGAAATTGGGATTATTTAGCTGTCAATAGTTCTCTTGAGAGATAAACTCCTTCAAAGGAAGTGTCAATACTGCCATGGTTTCCCCCATGCCGTTAATTGCATCTCTGTATCCTGCCCACTTGGATGACAAAACTCATTACTTGTGGAGTAGGGCAGTGGCACACCCAAGTTTTAATAGCATCACAGGGAGCAACGCTGAGAAGATTTTAGCTGAATTACATGACAAAGATTATCTGATTCATTATTCTCAATTTAGGGCTTTCATAGTTGGGTGCCTGTTATAAAAGGAGAAGAAAATTGGAAAGGGTAAGATTGGTTCAAAATGAGTATTGCAGTAGATTAAATTGGGACTTTCTCTGCTTCACTGTTCTCAAATGCAGTTTTGAAGCTCTGTGGATAGGTTGGCAGCATTTCTTTCCCTTCTTCCTGAGAACTAGAAAGAAAAATGGTCTTTAAATTGAGTAAGCCTAATTGCCACAAGGCAGAAGAACACAGACCCGGCAGTAATTTTCACTAACCTCCAAGTGGTGAGAAGTGCCGTTCAGAGTGAGTTCTGTGTGAAATTGCACAGACAGACTTCATTAGGTGGACGGTTCCTGCTGGGTAAAACTGCGCGTGTTCATTCTTTCTCTGACTCATTTTCTTTCTGTTATTACGAGCATGGTTTTATTTCCCCCACAGCTTTGGCAGTTTTGCACACAGAGGTGGGTTGTGTGTGCTTTTACCTCTCGCATAGCTCATCTGCCTTTGACCTTCCTTCCCCATGGTGGGAATAGGTGTGAAGCGGTTTGCGTCAGGGTGAGGACTACGCAGCTGGAAAGTAGTCGGGTACGGAGCCCTTCAGCGCCAACTCATGGCCCACTCCAGGGCATTTTATCTCACTTGAGTATTTTGGCCTCTTACCTCTCTGCCGAATAGATCAATGGGGGTTTTGTCCCATGAATGGGGCAATACACAAGCCATAACCAAAACTGTTTTTTTTCCACCATAAATTTTCTGAGCGAAAACCAATGTTGTCAGAATAGAAGTATTTCACTGGATGTGTCCATTTTGGCAATGGTTTTCATAGGAATTTATGAAAACACACCATTTAGGCTTTCTTATTTGGTTCTGATAAGCTTTAAGTCTTTATTTCATTTAGCTTCAGATTTTAAATGCCATAATTCATATTAATAATTGCATATTGCATAAGACATGTCATAATTAATTGTGACCTTTAATATTTTAAACATTCCCTACAAGAAACAATATGGAATTTTTAGTCTGTGAAGAACATCCAAATGTTCACTTTTTTCTGAAACAGAATGAAAATAAATGTCAAAATATACAGTACTCCATGGAATGTATGGTCGATTTTCTCAACAGATGCAATAATAGATAATATTTCAAAATGACTTAACTTTGAAAAAATAAACAGCTTCAGTTTGCCTTCAAAGCATTAAAAAAGATCAGTCATGGATTTTTCTTACTCATACGCAGGGTTTAGGTTTTTTTCTGTTTATTTTGCTGTGATTTAAGATTGTTCAGAGGTTAAAACAAATTGAGACAGGGAACCTAAAATGATTATAAGTAAACCACACGTAATGGGGAAAATAAGACTGCAGGAATGATTCTAAAGTAATATTACTTCATTTTCAATGTGAAGAATCTAGGGTTTAGATTTTATTATAGGACTGAAGCAGTCTGTGCGACGGTAGCGGGCAGCAGCGTATTTAGGCAGCCTGGACTGGCAGTTTCAAGTCTATGCATACGCATTTCAGCTTCCGTGGCCACCACGATAGAAACTTTTTCACAATTACACTGATATTTGTATATTTGTCAACCTAAGTTCTACTTATAAACATTCTTTTTGTTCTGAAACACAAGAATAACCCTAGAAATGCAGATATTGAACATTTGGAAATATTTTCATTTTTGCAAGTACAGGAAACCTCTGTTACTCTAGGACATATCAGAAGCAAGACTGGGAAGCTGAGTGAAAGGAGGAGACAGATGGATTGACAGAAGGACTAACATAGTAAAGTTTATTTTCTTTTGGCTGAGTATTTGCTTGGCATCCAATAGAGTGTTTGATTATTATTCCAATGAAACACAGGCTTTTTCCTCTTGAATGTCACTGCAGAGTGTCTTGGTCTATTTTAGAAGCTATTTTCTTTGGTATTTGTTTTGCAAATGCTTTCCCATATCTGTGCATATTAATGATTTTTATATCACTTTGAATATACATCATTTGTGTCACAATGTGAAAGTGAGGGGAATTATAAATAAGTTGCTAAGGAGCAGGTAGTGATGCTCATAGTAAATAATGATTAGGATGCCAGTAAATAATAATTGGTGTGTGCCAGCTTCCTGAGATCATTTTTCACCCAGATATGTAAGAGGAGCTTACAGTGCAGAACAACAGCCTGCAGATACGCTTGCTTATGGCTGCATGCAACCATTGCTGAAACACCCTGATGGGGAAAGGAGGTTTCTCGGTGCATAACTGGAGAGATTCAGGCTTATCTCAGCCAAAGTAACTGTTGGTGGATCCCTTTAGAGACTTCTTGACTTTATGGTGAAATAAGCTTCTGCTTCAGCAGTGGCTTGGGCAAAGTCCTAGAATGATATATGGAAATTATCCAGAGGGATCGTCCAAAGGTGGCCCGTTGTGTTGCTATGAAAAGGCGCAATATCCAGCCTGAGCAGCACCCGTGGTTTGAAAAACTTATTTGCAGTCCCAGAAATACTATTGATTTTTTGTCACTAGTGCCTGGAATTCAGGATGGCCCTTACTACCAATGCTTGAGTAGTAATGCAGGGAGTAATACACTATTGTCAAAGGGCAGATTATGTGGCAGCATTTGCCAGTCAGTCACATGTACCTTAAGGACTAATATGTCTTAACAAAGGAGGTGGGGGAGAGAAAGATGTGTTTGTGAAGTTGAGTCTAGTGAGGAACACTGGCAGAGAAGAAGGGACATCTATTTCCAACTAGCTAATTTTTCATTTCAATATTTTTTCCTTTGGTGATATCTGCAAATCCTAGGAGACAGTTCTAAAATGTGCTGTGTTTTGATCCCATTGCACGTTTTCTGTAGCAGTTTTGATAGCATTTATCTAGATTTAGCATGGAGTAAATGAAAGCTGTAATATTTCATTAATTTATTCCCACTTCTTCAACTTGCTATGTACGTTAGGCTGTTTATAAAATTCTGTATGGTTAGAAAAAAGATTGGATTAAGAGAATGCTACATTCGTTTCTCTCTAACATCTAGGTCAAATTTGATCAGCTTGCAAGTCAAAGAATTATTTCTGCCATAGCCATAAACACAGCTGAGACTGAAAGTCAAGCTGTGGGGTGGAAAAAAAGGCTTTGGTCTCTTCTCCACATCTTTGCCTCATGCAGTTACATTGTCAGCTAAATTCTTCTTTCAGGATCTCTATAACTGTTTATGATACTTGGTGAAAGAAGCAACTTTTTAATTTTAGAAGGCCAGGTTGTCTGAGCCCCAGAATAGTCTGTGGCTCCTGTCATAGATTGATCATTCTCAAGAAATGAGCTCTGCAAGTGCTAAGGGGAAAAAAAAGTTTTTTAGCGAAGCCAAAAGATATGAATCAAAGATATAGAGGAAACAGATTTCATTGTGTAAGGTGTTGTGGGTTTTGTCATGGTCCAGTTTTCTGACAATAATCAAACCTGTCTGCAATATTGCACAAGATAATATCCTTTATAAAGTCAGTAGAAGGTTGGTCATTTATCATCAGTTTATCAAATTCCTCTCCTTGCTCCTGGTGTACACCATCCTCATTTGGACTAGAAAACAACAGAACAGGAAAGATGCTGTCTCGTTTCACTGAGAAAATAGTTTTGGATTGCTTGTAACAGTCCCAATATTAGGAGAGAGACTTCTGTCACTTCTCTGCATTGAACCTGATGAGGTGAACTCATACCACGCCTGTATCATGATACAGGCTGCATATTGGCCTTCTCCTTTAGAAACCTTGAACGGCAATGAGGAATGTAATTAATAATTGAGAGATGGAAGGAAATAAGGCAACATTATATAGCTGAAGATTAAGGTAAATGTTTGTCTGCTTTTGCTTTGGGCCATGGAGAACTTCTGCACTTCCGATGTGCATCATGCACGTGTGAGCTTTCCTATTTATTATTCTATAATTATGAGATAAATATTGACTAGGAAAATGGAGTGGTACAGTACAGTATCTCTCAGATCTTCCTTAATTCTGACAATTGTAATGTAAATTCTGTGAAGGGATCTATTTTCTTCTTTTAAAAAGTTGGTTGCATTTCACAAGATATGAGATACTAAGATAATGCGCTTTTTTCCCAAATGTTCCATTGTGCTTTTATCCATTTGCATTTCTGATAGCTTAATGTAGACTATTTTCTTCTGAAATGAATGTTTCAGATTACTTTCATTAAAATCATTCAATATAATTATAATTTGTTTTTATTTAATTATATGTTCTTTTAGTTGTCCCTTTGAAAAAAGTTAGCTCATTATCGCATTACTATGACGATCCAGCCATAAGCAATTTTTGCTTTTGTTTTTTTTTAACATCTGACTTGACTGCAACAAAACAGCTCTGGAGGGTCCCAGTTTTGGCATAAGCTGTGTCAGGGTTTGTAAAATTCTAGACCTGCGAAGAAATGGAAAGACATTTTTGGTTTGAGCATATCTACATCTCCCATTCAAGCCTTGGCTTCTTGGGAGGCAGGGAGTACGCATGGGAAATGCAGGACACTTGTTAGCCCTTTTCTATATTCATGTGGACAGAAAGCTAGAGAAGCAACATATTTGAATACAAAATAGTAAGAAAGGCAAAGGCAGTGCCAGAAGGTGTGAAGTAAACAACCTTGTTAAATTCTCACCACCTAGCAAATGATGAGATCTTGCCTCTCCATCTTCAGTTTTGAGAGTGGTGAAGCTGCTTAGAAATTTTACTTTTACTTTGACATCAGTGAGGAGCCAGCCTGCGAAATAACCATCTCTGCGCTTCTCTGTATTTACTCTTTTGGCAGCATTGCTCCTTCATTAAAAAATGAAGGTTCATTTCATCCTATGGGCTGCCAATAACCTAAGCCGGGAGACAGTCCCCTTTTGTAAGCTTATCCAAAATTAACAAAACACCACATTATTTACAGTCTCAGTTGTTCTAAAGCTGTCACAGCATGAATTGACATGAATTGCATCTGAAAGACCTTGTTCTGAGTGAAGACCAAGAACAGATCAAAACCCATTTCCTCTAAAAATTAGGCTTTTTTCAGGCTGAGCAACAGTGTAGAAATTAGACTTGAGCAGACTTCCTACTGTTCATGCTTATGTTCAGTCTGGGAACAGCAGGAACTTTCACCTTCTCTGGCAGTTGGCTGCTGCACAGTTGTATTTAGTCCATGATTTTGTCAGGTTTGTGGGAAATCTGCTTGGATCATGCTCTGTCTTCTTGGTGCAAGGAACTGAAGGACGTCTCCTGCTCCTGTTCATTCTTTGTGGTGTCCCAAGCCACACAGAACTAGTGCTCCCAAAATGTTGCTGCCCAAGAGCCTGCCCTGATGCCTCTCAGTGCGCCAGACCTTCAACCAGTTTCCTTGGGTTAAATTCTCTGGATATCTGGTCACCCTAAGGATGTTGTGGAAAAAGTAATGCAGTTAAACAGTTATCCTTTGGTGTAACAGAGCCATATGAAGCCAAACCAGCACAGCCTCTTTGAAACGGCGCATTCTCTTGCTATACGTTTCTTCTTCTGCTTGTGATCTTTGTGATAGGCCAAGGGAAACAAGGCTTTGAAGACTGTTAGGCTGAGACTTGGGAAAACTGCATTTCTTCCCACTCTTACGTCAATCCTCTCCAACCAGAGGTGAAACAAAGCTGCTGCGGCTTCTGCCCTTCGTACAACAGCTTCAGTTTGAAGAAACCACTTGGGTGCGGTACTATCTAAATAACCGTTTCATTATTTATAACATGCAAAGCCTGGGTACATCTACAAACAGCTGCTCTAGCATGTTTCTGAAATGCAGAATTCAGTGAAGGCTGCTAGAGAGCTCATAAATCATTCAACGGAAGACTATCGAGCTGACGGCGACTACGGGAGCCTTCCCGATCTATGCACCACCCTCTCCCCCATGCACCCAGCATTTTTGTTGCTGGTTTTGCGATTCTATCATTGAAATGCGCCCCCAAAATGATTTCTTTAGTCAGAAGCTCATCTAGGCTATGTTGCAGTGCAAAGCAAAATTTTATGCTGGAGTTTTTCTCAGAAATGGGGGGGTGGAGGGGGGGGGGCATGACAATGCTAGCATAGCTTCACTAAAGAAGAGCAAACAGGTTCATAAAGTACTACGGTATTAATTACTACTGACATATTACAGGTAGCATGGTGAACCCAAATCTCATGGAATAAGTTCACCAAAATTCATGAGTTGCATTCTGTGTTTTTGGAAACTTCTGTTACTAGCCTAAATTAATTAAAATAGAGTATAATTCTCTGATCATAATATTTTTCTAAAATTGTTTGTAAAGAAATAAATTGTACAGCATGTTCTGAATATTAGAAAGCGCTTCATCACTTGGTCGGAAGCCAGTAATAAAAAAATTATAATAAGCTAATTTCAATTGAAAATGAACTCATTCCTATGCTGGCTGCTGAAAATGCATGAAACAGGCATTGTACTGGCAGAAGCAACTTGGATCCTACCTTCTTCTGCCTGTCTGCCCCTAGAAAAAAAACCAGACTGAAATATTTCAAAACAAATGTGGTTTAGAACAAAAGTAACAGCTGTTACAGTGTGGCCCATGACATTCTCTGACCTCTTTTCTGAACTCCTAATCCGTTCAGAGTGCTTTTAAAAAGGTTAATAGCACAAATGTGTGAGTATGATTCCTTATATTGCATGTAAAATACAAACAGGTTGTAAGATGCTAGGAAAATAATATTCCATAGCAGAGACTCTGTGTGTGTGCGGCTTTCACACTTTCTGGTGGAATAAATCAACAGGCCACAGAAGAAACAAGTGAAATAATCACTGTGAACAGGAGTGGCTTTAGCTATTGTCTGTATTTGATTCCAGTCTGAAACAGCAGGAAGAGGGGCATGAACATACTTAAAACCTCTGCATTGCATTCCTCCCTCTAAAATATCATTTTGGATACTGGTAGCTAATCCCTTCTAAATTGCAATCTGTCTCTGAACAAGCTCTTATACCTGTGAACTCAACAAAGCAGATTACCTATTTTGTAGTTGGTTTTTTTTTTTTTCCCAAAGGACAAATCCTGCCTGGACTGCCCCAAAAAGATCATTTGCAAACTCACTTTCAAGTTCCCACTTCAAGCTGCCTGACAAAGTGTCCTTAGATGGGGGTGGAATGGTTTGTGATATCCCCTCTCTTTCTCAAGGGGAAAGCTTTTCTAGTGCAATATACCTGTGATTTATCTTTCACAACCACAACACTGCTATGACCTTGGTCTGACAAAACAGTCCGGCTGAAATTCATTGCTAACCTGCTGCCATACAAACCCCAGTGCATCTGAATGACAGTACTAAGCAGCTTTGCTAAGTATTGCCCTCAAATGTGAGCTGGTCAAGGAAACATCTGCCTTCCTCTATCATGAAAATTTAATTTTTTCATGAAATCCACAAAATACTCCCCTGCTTTGTCATAAAATTGCCAAGACTGGGGTAAAAAAAGAAAAATTGTCACTATTCCTTCTCTGCTCCCATATTCCCAAACTGTTTTAAATAATTTTTTTCTATCAGTCTTTAATGATGCAACATTGACTTTAAATGTCTTGAGTTCTTATAAGATGGATTTTATCTTATTTTTAGTTTTAGAAGTCTTGTGGCAATCAAAGAATGAATATACTAACATATATGGCAACAAAGTCTATTAAAATGTTAGGAAGATTGTACTATATGGGAGAAAGAGTAACTGGAGCTTGTTGAATTGGATTATAATTACAACCACTAACCAAATAGAAAATACTTTTTCTAAGCTAAAACTCTACACCAGATGTCTCCTCCTATTCCCACTCGCCTCAGACAGTATTCCCCATTGCCCCCCACCTACTGCCTTTTCCATTTAATTATGGATGCTTTTAAATAGATACTAAATAGTTAATTTTTCTAGAGCATTTGAAAATCCAATTCATTATTCCCAACAGCCTCAGGTTTCTCGAGCTAAAGATGAGTTAAAACTGATTCTTATTTGCTAAGCCAGTAATTGGAAAACTGATTTTCTGTTAGCAGCCCCAGTTTACTCTGTTCAAGAAGAAGAAAACATTGACCTTTCTACCTGTCACCGTGAAGTGTGTCACGACTGACAAATGTTTGAGGCCAATGTGCACTATTTGCAAGATAAATCAGTATTGCAAATCGCCCTGTTTTATTTTTGTCTTAGTACTTCAGATGGGCCCAGAAAAGTGCCTTGGGCTTCTCCTGTCTCACCCAATTACTCACTGGGCCCAGGCAAGTTGTCTCAAAATAACTTACTAGACCATGTCTTGCTCTTGAGGAGAACTGAGTTCCCATGGCCATGACCCATGTCTTCTCCCAAGCGTGTTGGCTGAAGGTGCTAGCTGGGCACTGGGGAAATCTGCTGGGAGGCAGCAGGAAAATCCCCCCTGCTTGATGGTGGGCACAGGTCCCATCTGTGTTGTCCCTGTACCTCCCACCCAAGCTTTCCTGGGTGTTGAAGTGGCAGTGGGTGAGGAAGATGAAGGATGTCATGGCTGCCTGTGGTTGCTATTGCTGTCATCTCTCACTGGAGAACAGAGGCCCATTTTAAGAAGGGACAATCAGATCAATCAGATTGTCTGGCTATTTCTGCCAGAATACAGCTGGGTGAAAATTTGGGCAAAAGTAGCAGAGAGAACAATTCAGGGTGCCAGCACATGCCTAGAGCAAGCCATAACCTGACGAAGTCACGCTGTGCTGTATCTTTAACTGATCTGAGACAAGCATCCTGGTAGATTTGGAGGAAGAACATGGCTCTGAACATGTGAACTTACAACACGTGAATGTTTTGGTGAACTCACTTTCCCTCTCCCTGCTCCCAAAATCTGTGGTGTGACTGGACAATGTGCTGGGGCATAAACTCCTATTCTAGCCAAGGTGAAGGATTCTTTGCTTAATTTCTTCTAATACAGCTTAATTGCAAAATATTTGGTATGGTATTAAGTTTGGCTGGAAACTGGTGGTATGGTAATGGTTTTAATTTTGTCTCTTAGCTTGAAGACTGACTTGTAAACATTAGCTGACAGGCATATCTTTCATATCACTGACAGTAAACCTATCTGTCAAAAATACCAATTAATATTCAGAGCAAAAAAAGTAATGCAATTCAAATTAGGTTAAATCACTTGAGTTAGGATTTGGAAGTTCTCCCTCTGAATATCTTAGATGTTTCTTGAAGGTATTACTCCGCACGTATTATGTCCACCTGCAGTGAAATGGTGGCTGTTTGATCGCTGCCTTTGTGCCTCAGGAAAGAAGCAGCCAGTTCAGGTGTTTTGTTTGCAGTGTTTTCATGCTCCTGTCTTGCCAGTCAACAGCTGTGCCTGGGGCTACCAAACTACTTGTTTCTTCGTGTATGTCATTCATTACTGTATGCGTCATCTGCGCATTTCCCTCAGTGAAAATAAATATTTGCTTTCCATACATTCCATTAGCCTTAGATATTTGAGAGTTTCTTATTTACATTTTAAAAGACATGAAGTCAAACACACAGCAGGTCAGCAAGCACTGGCTACACACTTTGAAGAGTGTTTTCGATGTTCACATGCTAGCTGGCCTTCACAAATGAATCTGTACAGCCCCCCAAAGGCACATCTGAATAAATACATTACAATACCATTTGAACATGCAACTTTGACATGCACAACAAAACCCAGACATTTTGCCCATACAGATATATTAAACATTTGTATTGTTATTCCGGTTGTCATTTGTATTCATGTCTTCACTTTACAGTTTTGGAAATCAATATTCAGGTCTTAATTTCACAGTTTTAGAAATCAGTAGGCAAAAGTCTTTGTCTTCACTTTCCTTTTCAGCCAGGCATTGCTCACTTCTGTAGGAGATACCACTGCGGAGTTTTGATGACAGTATGGGTCTGAACTGGTACCTTTGTAGCTGAAAGTAGTTAGACTAGAAATGCAGAACGCCTTGACCTGCCACTTCTCTGTGCACCCAGAGAAGCACAACTGTCCATGGCTTTTCTCAGCCCTAATTCAAGTTTTCTGATGAGTGGTTGCTTTGTAATAGCGCATCATGACTACAACTATCTCTATGTCAGTGTCAGATGTGAAAGGCTGTTATGAAAAGCCAGTATTACCCAGCTAATGATATGAGCCATGTGGCATTGAGAAAGAAATGACAAATGGATGCCCTTAAGTTTGGATGTCTGCTATCTGCACAAATGGGGCTTGCTTGAATGAAATCCCTGTAATGAAAGAAAATGAAATGAAGTGTTTATTCTTAAGTGGATTTTCTTGCTATAGGAAAAGCTGCTGGAATGTTTTCAAGTAGCCTAGGAAATAGCATTAAAACTTTTTGCTTGAGAGGTGGTGGTGGTAGGCTTAATTAAAAAAAAAAAATCTTAACGCTAGTTTCTATAAAGTAGTGACAGTAGTCATCCTGATTTGTCTATTAATACAGTGAGATAGAGGAGGGCAATATGCAAAAGCACCTTTACTTGTTTGACTTGCTTCAAAGTTCAGTGAGATCAAACGAAGGCTTCTCAGTGACTTCAGGAGAGGTTAAGCACTTGAAAACAAAGCCAGTCCTTGTGCAAGGTTTTAAATATTTCTAGCACGAATCTCTAGGTAAGAATGTCAGAAGCTTAACTTCATCTTTGCTGCTGCTGCCTTTTTTTTCTTATCCTTTTGGTTTTGGTGATCACCAAAGCTCTGCAATCTGTTACACCCAGGTCAGATTCTGCATTGCCTCTACAAATATCACATCTGCTTATTAACAGATGCTGGCATTTCTAACCCATAGACATGCTGTCGCAAACCCTTTCTGTGCTCTAGTACCATGGCATTCTCGTTCGAGTATGATGTTCTAGCTTCTTTGCTGTCTGTCAGGGATCCAGTTAAGTTGCCTGGTTCTCATTTTGTATTGTATTTTTCTGGGCAAGTTTTCCAGGCTGTAGGACTCACATCTTAATGAGCAATCCAGTGCCCCTTTGTTGAGGTGAATTTTGCTCATGTAACCCATTAATGTTAGGGCAAGGTACCAGTCAGCTCAGCCCAGAGGTTTTTGATACATGTCCTCCTGACAAGAGACATGCAGTTCTTCCTCCCTGGGACTTCCTACCTTAATGCACTGTGAGTCCAAGCGCGCATCCTTTCTGATGTAGAGATATCATGTAAAAACCTCTCGCTCTGCGGATTTTTGTAATGATGACTCTGTGGATGCACTTTTTCTTACCTTATTTAACTGCAGTTGATGCTGCAGCCCTGTTTCAATGCTCTTTAGTGAACCCAAATTTGTTACAGAATAATTCTTTATGCAAGTTCAGGAAAAAAAATTATACCTGGCAAAGTAATGACAGAAGTAACAGATTGTCCTTCTTTAGAACTAAACAAATGTGATGATTTCCTTCATAACTGTAGCTACTGTTGGTACAACATATGACTTCTATTTTCTCTGCTTTTTTTAAAAATAAAAGGCCATTCTATACCAAGTTTTAAAACTTGTCTATCATCCACTGAATAGAAAAACTGGGAAAAATAAAATTACATCGAGCTTTTCTATGAATCATCTCTGAAACTGTGCATTAGTACATAAGTAAGCTGGAAGATAAAGCAGAATCATGCTCCATTGAAAGAACTTCAATTTGCATGCAAATTTATTAATGAAAGATGGATTCAAGAGGGAAGGAAAAGGTAGATCTAGGTAAGAGACAAAAAGCATTTATATCTGGCATTAATAATGTATAGTGCCCCTAATATAGCAAAGAACAGGCATGCTTCCTCTCTATAAGGACGAACAGTTTTAATAATAGCAATGATTTCATACAAGTGAAAACAGTAATTGATCTAATTTGCATTAGCATGTAAATTATTCATTAGCAAACTGCATAGAATAAAATTAGACTAGCCAGTGGAAAGATTTATTATTTGTCTGTGTGTGTTCCTGCCCTTGGTGTGTGATATTTGCTGTACAGCTGGCAAATTCTTAAATGATATATAATTTCAGCAAAGAACAATTCTATGAAGATGACACACATGAAAACAACTATCCAAAATGTCATAATACTTTGGAAGAGACTTTTAAAATATATTTCGCAATTTAAACAGATATAGCCAGAGCCCTTTGCTTTTAGTTTCCTTTTACTTTATTTCCCGCTCTTTGTAATTCCTATATGGAAACTTGAACTTAACCCCTCTTTAGTCCTATTACCCCTCATATGCCTTTCACTTAACAAACATTTAGTTTTGCTCTTTCTGCAATGGAATGGCAATGAAACTGGATTCGTATTTAGTTATCAGTCATTTGCCCTCTCAGAAGCAGCAATATTTGCCACAACATTTGCTAACTTGTTCTCAGGAAGGGATGTTTGTAGAGGCAGTCTGGGTGCATGTATGAATAAGCTCCATTTCTTATATTCATTTATCTGTCTCACTAATGATTCGGTCGCATTGAAAGATTCTCTGTTCACATTGGTGAGAACTGAACGTCATTACCAACACTTCAGTGATCATTTGCATCCGTTTGGATCAGCCCTTCTGCTGGCCAGGGAAGGTGTAAGGGCTCAAGGGCTGTAGTTGTTCACTGTGATTCTTTGGCAGAGATTTGGGGCAGTGGAAACTAGCAGGATATCTCTTCTGGGTCAGAGCTCCTAAAGGACGCTATCAGAAGAGATATTTTTAAAAATGATATTTTCTCCAGGGACCTTTATACTGCATCCAACTTGCTGGTGTGTTAGAAAATAAACAATAATACAGTGCTTTCCTATTGAGATTTTCTTCAGAAACCTCAAAGGGCCTTGCATAACATTTGTCTGCACTAAAAGCCTAGTGAGATAATTTCATCCATCCAGTACAGCTAACTGAGGACTGGCTGTAACAACTCTTTCACAGCGACAAGGTGAGTGAATGGCTTTGGGAAGAGAATGCAGAAGAATATCACATCCAACTGAAATTGTAAGGGTGCTTACCCTGACTGTAATCATATGCAATAGTTTGCCCAGAGCACCCAGAGTAGCTCCAGATGCCTCCTGAAGCCCATCATCACTACAAGAAGCGAGGCCGCAGCTGCGGTGGGATATGTTTCATGGAGGATTCAGCTCAATGGCCAAACAAAAGCTCAACACACCATCTACAAGGAAAGCCATCAAAACAGGGATTAGAGAGACTAAGTGGGCCTTGTGCACAAGTCTTGCAATGTCAGAAGTGCTCTAATTTAATCTCATTAAATCTTAATAAATGGGCATTTTTTTCCAGAAAACTTAATGAAATTAAATAGATATTGGTGTTGCCTCATGGGATTCAAGAATGTCAGACTGTACTAATGAGAAAACATCTTGGTTTACACTTCCAATTTTTACAAAAGTGTGTGAGTAAACTTGATCAAGTTTTAATTGGAAAATCCCACTGGCTTAGTTTACAACTGAAGTCAGTCTTAATGCATCCTGGGAAGGGAATCCATGAGCTAACAGGAAGGATATGTGGGTGTTGCTTTTTAGGTGATATTAAGTAAAACTCTAAAACCAGAGGCAAAACAATCCAGCAGATAACATGTGGGGGTGTGTGTTGAAACAGAAGGAAAAGAGCTACTTGCGGCCAATGCTGAAAATAACTATCAAATTCAGTACAGTCATTTCAGCTACAGTTAAAAATACTAGGATTGAATTTCCTTCCTCTATTCCAGAAATTATTTGTAGAGAGCAGAAGTGAACTATTACTATTTTTCTAAATGCTATTGAGCTTCCTTTCATTGAGGAAATCTTGGAAAGAAGAGTGGCTGCACACACGTTAAGGCCGTACACTTCAGTGGGATTTACTACGTGTGCAGTGTAAAGCACCGTTGTGAGCACCAAGCAGTTATTGAAGCCTCCAAAGTTTTTATTAGGTAGGAAAAGTTTCTTGAGAGAAAAGGAAGATCTAGGGAAACCTCTGTGTCAAGCATCCCCAAGGACTGTTTGTCCTTCAGCTCTTTGAGCAAGTTCTCAGCCACCTCCGTCATCCATGACTTCTTCTGGATGTTTGGATCTGAACTTCTGCTTCGATGTGCTCTGCCAAGTGCCTTTGGGTTGCCTTGCTCAGTGTCCCTTGCCAGGGTTTCATCCACTGAGTTTGATTAACAGTTTGGCCAACAGGATTTTCTGATCAAAGCCTCATTGCTTGCTCAGTGTTGTTTTTTTTTTTTCACATTCTGGGCAATTTACTACAAGTAGGCTGGGCTCAGTTTACTTCTAACCTCACCTCCACTTGTTCCAAGCAGCGTAGAATGAAGCACAAGTTCAAATATAAAATTATTTCCATTACATTACTTCTTTGCTAAATTGTCTGTGGTTTGACTTCAGAAATTGCAGTGGGCCAAACACTGTTCCTACAATAACTTCTGGTCTTGTAAAGCAACCGAGAGCAGAGTTTGGTCCAGTTTCCCTGTTGTTAATCACCTTAATGGTAAACAAACCTAATGTTATGAATGCATTAAAAGTAAATGAAAAACAGCATTGCAAAGGAAAGTGGCGGGTGGATGCATTTGCTCATTATATACTAAATAACCCAAGCAGTTAATGCCTTTGCTGGCTAATTGCTTTGCTTTCTATTTTAAACCAGAAGAAGTCATATCTGAATATAAATTGGGGTGCCATGTTCACCATGTACCATTTTTTCATGACTAATTAACTTCCTTTTGCATTTAAACCACTAAAGCCAATTGAACTTCAGACTCACAAGCACCTTTCGCTGCATTTGGGAACACATTTAAAATTCCAGCAAGGGATCGCAGATGATCTGCAATTCATTATTGGCTGTTACACCAATGCTTCAGATCACTAGGAGAACAAAGTAGTACTGCAAAGATTATTTGTTGTGCAAGCACTTCCAGAGCTCTCTGCTATTTGCAGAGCAACCCAAGGAAACATGGACATGTTTACAAAAGATTGTTCATAAGAGATCATTTCAAGCACTCTAGTTAAATCTTTCTATTTGGTACATTAGTTGCTCTTTTACAGTAACAGTGGGGTTTTAAAATAATAGTTTTCTTATTGAAGATTCATTTTCGGAAGGATTTCTTTCTTCCCCCCCCCCCCCCCCCCCCCAAATATCCACAAAGGTAAGCTGAATTACTGCAGATGGTTTAGCCTCGGGGAAAGTATGTATTTTTAACAAATTGTAATTGCAAAACATATTTCCATGACAGAGAGCTCTTGCACCATTCATCTTCTGAACATACTTTCTTACTTTATTTAATATTTTGATAACTATCTTTTGCAGCCATAAATGCATAATGTTGAAAATCCTTTCAAATACCATCACAGCAAATACTCTCCCACACGTGATGCCTGAGTTTTGGCACTAGTGAGTTGGATTAACTGAATGGTGAGGTTTTGCAGAAGAAGGGTCTGGCAGTCCCCGGCAGCAGTGGTGTTTGGGGGACGGCCACATCATCTGGGGGTCAGCAATCGGCCTGGCCCGGGCTCCTTTAATTCTTGGGCAAATCAGCCTCTCTGCTCCAGGTGACTATCTGATAAATAATAAAGCAAGCTCAGGCGCCTTGTCTGTGCTGTGTGTTTGCACTTATTTAAAACCCAGAATACAGCAGAGTGTAGCATGTTCTGAACTGGCCTGCCAATTTTATTTTTTGCTGGCTCTCCTGGGGAAATGGAGGACGTTGCGGGGCGGGGGGAAGCAAACTTCTTTTGTTCTGTCTCGTTCAGTGCTAGCTAAATTCAAAGATAATTTGTGCCAGATATTTCCAGAGAGTCTGGATCCTTATGCAGGACTCACCAACCTGTCTTGGTGTGCAGATGTTATGGTGACTGCATGCCAACTTACTGAAATGTTTTCGTTCTCAGAGTTGGTTACTAAGACAACAGTTCCACTCAATTCTTTAAAGCAAATTCATTATTTGAATGAACATAACAAGTCCTTCTGCCACTCCTTGCATTTCTCCAGTCATTTTTAGCTCCCACATCGCCTCAGGGTAGTTGCAGGGTGCTGACTTGTTAATTATACAGTCTCTCTATTCTCTGAAACTCCTAAGAATATGATGGCAGATACTGCTGTACTCCTTGTTTAGAACCAGCGTGGGATGCTGGTGTAGGGCAACTGTGTGATGGTCATCTTTGGCGCTAAGGCAAGTGCTGGGTTTCTAGTACACATTCATGTACATCAAAGGGATGTAGCAGCATATTGTGGTTTCAAACCGTCATGATTCAATTCACTGTAGCACTCTGTTCCTCATAACACGCACTGGACTGAGAATCAAACAGTGGGATGAGAAGAAATCGATTTGGCTTAAAAAGAACTTCTTTAAATGTACTAAAAAAATGGACGTTAATGGTCCTTAAGTGGTCTAGGAATGTAGATCAGATGCAGCATTACGGAAACGGAGCATTGCTACAGTGTTGTCAGTGGTCTGTGCGATGTATCAGAGGTATGACATGGATAGATTTAAAATTAGCTCTCCTGACATTTTTAAGACTGAGCAGTGAAATAATTTTGTTGTCTTTATTCCTTAATTTGGGGCACTTCTCAAAAAAAAAAAAAAAGCACTGAACATTAACTTCCTAGAAATTTGACTATTGCTATAAATTTTGCATCAAGGGTGCTCCAGTGTAATAAAGATGGTTGGCAGTAGAAAACCTGAAGACAGGGAGAGAGGTTGGATGAAGAAAACATCCTGATCACATATACCATTACTCTGGGGGGAAATGTAATGAGCATTTTTTAAAACATGAGCTGTCTGCACTGTGACATCCATTTAACATCGTACCATCATGCCACACCAATAATTTGTTAACGTTAGTGAAATCCTCCTCCCCCTTCACATCACCCATGCTTTTGATTAGTCTGAAGGTATTCACAACAATACTCAGTATTGATTTCCCTATAAAGACGGCTTCTTGGTCCCCATGGATAAATGTGGGAGCAAATGACACTTGTGACCGTGCAGATTTCAAATTAATGGGCTACTCTGGTATGACTAAAAGAAATGATAGGTACCTTGTGGTATTAATCATTTTGTGACAGTCCGTCCTAATTGCACCATTTTTAAAGCTCTATAGAAAATTCAGCTTTCGGGGTTAAATCATCCTATTGCATATCATCCATCCTCAGTGATGTCCATGTTTTCAGTACAAAATGTTGAATAAAAATGGTGCAGAAGAGCAGATGCTGCACTGAGGCATTTTCCAGGTTTTGTATCACCTTTGACTTCTGCGTAGACATAAAGAAGCTCCCATACAGAACATGGTAATGGAAATGTCTTTGCAGTTACAGGTGAAAATCTGGAGCAAAACTAAAGAAACATTTTTATTCAGTAATGGCCTCATTTGAAAGAATGATTGCAAGAGAGGGATCTGTCTGAGAGGCCATATTTATCCACTTGATGCATATGTGTGTTTACTTACATTTACGTAGGAAAAATAGTCTGACACGTTCAGCTTTTACTTCCCCGTAGGGGAAATGCAAATACCCATTTAGCTAAATAAAATATGGCCATCTTTGTGGTTGCTAACATACTTTTCTCCTGATCTCTCATTTATAAAGCGCTCTTGAATACCAAGGATGTTGATCACTGGAATCTTGTTAATTCCCCCATGGGGAACAGGGCTTTTACTGACTTCCAGCCTTATCAGCAAGGAGACAAATGAAGCTCTTTGTCTTATTCTTTTGTCTTTTATTCAACGAATTACAGGTTTGATGCAAATCCCATTAAACTCTCAGTGTGTGTTGGATCGTTTTCCTATTGCAAAGCTGCTCTACTTTTTCCTCCTGTTTGCTGTTAGGAAGAGGTGAGAGCCTCCACCAGCTGTTGTCTGGGCTTGGTGTCACGCTCCTAATGCTCCTTACCCCCTAGCCAGCGTCATTTGCAGAACTGCAATAATGCCAATATAGTGAAATAGTACTAAAAAAAGTGACATCATTTTGCCTGCATTTCAGTACCTGTAAATTGGAAAAAAACCCAAAACCCCTAAACCTCAAAACCCCACAACCCAAAACCTCCAGTAATTTACCTGCATGGCAGAGGTATTACAGGGCTCCACAGAATGATGCAAAGGATATGATAATTACTGTGCAGATATATACGTACCCATGTATACACAGTACAAATGGTGCTTTTAACTGTCTTGTACTCTTTATCTGGCAATGATTCATGCAAGATGTTTCTTGTAATCAAACATGCTCTGAAGCATAAAATAGGCATGTCTCCCTCATAAGATATTACTGCCAGGACCTCACCGCCTGCCTGATGAAGGAAGCACACATTCTTTTTCCCCCGTGCAAACTCTGAATCACCAAGAAGCTTGTTTGGACTGTGGCTTTGTGGTGGCAGGTCCCCTATGTTGCCTCTCTTTCTGGCTCTTTCATTCAAATGAGGTGCTGCACTGAAACCAGAAAAGGCTTTTTCAGACCACAAAAGGGCAACACCGTTTTTGCTGGAATTTGTACTGGTTTTAACATGGTGAGATCAGGACAAAAACGAAGATTCTGCAGCTTAATGACAAAAAAATTAATGCTATTTGGGTGACTCTGTTTAAAGGAAAGACAGTGGGCTTTATCAAGAGATAAACTGGAGCCTTGAACAGTCCAGCTCCTGCACATCCTGTTAAATTGTCTCTGGAATACTAGAGATGGTGATGGGTCTTCCCACAGCTCTTCCTAACCCCATCCACACTTAGGAGGGGCTGGCAGAGTAGCTGTGGGGCTGTGAGTGTGCTGCTACCAACCACAACCTCCTGAGCAGCTCAGTTATTGCCTTCAGGGGCAATGGGGATTTTCCTGGAATCAGGGTAAGAGGAATGGTTTTGCATCCTAAACCAGCAAGTCCCTGCGCTGGCGGGAGCAGGTAGGGGACACGGAACTGTTGGAGCAGGTCCAGAGGAGGGCTACAAAAATGATCCAAGGGCTGGAGCACCTCTCCTACGAGAACAGGCTGAGAGAGTTGGACTTGTTCAGCCTGGAGAAGAGAAGGCTGTGGGGAGACCTGATTGCGGCTGTTCAGTGCTTAAAAGGGACCTATGGGAAAGATGGGGAAAATCTTTTCAGAAGGGCCAGCTGTGACAGGACAAGGGGTGATGGTTTTAAACTAAGCCAGGGTAGGTTTAGACTGGATATAAGGAAGAAATTCTTTACAATGAGAGTGGTGAAACACTGGAATGGGTTGCTCAGAGAGGTGGTGGGGGCCCCATCCCTGGAAACATTCAAGGCCAGGTTGGACGGGGCTCTGAGCAACCTGATCTGGTTAAAGGTGTCCCTGCTCCCTGCAGGGGGGTTGGACTAGATGACCTCTAGGGGTCCCTTCCAATCCAAAACATTCTATGATTCTATGATTCTATGTCTGGACACACGCCATGGGGAGGGCAGCGGCATGTCCCTCTCCAGACCACACTCCCCAGCACAAACTGGGTGGCAGTGGTGGATGTGGAGTCAAAGGCAAAGCTGGGGGAGGGCGCTTCTGCTTGCTGCTGCAGGGCGTCAGTGGGAAACTGGTACGGCAATGTGTCCTTACGTGAGAGCTGCTGACCTGCTGCTGCCACAGACTGAGTCAGTCTCATTAGTACACCACTTCATTAAGTTTTTCTTTTAATTGCTTCATTGGGTTAAGCTTCAGTAAGCATCTAAGAATATTTTTCCATTCAGCAATAGAGAAAGCAGGAGATGTACAATACATGATGTTCATGGGTTGTCAATGGAATAGAGATGGGGATGTTTTTACTTTCACACAGCAGATTTTGGGCTTTTTCTTCCTATTTATGATTAAAAGAGAAAACATCACTCTCTGGCATTACAATGAATGAGAGTTACCAGGAATGAATGTGAGGCACAATGATGATTTTTTGACTTTTTTTTTTTAATTCTTAATTTAACCAAAGTCCATGAAGATTGATCAGTTTTATAATGCTAGGGGACATAAAACTGGATAGTTACATTGAAACTGCAGTGGTTACATCTTCCAAAATACTGCTGTTGTCTAATTAAAAAAACAAAATACAACCACCATAATTTCTGACTGATTCTAAAATTCTTGTCATTGAAAGACTTAGGATTCTAAGCAGTAGTGTAATATTTGACCTTATCTGCCTGTCATGTACATTCTCACTTGCTTTGAGTTAATTTGTCACATATTTCCTAATTACCATATGAAATCTTCTCTAAATGAAACGCACTGCCGACATGGTCATTTGCAGTTACTCAGTTTCAGTTAAGCAGATCATTTCAATAAACCTGAAACTCTCTTTTGATCTTGTTCGTAGTTTCAGGAGCTGCCTTCTACCTTCATCATACTGGCTTTTGGGTTCCAGTTCATTAGTTTTGAGCAACCTTTTTGGCCAAACATCCTTAGAAATATTGCAAAGTTCATGTTGGTTGATTTAATTTATATTTTTTGTATGTGTTAAATGACATTCTTGAACTATTACTTTATTTTACCCCCCTTTCCTATATTTGTCAGTAAAAATATTTCCCAAGTGAATTCATTCTTTAGACCATGTTACAAGGAACTATTTAGTTTCCATATGTGCACACACATGCAAGTTATAGTATGACATTCTTGCATGGAAAATGGTTTTGTCAATCAAAGAGCTTTTTATGTGTAGTATGGCTGTTTGCCTTTGGGAAATGGAAGGCAGCAGGTTTTCTTGGATTTATGTATCTCTTTTACCTGTACACGAGACTGTTGCAATGACTTTTGACCATCCTAAGCAGGTAAAAATTGTTGTCCTTGTAGGCGAGGTCTCAGTGTTGCCCCTGCCCCTCTGATCGTATAACAGAGGAGGCAGAGAAGGGGATGGGCGTCTGGACCCTGCTAGTCCCAGGGAGGGACACATGCTCTCAAAGTACTCTTTCCTTCTTTCTGCCCTGGACCATGTCTCATTTCTGTTCACTGTCCAGTTTTTAAACTTGTTGCATTGATGGGTTTTGTTGGTATCTCGGCTGAGGCAAGTCTGGGATGGGGATACCTCCTGGTGCCCGCACCCTGGGAGAGGAGCTGGACATTTGACACAACATCGGCCTCAGGAATGGCTCTGTGTGCTCCTGGCTCTTTCAAAATAGTTTATTTATGATAAACTTTCTCAGAGGCAAATTATATTTTGTTTAATATTGATTTTTTTACATAGATGCAGTTTGCATGCAACTGTATGGTTTGTGCTTCCTTAAAGACTGGACTGCAATTTGCACTGGCTCAGTTATTAAATGCTAAAGAAGCACATACAGAGTTTAGTACCATGCCTTTCAGTCCTGAAGTACAATTGTTTACATTTTGTAACATTGGGAAATCTTTCACTGGCAGATAAGGTAACATCAAAGTCTTAATAGTTTATTTTACACAGATATTTTTGAGTCTTTCTAATCTTCTTGCATGATTGCTTATCTTCTGCACTGCAACTTGTTGAATAAAAGGATAATCTGCCTTTTGGATTAGTTTAGGAATTTTAGACCAAAATGTCCACAGTGTTTTATATATGAGAGTATTTTATTGTTGCTAATGGTGCTTCTGCTGAAATTCAGTGTTGCTAAGTATGCACTAGATCAGTTTTTCATTCTGCTTAGCTGGTAGCATTAACTGGAAGTCCTTAAAAAGAGTCAGTAAGGGAAATCAACATAAATATATATCATACATTTTCTGCCTTTCTTCTAGAAATCAAGGTACAAGCAAAAAATGTCCAGAAATTACAGTGAATCAGTTGCAAAATGTTTTCTGGAATTATTGAGGTTGTCTGGGCAGAGATGTCCATTAAGAAATACATAGAACTGTGTGAAAACCTAAATCAAACTCCAGTCCTACCTCTTCTGACACCAGTAACTAAAAGATGGCTCAAACCAAGCTGTTTTTCAGGGTCATGTTATTACCCTGAAATTAAAATGCCTAGGAATTTAATATACAAAATAAAACCCCACATTAGTAATGATATTAAACGAGGGGCTGGGGCTTTAAAAACCTTCACATTTTCACATCTGCAATCCAGTCCTGAGAGGTGGCAATAATACCTGAACATATCTAAAATGGATTTACAGATTCCACTAGAGAGGTATTTTATTATATTGGTATGTTCAAGGAACTGTGAACAATGTAGTACAGTCAAGTTCCTTAATTTAAGATGGATACCTACAGAAAAAAAGCTCTGGGGAAAAGCCACTGAAGAATTCTATTTGACAAAATCCCCTATTGCTTACATTTTCGAATCTAGAAATCTCACAACTGAACCTTTAAAACTAGTAATTGTAGGTATGTGTTTTGCTCATGAAAATAGCCAATTGGCACGCACATTTATAAAGACAATATGTGCAATTAGATTAGCAATTATACATTTTGTTTTATTGGCAAACATTCCTTCTCCAGTTTGAAACAAAGAGGAAAATGTGATGAGTAGCTTTTGGATGACACCAAATACTACACATAAATGCTTTTTAGCAAATCTACCCCAAGCAAGGCTAATAGAAACCGCTGATTTTCATAAAAGGAAATAACATTTGGTTAAAGTTTAATGTTAAGGAAATGAACTGTCACAAAGTATAAGGCTTGAACAGACTGAGAAGAGATGACAGCAACGCCTGTTTCAGACCCAAACGCTGCTAAAATGCCATGGTAACACTCATGCATTATTTATTTCCATGACTAAATATAAGCATTACTTTTGCTATCCCGAACTGAACCGCAGCTGGGAATTAGAGTTTTCTTTCAATAAAGCTCATCAGTCTTACTGAACTATCAATCTTACCAGGCAGGCTTTTCAATTAACCAAGTAGTTGTTCGATCCACTCACACCAGCGCAGCCGCGCCAGGCCGCAGAGTGGGGGATACAAACTGCCCCCAGGAGCGTACACCGGCCACAAACAGACCCATGTGTTACACAAGATAAATTGCCCGTATTTTCGTCAAGTGACAGACGCGCTCTTGGCCCTATGTGTTGTTGCAGAACGTTCAGAAAAGAGACCAGGCTGCCAGAAAAATCTATTGGTTGGTGACACCCATCCAGATCTAAGGGGTTTCTTTGCAAGGAAGCTGGCAGAAAATATGCTGATGGCCAAATGAATTGCCCTGACAGCCTGCATGTCATTATCGGTGCACCGACCTTCAGTATTAAAGTTTTAGATCTTATGTGAACTCCTGAAGAAAGGTTAATTGTGGACAATTACTTGTCATCTTAAGTTTGCAGCACGCTTTGGGATTGGAGACCATGAAGAAAGCTCCCAAGACAAAAGATAAAGACCGACGTGTCTGCTACCGCAAACCGGCATCGTTCAGTTGAAGGGAATAAAATTCTGCCAGTTCAGATTTACTGAGACTCTAACCAAAAGCTCATAATAAAGTTACAATGAGCAGACACCAGTTTCTCCAGAAAAAAAAAAAAAATCAAAACCAGTGTTATTGGTAGAGAACGAAACAGAGGCCTCAGAATTACTCATCTGTCATTCAGGGAATGAGGCCCTGGGACAGCCATCGTCTGAGCACATAGCAAACATTATTACATGAGTAATTTATAACGTCACTATGGAACTGCTTTAAATTAGGTTCACAGTTAAGGCTCTTGATGAGTCAGGGCTGTACCATTTTAGTACTCACAGTCAAAAATTACCAAGAAGAGATTTGCAGGAGAGAAATGAATCCTTCCCCACATCTAGCGCGGGTGAAGGCCAGACTCCGAAGGGTGTGCGGCACCTGCCTAAAGGACAATTAAGCTTCATGGTCAGATGTGTGTTTGCACTACTGTTGGGAGCCCCAGACACGTACACATCTCTGGAGCAGGTTTGCTCCTTGCCCTGTTGATTGCACCTTATGGCCCTGCCTAAAACCTCCCAAGTCCCTATCGGAATGGGAAAATTCTGAATGCTCCTCCTGTACATAGCAAAAGCCTCCTTCAAAAATGTAATAAACAGGCTCTCAGAGGAACCTGACAGTGGTAGGGCATCCAAACCCCACTGAAAATTCATTAAGCGTTGGGCTTCCTTAAGCTCTTCTGAAAAGCCCAGTGCACACAAGTGATTTTTGAAGCAACAAAGTGATGCCCAGCAGTTTGCAGTAGTGCCAAGAGCAGAGTATACTGCCAGTTTTTCACTCCTGCTTCAAGCTCTGGCAATCAGAAAGGACAGGTAATATTGTTACAGTGAGATTAGTTACAATTTAAAAATTACTTCCCCCCCCCCGCCCCCCACTCTTTTGGCCATAGTTTGTTTTGAAAGAGAAAGCACTTTGAGCTTGAGTGTATAAATTCATAGGGATTCACCCCAAATGACCACAATTTGAATTTCAATACTTTAAGACAGATGGCAAGTTCAGTTTGCTTACAAATTGTACATGGAATCCTTCTATCCAATTTCCTGTTGTTTAGTAAAATGTATGGAGAAAGATCAATGCAAAGCTGATTAGATAATTATCAGGATGGCCGGTCACTGGCTGAGGCACAAAGTAGCAGAGAACTGCACGCACCCAAGCTACCCATGATGTACAGCAATTCACGTTAGTTAATCTTTCAAAAGAAAAATCGGTATAATCTATTTAAAGGAAAATTAATTGTGGTTTGGATTTGTATGTAGTGTCAAAGATTGACCAAAGCTAAAAAGTAGTGCAAAGATTAAGATGAAAAGATTAATCCCACTCAGATTCAGTCTTCAGATGCTTATTTTGCAAAGAACTGGGCTGGGTGCAGACTGGGCTGCTGTTCCTCACCATCTCGCCACCAAAGGTTGAGTCAGCCTGAGTAACCTGTAAGAGTTCCCTGTATACAGATGTTAGAAAGTTTTAATACAGTGATGGAAGTTTCAGCAAATGTTTTGTTATGGGTCATAGAGTATATAGGCTGTGCAGTGTGTTAGTAATTCTTCAGCACTGCATTTTATAATAACTTACAGCCTTTTATCTCAGTGCTTTTGACCACCCCAATTCACATATTATTAATATTAATTTAATGTTTTTAATATGTTGTAAACTACTTATTGAAAGAATGTTAACATAAAGTGAGATAGATGAGTCTGGCCACAAATAATGGCAACGTTAAATTGGAATTAATCTAACATTTATCAGTATGGAAACAAAGGCACTGCTGACAAGACTTGTTAATGTCGGGCAGTGCACGTTTCGCAAGTTGGTTCTGTTGGTTTTGTTTAGGAATGAGTGCTCTTTGTATGTTTATGCCTGTGCTTCTCTCCCCTCCTCTGTTCCTGCTAATCGGTGTGTGTATCCACCATTTAGGACAACTGATGAGTCCCCAGAGCCAGCTGAGCCTTGGCAAGCAAAGTCACCTGTGTTAATGAATACTCATTTGGAATAATTTACATGAGAGATGCAATTTACAATATTTTCCGTGTAAATTGCATGAAAATCAAGGATAATTGAGCGTTAAGTCATTCTTCTCGGTTCCTCAGGGAAGTAGCTGCATGAGAAAGGTCTGTAAATTCCACCCAATATAGCCAGATGTTCAATTTGTGGCAACTTTGTTAGAAAACTTGTTAAACTTTGCATAATAGTAAACAAATATTTTTACTGATACATTCTAGAGTCAAAAACCCTGTCTTTTTTGCATTGCTTTTGAGTGACCTGACATAAAATTGAAATTAATCCTCTGGCAAACTTTTCCTGTTTGGACAATCTATGGCTTTGCTGAAATCTGCTCCTTGAAATACTGAACAGCAAGAACATTTACTGCCCGTGGGAGGTGTAAGCACATGGAATGAAGTCTCGTGCTATTTCTGACCAAGACCCTGGGAAATCTGAGAAATCATTTAGCCTTTGAGAAGCCTTTCCCGTTTGTATAGCAGACTTGCTGGTGCAGTCTGGGGACGAGGAAGCACTGTGGCTGAACCCAGACAAGTCCCCTTAAACCTTCGGTAAGACTTTAACTTCATCGTCAGTCCAAGTGCAATTAATAAATAGCGTCTTGTGAGGAAAGGTCACAAGTAACTCCATGCAAGGTACCTGCAGTTGCTGGGCAGGTAGCAGAAGATCACAAAATCTATATTGTACACAGAGCCTTTCGCTCCATGGTGTTACAGAATCACGCAAATAACTCCGATCGCTTCTTGAGCAGAGGGCCTGTCATTTGCGTTTTACCACTCTGAAAACGTTCGTAATATTTTTAGTTCAATACAGAAATACAAATTCCAGATTTGTTTGCATGCCACAAGAAGAATGACTTGCTGTCCTGGTGTCTGTCTTGCTTGAGTTAGTCTTTGTTTTATAATGGCTGTTTTGAATTTTCACCTTCCAAGTTAGCAAAGAACATCTGTAAATTTGGGCTGCCTTTTCAAAAAAGTGACATGCAGGTTTTCACACGTGACCCGAACACTTCCAATTGCATGTCCAGGAGGGTGATTGATGCAGTCTTTTGTCTGGTCTCTCTTTAAGGAGAGTCAGAAAGTACATCCTTTTAGTTAGCTGTCTTTGCTGATACTTTGGTGTGAAGGTACTGCAATTCAGCCATCATTCTTTCCTAGTAGTTTGTCTTGGTTCTAAAGGGAAATAACCTGCTTTAGCCTTTTAGTGCATTACAAAGCACAACTCTTTTTGCACCATCTCCATTCAAAGGGCCTGATACGTTGGGAGAATGACATGGAGAACAAAATCCACCCTTCACGACTTCCCTGTTCTATAGCTCCAGGGTTCAGGATGCTGCGAGAGCTTTGGCTTTTCCTACCTGCAAGTCATGCTGCAATGGGGACTGGCGCTTGTTTTCACATTCATTCATTTTATTCAGGTGCCCGGTTCTGGTAAGCGCTTTTGCAAATTTAACCTTGCAACTGCACAATGAAATGTTAAAATCCAGCCCCAAAATCTACTGATTATATAAGGCAGCACAGACTATCAAATTCTGCATTGCAAACTGACACTATCAGATATCTTTAACAAATGCCATCTGCAAACACTATAATTAGAATATATACTTTTTTCTAACTCGTTTAACAGCAACAAAAAGATCAAAAAAACTTTCAGGCGTAAATTTTCAGTAGGCATGCAGCAATAAATGCTTAAATATGCACTGACTAGAGATAAGAATTTGCCTTGTAGACGTATTGTTAACACAGACATCAAATTAACTTGACATTGGCTCAGTAATGAGTATTTAGGGCAAAACAACAGAAAATCAATTTCACTGGAATCAATCAGTATTTGAATATCTATAAATATATATATTGAAGTCTAATTTAGAAATAACTTACCGCATTTAAATTGTGATATGATGTAAAGAAGCTTCTATTTGCATTTTCAAGTGAAACCTTTAACATTTGGGTTTAAACTGAAACTTAGCCGATGCTTTTCTTGCAGCGTGATAATAGTAAATTATTTATTTAAATACACTGTAATAGCAACCAGCATCCATTAAATATAGGCCCTGACTTAAATATTTCCCTGGGTGTCATTAGTTCCTGCCCAGTCAGGCTCCTTTGTGAGCAAACGATAGGCAAAATGCCCGTTTATGGTGTGATTTCTACACCTTTCTCTGCTGAATCTCACTCACAGCTTGAAGTTGGAAAATCGAGCCCTGAGATACCCTTTAGCAGGCTTGTCCTCACTGTCTTGGGAAATGCTGCCTTATCCCAGAAGATATTCATTTTACCATCAGTGGTGGTAGGCCCTGTTTTGAAGGATCTCTTGGAGGAATTATTCAACGTGCTGCGGGGTTTAGCTGAGCCAGCCCCAATGACAACCACGTACGTCCTGCCATGAAATCCACCTACACGCGCAACGCAGTTAAATCCAAACACGCAGACAAACATGAACGAGTCTTCCACGTCCACATGGTGTAATCCAAATTCAGCTCTTGCTGAGGTCCGAGTCTTTGGCACCGCTGCATTGCCTGCTCATGGCTCCATAAAGACTACAGTAGCGGATTTTGGGGCCTACTCTGGGATTAATGTTCTTGTGCTGGCTCAGATGGGAAATATCAGACAGGCAGGGAGGGAAACTGCAATAGCACGGGCTGTATCGCTCCAGCTCTGCCATAGCCAAAGATCAGAGCGAGCTGCCGGTCCCAGAGCTGCGCTTTGATACACTGCAGGCTCTGATAAATTACCTATAGCAAAAGGGAGGATGGATGGTGACCTTCTGACCTGCTGCTCAGTCCCGCTTAATCCCTCCAGCCGTGTTCTGCAGACGCAGGAAGGTCCCTTGATGTATGTCTTCAGGAGAGCGAGGATGAAAAAGTTGCTTAAATGCTTGTAACTGTCACAGAAATACAAAGCAAGCAAAATGAGCTGGGGTTTTCAATAGCTAACGTTACCCTGGATTCACTTTGCTTGCAGATTCAGCCAGCATATATTTATTTCTATCTTAACATTCACTGTGTTGACAGTAATTTTGTTAGGGACAAAATATTACAATCAGAACCACAGTTTCCAGTAAAAGGATGCATTTCATTTGCTGCTTCCCCCCAGCTCCCGCTATCTTCTCTGCCTCTCACCACCTTGGTCTATGTGAAGCAAAATTATTTGAATGAATTGTGCAGAGGCAAGGTAATTTCAGTGCCTGATATTGCAATATTACTGTGCAAAATGACATGTTAGCCTGGTTAATAGATTATTTATTTTCATTAAATATTGATTATCAGTGGTTTATGCTGGCAGGCACTTTCCTGTTTACTGTGCAAGTAGCTATATGCCTACATTCTGTTATGGTAGGGTTTTTTTTTTTAAGTTAACTGTTCAGTCTCATGAATTTTCATGGTTTGGCACTGACTGACATCTGCATAGTAATTCTGCCAATAAGTTATGTGTGCATTTCGCTAATGCAATTTTATACCTAATGTATTCAAAAATCCCTGGAGCAAATGAGGATGTTTTAACCAAGGGTCCTGCCCTCACTTCACCAGGTAAGCTACCTCAAAGGGCTAGCCCAGATTTTATGAAGGTTTCCTAAATTCTGTGACCCAACACACTGCTCCTCTGCCTGAAGACTGGCAGTGCTGGCCATTGCACAGGCAGCCTTACTGGTGTATTAGAACCAAAGACACGGGAGAAGGTGTAACAGCAGAGAAAAGTATCTGAGAAACCTTTATTTCTGCAGAATTCATTCACTCAAAGTCATTTAGCACAATGATACATAAACGGTGAAGGAAGAGAATTTCTGAGCAGTTCTGTACTGCGGATCCAGCGTACGGTTTTGCATTAGCAGCAGCAGTAGAACAAGCCACAATTATAAGGCAAAACTAATCAAATCTCTGCATTGTGAAAGAAGTAAATTTAGAATAAACTTATTTTTTTCTTTTTCCAAAATTAAATATGGCTGGCCTAATGATCCAAGGCAGCACTATGAGTTTGGCTTTGCAAAAAGGGGAATAAGGGATTTCAAGTTTTGCAATAACGTAGGAAAAACCCCCACTCTTTTTAAAGAATGACATTCTCTTATTTTTGCTCATTATCTGTTGCATTTCCTTGCAGCTAGAACCAGTCCCAGTTCAGAATTTCCATTGCAAAAATCAGAATGACTGTCAAAAATGTATCTCACACCGAAACAAAATTAGACATAGGAATGCCGAAAAGCTTTTCATGGAGATACTGTGTTTGAAATATTGCATTCCAGTAACCTCAAAGTACTTGATAAGGTCAGAACACTTCATTGTGACGTTATCATTTCTAAACTACTCTGAAAGATCAAAACAATAGTGGAAAAACGTTGGCATCTTGACCTTACTGAGACAAAATGTTATGGGAGCCTTTCAGAAAAAAATATTGATGCATGTTATACATTTCCAGAAAATCATCTCAGGGTGATCAAATGAGAAACTTTTCTGTCAGGAAATACTTGACCAGTACCAGCTCCATCTGTGCAAGGAAATTACTTCCATGGAAAATACCGCTTCCTTGAAATGGCCTCTGCACTTCTCTTACTCTTTAACTTGGGAAGTCTCAGAGATGTTTGTCAAATTTTGCCTGTAAACTGCGATGAAATAACATCACAGACACAGGGGATGACATGCTGCAAATACAATAAGGTGAGTGTAGCTTCTTTTTAAAATGTCAGTATGGCATTTTGAGAAAAACCCTACCTGATACCTTCATTTTCAGTTAAAAAGCCTAACAGTGATTTCTGTTTCCAGAGCCCTAAAAGCAAACGAGCTCATTGTAGGGCAATACAATGACACTTGTTATGAGATTAGAATATAACAATAATCCACTTAAATTATTAACAGCAGGCTAGTACTTCAAAGTGACCCTTGACTCCTATCTTCATTAGAAATAATAGCAATAACATTGTCATTAAAAAGAAAATAATTTGAATTTCAATGGCAGCTTATTAAAAAGGTTTTATACCGCTTTGAATATCGATAAACATGTGCAGTGTTTCCTTAGAGGGAGTGCAAATGGTCAATAGATCCCTAGGGAAATGAGAGGAGGACTCCTGTCAAAACAATGAGAGCACACATTTGCATCGGTATTGAAAACCCGGTAAACATTTTTTTTTCTAGCGATAGTATTGGGTTGAAAACCTGAACAATGAGATTTTCTGGCACATTCTTGGAACATATTGCACACGTGGGAATTAAAATGGATTTTCTCTTTGAACCATAGCATGTGTAAGGGATTTATGTTGTTCAAAGTAAAAACCTAAGTGGACACTAATATCCTAATTCATCAAAGAATAAGCACAGGCTTAAATCCACCTTTACTTAGCAAAGCTCTTAGGAATGTGTTTACCTGCAAGAATATGGTAGTGGCTAATGAAATCAGCAGTATGTGTTTACAGGTACTGGAAGGGATTAGAAGAAACGTCTAAACTTGTTGAAAAGACATCTAAAGGGGCTCTGTAATTTGTTTCCTGCTACAAATGTCTTTGAAACCAAAATAAGCGCGCTCTGGTTTTTTTCTGGGTTTAGAATACACTCGATGCATCCAGCATTAGTAGTTTTTTAGGGTGCTTGAGATTGTGAAATATGTTTCTGTGCTGAATGCACATTTCTGTGCAAGATGGAGCAGGCTGGGTGTCTTACCTTTTCTAGCTTTCGACCAGCAATGAAATCTAACGAATGGCATGGTGGAACTGGTATTAAGAGTGTTCTTGGGTCCGTACGACATATTTATCAAAAATACAATACTTGGCAGTTTTGCAGTGAGGAACCTATGCTTTGGGATATGCAACTTCTGTGTTGATTTAGGGTCATATTATCCTAGCGGATGGACTTGTCTCAGAATATTCTTCTCATTTCTGGTGTACTTTGGTGCAAGGGTGTGGAGGTTTTTGTTGTTTCTAGCTGAAGCTGTTCTATTTTATGCGTTCTGTAAAATAGCTCAGTGAAAAGGAGAGGGAGGCGTAAAATAATAGACTCTGAGGCAAGGACTGCAGACTTGCCTCCTTCATCCTAAGTGAATTAGCCCTTCAGCTAGAGTCTTACACTCTATCTCTGTAATCCTCTCCATCAATTAATATTTCGTAAAGCCTTGCAAAGCATAATCATCTCTTCACACAAGAACTGAAAGCACCATGCTGTTGCCACAGCAGAGCAACCACCATCATTTCTGGCTGCTCCTAAAATGAAGGAGCCACGTATTTAAACCAGAAAGGGGCCACTTTTGTCACAGGTGAGTTTTGTAGTCATTGAACACCTAAATCAAAACGGGCATCGCTTCCACGTCGCTGGGCGCTGCTGTGGGGTTGATTCTCTGCTCTGCCTTTCTCCTTGCTACCCTGTTTGTAATTTCCATGGCATGATAATTCTCAAAGTCAAAGTCATCTATCTGGCTGACCTCCTCAGACTGCCTATATTTGTAATGCTATTAAAAGATGTTATGAAGAGATGAACAGTCCCGCTTTCCAGGACACAGTATTTATAGCGTACTGCTAACAGGTAGCCCATGTGGAGCAAGCGGAGTCACTGGAGCCCCCCCTCTCCTGGGCTTGGTGCGTACTTGGCAATATTCGCACGTTCTTGGAAAAGGAGAACTCGGGGGACGCAGAAGGCAACCCCGGGGCCCAGTGCCAGGCAAAGTCTTCCATTTCTGCAACCGCACATTGCCTAGAAAATGCAGCATGTGCCCGTCTGACATTTTGGCGGCGTGAAGCGCACCGTAGGACAACAGCTCAGGTTACCAGTCTTCAGAAGGAGATTCTGGAGCTGAGCCGCTTGGCAGACTTTCAGGCATCTGACCGACTTTCTGGGAAACCCATTTTCCTGGGGAACACCCCAAGTCAGCCTCAGCGCGGTGGGGCCGGTGTGGCTGCTCCCAGCAGACCCACCCTTGGGGCGGCACGAAGCCCTTCGGCAGCCGGTAGCGCGCCCACCGAAGCAGCGGGTGGTGGGGGGCACCGGGGGGAGCCCTCGGCGGTTTGCTCCTCCAGGCTGACTTCGGGGAGCCGCGGGCGGCCGGGCCGGGGCTGCGCTGCGGCTGCCGGGGGGGTGGCGGGGGGCGCGGGGCGGGCGCTGCCGCAGCCCCCCACCGCCCCCCCCCCCCCCCCCCCCCCCCGCTGGGACGCTCCGCGGGGCGGTGCGGAGCGGGGCGCGGCTGCGGAGGCTGCTGCGCGCCATGCGGGCCGGCTGAGCGGCGCGGCCGCCTCCAACTTTCCCGGGAAGGATGGCCTCCAATTTCAACGACATCGTGAAGCAGGGCTACGTGCGCATCCGGAGCCGGCGGCTGGGGGTGAGCGCTGGCCCCTGCCCGGGGGCACCTGCCTTCGGGCTTTTGGGGTTCTCTCGGTTTTGCTTTGGTTTTTTTTTTTTTTTTTTTCCCTTTCGTCCCCTCCTTTGTCCTCTTCTTCTTATAAACTGAGCTCAGTGGGTGTCTCCGCAGGGGAGACGCGAAACAAAAAAAATGGGGGGAGGGGGGAAAGAATAGAGGCACCTAAATGCGTATATATATGTATTATATATATACCTGTACATATATATATATTTTTCCCCTCTCTCCCGCTGGGAGATGGGGATGCTGCCTGCTCGGAGGGCTGCGCTGCTTCCACCTCCCGGCTCTGCCCTTCACACCGAGCTGCCCGGAGCGCCCGGACCCGGGCACCCGCCGCCAACTTCGGGCCGGGGCTGCGCGGCTGCCGCGAAGGGGAGCGGGAGGCTCCGACCGCCGGCGAGGGTGGGGGGGCCCCCACCTCCCCGTGCCCTCGGGACTGGGGGTCGGGGCGTGCGGGGAAACTTTGGGCAGGGGTGAGGGCTGGGAGCGCTCTGTGGCTGCTGAGGTCCCGGAGCTCCTGGGAGGGGGCTGCTGCAATCAGGGCTGAGTGGGACAGGTGAAGACCTGGTGATATCTTTAGGGCTTTTAAGTTCATTGCATTTGAGTTGCACAAAACGAAAATCCAGAAAGCCCCATATAGCTCCTTATTTAATTTTAAACTTATTTTAAATCTGTTCTTTTACTATCATGGCACGTTGCTAGTTTGGGTGGTAGGTGCTAGATAGGCACCAGTGGCGGGCCAGTTGTCTACAGCACCTTGTTTGGTGTATGCTCTCTTGAAGCACAGTCTGTGCCTACGGTTCATGGGCTGCTGCTACCTGTTCCCCTGAGCCAGCTGCCAGAGCTGCTCTGATGGTGGGACTGGTGTGCTCCATGCCTCCTCTCTGCCTTGCTGAGCCAACATGGCTTACGGGGGACGTAGACTGGAGGGAGGCTTTGTGTGTGCTTTAATTGATGTATCTGCTGCTCAGGATGGGGAAGTAGCTGGTTTCTTGTGTTTTCTGAGAACTGATGGGCTGGCATTTCTGAATTGTTCATAGCGTGAGTTTTGCATCAAGGTTTATTATGGGGGTTTGTGTGCGGTCATTTGAAAGCTTTTGCTGGCTCATTACAATTATGGTTTCATTCTCTTGCCATATCCATGTTCAATGGCTTCTCTACAGTTTTGGTAACTTGCATCTCCTTGACTTGTTTGGAAACTGGAAAACACTTTTAAAATATTCCAGTAGGCATCTCTAAATGGAAGATGTTGTTTTTCTTGTACCTGGACTTGCAGGCATAGTTCAGTCTTCAAGAACTGCATGATTCTGTGACAGATGGAGATAACGTCATTATGAGAGGACTTGTAGTGAGTTTGCCAGAATGACTGTATCGTAACTATCCTTTCATTCCTGAATGTATGCTAGTACTCAGTTTGCTCCGGCATAAATGAAGAGTAAGATTAAACTTTGACGCATCTTTCTGTACTGTAACAGTGAAACCCAACGGGTGTGTGAATAATGCGCATCTAGTTCTGAGATAGGTGTCGGTTCTGTTAATGCCTATGCCCTTCCTTTGTTAGGGCTTCCCAAAACACTTTGGGGTTCTTGGTGGTGAGGAAGCGTTCAATGCCCTCTCAGTAGAAGCTCATTTGACAGCTGAATGTGAAAACAGAGGAGGAAACAGAGAACGACACTGAGTCCATGGAAATGGGACAAATGTTCAATGTTTTCTTTGAAAAGACAGTTTCTTTATTTGATTTCGTTCCTTCTAATTCCAAAGGTTTGTATCGTTATCAATGGCTGGAAAGTGTGAAAGGGGTGATGGAAAGTGCTTTTGTGATGAAGTCCAAGCAAAGTCCCAGAGAGTTCCTATGGCCATAGAGTTGTTAAAATGAAGAGCCCTGAGTTGGTTGCCCTAGGGTGCCCTTGGCTCATGCTGTCCCCACGGCTTCCCCATGCTGTGGAGAACATTAGGAGGAAAGCTAGTACCTGCTGTCATCTGGCTGTCAAGGCTTTGGATCCGATGATGGAGGCCTGTGCTAGGAGGGGGACGTGACCTATTCAAATCTTGCCGCTCCATTTGTTTGGAAAGAAGTAGCTTCAGCAGCAGCAATGCTTTTCTCTCCTTATAGTTTTCAGTTTAGAGTATTGGCCCGCTACTTAGGAACAGACGGTTGAAACATGGCTGCAGATTTCTTCCCGTAACTTGCATTTTCTATAAGCTGCTTAAAAGCCCAGTGCCCTGATTTACAACACCCAAGTAGAAGCGGGTAATTATGATTAACCCGAGTTCTTTAAATGCAGGACAAGCTTGTGTTACTTGCGGCTGCAGTGCCGCCCTCAGCACCCACTTCTCCCCGTGCAGCCCCAGCTAAAACCTGTCCTTTCTCCTCCGTGCGTTCTCCTCCTTGCTGCAGGTGTGTGTGTGTGCATGGCTGGTACTGAAGCTGCCTGAGCACCTGGGGCTACCGCCTGGCTTTAGGAAGACCTTGAATTCAGTCTTACCCAGTGGCTAATGGGAGCTTGGCTTCTTCAGAGGGGAAGGAACGAGGCAAACAGCTCATTTTCTGGTAGCTACGTTGGGGAGGGCTCTTCAACACCAAGGAGCTGGAGGTGGGAAGGGAAAAAAATACTTTAGACCTTAAAATGCTAACTTTCAAAGAACTTTCCCATGCCCTGAAAACATTAGGAAGGACAAGCCTACTCCGGCCCTGTGTAGGACTCCTGTTTAATTGAGAAGGATTTCAATACTCTGTGGTGAGATGTAAGTGGGAGTTATTAAAATACATTCCAATATTATGGTGGCACAGCTGTAATCAGTGCATTGTCTTTTCAGACTGAATTCACCTCCTGGGTTTTTCTCTGTGACGCTATGGTAATTCCATCACCAAGGGAACTAGGAGCAGAGCTTGAATCTACAAATTATCTCAAGAAATGACTTTTCTGAATAACTGGGGTGCAGGTGCTAGGTTTGGAAAGAAAGGGGTGCAGAGAAGCAGCTTGCTCAAAGCCAAACCTCTTTTAAAAGAAAAATGACAATTCTGGTAGGTCCAACGTTGTAATTTCAAGATTGAATTTAGGCTAATTAGTTTTGTACCTGGGCTGTTTTTTGCGCACTTTAAATATGTAAATTTTATTTAATATTATTTAATAGAATAGTTTCCATAGCAACATTTGTATCACATGTGTCTTCAGCAGAGCCAAATATATTCAGGAGAAAGCACACTCTTTCCGATTCTTTCCATGCTTATAGGGAGAAAAATAATTCCCACAGCCAATGGTCTCCCTCTGCTATGTCGTTAGCAGTGACACCGAGGAGGTTGTGTGCTAGGAAACTGCTGACGGTGTAAAAGCATAACCTTCCAGAGTTCCTTAAAACAAAAAAATATCAGCTTTGCTCTGTGAGCAGCACGTCCATCAGTGACCATGAGCAACCGCTGGACCTGTGTTTTGGGAAAGAAGATGCTCTGTTGTGTTGAGTGCTTTTGCTCGCAATCACTGTTCATTTGATTAGGTGTTTTATATCTATATATGAAGCAGGGGAGTCATTTTATGGCCTCTGTACCTAGAAATGCTTTTCTTGTGCTATGATTTTCAAATAATGTCTTGTTCAGTGATACAGATGTGACCTTTCTGAGGGAGAATATCTCATGGGGATGCTTCCTCTCCTTAATGAAAAGGCCAGTTCTTGTGTTTCCATTTTAAGGATTGGTGAATGTGCATTGCTTGCAAACACACTTGCACCTTCATTGTAGGTTGGACTGGCTCAACTGAGTGTTCAAATAACAATTAAAAATCAAAATGGGAAGAAATTTTTGAAATAGAGAGCCTCTGGTGAGCCTGAAGAACTTCAAAAGGAAGTATTTTAAAGTGATAGTCATCTTCAAGGTGCAGCCAGCCCACCTCTCCTCATGAGGTGGGAGGCTCCCAGCGGTGTGTGTTGGTTGCAGTCTAACGCTTTTTTATTGAACTCCCTGTTGTTAAGGCTTCTCTTACCCTTCCTGCACCTAAACTCAGGTTTGCTGGAAGCCAGGTTTCAATTTGAACAAGGATTATGGAGCACAGCAGCTGCTCTAAGGATATCCTCTACTGCCATTGTCAAGGTGTAGGCAGAAGGAAGTGCCGGAGGGTCAATGGGAAGGCAGGTGATGTTCCTGAAGGCTGTCCCTCAGGGTACAGGCAGCAGGGTCAGCAGTGCTGATGGTGTGGCACTGGGAGGGTGCCGGCTGCCCTCCTGCGTGCAGGGCTTTGGAAACGATGCTGTTCCCCTCGGAAGACCCTGTGGAGTTTGCAGGCGTCTGGCCTGTCCTGGCCTCTTGATGTATGGGAGACTGCTGGAGCAAGATACCATGGGGTTAGCTGTCAGCCCGTAGTTTCTGCTATGCCAGTAACACGCTTGGAGTGTCTTGTTGCATTAAGTGATGAAGTACTGTTAGCGTCAGAAGGAAACAATCTCTTCGATGAACAGCAACTGCCTTGAGCTGTCTGTAGCTAAAAGCAAAACAGTGTTGATCAAACCGAAGTGCCCCAAAGAACCAGCTGAGATGTGCTGGTGGTGAGCAGAGATGTCTCTATTAAGTTGTACATGGTCACAGCTATGCAAGGCCTTTTAGAGTTTGGCTTGGTTCTGCACAATACTTGATTGACTAGAAAGCCCTGGCTTCCAAAAATATTCTCTCTGGCTTGCTTGGAAACTAAGTGCCTTCTTCCTGATGGAGGGTTTGGCTGTGGTGGCTTACATGTTGCTGCTTTCCAGGAGGGGTAGAATACCTTTCTGAACATGCCTTAAGACAAGACAAATACGACTGCACCCTTTCGCCCAGGCTTTGTCTGCTATGAGCACATCTGGCTTGTGTGCCAGCATTTCCATTTCTCAGGCAGGATCACTTTTAAACTCATTAACGGAACAGGTATATCAAAATGTGAGCTTCATTCTGTGTACTGCGATGCTTGATCTGCTGTGGTACAAGGTGGATCAAAGCTCCGCACAGGCAATGTGAAGAGCCTGTGTTACTGAACAATCTTCCAGGAAAAATCCAACAGCAAGGATAGACAGAATCTTTTCATTTTTTAAGGCTTAAAAATAGGTGTGGAGCCATCTACAGTAGTTTGTGCTCTTACGTGCTCTTCCCTCTGTCAGGAACTTCCCAGTGTTGAAGCAATCTTTATCTGTCTTGCTAATAAAGCTCTGAAAATGTCTTTATTCTGGAAGACTTTTGATAGAAGACGTCTAAGCCATAATCCAATGTAAATCCAGGTTGAAATAAGGAATGAATTCTGGTTAAAAAATAGAATGTACAGTTGTTTGCATCCTTATTTCTTTCATTACAAAGTGAAGAAAGTGGAACAACTGCGATGCTTTCTGCTTCAGCAAACTTCTCTTCAACACTGAAACTATTTCTGTTCCCTGGCTATTCACATGTTACTTCAGGTTGTCTGTCTCTTAATTTCATGGTGAAGATGCAAGAATTGGAACTGTAAACCAACTTTGGTTCTCGCCAATGTAGAAGTAGCCTTCCCAAGATTAGATGCACGTTTTCACGAAGGATTCAAGACAACGCTAAAGATTATATGTGTCTAAAAGCAGGCTAGGAAATGCTGAAATAATTTGCATATGGAAATTAAGGTGACCTGTATTCTAGAAGAGGATGAATTTTTTCCTGTGTAAAAGACAGGGTTATTAAAATTAGAACAGTGTAGGACAGCATATGCTGCTGAATTAATATACATATATTAATGCTTCTGCATGACAGAAGTACTTAAAACAAATAGTCCTGGCAATTTGTTGTTTGTTAGAAAAGCTTTACAAAGTATTTATCTTTCTAGAACATACGCTATTGCTAACTAGATATGGATGTTTACAACCCAGAAACACAATCTGCACGCTAAAAATAATGTGTGGAACTCTCAAAATTGGACATTATTAACAGGCAGCCTGATTTATTTTATCATTGCCGTGATTTTATGAAGGTATTTCCTGCGTGTGGAGGTCTGGGAGTCTGCTCTGCAAGTTTGTATTACTATCAAATTATTACAGGCTATTAAAAACACTCATTTGGGAGGATCCATTGACTTTAATGGAGCTGTGCTAACAGCTAAGTGTTCCTGAAAATGCAGGTCTGTGCAGAGACTTCTGTATCTGTTTGTCAGAGAATAAAGCTCATGGAGAAGAAGAGAGGAGTAAAGTGGAATTTTTTTACCTAGCAATCTGTTTCTTGTACCTCTGTCTGGCAAAGGGAAATGCTGCTAACAGATTTTTTGCAGAATCCTGTCTCATGAGGTATCTTCCACTTTGCACTTAGGAGGCGAGGCACAGAACCATTCTTGCAGTCGTATCTGTTTAACAACACTTCTAATTAAATCTGCAGTCTGCACAGCCTGCTCTTGGGGTTGTGGGTAACCCCATCTGTTGGAGGCACCTCCTTGTTATGCAAGGAATGATCAGCCTCATCTGTCTATTAGAGTGGGTCCTCCATGGAAATTTGGGCTGGATCCAAGGAAAAGATCTGAGCACCCAACGTGAGGGTTAGTGGGGTTTTAGCAGCTGAAGCCCAAAAGTGCAATCCTGATACCACTTGTGTTTCTCCATGGGAGTTTCCTAAGGACACAGAGATCAGCCAGTGTCCTCTAGGATTTCAGTCATGGCAAGCACTGGGTTGTCCAGCATCTGGTGTGTTCCTGCAGCCCTGGCTGGGGAGTTGCTGTCGCTGTCCTCCGATGGGGCCAGATCTTCTGCGAACAAATGTGTAGAATGGAGTTTTAAATGATGACTTTCACCACCTTTGTTAAAGATGGGTAAACTTCTGCCTGTATGTCTAGCAACAAGGTTATTTGAAGAGCTAAAGATGAACCAGGCTCAGTCCAGACCTCTTCCTTCCAACCAGTCCTTTTTCAGGGCACTTCCCTGGCTGTGCTGGGGAGCAAGCAAGGTAGGGGATCCAGCCTTTCTTCTTCAATGTCCTTGCCCTCACTGATGGGGCAGCATAATTTGATTTTTTTGTGCCTCTCCAAATCAACTTGGGCATGATTAAGTGATTTCTCATTACAAGGGTGGCCTTATGCAAGTGTTGAATGCTACTGGAAATGCGGCTGCTAAGTAGGACCTGACTCCTTGGAGTGAAGGGAAGGAGAAAAATCAGAAGTTGTAATTCTGAAAGCAACTATGTCCATACCATTGATCTTGGTGCTGCAAAGTTCAAATTAACGTACAGTCAAAAAAGTTTGTGAGGGTTCTGCTGAACACTGTTTAATGCTGATCTGAACGAGCTTAACCAAATTCAGTAAAGTCTTGGTCATAGTGAAATTGGGGAAGTAAAAATTAGTAGGTAACTGTAACAGGGTTTCTTCTGAAAGATGCGACTGCTGGAACTACACCAGTAGACTTGTTCCCTTTTTAGTATTAACCTTGTTGAGGACAGAAACTAGATCTGTGCGTGTCAATTTTCTTTGCTTGATGGGTCCGACTAACCCAAAACCTCTTAATCACATCAGTGTGAAGGAATGCAATGTAAGTGGTGTCCTCCAATGCAGAACCAGGGCTCTCCTCGCCAGCCCCATAATGGGAATTTGTAATAGTTTAGTCTTCAGTTTGTGGCAGAGGACGGAGCTGACTTCTTCACACCTTTGTAACTATTTGCTTGTTTCTAGGAAATGCTTGCTTCAGTGGAGTAAAGTGTGCAGTACTTGGATGTTTCTGGAATTATTTAAAAGCAATGAAAAATAATTCTTAGGTTTCTGGACTGCTTCTTATTTTGATTAATCCTTTACCTGCAGTACTAAAGATTTTTTTTTTTTTAAATATTTAGAAAATAAGTGAAAAACTCACTGAAAATTAGGAGGATGTTAATCTCTTGTATTTGAGTATTGCATGAGAACTTACGTGCTGGACAGTGGCCATATACTAGGTTTAAGTGGGGAAAATACAACAATTTGTGCTATAGACAGTTCCTCAGGAAGTAGAGCATTAACGCTTGCTGCGTATGCTTGCTTTAGGACTAGATGGAAAAACTTCTGACTCACGCTTCAAAGACTGGAAAAATGTTTGTATAAAGTTTTGGACTTGTCCACTCCAGCCTTTTTTTTTTCTTTTTTGTTTTGTTTTTTTATTTAAATTTCAGTGGAAATTTTTCACTGTCAAAAGCTGAAAAGAGATGAAGCTTTCAGGGTTTTCTGTTCTTGATTTTAATTAAACTGACTTATGTAGAAACTTCATTGAGAAGCTTGGTGTTGAACGTTTAAAATGACATGTACTTTTACAAGTTTTGCATAGCACAGTTTCTGTGAAACCCTGTGGGAGGAGAGGTAAAATGGTGGAGAGGCAATCTGCAGGACTAGAACCATATGGTTAAAGAGATTGGTGCTTGAATAAGCACGCCAGAAAGTTAATATGGGGATTTTAGAGTATGAGCTGTGAAAACTGGAAACAAGAATGATGTAAGGCTGGGGGGGAGGAGACGGAAAAGTTGCCTGCCTATAACTACATTTGAAGCAGCTTTATTAATCACACTCCGGTGTTCACCTCTACAGCTCCTTTCAGTCTGGAAGCATTGACACAGAGAAAAACTGAACAGATTTCTTATGTACCAACTTCAACCTGTAAGTTATTAAGCCCATTGGATATTCATATTTTTAGAAAACTGTTAAATAAGGTGTTGGAACATATTCACAGATATTAAGGTTTCTTACTGCTTGGAACTTGTCATTGGCAGCAGGGATAGGATCCAGGACGTTGCTTAGAAAGTTTGAGCTTTTATCCCTGAGCTGATAAGGGGAGGAATACCAGTAAATGTCATTCGAGACCTAACGCGGCTCCATCTGGCTGCTGGCATTGGGTCTATCAGCCCATGAGTGAGTCCCCTTTGCATTGCCTCTGACACAAAGTTAATGGGATTTGAGTCCAAGTCAGTAGGTGTCTTGATGGGGTTACCTCTGGAATTGAAGCCCGGGTCCTCAAAGCAAAGAAGTTGAGTTGGAGAAAAGTGAGCAGTGCTTGTCATTCGGGAGCTGCTCACCTCGCATGAGCTGTGTGTTAGAGGACCAGGTTGCTTAGCGCTGTATTCAGGATGAGTTGAAAGGAGGTTTTGCAACTCACATGGTGGAATTAGTTTTGTTTCTTCTCTTAAGGTATCTTAATTTTTGCCTTGTGAAAACAGGATGAAGAAGTAAAGGTCTGATAGCTTTCCTATCTGAGTTTCATTTTGGGACAGCACCTGAGTTTGTTCTGCACATCACTCGTGGGCCAGGCTATGATTCTATACTGAGCTGAGAAACCCAGAGGTTTGTGTATCTTAAAAATAGGCAACTCTGACTCTGATCTTTAGGGTTGTGTGGAGAGAACCAAAAAAACCCACCAAACCCCCCCAAAACAAGCCTGAGAACTGTTCCAGTTTTTCTCCAAGAGGTAGAAGATGGGAGATTATGCAGATCATGATGCAGAGTATGAAATTCCTGTTTTGATGGTGGCCCTTTTTAGGAGCAGGAACAGCTTTTCTTGTGCTTTCCAGCATATGTTTTCTGCTAAATTACCTTCCACGTTCTTCTTTGGAAGGTGGGCTTTGTTTGTTAAGCAAAACGAGACTCCAAATTTGCCTTTTTTTTTTTTTTTTGATAAACTGAGCTAACTAGTAAACAAATGGTTCTTACCCATTTGCTATCTTGTTTTAAAGATGGAGTTTTCATTTTAACAACTTTAATGCAAACCTGACCAGAACACCCTTTTTTCTTCTGCTTTTCTCAAACATTTCCATGTCTGGCAGAAGACGAGGGGTCCCAGTTCTGCATTTTCACTACTCGCTCTTTGGTAGCCAAAGGTCTGTACCGTTTCTGGAGGTGACTGCACTGGCTGCTCTGCATACAAAAGGGTATGCCAAGAATGACACTGAAGTGGTGAAAGGAAAAGAAAGCCCAATTATAAGCAGGTGAAATGTAGTCGTTTGTGGCTTTGATGCCTTTTCATCATCAATTTGTTACACAGTGTGAAGGTGGTTTTCCTGCTGATGTGTATGGGCATTACCCTGAAGTTAGATTAGTGATAAATTAACATTTTGCAGTGTTTGTGGAAACACTTGAAAGAAAGTAACAGATGTAAGGTCTGCACCGGAGACTGGCATCTTAATTTGATGTGTGTGTAGTTTTAGATACACCATGGAAGATGATGGACTGTTCCTATTATCTTCTTGTCTGACTTCATCAAGTGCTGTCAGAAACACCAGTGAAAGTTCAAGCTATTGGAATGAATAGTGGGGTTTTTTTCCCTCTTTATTGAAAATAATGTAACTTGTTTCAGTTCAAGATATCAATACGGTAAAATCAGTGGTATTTCTCCCCAGTAATGTTAATGTAGGAGATTAAGTTGTCCCTTTACTTACCAGGTAATGTTTATCTGGAAAGCTGTCGGTGCCCTGTGGTCAGCAAAGGAAAAATTCCTCTTGATGCTCTCAGTAATGTCTCCACACCAGTGAGGATGGATGTGAGCCAATTGTACTGAATTAACGGCATACAACCGAGCGGCGTACTCTTGGCACGGTGCTTGTGATAAAATACGAGTGGCTATTCTCTGCTAAATTAAGTAATGCAAATTAAGACAGTATTCTGCTAAGCTTTCATAGACATTTTTTATGCAGCAGTCCTACTTTCTTGAGGGTGGAGTCTACCTAAATGTGAGTGAACTCTTGAACTCTTTTGTTAATTAGTACTACACATCTGGGATGTGAGAAATGAATAGAAGTTGGGTTTGTCCAGTTGAACTGTGTAGATTAGCCTAAGCAAATGCAAGAGGACTGCAAGAGCCAGTGGAAAGCTGAAGTCTACCAGACAGATATTGGCTGTGCTATCTCTCGTTTTAATGTGTTTCTTTAGGTCAGTATTAGCCTGTCCCCCCAGCCCAAAACAAAAAAAACCCAATAAACAAACAAAACCCTCCCCCCAGCCTCAGTCACACCTTTACTAGAAAACTGACTGAATTTTCTTTTTAAAATACTGGACAAACTGGTGACGTTTTTCATCTGGTCGGTAGCTTTGGAAGTTGTGGCAGAGCAGCGCAGCCCTTGGGTGCAGGACCAGCAGTTTATACCCAGGGTGGTGCCCAGCTACCGATCACAGGCCCTGGGGGCTTTCTGTTGTGACTTGGATCCTTTGAAGGTTATGGCTCTGAAGCCAGTGCAGCAGAGTGCTTGAAAAGGGAAATGCGTTTTGATGGCTGTGGACTTCTCCCTGCAGCAGCTTTGAGGAGGCTATCAGTCCATCTAGCAGTCCAGGCAAATGACTTCAATTAGTTGGAGCAATCCTGTAAGGCAATGCTGAAGTGCTTGTTACTATGATTTAATGGGCAGTAATTCTGTCACTCTTAACAAAGCACTATGTTTTGGTGAAGTCCAGCTTGCAGTGACTCACTCGGTAGCATTATTTGCTCTTTCATGCAGATTCACTTTGATTTTAAAACTGATCCAAGCTCCAGAGAGGCTGGGGGAATGACCTGTGACTGTATAGCTTTGATGTCAGGATTGAAAGACAAATGGGGAAGGAATGAGATAAGTTTGCCTTGTGTTGGGACAGTGTGACGGACTAACCTTGAGACTTACTTGAGGTGTCTGGAGGGTGTCTGTAGGGATGGGAGGTAATGTATTTGTTACAGGAAACCTGTGATGCTTTCTGAAGCTTGCAGTTAAATTAATTGGTGCATGGCAAAGAATGACAGCAGGCCAGAAATGGGCAGTTAGACCCATCTGTTAGTTATGGGCTTGCAGGGCATTTGTCATCCTTGGCTCTCCAAGCAGCGCACAACAAGCATCATTAACTGAATTCAAGTGGCAACAGGTACAGCTGAGTTGTTCAAGTCGTACACTGAAGACTGAGAAACTAAAGCCCTTCTCCCACGTCTGGCTTTGGATGCTGGCAGCTTACTGCTGAAGAATTTACTGAAGTAAGAGCCTAATTCATCTGCCCTCTTTTTGTCTCATTATGTATAGTCTTAAAATTACAAGTCCAACTCTGAAATACAACTCTTACACATGATTGTATGCGCTGGGGGGCTGAAACGATGCCGATTGCTGGGGGTTTGTGAGCAAGTACAGTTCCTCTCCAACACGGAGCAAGTCCCATCTGTGCCTCCAGACAGCCGAGTGCAGGAGAGCATCCCCCAGCCACGGCTTTAGCAGGTGAGCTTGTGTTCTTGTTAGAGCTGTGAGTGGCTGTTACCAAGGGTTAGCGCAGCCTCTTTGCATCTGATGCACTAATTAGTGAGCTCTGTGAACTGTTAATGAGCTGTATCAATGCCATTTTCCCCCTATAGCCCATGCAATTAAAGTAACCAAATCGTATACTTAGTGACAAAAAAGAATGATTCCAAACCATAATTTATCGCAGTCATTTCAAGTTATTCAGCAGTTACCTAATTCTAGCACAGCACTAAATTGTGTTAATTCACTGGCCTGCACTAATGGCCCGACCCAGCAGGACAGCGCATCCACTGCACTCTGCAGGGCTCAGCCAGCACGACCTGGCTGCACAAAGTCAGTTTTTAGTCTGCATTGAAGCCTTTACTGTTTCTTCTTCCTTTAGTACTTAGAGTAGTTAGATTTTTCTCCTATCCAGTTTTATGCCTGGCATTAACTGTGCCCATATATAAAGCTTAGCAGATGCTCAAGGAACCAAATCAGATACTTAGCTCCAGCCTGACTTTTTTTTAAACTGTCACTAGCAAGAGAGGGTTTCTGCTGGAAATGCTTCTTGGCACTTGGAGGCACTCTCCTCTAATGGCCTTACGCAGCCCAGAATTATAACCTTTTCTCTGTATGGTTTTAAAAAACCCCAACAAACCAGCAACCCTATACTTTGAAGGCTGTAAGTCCATAAAGAAGGGCCCGAAAGTGGCAGGGTATTTCAGGTAATGCTCGCTTTCTAATGGTACTGCATCCAACTCATCACTTCTGCAGGGAGAGTAGACTGGAAGTTGAAATCTTGCTTTTAATGTCTTTTAGGTCCTGAAATTCTAGGCAATCATTAGAGAAACTAAAAAAATAGTCAAGTTCTATATTGCTCTCAGTCACATCGAACAGCACGACTGCTTATCCCTTACATCTCCTGTGCAGTTTGTTGTACGGTGTAATTTATTTACACATTAGTTTATCAGCAAGTCTGCTGTGAGTCACGTGTAAGGAGCACCTGCCTATGCAAATTCAAGGCACCATGCACTAAGTAGAGAAGGGAAAGAAATGACTCCTTTGCAGAAGGCTTACAATACTCATGTGGGATAAGCAAGTCCTGAATCCCAACCCTGCCTTCTTAACGACATTCTGCACTTCCCTAGTGTGGCCAGCAGGAGTAGGGAAGTGATCGTGCCCCTGTACTCGGTGCTGGCGAGGCCGCACCTCGAATACTGTGTTCAGTTTTGGGCCCCTCACTACAAGAAAGATGTTGCCTTGCTGGAACAGGTCCAGAGGAGAGCAACCAAGCTGGTGAGGGGTCTGGAACACAAGTCATACGAGGAGCGGCTGAGGGAACCGGGGTTGTTTAGTCTGGAGAAGAGGAGGCTGAGGGGAGACCTGATCGCCCTCTACAACTCCCTGAAAGGAGGCTGTAGCGAGGTGGGGGTCGGCCTCTTCTCCCTGGTAACAGATGATAGGACGAGGGGGAATGGCTTGAAGCTGAGCCAGGGCAGGTTTAGGCTAGACATTAGGAAAAACTTCTTCACCGAAAGGGTTGTCAGGCTCTGGAATGGGCTGCCCAGGGAGGTGGTGGAGTCCTCATCCCTGGAGGTATTTAAAAGAAGGATAGATGAGGTGCTTAGGGACATGGTTTAGTGGTGGGATGGCAGTGCTAGGATAACTCGATGATCTTAAAGGTCTTTTCCAACCGACGTGATTCTATGATTAGCAGCTCACACTGTTCTGTTCCAGGTGCCAACCTCCTGGGTGTCCCGCATTCCTGGAGCACTTTCCCTGCCCCTTGAGGTCCAGAATGCTGTTTTAGGTGTCCCTCCCAAGTCTGGTGGCTTCTCTGCCCTGTTTGGACTGTACCATAGTGTCCTTCCAAAGCCCTCAAAAGATTTTATGTCAGAGAGGCTTCACTGGTAATGTGCTCTGGCCAGGATCTGTAATTAAGATGCCTCTGAACTCCAGACTTCCAGCTGCTGAGTGCATCAACAATTTGAAGGGGCACATTGCTTCTGAACTACTTTATTGACAGTTGCAGTGATTCACTGTAAAGGACTCTCATAAGCTCCCAGGTGTCCCTTTAAATTTTTTAAAAAAATAATCTTCTACCAGGCTGGAATGTATCAGCAAATCCCTTCTTGTCTCTCAATGAGCCCATTCCATCTTGAAATCTGGCAGAGGCGACCTGTGCCAGCAGCAGCAGCAGCATTTTTGTTGAGCATTTTTTCCCCTTTGTCTGAAGCAATGACTAATATGTACCGGTTACAAGCAAAGCCTGTAAAACTCTGCTTGTGTTTACCTGTCAACATCCATTGTCGCAGAGCACGTGGTATAGACACAAAATAAAACAAAGGCTCCATTACTAAATTTTTAGGTAATCTTGGGTGAGCCATTTTACTGTCTGTGCTAAGCTTATGCTCCTCACCACCCTGCCATGGCTCAGGCAATGTGCCTGAGATCACAGCACGCAGACTTTCAGTTGCTGAACGATGTTTTGGCAGTAAGTGAATCTTGTCTGTGGAATGAATCCCATGTAATCATGAAGGACCCAAAAAAAAAAAAAAAAAAAAAAAAAAAAAATTTAGAACAAAGTTGCCTTCTAACTAGTGCGCCAAGTGGGAATGCATCCGTAGGCTCAAATCCAGTTGTTTGGTGTTTTAAACTAAGGCTGGAGGAATGGCTTTGAGTTCTGAGCCTGAACCATTAACAAAAATCCCGCTTCTCGTTGATGCAATTCCAGTTGGAAGGGAAGGGGTAGAAAGAAAGAGGTTTTGAAGAGGAAAACTGATTAAAATACCACATATTTTACAGCCCTAGGCACCTGTTGTGACTTGCATTAATAAGTGTAAGAGTAGAAGAAGGTGTATGGATGCATAAAGATCTGCCAAGCATTTTTTTGTGCACTGATCTTATAGCAAGTTCTGGCCAGTGCCAAAGCTGGATTTTGTAACTTGATGAAAAAACTTTGCAATGCTGAGCAATATTGTGCATTCTGAACAGGCACAGAGACAAGATTACAGCTTCATTCCCTATTAGCAGCTGTGGATGACTTCGTAGTGTAAAATATTGTTTCTGAAGATGTATACTCAATGAGAGGAAGGAGCGAGGTTTATCTCTCCACAAATGCGTTTCTCGGGGGAAGGAGACATCTAGATTATTTTCTTTAGTCCCCCAGAGAAGAAGATATCTTGGTGTAAACCAGCTTTGATTTATGTAGTCATTATAACCTGATCACAATGAATAATGCAATATCGCTTACTCATAACACACTCGCATTAAATGGGTATTCTGGGAAAGTGAAATTGTCTTGTTGCCAAGTGCAGCAATGTCTTTGCAGAAAACATGTGGACAACTTTGCTGCTTATTTTACAAAGCCAGTGAACCAATCTACATTTCTACGCATGTTTAAGTCATGCTAAGCACATTTCAGTACAAGCTAGATATGTTTACAGCTATGTGGTTCTTTCTAGTAATCCACCTACTTGTAGTTGTTTTGTACTTATCTTGTGTTTCTTCAGAATGTCATAGAGCTGAACGCAGCTGCCAATATGGCGATGAAGTGGGCAAAGGACAAGGCTGGGCTGGAAAAGTAGAGGCAAGTCATAACCTTATGGAAGAAATACGTTGAAATTAAGTACTTCCATTCTTTGAAGTCATGGGAAGATTGTGGCATCTTCACTAGAGCCGCACAGTCCCATTCAACATGATCCATCATCATACTTGCTGATACCTAGACCTCTTCACTAGGAAGCAGTCCTCCAGTTTTTCATGAAGAAACAGCTACCTAATGGAGATCTACTGCTCCAGACATGTCTGAGAGTGAATAGAATGAAATGAATGAGCTGCAGTCTGCCTTTGTTGGCAATATTTCATTTTTCTAGAGGCAAAGCAAAATTCTAGACCCAGTCTCCACACAGATTTCCTGCAGGCTAAGAATTCTATTTCAGGGCTCTTTACAACCTATTGAATCAGTGACATATTAACATATTAAGGCTTTTTTTTTTTTTTTTTAAATAGAATAATTAAGATCAAAACACTTAGGACTAGCTGGGTGATCTCCTGTGTGAACAACTCCCTATTGGAAGGGACCTTGTACCTAGAACTCCAGTCCGCTGGAGACTCCTGCCAAAGCTCAGTAAAACTGCTCAAATAATTTTCCATATGCAACTGAGGTACTTCAGTGGGTGTTCTGTCTACTGGCCTTGGATAAAGTGGCAGCATTTTTTTCCCCACTAAAAAAAAAAGAGTTCAGAACATACTGAGAGAATTATTTTGCGCTATCGTGCTGTGCCTTTACTAGATTGTCTGTTTCTAGAGGTTATCAGAGTTGCAAAAGACAAGTTCCTGGCAGTAGCCCAGGCTTTCTGGTAAGCAGCCCAAGCTGCAGCATAGTACTTTCAGCTACTGCTTTTAAAACAGCAAAGTTTGTGTTTATTTGACAGCAAGTTCAGTGTCCTTGTAAATACATAGCTCATTGGAATTCTTTGGTTTAGGGCAGAGAGCAGAAAAACATGACACAGGAATAAAATAGGGCAGCTTTCCCTGAAGGTTCACTTGTTTGCAAAGGAGAAATTTGCCAGATGAGACTTTGTGCTGCTATCTCTGACCTTGAGATCCCTCTTAAATAATAAATAAGAGGTGGGATTGTTTGGTCCTGAAGTAAAACAGGCTTGCTTTGCCGTAGTGTAGTGGAAGCCACATATCTTAGTTTTAAAACCAGCCAGTTTTAACCCCCCTGCCCCAAGATACGAAAAATAGCCTCCCTCCCCCAATTTCTAAATGTTTGGCTATTGGGTCAGTCGCTGAACAGAAGTATCAAGGGGTGGGCTAAACTTGCTTTGGACTGAAATGCAAATTGTAGCTTCTAAATTAAAATGTTTGTTTCTTGTGTGGAACAGTTTGTGCTTCATGTATAAAGAATGACATTTTAGGCACTCAAAAATCTAGCTCTTGGTTGTCTTGCTTTCCTGCTCAGCTGGGAGGTGGTTAAACCTGACAGGTCTCCCTCCCCACACCCATTTCCAGAACGGTCCAGGGGTTTGGGTCATCATGTAGGACAGCAAGCCTCCGGCTTCAGTTTCCCTCTCTGCATGAGAGTATTCTCAAACCACAACTGAAGCGTGAAACCCAGGAAAGTCAAAAGAAATTTTTCCACTTTACTCAGCCAGATGCTGGCCAGTTCCAGCTGAGGCTAATAGCTCCTTTGCTTGACAGTGTATTTCCAGCATCAGAAGGAGCATTGGAATGGCTGAGCAATCCTGCCTGGTTTCAAAGGGACAGTGCTGAGAGGCAGGAATCCAAATACTCAGATTGCATCATTCCTTTGAAGTCACTCTTTCTTTAACTTCATTTGTAGTAATGATTTATATCAGCTGATCTTTAGAGCCAAGAATAGAACTGTTTTGACATGACCTTGGACATGCACATTGGATCACCTAGCTGGGTTTCGGATGATTCAGTTCATAGTCAGTCACGTTATTTCCCTCAGGTTTTACGTTGTTACCTGCTCGATGGGCTGTTAGAAGCTGTAATTTTCAAGAGAGACCATAGGAAGTAGATGCTAATTTTTGATACTTGAATTAAATTTTGAGTTAGGCTTTCTCGGAAGATCTCACAGTGTGAGCTTTGTAAGTTTTAGGTGTTATGCAAATGACAGCTATTACTGTTCTCTCTCAGCACATCAGATCCTGATTTGCTGTTTGGATTATCTAATCACTGTCAGCCCAAGTGTTTGGAGTGGAAGTAATTACAGCAGTACTTTCAACTAATTCCTATTCATGGAGTCGTAGTGAAAATGTTGATTTGAGGGATAAGTGAGCTAAGTATTCATGATGGGATAGGCACCTAAGAGCATTCGGGGCTGGTTCTTGTTGCTGCTGTCAAAACAGCTGTAACAACGTAAACAGTTCATGTGCTGTCTTCAACTTGAAGAAATACCGACAAGTCTTGGACACGTACTAGATCATGATGGCATCAAAGACTTAATTACTTGCTCAGTATTGTAGTTCATAACAGGGTCTATGATTAGCGCTCTCTCTTGGACACCACATCATCTCTTCTGTGTGCTGACTGTGTTGAAGGGTTTTCAGCGCTCCTAGGCAGATGCTGCCAAATTGGTTATTCATAGAATCATAGAATGGTTTGGGTTGGAAGGACCTTTAAAGGTGATCTAGTCCACCCCCCTTTTTTTATTGCTTTATTGCTAGAGGTTTTGAGTATCATGTAGTTTATGTTCAGTTAAGATGGTGCTGGATGTTCACCTGTGAGATGTACGTGTCATGGGAGCACAGAAATGTGACTGTGATAATAGTACCCATTGTTGATGACTCCATTGTCTCATTTTTGAAGGCTCTAAGCAGGTTTCAAATGAGGGGATGTATCTTCTTTTTTTAGTTTGTTTATGTAAGCTCAGCAGAGAGGAGTTAACCATCAGATCACTAATGTTAATGGGATTCCGAACTGTATATTCAGGCAAAAAAAAAGTTCATCGTCTCTAATCAAAACAAAATACTTTGTTCTACTTTAACCTACTGCTGCAGTAGAATTTTTCTGCCTAGAGACTCCCTAAAAGGAGAGAGCTGACTGGCTCCTATAGAAGGAGGAGGAAGCTCAGGGGAGGGACCTTCCTGACCTGACTTTCCTCCAGTTTGCTCAAGTTAGCATCATGAATACCATTTGCTCTTCATAGGTGTAGTTACTTGGGTCGCGATGATGTTGTCCTGAGGCACTGGCATAATGTATTCCAACCCTGGGACCCTTTTGTTAGAGAGTTGTTGTAATATGGGAGTGGAACCAAAACTCAAAGACCAGTATTTATATTGAAGGCTGATTTGGCTGTTGCATCCTTGGAGGTACTTACATGTAACAGTTTGGTGTTTCGTCCCCCCTGCCTCCAGCTGTGCCCCGATTCTGATCTAAATCTAAGAATTAGTCTTGGATTAGTTATTGTTGAACTGCAGTAATAAATTCCAGTAGCACCAACTTATAGCCATCTACCATGCTTGACTGGAGTTGATTGTTAATAGTACTTATGCTTCTAGTGGCATTTGGAAGGGCAATAACCATCCTGGATCTGTGCCCAGCTGGAGGCAGAGCAAAACTTTATTTGCTTATTTGTATTAGAATGGTACTTTCCTGTTCTGCCCCTAATTCTGTGTGCTGCTGAGCTTGCTGTTGCAGCTGCAGCTTGGAGAGGCTTGCTGACCCAGAGAGGTGCTTCTGAGTGCGAATGGTCTGAGTAGGACATCATTGTGTTGTAGTTGTCCTCGTGTGGGTTGTGTAATGGCAAAGGCATTACTGAAGGATTCTGTTCTCTTCTATGGACTTCTAATTGCTAAAGTTAAAACTATTGGTTTTTGAAAAGCAAAAGGGCTGAATACTCAAACTTTTGACAATCTCTTTTGGGTGGGGTTTTGGAGAGTTTTTCTTGTCAAGTGGGATGAGGTTATCTGGGCCCAGCAAACAAGATTCTCAGAAGGCAAATGTAGAAAGTCTCATCCAGTAGAATCGGGTGCATATCTGAATTGCTTTTTTGGTGGTAAGCTCTCATTTTGGTCAGTGCCTAGTAATTATTGAACAATTCAATTCAAACCCTTGCATTAAACAGAACAGGTTGAGTGGCCAATAAGCTGGAAAATTGGAAGAAAATCTTAATAGGTTCAGCTGGTGCCTGGCATCAGAGCTGCCTGTCCATATGCTAAATGCTTCTGCAGCCAAGTGGGCCAGGAGTATGAGTGCCCACATGTGAGGCAGAATAATAAGGCTGGGGGGAATAACAAGGTTCCCTGAACATCTTTGTAGAAGCAGTTAAAAGCCGGTGAAAGAAGCACAGCTAGTCAACCAACAGTCCTTTTTGGACACAGAAATAAAGTTATAGATACTTTTCATGGGCATAATTGGTTTGTGCTGAATACATTGGTTAGAAACCCATCGGAGGGCCAAAGGATGGAGTCGCCTTGTCTGCTGGCTACCTGTTGGGTGCTGGCTTAGCTGGGGGCAGTGAGATATTTCGCTGGGTCTCCATCGCTTATTTGCACTGCGTCGGAGTTCTGTCAGAGCTGTGAACTACTTGATAATGGCTGATCAGACTTTCTTCTTTGAAATCACACTAATTTTAGTGGCGGTTTTGTTTTATTTCTAACTCACCAGGTGATTAAAAGTAGGCTGTGAACAGTTGGCAAGGCTTATAATTCTTTCCTTCTACACAGCCAGGATCTTATCTAAGCTGAGAGCTATGGTTTTGAATGTAAAAGGATGGTAGAAAGTGCACCACCATTAAAGAATAAGTGGGAAGATTGCAAGAAATGGTGGCAGAATTCTGAGAGATGAAGTGGCTTAATGCTGTAGATGGAAAGGTAGTTTTGAACCACTCTGCACAGGCAGGGTCTGCCCCAAGTGACTTGAATTTAAATTCAACTGGACCTTGAAAACAAAATGCCAGTCGTCAGAATGGTCCCGGGTTCTACAGTTAAATGTCTTTTTCATTACCTGGTAATTCAGTTCCTTCTCCCTTATGTATCCTCATTTACCCTTATACATAGAATACATACTTACAGTTTTATTTCTCATACTTGTGTGATGGAAGATCCATTCCCACCTGTCTACTCAAGCTTGCTTTATGTCTATCTTAAGCATGCAAGACTAGAACCAGTAACAAATCTACATGGAAAAGTGTGTCACTTTATTTTTGAAAAGCTGTTTCCTAGAAAGTCCTGCATTTGCAAGCATAATTTCAGCTCTTTCTTCCTAGCACCTTTCATGCAAGCATGCACTGTCTTCATAAGAATTTCTGATTGTATCATAATTCAGAAGAAATAGGATGTAACTATCTGTTAGCTTGATTTTATGTTTTGTCTAAGCTACCGAGAGTCATTAATTGTAGCTCCAGAGCGACAGCTGATTTATGTGTTTAACTTCTATGCAAATATTAGTGATATTCAAGTCATTGGGGATGCCAAGTTTACTTTCTTGTGTTTCTAGATTTACCAGAGATGCTGGTTAGTATTCAAAAAGGCTTCAAGCAAAGGGCCAAAGAGGCTGGAGAAATTCTCAGATGAACGAGCTGCTTACTTTAGATGCTATCACAAGGTAAGACTTGGTAATATGGTCATTTCTCAAACTTTTTTTTTTTGATGTACAATCAAGAATAAAACCTGAAGTTGCCATGTATTAATTGGCCTGAAAATTGGAACTTTTAAACTTTTTTTTTTACTATCAAGGTCCTAAACCCACTTGTATGTTCCTTCATTCACTGAAGTAGAGGCAGAGTAAGTGTTCTATTTTCTGCTTTGTAGCAAACATCTTGCTAAGCTAATGGAAAATTTATTTTTAGAGAAGATGTCTCTTTCTTTCCTCAACTCTTTAAAATCAGATCTGAAATACTTTGCAATGGCTACTGCTCTTCATAATTACAGTAACAATCATCCAAGGTAACATGGGAATTCAAAAAGCTGGGTACTTAGAGGTTCCCATTTTACTAGGATCTTGCATCTGTGGGAAGACAGTAGACAGCTACAGAAATGAAGGGCAATGTGCAAATTTTTCGTGCAATGATGATGTGAAAACCTTTGCTAAATTCACTGGTATTAAAAAAAATGAAGTTTTTCCCCTCTAATCACTTCTCTGGAGTTATGTGCACATTTCATATTCATCTGAGGATTTACATGTGTAATTCTCCTGGGCATGGAGATGAAAATAAGAAACTCTTTAATTTATAATCATTGTTGGCAAAAGCTTAATATATTAGAAGATTGGGAATTATGTACATAAATTCCTAGGAGTTGGCAAGCACAGCTCAGCTTGAGGGTGATCTGCATTTACTCACTTTGACACACATTTAGAAGGAAATCTTGAGGGAACACTGAATCTGAATTCTGACTTGTCTGTCTACATGCCACCTAAGTTGTAATTGATTGGTTATAAAACCTGTGGCTATTTGTAATAAGTCATCCCAGAAATAGTTCCTTCAAATTTATATTAAGGGACTTCCAAAAGTAATAAGTGCATTTTTTTTTTTTCAATCTGATGTGTGTGAGGGTTGCACAGTGTGTATAAGACAATTTCCAGCTTGTGTGAAATGTTGCATTTATATTATTATGGCTCTGTCAATTATTGAAGGAAATCTGTATTTCTTCCATTGTATTAATGCAATATATCAGCAGCACATGCTGACTTGAAGTTCAGATTAGGTAATGGATGTGAATTCCATGAGTAATCTAAATAAGGCTGGATTTTTTTTCTCTTCTTTCAAGCAAATCTGTAGGTTAGCACTTTATTTGTTGTGTATGAAACCTAACAGCAGTTGACTACATCTGGATCTGCAGACTAAAGCACCATAGAAAGTCCCCCTAGCTCTGAGGCATGTTCAGTTTTAAGTCAAGTTTAGCTTATTGTTAACAGTTACTTAATATTAAACTATTGCTTCTTCCATAAATGTAGTTTTTGGATTTCTCTGGTAGCTTATTTGACAGGCATAAGTGATGGTCAAACTCCACAATCAGTCACTTTTGGAGGAGTAAAACCTGAATGCAGGTACTTGAATGTAGTGTGCACTCCTGACAGCACTGGCTCCAGCTGGAGTGATAGATTATATCCTAAGTCTCCTTTTCAGGAATTGGAGGGTGGTGTCTTGGGGTCTGAGTCTTATGCTGAGTACACCTGAAATAGTTGGTCTGAGCTTCTGTGTTCTTATGGTGTCTTGGAGCTGCTGAGCCGTACAGCCAGCTCCCATGCCCTGAGCCCTTCTCCTAAGCTTCCGTCTGCTTCAGGTCCCAGGTATGTAGGCCCAAATTACGGGATGCATTGCTGAGACTTCTGCCAGAAAGCCTGTAGTCCTCCTGTATAAAATGGAGAGATCTCTCTTCCCGGCATCACGTCAACCTGGACACTGTGGCCGAGCTTGCTGAGAGCCATGGGGGTGCAGATGGGCTGGAGGACCAGGCAGCGATCTCACTGCGGTTTGTGGGAGCTACCATGGGAACGTTGTCGTCAGCATTTTTTCTCCACGTTTGTACCCTGGGAACATTGCCGTCAGCACTTTTTCTCCACATTTATCACTCCCCTTTGCCACTCGAATGACGCAGTGCTAACTAAGTAGAGCAGTCTAAGTCTGATTGCCCAGGACAGTACGTTGTCACTTACGTGGTGTTGCTATTTGGCAGTGGGGCTCTGCCGTGTCCCAGTTTTTTCACTGTGGTGGTAAATGAGGCTGTCTTCTAGTTCTAGAGCCATTGGCTATACAAGTTGACAGGTCCTGTTTATTTTTAATGAACCTCACTGAAAGGAAGCTAATGAATATTAAATGGCATTTCCTGCTAAAATGTATTAACGTACAAAGAGCACAGGTGGATAAAAATGAGTTTCTTTTTCAAACAAGCTTTGTCAATGTGTGAGATTCTAAAGTGGTGAATGCAGCTTCCAACAGTAATAAATATGAGGTGTTGGAAAAGGCGAACGTCACTGTACTGCCCTGTAGTTGAACTGATTCTTATAAAAAGCATAGTTAATTATTAATAAAAAAATACAACAAACAATATTGCAGAGTCTTCAATGAACACTACCTGTCACTTGGTTTTGATGTATAATATTAAGGGGACTTTGGTACTCAAGGCATCGTCCAGCAGTCTAGGATAGTCACTGCTGTTGTCTCGAGGTACATTTGGTCAGCAAGAGCCACTGTTGTGATAACAGCTTGATGGTGTGCAGATGCTTTTCTGTGCCTATTCTAATTCTGTCGCTCCTGGACAGAAGGCTGCTTCTCGCTGCCTCTGACAATAAAGTTAATCCTACAAATGAGAAGCCCAGCCAGCCCTGTTAACATGTCAAGTGTCACTGTGTCGTAAGCTTGTGCTAATGAATCTAAGGACGAATGCGGTTCAGTCTGATGGTAGAGGAAAACCTCACTTACAGATTACCAGTGTTTCAGAAATGTGGTCGTTCACTTCCTACCTGGGTTCTGAAGTGTTTCTCAAATGCTGTTGAAAGCAGCATCAAATCTAGAAAACTGAGGAGCCCCTGCTCACCCCATCAATCTCAGGGAAGGTTTAATCCATCATAAAACTGTAAAGGGTAGAGAAAGAAAAATGATGAATGGAGCTAATTTTTCAATAGCACCTGCCTCCTTCACTGAAGTGTTAAATTGTTTCATTTTGCTGCTTTTTTTTCTGTGATGAATTAAAGTGCAAATAATTCTTCAATTTATTAGTGGAAAGAGTCTCTCCAGAGCATTTGTACTATTGGCACCATGGTGGCACCAGTCACTGAAGCTGAGTTGCTGTGGACTGAGACCATCAACATCTCTCCCTCCTATGAGGAAAGGCTGAGAGAGCTGGGTTTGTTCAGCCTGGAGAAGAGAAGACTGAGAGGGGATCTCATCAACACATACAAATATCTTAAGGGTGGAAGTCATGAGGATGGAGCCAGACTCTTCTCAGTGGTGCCCGGTGAGAGGACAAGGGACAATGGGCACAAACTGAAGCATAAGAGCTTTCAGTTGAATATGAGGAAGAACTTCTTTACTTTGAGGGTGACGGAGCACTGGAACAGGCTGCCCAGGGGGGTTGTGGAGTTGTCGTCTTTGGAGATATTCAAACCGTCCTGGGACAATGTCTTGTGCAACCTGCTCTGGGTGAGCCTGCTTGAGCAGGCGTTGGACTGGATGATCTCCAAAGGTCCCTTCCAACCCCTGCTCTTCTGGGATTCTGTGAACATCTTCTTGGTACCTTTACCCAGTCAAGGTCTCTCCTTTATCAGTTGGAAGTCTGGGCCACAAGCAGTGTTTCCGAAGTGTAAAATAGTACTTTTTTGTATACTGACCTTTAAATACTTTCTAATTTTGTTCTGGTTTTTTTTTAAACATGGAAAGGTCAAAGTGTCCTAAAACACAGGTCATCTGAGAACAGTCATCTGTAGCTTATGAAGTGAACTGACAATATACACACGCAGAGCAAACTGCCCACTTAATTCATTTGGTCCCACAAGGGAGAGAAAATAACTAGGATCCAGGCTACAGCATCTATGCAGAGTTGCCTTTCAGGTAGCTGTCTAGTTTTCACTTGGTAAATGTAAATAATCAACCACAATTTACCATATGCTTTAACAAAATAATATTGGAGGAAGGAAGAAATTATTATTTCTCCAAGTGACTTTTGACTTTGCAGTATGCCAGAAGAATCCTTAATATTCCAATACAAACCCAACTAATTGCATACTGCTGACGGGAATGTACTGATTCCTCAAGGGGATTTAAGTTTTAATCCGATTGTATTAATCTTGCCTTGAAACAGCAGAAGTAATTTAAACAGTCTTTCTGTCTAGTTATGGAATAATCCATTTGGAAAATTGAATTGTGTAATTTGTAATTGTTTTCCAGGCTTGCTAATGCAAAACTGTATCAGTAGCAAATTAAATGTTTAAAGTATGACCACTCTGCTAATAACTGGCTGTTAAACATTTATTTTAATGAATACTATCACTTAATATGAATGAAATGTCTAGTTTGAGGCTTAAAAAGAATTAAAGTAACGTGTCAGGGTATTTTGGTACCTTCACTATAATGCCGTATCGCTGCCAGTCTGTGGGGCAGGTGTGTCTCCTTCCGCATGGAAGGACGTATTTCGTGCATGACTCCTCTGATCCTGCGAGCGAAGGAGCAGCCTCCGAGAGTGATGGTAAAAGCCAAATCTATAAATCTGATAGTTGTTCCTGGCTTTAATTTCTTGGAATAAGCCAGTGTTGGACTACAGCAGGGTTATGGCTAGTGCGTGCAATTCTGTAGGCTAGCAAGTGAAAACTAGCAGCTGATGAATTTTCCCACTCAAAAAAGGGAGATAGGGGCATGGCTGTAGATTTTATTTGTATTTATTTATATTTTTTAATAAATATTAAAAAACCTATGTAACATCTCAGTATGTTATGTATACTTAGTAAGTTAGATACGTACAGGCAAACCTTATAAGCAGGACTGGGCTGGAGTTGCAGCAGCATTTTCCATTAAATGTTCCCCTGGTGTGTCCCGGGAAGTGGTCCACCTGTACTCATCGTGGGGGGAGTTTGCAGGAAGCCAAGACAGAAGCATGAAGTCCTTAATTAAGGTTAAAGCACAAGATACTTGGAAACCATGGAATGTGGCGGTTGTGTAGGCAATGAATACAGTCCCTTGTGTGGTGCTCAGAAAGGCTACCTATATCTGAGAATTAGGTACTAATTCAAACAGTACTTTGAATTCTAAAGATCATTTTTAGTAATCTGTGTGTTTGGCATGTTTTTGAAGGGAATGGGAAAGATGGAAGGATTTTTGCCTGAGTTACATGGTCAGGGTGCAGCTCTGTCTGCTCGTGCTGTTGGTTGGGAAATGAATGATTAATCCCTGTTCCTGGTTCAGAACTCTCTTACCACACAGCTCTGCAAATATTTTAGTTTTTAATATAATGAAATGTACTTCAATTTCATGGATTGTCATCTTAACATGAAGGAGGCTTCAAAGTAAAGGGGAGAAGTATGCAAAGGGAGGTCTTTAACCCCTAACAAAATATCATTCTTCTTGTGATTTCTCTATTAATACTGTCTGAGGTCTGATATTTGTGGGTTACCCACCTTTTTAGAATTAATTTTATAAATGTACATTACATATTAATCTTGGACAAATCAAGCATACATGAATTAAACTAACCATGAAAACACTGTTTTGCAAGAGCCTGGCAGGAGGAGAGTTATTTAAAAAATGCAAAAAAAAAAAAAACCAAAACAAAAAACTCCAGGCTCAAATATTTGCAGGTGTTTGGTGTCTGCTCCTGACTCCTTTCCAAAAGTGTGGTAGAGGGGATGTTAGCAGTCTGCCACTTCTTCAGTGTGAATTCAGTGCATATGTGCCAGACAATTTGAACCATCTGTTGCGTAAGGGTGAGCAACAGGAAGGCTATTTAGGCATCTGGGATAATGATGGTGTTTTGAAGCACCTTGCCAGGTGACACAGCGGGTCAGATACCAAGTGATCTTCAGACAGCTTCTCCCCCAGGAGTGCAGGTGTGCTGTTGAGCCTTGGCAGCGGGCAGAGCTTCTTGGCTAAAGTTGGGTCTTGCCAGGAGGGGCTGTCACCCTCCTGGAGTACCTCTGAACCTCTGACAGGTGAAGGCAACTTCAACGGCTCAGTCCCAAAAGGGAAGAGAGGTCAGCTGCTTATTGAGTGTATTTTTGCCAGATGTTAAAATGAGGTGCCACAAGGTTGTATCCAGGACAGAGGCACGCATGAGCTGAAAGACTCAATGCAAGTGATTCTTCTGCATGCTGTCACTTGTGCCACTGACTTCAGAGTCCCAGGGTGCCAGATTTTGTCCATCTGTCATTCTCCCTGTGTCTGTTAGGTCTGACACCAAAGAAAAGCTTAGTCTGAAAGCAGCTGGGAAGAGGCTAGAGCGTGTGCATATTACGGTAGTAAACCTTTGGACCTGGGTCAGAGGTTGGAATTGGGAGCTACCTGCCTGTCACCCTTCAAAGGGAGATGCTTTGGTGTCAGCTTGTGCAGCTCAACAGAAGCAAAGGCCATCAGGAAATCTTCAGAAGTGTGAGAAGGCTTTCAGACCATGCTCTGTGAAATGCCATTATACAAAAGCTCTCAAGCAGTCAATGCAGCACAAAATAACCCAGGAGCTGCCAAATGTTGTAGCTAGCATTTTGCCAAATATAAATACCTTTTTTTTTTCCCCCAGTTCAGAGCTAAAACATGAATTACAAAGGATTTGATGATCGGTGAAATTAATGACACAATACTATTGATTCCAGTATTTCTTCAAGATACCACCCAAAGGGTGAAATCGCCTGCAATTTTGTTTGACCAGGCTGTGAGCCAGGGTTCTTGGGGTGGTTTTGGTACATGGCTGCAGTGCCTTGCAGGCTGCATTCACACAGAGCACAAGGTGATTCCTGGAAGCACCTGACTTACTGCATGCTGCTGCAGTGTGCGGACTTATGTTGGGTCCCAGTCCTGTCCCTCCTCCCAGCATGTAGCACTTGGAGGTAGAGGCAAAGTGATGAGGAAGGGGCTTAGGATAGAGCTTTATAAACACACTAAAAAAATAATCCTTATATCATTAAGTTGTTCACGTTCACCCACCCTGCAGACCCCGGGCAAAGCCCATCCGTCTGAGTTGCCCTTGCACTAACACCCACGTCAGTGGCACGCTCATGTGCTCTCTATCTTCATCTCTGCTCTTATGTTGACTTGGGGAGAGTTTTTGCTTAGAGAGATGAATTAACCGCTGGTTGATATCCCAGAAGAGCAAAACAGACCACTGAATACTGCAAAGGCAACAGATAAGAGAGAAATAATATCTTGGATAATCTGCATTGTCATCTTCATAAGACAGTAGGCTTGGAGGGAGTACAGTAATAAAAAGCAAATGTAGGAGAAGGCATATTCAAATGAAAACAAATTTTTCTGTTCAGAAGGATGAACTTTGGGATTTCAAGCATGAGCTGATTCTTTTAAAATCTCTATTGGAATATATTACTCTGCATTTGAGATTACAAAGAAGTACTTTACTGCAGTAACTAACTGGCTTTTGAGAGGAACTTATCATAAGAAGGAAAAAGTTATTGCTATTCTCAGCTCCAAAACAATGATACCGTTATATTCATGCTTTTTTCGTATTTAGTTGTTTCTAAAGGGGAATGCAGGAGTTCTGCTGTCATGAGTTCAAGTCACCCAGCCACTGTACTTCTGCACACCTTGAGTTTTGCACAGCTCCCTAATGGTGCACTGAAGTGACTGTAGCCTGAAGTGTCTGTCCTTGCTCGGGGGGGAGAAGTGGTGAGATTGCTGTGCTGGGCCATAGGATGGAGGAGGAGCTGTTGTGTAACTTCTGGTGAAACTTTTCTTGACTGGGAGACCTAAAGAAAGAAAATTCTTGGTTTTAAGGCATGTCCGTGGCTTCTGTCCTACTCTAGGTGCTGGATAAATCTTGTGGGAATGACCAACTGCTGTGATAACCCTAGACTGGAGGGAGACCGCAGGTATCTGAGATATCGGCAGCAGAAACTCAGTCCCGGGGCTGGGTTCAGAGATGATGCAGTCCTAGAGCTGCAATGTGGATATGACACCTAAGGGCGAGCGCAAGGGGAAGGGGGGATAGGGGTGAGCTGGAGTGCAGAGACTGGAAAGTACAGGATGTCTCTACTAGTACAGAAATGAGAGGAAATGGGTGATGGATACACTGTGCCAGGGATGCAGAAGCTGCATGAGCTCATGTAGGGAGATCAGGCAATAGTTGCAGTTTGCAGCCCTAATGACAATAAAACATGGCAGCTTGGGGGGTAAAGTGTGGTCTTAGGGATGCTGGCAGTGATGAAGGTCAGATGCACAAGGTTGAGTCATAGTGTAAGAAACAGTGATCAGAAATGTCTCTCCTTTAGGTAGGCAGACAAAGCAAATGTTTGAACCTTGTCCTTCTCACGTTCCCAGCAGTGTTTTGAACATCTGGCCTGGAGGCACATGACTCAGTCTGAACTCAGGCTCGTTAGTGATACTGGTTGGGTTGGTTGGTTGTGATTTCTTTCCCAGCCCTGTGCAGTAGCTAGCAGCCTCCCACACGGACAAGTGTCCCTTGCGTCCCATCCTAGGAAGCAGGGTGTCTCCTTGCCAGGGGCCGAGGCAGCACGTGCTACCCATCACCAGGGGCTGGTGGGGGGCACAGGCTGACCGGTTGGTACTTCTGAGCCTCCCAACTGCTGAAAGTGCAGAGGCAGTGTGCTGTTCCCTGGCTAGTATAAACCTTCCTTGATCTCACCGAGCCCTGTCACAGCATCCGCAGGGTTCATCAGGCTAGAGACTATTACTGGGCTATCCAGCAGTAGGCGTGCAGCGTGCCTGATTTTAAGAAATAAGCTTTCCATTAGGGCAAATCCTAGATAGCTGAATGATTCATTACCAAAATATATGGTTGCATTCTGCTTCTGCTAACTTTTCTACTCATAGGGACAAAACTTCATTAGCACGTTCACTTGCAGAAAATGTAAATGTGCTCAGTATAAATGTCAGGGGGGTTGCTGTCCTAAATGAAAAAGTCGAGCTCTTTTTTTCCTCTTGCATTAGAATCCTTTCTTGGCATATGAGAAAAATATATGAGAGTTGAACTTGGCAGTTGGCAATTTGTGCTTGACCTGTCATGTGCTGAGCACGATGGGAATAGGTTCTGACAGATTTGTCATATTTAACAATGAGTTTGTCGGTGCCTTGTTAGCACTGGGGGATGTACTTCCATCGCAGAATTTCCTGGAAGAGTAAAAAAATGCTCATGCAAAATTAAGCACAGTTAGGAAGTCTCAGTTTTGACACTTCTCAAAATCTTGAACCTGGAGGCTATGAAAACCTGAGTTCTAAATTTGGCAGCTATGCAGATGGTTTGGTGTGTTCCCCGTGGGATGTTCCTTCCAATATTTCCTTCTGCTACTGCCCCTAGAGTGAGTTTCTGGACATTGGAGGTGTTGCTGATTTTTATTTTGGGGAGACATTGCCCACCAACTGCTCTTTGTTCCTTCCATTCCCAGCAAGATTACCTTTTCAGGGGTCTTGCTTGAGAATGTGATTTTGGCTGGCTGTTCTCCCCTGCTGGAAGGAACAGGCAATAGATTGCCTCCAAGAAGAGAGTGAGTTAGGATGAAGGGCCAGAGAGATGGGTGGGTGTGCTGGTGAGCCCAAGATGCTCTGGAGCAGTGGTTTCTCTTGCTGGACCCTACAACGCTGATAACGCTTTAGATGTCCAGAGCCTTATCTATTGCTGCATTTTTTTGTTTAGAGTCGACACAGGTTGATACGAGACTATTCCGCAGGACTAATGAGACCAAAGTAGTGAAGCTGTTAGGCTGTACAGCTTTGGGAACATTTCTGTTAAATTCCTCCTCTTTCTCTCTCTCTCTTCAACCCTACCATGTAAAAGAATCAGTGCAATGTTTTCTGATAATGAATATTTAAATATAACTTCCTGATTCCCTGTCTAGGTGTTAACCTTTATATTAAAAGGAATTTAAATAATGAAGAATTCCTCCTCAGTCAAATTTAGGAGTGTTACTTATGGCTGTGAGGGTGACAAGTGGATGTTAGAAATATGAAGCAACTGTAGTATGTATTTACTAAAGCTGTATACAAGGAAACAGATACATCTTTATTTTTTTGGCATGAAAGCTATTTTTTCCAATCCATTTTTGGCAACCAAGCAACAGAAATCTGTGTTGGTAAGTCTGTGAATCTTTAAAGCTAAAAAACTTTCTAATAACTAAAACTGTAATTTTTTTTTTTTTTTGTAAGTGGACCATGCTAACAAATCCTCAACTTTCTGTCAAAAAGTAATTTAGAGAGCAGCTTTTCACCATTCTTACAGTTTTGTCCTCCATAACGAAAGCAGTACTGGAACTGGACTTGCTTCTCCAGATGGGTGAATCCTTTAGATTTTTATCTTCACCTCTCTTTGCTTCTGCTACATCAGGTTGGTCTTTCTCATGTCCTTCACGTAAATATTTCTCAAACTGAAGCGAGCTTTGATTCTACCTTCCCCTTGGCTAAAATCCTATTCAGATGGTGCTGCACTGAAGCTCACGTACAGATGAGAGAACTGGAGGACATGGATGCTTTACCATCCAGGGTCTTCAAGTTGATTGTCTAAGGTGATTTATGTCAAGGCTGCATTTCTTTAAGAGCAATCATAAGCATGTTCATGCTCTCGCTCCTTTTCTCTGTCCTTTGAAACATAATATAATTCTTTTCTCTCCCTCTCCAGTCAATAAGGGGTATATATCTTTTCAAGCTCCTAATTAAAACTCCAAATTGTGCTTTTTCAGGTCACAGAGCTCAATAATGTGAAGAATATATTACGAATGCCAAAAAGCACAAAGAAGCATGCTGTTGGGATTTATTTTAATGATGACACATCAAAAACCTTTGCTTGTGAGTCAGGTGGGTAAAATGGAAATGCACATTAGAAAACATAAGAGCATTAATTGTGAAATTATGGATGTATTATACCTACACACAGATGTTCTGGGCATTTATACAGAACTTGAGGCAGATGAGTGGTGCAAGGTGCTGCAGATGGAGTGTCTTGGAACGCGAATTAATGACATTAGCCTTGGAGAGCCTGACCTGTTGGCATCTGGAGTAGAGAGGGAGCAGAGTGGTAGGTACATAAATGTTGACCTTTTAAAGCTTTAATTGCATTATTTTAAAGTCTTTTGGACTGTGCATATGAATATCAGACATAAATTGGTGCAAAACTGTTTTTCCAAGCCCTCCTTCCTGTTTTATGGGGCTTTTTTTGTTTGTGGGGTTTTTTTTTTGACTTTTGCTACCAGAGATAGTAAGTAAGGTACCTAGGATTATCTTGGAACTGCATTTTTCTTTCTTGGACAAATTAGCTGCTCTTGGATATGGGGGCTATCTTTTGGTGTGTGTTTTCTTGTGTGATGTGTGTACAATAGTTTCAGTCTGTGACTGAGGCTCTTTGGCAACACTGTAAAGCAAATAATAAAACAGTAGTAATTGCATGCAAAACCTCAGCCCATGGCTATTGCACTTTCCTATGCAAATTAACTAATTACATACACAAATGCAATTGAAATTTATTTATTCATGCACACAATTTTATTAATGGTTTGAAACTATCAGGAGTATGATGGTGCAGTTCTCTTTGGTATCCGAATGCACGCACGAACATTTGATGCCCTTTGAGTGCAGCATTCTGACTGCCCCAAATATGGAGTTTACTGAGTTATTAGATGTAATTGAGTCTTTGTTTCTGAATTAATTGTTCAAAGTGGAAGTAAGATCTTGTAATAGAGGTGGAAAATAGGAAATTCCTTTAATGACTTGTACATTTAAAGGGCAGGGATTTTAGACTAACCTTTTGTTTTTCTCCCAGAGAGATTCAATGTGTATTTGATGCCATCCCCTAATTTAGATGTACATGGGGAATGTACCTTGCAGATAACATTTGAGAATATCTGTCTTTGGGACATCCAGAATCCCAGAGTAAAACTCATCTCTTGGCCATTAAGTGCCCTCCGACGCTACGGGCGGGACCCATCTTGGTTCACGTTTGAAGCAGGGAGGTAGGTGTGTGTGTTCCCATATTGCGTTGCTTTCCTTGGTGGTGCTGGGTGGTGATGTGGGCCACTTCTGAACGTTGTTGAGGGACATCAGAGCTTATCTTCAGACAGAGGCTAGTCTGTACCCTCTGCTAAAAAAAAAATAAATATTGAAACAGACATAAAAACAAATAAACCCCCCTCTTAATCCCAGGTTGCAGCTTGAAGGGAAGCAGTTGCCAAATAAAGTGCCTGAGAATGGGGGTGGGAGAGCTGTGGAACCCCAGGGGACTGCAGGGTGGAGGCTGGCAGCATTGTCCATTACTGTATAGGGTTGTTCTTAAATAAAGGGTTATATGAGCCAGAGAATTGGATGGACAGATCTGGGAAGAAGGGGCAAACATCGTTCCAGAATTTGTACAATGTGGGCCTTTGGGCACAGAGTTATGGGTTCTGTACCAGGAGAAGTAGAGTCTGAAGTTGGGAGTAGTGAGTGCCAAGTTGTTTCCCAAAAGCAAACCAAAAGTGGAGAAGGCACTCCTGCTTTCTATTGATTATATTCCTGGTTTCCATCTATTTGACAAATGGATTTGTAAGAAATTTGAATGCAATTCCTTGTTTTAGAGATGTTGTTCTGTATTGTTTCCTGCAGCTCAGTCTTAATGAGCTGAAGTCTTTGTGTGGCTGAAGTTGGAGCACTTATTTATTGAACTAAACTATCAAATCCTTTCTAAGGGATATGGATGCATTATTTTAGATAAGCACATTAAAGAATCACAATAGTAAAAGAGAAACAGATCATACAATTAAATTCTCTGGAAAGGGAAGAGGCATTTAAATTTCTGTCCTCCGTATGACTGCAGAATTTAGTACTCTCGGAGGGGGGAAAAGAATATATTTTTATTTAATTGATCATGCATTAGCCATGATAAAACAATGCGATTGGGATGCTGAGGGTATGTATTTGTTTCAAGTGGAAGACAAAACTCTGCAAAACTCATTACAGGCAGTGTTAAAAGTCTGAAGGGGGAAGACAGACTAATCCTACCTGGCACAGATTCTAGATAGAGTCTAAATATTAAAAATCTGGGTCTTGCACAAGAACTCTCCAGAGCTTAAGCACTTCTGATAGATCAGAGGTACTTCACTGAGCCCCTGCTTGGAGAGAGCAATACAAATATGGGCTAAAATAGGAAGATTGGACTGGGGGTGGTAAGACCCTGTCGTGGTTTAACCCCAGCTGGCAACTAAGCACCACGCAGCTGCCCTCTCACTCTCCCTGTCCCCACCCCATCCTGGTGGGATGAGAGAGAGAAATGGAGAAAAAAAAGGTAAACCCCATGGGTTGAGATAGACAGTTTAATAAAAAAGCCAAGGAAAATAATAACAATAACAATAATAATAATAACGATAAAAGAATATACAAAACAAGTAATGCACGATGCAATTGCTCGTCATGTATTGCCCAGCTCGTCCCCAAGCAGCGATTGCTGCCCCCCGGCCAACTCCCCCCAGTTTCTATACTGAGCATGATGCTGTATGGTCTGGAATAGCCCTTGGGCCAGTTGGGGTCAGCTCTCCTGGCTGTGCCCACTCCCAGCTTCCTGTGGCCCTGGCAGAGCAGGGGAAGCTGAAAAGTCCTTGACTGGTGCAAGCACTGCTCAGCGACAACTGAAACATCCCTGTGTTATCAACGTTCTTCTCATATTAAACCCAAACCATAGCGCTATGCCAGCTACTAGGAAGAAAATTAACTCTAACCCAGCAGAAACCAGGACAAGCTCATACGCAAAGACTTTTAGGTAACTTCCTTCCGTATTTCAACAACCTTTGTTTTCTTACTGCCTGTACGATAGCACTTTTAGAGCAGCGTGGTAAAGTTTTGCTTGCTCGTGGTGATCTGTAAACTTAAATCTCACACTTGGATCCTGTCTGTTCTTGCTTTGGCAGGATGTGTGACACAGGAGAAGGACTATTCATCTTTCAGACCAGAGATGGGGAAGCAATCTATCAGAAGGTTCACTCAGCTGCTTTGGCCATAGCAGAACAACACGAGCGCTTGTTACAGAGTGTGAAAAATTCAATGGTACGGCTGCTTGTTATGCTTGTTATTTCGCACTGGGCACCAATGAACAATATGTTTCTTCGCTGTGATTTTAAGTTTTGATTCACAGATAGTGAGCAGCCTGATTATTGCTTTTATTAAATTCTGCTTGATTTTAATATTTAGGGCAGTACATATAACTGGGGTTGCTTTTCAAGAATCAAAACAACAGGGACCTTACAGTCCTTGATTTTTGTGCTTGCAAAGCTATCAGTAAGTGTGAATTAATACAGAGATGATAAGCTCCTGTCAGTGCACATTCTCATTAGGTTCCTTTGATTAATCAGCATCATGAGTTTGTTTGGAAGCATTTCTCATCAATCTATTTGCAAAATGTTGTGGCTCATGCTCAGTTTTCCATTTGCTAATTGATGTCTGCACTCCGAGGATGATTTGGAAAGTCATATGGTCCAGATTAAACTATGGGGGAGGACTAGATGTTTGTCTGATCTCTCAGCGGATGTCTGTTTTCTACGAGTGCTTTTTGTGTCTAAAACTTGTTTCATGACACACATGACTGGTAGGAAATACAGGAGTGTAAGACACAAAACTAGCCTGCAGACTGAGAACAGACAGCGTGCCATCTCCAGAAGCATTATGTCTAAGGAAGGCAGTCTCATGGCGCTTACACCTAATGCATTTCAGGTTGTTATTAACTTTTTTTTTTTTTTTCATGGAGCCTATAGTGTGAAAAGACATGTTCTGCTTATCCTATATCACAATTGGTCTCTACGCCCTAAGACTCACAGGTTGACTTTGACAGCAAAATTAGTGTCCTGAAGATAACAGGCTTTCTGGAATGTATGAAATGCCCAGAATGGACAACTGTGGAAGAGCCTGGCTATAAACACCACCTCTATTCCAAGCAGTAGTATTGGCTTATATAATCTGCAATAAGACTTCTGTCTTTCTCTTATTGTAAACATAAGCGCTGCTGTTATCCACATCCATGTCCAATCCTTTCAGTAATTCTAGCAGCACCTTGGTTTCAGGGATAAATTGTAGTGATGAATTATCCCAGTATTAGCTGGATGACCCAGCTGGGATGAAACAAGAAAATGCCTTTACTACTTGTGGAAACTTAAGAAAAGATGAGAGTGGGTGTTGAGGAAATGGGGAAGGGAATAAATGGTCTTAAGTACTTATATTTCTTTTGTTCTCCCTCTTTCTTGGACTTGAGACAGAATGGAAGTTATTTCTCTTAATAACAGTCCAATGAAGAGGAGCAAATGAGGAGAGGAGGAGCAATAGGAAACTCCGAGTTTCCTGACCAACCTTGTGGATTGGATAACTGATTGCTTCAGCCAGGCACACAGCCAAATGAGTATTTCTGCTGTTTGTAGAGCAGGTGGGGTAACTGAATGGGAAAGCAAGGAAAATTCAAGTCTGTTTCTAGGTGATGTGGGTCATGCAGTGTCTTTACTTTCAACAGGAAAGAGACTAGTTAGCGATATATATATATATGTATGCATGTATTTCACACTATGTAGAGCCTGATATACTGGTTTTCAGTTGATGCTACTCTGTTAACTTCTGGCTGGGGTCGTTACCATGTGGTCACTTCTGTAAAGCCCATGGGAGAGCACTGTGACTGTGAGGATGAAGTACTAACAGCCTTTCTGCTGACAGCCTCTGCCCTGTGTCCATTTAGACCACATGCTTTTCTCAGCACTTCCAGGTTCACTAGGAAGAGCTTGACACTTTGCTTGCTTGCTTTCAAAAATGTTAGAATTAGAAGGTGAACTCTGCAGCCAGCTGCACTGATATTTTTCCCTTTCCCAGTAAAGTACCATCTAACACCACCTTTGCTGGTTTTGATTTTTATTTAAAACAAAAATCTTCATAATTCTAATTAGCGAAGGGTGTTGTTGTTAAAAAATATCCAAAATTATCTAAGTTGAGACAGATGGGTAGGTGATACAAGTACTCAACAGTAACTAAATTAAGCGATTAAAATTAACCTAGGCTAAGTCAACATAACTGGCTAATGTTTGTAGCCCACCAGGATCAGAAGCGATTGAGTAACCTGTTGAGAGCACAACTTCATTTTCAAAAAACCAGAGATAATTTCAGTAACAATAGTGAATGGGCTTTTCATATGTGGTGGTTTTATATTTATGTAATAACATCTTTAATAGATGATGTCTGGTGCTGTGCTGTAAAATTTCCATCTTACAAGTGCCAATAGACTCAACAGATGCACAGTTACTGTAGATTTCTATAGAGAGCAGCTGCACAACCTCTAAAAGCGTTTTCATGAACACTGTGTCCAACCACAACCCCTACATTTAATTTTGTAGACCCTAGAGCGCTAAGCAGGGGATAGGAACGAATTCCTGGCGAACTGAAAGTCTTGTAATTTAGTAGCGGAATATAGTTGTTTCAGATGAGCCCATACACCCCTGAATACGAGTTTCCCAAGTCCATCGTAGAAACGTTGTCTTGTTCCAAAATAGTAAGACTTGGTGTGTTCTCTGGGGTTCAAGGATAGTCAGATTTAGCAGTTCAGGCAGAGGATCGTTATATCAGTGTAGAACTCAGGTGGCTTATTTTGCTGGTGACAGAATATTCATAAAGTACATCTTTGTTCGGATTGATTGATTTCCCCTGTATTATTCTTCTGCTTTTGAACGTTTCAACAAGGAGTTCATTTTAGATGATTGCACTTCATGCTCGGCTGTCTATATTATTTCTGTCTCCAAGAATTATTTACCCCGTGTGAATTTTTGTATTATTGAAGCTTGAGCTATAGAAAGGGTAAATAAAAGTAGAAAGTAGGAGATCCTGATGGTGAGAAATTAAGTCTACACTGAATATCTTCTGTTTGCTCCTGTAATCCTGACCACCTCTACATCAGTGATGTGATTATCCAAGACCAAGGCGAAGATGGTATTAAGCTACTTGAGGGCTCCTGGAGCCTGTGGGAAAAAAAAAAAATAGGAAGGGAGTTGAATGTCCCATGCTGATAGAGTGAAATAAAGCTGCCAAGTTCTGCTGAGAACGTGGGCTATAATGTGTCTGTCACCTCCCTAGCAGTCGCTCTCTTTATATTACAGTATGTTGGTTCCGTTCGTGACTATAACTGGCTCTGGCTCTTGCAATGGGTGTTGAAAATGGATGCAATAGCAGTTCCTCAGCTGGGAACCTCACCCTGACACTTTCTGGTGATGTGCTGTTGCTTTCTGGCGAGGTCTGAGCGTATGCTGACCAGAGTCTGTGACGCTTTCACAAGTGGGTTTCATTTATTTACAGTTTCAGTGACTTCAAAGATCTCTCCCTTTTCTCTTTTAACGGGAAGGAAGAGCTGGCTTTGCTTAGCGGTGCATGAAGCCATTCTGGTCATTTGGTAACTCGTCGTTTCTTTCCTTTCCCTTTTGCATTGCCAGACAATGGAAAGAAAATATCTGTTCAAGTTATATTTTCATGAGTACTTGGTTGCCATGAAAACTGACAGGAGTAGTGCTGAGACTTGACTGCTGTCATTTATGCCTGCTCTCAGTTCAGGTTGCTTTAAAAAAAGACATTACAACTTGACATCTCGCTAAAGTAATAACCGTGAACTTACCAGTTTTGGCAGTTAAAGCTCAGTGCTTCACAGAAAGATATTATCAGCCAGTTTACCGGCAGCCTTCCCTGACTCTTACCCCTTCTCAGCAACTCAAGTGTGCGCTTTGCACCAGATCCATCTGATGCACGAGTGCATCTGTCCCGGCTGGAGCCTGCTGTTATCTCTGGCCATTTCCCAGAGCTTCACAATTCAGAGTGTTAATGGTGCTCACTAACTTTTGAAATAAGAGAAGAATATTGAGTATTAGTGTCAAAACGGCAGCGATATGTTAGTGCCCTCTACTTTCTGAAGTTGTTTTTATTAGTTTACCATTCTGTAGTTTTGCTGTAATGACTTTAGCAAACCTTTCTTAAGCAATTATCATTCTAATTGATTTTGATTGATTACATGAATTTGCTGCACTGGGGAGAAAATTCCCTCAAAAACAGAGTGAGCAATCTTTGCAAAGCAAAACATCGTGGGGCAATCTTCTCCAACTGGGTTTACTTAGTGCAAGCTGTTCTGCAAAATCTTTGAAAATTACATTGTCCAGCCTGAGGAAACCAACCAAGCCTGCAAATCTTACATCATCTTTCTTTTCTTTCCTTTTGGAGCCACACTCAGAGCTAGCTTGAGAGACTGTTGGGGGGTGGGGGGTTTTTATTTGCTTTTTGGTTGGTTGTTTTGGTGGTTTTTTGTTTGGTTTTGGTTTGGTTTTTAGCAGACAGTGGTGTTGCCTCTAAAGCAAGTTTTGCTGATTGTTAAGGTGGGATCCAAGAAAGAAAAGACTTAATCTTTCCTCCCTGAGCCCCCAAGACTTCTGGGAACCAACTGCAACCTGTGTTTGACCCCGAGCCATGCTTTGGCCCAGCAAACTGCCTTGGTGTCGCTCTGTCCATCTCTCATCCCGGTGCCAAGAGCTGGCACAGCGGCTCCCAGCTGCTCTCGGCACTGCCTGCTGATGGCTGCCAGTGCTGTTTCTCCATCCCCTTCCTCTGCGGATCTCTCGGAGCCACTGGAGCTATGGGGTGGCTTTGTGTTGTCCCTCACCACTTCTCACATCTTTTCTGCTTCTTTGGTTTGAGCGTGACTTCACATAACTTGACCCCTGCCACGTGTGCGGGGAGCTACGTGTGAACTGCCTGGGGGATCCTGATCTCCTTTCAGGTTTCAGCATTCTCCTCCTCCCTTGGGCAGAAGAGGGTGAGAGGCTGCGGATTAGGGGCCCTCCAATTAACACGTTATTTGTTGTATTAATGATATGTGGAGTTGCATGTCCCACCTGGCGCTCGGCTCGCAGCCTTTGCTCATGCGTGTTCCAGCATATCAATCCTGGCTGTTTTCGACCTGCTTGCGGTGCTGGGTGCTTCTGCGGCATAAAGCCAGGTCATTATCAAGTTATTCCTATGCTTTCTGTTGCCACAGAGATACAGTAGGTTAATTGTGAGAATGAAATCAATCATCATTAAAGCTGCCTTTGCTCGCAGTCCGGGGTGTTTTGATGAAACACTCTGTATTCAGGACATAAAAATACTAATTCTTATCTCCAGCTATGGGTTTTTTAATTTTTTTCCCTGCTTATTGAGTTCAGGACGGGCACCCCTTCTAGCCCTTTTCTGTGTCTTTATCTAATCTTTCTCTAGTTGTGTCTCTTTTTTTTTTTTTTCCTCCCAAGATAGCCTATTGCTTTCTCACACTTCTCCTGACAGCCGAACTGTTGCTCGAACTGCCTTAGCTTGCTGTCCAACTCACCAATAAATGGAGCCACCAAAAAAAAGTATCTCCAGCCGGGAAATGCCATCCTCACAATGCTCTGCTGATTTTTATTCCCAGTAAAAGATCCATCGTTGTTTGTTTCCATGGTGCCGAGATGCTGTGTGGTGACACTGGAAAGGGTGTCAGGGCTTTAGCGAAGGAGCTGTAATAAATACGCTGTGCCACGTAGGTGGAACCTTGCAGTGATTCACAGCCAACTGTTGTGGAGGTGGGTGTTTTAAGGCAGGAGTTGATCTGGGTTTGGTTTGGTTTTGTTTTACCTTCACCTCACAGGCACAGTGTCCACCCTACAGAGAGGAGGTTGACCATAGATGGCACCTCTAAATAACTTGGAAATAGGTCTCTTTGGATACAGCCAGCCCTCACTTCTTTTCTGTGCTTGCTTTGCCTGTTTGGTTTTGCTCCAAAATATACAGATCTTCTTGTAAAAGGTTATTTCACCTCAAGTTTTATGAAACTAAAATGTAAAAGGTTGCTTTTCTGTAAAAAGCTATCTTTATGAATTAGAAAAGTCAAGTGGAGTCTCAGTATGTTTGAACTGACGTTTTCCTGAGCTTTGGGAGGAGAATTTCAGCTGTACTGTGAAGCTTATGATAAAATCCAATTACTTTTATCAGTTTGCACATACATCTTATTAAATTCATGGAAAAAAATGCCTTAAAGTAGTCAGTTCTCATATATTTTTTGTGTTAAGTACAGTATAACTAACAAGGGGCTGCAATTATGTAAGAAAATATAGCTGAAGGCCCTGTATGGAGGGGGACACGTGAGATGGGGCTTCCAGCAATGCACGCTAGCCCACATGCTCTCCTCTTAGCATACCTGGATGTGCTGCTTGTTCAAGGAATTTAGCTGAAGGTTGCACTTATCTCCTGTCTTGAACTCCTGTGCCATCCAGCTGGCACGTTCCTCAGCTGTAGAAGATGAAATGTGAATAGAAAATTATTCAAAACTAACAAGAACATCTTGTCCTCACCCATGTGAAACATCTCCATTCAGGTTCTCAATGTGGTGGGGCTGTATTTAGCTTTGGGAAGTTCCCTAGTTGGGAAGACCCTCGGATGGGTTTGCTGATAAAGGGGAAGCATACCGGGCGCTTCCCTGTCTTCCACTGATCCCTGGTTTCTGTTTCAGCTGCTTGAGTTAAAACTTCCCTCAGGGGAAGCAGTGCTAGCCCAGGACCAGGGGAGCACCAAGGTGAGCTTTGGTGTGCAACAGAAGCGTGGCCTCCTAACCCAGGTGGTGTGTGCCCGTGCAGACTAACCCCTGGGTTAGTTGCCTCTGCTCGTGTAGGGTGGGCAGAGGGAGGGAGGGAGAGGCTGTGCTGGCAACGTCTTTAGCATGACCAGTGCCTGCAAGGACTTCTATTCTCGGAGGGTTTGCAATAAACATGACTGTCTCCTTCACATCAGTTTACTGCTTTGCAGCTTCAGATGAAAATGAGCGAGCGAGCCGTGTCCCTCAGCACCATGGTGCCCTTGCCCCGCAGTGCCTACTGGCAGCACATCACGCGACAGCACAGCACTGGCCAGCTCTACGGTCTGCAAGGTAAGGGGCTGGGGCCGAAAGAGTCAATGCACAAACCAGATCACGATGTTGTTGAGTCATTTCAGTATCTGCCCATCTCTCTGAAGGCTGACGTTCAGTCTAAGCCAGCTGCCACTGTTTGATGGAGTGAAGGGCACATCACACCTTCAGGTGGACAACTTGGCAGAAGGGTTGTCATCAGGAGGTGCTCTTCTTACTTCCCATTGGAGAGGGATCCTGCATTTGACAAGTTTTCTGACCATTTTTAGGTAAATAATGAGAAATTCCTGTTACAGGATGGCCAGATCAAGGCTGCCCAATCCTTTCTGCTGCCAAACTCTTTTAATGTCCTCTGATTTTTTTGCCAGACTTATAACCATTTGGCTCCCCTCTCCTTTGGATGGCTGCCTCGTGCTAAGAATGATGCAGTCTTCATTATTCATTTTGTATACTTGCTAACATTCAACCTAAACAACTGCACCCTCGAAAACAGCTGAATGGGGGAAAGTAAAAGGAAATGGCTGCAATAAACAGTTCTAGAAAACTTTTGCTTGAGCAGCTGCAGTGCTGCCACCGTGCATCACAGTGTGGCCTGAAGATGGGCAGATGCCTTCCCCCAAATCCCCTCCTTGCTGTCAGCCCAAGGGGCCACACAGCTCAGTCCCCTCCTGCTGGAAAACCTCCCAGGCTGCAGAGAGGGAGGAATCGTTCCCCAGGGAGGTCTCTGCACCCAGTTGTCCCTCCGTGGTCACCAAGGGACATCTAGTGGTTACTGAGCGGTCACCAAGGGACATCTAGTGGTCACCAAGGGACATCTAGTGGTTAGTGAGCACACGGATGGGGAGATGGAAAGGAAGCCCAGGGCACCTGCAGGATGGATGGCTACCAGGGGCTTCAAGGGAGGGCTGATGTGTGAGCTGTCTCTGCCCACGTATTTCAGAGCGTGTCTCAACACCGAACTTCAGTCTCCTGAGATAAAGTGAAAATTGCAGCGTTTGCCGCACGTGGTTGTTGCTTTGCGCCACTTTCCCCAGAGGCACCTCTGGAGTAGGAGCTGCGGCTGCTCACTACCTTGGTCCAATGTCAGCATCTGGTAGTCCTGCGTGTTTTTAGAGTTAAACAAAAAGAAAAAAAGCCCATTTGTATTTCCAAAAACAGTCTTCCACTCTAAGCTACATGGATTGGCTGAGTTAGTGTTTGTACAGAAGTTGGTATCGATGAGCTGTGAAGTCAGGATCGGGGCATTACTCAGAAAAGCCAGCGGAAAACAGACCAAACGCTTAATAGAAGGGGAGTTTTGAATGGAAGGAGCCAATACCTGCCATAACTTTATTTTCACAACACATGGAACAAAGGCTGAGCTTAATTAAATGTCTGGATGATAAAGATGGACTGAAGCAGTTTCCCTCCCCTGCAGGGGCACTAGGGTCACCAGGATGCGGGCAGTTTCTCTGTCATCCCTGAAGGCTGGGGCTGGCGTGTGCTGCTCCAAGGGGCAGCCCCATTCCTGGTGCCTCATCCTGCTGAAAAAAACCCACAGGGAAACCTGTGTTTAGCAGAAAACCTCAGGAGCTGGCAGGGCTTGCTAGTACTAACATGGAGATACCATTTATCAACAGCAAGCATTCAGAAATCACTAGACAGATATGTTAAAACATCCTGGTGTGGAAAAGTTTTGTAGTCTTTTTGTTTGTTTCTTTCTTTATTTCTTTTTTCCTCCCCTCAGATATTAGGAGTTTCTCAAGGAATAATGAATGATAGATATTTATTTTACTTTTTTTGATAACGCTGGAAACTGTAAGGCTAGCAGCTCCAGAACATGACATATCACAAGGTGTGATTAAAAATCACAAGCGCTGGCAGGCCTGACACAGATCGCCGCATTCCATTCTGTGCCTCTGATTTTCAGCAAAAGCTACTTTTTTTCCTTTTTCCTTTTTTCAACACTAGAGGGGGCAGGCAGCACATAAAAAGCCCCAGCTAAACCCGGCAAATGTTCCAGAGGAGGAATGAATGATAAAAGCAGCACTTAGATGCCTGTTTAAATTTGTTCAATAAATTAGGGCATGGGAAGGTGACCTGCTGGTGGCAGCCTGTGGCACACCAGAACCAGGCTGCTCGCAGCGCTCTGACACAGCCAGTGGATTGGGCTCGCTGTGCCTTACTATAGAGTCCTTTATTAAACCAATAATTCAGCATTAGTCTGACACAAGATAAATAGACTATATGGGTACAAACCACTTGTTTTATATTTAGAAAAATAGCTGGCTTGTTAAACTGGAAAAAAAAAAAAGGCCACCTAGGAGATTGTTGTCATGAGTATGGAGTAAAAGTCTTTGAAAAATAAGCCAGCCATGCAGCATTGTAATTAGGAAAGACACCGGAGTCCTTGTCTCGTTCATCAGTCAGGGCTACTTCAGTGGTACCCCAGGCACCTTGAATTAGATTAGGTTGCCAAAATCTTGAAATGCTTCAATTACTACTGGAAAAAGAAATACAAAATAAATACTGAGTTGTATAATTCTGTATGTATGAAGCAGCATTTCACTCACTGAATGGTAGAGGCGTCTGAGACCTTGTAGGCAAAAACTTTCTTCCACCATAGTTGGAATTTATGGTTTCTGAATTGACTCTTTTCCCCTTTCCTAATGTACAGAAAAGAACTGATGCTAATGTTGTGAGCTAAAGTGCATTTTTCATTTAAAATGCAGTCAGAACTTTAAAAAAAATTAATTTGCTTTATTCAGCTCTCTGTTCTGAAGGGACTGGGAAATAAAATGAGTGGAGATGTTTCTGAGATGGAGCAGCAGATTAAGCAGGGATAGGTTTAATTAAAAGGCTGTGATCTGTAGTTCACCTAGTCCTTTATAAAATGCTGAATAAGGTACCTATGTCTTACTGAGTGTTGTTCTGTTTTTTGCATCTGACTCGGCAAAGATGTTTCTAGCCCAGTGAAGCTCCATCGCACAGACACTTTTCCAACCTACAGGTCAGACCATCGATAAAAGACTGTAAAGAACTTTACAAACTCTTTGTCTTCTGACAAACTGCCCCGGTGGATGACGGTGATGATGATAAGCAAGGATGGAAACCCAGAAGAGTTCAGGTTGGATGAAAAATTCTTGTAATACAAAGTTTTTTTTAAGCTTTGGCAAAAGTTAAAACTATTCTGTAGATATCGGGGAGGGGAACAAAACCAACAAACCCTCCAGTATTTCTTTTATATCTCACAGCTGGACAGAGAAGAAATCACTCCCTAAATATTTCCGAATGTTTTTTGTATGATAGGTATGTTGTAAATATATGAGACTTTCCTGTTGTAGTGTGGTTCCATTTTGTCTATTACAGCTGTGTGTTCATTGATGTCAGCTGTGTGACCCTTGTTTGTTGTAATGCTTATCTTTAGTTATTTACATTATTGTTCAGCCTAATCCTTGCCCTTTGAAGTGGTGGCCAGTTTTAAGCAGCTATTGGATACAATTTTTCCTGTTTGAAGCCTGATGAAGACTTGATTGATTTCTTTTAAAAGCACCCTCTCTATCTTCTATTTCCTGTATTTATTTCCATCTCTGTAAATGTTTAAAATAAAAAAAAAAAAAAGTCCCACTTACTTTGTGTTACAGTGCTTTTTGTTGTCACTGTTGGCACCAGGAACAGAGCTGTTGTGGAGCCACGAGGGCACTAGAAGGAAGGATGGAGGGGGATGGTGATTTGCTTTGGGTGCCCCTTCCCCATCTGAAGCCACACAACCACTTGTTGGGCGTCCTAGTGAAACGGAGTAGTAGATTCAACAGGAATCCCACAATGCCACAAGCCACTTTATGGCAGAAAGCCGATTTTTCTGGTTTATGACAGCATCCATGTTAGGCACTACTTTCGTAGATTGGCACCAGCATCTTAATTTAACAGCAAACAGACTTCTCCAAAATACTACTATTTTCTACTGTGTGCTATGCCAAATGGTCAGAAGTGTGTAACAGCTGGAGATAGAAGGCTGTGATTAGCCTGAATGCAAGCGAAGCACTGCGCTTGGCGAGGTGTAGTTAAATAGTTTTGTTAACAAGCTCTGACTAAGAATGCCTCGTAGGTCACCAGTCAGACTGGTCGCCGCTAGCCATCTCATTCCTACGCACCTAAAAAGCTTATTTTGATTGCAATAGTGGAGAATCTGGTCTCTGCATATTTTTGGTTGAAAAAATATGGGATACAATTCTAATGATAATTGCGTTTGTCTAGGTATGTATAATGTTAGCAACTAATTTTTCAGCAGATATCCTGGAAGAAAAGTAAAAGAATGCAATGGCCAGAGTAGGTTTGTAGAGAATGAACTACATTTGTTCATGGTTGTAGAGAATGAGTTATCACAGGCTAATTTTCTCATATGACCGAGGTAATGGTCTTATGGTTTGAGCAAAAATAGCAAATATCTTAAGCTGGGCTTTTAATTCTGAAGATGAAGTTTCAAAGCAGACTGGGAGGACATGATGTTGATCATGACCCACATGACGACTAAAAGTAGATTTCAAACCCGTACACGTAGTTACAGTGAGCTGTACTCAGAGCTGCTGTCAGTGCCTAGTGCTGGAGGAGGGTATCCAGGGTGGCGTGCGGTTCTGTCTCTGGTTCCAGTCCTGGTTAATCACTTCAACGGAGCAGTAGGGAGTGTGCTTGTTAAAACTGCAGATCTATAAAATGGGAAGGAAGGACATGGGAATACAAGATTAGAATACAAAATGATCTGGACATATTGAAGAAATTCAATAGGGACAAGTGCTTCTAAGCAAGGCTAATTGACTACACAAACACATAATGGGAAGAGAAACAAGACAGCAGCCCTTTTAGTAAAGGATGTAAGGGTTATAGCAGATTACAAGTGGAACATGAGGCAACAAGGCCATGTTGCTGCAAAACAACTAAATGTCATAAGGGAATGTAAAAACATTTAGCTCTCAGGACAGCTGAAGTGATTCTTCCACTCTGCTTAAGGCTGGCAGGGTCTCAGCCGTAGTCCCATATGGTTGCCGGTCCAAGCCGATGTGCTGAGCTACTGCAAATCGCTGTGTCCTGTTACCATGCTGGCACGTTGGGATAGTTCAGCTCTTGAACTGCCCTGTGCGCCATGTAATGTCTTCACCTTCCTTTATTAAGCAGACTTTGTCTTCAGGAATAAGGAAGGAGCAGATGTTTCAAAGCCAATTCAGCCTTTCTGTTTGCTACAGTGTCCTGAGGTAACCAGTCACTGCAGTAAGATCTCTTCTGACTGCTTTGGGCTGAGGATCCATATATCAGTTTAACAAACACATTATCGAGTGTGAAGTAGAACGCTGGGAAAATGTGAGATGTTGGGTTTGTACGTCCAAAAGGGTTGTACTAACAGAACTGGAGGGGAGGGAGGCTTTCAGGGAAGCAAACCGACGAGTGTGGTGAAGGTAAATGTGTTTCTGAAGGAAAAAAAATCGATATGCCATCATTGTTTAAGGTACACCATAGCGCAAAGGTAAGCTTAATTTATTGTAAATAAGGATTATGTTCACTTTATTTCAAAGCTGAACTGCTAACATAAATAAGTGATTGAAAGGCATGTTATGACTAATAGGTCTTTATCTTCCAGGTTTACTTCTGTTAATGTATTCCCTTTAGAGCTGACAGCATCTGTTGTTTTATCATGGATATGACAGTTCAGTAAATGCTTTTATTCACCTTTCACTCATGCAATGATTGATATAGTAACACTATCTGTGGTTGAACAGTCCAATTACAAAGACGACAAAAAACCCCACTCTAACCATGGCCTTTAAATGAAGGGTCATTAAATCAGCTAGCTCTGATATTATTCTTTCTAGTGAAACTGTCTGTGAAGGATGGAAAAAAGGCCTAAAAGTCACTTTGCTCTGAATTACTCTGTGTTTGTGACACAGTATCAAGAAGTTGCTTTGTTTTAATTTGTGGTACCGACCGATGAAGTCTCTTAACTTTGCATCATTGCTGACTTGCTTAGCTGGCAAGGTCGTTAGCTGAAGGAAGCAAGAGGGTTTGCTATTCCTATAGTTACTGGCTTTATGGTGAGGGAAAGGTCTTCATTGTGTTTGGAGTTGGGTTGTTTAGACTGTACAGCAGACTGCGTATGTATGACACCGATACGGAGATCCCATCGTGTGTGCCAGTTGGGTGCCAGTGGTACCTGATACGCCGGTGAAGACAGATGCAGAATCAGAGTGGAAATCCTTCAGGTACCTGAGCTATGCTCTGTCTGAAGACATGTACTTCAGAAAATGTGCTGCGAATCCAAAAATATGGTGTGGGGCTCAGGGTTACCATGGGATTCAAGGAGCAGTGTGCAACAAATCCTTGAGAACTATTTTTCTCCAGCCTCTGCCCTACACGCAGGCCCTCCAATTTAATAGGACTTCACAAGGGTTTTTTTGAGCTTGTCCATATGTAAAACAGAGGATAACAATTTTATGGACTAGTTTCAATTGCTCCACCAAATTCCAGCATGCCCTTTTGTAGCCATCAACCTTGTTCTTTCTCAAATGTCCACAGATCTTCCTAGATAACTTTTTCAAAGGCAGAAAAGTGTTCTGCAAAGTCATCCAAATGAGCAGGTCTTTGGCTCTGTGTAACCTCTCCCATTCATACAGCTCTAAGTAAAGCTGTGCGATCTCTCAGGCAGCTGCTCCTCAAAGACAGGACAGAAACATTATACCCTCTGGTCCCTTTCATCCCACCAAACACCAGTGACCAATCTGCAAGCCATAATTGTGGAGATGGAAGAATATGTTTTTAGGGGTACAAGAAGAAGGAATCGGAAGAGAAAGCATAGAGCTGCTTGCCCCCTTTTCAAATCCGTGCTAAGAAAAGTTGTTCTCTTTTGAGCAGGTATGAACCAGCAAACTGGTAATAGCACAGAGGGTAGATAGAGGTGGTCCAAACTACAGCAGAACTCGGTGGGTAATGATCTTAAAAGGCCAATCTCTGAATCAAGTACATTAGGGGAAAAAAAATCATAATATTAAGACTTCAAATTACATTTCTTTTCCTTAGATGTTGTTATTACAGCTAACGGAATGCAAATGCCATTATCTAAAATAGCATAGATGGCAACGTAACTACTGTAAATCGTGTGCTGCTGCTGAGAGAAAAGAGATGGTGGATATCTTCTCCATTGCCATTTTGTAGAGGGAGATGGAGTCACCCAAGGACTTGCCAAAAGTTGCTCAAGACTTCAAGGTATTTTCATCATGCTTCAAAACTTTTTTTTTTTTTAAAAGTGGTGGAGAGCTTGCACATTTTGCTTGACTGAGATTTACAAAAACATTTTTTACTTCCTTGAGGGCGGGAAGGTAGTGGTGTAAGTGGGTTATTTCAGCATTTGTCTGAGTGAAACAGCTTTATTTTTCGTGCTTGCGTTGCTGTTAATATTTATTCTTAAAATTGTTAGTATTTAGTTTTGCTTTCCCATCTTACACCTTACAGCAGAAAAGCATCATTAATATTTGAGCAGATGAACATCTCTTGAAGTTTGTGACTTGCAGCCAGAATGTCATTAATTTAAATAATCACACAGATAAAATTAATGCAATAAGAGTTGTATCTGAGTCCTGTTGCTGAGCAATTCTGGCAAGTGCATAATAATACTGCTGCCTCAGGCACTGAGATCAGGGGTCATGATGTGATATTTCTGTGTATTCATTAACTTTCACAAGGGCAGATTGATCTTCTGTTTCCATGAACACTAATGAACCATTTTCTTATTTTTAGGGAATATTCTATCACTACCACTAGCCACGTAGTGTTTAAAGAAAAGCTGTTTTCAAACAGAAGGCTCTAATTAGAACTTGGGCCTCAGCTGTATTGATTGCACTACACTTTCTCAGTGGATTTACAAATGCCAGCAAATAAACTTGCCAGGAAAAAGTTTATTGTAGTGGTTTTCTCTTTAGTATTTAGCCTATGCATTGTTCTGTTTCTTTACAAGCCCAGAAAAGGGAATTAGGTGCTGAGACATTCAGAATGGTTCGATTTGTATGAGTATTTTCCCAGCAATCATCTGTCTTTTAAATACTCTGGAAATCTTAGAAATAAAAGGTGTGAGGTGTTCATCTTACTCTAAGCCATTTTTAGAACGTGATAGTCTCTCCGGTGAAATTAATTTCTGGTCTTCCAGTCATAAAAATGTGAGAAAATCTGGCAAGGAATAGCCAGAAATAGTGTAGGGTGTGTTCAGCTCTTGTTTCGGCAGGCCTGCCGCTCCCCAGGGCCCCGCTGATGTTGGGCCAGTTTGCAGAGCCAATCTCTGCCTCGGCCACCGGGTGCCAGCCTTGCCATGGGAAAGGGAATGAGGGCTCCGGTTTATTTTCCTTATCGCTGCCTGCTTGGCTCTCTCATCTTCCGCTAAACTGGGGGTTATAGCTAATAACATCAAAATCTCGCATGCTTTTTTTTTTCTTTATCTGTCTCATGGCGCCTTCCATTATTTCCTCCATATCGAGAGTGTACGCTCCACCTCTTCCCTTGCTTGCATATCAATAGAAACAAAGTGAACCGTTTGGGTTATTCTAAAGGGGATCTCTATGGCTAAACCTTGTAGGAACACAACAGAAGTGTAAATGTTTTGGAGAACTATAAGTTCCCTTTGTAGAAGCAATAAATGTGTAGGAAAAGATGCTTTTCTCGGCACTACTGGTGCCATTTTTGCACTGTGTGAACGGGATTGAGAGGGCGGCGCTGAGAGCTCACTGTTTGCAGTTTGCTGCTGACCTCGCAGGTTTTGCACAGCGAAAGGAGGACTGGTAGATGTAGCTGGCGAACAACTGGATTTGCACAGATTTCTCCTGCCTCTTACATCAGTTTGAGAAGCCTGTCAATGAGCCCGGATCCTCTGCTTTCATCTCCCACTGCATCTCACCGGAGGTGTCTGAGTCGGCACAGTGCAGCATAGCCACGCACCTATTCCGTCCCAGTGATGGAGAGAAGCAGGCTCTGAGGCTTGCCTGAAGGAAGGTGGTTCATTTATTTGCTTCGGGTTTTTTATTAAATTATTCCCGCTTCCAAACGCTAGGTCACTGTCACCCAACTGCAGCGGGTCATCTGTAAAGCTTCCAGAAAGCCACCTGCTAGCAGAAGGAGCAGTGCACTTCTGAGCCGATTCATCGCAGCTGAGCAGAGAAAATGGGGGACGCGCGTGATTTATCCTGCCCTTGCATTTTTGCTACAGGTCACAACCTAAGTGAAGAGCTTTATATCCTCAGGTGAGGAAACCAGCAATGTCTAGATGGGCTCGGTTTTTGGCTCAGGCTCTATTTCCAGTCCAGCTTGGGATTCCCACTTGATTTTCCACATCTTAAAAATGGGAATGGCATGTCTGCAGGCAGGAGTCCCTGGGATAAATGTGTAGTAACAGCCCTGCCTTTTTCAGAAACAATACAGTAAGGACCACATAAAATAGTGTGAAGGGGACTTCTGGTCCTCTTGGACAAATTATATTTTAAAAGACACATAAAGAGGAGACTCTAATTACCTGTGCTCATTAAGATGCTTTTTTTTTTTTTTTTTTAAGAGAATTGCACCCTAGCCACACTTAAACCCTGGCAACTGGCTGAATCTCTCAGTTTTCTAGATTGACTTTCCCTAACCTCCTGTCCTATACTTTTATATCCTGCGTAGTGTGTGAAATCATGCTTGCATGAATTATAGCTTCTAATGAGATATTGTCTGTATTTTGAGATCGCTTAAAATATTGACTAAACATAAAAAAGAGTGCTTAATTTTACATAAAGAGATCAACTGTATACAGACCAAATGATATAGAAAAATCGTTGTGCTGAAGGCAATGCATCCTTTTGGAATATATTGTCCATAAAACTGAAGGAAATAGTTGCATAAATACTTATTTCTCCATAAACATGTAATGACTCAGCTGAAAGCCAGACGGTATTAATGATGTATGATCTCTATTTTTGGCACATTTAGTAAAATGAAAGTGTACCTACATTTAGCATAGATGAAACACGTAAATGTTGTTCTGCAACGTAGGAAGAGAAGAGGTAGCAAAAATAGATTTACAGCTCCTCTGCCAGCTGTGAAAGACAAGGAGTTGGAGGGACCTGTCACAGCTAGAGAGCTCTGTTCTGGTGTCTCCTTGGTGCCCTTGCATAACCCGCCCTTTTCTTCACGTATTTGTCCCAAAATGAAGACCAGGCCAGACTTTCATGTGCCTTTTAAATGTATTGAGGGTAGACACAAAGGACCTCCATATAATCAGATGCTGGAACATCCTTGGACATAGGCAGCAAGGAGGAACGAGAGTGACTACGAAGGAGTGATGTTCATGTAAAGCCCCAGCAAAATTATGTCCTTTCTTAAGCCAAATGAAGAAATGGATTGGAAAAAACAAGTCTGTGGTTTCTCCAGATGCTGCTGCACCTCACAACCGTGGCAGCCCACAAAAAGGAAGATGTCACACAGCCATGCATTGTGGGGATGAGCTGCAGGAACTTACTTGGCTCAGTCCATCTCACCATGGTCCATCACTGCTCACAGCCTCCAGCTGTCAGCTCTCTTGGACAGACCCTGCAGCTCACACCGCAAGTCAAGAGGATCCCGGCAGAGGCTGACCCTTCCCAGGAGAGGACCAATGGTTGTTGGTGTCAGGCTGGAATGGCACTGAGATGCCTAATTCCTCTTTGGATACAGACTCTTGTGGAAATTCTTGAGAAAAAAATTGTCCCGCTTTTTTATCCAAAGGCATCTGGAGAATGGGCTGGACTCACACTCATGGCTGGTCCCTCTACGACACGAGCAGCTGGGAAGGAAGATTGATTTGGTGCAATACCCAGACAGAGCTGCTTTACTGGGAATACTGGCAAGTGGCGTGCTCTGATGTGGGCTAACAGCACTTTGTTACTATTTTCTTCCTTTTCTTCCTTGAGACATTCAGAATTTTTACAAAAGGCATTTTCAGTATCAAACTAAAGGAAAAGCAGAATGAATACTTTTAGGAGGGGTTGAGCCATTCTCCTTCCTGAGAGCCATGGTGGATCTCTAGCACAGTCCGTCCTTTTCGCTACTTCAGAAAGGTACCAAATATTTGCAAGAAAAAGTGCTTCTGTGGCAGACCTTTGCCGACCTTTTGCAGTGAGCCAATAAAGATTGATCCAAGGCCAGGGTCCACCTAGAGCAGCAATATATAAAATAAAAATTCCATTTAGCTTTGTTGGGGGTGTGTATGTGTCTGTTATTTCTAACATTTGTTTATCCTATGTATTATTTCAATTTACTTGCTTACAGAGTGAAACAAAATCAATCGAAAGTTGCTTTTCCTTTGCCACATGTGGCTGTCAAATCCTTGTGGAAAATTGCTTAAATCGTGTGATCTCTGGTTCAAAGTGAGACGAGAATGCTTAATTAGAGGTTAATTATCTTGGAAGATTTGACACTCTCTGAGTGCTTTTGCTTTATTTCTTTAGTTGCTCAGTGGTCTCTGCTGAAGTGGGTCTTCAGTTGTAGCAGAATCAGGTGCAGAGGTTGACACCAGGATGTAAGAATGTATTTTCTCTTCAGGCTCATGCTTACATGTGTGTCTGTCCAAATGACCAGACAGCAAGAAGAATACAATACACTTGTTAACATGGGCCTGATCCTCAGAGCGGACTAAAATGCCTAAAAAAAGTGAGATGGATTTACACAGACGCAGGTGTTATGTTCTATTCGGTCAGTGTTTTCAAGACCAGAAATAGGATTTACTGAAGAGCTGAGATTTTTGACATTGAAAGCCACCACTTGCCCACCAGTGCCTGATATGGCACCAGCTGAACTGGATGAAAGTTTTTACCCCAAGGCAGCCTAGGTACCTAAAGCTCAGCTTTCCGTTGTAACCAGGCTCCTAAGATGCTGATATGCTGCAGGATATTAAGAATATGTAATTTCCAAACCATATCCATTCAGGTGGTGGAAAAAGGCAAAAAATGGGCTGTGCTTGATCTCTGTCTTTAGATATTTGTTCTGGCACAGCAAGAGTTTTCTGCCAGCAGAAAACTGATCTGCTTAAAACTACACTTGGTTTTGGGGAATGTTTTGTTTGGGTAGGGATTTTGTTAGGTCTATTTAACTTGAATTAGTTCCCAGGTTGTTTTCACTCTGGGGCTGCTGGTGTGGAGAGGGGCAAAGCAGAGGCAGGAGCAAATAAAGGGGAGAATTTTGGCATCAGTGCCAAGCTGTGCCGGGTTATGAAGATCACCGGGCTGTGATGTGAAGCCCTGCCTGAATCAGAAGTGAAGCAAAGGGAAGGCAGGTCTGAAAATCCATGGACAGGTTTTGTCACTGAAAATCTCTGCATCTGGTTCAATATCAATATCAAAATTTTGGATTTTAGTTTTACTCAAGTTTCAGGGTTTTTTTTAAGTTTCACTTCATTTTTGCCAAACGAGGATAAGGTTGTTCATTAACTTCTAACCAGTTAGGCTCATGCTGTTTGCTTGTTGACAGAGATTTCATGTCAGATGGGGAGAGTTTGGCTGGAAAAACTTGTTACCCGTAAGAAAACTGGAATTAAGAACCCTGTAAGTAGATGCATTTGCAGAAGATTGTTCCTCTCTTTTGTGTGTCTTCTTTCCCCTGGGGAACCTCCTGTGACAGCATGTTGTTCTCCCAAGGAGACATTATTTAAATAAGAGCATATAGCAGATTATATAAGAAAAGGTTGCCTTCAGTGTCAGGGTTCCTCCAGGCTCTTTCCTTGAGCTACACAGCCCAAAATAAAAGCTGACATTTGAGCAAACCCAGGTGATGTTTGTGTTATTTGCAATAGTCACCTCTTAATTCAACCGTAAACTGGGAAAGTGAACAACTGAGCCACGGAAGGCGGCAGGAATCCTTTCCATTGATATTGCTGGGCTTGGATCAGGCAACCATTTATTAGCACTCCTGGGACTGCAGGAAGTTAGCATCGAATGGCAATGGCGTTATTACCGGCTGTCACTGCTGATGTCAATGCGAACATCAGGTCTGTAACACATAAAATGAGTGAAGAAATCCAAGCCCAGTAGAAATAAAGAAGGAAAATCTAGGAGAGGAAGGCTGACAATGCTATTTTTAATCTGATTGAATCTAGTGATAGGCTGGTAACAAATCTTTGTGTATTATTTGATTATGTTCTAGTGAATTTCTTTGATTATGGTTAGGGGACTGTGAAGAATAATGCTAGCTTTTTTTGCTTTATTAGAAGAATCAAGACTGACACATCATTATCCATGAAAGGCTGTGAGTGCTGCTCCTGCTTTTGACACATGTTCATTTATCTACCCTGTGAGCCAAGAATACAAACCCTGGTGCTCCAGAGGGTAGTTGCAGATGTGGTTTCACCTGCTTTACAAAATATAGGAAAGTTTTGCAGATTTAGAACTCAAAATACAACCCCTGCTTTTCAGGGAAAACTAGATTTATAGCATCTTCTAATTGTATTGATTTCCCGTGTTGAGCTGGGATGCTACTTCTGTTCCCAGGAGCAGTACCGCATCCAGGCCTGTTGCAAATGAGAAACAGGACAAAAATAGACTGGTCAGAAAGTAAGAGAGAACTCATTCAAAACACATCTAAGAAAGCTGGGCATAATCAAGGACTGAAACTTGTACTTAAAGCAATATGGTAAGCTGAAGAAAAAGGTGTTTTGTTATTGTACAATATGAACAAGCTTTTTTTTCTTTTTTGGTAGCTACTACTGGGGTGGCTCTCCAGCAAAGATGCCATATGGATCCTTTGAACGCATCTGTGAGTACCTACCACCTATGTGCGACCTCTGCTCTTTGACTGCTTGGAATTATTAGAAGCAGCTGCAGGTTGAATCAACTTTTGGCTTGCTCTAAGTTGGATCAAGCACTGTTTTGCTGAGCAAATGTGTGTAGGATAGGAAATCTGGCTGCTGCTTCTGTGAGCAGGGAAATACCATGCAAACCAGCAGACAATTGCTGGGAGAGAAAGCCAAGAGCTGAAATGCACAGGCAGTACGTGAGAAGTTTAGACCCTGTCCCTATTGTCCATGCAATTTCCTGCAGATTGCACTGTTCCTTTTTCATCTTCCTAATCTGTAACATCTCCTTGATTTTTCCCTCACTATAGAGAATAACCTGATCCAAAGTCCTTTCTAATGAGCGTCATTAGGTAGGAATCAATTAGTAGGATGGAATTTGTTTGTTTTAACTGCAAGAAGACCTGAACCATCATCATTTTACAATTTATTTTCTTGCATTTTCTTTTTCATCACTTTTGCAGCTTGTGAACAGGTGAATAGCATCTCGTCAAAAATCCCAAATAATGTTGTCTCTGACACAGTACACCAAGGTGTGTTTTCACAGTGGTTCAGTAAAAACATCTTGATGGAAAATAAAGAGCCCCTCTCCTTCCAGACGTAGCAGTTTGTTATCAGATTTACATGCTTTTATTTTTCCTTTGTGAAAAGTCAGAGTCAAAGACGTTGGAGAGTTACTTGAACAGATAATTGCGCTGGCTTTCCCGTACGGGCAAGTGTGAGCTCTCTTGCTGCTGAATGAAGCAGAACATACTTTTTGACATTGCGACACATTTGAACTCTGCTTGTTTTGGTTCTTTGTGTGAGGGAACATTTCTTTTATAACTCTCTTGATGCCCTCAGAAAGGGAATCATCAGCTGGATCTGGAAGTACTTTATTGTCTAAGTGCCAAACCCTGATTAGGGTAAAGAGAAATGGGATAAAAGTAGGTGAACCACATAGCATTACCATTTAAATGACTATCCCGATAGCTAGGTGTGCCAGTGTCAGTAGCGTCTGAGCTTCAGGATTTTGTGGTGAACTCTCATTTTCTGTTCAGCGTCTGCCATAGCGGGGAGCAGTGTCACCCCGGTTTGCAAAGCTGACTGAATCCCAGCATATCAGACCCTGGAAAAGGCATGCCTTTGCCTTGCCATTCCCAACTCCTGGCTAGCTCGCTTCCATAGGAAAGTCATTGCCCTGAAGCAGGTGAGGATGGAAGTGGGAGCTGGTATCCAACAACAGGGATCTCACCAGCCCGCTATGGCCTTGGCAGCAGTGGGAGAGCACCCCTTCCCATCCCTCGCACCCTCCCTTCATATGGAACTTAACAAGCCATTTTTGCCTGTGAAAAATAGAAGGGGCATCTCCACACATTCTGAAGAGGAAGAAGTCCAAGAATTGCCTTATTTTATAATAACTGTCAGAATTGAGTTTCTACCCCTGTCTCTAGCAAAGTGGGAACTTCCCAGAGAACAAGTTGGTCTCAGAGGTGGGCAGCTGGCCAATGTGCAATGCCACACATCTGTTAAAAGTACAAACTGGACTGGCAACTTGAACTGATTTCCTTAAAATAAAGAATTAATCAGTTACCTCTGAGTGAAAAAAAGCAAGTTGGTTGTTTTCCTTACCCCAGTGACACTTAGTGGAGTTTTCCAGCTGCATTACTGCAATATCACTTGTTTTCCTACCATGTGCTGTCAATTTTCACAAACTGTGTTACATTCAAGAATCAGAAGTTCTAGCTGGATTTTCTTCTCTTTGTCTCTTATTGGCACCTGGCAGGGTCCTGCTGAAATGCTGCTTTAAGCTGTCCTTTGGTGATCAATCAGCTAACTATGTAATGAACACCTATGGAGGTATCTGAAGTGTATAATGAGGTAAAAAATACACAAAATATCAGAATGGCTATTTCCACCTAAAATGTTGGAATTTTCATCATTCCTTCCATTTTTTTCCAATGGCACAAGCATTTTCTACAGAACACAGCGATAGACCACATTGTATTTAAAGCGGTTTTAGATCACAAAGCAATGTGTTGGTGCCCACCATCAGAATGAAGGAAAAAAGTATTTACTGACACCAATCTAGAGATTCAAACTTCCATGGAATCAGATGCTTTTGTCACTGTAGTAAGCTGTGGCCTTAATAGACCTTTGGAAAGTGCTTCATAATTACTTTGTTTTACCAAATTGCACTGAATTTCAGAGAACCTAATCCACTGAAGTTGCTTGCATTATAAATACGGCAGATTGGGGTACAATTTAAGCAGTGCAGAGCTAGCTCAGGGGAGCATCCCAGATCTTCATTTCATTTAGCTGTTACTGATGTGTTGAGAAGAAGGAAGAGTTGATTGCTGATTTATATGCCTTGCCTTTCATTATGTTATATTTCTGCTGTGCAGGGGGTCACAACAGACTCTATTAGCAACAACCAAGGCAGAACCAGATGATGTTCTTACAGTCATGTCAGATTCTCTTCAAAATTGCCGTTAGTTGCTTTTTCTCTGTTGTTGTCTCCAAAGTTTGCAGTCTGCTCTCCCAGCCATGAGTAGAATTTTAATGGCCTTGCAGTCTGTTGTCTATTAGGGTTTTTATTAGTATTAATATGGTCTATTTTTCTAGCTGTCTGTTTCACTATATTTAATTTCAAAATATTTCTGAAGTACAGGCTAAAGGGGTGCTCCCAAGGCACCATTTGCTGAAAGTTCATTTTAAAGCCATTAATATATGCCTCCAGCAAACCCTCATATTAGGTTATGCAGCAAAGGCTCCAGGATCCAGCTTCTAAGGACACATCTGATTGACTCCCAACTTAGAAGAGATATTTTAAAAAGATCTCAGCACTCTTTTATACCAAAATAAAAGATTTGTCAGAACAGAGCACCTCGCTGTTCCACCATACTGACTGTAATCTGCATTTGAGTTTACACTGTAGTCATGGTTTCAGAGATCATTAACTTCCTACAGACTTCATGAAGAGCAGATATTTTCTACAGAGGGAAAGGCTGAGATATGTAATCGCCTTTTACTGGACACCCAAGAGATGCACGTAGGCAAAGGTAGGTGCTGTGGAGCTCCCACACAAGAGTTCACCCTCAGGACGTGGGTCCTTGGGAAGCTGGTCCCTGCTAGCTCTGTGGCCTGTAAAACTATTTGTTCAACCTTGCTTACCCCCTCTCCAGAAGGTGATTGAAGGCATGAAGAGAGATACAATGCTGGAGCCCATCTGGCTGCCAGCTACCACAAGAAAGGGACTTTTCCTGTTGCTTTAATTAAATAACCATTTTCTTCTGAGCCTGGAGTGCTTTCATTGTTTTTGTCAATGGCTGCCAGGCAGGCAGAATTACAGCTGCCACTCTTCTCTGAGCAATATCTGTGGAAAGCAGGACACGGTGAAGACATGACTGAAATGTGGAATTGCTGCAATGCATCTTAAAAGATGCATTAAAATCTGATATGTAAGAAGAAAAAGAGAGAGCTCTCTCATAGCACATCAGTTTCACCAGATACATCTTTTATATGGCAATGTGCAAAAGTTCACAATATCAAAAGAAGTCCATTGCCCCAGACACTGATGGCAAGTGCTGTGTTTGGGCAGCGTTCCTGCTGCTTCCTGGCATCCTGGGAATTTTGAGTGAAACTTTAGCCTTGTCCTCCCTCTTCCCAGTACACATACTGGTGTAAAAAGGAGACTTCATTAATTCTATCTCAGAGCCCAAATTCCCCCTTTGTTAAACAACAGTGTCTTATCTCTGTAGTGTTTGAAACCACAGCCTGAGATATGAACCTTTTGCCGCAGGTTTGGATGAACTCGCTTGAATTAAAGCGCAGCCCTGGTCCGCAGACTGTATGGCATGAAACCAAAATAAAACACAACTGCGTCTGGAAATAACTGACATTCTCAGTGGAAAGCCTTAGTTGCTGTCTCTATTTTTGTGATATTTGTCTTCTGCTGTATTTCTCTTAGTTAGCAAAGAATTTTTTCTTTGGCAGAAGCAAGGCAACACAAGAAGTCATCTTTTACAATTTACGCACAGGGTGGAAAGCTTTATTTTCTTCCTGGCTTCTTTTACCAGCCCACAGCAAACATTTATCTTCTGATTCCTCTAATAGGATATGACTTGTTGTGACATCATATTTTGAAAGGCTGTGATTTAATGGGTGCATTTTATCCCCCCTTCCCCAACACGCATACATTTTGCAGAGACTAATAATTTAAAATGCAGCACAACCTCCTGGTGATCGGAATTGTTGCCAGAGGCTTCTCCAAGCGCGCTTGCTCAGTCGTGACTTTGCACAAGTCCATCACAAATAAACGTCTTCTGCATCAGGCTTGCTCAGGACCACTCGTGATTCCCTGGTCCTATGATAACGCTGGGTGCTGTAATGCAGAGAGTGGTGGCAGGGCCTAAATTGCAGAGCATGAGCTGTGCTGCCTTGCCACCTGCACTGAAAAGCCACCAAAACAAGAACTATTTTACTAGTAGCAAGTATAAAAGTCCACAGCAACACACTGATAACTTAAATATCCATTTCCTCCCCTCGCAGTACAGATCGAAGATAGAATTCATTCCATCAGGGAAGCACCCTAAGGAAATTCTGAGCTGTCAGCCGAAGCAGTGCTATATATAAAACATCTCTGGCTCTATTAGTATTTGTGCCATTCCTGATGAGAGTCTTTAATCATCCCCACCTGATTCAGGGGAGACAGGAATATACTGTATTTTCTTTCCTGAATGAACTGTGCAGATATCTGTTTTTTATATTGTTGTTCATTATTTTAAATAAATAGAATTGGCACTGGGAAAATCCTATGCAGTTGATTTCAGGTGGGTTTTACAAGCTGGGATTGCCCTGTCTGAAAGAACCCATCCCTGCAGAAAGGGCTGCTTGGGGCCAGCACTTCCCCAGGGGAAAGCTGCCACATCCCTTCCAGGTGCCACTTGGCCTGAGAGCCCTGAGGGCTGCAGGGCCATCGCCGTGCTGTGGAGCAGAGCCGTGGCCTTTCCTCAGCCTGTCCTGCACACCCATCCTGAGCAGTGGGTGACCCGGCAACATCTCAGCGCCCAGTCTTTGCTCTTGAAAGCGATGCTCCTCAGTCAAAAGAGGAGGAGCATGGGATGAAGGCATGAACATCTTGATCGGCCTCTCTCGCAGAGGCAGGCTGAAGCTCCATGGTGTATGAGAAGTGAATGAGCAAGCTCAGACAGCCTAACCATGATGACACAGGGCTGTACGCAGGCAAAAAAACAGCCCATGTGCTAACGTCGCTGTCATGTCAGGAGCCCAACACAGCATTCTCTAGTGCTGCAGGAGGTGCCGATCTGAATGCCTGAGGTGATGTAAAGCAGAGGCGAAGTCTGGAAACTGCTGATGCTGAGAATGGGCTGATGCTGGCAGAGGCTTTCAGCCCACATTACAGGGCTCTGGGGTGTCCTCAGCTGCCTCCCCAAGGCTCACCAAAGGGCATTAAGAAAGTGAGCGCATGGTCACTGTGCTTACAGTTGGACATTGCTTGGGGATCTGAGAATCAGAAGAAGGTTAAAACCAGAGTGTTTGGGGGTTGGCGGTAGAAGTGGGGTCAGAGAAGCAATCTCTGATCAGCCTCTGGCAGCTGTTACTGGGAGGGGAAAAAATCCTCTGCAACCTCCCTCTTTCCCTTCTTTTGCAAAGAGCCGAAGCAGCACCAGGTGCAGGAATATCGAAGTGTAGCAGCATTTGGGATAGTCTGTAATTAACCCCGTAAGGAAAAGGTTCAGCTGTCCTGTTTGGCTCCTGCACCACAAGCCCATTGTGTGTGATAATAAATGCCCTTACTGATTTACCACTCCTACAGCACCAGGTCAATTAAAACGTTTTGTGGCGCAGTTATTTCATAATGTTACAAAACACTGAAGAAAAAAAAAACGAAGAATGTACTATGAGATGTGGAGTTCATCATTCCACCCCAGGCACTAATGGGGCAAATTCAGCAATGGTGTAAGTCTTTTTGCACTGCTGGGGGTCCACTGAGGTTACGTCAAGCCCACTGTTTCTGCTCAGCACATAGCAGCCCATTGTGGAAATGGTTTAAAGACTTCATTAAGAATATCAGATTTTTCTCATTGGTCATTAAAAAAAAAAATTACTTAACTTGAGTGCTTTGGCCATCTCCCCAGGATGCTGAAGGGGAGACACATCTCGAGGGTGACTCGGAGAAGGAGCCAAGATGTTCTGCAGGATTGTCTGCAGGGGCCTCTTGTCCTCCCTCCGGTGGCAGGAGAGGGCAAAGGGTGCTGATGCCAGGCACTTTCAGTAATATGCCCCAAATCAGATGGTGTTACAAGTAGTTATCAAGGTGAAAAAAATCAGGCACTCACTGCCATAGAAATAAATTAGTTCATTTAAAACGCTCTTGATCAGTCCCAGATTTACTGACTGGGCAGACTGGAAAGGGCTAAGTGGGGTCCTAACACCATCACGGGGCCATGGGGCTGCCCAGAAACCTCACCTTGGCTGTGTCACTGAAATTCCTGTAAATACCTCTACACCTTTGCTGTTTCCATTCCTCTAAGAAACCCAGGCCAACAACCCTTAAATGTGTCTTATGCTGAGTAACTGGCGGTCACTCAGTGTTGTCATAACCCTTGTCACTCCTGCTCACCGGCTGGATTGACTTTAGCTGTTCATAAGTGTAAATGCCACACACAAGCCTGACTTCTCCCAAACGCTCTTTCTCATGAGATCATTGTGGCGACTCACATTTATTACTTCAAAACAGAATTTCACCTATTTTCTTTTTTCTACTTTTCCAGGCATTACCTGCTTCTTGGTTTTGCCTTATTCTTTAGCATGTAGAAAGGCCTCGTGTTTTAAAAAAGCACATCTTAAGATTCAGAAGCAGAGCATGTACAGTAGAAGAAATTGTCCAAGCATAGTGTGATGGTGAACGTGCAAACCTGTGCAGCTGTTGAGTTCCTACAGCTTTTGGGTACACAACGGCTGTTGAGTGGGCCTTACAATTAACAAAAGAGCTTGTGCAAGTGCCTATGGCATTTCTTAAGAAAATGGAAAGGCATATGCTTCTGTGAAGGTACCCAGTCTTTGTAATCCTGCCCATGTATGTCTAATTGCATAGTGAGAAAGGAGCAATGTTACTGCTTTGGCTCAGGTGTGAAGGTTGAGTTCAGTCAGCCGAGAGCATCAAGGAAATGAAATGAGAAAAGCCAAGAGCCTCATCATTTGAAAGCAGGGAACCATGGGTGCTGATTTCTTTTTGGGGTTAGGTTCTTTTCTGTAAAAGTAAATGAAAACATCCTTCTGGTGATGTCCTGAACAATAGGGTTTGTTGCCAGTGGTCCTGCTATTAAAATCTGATTGTGTGTATCCCTGTAGAGCAGAGCAGAGCCGGCCCGGGTCCTCTCCTCAGCTGAACTGTGTGCTGCCTGTGTGGAACCAGGAGCACAAGTAGCCCATTCTTAAGTCTATATTTTATAACAAAATGTGAAAATCTCATGGCTGACATTTGAGTGAGGACCTCATCTCTGACCTCATCTCTCCAGTGCTCAGCAGCGGCTGAGCAGCACCTCGTTGCCAGCATCCCTGGCAGGTTCGGGAGGGAGGCAATGTCCCTGCGGGCAGCGTGCCCGCAGGAGGTGAGGGGCACTTTGCAGCTGTAGGTTGTGAGCATGTGTAGAAATTGTTCCTGGTGCTTCTGCCAGGTGTTGGGATCCCACATCTGGGACAGCGGAGTAGAAACATGGAAGAAAGGGCTGGTTTCTGAAGGCTGCCCTATGAAGTCAAGCATCTTGTTGTTGATTCAACTTCTGTAGAGAAAGAATGATCTTAACAAAAATAAAATGTGGTTTGTTGGGCTAACGAGTTGTTTTACAGACCAAAGAGGGAACAGAGAGCCCCGGGCAGTGTGGGAGCTGCAGGGTGGTGGCTCCAGCCTCTCTGCCACTTTTCAGGGCTCAGAGCGAAGTGACCCCCAGCTTCCCTACTTTTTGCACACCGAGCAGGGAGGTGACACTCTCTGGGCATTCCCTCTCTCCAGCTCCTCAGCAGCATCTGTATAACTTTGTTCATGTATGCTGAGTGCCTGGTAGCTCTGTTTATGTGGTTTGTGTTTTTCTGTATCAGCAGTATAAGGTTTATTTAAACCTCTTCCAGGTGCAAGTTATCCCCCCTACCTATTTTGTATTATAAAGTCCTTGCAAAAAAACCCCCAATGAACCAAAAAAACCCAAAACCCTGAAAACTTGAGTTTTTATTTTGAGTATGAAAGTCATTTCTTTATATCATTATAATAATGCAAATTTCCCAATTAATAGTTAAATTAATATTGACTTAATTCATTAACTAAAAGATACAGAATACGAGTTTGTAAATACTAGGCAGGAAATGTAATATATTTGAATTAAAGAGCCACTGGTCTCTGCTGTAAACATAGTATGCACTAAGTTTTTGTACATGGTCAAACATGGAATGAGGCAATTTAGCCAAAGGAAATGATAAGCAATGTAAGCCATCGCTACCCCATGGAAATCTGCAGAATGCCAATAATTTAATAAAACATGTGCTTGCTAGATCAAATACTGCTAACTCTCTTTGCTCTGCAGCGAAACCGTGAGATCCAAGCAGAAGGTATGCTGAGATACTGTGCTCTACGAATCAGTAAATTGCTGAGTACCTAAAATCATCAGCTACTTCAATTATTCTTGGTAGCAGGATATATCTGTGTTTAAATAGATGTTAGGGTTGTGCCTGTAAACAGGAAATGAAAAATTAAAAAAAAAGCCATGCTGGAACAGAAAAATAAAAGCAGATGATTTCTAACTAATGCTAGACAACTGTTTAAAACTGTGAAACTGAGTTTTAAAATATAAAATGGAAGGATACTCTAAAGAGCTGTTCTTGCTGGTGGCAATGCTGAGGCTGGCAGGAGAGCTGATTGCAGGTAAATGGCTGAAGTGCAACAAATATCTATGTATGCTGTACACCAGTAGAATATGCATTATGTACATCAGTAGTATGCCTTCGCATGGGAAGTAAATGATGCAATATGTCAGTATGTGATGCCAACACTTTTCAAATGATGTTTGCCCCACTGTTTATGTATATTGGCTGCAGAAATGAGCACTTTCAAATCTAAATTCCCATTATGGTTAATGTATGTTTAAAATGTATATTAAAATGTACATTGTAAATCACAATACTTCTCTTACCCTTATGACTAACCGGGGGGGGGGGGGGGGGGCAGGTGGGGAGTGGGGAGAGGTATATCATTTACGTACATGATACCTAAGAGCTTGAAACCAGTTCAAGGTCCCGTGTGCCTCCTCTGCAGTGGTGGGCACCCTCAGCCTCCAGGGCTGCGCCTGCAGCACAGACCGCAGCCCAGCTCCTCACTCAGGCACGGGTTAGCTCTTCCAAGGGCAAAGGCAATGGAAAGGCACTACACGAAAAGGCGTAGAAGCCATGACAAATACATACTTGGGTGTCCCAATCTTTGCTTGAGCTGCAGATGGGTATAAAAAATAGACACAATCTCCCTCTCACTTTTGCTTCCGTCCATCAGGCAACCTGCCCAGGGAAGGCTGCACCCTCTCTGCCTTGGCTCTGAAGCTTTCCCCACTATTTGTGCGGGGTATACTAGCGTGTTTCAGGCACCTCTACCCTGTGTGGTTGCCCACTGGACCCCCTGCCATCCCAAGAGCCGCAGAGCTGCAGGGGCAGCTTGGGCTAATGACTGGGGTAACAAACACGCGTCTTGTGGGGCTCTTGAGAGCCGTTACATGTTGAACAGGGTGGCTGATGGCTCACGTATGATGTGGGGCTGCTGGTTTACTGACTCAGTAAGGCAAAAGCCTTACTGAAAGCAACACTGAGGCACCCCTCACTTTGGAGGGGGAATCAGGTCTCCTGGCTGACAGCTCTCCACAGGGGGGTGCAAGCTCAAATCAAGAGATGGCTGGGGTGAAAGCCTTCTTATTTTCCTGTAGACGGAAGATTTTCTGTGATTTCACTCTCTCATTTTGCCTCTGTCGTAAGTATAAATGCACATATAATAGCAGATATCCCTCCAGGATGAGTGCAAGATATGTTCAGTGCCTCCAAATATTTTGATTTCTCACTTTCAGGTTGTTTTAATTCTAACTCACTGCAAAAAAAGGGAAAACTTTGATCAAGAATCATGGAGAATATTCCTAAGGCATGCTCTCTGCATTTTGTAAGAGTATCAGTTAGCAGGTCTATTTAGTAGTTATATTGGCACAGTTCTCACCATCTCCTCTCCACTCATTTTCCATTAGCAAGTTCGATACCATTCAGATACTACTGCAAAGTTTTCCAGAGTTTGGAGAACAATATCATCAACATTAATCATAAGAAAAAAAATAATCAGACTGCTCTGCTAACACAGGCAAACATTTATTTGTCTAATAAATAAGATGCACAATTGATTGCCCAGATATTCTTCCTGTTGCTGTTCCCTTTCCTCCAAGCTCTAACAAAAGGTAGCAGATGGTTAAATTTACTGTATCATCTCAGAGCAAAAAAGAAGGTGCTGACTCTTCCATTATGCATGGAGAACCACATGTGACCCAGAGGACTGCGGCAAGAACGGAGCCAAATAAGAGCCCCATTCATTAACATGATCTTTGTCATTCCCACAAGTATGATTTTGCTCTTTCTTCCTTAAAATGTGCAAACTTTGGCTTCATGGTAACCCATTGCTTTCTATATGGGAATGGTCTGGGTAGGATGGTCACTTGCACTCGTGATACACACTCCACTTTTGGTGAAGTGTCTCGAGATCTCATGATTTGTCTCTAACAAATCCATCCTAACTTTGCCTGTGACATTTTGAAACTGCTGATCACCTCAGTTGCTCTCAGAAAGTGCCTCCTGCTCCCATTCAACCCTAATGAAAAAAAAATGGTGGCATTAACGAGGTGAGTTGTAGAGGATGACTTATGGAGAATTGCCAAGTAACAAAACTGTCCTGGGTGTCCTAAGAAATGTGCTCAATATTTATAGCATCTCTTAGCAGTGGCAGACAGATGTGACTAAGAAACGAAACCTAGTTTGGATTAATAGAGCAGCTGTTTTCTTTTCCTAGCTGCTTTTGTAAAATGAGCGCTGTCAGGACTTTTTATAGAAACTATCGACATTTTTTTAAGAGAACTATCAAGTATGAAAATGTTTTTTCATAGAAATAAAAAATTATGTTAAAGGTGATAAAGACAGTAAATGTTTGAGGGTATTGAAATACTCTGCTTCCTCATAAAAAAAAAAAAAAAGGCTTTCTTTCAAATTAAGGGTCAAAACTTCAATAAAAGCAACCTAGAGAAATGCTCTTATTCTCTCCTGCTGAGGCCTTCATTGCCCTGACCACGATCACCTGGGACCCCCACCCATGCACCCGCCCATTGGCCCTGGAGCCACATTTAGGGCAGACCTTGTGCCTTATGGATTTTTTTTTTTTTTTTTTGTGGGCAGCTCTTTGCTCAGTCCTGTTTGCCCCGAATCCCACTGGCTGATGCCTTTCAGGTTGCTCTTGGACCTGCTCCTCACTTTGTGTCTCATTGCTGGTCCTATTGGTGCCACTGAGCTGGCTCTGCTTGGGCTCTGCCTGTGCTGGCGAGAATGCTGCCATGTTGGCCCTTTTGGCCCCCACCCCGTCACCCTCCGTGGGGCTGCCCTGCCCATGTGGCTCCTGGTGGGCAGCCCCCTCTCCGCGTGCCCAAGGTGTGAGGTAATGACTGCTTTTTGTGTTTGCGGGGTCACTGCATCTGATTGCTTTCCAGTTTATGGTTTGTTTTTTCTTTAATCTCTGCAAAACCCTTTTGAGTTAAAGTAGCCATAATCTTTGTTTTTAAAAAAAGTAGAGCTGAATCAAACTTTAGCGCAGTTATGTAAATGTTGCTTCCCAAATCCAGCAAGAGCTGGATGCCTCAGTGTCATCTGAATTTAACTACGTGGTCTAACTGTGCACTGGAAGTCTGCAGGAAGGTAGAGGTTTGAACATAAGATTTTTCATTCTGAGCTTATTGCTGTATCTGCCTTGTAAGATTCTGCAGATTATTACGTACGCCAGGAAGAGGAAGGTGCTACCATGCTGAATTCATTTATCATTTGAGCCACTAGAAAGGCTTTTAGCATAGAAAAGATGGAAATTCTTGTGGAGAAACAGGAGAGAAAATCTTAAATAACTATTACATGAATGCCTATTAATAGTGCTGCATGCTGCACCTTTCCTGAAGGACGTAGCAGTCAAGTACGAGCTTTTCCTTTCTATGCATTAAACCAAAGGCTTGCCACTTGTTTGTATGAGCTTGAGATGAAGCAGACTCATAGGATGCAATAAGAATTAAACCCCATTAGTTCCAGGAATGTAATGTGCTAATATAAATAATAATGAATTAAACATTCCAATATTGCTATTTATTAAAAGAGGAGAGTGCCCAAGTTCCCACAATATTGGCTACAATATAAGTCTCAAATTAGATTTTTCTGGTTTGGCTAAAATATAAGACTCTAATTCTTTGCTGGTTTTGATTCCTGGTAATGCTTCCCTTCCAGTACCCTCTTTGTCCCCAGAAGATGAATGGAGAAACTGTAACTCAGTGAAGAGGTTATCCCTTGCACAGATGTAATGGGCAGTGATAGCTCAGCACAGGAAAGCATTTTCCTCTCCCCCTGTTCAATTTGTACAGGCTTCAGCCTCAGATGGGATTCCTGTTTGGCAAAGAAATATATTGCCAGTCCTGCAGTCTGGGTGCTGCTCCCCAAAAAGTGCTGGGGCGGGGGGGAGAAGGCCACTGCAGCACCCAGAGCAGCCTCAGGCATCTCTGGCAGAGCTGAGTCCCAGCAGGGCTGTTTGGTAATTGCAGCAAAGCTCACTAAAACAAAGGTTCACTGCAATGTTTACACTGTGAAATTCCTCATAAATTGGAGGCATGTTTAACACATTATTGCTAAACTTAAAAAGAAACCTGTGGGGAGGCTGATGCGCTTGTGATAGTTTGTTGTTTGGAAATTGAAATTGTCCTGCTGGAACTGTTACCCATCTGTTGCTTTTCCTCTCTCTTTCATCCTTGGTATTATTTTTCAAAGTGTGATAATGCATTTCAAGAGCCTTTCTTGATTAAATAATTGTAAGTTGATAAGCAGCAACTGAAGTTAATGTCAAAACACAAGATTGATGTGGTGTAAACATTCAGCAGAAAGAATCCATGTGCTGGAGTCAATAGAGAGACCTCAATTTACAGTACTTGGGGATCTAAACTCCTGTTACAATGCAAAGGCAACTATATCCAATGCAGCACCATAGCTAGCTTGGCAGTGCTATACAAAGGGTTGAAAAAAATAATTTGTTGTAAAGAAACTTGTGTAGCCTTTTTCCTTCTTGGAGAATGACTTTAAGCTCACTGCACTTGAAGTGAATTCATGAAGATTTTGCTTTTCATTCTTGTATTTGTTGATAATGTTCACAGATATTTGTTATTAGAGATTGGCAGAGGTTGGTTTGTGGCAGGAGTCATGGTACATTTTCCATTCCTTGAAAGATGCATATTACACAGTTTTTTTTCCTACTCTAGTCAAAATTAATAGGTTACTTGGTGCCAAAACTAAGCAATAATAATTATATGTCACAGGAAGATAACTTCTTGGGGTCAGGTAAATTTTTTCTTTTGGTTTTGCTTTTGTAACTGGGTTTTAGAGTCATTGGTATGAATTGCACTGAGCAATAACGCCATCAGAAAGGTGGCTCAGTGCAGAGCTGAACAGCGGAAAGCCAGAGCCCTTGGTGCGCTTGGGGGGAGTGTGGCAGGGGCACTGGGTGACCACCCCTGCACCCAGATATCTGCTGTTAGCCAGCAGAGATGGGTTCTCTGGAGTAGTGAAAATGCCATTTGCAGAATAGTAAGAAGATCCCTTCTATTATCCTGATAGTGAAAGTGCCTGGGAAAGATTAAATACCTGGTTGAATTATCAGCGTGTTTTAATGCGTACGTAAGGGCAGGGCTCCAGCATCTGCCCAGCCTCAAGGTGGAGGTTGATGGTTGGGAAGGCAGGCATCAGTGCTGTTCCTACAGGCAGGCAACAGGCCTGCAAGTTTGTTAGCTCACCAGTTGCACTGTATAGACAAAACTTCAGAAACATCTCGGGGCTAAATCAGCTGAAATCTGTTCCTTGGTAAACTTCAAACATAGTTATTTGTACTATGGGTGAAAAGATGCCATTACTTACCAGTCGGTGTGAGTCTCTGTCTCTCTGTGTCTCTGCAGATCATATTTCTTTCTTGCTTTTTTATCTGATTTCTGTCCTGTCAGTGAGATGATTCCAAAATACCTTGGGGTACGTTCCTCAGTCTGGATGTTCATTATCTGTAAACACCCCAAGCCCCATATATTTATTTTCTATAGACCTTGGTCTGGAAACAAAACAATAAACTCTGCAACTTGTTGTGGCTGTGAAACAATCTGCAATCTGACTTATTTATTAATTTACTTGTTCTGAGATTTTGTTTTCATTGCTATCTGCTGCACTTCAAAGGGGTCTTCTGTGTTTCCTTCTCAATAGTTTTCCCCAAAAGCTGAAATTGTATTTTCCCAGATGCAGTTCACCTTTCATGACATTCACCTTACCTTCAGCTCTTTCCCAGCCTTAAATAGCCCAATAACAAACTGACCAAACCCCAAGTAAAAACAAACATCTTGATAGGTATAAATTATTGTAGCTTTACAAAAGTCATCTTGGCCTGTTCCTGATTTCTAACCTTGTTAGAAAGAATATTGAATAATATGGAAGGACTTATTTGCAGCTGACAGATAGAAATAGTAGTGAGGCAAATGTCGTCTTAGCTGTTTGGGTTTGCCCTTAGGATTTATCTTTGCAGTAGGTTTAATGTACTCTTCCCTGCATTTTACCCAAACTCATCTACCATTGCTACCCAGCTTTATGCAAGCCTGGAACCCAGGGCTGTTTTATGGAGGTATAAACTATAGTCCTCCTCCTTTGCATTGTGGATGCAGATCAATCTTGCTTTGCAGAGATTTGTGAAAGTCATCTGGTTGCCAGCAAATCTGGGCAATTTACTGCCCCGGCTCTGAGTTAAGCCATTACCCCAAATACAGGTGCTGTGTGGAATGGCCTGGGCACATCAGGATGGGGAAGGGTTTGAGGAGCTTGAATTGATCCTGAGCAGGCTGGGTGCCTAGGAATGGTGCTGGTCATGTCCCAGGGAGCTTGTGTATGGGGCTAGCAGGAGAGAAGGGCAGGAGCTGCAGCTGGGTGAGTGTTGGAGGAGGCTCACCTTGGCAATCACTGCCCGGGGGCCCCGTACTTGCTGTTGTGACAGGTAAAGGAGAAGCTGGAGATGTATTCAATCAGAGCTGTTTGAAGGAAGAAGTGCAAGAGACAAACTGTAATTTGCTGCACCTTGTTTGGATCCAGCTCATGTACAGCTCTTCTCATCATGGTGCCTGTTAGGTTTAAATGAGAAATACTAACTTCAAATAAGTAGTGCTTCCTTCACCAGTGTGGAGGAGAGTAAATTTTTGGTCTCAGACCACTCTGACCATGACGCCTACATGCACTGCACTTAAGTTTCCTAATTGCCAAGTGTGTGCCTCTCTCCAGGACATCACTTGGGTGTATTTTTAACTGCTTCAGGAGCATCAAAACAGACCATGTCTTGATGCACAGACCAAAATCTCCATGTGGGCAATGCTTCCCCGGATCAAGGGCACTGACAGGCATGAAATGTCCTTGATGTTTCACTGTTCCAAGGGATATATTCTGTTACTTCAGACTGTTTAAGTACACACAGTAACAGAATAATTTTAAAGTACTTGAAATGCTTCATTGTTATACATTGAATAATACAGAACAGCATAACAACATAGATTCTTTCAAAGCTGAACGGTGAATGTTGCCTGGAATACTTTTGCCCTTTTGAGGCACCTGATTGCCAAAAGAATGGGTCTCAATGGGAATTTGTAACTATTACAGTATCTTTCAAACTACAGTTAAAAATATGGAAGCCATACAATAGAGCAATTTCCCAGGCATAGATGCCTGGATCAATAGTCTTAAAGTGATCAGGTGGAAGACACACAATGGGTCCCAATTTAACTACAAAAAGAACCAACCTACAACCTTCAAATGAAGTAAACCTGAAATGTTTTTCTTTATTTCTTAAGAGGGAAGACTCTTTAATTTTCAGCTCTTCCTGTGCTTCAAGGTCCCAATCAGGTTTGGGAGTGTGACAACTCTATGAGAAAAATCCACTATAAGGCTTTCCAGGCAAATTTTGGAGACCTAAGTGGTGTTACATAGGGTGGGGGAAACTCTGCAGCTCCCCAGTGCAGCTGTGGAGCAATGAGACCTGGTCAAGGTGGGTGTGAGGATGGGGTGATGAACACCCTTTGGGGTGGGTGGGGGTGATGAGCACAGTTACTGGGGATGTGCAGCTCCCAGGCCTGTTGGGGGTATGCAAGTGGGGTCTGCCCTGAGGAGACCTGGCTTGTTGTGCCCTGAACTTTCAGGAAAGTTTTTGCTGGGCAAACCTGGGGCTATGAAGGCAGAGGTTGGAAGCAGGGTATGGCTCAAGCTGTAGGTAAAAGTTAAATTCTCTTGACCCCCCCCGCCCAGATATGAATGAGAGTTTGAGCCAAAAGATACACCAAACTGCAGAGTATTTCAACATCCCACTGACTTTAAATTCTCTTTACATGCTGGAATAGCTGAGGCTATTGCAGGATTTTTACAGATCATGAGGAGTTTTGTCTCTTCATGCTGTACTCAAAGAACCTACAGCTCCTCCTTACACAACATAAGGCACCTACATGGCCAAAGGGGAGTTTGTACAACCCAAGATTTGCGCTGCAGCAGCAAAAGAACTCCCTCTAATCTGAAAACTGGGGGAAGCATAAAGTAACAAGTATTGACAGGTGACTGAGTAATGTGCATTTACAAGATGTTTTTCTCCTTAGAATCCTTTGAGGTATGCAGTATTGATAGCGGTACTAGGTGTTGTGATTAATCCTAAATGCCTTAAAGAAGTGGTTACAGAAAAGGGAAGGGTGGAGTGGAATAGGAAGGGTATGATATGATCGAGTGCCAGGGCTAGAGGTAAGCAGCACTGCACAGGTATATGTTTATAAACCCATTGCTATGGATGCATTTTACAGCTGTGGAACTGCAACCTAGAGGATGTTTGGCCATATGATAGAGCCAGTCCTGCCACAGGGATGGCGAAGCACTGGGATCACAGATTCCTACTGTAAAGACAGCAAAAGAAGGCCCTTATGAAACCCAGCTGTAACAGACTTTTATCAGAGAAGAGATAAAACATGCTTTCTTAACGACTGAGTTACAAATGATCCCCAAACATGTGGGTTTTCTGTGTTTCATGTAAGAGATCTTCTCATAATTATCTTCCCACTCACATCTACAGCTTCCACTTCACGTTTTTGTTTTGCTAATTCTCCAGGAGAAAAAGAAAGCATGATGGCTTGATTAGCTGTGATTAGAGATACTGAACATAATGGTGGCCAAGAGTTTAGGTCTTCAGTAAAAAAAAGTATTGCTCTGTTTCAAAAGTACTTAGTGGCTCTATAAAACAGAGGCATTAGAAATAGTAAAAAAAAAAATAATTAATCAAGCACAAAAGAGGAAGCACAATAGATTTTCATAAGTATCACTGGTGTTATTAATATGAGGAAAGCACACAGCATTGCCAGACATCTTGACAATGAATTTTTTTAGACACAGCAAACACAGGAATAGCAGCAACATGAACACACACAGATGTTCAGAACCCTTTTAAATTCTTATTGTTTAGGGTAGTTGGATGGTGCTAAAAAAAAAATCACTGTCAGAATCCTGAAAAAAGGAGAAGCTATGAATTTTAGATTGTGTATGTGGAGGTTGTATGGGAAATAATAAAAAAACCCCACAGTTTGAAGGAACTGGTGTCATAGGAGGGAAGATCAAACTCCAGTGAAGTCCGAGTGATTTATTGGGTCTCCATCAACTGAGGGGACAAACAAACACTCAATTTGTCATATATACATTTAGATCTCGATAGTAAATGACATTATGTGGGCAAACATGTCTTTGCATAAGGATGTTGCTTTGGCAAAGCTGACATCAAGTTTATGAAAATGTTTGTATAGCAAATCCAAAATATGTCTTATTAAGCTTGTGTGTTATTTATTAGTGCAGTCAGTTTGTTATGGGAGGTATATTAGCTTAGCCCTGCTTAAAAAAAATAGTTCTTGAGAGTCTTAGCATGAAATTTGGCAAGAGACTTGAAAAATCATACTTTTACATTCCCTGTGTGCTGTGAGGCATTGGAAAGAATATAGCTGAGTGTTTATTAAAAGTAAAAATATTTACCATGGCAACTCCATTATGCAATCTGGCTGGCAAGTTTGATAATCACAGCAGTTAAGAGGAAAAAGAGCGTAGGTGGGTAAAAACAGAGGAGCTGCCTCATTCATGAAGAGTTCTTTTAAGTAGAAATGGAGCCTGTGGAGTGGACATATGTTTCTCATTTAAATAAAGCCAGTTTGACTCTGACATTTATGAAAGTGAGACTAATGAGCATAGACCAAGCTGTGTTCTCATCCTCAGCAGGGTAGCACCAGCTTGACCTGACCATGCATAAGTGAGAGTGCAATCTACTTCAGTTATTGTCTGGATAACAGACAGTTGTTACATACAAATAGTTGTGTTAATTTGTCCACAACTGAGTTTTGTTCACGTAAATGCCTAAAGTTGGCCTTTTCAAAATCCTGCATGCTTATATTTGACTGAACTCTTAGGGTACACAAACAAAACTCTCTACGAGCTGTACCTGCATGGATCTGTCTGACCCTGCCCAGACTTTTGAAAGGGAAGGAGAAAGTGCTTCTATGTGATCCTAAGGCTGTTTTCTAGAGTTTCTTAAATGTTCTTTGGGCTATTCCATTTTATTTCTTGTATCTTAATGCATTATCAAATAGAATATTGCCAGGAATCTATGTCTGGTCATGTTCAACATGGCTGGAAGGAGGTGTCACAGCAATGTTGGATTTTAATTTGGATAAATTAAGAAAATGAACCCAATGTTAGGATAAAGCTATGGAAATTAATAGAGATGTAGCCAGAGCTGTTAGAGATGGCAGAGTGTGACACTAAGAAAATGTCAGCAGGAATAGGCATGAAAGGAAGTGATAGGAAATGAAAGGGTTTAGTTTCATTTCTTGGTGGTGTTGTCCCAGAAATGTGAAAAAGCTGAAACAATCTGTGATACTTGAGGCCTCTTAGCAGTTAATAACAATGGCTGCTCTATTAGTTTACTTTGAACAATTCTGCTCTCGAGCTGCTACACGAAGTGCAGGCATTAACATCAGTTAAGGTACCTCTGACAGGTATTGATCCACAGCTGTATGGAGCAAGTGAAAGGTGCAAGCTGAGGGGGACTTTGCAGATGTTTATTGGGACATTATTAAGACAAAGTGTTGAATTCTGGTAGACTTAATCTGGCTTGAGAGAAATCAGAGTTAGAAGCTGTTCAGCAAGGCAGACCTGAACTCACCCAAGTTACAGTAATTTCAGTTGCTTGCTTTGTACCCATCTGGATTACCTGATGTGTGCACCAGCCCAACCACTTGTAAATAAGGTTCCATAATTTCATAAATTGCACAGGTAAAGGAAATTTGGACAGCTATGTACCTGAGTTGTAAAACCTGGTGTAATTTGGTGCTTCTCCACCAGTTCCACAGTGAAGACACTTAAATCCAACCCCTGTTATCCTCTAAGCTTGTCTGTGCAGTGTAGGAAGGGCAGGTGATTGTTTCACCATAAAGTTGAAAATATTTGCCCTTTTTTATTAAATTTTCTTGCTGCAACCAAGCGAAAATGACTTGCTTTGTGATTCAATTAGGTCCATAAAGATAGTGATGCTGTGTAGTCATTTCATTAAGTTTTGGGTTTTTAACTTAATTAAATGTTAATATACCAAACTAATTCCTCATACAAGAGAGAGACCTAATCAGAGGAGGAGCTCTATGTCTTATCTTCTGCCAGAAAACAACCAGGGGGTAGATCTTTGATGCAATTTAGCATAGCAGCAAGGCTGGTTTTACCCTGGCCAGAATACCTTACTCAAAACCATTTTTGTCTGCCTCACACTATCAAAATTCAGCTTACCAGCCCCAAACCCCTTCAGTTCTGTCCTACCCTGTTGAAGTTATTTATTCTAGGAAAGGTAGGAAGCTTTGGAGCAGGGGTAAGTGTTGGTGCCAGTGTTACAAAGGAGACATAGCTCAAGACACAAGTGTTAAGTACTGGGATGCCTATTGACTTTTCATATATGCTTAACTTTTTGTCTTTGTTTTGACCAGATTTAATCTGAAGGTCTGTAGACTTTGTACTCCCACATACCATTTCTTTCATGTTACAAGTTTTCTCTTTCCCTGGGAACAGAAGCCCTGTCCAAGTTTAATGACTCTGCAGTATGATTACTCACTACAAATGGAGAACAGTCTGGAAGGGAGTGGTTCTCCCAAGGGAACTCAGGCAACTGATAGGGCTGTTTCAACTGATGTCTGTGTCTCAGAATCACAGAATGGTTGAGGTTGGAAGATACCTCTGGAAGTCAGGTTGTCCAAACTCCAGCTCAAGCAGGACCACCTAAAGCCTGTGTCCCGGGACTGTGTCCAGGTGGTTTTTGAAGATCTCTGAGGAAGACTCCTCCCCCTGGCAATCTATTCCAGTGCTCAGTCACCCTCACAGTGAAAAAGCATTTCCTTATATTCAGATGGAACCCCCTATGGCTTTGTGACCATTGCCTCTGGTCCTACCACTGGGCACCACTGAAAAGAGCCTGGCTCTGTCCTCTTTGCACTCTTCCTTCAGGTATTAATGTACATGAATAAGATATTCCCGGAGCCTTCTCTTCGCTAAGCAGTCCCAGCTCTATCAGCCTTTCCCCACATGTGAGATGCTCCAGTCCCTTAATCATCTTTGTGGTCCTTCAATGAACTTGTAGTGGCTTTTGCTGCAACTGTACCAACAACGTTGACCATATTGGTACCACAGCAGGGAATCACTTCTGACAGATCAGATTTTTTTTACCATTGTAGTCAAAGAATAAGACACGAGTGATTTCTGGAAGGTGAAACAGAGCCTGCTGCTAGGGTCAGTTCATAACTAAAAGCAAAGTTCTCATAGAGAGATTGGTGGCTATTGTTGTGTGATTGGTGACAGTCTAGCTCCAGTGGTGTCACTGATATAAAATTTATCTGCCTGAATTTTTTTACTTGGAAAAGAAGCTATTTTGGGTCTTTAGGAGTGAATTCATATAAGGTGAGTTGGTGCTATAGCAACCATTCATCTGACCAAATGGCCTACTGGGAATATTCAGGGTATGACTTTTGTAATTTATTTTCCTGTTGCAGTTTAGCTCTGTCTCCTGCAGCTTTCAGTTTCAGAGGAAACTAGTGTTTGCCTTTAGGAACAATGGCTATGACAATTCCCTACCTTCTCAGCTTTGTTTGAAATCTCTGTTATTAAGGAGCATATTAATAGCTGATTGGTCAACAAATCTGGTCTTTAAAAGGAGAAAAAAAAACAACCCACAGCTTGGGTAAGTAGTCACCAAAGTACAACATTCTTTTTCCCTCCATAGCAGCTCCTTTACTAGGCATCAAATAACATGGGCAGCTTGGTAGTGATTTGGCCCCAAAACACCAGATAAACCATGGTAGAAACACTGGGGATATTCATACATATGAAACAGTGGGCCAAAAGAATTTCTTCATTTCTTACTTCAGAAGCTCATGGTTCTTTTGAAGCTTATGGAACAAATTTTCTAATATTATTTGTGAATGTTAGGATTAATTCCAAATAAGTTGTTTTGTGTACAATACCCCTATAAAACACAGATAAGGTAAAAATATCAGGGCTGAGCTCCTTAAAATGGCACAAACAGCGTGCAAGCTATTCTTTTGGCATGAAGTTAGAGGTAGCTGAGCTATCGGCTTGGTGACAGCCAGAAATCTTGGGTGGCTGCAAATCTGCATCAGAATAACTCTTGATTTAGAATTTATCAAGAAGATGTTAAAGTTGCAGTGGTGACCAAAATGTACTTCTTTGCCAGAAATTGCTCTCCTAATGAAACTGCAGTCTTGTACTTCCTGCACCTGTGGCTGTCCTGGCCTCTCTGAGGCTGAAAGTTGCTTAATGAGGCCAATTGTACTGGTTTCGATATGCAAGCATAATGTTTCTTTTTAATAATTTTCCATCAGTTTAAGTAAGAGGTTGGCAGACCAAAAGCAGAGTGATGCATCTAATTGAAAACCAGTATAATAGTTTTCCGAACCCAACCATCTTCTCATACTTAATAATCAGAAGCACATACATGTACACTTTTATGTGCTTATATACGCTTTCAGTTTTAACTACTTATGCTAATTACCGCACTTGTTGTTATACACTTGAGAGGTGCATGGGTTCTGACTGCTTTGAAGAGGGATTGATAACGAAGCCCTGAAATGAATAAAATATCTTGCCTTCTATCATGTCTGATAGCATGTCAGGGATCATTTGTACTTTGAAAATGGTCATCATTCCTTAATGGTGACTTGTTAACATTTAGATTACATTTTGTGTTGCAGTGTGCCACCATGCCTTGTTACTACAAAGGCAGTAGGGAATCAAGGGCACAGTCAAGCTGCCCTGTTTTGAATTATAACTGGCTTTCATTTAAAAACTTGGGGGTAAAAAGCAAATCTGCCTCCTGTATTTTTGCTAATATGTGGCTATGAGATGCAAAAGTAATGAAGAAATAACTTCATACATATCGTTATCGCAAGGGTCAAGGCTGAAGCTAAGTGACCAGCAATAAGTTCAAGGAAGCTACCTGTTTCTATAGAGACAACATTTTTTCTCTATATTCTATTAAGAACCTGAATGGAACAGCTGAATAGACTTCACAACACTTCTTGGTTCTAGGAGCCTTAAATAAATCTTCGAAGTGCAGTGACTTTATTTCAATTATGTTTTAAACTACTTAATAGGTGGCATGAAAATATCTTTGTACTTGCTTTAGAAATAAATACTGAAAATGGATATAAATCTTCTAAAGAAAAGCAATGTTGGAGCCAGAGTATTTCACAATATTAGAAGTAAGGCAGAGATTTACTTTTGAAATACTTTTGTTCACTAAATGTGGAATGTTAATCTGCCATAGCAGTCCATATTCCAGAGCTGGGGTATTACTTAGCAAAACGTTATTCCCTTTGGACAAACTAAAGAAGCCAGCAAAATATTCTTTCAGTATTGCAGGAGATGCCAGTTAACTTGCAGTATTTCGTGATACATGGCAGAATAACTGATAGGCAATGACAACTCATAGAACAGATGACCAGCAGCAAATTTCTTCTCTTTCATCTAGAATTTATAGCTTCAGGACTGAAAGAAAGTGATGTTCCTGGCTTGTGGATCATGTTAAGCCTGAGACATCAAGCAGCAGGATGACCTTAAAGTGTGGATGAGATCCAAATCTTACCTGGGAGAGATCTGAGCTAATTGCGCTGCTGATGACTTTTGTGAAAGCCTAATTCCTTCCTCAAACTTCTGGCTGATATTCCTGGTTGCTGGGTGTTTTGCACAGAATACTCCCCCCTTCATGGTAAGGATGCTCTGAACCTTCATACAGTGAATATGAGCAGTTTTGTGTTATTTCAGTTGCAAAGATACTGTTTGTGCCCAAGTCTGGTTGGAATTTACGGCCATTCTTGTGTATGATCGTCGTATTGTACTTGTATAGCTATCCACCTCACTTCTCAAATTAAAGTCCTTTAATGGATTTTTCCACTATAGAATGTTCTTGTATCTGAAAAACATGAAAAGTTATCTTATTTATGAAGCACAGTAAAAGAGTGAAAATTGTCTTGCTTAAGTCTCCCTAATGAGATTGACTTTTTTTTTCTCAGTATTTTGCAGAAGAGTAGTAAGCCATGATCATTCTACGTAATGTTTTATGACATGAACTCTCAAGGGAATAACTATCATGGCTAGGTGATATGTGGGCTTTATTAAATAGCATGACTGACTTATAACTAGTATGGTTTCCAGTCATCTGTGTTTTCTTATTTGAAGCAAGGTTCTGCTCTGGATTGCACAACCAAAGGTATCTTAATGAAATATTTTATCCAGTCTACAATGACTTTTATTTTTATTCCAAATTCAGGAAGGGTTACAAGATTTTTTTTTCCATATGCTCTAGGAAAATGGGAACTGAAGTCTGGAGGCACCAGACCCCAGTGTTCATACAGGAGGGTACTAAAGGTCCTGGGCGGCAAGAAGGCTGAGAAGGACATAACTGCATTCTATAGATATGGAAGATGGTGAAAACAGGGGGGGGAAGAGCGATTTGCACTAAACATGAATATGAGAATATATGGCTGTAAAGTGGTCATAAGTAAATTTAGTCTGTAAATTTTTTTATCATCAAAGTTATGGGCAAAAAAATGGAAAAAGCTTGTTTAGCAAACTGCCTCTCTGTGTGAATCTGGAGTAATAACTGTTGTCTTCAGAAAAATACTATCTGTGAAATGCTTGAAAGAAAATAAAAACCTTTTTGTTTCATTGAACAATTAGGTAATATTTGAGTTTTCAACTAAGTCAGGCAAAACCCCCAAACCACAATCTAACCAATCTTCCAAAGAACTTCTGGAATGCAAAGTATTTGGTAACTATTAATAGGGAAAATTAAACGAGTGCTGTGCCATGCCTTTCTGGGTTCAGCATTTGAAGAGAAACTAGCAGAAGAATTCATGTGGCCACATTAATAAACAGGCTGTGGAAGTAAGAGTAAAGGAAAAATAGTCAGCTAGCTTCCCTATAGGCGAAATATACTGCATAGCAAGTCTCTAGCTATTATTCTTGTTGCCTCTGTGTGACCTCAATAGTTATTTATCATTCCTCACAGTTGAAATGCTGCTTTCTCCATTAACTTCTATCACTTCAGCTGTCACATTTGAATTTATTCATTCCTAGAAAAAATATTTATTTTCCTTTCCTGTGAAGTGGGAATGCAATGATTAGCCATACAATCAAGAGATGCTGATCTTCATAGAAATTCTATACTTTGACATGAATAGGAATTATACACCCTTAAACTGTATTAGTTACACTCCTTAGCCAGCTACTGTGTGGAGAGACAGGCTATTTTAGCAGCCTAATCTGAAGCCAGAGGAAAGGCTTGCACTAATTTCACTGTGCTTTGAATCGGGCCAGAAGTCTGAAGTAATTATATCTTCAGGATTACAGCAATGAAAGAGTGAAGTAAGGCCCCTTATCTTCAAGCTCTTCCACTCTGAAAATACTTTGGAGTGGCACTACTTAAAGCAGGCAAACTAACAATTTGTTCTACCTTTTGGAAAGTAGATTAAAATAATGGATCTGATTCATTCCTATTTTATCACTGAATACCATCATTACTGAAGACAGGATTGTTCCCTGAGCTCCCAAAGGACTCCACATTATTTTGTTTTTATTTCTCACTATCAGTATGCCTAGCTTTGTGGACATCATTATTCTTGCACTAAAAAAAGCCACTCATATATGTTTGACTAAGAAATCATCCTAGCAAAATGTAAATTATTCCAGAGGGTCCATCTACATAAGTACACATTAATCTACTTCTTAAATATGTAGTAGAGTCTTTCCCCTGAGGAGACTATGGACCTGTGAAAATATGTAACAGTAATTAATTACTAGCCAAGAATAGATTAATATTGCATGCTAGGAATAATAAAACAAAATGTATATAACTAAGTGGTGTCTGTAGGGTAATGTGAGCTGGGAAGAAATACCAGACAGCGACAGTGTTATATTTAATATCCCATCAAAAGGAAAGTGCAGTCTTTTATTTGAATGACATTTTCTGTATAGCACAGCTATTTATTTTCACAGCTCATATTTTAGACAAACGAAAACATTTTATTTCCTATTGCCCAAGAGAGCTGGCTTTATTGTTGCTGCAAAAAAAAGCCATTTCTTCTTTTAGGAATTGCTGTTGGACGTATTACTGAGGGCTGTGCCTTGGTATTAAATATCATTGCCCTGCCTGTGTTTGCGTGTAAACTGGAGATGAGAATGTGTTCCTGAAAATATCTGCCATGCACTGTACTTTGCCTTTTATCATTTAAAGGTTTTGCCCAAGTCTCACTGCACCTCAGCCATTTTCTCTGCTCTTATTTGTTTTAAAGTTGATGCAGCAAAGATCTCTAAATGATGTATAGATGGAGTATCTCTAGGTTTAACTCAAATATAAAACCTCATTAACAATTTCAAATATGAATTATCCTGTCATGTAATAAGTTGGATCCCTAGAAAATCAGGAGGCTGGGCTGAATTATAGTGTGGTGGGAGAGCCACTGCCATGCTTGCTGCCATTTTATCCTTTAGTGATGGAAAGACTTGCTAATATGTATTTTAAATTAGGATATTAGCAAAAGACTCAAGCTCTAGGAACTTAACATGAGAACAAAGTAGAAAAAGCTGTCTGGGTCATTGAATCCAATTTCTTGCAGTTGAAGGCAAGAACATTAGAAGTATTTAATCCAAAATATCCTTCCAGATCAGAACATTTCTTGGCTTTTCTGGCTTTCCAAACCCTTATACTACAAAGCACTGTGTCAGCAAGCACAGAACATGTCATTTTTAAGACAAAAAAAAGCTATGGTATGCCTCAAGAAGAGAGCAACAGAGATGTTGATATCCAGGAGCCTACAAGTATCCCAGATTTCTAGCAAAAGCCAGGATGTGTGTTGGATGAGGCGTCCTGTGACACCAAAGGAATGAGAGCACATGAAGATGATCTCTAGAGAGGACAGCGGAGGCACGGCTGATTGCTTTTCCTCTTCTAGGGCAGGGCTGAGGAAGCAGTGCTGCTTGGTCTGGGCTGAGACATGCCATGGTTACGTCTACTTTTTCAGAACTGACAGGTTCCTCCTGCCTGAAGGAGAAGGTGAAAGCTGGCATTGACTTGCCTGAGACCGCCCTCACTCCGGTACCAGTTCAGACCAAGGTTTGTGTTTCCATTTGCCAGTCATAAAACTCCTTCTCAAGATATGTAGACCCCAGCTCACTAAATGTGTCTGATGGCATATTTGCTCTAAATATTTGCTTTTTGCTTTGTCCATAATTTGAAAATAGTCTTTCACAAGGTAAAAACAGGACGCTTTTCTTTTGGAAACCAGTTCAGGATTGTAGAATAAATTACTTCCACACAATTGAAGATCTGCTGCAGGCTTTTCTTTCTCTTCCAAGTATAAAATTCACTTTTCTAATAAGGGGGGGGAAAAAAGGCATATTTAACAATCAGGCACATGGTGTTTCCACCTGAGTGAGAAAATGGGAGGAGGACTGGAAAAGATCTAGTTTAGATAGTAATGATGGTGCAACAAGAGCAAGTGCACAGCATAGCGCAGTACTCCAGGAGAGGTTTGGCAGCTCTTATTTTAGAGTGGCTGGATTTGTTGTGTGGATAAAAAGCAGAGTTCATTTTCTACTGGGGTAAATTCAACATCTGTTCATCGAGCTCATTTTTTAAAAACAAATTTAAATGGAGTAAAATAACATCTTCTGCCAAAATCTTTGTGATGAAGATATTATATTCCCTATTGTAGCGGGGGAATATAGTGTGAGGTTTAAAACATCCTGCTTTCTCCTTTTCCTGAGCAACTATGGCACTTTGCCAGCTGAAATGGTCTTAAAATCATCTCCTTTCTGGAGAAATTGAAACTTGCTTGGCTTTCCCCCCCCCCCCCCCCCCCCCCTTCTCTGGATCCAAAGTATCAGAAAACAGCAAGTTATAGCATCAGACTGTAGCTGCTAGGAAATGTGTTTCATTTTATCCTGTGCAGCGTTTCTCAGGAAGGTCATTTAGAGAAGAAAGATCCCATGGCACAATTCTCCTCCTGCTTTAACAACTGTCTGCACTTTTTTAGCATATGGTTGTGTGTTTATCTGCTTTTGCTTATGTTACAAAAGAAAAGGGAAGATAAGATGAGGGAAGAATACCTGGTAAGTCACCTGTGTTTTGCAAATGTTCCCTAGAGTAGATATTTTTTTCCACTTTTATGTTCTACGCATTAACAGCTTGGGAAAGAAACATCTGTGTTTGCCATTTGTCTATAAGCTGTTGGAAGAATGGAATGAATATTAGTTTGATTATATAGGGTCCTATTTGTGTTCATCAGTTACCCATTTATTATGAGGACAGGTTCTAGTGTGCACCAAACACATATTTGCATGATTGAATGTGTTATTGTGCTTCCAAATGCCTCTTTGTCTGCGGTTATTCATGAGCACATGATCTAGTGGCTGGAGCAGGAGGCTACGAGTTCACAGACAATAATTCTTGTACCAGCTCCACCACTGCTTCACCATGTGACAGTGGGGAATCACTTGGGGGGACAGAGGTGACAGTAGTTAGGCAGATATCTGACTGATATACAAAACCATGTATGAGCTATTTTTGCTTTACTGTGCAGAAGAAATACTCTGAATACTTGGACATATATGAATATGTACATACATCTATGCTTTTGTGGTCTGGACCACAATGTTTAATAATAAAGCAGAAACTCTGTGCCCGCCTTTCATGTTGTATGGCTTCGAGTGAGTTCTTGAAACAAAGGTGTTCTGTGGCTGACACACATCGACAGTCGCAAGAGCTGCCACTTGTGTCCAACCTGATCAAAAGGGAGGGGCACTTTTTAGCACTTTTAAAAGTCGTACTGGTTGTATCTTGCGACATTTTCCTGGTAGCTGGTGAAAGGAGATTGCAATAATCTACAACATAATACACTGGGGACACTATGTACTGCCCTGATAATTTTCCTTTGAGTAACAGAGGAGGATTAATCTAATATAATCAATTTGGTCTTTCTCCTCCTAAAAGAATGAGATGCACATCTGAGAAATAGTGAAGGTAGTGCAGATATGCTATGAAGATATGCAGGAAGCTATAACTTTATTGCTGCTTTGGTTAAGTCAAGAGACTTGCCTGATGCAATTCTTTCACCATCATTTTAATGGTTGGTTTTGGCCACTACCAGATGAACCAATAGATTAGCTGAATCTGAGCTCTGGAAGTTATTTTCATGGCCTTATTCTCCTCCACTGGAAAGTATTACATACAGTGAAATGAAAAAAGTCTTTTTTTTCTTAACTTTGTAATTTCCTGCTCCTTCTTCAGCCTTTGTAATAACATATCACAGTGTCAAGACTTGATTAATTCAATGAATTATAGCAGAACTGGAGCTGTCAAGAGGTTGCCAGTGTGTTTTGATTGATATTCAATTACTTTTCATGTAAACACCAATGATTTTAATGTCCTTATTTTCTAAAGTTATTTATGAAACAAATTTCCTGGAGCCCATCAGTGAAAGAGCCAGAGTTGCTACTGATGGGCTAGTCACACACATAGCACAGTGGTGATTAGAATGAAACATGGTAAAATACTGCAAACTTTGCTCACAAAAGGACATGGGACCAAAAAATTCCTACTGTAAAGAGTGCCTTGAAATCAGCCACATCTGAGCCCCATGGTAGGTATTACATGGGATGAAAATGCAGACTGATTGTAGTATCTTCATTCTTTCAATCTAGCTGTAAAGTATTTGTACACCTATCTGATCCTACCAGTTGATTTGTACGTGGACTGTGGATTTCTTATGCAAAACAGTAGATATGAACCCTTGGGCTGATGGTGGCCTCCTCATTCACATTATTGAGCACTTCTCTGAATAGTTCCAAAGTCAGCAATGATTCCACAATGACCCTTCAAGCATTGAATGTTTTATGTACCCTCAGTGACCAATATGGTCCAAGTAATTCTTTCTTTTCTTGAAAATACTACCTGAGGGACAACCTTGTCAAATGTCAATTTAGCACTTGAGAATAAAGCTGAATATGGTTAAATCTGGTAACATATTTTCCAGGATGTCATCAAAATGTCAATTATTAATAAAAAAATAAATTACCTGTTTGACCTTACACACATAGTAAGCAAAAGAATCAAAAATGCGCATGCGGTGTACCCTGCAACTTGGAAATGTAACTGCAGTATCTTCTGCACTTGTTGTTTTTTTTCTTAGAGGTCTGTGTAAAGCTTTAATGAGATCGAGTGTTGCCAGCTCTACTATGACTTAGTGGCAGAGGTTGGCTGGTTGTGAAATAACAGATCTGTCTGCAACTAAAAGACTAAGAAACCTCTGGAAGACAGGATCATCACAGGATGATTTTTGAAAGTCTTTGGAAAAGATGAGTCCACTATCTTCCCAGGCAATTCTTGATGTTTCACTGGAATCTACTGTTTATTTCCTAAGTTATCAGCCACATTCCTGTTTCTTGCACAAAAGATTGTTGAATACTTTCCTCTATAAATAGATTATTTAGCCATTTTAAAATACTTTATCTTCTCTTTACAGCTTTGGGATTAACCCACCCGTGCATATCTATATTTGTTGAATATCCCGGAATTCATCACCATAAACCTTGGAGGATAGATCTTGGACTTGATTGGGGAAAAAAACAGTTGAACAGTTTCATTTTTGAGTCGTGTATAACTTCTTTGTTTAAGCTTGTTTTCACAAAACAAAGGGTATGTGGCGCTGAATAGATACAGGGTACACTCTGAGGAAGGCAGATATCCAGAAATATCGGCTTTCTTCAGAAGGTATCGTCTGCCCAATCATATTGTTTCATTCTATTACCATATTTTATGAATTAAAAATCTGTATATAAATGTAGAGTTTAATGGAAATTTAACAGCATATGCAATGAAATGCAAATGCTTTCTTAAGTGCAGCGTTGCATTCTTAATTTTTCACTCAAGTAATTTAGAAGCCATTAGTTTAAGTGAAAATCTAAGATAAAGCACATCCATGTGGTTACAATGGCTCCTCTGAAGACTGCACTTGTAATTGTCTGAGAAAGATAAATTCCTAATTGCATTTCATTACATTTTGCTACAGCTGGTGTAAGCGTATTTTGTAGATACCTGCCTGCCACATGGGTTTAGGTTGTACAAAGGCTGTATTTTCACACAGGAGCTGTCTCCTCTGTGACTTGGTTTCCTAATAATCTATTACAAATGCTCAAAGTGCAGGTGACAATTTCAGGCAGATTCTGATTTGCAATGAAGCAGTATAGTTTTAAAGCTAAAAGAAAGTGAAAACGTTCAGATTGTTTTGAAAACATATGCAAATATTTGAGAAGGGCAGGCTCTGGCCGTTGGATAGAGATGCAGAGCTAAAGATATACACGGTAGGAGCTGCCACATGCTAATAAATTACCACGACTCTAGATAGGCTTGTAGAGAATTCCATAGCATTGGAAGAGTAGCTTGATATTGTGAATGTGAGACAAGATCTGCTTGTAAAAAAAGCAATGGCCTGAAGGAGCTCACTCACAGTAGGGTAACCTCTCCATCTGCAGCTGTACTCAAGGCAATAGGGATATTAGGAAGACAGTGGCAATACATTAGGTCCCACTGCCAAATGTCACCAGTTCCTTAAGTTTGTGCTTGTCTAAATGGTTAGACATTTAAAACAGAAATTAGGCTCTTGCCGTCTGGGATTTTATGAGAAGGTTCGTAGACCGTAGACTTGCCTAAGAGACTTCATGACCACAGCAAAGGTTGTGAAGCTGTGTACTTGCTGAAGCCAAACAGCTCTATCTGAGGGGACTGCAGAGGTAGGTAAATGAGAAGATATTTCTGAAACTCTAATGACCTCCTCTCTAGTATGCCATAGCTCTAGGGCCGCTATTACCTAGAATAGTTTCAATAAGAAATCTGCTCAAAAAGGTTATAAAAGGGCTTACTTAACTCAAAATGTCTGTTTGCTTCTAGTTATCAATGTCTAATATGCAAGAGAAAGGAAACAAATGGAAATAACTAAAAACCCCTCTTGACAACTCAACTTAATTTGGAAGATTGATCGCACCCTGATCTCGTGCAAATGCAGATGTGTCAGCAGCCCTGTGCTAAAGGCATATCTTTCTTTTCCACACTTTTTACAAATAGAATTTCTGAAAGCAGAAGCATTGAGGAAAATCACTGAGAGCATAAGGAGGGTAGTCTTGAAATTCAGTTTCTTTTTCAATGGTACCACAGCTTAACTTCTAGGTGATGGTTTTAAACTAAAACAGGGTAGGCTTAGACTGGATATAAGGAAGAAATTCTTTACAATGAGGGTGGTGAAACGCTGGCATGGGTTGCCCAGAGAGAGAGTGGAGGCCCCATCCCTGGAAACATTCAAGACCAGGTTGGATGGGGCTCTGAGCCACCGGATCTAGTTAGCGGTGTCCCTGCTCCCTGCAGGGGGTTTGGACTAGATGACCTCTAAAGGTCCCTTCCAACCCAAAACATTCTATGATTGTCACAAAATATTGGAACTAAAATTCTAGTCCCTAATGATTCTTGGCATTCTCGTATGTTCCTATGCTTTCCTGTTACAACACAGAATATGCATGCTTTCTGCAGATTTTTTTAGAGCAGTCCATAGTTATTATTGCATTGAGTAGCTCATTACGAGATGCCGTATAGTCTTAAAATATGAAAGAACACAATAGTAAAATGTCGATCTGTCAGAAAACTGTACCATCTGGAATTGCCAAACTCCTGCTGCCTCCCTGGAAAGTCATTGCTACGACACTGCAACGTGGACAGGATTTCCTGGCCTGGGAGGAGACTCCTTTGACAAGGCAGAGATTCAGAGTTAGAACGTAGAAATGTTTTGGCAGGATACCCAAATACTTGAATCTTAGCTGTTAGGAACTGTGTGTTTCTTAAAGCAGCAATGTAAATAACTAGGCTGATATAAGCAGGATGGGAAGACCACTTCTGTGCAGTTTTATCTGTGTATACCTTTAGGGGATGCACAGGAAAATCCTGTTGGTTTTTTTTTTTCCTGATAAGCAACCTCCAAAAAAACTGTTACAGGATTTTTTACAACTTGATGATTCAGAAACCAAGCAGTCACCATTTATTTTGCTCCATCTGCTACATTAATTCTCATCAGATTCTCACTGTCTGAAGAGACAGCAGGTGTCAGATCTGAAAGAATAATTTCTGTTTGTTTATGTAGTTTTGTTGCCATCTCCCTCGACATACTTTGCTGGATTATACATCTGAAGATGCTTCACAATCAAATTAAGGAGAGACATTTACTCTAGACACATTTTAAAATGTGAGCTTTAGAAAGTAGATTTCAGTTATTTTCAGACTTTTAAAAAAGTCTTTTTTTGACAGTCCAGGTTATCAGCTCAATTAAATGTCACACCAGTTTTCACAAAAAAGTTATTTGCTCTAAACAAAAGATTTTTGGGCTAACATTAAGAGAAGAATGAGCTTTGGCTCATTTTTTTTTTTTAAAGCCACAGCTGCAAAAATGGTATGAAAACTTGAATTTTATTTTTTTCCAAAATTTCACCTCTATCCAAATGAAGCTGGGTGCAACAGAAAGATCTCTTGATTTCAGTGATTTCAATAAGAGGCTGGTTTTTTTGAAAGGACTAAATCTGTCTAAATATGAAGCAGAGCAGCATTATAACATGGAGCATAAGGAAGTTCACTAATGTATATTGTGAGCCTGTTACCTTAAATATTCCTGGGAAGTAGCAACACCTTTTCACTAGAGAAGGTTACAGTGCGTGGTGCTTTGTTAGTTTGAAACAATTATTAGGAACCAAGTAGACACACTGATTGTACAGAGTTACTTGCTGCTGGATATGGCTATTTACGGGGTTTTGGATTTCCAAAGCATTTTTCTTTGCTAAGCCTGGGACAGAGAGCAGACATGAGATCTATAGGAATAACTTTACTGAAGTCTTGTACCTCGGGATGTAAGCTGTGTCTCCAGGACATGCTGCCAATACGGTCATGTCTATTATGCTGCAGCCATAACTGTCTTGTCGGTAAAGCAAGTGTACTTCTAAGACACCAGGAAAATATGAACTGGAAAAGATAGAGGCCTGGGAAATAAGATACAAGCAGAAACCTAGCAGTCATTCAGAAGTTGAGAAGTTTCTTCATTCTCTGTATTTTCAAGAGTACAGAATTCAAATAAATCACATTTAATTAGGCTTTGCACTAGAATAGTTAATAGGGCTGATTCTTTTTATTTTTAGTTTGTTACTTCTTCCTAAGGAAAGAGATTTCAAGCACTCATGTTTGTTTTGCTTTCTCCCATAAGTCAGCTGTTTAATATCAACTAAACTTGGTGGAAGATAGAAGGTCTCAAAATTTCTGCAAATTTTGTGAAAATGCTCAGGTGAAAACCAGCTTGTTAATGCCATTACTGGACAAAAGAAGGAGCCTAATCATCATCATCATCAGCCTAATTAGAGAATCTAAGTTGAATGTTCCTATTGCAAGTATCCTGACTACGGGAAAATCTTCACGCAAGTTCGGTTGTTGCTAGATGGCAGGCAGATACACAGGTAAAGATCTCATTTACGGAAGTTCATTCTTTGTTGCCTAAGAAAGCATGAAAGCTAGATAAAGTCTCCTGTGTTTAGGGAATTAGTCATGTCCTTTTCTTGCAGGGATTATGTGACTACTTTAACAGGAGTGGGTTTATAATTAACTTGTTAGAAAGTCAATTAACCATGAATGAAAACTTACTAGAAACCAGGTTAAGTGGTTATTCCTCTGGCTGAACACAAGTTGATGGCTTAAGAGTTGTATTTTGTGCTTAAAACTGCAAAGGTAGATTTGATATTTTCCAGTCTGGAAACAGCCAAATTTAAGGGCTTGATCCGAGGCTGACCTGTACAACACTGCTTTTACCAGAGAATAACCTAATTGTGTGAGAGGAACTGCTGAGCCATTCTGAGCGACTAGGTTGCTAATACACGATTTAACATTGGTTGCCTTTATTTTCATCTGCTTGTCATTTGGATGCAATTCTCTTCTTCTGTCCTCCTCAGTAGGGTGCACAAATTAGCTGAAGGATCTGATTCTAGGAATTCTAACTTGAAGAGAACTATGTGCCCCAAAATTACACTTTTTAACTCCCTTTCATTATAGCTGCAGATGAAGGTCTGATCTAAACTCATGAATTAAATGGGAAAGCTCCTACTGACTTCAATAAGCATTGAATCAGACCCTAAAGGCTGTGAATTAAAATGAGTTAAATAATAGTTTTCCTGTGGCTTTCATTATGCAAATATCCGAACACCTCAAATACCTTCAAGGACTTCGGGGGGGGGGGGGGTGAGAAACCCCACCAAACCCCAAACCCAGCCATGTTTTATACGTCTAAACACTTTCTTTTTGATATGTAGCTCTGCTCATTGACTGAACTGGTGTTATCTGAATTGACTTGCTGCAGTGTCTGCAAGCTATCCGGGGTTCAAGGTTCTTCAGCCTTTGTTTTCAAGTAATGTTAATTCTCATCCCTTCTGTTTGATTTCCTATTATTCTTCTGTATAAAAAGCTTATCAAAAATAATGGTAATGTAACTCAAGTTCTCTGATCAGACTATTTGCAGGTAATTATTTGATTTTTGTCTGCAGCACTTCAAACATTTTCCCTTGGTGAACTGCCCTTCCATGTTGTGCAGTGGTTGCATTTAACATCAACTATATATGGAAAACTTAATACATTGTACTCTCCTCCATCTGCTGTTTCCATGTCAGTTCATTGGTGATTTATTATTATTAAAGACAAAAAAGTAACATATGCTCTGATCACTTAATAAAAACATGTTGAAATAGTGATTTAAATGCAGTCTTGACAGGTCATATGCTCATCTGATAGAAATTGATGGAGTCATAGCAAACTGTATAGCTTTCCTGATTTATACCTGTCTTAACCTTGAGTTCTAAAACTGAGTTTAATTTTGTCTGAAGTGAAATTCTTATGAAATGCCTATCACTGAGGAAAACTATATTGAATCACAATCTTCACAGTTTACATCTGCTACTTTATGCAGCCTTGTACGCAGGATTTCTGTTTCTAGAGGAATCCTAAATCCACAAGTCAGTTGGACTCCTTCTGTTGATAACTGGGCTAGGCCATGTGGCAATCAGGGATAGAGCAGCACACCCTGGAGATGAGGGAATACATTTGCATTAGTTCATTAAGGACTGGTGTTAGCTTTTCTTGCCTTGCTTGACTCTGGAGATAACGGCCCGAATCTACCTATTGTCATCAGCGGGAATTACACCAGTAATAACTGTGCCCAGTAGAGTCTTGGCTACCTAGGCTGTGGTGAAGTTGCTCTGACTCATCAGGTGGGTCAACACCAGCACCTTATGCATGATGGTGAAGATATTTCTCCTTCAAGTGTCCAGAGCAGACTTTTCAAGGAGAAGGTGATAGGGTTCAGCTACATGCAGGTTCTAATGAAACTGAGATGATATTCAAACTTAAACATGTAACTTTTCATTGACTTCAGTTGGCTTCAAGAAGTCATTACAGACTTGGACAGAAATTATTCATAGCAAATTACCAATAAGGGTCTGCAGAGTATATAGACCTCATGTCGTACAAAAGCAAGACTGTCTCAATGCATATTCTTCCCCTTAGAAGAGTGGAAGAATTTTTTTGTCTGTGATTGAAGACAGACACTAACAAAGAATATCTTCTAATGTCAGCTAATAAGTATTCTGTAAACATCCAGATCTCTCACTCATCCTTTAAATATTTTATAGTCGCTACTGTCTATAAAAATAATTTTGAGGGCAGTAAAATTAAGCAAATGGAAAAAAAACTTGAGATGGATTATCAACAAGATGAATTTCATATTAGAAAAAGTCATCAGTTTATTTTAACAAAAACAGGCAGTTGCAATTAAATCCAGCCATTTGAACTGACAGAGCAATGATTCTTCTAACATTAAAGGTCTGTTACATGCCTACTATTCCCACTTTTCATGCATAACTGCTTCTCTAAATTGGAGGATCCATGAGGGGTGGGACTACATGCACTGACATTTTTTGTTGAATTTTTCTAGCAGAAATAAGACTTTCAATTTAAATAGAATTTAAGAAAATATGAAATTGAGCAACAGTAATTGACACTTCTAGTTACGTATTTTATGGGAGCAATACAATATCTAAAATTATATCAGATTTCAAGGAAACTAACTCATCCTGATCCAATTCTGCTGTTTAAAACTGGTACAGTGTGATCTGCCATTGTCCAGCAGGTCATATAAATCACCAAAATAACTTGCATAAGACTAACAATGGTCATTTCCCCCATAATTTATGGGTTTTAACAGGCAAAATATAGAGAGAGCAGGAACTTTAAAAAGATTATTTTAATCTCCAACATCTCACTTTTTGTTTGGGGTTGTTTTTTTTCCAACTTAACAGTATGTTTCCAGTAACCCTATTTCCTTTCAGACTCTCTTTCATCAAGGCTACAATTTTGGTAGGGCTCAGGAGGGCTGGGCCACAGAGTCTGGCTCTATGCTAAACCTTGCCAGAGCAACAGAGGGTCAACATGAAGGGATCTGAAAATCTTATTCTTGATTTTGGGGCAGCAGGTCATTCTTGTTATTATAGCAGTGCTACAGGTAGGAGGCAATTTGCAGACAGGACTTGGAATAATGAAGGCTTCACAGCCGGTATCACCACTGTCAAATGCAAAGTGTGGAAAGGTAATTTGAGGGCTGGTAGGGGTCAGCCTAAATGCCTTATTGCGACTGTCTTGGCAGCAATAGCTTCATTATTTTTGCTCACTGTTTCTGTTAGGATTCAAGAAGTTAGGTTACGCCCTCTGCAGAATCTTTCCAGTACTTTAGTCATAAAGTGAAGATTTCTCTTGAGAGATTTGAAGGACCTGGCCTTACTTTTTGAATAATAGTAGTACCAATAATATGTTTAGCTTGTATTGAAGCCAAAGATTAAAGTTCCCATTCAGGATGGCTGGAACTGCAGAGCCCAAACTGCAGCTCAATCCTGCCAGGCCCACAGGTGTACGTCGATGCCCCCCGCTTTGCTTTCAGGCAGCCTGTAAGGGTGGTGAGCAGGCTGGCTTCAGATCCTGAACTCATGCTGCATTCACACAGGAGCTATCTTAGCAGTTATTTCAAACATTTAAAGAACTGTGTAGGGATTTTTTATTTATTTATATATTTTTCTGGGTTGTTTACCCTTTGAGTTTGTGGCGCTGCTCCAAACCAATTTGTCCTTTTGCTTTACAGATAAGACTGGTTTTTTACTTCCTTAGAGAGAAACCTAAGCCCACATTTCCATGCTGTTTTAAAGACTATTTGTTTCCAGATTAAGTTAATTTTCACATAAATAGGTCCCATTCACAAAATCAAGACGATCCATGAGCTTTAAAATCATTGACTTTGGTGATAGTGAGAGCTCTCTGAAAGTAAGCAGAGACTGCAGTTTTATGGCCAGTCACCATAAATGTGTCCCTCTGGAACAGCATTATAGCATACATCCATAAGTTTAAGCATCTGAAAGGAAGGACGCATTTCCAGGGCATCAAACGAGCAGCGAAGTTGAAAACAATGTTCTTTAATCTGTAGGACTTTGCCCTCAAGTCTTGAAAAGAAAAAGAGAAAAAGCACTTCAGACCAATACATAAAAGCAAGATGCAATAGAAGGAGGTTTAAAAAACCAGCATTCTGGAATTTCTGCTGCCCACATGCTCAAGTCGTTTGCCACCCAACAGGCAGTCCTACTCTGCTCAACCCAACTGACGTTGCCCCAACAAATATGAAACTATTTCTTCACCTTTATTTACCCAGGAACACATCATCCCAGAAGGCACACACTAGATCTCCCTTTCAGTCATCACAGATTATATTATTAACACCTCACATTTTCTCTGTGAAGAAATCCCTACCTACACACACCAGGTTTGTGCAATAATTAGCCTTTTTTGGTGGTGTTTTGTTTTGTTTTGGGATGGATGGTTGGTTGGTTTTTGGTTTGGTTTTTTTTTTTAAGTTTAGCAGGGAAGACAGACATATCTGGCATAGCCAGTTCTCAACCACTTGCTATCTCACTTTGGTCCTCTCCAAAAAGTCATTTGGCCAAAGGCAAAAGGACCATGGCCAGAGCCAGTTTGTAAAACCTGCTCTAGCCAAGAACCCAAAAGGACAAGACATGAAAGTCGCACACCAGGAGCAGCTCACACTTCATGGCCTCAGGGTCTTGCTGCATTTTGTCCTCCCATCTGTAACAACCTATTAAAACCTAAATTTCAGGGGCAAGGGGGAAGAAAAAAATTCACAGGTGCCATACATGTGCAGAGAGGCAAAAAGATACAGCACCAGTACGTGGGAATCGGGAGCAAGCAGTAGAGATTTGACTTCAGAAAGCTTTAGAGCAGCTTTTTCCTGTGCAATGCAGATGGCTACACCATGCCCTTGCCAGAACCTCTTCATGTTGAGCATCCTTTCTAGACTGCAGGGTGATTCAGTCTCTAAGGAAATCTTTATTTTGCATAAGAAGTATACACTGCCCTGCGAAAACCAAGAGTTCTGAGATTAAAAATGCAGTTAGTACAGAAAATAAATTATTTCAATCACTATTCTCCCTCTCCCTTGTTTTTTTTTCATGACAGGTCATCTCCGTTTTTATTTCATTTCTACTGAACACAGGAAAAGAAAGAAGAATTTCTGTAAGACCTGACTATGCCACTGAAGAGCGTCAATACCTTTCAACATCCAGTTAAGTGCAGTGATTTTTACCCTTGTCATGGTCTGTCTTTAACACTATTACAGAGAGATTGGCTAAGATTCTTCTAGGCAATGGCAGCGCTTCCCTTCTGAGCGACTTTGTCTCTCTGGAGTTGTTTGTTCTTTCAGCCACGCAGAAAACCCTCTGCAAGTACCCTTTGATTTCCAATATCTGAAATTGATGTGTCAGGATAACAAGCAGTGATTTAATATGCAAATAATAGACCAACTGAACAGAAAGATACTCCCACACCACAATCTACGCATCTGGAAGCTGGAAGCATTCAGATCAGCACAAATATTGCTATAGGGGAGGAGATTTTCCTTCGAGCAGTTCTGAAGGGGATGATGGAATAAAATAAGAGTTGCATCACTAGCAAACACTTAAATAATCCAAAGGTTAAGATTTTGCCTGGCATGAAGAAAAACATTGAGAAGCAAGCATTATTTTAAAGTGTTTACTTCTGCTTCTAAGGATATTGATACAGTATTAGGGTTACACAGGTTAGCAAGACTTTGAAGAATAATCAGCTTTATTGATTATTCAATATCATTTATTTTTCCCAGGAATTGTGACTACAGTTAGTTTAGCAGTGTCCTCAGTGTGTTTCCAAAAGTTGTAGGCAAGAGGCAGCCACGAAGTTCAAAGGGAACCTTTGTGCCTCTGTCCATAAAAGAGGAATTTCCCACACATCACCTGCTGTGCGGAGCAGAGCCATCCCAGAGCTGCCGGAGCCGGGCAGTGGCTCAGCTCTCGGCTCTGTGTGCAAGCACTGGTTCAAATCATTAAAAGAAATACCCAAGTGTCTGGGCTATCAAGTTCAGCAAATGTTTCACGCTGAATTAGGTCCAAACATCTTGGATGCAGTTGTTTTGTCAAGGTAATATATTTGGACAATTCTCAGTGTTTAGTAGCCCATAAAATCACACCTATTTGAGCAAGTGGCAGTTTTGGAAGACTTATATAAAACAGGTTAACTCAAAGACTTTTTAGGCCAGTGCTTTTTAAATTTGATGCCATTTAACCATGGAGCACTAAGTATACACATTTTAGAAAAGATATCTCAATAGGTTGTACAAGATTAGCTTTATACATTCACACTGAATTTCTTGACTTCTTTTGATAGTTTATTTTAAGCCCTTAATGTCACTCAAATATAGCATTTTTTTCCTCTAGTAGTTAATAAGTTATTGTAAAAAGCCCTGGGAAAACTGTTTAAAGTGCAAGAACATACAAGAAGTTATTTTTACATTGTTTGATTTTTCCCTCAATTAATTCATTGTACTACTGTAAAAGCTATCAAGTCTCCAAGTCAGTTCTGTTTCTCCTCTGTTATTTTATAGTGGCATAGCAATACACCAAGCTTTGCAGACAAGGAGAGGAAACAGGTCCTCGTTCCCAGTAGCTTTGTAGCCTAAAGATGGTACGACCTACTAAGGTATGACAGCAAATACATGCAGGTGGGGGGGAATAGAAATAAAAAGGTTACTTAAAATAAACAGACATGCTTATTATCTCTGCAGTACAAGAGCTTTCTGTAAAAGCAAGCACTTACATAAGGGTTGCAGGAAAAAAATAGTTTATTTCAATTATTTTTGCTACTTAATACACTGAAGTGCAGGTCACTCTGTAGATTACTTGTACACTGTGTAGCAGAAATGCATCCATAGTGCAACAGAATGCTGCCCGTCTGCCACTGCATTTAAAGTTCAAGCCAGGAGTTGCAGGGCCAGCGGATACTAAAGAAAGAGTGGTTCAAAAGCAGGGGGAGTCTAGGACATTTTTTGTTTTCTTTTTAATTTTGGTTTTTTTTTTTTTCCCCCGACAGGTGAAAACCAGAAAAAAGTTCAAAACAAAAACCCCAGACCAGTTTCCCTAATTCATAGACAAGGCTGCCTTGCAGCCATTATCAAATTGTGGTGTGGGGAACCTACAGGTGCATCCCAATAGCATTTTAATTTAGATCAGAAGTGCAGTTTTGAGGTAAATCTCCTGATCAACTACACTCATTTCACTTCAACTTACACTGTAGGGAGGTCTTTGAGTGTGACAGTACATTTCTTCCAGATGAAAATAAACCAGAAGACATACACCAGATGTCAGGCTCACACACTGTCTACGGGCCAGCATTCACATCTCACGGAAAAACTCCAGTCCAGAGTGAAAACTCAGTGTGTCTAGTACGGACGTCACATCCTCAGCAGCAGGTGCCTGGCCACATAGACCCATTCCTCTCGCATCAAATTGTTAGCTAACATAGACATAGCCTAAGGCTGTCTTTGTTCCTGCCTTGTCCTAATATTGAGCACATATGGGCCAGTGTGCTGCTTTTGCCTGGGGTAGAGTTAATTTTCTTCATAGTAGCTGGTGTAGGGCTGTGTTTCGGATCTGTGCTGGAAGCAGCGTTGATAACCCAGGGATGGGTTGGGTCCTGCTCAGCAGGGCTTACACAGAGCCAAGGCCTTTGCTGCTCCTCACCCAACCCCACCAGCGAGCGGCTGGAGGGGCACAAGGAGCTGGGAGGGGACACGGCTGGGACAGCTGACCCCAGCTGACCCCAGGGGTATCCCACACCGTATGACATCATGCTCAGCCCATAAAGCTGGGGGAGGAAGGGGGGGCGGACATTGGGAGTGATGGCGTTTGTCTTCCCAAGTCACTGTTAGGTGAGATGGAGCCCTGGTGTCCTGGGGATGGCTGAGCACCCACATGGCCATGGGAAGCCGGGAATGAATTCCTTGGTTTGCTTTGCTTGTGTGTGCAGCTTTTGCTTTACCTATTGACCTGTCTTTATGTCAACTCATGAGTTTTCTCACTTTTACCCTTACAATTCTCTCCCTTACCCCACCAGGGGGGTGTAAGCGAGCAGCTGGGTGGGCTTGGTTTCTGCCTGTGGTTAAACCACAACAGCCAGAAAATCTAACTCTCAGACAGGAGTAAATTGCTATTTCGGTTAAAAGAAAAAATTGCTGTTAGAGTTAGAACTATTTGGACACCAGAATGACTCTGGCATCCACACAACATTGCAAGCAGGTTTTAATGCATTACGCTTCCAAAAGACAAAATATTTTTTCTTACCACTATGCTCCTGATCAGGTTAGCGCTATCAGCAATGATTCATAAGAAACCGCAGTACACCTTCTTGTATCTCCATGGGCAACATACAGTCCAGACAGTATTCTTCCTATTCTTTTAGCTAATTAAAATCAGGCAGCATTAAATTCAAGATCCCAAAGAACCTAGGAAATCTGTGATTTTTGATTCTAACAGAATAACAAACAAAGCTGAAGCCATAACTGCAGGCACTGACCGTTACATGATGGATTGCTATTCTTACTGTGTTAGATACCTATACAATATTAATAATCTTTCTTCACCATATCAGTGAATTTACCATAACTCTGATCAAAGACCAAGACAAATAGAATTTTTTCCTATAACAGCTATTACTAATTACGCACCCTCTTCCACGAAGTTGGAAAGTTCTTTAGCAAAGATGGATATTGCAGAAAAAGCATGATTTAAAATATGAGCATGAATCCCTTTTCCATTTAAACAAATTTTTGCTGTTAGAAAATGTCAGTATTCTTGAAGTTCCTGCTAGTGGCCTTCTTGACAAGAATCAGCATAAAAGACAATAGAGCCAGCTGACAGATACATACCTTACTGATAAAAATGTATTTTTCTAACAACATGAGTAAGATTGCTTCTCACAGATTTTTCAAATAAACCATTAATTTGGGATCACTTTTCCATTGGGCTGTGCTCGATAGATATTGAGTGCTGATTTAGCCAGCAACAGAATACTTTTCTTGAAGTACACCATGTCTTTCAGATCAATCATTTTTTAAACTATGACAATAGTGAAATGTCATGCCAAGAAATAGGATTATGCATAATCTTGCTATAAAATGTTTTAATCCTGAGAAGTGGTCTGAAAGTACTGAATCCCAACTGTGAATGCAGTGTTTGTATGTAGATATTTAAGCTGCAAGGAATGTTTCACTTTCTTAAGAGCATTTTGTTGGAGATAATTCCCAGGTGTGATATAGCAGGACAGTTCACTACAGAAATGAAAGAAAACACCAAAGAACCAGAAGCTCGTTTGTGAATTATGCAGTGATTGCGCAGTTGGACCAGATGATCGTTGTAGGTCCCTTCCAGTAAAACTATTCTATTCTATTGCTAATGCAACTTTATAATTTCAGATTTAACAACTCCTGTTCCCTGTTTTTAATCTTTAATTTTGTGTACCAGTGTGGGATAGAAAAAGCAGTTTCTTTTGCAATGACTGAAAATGTTCTAAAGCCTCCTTTTCACCTCTCCTTCCCCAATGTTTTGGTTGCATTTTAGAAAAGAGATTTGAAAAAGAGAAAGAGCAGGCTTCTGATCTGAATAATTTGTAAAGTTAGGTCATGAATCCTTAATTTCCTGAACACTGTAATTACTTTATTGGCTTAAAGCTAAAGGAAGGAAGGAACCTTATCTGCAGCTTAGTCTTGGGAACAATTGTGGTCCTGTTAAATGTAATATTAGGAAGAGAGATGAGTGTGAGGAGCACAGCTACTAGGGGTGCACTTTTATATAGCTTTTGAAATTGTTTACGCCAATCCAAATGTTAGGTAAAGTGAAAGACCAGACTAAGGACTGATTTGAGCACAGGGTAACTTACAGTAAAATGCATAATTTCATAAAGGATGCTAGGAGCCTGTGCCTTTGTGATAACAGGGCAATGTCAGCTATCAGAATTATCCTTGGGTATCATAGAAATGGCTAAAAAAATACAAAACTTTTTTATTCTTATTTGTATTTGTTTTTAAGAACCAAGACTCCACAGATACTATTGAATTTTGTTGTAACAACTGGCATCTAGTATTATATTTGCATTTAAAAAAAAGGGATGTTGGAAAACAGTAATAATTGGCTATTGTAAACCACCCTATTGCCACTGGGCGGACTAGATAACAGAGGTTATCTTTTGCTGTGGCTTTTTGGATGGGAGTTACTTTCTCAGCAAATTAATCCGGTATGTCAAATACTCAGCATTTTATCTGTCACATTTCATTGCTTGCCACAGCCGTGCTATTGCACTGGGTGTGTGCGCTCATAGCATCGAGCTTCTGTATCCTAAGCTGTTGAGCTATGCCAGGATGATGAACTTAGACATGCCTAGTGGCAATGGAGAGAACGGAAGGCTGTATGGGTGGTTAAAAAAAAATAAATCATTGTTGGTCCTGGAGCATTTGCAGCTGTTATTCTGTGTCCTGAATTTTTCTTCATTTAAAGGGCAGAAAGAGCAGAATTGGCATTTTTGGCTGGGTTGCCATCACATTTTTTTTCCAATGTTATTTAACAGCTGTTTTACCAGTGCAGGGAAAAAGTCTATATGCATTGCTGCTAGTCTTGTCCTCTCTTCAGATTATCTGTGTCCTGTGATTGTTTGAGCTTTGCCATCAGTTGGCTAGCTTCTAATGCTCTCCATGCCAAAGCTGTTCTGAAAGCTTTTTCTTAAAGATTACCAGAATTGGCATGGAACATATAAAACAGTTTAAGGGAGAGATTCTGGTACAAAGAAAACATTCTTTGGCGTGTATATTTTTTAAATTACAGACTTTTAAAGGTAATTTTTAAACTTCAGTCTTAAAGAGCATATACTATGCTTTATGTTTCCACTCCAACTTACCGGAGCAATGTTTTGAATTATGGCACTATGTTATAAAGTTAGTGTCTCATTTTCAACCATTGTTCCAGATTATTCTAGCTTTTTCTTTTGCAAAATTTGTCTCCTCTGGTATTACATATAGTATTTCTCTAAGATTTGATTTCGCGTGGATGCATGATGTATCTTTTTTAAATTCGGTAAGGAGAGACAAGTTTGCTCAGCTGGGGGAGAGCAGCAAGCTGTGGAACAAGTGATTGACACAAGTCCCACCAGACTTTTAGGGATGGTTTCAGGACAGTGTGTGTGGGGGTGTAACAAAGGACGCCTTGTCACCCTGCAGCAAAGAATGTCTTCAGGGTGGCTCATCATGGGACGTGCTGGTGCCAAGAAAAAGAAAGGCAACTTGCGATACCCATACAGGGCTGTCATTAAATCAAGACATATTAAAGCAGTATTGGTGGCAAAGAGAAATATCCAAGCAGTGTCAGTTCTCCCAAGCATTCAGCACCAGTTTATAGCAGTAGTGGGGATAGTTTATGCACTGATCCTAAAAAAGCTGCCAAGTTGTCTTTGATACGCGACAGCTGGAGGAAATTTCTAAAATAAACACCCACTTAAGTAGTTAAAAAATAGTAAGGAAAAGTACAAAGGAGATAGGAATAGTTAGCCAGAGGGCTGGGTGTGTGGCAGGGAAAAGAACTGCTGCAGAAAATTAAATGAACTTTGAGTGACTCTAAATGACAACTGTGTGGGTTTCAGATATGTTGGCTGTCATAATCCATTTTCCTACAAGACACATTTTGCTCTGTGTTGGCTATGATGACTTCATCCCATTCATAGTGAAGACTAGTTCTCAAGCTAAACTTTTCTATCCTTGCCATAATATACCTCATAACTAAAAAATTCAGCATTTTCTAGGAAGGTTTACTTAAATAGTAATTCTTGGTAGGTTTTTTTTCTGTAATGAGTCTCCTGTGACTGCAAGAAGCTTACATGGATTTATTAGCTAGTGCTAGATAAATCAGACAGTTTGGCCTTATCACATGAATTTTATTTTGAGATTCTCTCCTTATGTGACTTTTTGTTTACCAGCATCTAAGATTTAATCTTAATTTGTAAGTGGACTGCTGTTAATCTTTGAGTATTTCCTCATCATTCTCATTTAGAATACTGAAAAATTTTACCCAGCAGCAAGCAAAGGTGAAAATTCCAACCTTCCATCTTAAAAGTGAAGGAAATGAGGTTTTACAGAAGGAAAATCTTTTCACCTGGTGAGAAACTGATAGATTCATCTCCAGCTCAGATGTTCAAATCTGGTCTGTGCCACTAAAGCACATGTAGCCAATTTGGCAGGCATCAAAGACTGTATTATAGAAGCATCTTCAGAAATACAAGTCACTTACAGTCTCAGTAGGACTAAAAAGTACATTAATTTCAATTATATCCTTGTTCCTATTGCCAATATTCAGAATGAGATTAAAATACACTGATGTGATTTCGTGGGGAAGCATTTACTTATTTGTAGATTTTTTTTTAAATGGGCGAACAAGAATTTATAGTGCTGACAATCTGTCACTTTTAATAGCATGTTATTCATTTATGAATGTAAAATAAAACCTGAAACAATAAAGCTAAAATGGAATATGGATACTGTGATTAAGGTGTTTATTATTCAACAAAATAAAAGGCATAGGAGGGAAATAAAGAAATTAAATTAGGTAGTACATATAAACTTTTTAAAAAATTCTTAGTTAAACCGTGGTATTAGTTTAGTAACCTTTGTATTGTCAATCAGAAGAAATTAATTTTTCAAAAACCAGGCTGAGGAAATTCTTCCAATTTATACATTTCAGGATACTTTGTTTAACAGGAAGGAAGAGGTTTAGGTAATTTTTAATTTGAGTGTCTTGCACAAAGCCTGGCATATATTTTTATTACTCAGCAAAACTGGCATAAAGGAGTTAAAACCAGAAAAGCAAGGTGTGTGACACAAGAAATATCCAAGCTGTAGTTTAATCTTGCTCATGCCAGAAAAAAAGCATTGCTTATATATTATGTAGCAAGCTTGTTCTGTTTCAGTTTAGTTTACAGGTTTATGTCCCATTTAGGGGACTAACTGGAAAGCTGGTCAGAGCAGATGCAGTGTTAAATGACTGTTTATATGGTAGGTTTTATGGAAGATGTTTAGCACATTTGTCATGTTGCGGCTTACCTGTGCAAATTATTTATTGCAGTTAATATCCTCTGCACATTTTAGGGATGTTTTGTTAATGATCTAAGGTCCTCATCCCTGATAATTGTAGAATAATCTGGCAAATGGTGTAGCCCGTGGGGTATTAATGACTTCTGGTGTCCTTACGTGCAGCTGACACACAAGCTGTGTTTCCGTTCACTGGCTATGAGCTGAACATTGAGCACAGATACGTGGAAACAAATGCTGTCAGGAAAGATCATCTATGTATGTCCTTGATGATAAAATGGTTATGTCACTTCTCCATTGGAAGAAGCTGGTCTCCATCCGCATTTCCTAGGGATTCCTGTTGATTTGTATCAACAGTTCTCAAGTCCTGTTATAAAAACCATGTTCTTGTGTTTCTCACTTTCCCAGTGGTGGCAGGTTTGACTGTGTACAAAACTACCGCAGCAGTTAATGAATTACCACTCTTGCATTTGAAAGCTTTTTTCTGTCTCAAGTGGTAGGAATCATTTGGAGAGCGATATGAATCATAAGCCTCTAGAGACCTGAAAATGTTCTGTGGGTTTGGATTGAAGCGATATAATCTGTAAAAAAATCTCGCTTTCACAAAGCCTGTGGGTTCCCTGTAAGACTGTTTCAATAGTTGTGTTTGCAAATTGTCAATAGTTACATGATTTTGAAAATTCAACCCTGCAAGATCTTGCCAAGTGTTGAGGTTAGGAAAAGAGAAACTCTTTTCACTGGTAGTAGTAGTAAATGCAACAGTGGTTTAATAAGATTTGATGGCAAGGTACACTTGGTTATTTACTGCATAGAGGACAGGGTCAGGCAAAACTGTCACGGAGACCCTCCAGTTGAGTCATGAGGTTCAGAAAGGACCCCCTTGTTTTCTAAACTCCTTCTTCAGAGAGGAGTCTGGGTGCAGCTGGATCCAATCCTAGGCCCAGACTTGGTCAACGGTTTATGTCTAAAGGATCATATATGCACAATCAGTCATTTATATCACTTAGCTAAGATTTCAAAGTTTAGCATGCTGTTAGCCACTTACAGAGAATCTGTTGTGGCAAGGAATCTCTCATCCTTGAGGAGTGACCTTGAGAGGTGTCCCTGCTCCCAGGGAGAGCCTGGCGCACAGCCTGCTGCCGTGCAGGGGAGCTCCAAGGGCTCTGGGGCTGCTCACTGCTGATGGGGGTAAGATGACTGCCTCATAGTCATATTTGCACACCGACCACAGATTTTAATTTCTTCACTGTGCTTAGGTGGGCACATTGCATAATAACACTTGGCTGTTGTGTTGTTATCTGTCTTCCCCGAATCCACTTTGAGCTGGATGCATCCATCACAACCAGATGCATCTATCACGACCACCACAGGTGGTTATCGGCTGGAGCAGGGTTATGGGAGAAGGTCAGGTGGGGGGAGCACACTGTCACAGATGACCATAGGAAGTGCTACAGAGGTCATTATATCAGTTCATAGGTGGGCAATTGATGCTAAAATGAAGAGACTTACTCACATTGAGTAAAAAATACCTATGGTAAGGGCAGTAATTAAACTTGGGTCTTTATAGACCTTTGCTGGCCTATGTTGCTATTGGCCTTCAAGGAAAACAATAAAATATGTCTATAAAAATGAGCTGCTCTAGGGAAGAAATTTCTTCAGTAAGATTGAGAAAAGTCTGACTTCAGATATTATTTGTTTTAGCTTCAAATCTTACATAGATGTCTATTGTTTATTCTTAGCATTGAATCTACAATTGCAATTTCTTTAACATCATGTTGTCAGAGTATGACCTTCATTTGGGAAGGGGAACCTTAACAAGTTAACATTAGATTGAAATGTCAAATTCAGTGGAATATATTTTTTGATACTCAAACTTGTATGTCTCATAGATTTAGTTGATCTACATTGTAAACTGAGGAATAGAATCCACAGTCTTCCGTATTTTCTATAACATATTCAGGTAAATATACTGCAAAGTTGTATGTAAAAATAATAGATTAGAAAAGCAAGTTGTTTTAGTGAATTGAAAGCCTTATCCTACTAAATATGTGATATATGGTGCCAAAATGGATTAAGGCATTCTGTATAAACTCTTAAATGACTGGAAAAAATGCCAGATTAAAAATCTCTTGCAACAATCTCCTCTTTGCCTTTTAGTGTACTCCGAGAAACAATATAACCTGTGCCTGTAAACCACAGAGTCATTTACTCGTTGTCAGTTAAGGTCATAACAAAAATCTACTTTGTTTAACAGCTCATAAATCTAATTTTTCCCCTCTGTAGTTGTGTTTTCAAGGTAAGCACTAGGTGGTGTGGAGAGAAGGAACAAAACGACCAAACAACTAGCCTCACACTGCTCTGTGAAACTATTTGAAATTAATACATGTCCTACAATATACATTTTAAGTGCTGAGTGTAACTTGCAGGAATCTGGCCACCCGTATTTAAATGTCAGTTATGTATGTGTATACACACACACATATATAAAAATGGTATTTTTTTGTACCAAAATCTTGACAGTTTTCAACTGTGTCCTCTTCAAGATAACATTTGGTATTGTTTTTGGAAAGCTGGAATGCACTGATTTAAATAATTTTTCTATCCGTCTGTCTGCCTTGGGTAATGTTTGTTTTCAATGCCTAGCTATGCCCTCTATTTCATTTACATTTAAAATGAAATTATTATGCATAGTTAACTGGTAAAACTTGAGCATTTGAATGGATTAAAAAAATTAATGACAAATTAGATTTTAAATAACAGGGAATTTCAGCTTCCAATCCTATCAATTCCACATATGTAGTTTATTATATTCCTGGAGACAAATGCATTTAACATGCTGACAAGTTCAATTTCCTCACAGCTTTATTACACAAATTACTTATTACAAGGAAAAAATGTCAAATGCCTACTGCTCTAAACTATGAGAATGCCTTTTGAGCAAAGCCACAAGGGAATTAGCAGAAAAATCTAGTGTTTTTGGTTTAATGCTGGCACCAGCAATGCTATAGCTACTTTTTTCCCTACCCCAGTTTGTCTCACTCCCCCCATCACTCACTGCAATCACTCTTTCCCCAGTTGCTTGTTTAGAATTTATTGTGACAGTTGTATCCTAAAATATGTAAGCTGTTTCTGGATTTTTCCTTGCCTATCACTATCTTTCAGAAATTTGCCTTAATAACCATCTGTCAAATATAACAAGCAGAATTCACTACGGTATGCCATGGTTGCATGAAATATATATTGCGTCATGTACAGTTGACGTGACTAGCTGACTTGTCTGGTGACCCAACCAAAGTTAAGAAAATATCTAATATTTTTGTGGGTAAAAATCTCCATACGGTTAATGCAGTCTGAATAGTGTATTAGCTTTGGAATGACCGTTTGCCAGAGTTCTTAAGGTTTGCTGTGTTGCTGTAAATTGATTTTCAACTTCAGTGAGATTTCAGAGTGATTTATTGTGAAAGCTGGATTTAGCTGTGATTCATTTTGGTATGAGAGAATCGGGTATCAGGTGGGTTTGGCTTGTGTGTCGCCTACCCAGACTGGTAGAGCTGAAAGTGTGTTGCCAGATGCTTTCCATTAGCAGAAGTTTTTGGACTTAATTATCTCCTGTTTTGTTGTTTTGCTATTCTAATATGACAAACCAAACAACACCTACCTAAAATGAGTAGAAACAAAAATAACACTTGCACAAATTTAGTGAGAGCTCCAAATTTCTTCAAAAATCTGATTTGGATTTCTTTCCTTATTTGTTCTCATTTACATACCCATAGCCTAGCTGTGGTTAATCAGTGCTCTCTCATCTGAAGAGTGTAAGTCTCATTTAATGATGTTTCAGTTAAAATGGAAACTGTGTTCCAACCAGGATTTACTGAGGTCTATGCAAAGCTGTCCATGGACAAACTATTCTCCAACCACTGCCAAATTGAATCTGATTTAAGGAAGCGTGGAAATGAAGATTGATGGCAAATGAACAGAAATGGATTTGTTTTTTTAAAAAGCTCACAGACAGGAAGGAGAAGGAAATATCGGTGTTGGGTTTGTTTCAGGTGAGTGGTTGGGATGAGTTTGGTTGAACTGGGTTACGTGCTGGTGAAACCAGCCGAGAGCAGAAAGTCAGAATGTGCAGGTCAGATCTGCACAGCGGGTCAGTCACAAATCTGGATTTACCTATTCCCGAGTTTTACTGTGGTGCCTTATCTGTTGTAAAAGGTTGTCTTTTGGTAGTATAGCCAATGCTATATCTTTTTTATTGGGAAACATAAGAACCATATCAGATTAAATAAATTAAAAAAAAAAAGCTCATGTAGTCCTTCTTCATGTCTGTAATGATTTTGCACTACTTAAATACTTTTTGTAGTAAAAATACTGAACTCTTGGTAGTTAAAGGCCAGATTTATGCAGTAACTGCACTCAGTAGACACGAGAATAAATATGCTTCATAACCAAAAAAAATCTGATTTACATTTGAACTATTATTGATGCGGTTACAGTCTGCTTAAACATGACAGAGCACTTGGATTAAGCTATTCAGTTTGCAGGGCAGAAACAATACAGCTTATTTCACTGTACAGGTTTCAACTTTGATGCTCCTTCTGAGGTACGCTGCTGCTTTGCATCACTCAGGGTCTGATCTACACAGGCAAGCACTGTTTTCTTCAGAGTCCAGAGAAAATCCTGGCCTTTCAGTGCAACTATATGCAATCAGTCAAACCAATTCTCTTTAAAGTAATGGAATTTTTAAAGAAAATATTTCTGTTCAGTTTTCCTTTTCTTACCCCAAGTCATGATTAAATCATGTATTATCTTAAACAGGAATTCTTTCAATACAGTTGATGGGATTTTAATAATGAGTCAAATATATGGTTTAAAAAAACCCAAACCCAACAAAAAACCCCTCACACAACCCACCCAACCATGGAAGAATTAATCCTTAGGCATGTCAAATTCAGTGAGATGGCAAGAAGCAATATAATGCCTCTATTGTCACGGAATTGTCGATCACTCTACAAAACAAATTTGAGAGTGATAAATGTCAAACTCTGTAACAGTGTATATAAGGGGATTTTTGTTATTTCCTCTCACTCTGTTAAAAAAATTACTAAATTAAAATTCACTGAGCAGCCACAAGGGAATAAACAGCACTGAGTTATGATGTCCATCTTAGGACTATTCATGAAGCTACATGAAGCTTCATGAGAAAGGGAGAGGACAGGGAGTCCTTCCCATTCTTCCAAGCAGGAGCAACGATCCCATAGTTTTTTCTCTCTAATCTACTCCCTGGTAGGGGTGACTCCACACAGATGCTTTAGACACTCTATTCCACTGGTTCACTAGTCTTAAAATTAGAAATTAGTTTCGTAATACCTAGCCTAATTTTCTTTCGTTGCCATTTAAACTCCTTCCCCTTGACACACCGAATCTGATGAAAGAGATGATTCCCTTTGCCATGGTCTTTTATATGCTTAGAAAAAGACGTGCCAGTTATCATCATACTTCTAGCCTTCTCCCTAGTTCAACAGCCTAAGTATGCTGCGTCTTTCATAACATGTCGTGTTCCTGCTTGCTGCTCTCCTGTGGACTCCCAGGTTGGTTCTCATCCAGCCTGAAGCACAGACTCTGAAGCTGGGTGCTGTCTGCTGGCTGAGACCATGCAGCAGTGCAGGGGAAGGTTTGCTTCCCATCTCTAATAAGCATCCACACAAGGGGGCCTGAAAATTATAGCCAGGTGAGTTCACACAAAATGGTTTCTCCACATTTTTGCCAGGTAGTTAATTAAATCAGATGCTGATTCCAGGGGGCATTCAAACAGCTTGTGATTTTCCATAAAAATAGCAACTAGGAACATGTCTAGAGTTTATTTTTAACAGGCACTGTTTGCACGTCGGTCCTTCTAGTGCACACCTAAAGTACTCATAAAAACAGCTTTTAGACTAAGTAAATGATTGAAAGGATCCTAGCTATGAATAACTTTAAAGCCATTTTACCAAAATGCTCTCAACTTTAACAGATTAGGGCTAACCTGTACACAGCATAACATATAATGCAAGTCAATGAAGGACTGATGATATGGAGCTTACCAGTCAGGAGCAAATTTAAACAACTTCTTTCAAATCTTCTTTGTATATTATCTGAATCTCCTAATGATGTAAATTTACACTGTCTCTGTTGAGGTCAGGAGTGACAATGGAAAATGGACCTTCAGTTATTTATTTTCTGGTCTTGCATAAAAGCTCAGTTTAGTGCAGATCAATCTATCCAAATTAATGCTCTGCTTCAAAGACCTTTAAAAAGTCTTAATTTTGAGAATCTTCCAATAAGTGACTCTGTACAAGTCAAACCTTTTGAGTACCTGAGAGTGGTCGCTGAGCACCTGGAACACTTTGTGGAACTATATTTGAAGTATTTGGATGTGGATATTATTAAAGCTCTAAAACAAATGTTCAACCTGTTATAGCACTTTCTGTCATTTAGTACCTTATACGTATGCACACGACTTAAATATAGACTCAGAGGCATAGAGTGAATTTTTAAGGAAGTGGTTTGGTTTTTTCTTTGAATCATGAGAAGTTCATGGAAATATTAATATCAGAGGCAGGATCTAGGGATGGCTATTATGGATATGAGGATTCGAAAGAAGAGGAGGGTGGGAGAAGTATTCAGAACAAAATTGATTCTACGAGAGCAATGAAGTAATCACAACTCAATGGCTGTTGCTGAAGAAGAAAAGTTTATTTTTTTTCTGGGAAAAACCTATGTATTTTCCCCTCTGATGTACAGGACTCTCTTGTTTGTTCTTCTAGGGAATCTCCCTCTATGATATAATCAATAAAAGTTTTACTTTACCAGGAATTTCTGGTTTGGCTCCAGCCTTCCCAGGCTCCCCCTGGGAGCAGATTTTCAAGAGCATGGCTTCCATTCAGACTTCTTAATGGCACCATGGACAGTCTCATTATTTAAACTGGAAGCTCCTTGACTTTTAACACTTCTGTCTAACATTTCTAAAGACAGCATCTGTCTGCTGAGGTCTTCCAAAAAGGTGATTGGACGTTTTGCTTAAGTGGTAACTTAATACCTAAAAACCTCATTCATAATTAAATATGGTGTGATCGCTTTAGAAATAAAACAGCAAAACCAAGCGAAGTTGATTAGAATTAGCAAAGTGTGAGGAAAGCTTCAGATACTACTCAGATTTTGTAATGCAGTTATCACTGAGAAAAAATCATTAATAATTTAGGCAATATTTTATCTTTTCCTATCAAGGCTTATGACTGAACAAGGTTCAGACACTGAACCAGGATAATTAATTGAAATCTAACCTTTCTGCTGAAATCAGTTGACCTTTCATTAGCAGTAACAGAGCTTTTCTGCAGTCTTTGAAAATGAACGGAAAATATACTTAATTTTACATGTAGGGTGTTCAGTCATTCAGCTGTGTTTAACTGGATGATTACTGAAATATCCAAATACACTTATTTTTCTTTCAATTTAGGGAAAACTTGAATTTTTACTGGCTTTTTAAGCCTCTGTTCCTAGTTTATGATATGGATGAACATTTTGCAAACAACTGAATAGATTACTGAAAACTGAATTCAAGATCAGATTTTGTTTCCAACTTTTAAAGAAATGACAGAGGACCCAACTTTTGTATCCTGTTAGGTTACAATCACTTTCAGGTGTGTTATGATGATTTGCATGTGTGTATTGTAATGGCATTCTCAGATGTTGCTGAGCTCTTTATAAGCATGATTAAGGGGATATTAGAAGTCCAAATTACAGAGAATTATGTGTCCTTTGATCCAAACACTAGCTCCCCCAAGTAAGTTGCCTTCAGAAATGTGTGTTTGTTGTTCAGATTGCCAGCAGCAAAGGCAGCCAACACAGAAGCTCAAATACATCTTAATTGTCATGATTACTCTCTCCTGATTTAGGAAACACTTGTTCTCAGCTCTGTTCTATTTAATGTGGCAAAGAAACATCTTATGTGTGCTTTAAATCATGAAAGAAATGCTGTTGCTGGACTTCATGTCCCTACTTTGGATCTTTCATGACTGACGCTTGAAAGAGGAGGCTACCGAGGGCAGTAAGTTAAAATGTGCATTTGCAGTTACAAGTGTGTTCGAAACTCTCTCATCTTTGACTTGATGTGAGACAGCAGAAGGCAGCCTCACTTGAGGCACTGGATGCCTGAGATTAACCAGGGGAGTTCCAGCAGAGAGTATAACTCCTCTGAACTTCAGCCTTCCTTTGAACACCTATCATCTTACAGAAATGGATGAAAATTTTAACATCATGGTTCCCTTAAAATGTCACCGTTAAAGTCTCCAGAGGGGTCCCTTTTGCTCACTTGGAGCTTTTGAGACCTGTTCTGGATACAAAGATTTTATTGATGATAATTTTTAGTCAACTTCTCCTGGCTTTCATCTCTCGTCTCACTCTCTACTACCTTTTAGATTCAACTTGCAGGAGAAGAAAGTATGTTCAACCCCTGAGTCTGATTTGCCTTTTGGTGGTGCAGACCCAGAGCTGTTTTTGGGTTTATGTGGGGATAGATTCTTGGCCAGCCTTGGCAGGCCTCAAGAATATTCAGCAACCAACGTTCAACTAAGTTGAAGGGATCTGGCTACATGTCTTGCAAACATGTCGACTCAGATGGTAAAATCCTCATGACCGATGAATTTGCAAAGATAAGAAGAGGCTGAGAATTTAAGCAAGCCTTGTGATCCATCTCATTTTCCCCTAGTGTTTGCATTATTTTTCTAGCAAAAAATTTTACCTTTCCACATTATAAAACTGTATCATGTTCATGTAGTAGTTACTAATTTTTTTTTTTTAAATGTTTGGTTTATTATGACAGTTTCACTTCTTTCTTTCACAGCTAATATCAAAGACTTCCAGTCACCATACACTGCATAAATACGAAAAATATGATATAAGTAATCAGCATGGTAAGATTCATCATGTCTTTGTATACAGCTACAGCACAAAGTACATTATCATGAAGCTCTATTTATAATCCATCAATGCCGTGTTTCTGTCATCTGTGTTTCCAGGGGAAATTTGTTCTTTTTTTCCCCCTAATGTCACCTTTCTAAAATGGGGTAGCCTTGATGTCTCTGACTTCTTTCCTTGGAAAAATGTATGAGGGCATGCTGTCAAACGTTTGTCTTTTTTGTTTTGTTTTTTCCCTCACATATTTCACAAAGGATCTTGAAATGTTTCCCCATAAGATTGACCTTTCTGAGCAGTGGCAGGCAGATAGTGTTCTTTGATATACTCTAATCTAATAATCCAACTGCCCAAGGTGGGTTTAAAATGAAATCTTGGCCCCAGTAATAGAATTGCTACTTTAAAGTATACATGAACAGGCCAAAGATTCAGCCTGGAATAGCACAGAAACACAAAACAGAAGAATTCCCTTGTGTCCTGCTTTATTTTACTCCTCCCACCTCCTTTTCTTTTCATATTAGACTACGTGATCTAATCGGACACAAACACTGGTGGTAACACAATGCCAAAGTGACCAGCCAAATGCTATAAGGAGCTATGTGCCATTTGTGGATATTGATGAAGTTGTCTAAAACTTTGAGATATTTCAGGAAACATTCTAATTTCACCAAGGTATAAATGAAAAACTGCCTAAGAAACAGAAGAATAGAAGGTGCTGATGATGGGGTTTTAGTGGTTTTGCTGGGTTTTGTGCCTAGTGAATGATCTGTACTTAGTTTTGTGGTTTCTACCTTTCTTCAAATAATGACAGAAGGACAATGATTTAACTCAAGATCCAAAATTAAAATCAAGCTATTATAGCTGTGGTGGCTAAACCCCTTCTTTTTATAATTTACATCAGGTTAAAGTGCCATACTTTTTCAGTTATTTGAAATTCAGAAGAGATGGATGAACCTCTATGATGTTGAAATAAACAGTCTAGATAATGTGTTTGGGAGAGCAGTGGAGTTGTGAAGCTAGCTTTTTCTAATGCTTTTGGGGGCATACATTTTCCTCGTTTATCTTGCGATCTGGGTGTCTAATTAAAACAGCTGAATCATGAGATAGCAGTTATAGCGAAGCTGGCCTTCCTCCATTTCTTGATGTTTGTTTTAGATGTCAATTTGCAACCATCTTCTGCATCTTTGCTACTGCAAGGTCTGATGCTGTTATGGCCCCTCCATTCCAAATCTCGGCTCCTCCAAGCTCTGTTCCAAATTGGTTTGGAAACAGTCCTTGATTCAGGCTTTTGCAGTCATCTTTTTAGGAGGCCTGCGTATGCATGAACAAGTTGCCACCTCTCAGCTGGGTTTAAGTAACAGCCTTTAAGAGGGTAAAAATGAAGCCATGTGTCTTAGGTTACCTTTCTGTCAGTGTGGGAGCATGAGCGGTCGTTGAGCAGCGTTTTGGTAGAAGGTTACCTTTATCCTTACTCCATGGTAACTGGTTTCTCTGTTCTTTTTTTGTGTACGATTTACCTACCTTTGTTGGCTGCTGATTGTTTTCTAGGTCACTGGAGCTAATTTATAGCCTAGTCTGTTATAATGCAGTGGCACCTGCCTTTAGGGTTTGCGTTACCTTTCTCCTTCTCCTTTCTTCCTAACACTTAAGAAAATGAGTATTAAGCCAGGATTTGTATCAGGTTTTAGACCACTGGCCCAAAGACTGTTTGTTTGTTCATCCTTGTTTAATGTGTTATTGTGAACTTGAAACTTGATCTGATCTTGAGCTGATGGAACTGTTTATTTACCTTATTTAAAAAAAAAAAAAATTGTCAAGGTCTCTCAAAGCACTTTTCATCTTTTCTGTATGTTTTTACATGCTATTTCAATATACATAAACTACTGTTGCCTCATGGAAACTGGTAAATGAATGTTTTCATGGACTGAGAACCATTGGAGAGTAGTTTTGGATAGAGTGGTAGGAAGCAAGCAAAGGTAGGACTCTTCTCTCCCTTATTCCAGGCATATGGATGATTTTATCCTTAAATTTCAGATGGCTTTTCCAAAGATGACATTTGTTCTCACTCAGTTCCAGCAAAATACACAGGGTACTGGAGAATTATACAAGTATGGTTGTATGGTGATACGCCTAATTACAATCACTGCTACAAGTAAGAGTTTTTGTCTTTAAGAGAGAAGAAGCAGACACCTAATCAGCTAATTGGCAACTTGCTTAATGTTTTGCCTGCTTAACTCCATTATTAGGGAAAAGATCCCTTGCAATGTATATTGATGTGTCTAAACAATCAATAAGTGAAACATCTAATTTGAAAAAAGTCCATTTATATGGCACACAGCAATTTAATTAATTGTAGTTAGGAACAAATTGGGATTGATTAGTGCTCATTGTTACTTAACACCACTTTCTCTTGTTATTACTCAGTGATATTGTTGAAAAAAATTAAAAGATGGAAAAGCGCTTTGGTTTTTTCCATCGTTGTAAGAGTAGGAATCTTTTCCAATAACTAAAGGTTCATGTCAAAACATGAGGTTAACAATTCTTTTTATAGCATTTTTATAAAACATTCAAAAGCAGTATTTGTGAAAGCAAAAATATACAAAAATTGGATATTTTTTTCTCAAGACTTTAAATATCTTTCTAATCATTGGTTGATTTTATGCACCTATAGAAAGAAATAATAAGGGAAGTGTAGAGTATGACAAGTATTTTATAATTGTCCATTATAATACATAACAAGTATGTGTTAAGTCTAACATTTCAGTGAATCTTTCAGAAGGCCTAATCAAACTTTCACTCAGTTTAGTGGAACTTTTAACTGCAATGAATTTGATGCTTTTGGAGAACATTTTTGCAAATTTCCAAACACTTTTCTGAAGAGGATAGGAAGCTTGCTGACAGAAATGTTCTTTCAAACAGCCCTTCAAGAGGATGCTGCTAGCTTCATTTCTCTGCTTACAGCTGTAACTGACACTGGAAAAAAAAACAATCCTGAGGTGGGAAATGAAATCGAAATTGTAATGATAGCTGTAATAATTTGATTAGTTGCAATTACTCTTCAAACTATACAGATAGTCTTGGATATCTTCATGCTAGAGCATTATTTTATCTTACTCTGTACTGAGTTTCCAATTGAAATGTTTCCTTGGTCATGTAAAAAAGTACAGTCCTTGGGTGGGAAAATTATGGTCACTGTTGTTATACATAGGAATTGATTCAATACAAGAAAAAACAGCAGCTACAAGATATGAATTTGCTCTTTGGTGGGAGTGGAAAGATTCCAAAATTGTCGTGTTTATGTGTCCCAAAAGAAACGATGAAGGAGAAATTCTAGAAAATAACCAAGTGGAAACTTGTGTGCTAATCACTGAGTAAAAAGCTATGAACGCTGCTGATCTGCTGCATGCACAGAAGATGCCACCCTAATTCAAGGGTTGCTGGAGCAATATTTGGGAGAGAACAGAAGTAAAGGAAAGTTGGTGAGAAGAAGTATCTCTTTTTTCCTAAATTCCATGATGATGGTTTTAAGGATAGAAAGATGTAAAGGCTGGACTTCTCTATGTGTCTTTATAAATCATCATTACAAACCCACTTTAAATTAGTTGTGATATTTTTGTTTGCTTTACCATAAGGCTAGAATTATATATTACTTTTATTCCAAAGCAAATTATTTATTCAGGCTTTGATTTCAAGTTCTAGCAGAGTTTAACATGCTTTATCTGACACTGCCTTTAAAAGATACATACTGTCTTTAATGATTTGTATTTTAACATTCTTTAAATACCTGTCACTATATTTTATATGAATATACACTTGGTTAGTTTTCTTTTCAAGCTAGAAGAAAAATACATTAGGCTTACTGAGTTCTTATTCACATATTTGATGATGAAATATCCACCTATTTCTTTTAGCTTTCACAGTTATTAAATGCTTAGGATCATAGGTCAAGTATGAAATGCTAGTTTAAGATTCCTATTGCTTAAATACAGATTTGCGGTTTTGTTTTACTACATGGTTACACTATGTTGATATTCTCATTATTTGATAATAGCAGGTTCATCAGATGTATTTATGCATAGCTTCATTTTTGGGAAGAGGGGAATGAACAGAAATTGTCAATGTCTGTTCTAATGGATATCTGTAAACAGATGTAAAAGTACAATCGTCTCCCTTACACATTGCTACCTAGAGACACTTGAGGAAATAACTATTTACAGCAGTTTATTGCAGAATTCATGTATTCAGAACAAGAATTCTCTACAGAATGTACACATAAAGTAATTAATAATGAAAAAGGATTGATAAAAAGTTCGATATCTCAATCTTTGCTCTGGTTTGGTACTGAGTGGAACCTGTTACCAGTGAAACTGTGTATCTGAGTAGGAATTTGGAGGAAAGGAGTGAAGCCATGGATATTCTGTGGGGTGCCTGTCAAACGCTTGGTTTATTGGCTGCAATGGGTATCTGAGGTCAGTGGCTGACACTCGCCCCATCTATAGCTACATTGGGAAGGATTAAAACATTTTTTCTTTGAAATGTTTTATAAGGGACTTGGCAGATCTCATGCATGCCCTTTTGTGGCCTTGCAGAGTTTTTGTAGGAACTAAAGGATCTGTTCACTTTAAAACTACTAATTTTAATTGCATGAGATAATAGAGCTATAAAATAATACCCATGTAGGATTGATTTTTCTCCAGTATGCAGGAAAGAAAGATTTTGTTCATATGCACTGTCAATAAGTTAACTTCTGCAAAGTAGAAAATTCTTTAAGGTCTGTTGCAGTGCGACATTGTGAAGGATGCAAACTGTTCATGATGATTAGAAAGAGACTGTGTTTGAAAATAAACTGTTTTATACAGACATACTTTCAAAATTGATTTATATTACTCCTGCATCCCACCTGTAGAGGATCTCTAAGCATACAGTTTTTAAAGTTGGCTATCAGTTGTCAACACTGATTTGGATAATAAAAGCAAACTTTTTTAAGGGGAGTAAGAAATTTTTTTTCCTCCTACCTCTAAAGGGCACTGTGTATTTATATTAGAGAAATGTATAAATGTTTCTTGACAATAATCACATTTGGCATTTTGAAGCATGCTGATGATAGAAAAGATGTAATGAAAATATCTTTGATTAGGAAGTCCTTTTTTTCCGGAGGAGTTCAGCAGAATATAGTGGAAGACACTTCATTGAATTCACTATAAAATTTTTAGAACATGCATTAGAATTGAGGTTAAAAAAGAAAAGCTCTATTGAAATGTATACATGTTCTACTAAATGCTAGCAAGTATAGCAATGCTTCTGCAGGGTTGTCTTACATCTTGCATAACTTTCCTTTCACAAAAATAAAGCTTAAACATATATTTGGTCATTTTGAATTTTTTTTTTTTTTTTTTTTTGAAGAGCACAGCACTTCCTTGGTATATGTTGAATTATAATGGTAGCATATCCCCAGTGGGATCTGGGATCTGAATTTATTAGCATGTAATTTTGGTGTTTGGAAGAAAATCTAGTCCAGCAAGCACCAGTTATTACTAAGGTGGGTACAGGGTCGGGCTCAGGCATGGCGTGAAAGAGCCACGGGCTCGTCCCTGCCCCTCCACAGAAGCCAGCTGGCTACCGAGCAGGGTCACGCTGAGCCTGCCCGGGGCAGTGATCCAGGAAAAAAGCAAATCTCACACCAAAACAAAAAGAAAAATTATTTTTTAAATGAGGGCAGTTCTTCTCCTTCTATATGTGAGTGTGTGTACAGTCGAGGGCTGCTGCCCAGGGCCTGCCCATGCTGCTGCTGAACACCCAGGCCATGAAACCACCGGCTCCAGGCACAAATATCGATCTATAAATACCAGCAGATAAAACCTGTAACCTTATGGGAAAGGGTACTGTCTGCATTCAACATGTTCACTGCTGTAACGTCTCTTAGAGCCGATATTTTCCTGTTGGATTACAAAGGCGGTGAGACAGATTCCTTGGAGCTGCCTGTGAAGGAACCCGCAGCCGGGCCTCGGCAAGGCCAGCGCGTGCCGCTGTGATAGACAAATATGGAGGCAGATGAAATGCGATTTGCACATAAAGCTCAAAGAATGTGAACATCTTTAACAAGCAGTTTTGCCGATACCAACTGCTTTCAGAATGGCAGTACAGTTTGATGTGGCTCTATACCCTGGGTAATTTAATACATTCCCCACTCTGCACCGTACAAGTAGGCCGTGCTGTGAGGCTGCTCTGTATTCCTGGCTGGGAGTTAATCTTTAATTTCTCTGAATTTTTCCCCCCTGTTTCTGTGGCCGTTGATTTTTGTCGTAAGCCAGATCCTACTGATGTTGAATTCATCAGCAAATCTGACTTCAGAGAGAGCAGAATAAGGTCGTATGTTCTTCAATTAGAAAAGTGCTTGCTCACCTTATTGCTTTCAAATCTTGTGGCAGAATGAGTCTACTCAGCACTTCCATACAACTCTCCCTGCCTCCCCAAATGATATTTTTACTTTCCATTACTCTGCTTTCTGCTCCCCCCCACCCCCACCAGCCTAGGAGAACTGTTGAAATGAAGAATTTGTTTGACATTTATCAGACTCGTGTTTCTCCCCATGGCTCTTACCGCTCAAGCACAGCCTGATACAGGGATGTTGTTCCAAGCTAATCTGCAAGCAGAGTTTGATATTTGTTTGTGGCATTATATGGAAATGCCTGGGCATAGTCCTCAAAGAACATCACTAGAGTGAAAAATTTTGTCAGCTTGTCCCAAGCTCTAGAGAAATCTCTGTGGAAATTCACTGAAAATAGACTAAATGCTACAAAAAATTGCCAGCCATTGATTAATATCTAGAATATTGCACTCTGGAGCTGTGTATTTAGCCTACAGGTAAAAGGCAGCATTAACAAAAATGTAGCTGGGCTCTTGATTCTGTATTATTTACTCTGTTGTGGTGAAGACCATAAGATATCTATACGATCTAGCAGAAAAACCTGTGTGTGTGTGTGTTTGTAAAATCTTGTATATAATAAGTTACTCAGGTACCTGTTTCAAAAGGCCATTATTAAGATTTGGTTTTTGACATTTCAGTGTCAGATTTAGTATTTTTCTTTTAGCTGAACTTTTTGCTAGGACTTCTCCCTGGATGTTCTAGAACTGAGTATAAAAGAATTACAATTCTTAATACAGATAATGCTAAAATTACTTCCTTAGCAAGCATAAAATGAATCTAAATATGTATGACAGTCAATATTATTACTTGTTTCTATATGGGGAAAAAATGATAAGAGGTATAGAATGGATAAATACATTTCTAAATGCTAAAATTATCAGCTCTAGAGTGAACACTCGGTAGGGCTTGAGAATTGATAAGAAAATATTTCCACATGAGTCACATCCAGTAGGAATTTTGGAGGCTTTTAAAAAATTGATCAAGTGTTTGTATCTTGTGTATGAAAGATAACAGACACAGAACAAAGGGAAATAAATATGACAGAAACATGGCAATTTACAATGAACAGAAATATGGAGACAGGTGTGCTAGCTGGATGTGGAACTTTATTTGCTATGATATTTTGCTAACCAAAAATTAACAACTTTTAAATTGTAGCATGATATATTTCTTGCTTCTTGCTTGATGTAATGGTAGTCTCTAAAAATTAGGATCAGTTTTGGGTTCGTTTTTGGTGGTATTTTGACAGAATTTTTTGCATCCAAGGAGAAATATAGAATTGATACAGCATTTAACAGTTTGGGTTCAGGACTTCTACTACTAAATCCTTGGACAGTAAACCCATGCCAATACTGAACTTAAAAGTTACAAAAAAAAAAAATTGATGGAGTTGGATGGAAAATACATAGAATAAAGCTTTTATTTTAACATTTTGTCCTTTTCCACTTAGTTGCTGATGGTTTTTTTACAAAGGAAATGCTAGTTGTACAGTGTCTTTAAAAGATATTAAAAAATAGGCATGAGCTATTCCTTCTGGGGGAAGAGAAGTTCAGATGAGTTGGAGCTCTTGTCATTAAAAAGCTGACAATGTTACAGTATATTAGAAGCCAAGACAAGACAAAAGTGGTGAAAAGAATAGGTTTGAAGCACAGCTCACTCTTATTTTCTTGCTCATCCTGGGGCAGGGCATAGTCAAAAGACTTTTCATTTTACAGTATCTCGTTTCTGCTGCATTTACCAGATGGAACATACAGATATACACTCTCTTTGAGATGTTCTCATTGTGCACTAAAATCCACCCACCTTAAGGGTGAAAATGCAGCAGTTGTTCCTCACTGGTATTCCTACAGGATCATTTCAGAGCACAGACAGTCTTGGAGAATATACTGTGACATTCACGTACACTCTTCATACTATAACTCTGCATAAAAAGGGGATGATCTTTTTTCAGAATTAGCTGTGTTTGAACGAGTACATCTTTTATAGCTACTTTTCAAATTATGCAAGTATACCATCAAGTTTTTCATAATACTTATTTTCTTCACGGAAGTTGTGACTTCACACATTTCAAGTAGACAACATCTTTTTATTGAACTATGGCAGATGCCTGATATATACACACGTATTGAATCATCTCTTTTACGTTATGTGCTGAGTGTGTCTAATTCTTCCCACGGCAACTTACTACACTGCAATCCTGACCCTCCTAGAGGATCAATTTGTTTGGCGGTATAAAAAATATCACCTTTGTCTCTTAAACCATCTAGTTTTTCCTTTCCCTCCAGCCTTCAAACAGTTTGTACACTGAAAGGAAGCGGGCAGGGGGAGGGGGGATGGATGATGACATCTTTGAGCTGAATAAGTAGTGGAATTGTATTTAAGAGAGAATATTTTACTGAGGTCAGGATAAAGAAGAGGGTTGATAACCACAGGCAAGGAGAACTGTGGTGAGAGTGTTTGCTCGGAGAAAAAGCAGGATGGGCACTGTTTAACTTGACGTGAAGCCTTGGCCTCAAAGGAAAAAATTGGAATTTAAAAAATTTTTGACTATCAGCTATCTGGTCTAGATATCCCACTGAGCTTCCTTCAAACCCAAATGACTGTAACTTGGTCTCATTTTCTATGATAAAAGATGAAAGGTTTTATACTACAGTGTCTGAGCATTCCCAGTTCCCATTGTGCTTGCCTGTATTTCACAAAGTTCCTCTCTATTGACTTTTTTTCTTGTTGTCCAGTATATTACCTGAGTAAAATATTGCTTTTCCTAGGTAACAGAAGTGGCAAAAATAGCAGAAACGCTTCAGTTTCACTGCACAGTGGTTGAACCACGAGCTCAGCATGTGCTGCAGGTGGTAGTATCTGTAACTCTGTCAGGACAGCATCTCTCCTGCCTGGCAAAGGAGGTAGGAGCTGGGTAGAGCCAGCATGTTCCGCCACCCACAAGCTGGTTTAAACCAAGTCAGTCTGGTACTGCTGCTCCAGCAGCTTCATAGCTTCTCCTAGAGTGGTTGGAGTGGATTTTGAAACTCTCCTCCTGAAGTAGTGTAAACATTTCCCGCCCTGCCCCCCCCCCCCCCCCCCCCCCCCCCCGCTATAGCTGCTTCTGAGGCTATGGGGAGGGAGACCATCAGCCTTGGCAACTGGGCTGTGCTAAGCCCCAGGTATGGGTTCGTCTGGCATTGAAGTGTGTAGCTGCAGAAAAGCTAAATAGTAAGACTTTGGAAATTTGAGGTGTTCAAAACTTCTAGTAAAGACTAGTGAGAATCCCAAGAGGGGGGAGCAACATTGAATATGTAGTTAATTATGTTGTTCAGAGATAGATTTAATTGAACTACAAGGTTGGAGGTGATTAAAAAATTTCTCTGCATTTTCAACTTGTGTGAGCATTCTGTGTGTAGATTTTTTTTTTTTTTTTGAGGAAGAAAGGATTTTCATAGAAGATCAGTAATGCATGTAAAGATATGCCAAGAGAAATGATGTCAGATGCATTACTGACATACTGGAATACAAAAACCCAGTATTGCTTCTTAAGCCAAGGCATTGGGGTTTTGGCATAGATCAAAAGTGGTGAAAAAGCAAATTCATTATCAGAGTATGATTGGAGTTTAATATGTGTGGACTTTCAAAATGGGGTTGTCACTCAAAAATATATTTTTTCTGGTGTTACAAAAGAGAAATGACTGTGCTCCCAGAACCAGTCAGAGTCTCTGAGTCAACATCTGAAGTGGTCCGTGATGATAATATATGGACAGCTGCAGCTGGAAAACATTTGACCTTCTGTGGAATTTCAGGATTTAGGGCTTTGGAATAGGCAGTTGCTTTACTGAATTTTAGGCAATGACATTATTGGTTTGCCATTAGATAGATTATCTAAAACTCCAGTGTTCTACTGGGAAGAATTATTGAACTGTTCTGGTTTTTAAAAAGCAACCGAAGAAACCCCCCAAAGCCCAAATCAAACCCTTTGGGGAGAAGTTTTAGAGAGAAAAATAAAAGCTTGTTGACAATAATAAAACTTTTGAACAGTTGAAGAGGATATTGGCCATGGGGTAAATTAACTAAAAAAAACCCCCCAGATCCTCACCAGGAAATGATTGCCTGAGAACTTTTGTCAGTATTCATCATCACAGAAATCTTGCACTGAATAAATGCTGCAGTGTGGGGAATCCTGCCTACCATGTCAAAGTTAAAATTCATGTCACAATAGAGAACATTCTAGGAACTTTCTTACTTGCAGGTACTTCACTTTACAAATCAGCTAGCTATGTGTATTTGATGCACAGAATCACAGTAATTGTGTTACACATACATGCAACAGCTGGGTGCAGACTTGAGTTCTTCATTATTTCAACCTTTATGTCTTAATTCCTTCCCAAATAAATTCAAGGTTTACTTTGGAACTTCCTGAGAATCCAGCCATAGAGCATACAATGCATTGTTATGCCAATGCACCCACATCTGAGGATGTGGTTTGGTATTCAGATGCTGCTGAATGAAGTTTTCACAATTAAAACATTCTGAAGAATGATTCCTCTCCCCTGTTGCTCTGGGACTTAAAGATCTTGCGTGTTTTGGGATGTGGAGGTGGAATGTTGGCTGGAAGTTTTGGGTTTTACACGTGTGTCTCATTGCTTTTGTGGAGTTGGCTCCTGGGAATGAGAATAGGAAATCATCACATAATTTACTCAGTTCTGTTCAGTGCGGTGTTGTTACTAGAGAAAAAACCCTGCAAATGCTTCATTTTTCCATAAAATGAATTTTGACAAGTGCCCAGAAATATGCCTTAAACTTTAACCTTCCATTTGTAAGCAAAGATAGATAACAGCAATACAGATAAAAATGAGATGGTGACTTTGAGCAACATGACAAGAGATTATAAATTTTAGGGCCAGCCTTGTGCTGCACAGAAGATTGCAGTCTTAATTAAAAAGTTTTTGAGTGGCTCTCTAAGCAAGCCAATGACTCTTACAGTTCTTGGGCATCAGGATATTTACCTGGGAAGCCCGGTCACTCTGTCCTGTGCCTCAATGAACTCTAAATGAAACAGGAAGTTATGTAATCTGAACATATATATATCTCATGAGGGACACTTACGGACCTTTAATTCAATTTCACTCAATGTAGAAGTTAAGCCTATGTTTACCCACAGCCTGAGAGGATGGACCTAGCATGGCGGGACACCCAGTCCTGCCTGTTGAGGTGCTGCCTTGCCCCAGCAAAGCAGTCACAAAAGCCTTGAAAAGCCAGTGAGAGCTTGACTGTGTAGCCTGTGATTTGGGCATTTTATGGTGATGGGGAAGGCCTAAAGTTTGGCTCCCACTCCCTGGGGTGCTAATGGATTTTGTGACATGGTCCCAGGCTAAAACAAATTGCTTCCCTTTGGAGTTGGGTAGTAGCAACTAACACTTGCCCTATAAGGAGGTTACCTGAACCATGATATATTTTGCAGTAGGGTTGTCCTTACTTACTGGGAGCAAGCTTATTGAAAAATCAGAACAAGGCTTTATTTTGTCTATTGTTCTTGTGGAAAGAATGAAAAGGAGATTTAGAAATGTACCATCAGTCATCGCTGAGAAACTAAGTACTTCAGAGTGCAGAGTAATTACAGCACAAGGCTGTTCATTTTTCACGTAAAGTATTGTGATATTCTGGTTCTGCTTAACTCAATAGAAGTTTTACTTTTTTTTTGGAAATTGTTCGGGATAGCAGATAGTGCATTCTCTAAATGCATCCTCTGCAGGCAGAAATTTACTTTGTGGTTGAGGGGGAAAGTAGGAATTTTATTCCCACCCACCCTCTTTTCCAGTTTAACAACAGTTGGAGTGGAACACACACTTTTCAGTCACACAATCTGGTTACAGAAATGTGCAGTGCCCTGATTAGGACAGCCCTCAATTCTCTCCTGTTTTGGGATTCCCTTGCAAAATGAAGCAGTACCTGTTTGGGATAGAATGAGCTCTGTGTGTCATAACAATTTTAATACATACCTTTTATATGGAAAAATTTAAAGTGCAATCACAACGAACATTTTTTTTCCCCTAGTACAGAACTGGCAGACAACCTTTGATATCATGTGCAGTTAACTTTCCTTTACCTTATTTATATGTTTGATCTCTTGCTGATTAAAAATGCTTTTTTAAAAGGGGGAATTACTTTGACTGGCTCTGCTTGGAGAAATGTGCTTTGGAGCCTGTGGTAAAGATGAAGTGAACTAACTTGACACAATCCCCAAATGTCACCCTGAGATCTTTAACAGAGCTTTAACACTCTGAGAGCTTTAACAGAGCTGAGAAGTAAGTCAAGGAGAAAATAGCGTGAGATTAACGTGCAGGTTATTTTACACCCTAATGCATTGTGGCACTGATGGCTACCTTGTGCTGCGGAGCCAAACACTGCAGGTTTGAGGCAGGACAAGCAGTTTTACTGCTCTCCAGAGGGATTTTAGCTAGTGGCAGAACTTGTCCCATGTAGGTATTGGGGTATCCATTAGAATGGACTTTTGCATTAGTGTCTGTCCTGGTTTCGGCTGGGATGGAGTTAATTTTCTTCACAGAAGCTAGCATAGTGCTGTGCTTTGGATTTAGTGCTAGAAGAATGTTGATAACACGCTGATGTTTTTAGTTGTTGCCAAGCAGTGCTCAGACTGCTCAAGGACTTTTTGAGCTTCTCCTGCTCGGCCAGGTGCATAACAAGCTGGGAGTACAGCACAGCTAGGACCCAAACTGTCCAAAGAGCTATTCCATACCATAGAACGTCATGCTCGGGGGGGGGGTTGGTGGGTCAGTCGGTCGCGGGGAGAGTGATCGCTGCTCGGGGACTGATCGCTGCTCGGGTACTGACCGCTGCTCAGGACGGGCTGGGCATCGGTCGGCGGGTGGTGAGCAATTGCATTGTGCATCATTCGTTTTGTATATTCTGTATATTTTGTTATCATTCTCATTATTACTATTATTATTATTTTCTCTTATTAAACTGTCTTTATCTCAGCCCTCGGCTCTAACCTTTTTCCCCTTCCTGATTCTCTCCCCCATCCCACTGAGGGAGGGGGGGGGGAGTGAGCGAGCGGCTGCGTGGTGCTTAGTTGCCAGCTGGGTTAAACCACGACAGTCCTTTTTGGTGCCCAACGTGGGGCCTGAAGGGCTTGAGATAACGACAGAGTAACCAGAGTATATTAAGGAATTTATATCTGTTAAATAGTTGTGGGTTGCAATTTGATTCATTTGTTCTTGATCTTAGCTTATCCGATCTGCACCATGCTCCCTCCTTTGCTGTACTTGTTAAAAGTTGGTGTTGGTTTTTGCAGTTTGTTATGCTCTGCGGTGACCAGACATGTTTTGCTTGGGAAACTTGTTATTAAAACAATGACCTTGAGCTTTATCTGGTATTTGGGTTTCATGTCGAAGTCTGTACTGCACTTTGGGTACCACCTTGCGGGGAATATTAGCAATTATACATGGGACTCTGAAAAGTTTGTTCTGGAGGAAATACAGAATGGCACTTTTTCTGCCTTCTTTGATGATGTTTCCTCCTTCACTACAATAACTTTTCAGTATCTTGAGCATCCTTGGATAGTTAAGGTATATCTATTGATATCTATTTGGAATATTGTTTCAGTTTTGTCCAAAGTTTGTAAACAACTTAATAATACCATCCAGATGTCTGCCCCAGGGCTGGATAGTTATGAGTGGAAGGGTATTTGGGGTAGTATGGGTAAATGCCTAGAACGATGGGCACCTCCAATGTTTTGGAAATTCACTCCTGAACAAGTGCAGAATCCTGAAAAACTAGTAGAGTATTTGGAAAAGGTATGCTGTCACCCTGGCAATTCTAAGCAAACACAAATCACTGCAATGTGCTGGGGCCTGGCCCATGCTTACCGAACCCTGTTCAACATGATTCAACACATCCAAAGGGAACAGAAAGTCTCTGGATCTGATGATAAGGCCACAGCCACTGCAGCTACTCCAACCCTGGCCACAGCCACTGCAGCTACTCCAACCCCGGCCACAGCCACTGCAGCTACTCCAACCCCAGTGATATGCACTGCGGCTACTCCAATGAACCAACCCGTGCCAGTATCAGTCGCCCCTATACAAAAGAAGAAATCTTGGAAGCGAAAGTCAACTCGTTTAGAAAGGGAGGATGAAAAAGCGGGGCCATCACAAGGGGAGGAGGAAGAGCTCATAAACGAGACAGAAACCACCAGATCCCTATCCTTGAGTGAGCTGCGAGATATCCAAAAAGATTTCGGCCATCGTCCAGGTGAGCTCATTGTCACCTGGCTACTCCGATGCTGGGATAATGGGGCCAACAGCCTGGAACTGGAGGGTAAGGAAGCCAAGCAACTAGGATCCCTTTCTAGGGAAGGGGGCATTGACAAAGCAATTGGAAAAGGGACACAAATCCTCAACCTCTGGAGGCGTCTACTGTCAGCCATGAAGGAAAGATATCCCTTCAAGGAAGATGTCATATGTCGCCCAGGTAAATGGAACACTGTGGAGAAAGGCATCCAGTACCTGAGGGAATTGGCTGTCCTGGAAGTGATTTATAGTGACCTGGACAATGACCAGTTGCCCAAAGATCCAGATAGTGTCCAGTGCACACGACCCATGTGGCGGAAGTTGTTACGTAGCGCACCAACATCATTTGCAAACACATGGGCAATGATGAGCTGGGAAACTGGACGGGGACCAACAGTGGATAAAGTGGCTGGCCAGCTCCGGGAATATGAAGAAAGTATCTCTTCCCCCTTTGTTTCGGCTGTGGAGAAACTGTCCCAAAAGGTTGAACGACTCGAAAAGCATATGTCCTATTCCCCTCCTGTACAGACCAGTATCTCAGCCATCAGAAGTAAGCGCCCTTCTGCTCAAGAAAAAGAATATCGAGGGTACACACCACGGGGCACTCTATGGTTTTACCTGCGTGACCACGGAGAGGACATGAGGAAATGGGACGGAAAACCTACCTCGGTCCTAGAGTCACGGGTACGTGAGTTGCAAAGAAAAACAAACACAAAAGGGGGCTCTTCCAGGAAACTTGTTGCTCCAATTTCCAGAGACTGGGATGACGGTAGTTTTTTCAGACAAAATAGAAGGGCTGATCTTAATTCTGATTGTAATGAAGGAACTTCTGACTCATACATACAAACCATGAGCAACAGTGACCAGGATTAGAGGGGCCCTGCCTCCAGCCAGGTGGAGGAAAGGGACAACAGGGTTTACTGGACTGTGTGGATTCGATGGCCTGGCATGTCAGACCCACAGAAGTATAGAGCTTTAGTAGACACCGGTGCACAGTGTACTCTAATGCCATCAAGCCATATAGGGGCAGAATCCATTTGTATTTCTGGAGTGACAGGGGGATCTCAAGAGCTGACTGTATTGGAGGCCGAAGTGAGCCTAACCGGGAATGAGTGGCAAAAGCACCCCATTGTGACTGGGCCAGATGCTCCGTGCATCCTGGGCATAGACTGCCTCAGGAGAGGGTATTTCAAGGACCCAAAAGGGTACCGGTGGGCTTTTGGTATAGCTGCATTGGAGGCAGAAGAAATTAAGCAGCTGTCTACCTTGCCTGGTCTCTCAAAGGACCCTTCTGTTGTGGGGTTGCTGAGTGTTGAAGAACGACAAGTGCCGATTGCCACCACAACAGTGCACAGGCGGCAATATCGCACCAACCGAGACTCCCTGATTCCCATCCATAAGCTGATTCGTCGACTGGAGAGCCAAGGAGTGATCAGCAAGACTCGATCACCCTTTAACAGTCCCATATGGCCAGTGAGAAAGTCTGATGGAGAGTGGAGACTGACAGTAGACTATCGTGGCCTGAATGAAGTTACGCCACCGCTGAGTGCTGCCGTGCCAGACATGCTAGAACTTCAATACGAACTGGAGTCAAAGGCAGCCAAGTGGTATGCCACAATTGATATTGCAAATGCTTTCTTTTCAATCCCTTTGGCAGCAGAGTGCAGGCCACAGTTTGCTTTCACTTGGAGGGGCATCCAGTATACCTGGAATCGACTGCCCCAGGGGTGGAAACACAGTCCTACCATTTGCCATGGACTGATCCAGACAGCACTGGAACAGGGTAAGGCTCCAGAACATCTGCAATATATTGATGACATCATTGTGTGGGGCAATACAGCAGAAGAAGTTTTGAGAAAGGGAAGAAAATAGTCCAAATTCTTCTGAAAGCCGGTTTCGCTATAAAACAAAGTAAAGTCAAAGGACCTGCACAGGAGATCCAGTTTTTAGGAATCAAATGGCAAGATGGACGTCGTCAGATTCCAATGGATGTGATCAACAAAATAACAGCCATGTCTCCACCAACTAGCAAAAAGGAAACACAAGCTTTCTTGGGCATTGTGGGTTTTTGGAGAATGCATATTCCAAATTATAGCCAGATTGTAAGCCCTCTCTACCAAGTGACCCGGAAGAAGTATGATTTCAAATGGGGCCCTGAACAACGACAAGCCTTTGAACAAATTAAACGGGAGATAGTGCATGCAGTAGCCCTTGGACCAGTCCGGGCAGGGCAAGATGTAAAGAATGTGCTCTACACCACAGCCGGGGAGAATGGCCCTACCTGGAGCCTCTGGCAGAAAGCACCAGGGGAGACTCGAGGCCGACCCCTAGGCTTTTGGAGTCGGGGATACAGAGGATCTGAAGCCAACTATACTCCAACTGAAAAAGAGATATTGGCAGCATATGAAGGGGTTCGAGCTGCTTCAGAAGTGATTGGTACTGAAGCACAGCTCCTGGCACCCCGACTGCCGGTGCTGGGCTGGATGTTCAAAGGGAAGGTCCCCTCTACACATCATGCAACTGATGCTACGTGGAGTAAGTGGGTCGCACTGATTACACAACGGGCTCGAATAGGAAACCTCAGTCGCCCAGGAATCTTGGAAGTGATCATGGACTGGCCAGAAGGCAAAGATTTTGGAATATCGCCAGAGGAAGAGGTGGTGTGTGCTGAAGAAGCCCCACTGTACAATAAACTGCCAGAAAAGGAGAAGCAATATGCCCTGTTCACTGATGGGTCCTGTCGTCTTGTGGGAAAGCATCGGAGGTGGAAGGCTGCTGTATGGAGTCCTACAAGACAAGTTGCAGAGACTGCTGAAGGAGAAGGTGAATCAAGTCAGTTTGCAGAGGTGAAAGCCATCCAGCTGGCTTTAGATATTGCTGAAAGAGAAAAATGGCCAGTGCTTTATCTCTATACTGACTCATGGATGGTGGCAAATGCTTTGTGGGGGTGGTTGCAGCAATGGAAACAGAACAACTGGCAGCGCAGAGGCAAACCCATCTGGGCAGCCGCATTGTGGCAAGATATTGCTGCCCGGGTAGAGAACCTGGTTGTAAAGGTACGTCATGTAGATGCTCATGTACCCAAGAGTCGGGCCTCTGAAGAACATCAAAACAACCAGCAGGCAGATCAGGCTGCTAAGATTGAAGTGGCTCAGGTGGATCTGGACTGGCAACATAAGGGTGAATTGTTTCTAGCTCGGTGGGCCCATGACACTTCAGGCCATCAAGGAAGAGATGCAACATACAGATGGGCTCGTGATCGAGGGGTGGACTTAACTATGGATGCTATTGCACAGGTTATCCATGAATGTGAAACATGTGCTGCGATCAAACAAGCCAAGCGGTTAAAGCCTCTCTGGTATGGAGGACGGTGGCTGAAATACAAATATGGAGAGGCTTGGCAGATCGATTATATCACACTCCCACAAACCCGTCATGGCAAGCGCTATGTGCTCACCATGGTGGAAGCGACCACCGGATGGTTGGAAACATATCCCGTGCCCCATGCCACTGCCTGGAACACTATCCTAGGCCTTGAAAAACAAGTCCTGTGGTGACATGGCACTCCAGAAAGAATTGAGTCAGACAACGGAACTCACTTCCGAAACAGCCTCATAGACAAATGGGCCAAAGAGCATGGCATTGAGTGGGTCTATCACATCCCCTATCATGCACCAGCCTCTGGGAAAATTGAACGATACAATGGACTGTTAAAGACTACACTGAAAGCAATGGGTGGAGGAACATTCAAACATTGGGATACACATTTAGCAAAGGCTACCTGGTTAGTCAACACTAGAGGATCTGCCAACCGAGCTGGCCCTGCCCAATCAAACCTCTTACGTACTGTAGAAGGGGATAAAGTCCCTGTAGTGCATGTAAAAAATATGCTGGGGAAGACAGTCTGGGTTACTCCTGCCTCAGGTAAAGGCAAACCCATCCGTGGGATTGCTTTTGCTCAAGGACCTGGCTCTACTTGGTGGGTGATGCGGAAGGACGGGGAAGTCCGATGTGTACCTCAAAGGGATTTGATTTTGGGTGAAAATAGCCAATGAACTGAATTGTATAATGTTAATTGCTGTGTAATATAGTATGTCTTTATTTTTACTATTGCTGTATGTCATATCAATGGTATAGCAGTAAGGATCACCCAGATTAAGAAGAATGAATTTTGAAGAAACTAAGGAAGTACAGCGGATGGAACCAGAACTGACTTCAGCAAGCAACAACCCAACACCAGACCCCATCTCTCCTGCCCTGAAAGACTGTTACGACAGATGGAGCCCAAAACTGTGGACTAAATGAACCCAATGGACATTTCAGAGGGATGGTCCATAGACTAAGGGAATGATATCTGTGTATGTACCAAAAAGATGAGAAAATGGTGGTGATTAATTGGAATGTATTGTAAGGGTAGGACCTAAGCATGACGTAAATGGTATAGAATAAGGGGTGGAATGTCCTGGTTTCGGCTGGGATAGAGTTAATTTTCTTCACAGAAGCTAGCATAGTGCTGTGCTTTGGATTTAGTGCTAGAAGAATGTTGATAACACGCTGATGTTTTTAGTTGTTGCCAAGCAGTGCTCAGACTGCTCAAGGACTTTTTGAGCTTCTCCTGCTCGGCCAGGTGCATAACAAGCTGGGAGTACAGCACAGCTAGGACCCAAACTGTCCAAAGAGCTATTCCATACCATAGAACGTCATGCTCGGGGGGGTTGGTGGGTCGGTCGGTCGCTGCTCGGGTACTGATCGCTGCTCGGGACGGGCTGGGCATCGGTCGGCGGGTGGTGAGCAATTGCATTGTGCATCATTCGTTTTGCATATTCTGTATATTTTGTTATCATTCTCATTATTACTATTATTATTATTTTCTCTTATTAAACTGTCTTTATCTCAGCCCTCGGCTCTAACCTTTTTCCCCTTCCCGATTCTCTCCCCCATCCCACTGAGGGAGGAGGGGGGGAGTGAGCGAGCGGCTGCGTGGTGCTTAGTTGCCAGCCGGGTTAAACCACGACAGTGTCCTTGTGCTTTTAAGCATAACTTTCTTTCAAGAAGTTATCTTGTCCATAGGGTATACCATAGGTGCATGTAATGCTGCATTGAACTGTTGTGCAACAGGGCAATTACTCCTCGATGTACCTTTCAGTAAAGTTCAGCTCAAGTTCTTTTTGTAGCTCTGGAAGGACTACAGCTATGGCAGAAGCAGTTAGCATGAGTTTGAGACATGGTAGAACTACTCGCAGTTTGGAAAGTAATAGTATTAAGAAAGGAATAAACCACAGAAATTCAAATTATCTTTGGTGGGATGAGTTAATGTCAGATGTTATGAGTCCGTGCTGTACGATAAAGAAACTTTAATTTAGTCAGATAATAAATTATCTATTGAATACTTGGATACTCTAAGTATCGCCTCTTTGGGTGGGTTTGGTTTTTTTTTGGTAATTGTTTCACTTTTTACAGCAGTAGCATTCTGCTTTGCAAAGCATGTGATCCCAATTAGACGATATGATGAATAAAATCTTAGCATTTTTTCCTACCACTTCAACACTCTCAGTACTGGGTATTAAATGCAGCCAGGTCAGATCTATAGAGAAATAGTCCAGTACAGTCATTTTCTATTTTTGCATTGTGAATTTGAAAAGTGATTATGATGGTTAAATAGAAGTGACTCATTACAAATGTTAAATTTTCTTTGGCATCTAAATGAAGAGGTCATTTTAGTCCCTTGAAGAATCGTAGACACTTTTTGTACTCAATGTATGTTTTAAAAACACCTTTTTAGATTGTACCAGTTCTGAGGGTTTTGGCAAATATAAATTGCTCAGCTGATATGTGCAATTCAGTTGTGAACTGTAATTGAGCGGAGTGTTTCCAAAGGTGGAGATATTATGAAACCTGGCTGTCAGTCAAAGAGTTTGGTCATTCTTACTATGAAGAATTATTTCCTTATAACTGCGTTTTTTTCTTGCTGAAACTTGTGCTTTTGCTGTTGCTTTTCTTTTCACTTGTCTGGCTCTATCTTCTCCTAACCATGCATTAGGTGGTAGAAGGCATTAGTTGAACCTTCCTCCATTGGCCTTACCCTTCTTTTCCCTAAGGCTGAGCAAACACAGCTCGTGCAGCTTCCCCTCTCAAGCTGTGGGCTCCTGAGCCGCCCTCTGACCAGCAGCCCTGGCCTCCCTCATACCCACCCTACTGGTGCACTCATTTACCTGCTAAGGGTGTCACCCAGGCCCTTTAGGAAGATACAAACCAGTATCAGCCCCAGTATCAGCACCATTAGTACCTGGCTGCCAGCTGCATTTTGATCCCCCTTGCCCACCACCACCAGCTTTTTTTAGAAGACTTGATCTAGGAATCTTCTTTTAGTTTTCAGCCTAAACTTATTAATAACAACATTACGCACTTTTGTGTCAACATTAAGATATTAACACTTAAAGAGTTGATCAACTTCACTCTTGTTTAGTCTGCTGTAGCTAAAGAGAGACAGTACTATCCAGTTAATTTTTTCTTCTGCTAGAACAAAAGTTCAAAACCAGTTTTGCTCCAATTTAGAAAACAGGCTTTTGGGTTCCCTAGGCAGTCTTCTGTGACTCAGCATGAATGAATCTTTCTGTGATACAGCTAAGCAGAACTTTAGATGATCTTGCACCACCATCTTGTACAAAATGTTGTTTTTACTTTTTCATCTCAGTTGCAGTTCTCTCTCTTGCATGCAGAGGCCACGCTTGCTTTGTCCATTGTGTGGCCCCTAGTCACCTCTGATTAATATGCCCAGCTTTTCTCCTCTTTATTTTTTTTTCTTCGTCAAATAGCCTCCAATGACTATTAGGACTTATTTAGTATCACAAGAAACAGCTAAAGCCTGTCCATATCCTCAGTATTTGTATTGCTCGAATAGCTTATTTAATGACTACTCCAGCTAGCTCCTATAAACACACAATATGTCATATTGCTTTAAAGAAATACCTAAGTGAGAAGGTATTAAGCTGTTATACAGCTGTTAAATATCACATTCGTAATTCAGTTCTTGCAATGATGCCGTATGGGGAGAATTGTAACCAAAATGACTGAACTTACAGTAGATAAACCTAGGCTAGATCAGTTCCAGCTCTGAGAGGAGAGATCAGTGATAATTTTTGAGGTATAATTATAAATGAAAATTTTAAATCATACAACATTTTTTCGGGTGGTATACAGGGCTAGAAGGAACACTTCTATATGGTGGGTTTGTTTCTTAAATGTTTAATTAAGTATTATGAGGTTGAAGATTAGTTTATTCCCACAAAAAGTTCTCTGGATGGCTGCTTTACAAAAAGTAAACAGTATTTAAGAGAAAATCAAATTGTAGCTATTACTACGATTCCCTGATGGTTTTGTATGTAGGTGAACCCTAAAACCACATACGATAGCTGAGTTGCTAGAGGCACATGCTTAGAAAGAAATGAGGGGTGTTGTGTGCATGTTCAGAATTGCAGATCAGTTAATCGAGTGCTTCTGGCTACAGGCAGAGAATAGATGAGAATTTAAATAGAGTAATAGTGCACTCTGCGACCATGAAAGCATAAAGGTGGAGAAGCAAATCACTGAGAAGTGCAAAACTCTTACTCATATCTGTGCGTGCAGGAAGAAAAGATATAACCCAAGGCTGAGCAATGGCATGTAGTTGATTTTTAGAAGTTTAATGCCAAAAATGTATGAATGGTTTCTTCCTCTCTTTCTTCTTATTGCTCTTGTAGTGAATTTGAGCTTAGCTTTTTGCACCAAAGACAAATTGCGGTAAATGTGAATATATTTTTAATGGGTGCATAACTTGGATAACTGCTTTATGTCCTCACTTGTTCTCAGTTTTGTCCTTTGTCAAACAGGTTAAAAATCCTCTTATGCTAGTAAGAACTCTTAGCTAAAAGCAGAATTTGTCTCTTCCTCGTAGCTTGATTTGAATGTCTGGATCTGAACTTGTTCTTTCCACTTAGGATTTCTGCATGAACCCTACATGTTAGGGAGTTGCCTCCACTGAAAATTAAACTGAAAATCAGCATAGCCTGCTCTAGAACAACCAGCATATATTTTTAGTGGGTGAATGCTTTTTGTGATGAGTTAGATGTTGATCTGTGCTTGTTCAATCCCATTAGAGCACTCATTTTACATGAGAGAGAGGGAGGCTATGACATACTGTGTTTTATTTACCAGCCCGCCTTCAATGCAGTCACTACTGCAAGTTGGAAGGCCCAAGTGGAAAATGTTATTTGTCTTTGAAGTCTGAAATGTCAGACAGAGACTACAGTCTACTGCAGGATGTGTATGTGGATGTTTCTCGACGATGGGATGTACAGACAGGGCTTTGGGTAGTGGTCCCTGTGCATGGTGAAGAGGAGTCTCCAACACACCAGTTACTGTTCTTTGTGCCCAATTCTTGTTATTGTTACAGGGCCAAGGGTGGCACTCCATGGGTATTACTCTCATCAGTAACATACAGATTTTAGCAAAAGCTCTAGAAAATGCTTTGTGACAAAGATAGAACTACCAGTTTGTCAATTATCCCTTGGTGTTTTATAGGTTAAGTTCAAAAAACTGCTTTAAAAAAAAAAGAACAAAGGAATAAGAATCAAGTCTGGCAAGCAGAATTAGTATAAAAGAGATGGGTCACATCCACTGTTTTCCATATTTTGTGTTTTTTTTAAAAAAACTATGGAGCCACCAAGCATGGGCTGAATTGCTGGGCTGTCTTTCAAGTCAATGTCTCAAGCTGATGCAGTATCTCAGTTTTGTTGTCATGACCACTCTACACTGAACTTGGGATTATTCTGATTTTGGTGACATAGATGAAAATGAAAAAAGCTGATAACCAAGTTTGACTTGCTAGAAATTCTGTTCAGTCATGGGTTTCTTCTTCATTTCAACTATTTCTTGTTCTGCACATGAGCCTGGGATTTAGAGTTCTGTTTAAGACCAGTAGTCATTAGAATTTAATATAGAAGAATTAATTGTTTGGAAAATGTTCATTTTAATGAAAATATTAGCTTTTAGACTGATAGATTATGTGATTCAACATAATTGTGTTTTATACGCCTTCATCTGTTAGTAATATATTTTTATTATCCTTATTATTACATTGCGTAAGAAAAGGGAGAAAAATCTCTACCAAATGCTGCACAAACACAGAGTACAGGTCTTTCTCCTGGATGCTGACTATGTCTTGGTTTTGGGAGGTATCAGAGTATAAGATTGAGGGTGACACAGGAAAACAGTTTGCCTGGATTGGCATAATGCTTCTGTAGTATCAAGAGACTAAATGTATCCAGATAAAATTTAAACAAAAATTTAAGGTCAGTATAAGCCTGGTATGAGAACACAAGTTCTAGTTGGCATCAAAAGGACTCTGAGGATGCTGTAAGACCTTATCTATTTATATTTCAGGCTTAAAGAAAATCACACTTTTCTGCACATTAAAATGCATTTCAAATATGAAAAATAATTTCCTTGGTTGCTATTTGCCTAATGAAAGTTTTTCACAAAGTCTGCAAGAGCCTTTTAGCCAGATTTAGCAACTGAAATCCCTGCAGAATTTCAGAAAAAGATAAAAGCTACCCTTTTCCACCCTAAAATAAGACAAGGTATTTTTACACAGTGTTTCTGTCAAATCAGCCTGTATTTCCTGAGATTTTTATTTTTCTTTATTTTTCTTTTCAAAGTCTGTGTAGATATATCAACAGAACTGCCTGGATCTTTTTTTTTTTTGAGCTGAGATGATTAAAAGTCATTTCATCTTCTCTGCTACCAAGCAGAATACAATCACATGCTTGCTTTCTTGTTATAGATCATAATAGAAGTTCAAATAGTTAAGTTTTGTGACCACCTCATAAAAATGCTTTGAAATTTTATTTATGTGTTTTTCCCTTTCTATCTATGCTTGAGTCATAAATTATATGTGTAGTACAATATCGCTTCAGGGTCTTTTTTTCCAAGAATTCAGAATACTCTTTACAAAGTCAGTTAATGGCACATTATATACCTTGCATATAGGTGGGATGTCTTACCTGATCTACGTAACCATATAGATGACAGAGTTGATGAATGACCACAGGTATGAAGACACTTAATTCCCTTTTTCTTGGAAACTGTACTTGCCTGTATGTCTGCATTTCATATTATTTCACTCAAATGTAAGTAACAGCAACAAAAAGGAGTGTATTTTTGTGACTGATTTAGGAACGGCACACTGAAGACAAGGACACTGCACTCTGAACAGGTGTATTAGGAGACGTGGACAGGTGTAGTTATCCGACCCACAGGTAAAATGAGGTCCTCACGGAGCTAAAGCAACCAAAGAAATAGACTGTCCGGTGCCAAGACAGCAGATCATCCTGAGGAGGACATCACTAGGGTGTGGAAGACACATACAAGGCAGGGCCCTGTATAAGATCTATATGAGACCAATGCCTTGCTGATCCAGAAAGAAAAAATATTGCTTTAAATAATTACACTATGGGAAATAGTCTTATTTTCAGATTATAATGAATTCTGAATTTGAGAAACAATATGTTTAACTTGTGTAGTGTTTAGATAAACAGAATAGTTGCTACTTTTATCTTACAATGTTAGGATAAGGTTGGTTTGAGGGTTTTTTTTTTTTAATAGTCTTTTCCTGCCTCTCTGTGTGAATAAAACTTCTTTCTGAATTTGAGGAAGTTCATCTGTGTGTCCAACCACTAATTTAACCAAGACAAATAATGCTACTGTTCTAAAATAACTTTTTTTTGTTGCCTGCCTGACCACGTTACAGCTTACAGCCATCCATCTTCTCCTCCTCTTTACAAATATTGATGTACTGTTCCTTTCCCATATTTACACCAGCAAAAGCAAAAAAGAAAACGTGAAAGGGCACAGAAGATCTGTCTTTTCCTGGAGCAAAGTGCTCTGCTGTTGCAGGTGCTGAAAAGACCAAAGCGCAATCGTTTGGTTGTTATTCTTTGCTGTGTTTTGGAGAAGAGTGTGCTACTAGATGGTCAATGGAGTTTGGAAAAAAGGGCCTCTAAGTCTCCCTTTTCCCCCCTACATCACAGGACTGAACAGAAAGGGAATTACTCACAAAACCAAAAGCTGCTCTTCACTTGAATCTATTGGATAAATATATAAGCAAAAGTTATACAGTGGCTCATTAGCAAGGCTCTGTTCAGCACATTTTCCTTTTATTGAGTAATCAGAAAAAAACTGGGAACAGAGCTGGGTAGGAGGTTTAATGGCCTGGTCTTATCCCCTTAGCCAAAAGAAAATAATTCAGGTTAATGCTGTCTGGTCTGAATATATTACTCGTGTAAACTGTTCAAGCTTCACTGAAACCAGTGGATCTAGCTCAAATTTTTACAGGTTGCTGTCTAGCTGTGTAAGTTTGGTACTTGACCTTCATTTGAAGAGAGATTCACAGACAAAATATAGTGTTGAATAGACTCCCCCCACCCTGCATCATCCTGGGGACATGTTCCTCAAATGTGTACAGTCTACCTCGATCATAGAAAACTTGCAATGCAAGATGCTTTCACATACTGGAAATCTTGGGTCTTTCTGGTTGCTCCCAGCAAGACTTGATCTGGGTTACTGGAGTGCAGTCAGTAGTTAATGTACTGTCATTATAGGACTGATATTTCAGTAACTCATGGTAATTCGGGGCATCATGTAAAAAACACTTTATGAGTTTGTGTTTATACCCGCCAGCACTGTGGTGAGCTGGGACTGGCACACCTGGCAGCATCTTTCCTCTGATGTCTTTTTACTTCACAACAGTAGAAAAAGTGCACAAAGGGAACCACGTTAGGTGTTTCATGTTTTCCTGAGGAAATGGATGGAAGGAGAGCGAGCTGACATGAGCAGCAGGTTTGTGGGGAAGGAAAAAGTAGTGAAATAACTCTACTTTTCAGAAGTTTATTGGAATGGAGGAGCGGACAGTACTGGGGCTAGTAATGAACACACTCCCAATACATTCATGGACCAAGAGATGGCATTTCAAATGGTCCCCGTTACTTCTTGAAGTGTTTATCTCCATTACAGCCAATTCCCATATTCTGCTTATATGAAAGGCTTCTCACTGAAGAAGAGCATCTCAGTGAAGCCTGTCACTGCTGCCGACTTGCTGAGACCCTCCTGGGGATAAAGTGGGTGACATGGAAGGCGGACAGGGTGTCCAGGACAGATGCTGTCTGGCTAATAGAGACAATGTCCCCATCTGTTAGGAGGATTTCCTGCAGTTCTGTGTGCTTGGTCCCCACATCTTCAAATACTCAACAGATGGTGGGTTACAAATGTGTAAATCACTTTGAAGTTTGGATGGAAAAATGCAAAAAGCATTATTTTCTGAAAGGTGCAATTGTTGCTAACTCATGAAGGGATCTTACTGAACTCCGAAACTTCAATTTCTGTTAGCAAAATTAATTTTTTTGCTTGCATTTCCCAGCCAGTTCTAAGAGTAAATGGTACAGAATAAGAACAATATTCCACAAGCACGGCCACCATATGAAAAGTTATTATTTGCCAATAGTTGCCACCTCTCCACAGATGTGCATAGCTATTTTCTATTCTAAATGTGAGGGAATAAGGACATTATTTTTCCAAATACCAGTACCTGGTAATCATAGGTAAACACTGCCTCTTTTAGTGCATTCCACATCATTCAGACATCACAACAGGCACAGACTTAAGTCAAAGTCATCTGAGCCTCCCTCTTAAGTATGTTGACAGTGAACAGCAGTGAAGGAAAGAAACCTTTGGAAAAAGATTGGGGGGGGGAGGGGGGAAGTATTTATCTTTCTGATAAGAACTGCAATCGCAGTGTCCTTGGAGATCAGAAAGAAATATGTATGGAACTTAAAGCATAATTCAATCTTCCGGGTTGGACTTGCGTTCAAGGTTGGTTTTTTGGGGGTTGGGGAAAATTAATTTTTTTTTTTTTTTTTTTTTTTTTTTTGGAAAATTGATATTGGGAGGGGTCTGATCACATCTTCTTTTTCCATGTTGATATTTTAGAATAAGATTTCATTTTTTATTCTGAATGTTTTCAAACATATGCATATGTAAAAGCCAGTATTACAAAGAAGTATCTTTCATTTTTAAAGAAATATATATATATTTTCTTTATTTTTCTCTTCCCTTAAACATTTAAATCCCTCAATGGAAATTTCAGAATGACTTGGTTTTAAGTAAAGTCACTCCTTTATTCAACTGTGATGAAGTTTCTGTGTAATGCTTGTGACACAGGGCTGACCATCCGAAAAACAGGCTGTAGAATTAAAGTGCAAACTGTGTGATTGAAATTACTACAAAGAATAGATTAGGACAAAGTGAGACTCATTAGCTTTGTATTTTATCTTTCAAAGCCATATTGCAAAACATAGAATGAAGACTAGCAACAGTTCCAGAAAAATAATTCTGGATGCAGATTTTCTAATAAAAACCAGTATCTTCTCTATTCTTTTGGTCTTAAGTGCAGGGCTCCTGCTCAGTCCTCATCATTTTGATAAGCTTCCATGTTGAACATTTGTAGATCAGCAAGTTTGTGGTATGGACAGATGAAGTATTCAATAACTGCAGCATAATCTTTTTTTTAGTCTTGGTAGACAGGCTTAAAGCTTGAAATATGAAAAACCAAAGCTCATTTTACTTGGTTGAAGCAAACTTATTTGAATAAACAAAGGTGTTGTTTTTCTGTGAGAATTTCCCTTGCTGTAACCTATAGCTCAGTGATAATTAATGTTCAGATATCCAGTACTGGATTACAGTATCAAAGATATTGTCCAACTCTTTTCAGAGTGGTATCTCTTAAAACACTGTGGTACCAAGAATTAGGAAGGATTCTGTTTTAAATCACTATTTTCACATACTGTGAACATCCCTGTCTAAAAAGCTCTTTTCATATTTTGGAAAAAAAAAAGACACAATTATTTTCTTTCCTTATTATTTATTCCCTTTGCAACCAAAATTAACTTTAATTCAAGATAGAAGTTAACCTTCTGCCTATGGAGAAGGTTATGAGAGAAAGTCCCAAGATGCAATCAGACACAATGGTGATTTAAACCAGTTGTGAGCACAGGAACATTTCAGGTAGTCAATATGTTACCCCTGATACCTCACTGATACCTCAAACAGTTCTGGGCTGTAACTCCTTCAAACTTTTAATCCAATGGAGAGCTAGTCCCCTGATGGTTTGTATTTAGAGTTGATTGGTAGGCATCATTCTTCTGTAAATTAGAACTTAAAAGCACGTTAGGCAATGGAAAATTTATCTTATGTACATGGTACCATTTTGATGAGGATTTTGTCGCTCTATTGCAGATCTGTATTAACAAAAAGTCATAAAAATTTGATCCGGTAAGTTTTTCAGTTGACTTCACTGAGAGAGAAATTAGTGGGTTTTCTTTCTTTTTTTTTTTTTCTTCTTTCTTTCTTTCTTAATTTTAAATTTTTTTCTCCAGAGTCTGGCTTTGCAAAAGCAGAAATATTTCCTGAGACTCAGAAAGTGTCTGAAGGACTTTTAATAATCTTTGGTGGAATAACAATGGTGCAAAGCCTCCGAAAGAAAAGCCCTCCTGTGCTATCAGCCACACTGAGATTGTTTACTAAGGATGCTCAGATGCGATGGTATTTCTATGTTCTGAACATATCTCTTAAAGATATTAGTTTGTGCTTTGGAGCACTTACTTGCTACTTCTGTCCTGCCAGGGCTGATAAGCTTGGTGGAATTTGATAAATTATAAGAATTTTGCCTATGACATCCTGCTCTAGGACACAGTACAACAGGCTGATATTTTCAACATTTTGCCTCAGAATCCTACCATGCCATTAATTCAAAATTTAGTCTGTTTTTCAGCAGGTATTATTTCCATAAACCTGCCAAGTTTGATGGAATTCAGCTCAGGAGTGTTTTAGGTTTAACAGCCAGAGAAGAAACAATAAAAAGGCAGAACCTTCTTGTTGTTGTTGTTGTTGTTGTTGTTGTTGTTTGTGGGTTTTTTTTGTTGGTTGGTTGGTTGGGATTTTTTTTAAGGAAAATATAATGGGTTCAGAAAACCCAAAAGGTCACATTCATAAACAGCTCAGAAACCCTTAGAGACAAAATGTTATTCATTTCATTTGTTTAGACGAGACACTTGGAGTCTTACAGTGGCTATTTAATTTTCGAGGGAGGAGAGAACGTCCTAAGCTCACCGCAACACAGTTTGCTGGTGTGGTTTTTTTCTTCTTCAGCAGTGAAAGGAGGATGGAACGGGGTTGTCATCATTATGTGTATTTACGAGTTACAAGATCTAAGCTTAACACTGAAGTGTTTCACTGGTCCCAGTGAGCCTGTGTGACAGCTTCACTGGGTTGCTGCTGCAGGTGTGTCCCTGGCCAGAAAAAAAACCCAACTTGATTCTCTGCAGTGGCTATAGGCCAACTTTATTTGAAATTCTGTCAGCAGATAGATGCAGGTTTACTGTGGGGTAGACATAAGGAAAACACAGATTTTTGTTGCTGTTGCTGTTAAAGAGAGATTTTAATATTATTGCCAAATTTCTATGTATGGTCTGAAAAGGTGCAGGCAGCTTGTGTGCATGCATCCACTGTGCAATCGAATTCTTCATATCGGAACACACAATTTAAAAGTAACAGTGTCTACGCTATGTCCAAGTGGTCCAAAAAGCAATGCAAATGCATAAAATTATGTGGAGGGGCTTTTTAAAGATACAGCCAATCAGTTGAATATGAGATTGAGAAAATTACAGCAATAAAAAATTTCAGTTGTACTTCAGACTACTACATCAAACAGCTGTGTTCTTAGCAGTAGCATGAAAGTGGATTTACAAAACTAAATGTGGCTTTTACTCAGCAACACTGAGGAAAATGAAGTTTGTGACTGCAATGTAGATGTTGACAGGCGATCAGTAATTTTATGCTCTGCTTAGTCGTGGGAAACAGTGTGACACAAGATTTACTGCTGCTAACTTGTTTAAATATTAGGGATTGTGTTCAGTTAGTTAACATGAGCTTAGCAAAGGCCTTCTGGGACTGATGAAGAGGCTGTAATGTCAATGAACATTTCCAATTAGAGGTCACTTACCGCCTGTGTCATGAGGCATGTTGAATAGATGCTGTGAGACTGGATATTTTTGCAATGGGCCAGTGGTTACGTTAAAAATTATGTATGTTTAATGAAATATCTAATTATGAGATGAATATAGTTTTTTAACATGATCTTGACAAACTGCATCCAGGTAGCTGTGAATTTCTCTTGTGTGTCCCAAGAGACTGAGAAACCTGCTTGAAGGTTTGGGTGTTCTTGAGGTGATGAAGAAAGGGCTATTGAAAATAACAGTGGTTACCCTGGGTCACTGAATCTTCATTTTTTTGGGGCTACATTCATGAAAAAAAAAGTTTAAAAAGCTTGAAATGTGGGAATCTTTTTTTACTTTTTAAAGTAAACTTGCATATATTACTTAAGAAAACAAGCAGCACAGAACTATTAGTGGTTTTGAAATATTTCTGATGCTTCACAATTTTTTCATGAATATGTTCAAGTTGAATGAGGTTGATTTTTAAAACATGAAGTTTTCATCTATTTTTCCATATATTTTGGTATCAGTCCTCTATGCATTTAGTTTAGTTTTAGGGGTTTCCTTGGGTTTCTCTTAGATTTTGTTTTATAAAAATGAATGCACCTTTTCGATTTCCAAAGCTGTATATGCTAGCTAGGCTATGCAGGACCTGCTAATTGGTATTGCAGGGTTACATCCATGTGTGAGGGTTTGAGAAGTGTGGGTATAAATGTATATGTGTATACATATACACATATGAATCACAGGATGTGACTTCAGGTTGTGAAATATGCTGATGTCAGGGGCAGTTCTTTATTCTAAGAGAACTGAAATGCAGAGTCATGTTGTCCCCATCCCAGTGTATTTGAAAACATGTATTTAGAGATATTCTCACAGCGAGATATTCTTACTTTACTACGGAGCCTTCTTTATTTTTTTCCCCAGGTATTAAATTTTCTCAATCCCTTTGCAATTAAACTGGAAATTTTCTAGTCTGTCTCTCTGTACCAAAATATTTTTACACTTCCCTGGATTGTGTTGACATGGCACAATCGATGGTGTTTCCCTCTCCTTGCAATAAATGTCAGGCTTTCTGCAAAATACCTCTGCTGGCTAACCAGAAAATGCATATCTGAATGCTGATGTGGCATTCACGGCTGGGATGATTTACTTAAGGCTTCTCGCTGGGTCATTCAGGGAGTTTGTAAAGTGAGGTCAGTTCCTTCTAAAATCAGCAGAGATTTTCTTATGAGATAGTATTTAAAAAGAAACTGTTGCTCAAGATTTGATTAAACAAAAATAGGCATGAATCTGGATGCTGCAGTTTGGTGCTCAGTTTCAGCCATAGCTTAGGTGATACTTCTCCCTACTTAATTCCTCTTAAGATGACTAAGCTTGAATATCCAACATTGCTATTTTATGTGCCTTGAGTGAATTTCTTCACTGTAGTTTTTTGCACCCTTCTAGAAAGCTTTAAATGATGAAATCAGTTTGATAATAATTGGTACCATATCACCCAAGCACAGAAAATATCAATATCTTCATTTATTACCTCTGCACAGCTTTAATTTTTCATTTTGATAATGTAACTTTTCAACAGATTAAAATAATGTGATCCTCAAAACAAATATATGGTGAAAGGTGATGTGAACGGCTCAGTGGCAGCTATGAACTGGGATGTACTTGTCAGGACTACCTTGGTGTAACTATTAATACATCTTAGTTTATAATTTGCCTGGAATCGGAGCAAGAAAAGCACTCGTGTCTCTGCTTATTGAGAAACAAAGGCAGCAATGTTAAAACACTGAAGTTAGATATCAAATAGAGCTCACCCACCGTAAATTACTAAAATGCACAATTTCTGTCAGAGGGCAGAAAATTAACTGCTAATACTCATCAGGCTGAATGAGCACTTTTACGTAGGTGGGCAGACACCAGATTTTCAGCGCCGTGGAGAGAGCAATCACAGCTAGCTGCTTTAACGAGGAAAATTAAAATCTCATGATCCAGAAGATAAAATTTTGGGCGAAAGATTATTTTTGTTTTCATTTTGAAATTTTTATCTAAAATGTAAGACAATCTCAAAATGACAAAAAAATGGACCCTTATTTCAAAAACTCTAAAATGAGACAATTTAATGTTACAAAAGATGCTTGACTTTTTGTTACAATTTTAAGAAGTCTAACCACAAAAGCTATCAAAGATCTTATTTAAACTGTATTTCTCTTCAGTGAAAAAAATCGGAACAAATACCTGTATGTGGTATATCTTAAACTATCCTGGTTTTCCCTAGCTTACATATTTCAGTAGATACATCTGTAAGTATGCCAGTATTTTCCTGCTTAAACGTCTCTTCATAGCATAATTTTAGAACAGTGTTATTTCTGTTTGGTCACTTAATGATGCTGAGTTGTACTGACTTTCATTTAAATGGTTACCTCTCATGTCATATAAGCAGTCAAAAATGTAGGTGAAGTACCTTAGAAAGATCCTGGTCTTAGCAATCGATGTAATTCATAGTCTCTGGTAATACTGCATTTTATTTTGCTGTTCTCAGTACATGAACCAAAAATTATCATTCTACACAGAAACCAACACTGCTTAGAAGAAAAAAAAAAAAGAGATGAAAATTCAACACTTCAGAATTTTTAAAGCAGAAAGCTCAAGAATGTTTTAAATAAATTGAAGGCAGTTGTTCTGCATTGATTTTTCTTTTGACTGAAGGGACTCTACTTCTGTCCTATACATAGAGCTGAAGAAAAATATTATTTTTTAATAATATACCTTAACCTTTAAATATTTTGAGACCTCCATCAGTCAATAATACCCATTTTGAAATTAAAAAAAAAAGTCTCTGGAAGATATTCCATCAGAAAACATTCAGCTCTTTCTTGTCCCGGTTACGTGATGTCCCTTTGTTACAGTGTTTTGGTGCCTTTGTTATCCTGAGCTCAGATACTCAGGGACGTGAAGGGGGGGCTGCAGATACTGTCCGGTTATGCTGCAGAAAGAATGTAAAAAAGGAAGAAAGTGGAAGTCAAGTGAAGTGAGACTAAACACGGCTGTGAGCTTCCACAGTAGAGAAGAACGTCAAAATAACACCAGATAGTAAAAACAGCTGGGCCTTGATGTTTAAAACCAGTAACAATATGTCCTTGAATACAGCAAAGTATGTTTTCACTGACTTGGAAACTCCTCACAGTAATTATTACCCTAAAATGATAACCGATTAGTCTAGAAAAATAAAACATGGGTGCGCATTTATTTACCAAGGAATGTCTGAGCCGATACTGGTTGTGCTATTTAAAAGATGATTGAAATTATTGCTTAGACCTTTGAGAGGTGAAAGGAGTTCTCAGCAATATTTGGCAAGCTAATGTCAGCGTTAAAAGGCACTGCTTGTCTGTGTGCTGTTCTTGCATCCCAGCTGCAAAAAGGATCTAGAGTAAATTCAAAAAGGGATAATCTGAGGATTGTAAACTTCTGCAAGGTCTTCCCTGTTCTGCCAGGGAAGGCTCGTGAGCCAGCAAAGCGGGTAGGTGCCGGCTCATCGACACAAAAGTAGGCGTCAGCCATCTAGGCACAGAGTTGGACTGGATGGGTCCAGCAATTAAATTGGTATGGACTGAAAAATTTTTGTCAAGACTTGAACAAAACGATCCCTGTTTGGAGGTGATACTACTTTTACTTGGTATTTAAATATTAAAATATTTACATTCTCTCACCAGAAATTTTCCTGGCAACACTTGCATGGAATTATCATAGTTCCAGACATCACTTTCAGGTGCTCCCAAAAGTGTGTGGGGAAAGGGTGAAAACTCCTCAGGCTTTTCCTTTGTAAAAAAAAAAAGCCCTCATTTCACTGAACTGTTTTTCCTGAAGAACATAAGCAAAATGTTATTACTTTAGTGATACCCTTGTCCACTCATGACATTATATATATAAAGCATCAGAGTGGGGCTGCCTGTGGGAATCACTTGCTGCCTTTATGTGTGTTAAGCAGCAAGAATACAACCACGTGGGCAACTTTTTAAACCTGAATTGATAACACTTTAGAAATCCAAGTGAAGGAGAGAACACTGAAAAACCTGGAAGCTTCAGGATAAGCAGAAGCCTTGTTACTCTGCAGTGCTGTTAGCCCTGCTGGAACGGTGAGCACGGGGTTTTTTGCAAGTGGCTTGGGATGGAAAAAGATATAGGATACTAAATCCCTTTCTAATAAGAAATTTGGCCTTCTTGTTCCTGTATGCTTAGCTGACTAGCTAGCTCAGGTCGCCTGGTGGTTTCTTCCTTTTATCTTAAAATACAAAATACTTGCAGAATTCACTTTTGTGAACAAGGAAAAAGAACTTTTAAAAGGAACAGAAAATACTCCTGCTTGCAAGGTGGTTAAACTTTCTAAAAGCAGATTACAACCCTGTGCCCATTAGTGCTACCAGTTTTAAAACAAGTTAAGAACTATTTGTATTTTCCAGCTGTGATACCTGGGTACCGAAACACCATGGATCTCCCCCAGTGGACAAGCACATCAATTCACCCGGTGCTCTGTGCCAGTCACATCAAACGGGTGATCGAGGCTGGAGCTCATCGGCTCATTAAGTCAGCCTGACAGAGCTCCAGGGCTGAACGCTGCTGAAAATGTGCAGATGCAAAAGTGACCGTGTCTTCACAGAGAGGAGACTTTGTTAGGAAGCATAATGTGAAGTTTCCTGTCCTGTCCCAACCTCCTTTACTCTGCTAGCTGTGAAAATATTTTATGTTTCAGGAATAGTTTACATGATGAGACAAGCAGGGTAAATATTTGTAGCTTCTAATACCCTAGGATCTGCTCTGGCACGCGGAAGATGGGAAACATAATGTTTTATTCCCTATTTACCTGTGGATTTTTTTTTTCTCTATTCAGTAGTTACAACAGCATCAAAAAAAAGTATGAAAATAAAGTATGAATTACTGTAATAATTTATAACAACTGTTAGTCCTAAGCAATAATGGTTATAAAGTATTATAATGTTCTCCCTGTGTGGGATTTCTCATAGTGGATAGAGATGACTTTCCCAGTTTGCCATGAACTCAGATTTTTTTTTTTAAGTATGTGTTAAATATAAGCTTATATCAGCATAAGGTTTGTTCTCTGTATGCTCTTATTCTGCTGCCATTTGGGGAAAACAGATTTATTTTCTTTGAATAACATGTTATAAATTGCCAGTGTAGTCTTCTAACGAATATTCGGGTTCTGCATCTCCTGATGTGTCCTCTTTTGGAGGGTCTGAAATACTCTCTTTTCTTACTACTATCTGGCCCTTTAGATAAAAACCAGTCTGTGTTGCTTATTAACTCTGTACAGCTTTGTGGATGACTTTAGATGCTGTTGAAATGTTGAAGACAGCTGAAATAAAAAAAAAAAATAAAAAAAAAATTCTGCATAATATAAGACAGAAGTTGGGACATTTTCAGGGATACTATTCTACATTATGTACTATGTTAATCTCTATAACTGTCTATGTAACGGAACTTAAACCTCATGAGAAATGTTCTCCATGTCTCTATAATACGATGGTTTTCAGGCAGCAAGCACTGCATAAACAAATTCTTGCAAAAAATTTGGGTGGTACGCAGGCAGACGTGTAAAATAATTTATTTGTAGAACTAAATATGTTTGGTTGTATTTTTCTAGAGAGTATTTAAAAACTATTTTTCTGATCTAGTTTACTATTGACATGCCATGGATTTATCGGTCTGTATGCACTAACATACAGGTGACTTATGTTACTCTGATAAATAAGGCAGGTTCTGGTGTCACTGATGTGCTCTTGAAAACTTTGCCCTTGGGAATATCAGTCACAATATTTTTCTCATACTCAGAATTATTTGATTTGATTCAAGTCCTCAGTGTCAAGGTAGTTTTTGCACTTCTAGTCTCTGTCTCTCTCCTACACGCCCACACATGTGCACACACAATCTCAGGACATTTCTAATCTCAAAGAGCTTGCTTTCAAAGACCCCAATTTTGCCTGGTATAGTGTGATCGTTTCAAGCTCCAGTTTTTTGGCAGCAGCCCTTCCTTTCTATAATACACTACACACTGCAGACACTGAATGACAGAGAAAAGAGAGTGAGGAATACATTAAATCTACATGTTCCCTTACAATGGTAATTACTCTTTAACTCGCAGGAACATCGTAGCCAGAAGGCACGGCATATGTAAGATCATTCTTTATTGGAAGGAGCCTTTTTTCTTACATCACTATCCCTAGTGTCTTCAGAATCAATACAGACTATAATTTTTCTCCTCTATCCAAGTATTTCTATGAAAAGAGCTATAGCTCATATTAACTCTCATATCATCAGCCCTTGCTGCAACAAGATGTTAAAAATGTTATGTGGAAGTCCCAGCATATGCCACTCCTCACTTGAGTGAACTGCAGTGCTTCAGAGGTGAAGCAGTTCCTAGACAAAATGAATTGGATTTCCATCCCTAATTTCAACTGCATATAATACAAACTCCCCTTTAAAATTCTGAACTGGTTGTTAACTTGGTGCTGGACATTTGCCAGTGCCTGCACCTGCATTACTTCCCTGCTAATATTTCAAAGTGTCAGCTCAAGTGGCCTGAGAACTGCCTGTGGAAGTGTTGTAATTGCTGAGATACGCTTACTCCAACTGTGATAATAAAACACAGGGATGGACTGGGGAAAGGGAGAGAAAAAAGATAACAGCTGGGATTTATGCTTCCAGGTTTCAAAAGAAAGCTTCTTCACAAGTTTGATGATAAACAGAATGGTAGTGTGTACCAGTAAAAGCGAGGGAGGGAAGTCTGATGTAAATGAAAATATAGGACTACATCTGCACAGTAGGACTAAACCCCAGGCTTATGCAGGAACCTTGGAGGAGTCATTTTCCTTCAGCTGTATGCAATCTTTGTGAATGCCCCACAGATCATCCTTGTTCTTCTTTTTTTTTAGCCTAACATATGAACCATTTCTCTTAAATTCTTTAAAGACTCTCTTCTATACAGATATTCAGTATCAAAATTCTGGATTAGGTTAATGCAGAAAATCTATTTGCAGGGGTCACAAAAAAAAAATATCTAACCCCAAGATGAGATGAAATGCAGCAGTGGAAAAACGAGGTTGCATCCCCAAAGGACTGATAGATTGAAAGTGAAACATGGAGGGAATGCAATATAAAAAATATAGACCAGAAAGAGAGGGAGATGCTTATTAATACTCTTATTGGCTGTTTATTTTAGTTGGCCTTTTATTTCTTGATGTGATGTTTTATTCTTTGTTTCTCAAAAATCTTTACATGCTTTTAAATTCAAATGATGAAAGGTACATTAATTTTTTTTTTTTAACATATTTTGTGTGTTTCAGTTTGCACTTGGGTTGGGATGCCATACATTAATGCATTTCCAAAGCTGTTTATTTTTGGGTATGAAAACGTAGAATTTAAATAATTTAAGTAAGGATCTCATGTAAGTGAGTTAAAATATCTTGCATAGTACTGGATAAAATTTTACATACCACACCTATTTCGGTGGCATTCATTAATCTGACGACCACTGTTCTACTCCTCGTCAGGATAAATGAAAAAATCCTACTGGATGCTATAGAGGTGTTTGTAAAAACTCACACACATATTCCTTACTGAAGCTTAGAAAAGAGTAGTTCTTAAACTGTCTAGAGATTAATCTGTTGTTCCCCTGCCTTAATAGGGCCTCCGAAACACTACTTATTCATCATCTCAAAACCAAGTGGGGAATCAAACAGTCTTCCAATTTACTCAAAGGGAAAAGATGCATATTCAGCCTTAATTTTCAGCTTTAAATCTGCAAGAATGGCTAGAACAAGCTGAACAACCCATTCACTTTGCCATATTACAGCCTTACTTCTAAGATTATGTGTATGGGCTAATTGGTTTTCTGTCCTCCACACTTGGCTGCATCAAGGTTACAATATTCCCTGGCTCCCTCAAATAAATAACTTCCATTTTTCTTGAATTAATTGAAGTTTACATTAGCCATAATAAAATGTTTTACATATGACAAAGAAATGGACATTTAATGTAAAAAGTGTGGCAAACATGTTTAGATCAGGATTGCAAGTCACATCTGAGAGCGCAATCGCTGGAATCTCTAATTAGTGTATTGTCATTAGTTAGCAGCTGAAACACAAACTACAATATAATTTATGCTTTTGTAAAAAATCCATTAGAATAATCTTCTCAAACAAAAAAGTCAAATCACTGGAAATTATAAGCAGATGCCATCATTTCCAGAAGTGGCAAGCACCTGCTGTTCCCTTTGGCATTTCAGGTGGAAGCTTCTTGGGGATTTTTCATGGATCGATAAGAAAATGAATTTTTTTTTTTTTTTCTAGCAACAAGACTTAAGATGTGGACTGAGTGACGGCTGGAATTGAGGGATCCTGGTGTCCCTTAAGTACGGGATTTTGGCTTCAGCTTATTTGGGGGTTTAGGGAAATTGTGGAGATGTCATACAATGATGTCAGCTGCATCATTTTGTACCTAACCTCACAGATAAGAATCCTTACTAAGGGGACAGCAATTTCTTTTTTTCTGTGTGAGCACTGTTCAATCAATGGTTAACTGAGCATTGCAGGGCAACTACAGAAACGCAGCTCTGAAACAGGCTTACCAGATGACCTGCTCCACCAACCTTTACACTCAGAGAAGAAACAACTATTCCTGCACCACACCCAACAGGCCAGCCATCCACAAAAATGGAGGATCTCCGATCAGCCTACCCAAACTACAGTGTCTCATTACCTTTTAAAATGTTTTCCTAGGTTCAAACCAAAAACTCCATTACAGTAACATCAGCCTCTTACCTCTTGTTCCCACTACAATGGATATAAGAACAATGTATTATTTTTTTCTTTGCTGCTAACTTTCTGTATTTGAAGATTATATCTGAAAGCACTTTCTGAATTTTTATGAGGAACATTTCCTATTCACTCCTACGAGGTAAATAGTATAATCTACAAGGGAGTTACTCACAGAATGCTTAAGCTATTTCTGTGTTTATCTTTGGAGGAGAGAAAGAATCAGTAATTTTATCCATACATATCATAGCCTTCTAGTTTGGTTCTGTGAATCTGAGTTTAAAAAGAAGTTAAAACTTCAAGCTTTAACTCTTGCTTCTATCAAGCATAAACCTATCATCACCAGGCTTCTCTTAACTTTTCATTAACATTTTAATGTATAGTAACAATGTGTATTAACATAGCCTTAACTAATATCTGGTGTATTCTCTTAGTAAAATATAGATGCACATATTTTCAGATGAATCAGGGTTTTATTGGTGTATTTTCTGTCACGAGTTTCTGTGTGGTGTTATCAAAAGCAGTCAGCATTTCATAAACCCCTTCATTCAAACCTTACTCTGAGGATCATCTCTGGGAACACTTAGTGCAGGAGGGTGGAAATAGGGTTGTTACCCCCATCTGAAGTTGATGCCCTTATTACTTTCACTTCAAGCTTTCCACTGCATTTGTTGGAATTATATTTCAATGAAAAATAAATGCTTGGAGGGACATAGAACATGTTGAAAAAACTCAACACTTTTTCATCTGGCTAAAAGGAACATTTTTATTTTTTCCATGAAAAATATTTTTAGTTTAATTTAAGTCCAATCTCAAACTCAGTGGGGTAGAGTCATGGAGACTTTTTATCATGCTTTTCAAATTATCTACCACTAAGGTATGGTTGACAGGGAAGCGTGCAAACGGCAAGATGTTAAACTCAAGAAAATGAGAACGAGTTAGAAAAGTTTTTTTTTTAATATGAAAAATCTACTTGGATAAATTAACATTTTGTTTCAGTCTCTTTTATAACAAAATCCACGTAAAATTGTCTAGCTTAAAGCTGTGGGGTTTTTGAGATCTTACAGTAATTGAATATAGTAGATTATATGAAAAACTTCGCTAAACCTTTTAATTTCCTTACTTTACCCACATTTCTTGTTCTTGCATCTCCTACCTCATTCATAATAATCTTTATTATTACCATAGCCCTAAATTTAATGTAGATTCTTAATTTAACATTTTACAAATCATCCAGAAACAACCTTTCCCCTCCCAACTCTACGTTGTGGATCAAATATGTAGAATAAAAGTGTGTCTCAACTTAGATTGAAAGAATTCACACTGAAATACTTGGTAAAAGCAAAACTTGCATTCTGCTCAGCAAGGTACTGCAGCATTTCTCTCCCAAGTCATGATCTGGGTCTGGTCCACCAGATCCAAATCGTGGTTTGGCCCACTGGAGCCATAGCAATAGCAGGGTGAGAGTAATGCCAGATGAAGACAGGCTTGTATCAGCAGTAATTGCAAGGAATTAGGCTGAGAAGGCAGAAGTGCAGAAAGGGGAGAAAAAATACCTTCCTGTAGTCGTATTAATCCATCAGCAGGGCAAACGCAATCTAGCAGGATGGAAATGAACAACCTTTATATGTTATAGTGACTAAGCCAGAAGTACATTTTTTCTCTCTGCACTATTCCTTTGCTCACTAGGCTGTTTAACTCAAATCACTTGTGTAAAGAAGACAACAGAGGTCCATGATGTCCTAGTCAGCATTTTCTCTCAAATGCTGCCATCAGATGTGTTCTGCTAACATTCTCTGTTGCACCCCGACATGTCACTGCCCATTGAGGTGGGTGTTGGTCTCTTCTCCCAGGTAACGGGTGATGGGATGAGGGGAAATGGCCTTAAGTTGCACCAGGGCAGGTTTAGGTTGGACATTAGGAAAACTTTTTTCACCAGAAGGGTTGTCAAGCATTGGAATGGGCTGTCCAGGGAAGTGGTTGAGTCCCCATCCCTGGAGGTATTTAAAAGCTGGGCAGATGAGGTGCTTAGGGACAGGGTTTAGTGGTGGGATGGCAGGGTTAGGGTAACAGTTGGACTTGATGATCTTAAAGGGCTTTTCCAACTGAAATGTTTCTATGATGCAGTAGTTGCCACCATTGTGGTGAGTTCAAGTTTCTGCTTTAGTCTTCTGAAATTATTTATTACAATATAACACAGTGGAATACAATCCCTCAAATAGCAGCTGTCCGTCTGGCAAGTTGACTGTGCGAAAGATTATGGAGTATATTTTGAGCAATCAGATGCAGAACGTTGCAGAGCAGGAGTGAGACTTCCTGTCATGTTGTTTTTTCTAGCTATTATTTATTCACTTGTCAATGAAATTCCATCAAAGGAAATTTTTCATCAGCTCTTTCAAAACCCTGTTCTGTTGCATATGTTAGCCTGACTGTGACATGCTGCATGGTGATAATTTGTGACGCTTGAGTCAGTTAAATGAGATCTAAGCATTTCACAGATTCATTAATCGTTTCTGTAAAAACTGAAAAATATGAAATACTGATAGGAATTAGCTCTGAATGCCCTTTCTGAAGCCCTGAGTGCATTAACAGAGCTTTCCAAGCTTTCAAAAGAGTGAGGGACAACAGCAATTTTTTTTTTTTTTTTTCACGTTTCTGTCTTTGCAGTTGTGGAAAGCCTGACATGAAAGTAGCTTTATACTTTTTTGTAACTTGTTCTGCTGAATAATCCTCCTGAAGTTATTAATGGTTGAATCTTTGATAAATTTTTAATGCAACAGTTAATATTTCTGAAGTAAAAAGCTGATAAAATTGTACTTTTTAAAGAGAGTTTTCTGTCATTATAAATATTTGTAAAATACTGCATATTATTTATGGGCAGACATTTTTCATCTAAGGATCTTTCAGACACTGGCATACACACAGCAAAGCCATGAAACAGGTGGCGAACTAATTTTGAGAAAAATACCATAAAACAGTGCTTCACTAAGTAAATCTTTGACAATCTGTTTAGTATCTTAATTAAAAAAAATTTCAAAATATACCTAGCTTTACCATATAAGCACATGAAATTGAGTCTAATTTACATCACTCGTTTGGTTACAGGTGTTTAGAAGATTTAATGCATCTTTAAACTGTCCAAATGCCCTCAACAGTGATCCAACAGCTGCAGCTTGTTATTTGTCTCTAGCATCAAACCACATATTAAATCATTGTAGTAGAAAACAAATTCACTTAATTTTATGCGTATGACTAGTTTATTTCTTTCTCAAAATGAACACAAATTTTCCTGTATCACACACACAGAGAAATGACTATTTGTGCTATCGATATCATGTTGTTGACAGATGGAGAAGATGGCATTGCAAAGCAGCCGGAAACAATTAATGCCTCTAATAAGCAGTGTGGAGCTTTCCAAGGGTTACAATTCACCTGTTTCTTTTTTTTTTTTTTTTTGAAGTTATATCCTCCAAGAGGATGAACAATAATTTTGGCAGATGCTTTGCACTAGGGAAGGGAGAGATATCATGTATACCTTAAATCCTTAAATAGGTGAATTATAATTTTTTTTAGTTTATATTTTCCCTGTGTACAGGGAAGTAGAAAATTTAAACTGAATTAGAAGTGTGTTCCCACCCTGCCCCCTAAATCAGCACATTATTAGATCTGTGGAGCTCATTGCCATGGTGGGCCATGGCTGGAAGATTACTACTCTGATAAAAAATGGACAGTACAGTTGTTCATTGGTAGCAATTAAAACCGAAGACCTGGATACAAACTCCAGGTTGGGTGTTCCTTAAACTGATGATTGTTAATTCAAAAGAGAGGGCCAAGTGACATTAAAATATGGCTACAGCCTTTTTTGTCATGTGCCTTCCCTAAGTGCATGCCACCATATGGCCATTCTCCATCCTGAGTTCCCAGAGATTGCAGGAAGTCGTGAACACAGTTAGCACCAAGGTCTCTTTCCAGCTCGCTTCATTAGATGGCAAAAGGTTTTTTAGGTCATGGTATTTATTACGTTATCCTTCAAAATTCCTATAATTAGTGTAATATGAATTTCTAGTCTACTGGGATTGAAATGATCTGCTTCTGGATAGAAAAGTCTCATCCTGACTTTGTTCACTTATGGAAAACAATTAAGGAAAAGAGAAGTCTATAACAACAAAAAGTTTTGCATCTTTGAATGAACTATTCATCCACTTAGTTTAGTAATGGTAAAATAAATCACATATGATCTTTCATGCCTCATCAGCCTATTTATAACAGTATGCCCTTTATTATGACAGATTTTATGATATTTTGTGATGACCAGTCATGGGGAAAAAATGTTTAATGTACTGACATCTAATTTTATTATCTCTGGTACCTATTCATTTTCTCAAAGCATTTCTTTGAATCAGCGCCAGTCTAAGCTACTGTGCTTTCAAAGCTGGGCTACGACAGGATCAAGAGCTAATCTGATAGATCAATAAGGGAGTCAAAAGACGAGTCAGAGAGACAACTGCATAATTCACTGTTGATGGTAGTAACATGTAGAGCTTAGCTAAGCAATTTTTCTATTTATTACTAAACTTTCTTTAGAAAAACTAAAATGTCCATTCCAAAAATGTCTGTTCCAGCTTTCATGTTTCTGCTGCTTTGTAATATATGAAATGCAATTTCCATGCCCAATTTGTATGAAAGATTCTAGTCGTGGAGAAGAAAATGTTTACTTTTTTTTTTTAATTTTTTAAACTTAGTGAGCTGTAAGAGGCCAGCTGATTATTCCCACTCTCTAGTATGTCAGGGTGCTCAAAGCATAGCAGAGCTGGAGCCCCCGAAGTTCATGCTGTTAATATTTGTGCAGCAATCTGTTGTCTTTCTGGGTGCATCTGTCTGAACTTCCTCATGCACAGTACACTTGGGCGCCGCTGAATCCTACCAGATGCACCACGAGACTTGTTCAAACAACCATGCCCACTCTCCTCTTGCTGCAGTTTATGTGCAAAGAATACAAGTCGTAATGCAACCAGGCAAGTCCGTGTATCTCATGATTGCAACCACTTTGTGTGTGTGTGTGTGTGTGTGTGTGTGTGTGTGAAGTTAGCTTTAATGGAAGCTACATTTACTCAGTGGAAGGCAACATCACAGCAGTCTTCCAACTCACTGATCTAAGCATAGCCCAGAATACAAAGCAAGAAAAACCTTGTATAATATTAACAATAGCACCTTTCCTCCTCCCCCTCCTCCCCATCCTCCCCTTTTTGCTGGTTTTCATGTAGTTAATTGTTTGTATTTGCTCATTCTCCCATAGGCTTGAGACTAGATGAAATAAAGGAAGAAGTTATTTGTTAAGCATGGTGGGTTCCCTTTAGAAAGGAAATGAAGTCTTATTTTGACCTCCATCACCAAACCAAGCCAAGGAAATTTCAGTAGCTGCTCCTGTTCTAAAGACTTGTATATGCAACTTTTGGAAACAGATATGGCCCAGAGGTATTTCCCATCAGCATCTCAAGGTTGGTTAAAGGAACTCTGTACCAGAAAGTGATTAACAGTAACATACCCTCGTTCCCACATGCAGTATCCATATGAGTTCAGTGAGGGAAGAGACAGTAAAACAGGAGGGTGAATTCCCTGTGAACAGCCAGGATGTGCTGGACACATACCTGATCCTTTCCAGATTTTTGCACTAGCAAGTCTTTGTAGGAGAGGATACATGCAGAACATAAGGCAGCAGTCATGCAGCTTTAAAAGGTGGGATGCTCTTTTTATGCTGATTAATCTGAAATCTCCTGCTTATGTTTCCATACTTGCTCTTTGATGTAACAAGACTAATATCAAGAGACAACATAGCTCTAGATGATGTGTAGGTGAATTGTACTAATGCTGTGCAGCTACTACAGATTTATGATGGGCAGGTGGAATGTAATTGAAATGTCATTTATATCAAAATCTGTAAATCTTGTATAGAGCAGAAATGCAATGATACCATTTTAATATCATGAGTGAGAAAGGTTAAGGTATGAAAACTCTAAGCATGGTCTTCACACTCTGAGGCAGAGAATAGCAAACACTGACAACATAAAAAGGTTCTGTGCACAAGAAAATAACTGTGCAAATAATTGCTATGAGCAGTAAATGCCAGTGTTTTCCTAACTTTTTGGATTTGCTTGTGTCACAACAGTTCATCTGTTTCATGGCATTTTTCCTGACCTTTATAAATTCTTACTGCTGATCAGGGAAACAAGAGTTTGAATCTCCCACTTTGTCATTTCATGCATAGAGTGCACAGAAAATACAAAGTTAAAATCAAAGCCAAATAAGTTGTCTGGTTCAAGAAGTAATAAATGTGAATGTTCTGCAAATTCACTTATTCACGATCAGTCTCACGCAGTCCTCGTGGCTTTCATTGCTTGCCTCCTTCAATGCTAATTGCACCAAGCAACAATAGAACAAACTTACTTTGGCAAGCTGTTGTGGGTCGGGATGTATTTTGCCTTCTGCTTTCTTACCAGATGATCTGGCTATTTGCTGTGCTTCCTAGGGGACAAATGAGATGACTTCTTGACTGTTTTTTGCAATTTTCAGCTTCACTGGAAGATACCATAATTCCCAGGTGATGTGCTAAAGTATGTGCCTTAGAATATTAAGGAAATAACAGGCAACCAAAAAAAAAAAACCCAAAACCAAACAGAAACACAAAAAAAGGACCAAAAAGAGCCCTAAAGAGAAAAGTATTTCAGCAATGTACAGAGGAAAATTTGAAATAAGGAAGAGATGCCCTACGCCCTCTATCAGAAAGGAAAATTTGGAAAGCATAGCAGGATTGTACCACTGGATTCAAAGAGAGGTAATTTGAGAAACTAGCTTTAATAGTACTCACTCTTTTATAAACAGAGTCTGGACTTTGTTTCGGGGGCTGACAATTTCTGCTGTTAGTGAAAGTCTGATGTTCTGGTAAAGCCTGTGGTCTGCACTGTCATTCTGGATCAGGCATCATCAGAGTTGCTACGGTACTTCTCACAGCAGATAGACAGTAAAGATGTTTTTTAATGCAGAGGAAAAAGGAAGGATGCATTTCTGTATTAGTTTCAAACACAATTCAGGCTCTCCTAGGAAGGATACCAAACTAAATTAGTGCAGACAGCCAATGAAAAATGAGTCTCTACTCTATGAATAAGACAAAATCCTCTCCTGAGTAACCACCACCACATGTGCAGCAATGATTACACGAGCCACTTGAAGCAATATAAAATCCAGTCCCAGACTCCCTCCTGTCCATCCAATTCTATAGAAAATTGCTTGCATAGAAAAGTCATATTTATTCCAGTCAGGTATGGGTATCGTCTGCAAAAAATCTATTCATTAGGTTTCAGGTTGGGGTAAATGAATGACATAACCTTTGTAGAATTTCTCCTTCTGTTATTTGCAATTACTTTATGATAAAAGGAGCCTGAACACCAACTAGAAGTGATTCTTCCTTTGTCAGTCAGTGAATCAAGACGCACTTGAGAATATCTAAAGGGAGTCTGTATTACTAACCCTATAAAACAAGTGGCCTGCTGTTGTTAATTTTAGTGCACTAGAGCTGAGCATTAGTTATCCCTTTGGAACTGAAAAGGAGAAAAGCTATATATGTGTTATTAAACATCAGCAATTTAAAAAAAATGAACAAATATTACGGTCTTATGACGTTTGCAGACTTTGTAGCCCATCATTAGGTGTCTAACCACTGTATGCTCAAACAGCTAATGGCATTTTCAGTGACCATCAATGTGAGATATGAGAGACACATAGGTGAATGAATATAAATGTAATTTAAAATGTGCAACTTATGCATATGAAGCTCTGAATTCAATTTTTGGCCTCAGCCATTAACAGTATGAGTCAGTGTATCTTGAGCTAATCAAAAGAATGATAATTTCTCAATCTCCTGTCAATTTTCATAATTTAAAAATTAGAACTGTATTTACAACTAAAATTCCTTTATTTATCTCAACAAATTAAATATCAAAAAGCTACTCATACAAATTTCCAGTGAAATGAGTCACATAAGTTAGTTTAGCCCAGCCCATTTGTTCACCAAGCAATTCGCTATTTCATGCAGTGACATACACCTACTTATTTGTGTAGGTATTAATAAAGTTCTGTCTCAAGGATATATATTCTTGAAGTGGGATAGAAGAATATTAGGAAAATGTTGCCTCGTGAGGTAGTGGGCAGTGACTGAGGAACTACTATGTTCCAGAGTATCTCTAGTATGTTAAATGTGCATCTCTAACGTCTTTTCCTCCAAAGCTTGTCCTTGCTGTGTTTGATGAGATTTTAGCCTTAAATATCCCATTAATTGACTTCCTATGAGCATTCAATAATGCCTCCTAGAATTTCATAAATCCTGGTAAAGGATTTTAAAGTTTGCACTTGGCAATGTAAAGTCCTTTGTGATCATATGTCAGTAAAATTATTGTGATCTCTAAAGCTGAAAAACCTCATGAAAACTCTACTTGTCCAAGTGCATTTGAAAGAGAATGTTTTACAGAATACATTCAACAGCCTAGATAGCATCAGGTAACTCTTATTTTTAGCTTTTCAAAGTAAAAACTTCTGTAAATTATGTAATTTATTAATCTTCTCTAATGTAAGTTTAGATTTATATACTCAAATACTGAGGGGGGGGCGTCAAACTTATACCCTATAATAGTAGGTGATTTCATTATGAGGAATAGCTATGTTTAAATTGACTTAATTTTCTCAAATGAAAAAGGATCACATGCTCTCCTGTGGGAAAATGTATTTTCCTTAAGAATTCACCAAGAGAGGGAAGGAACTTGAAAATTCACCTGCATCCAGTGATTTGCCAAAGCTGCAGATAGGCAAATCATAGCACTTTATTACCTGCTTTGAGCAGGTTTAACCTATAAACAACACCCTTTTTTTATTACATACATGCAAAAATCTTTTATTAAATGGAGATTTTTCATGAGTCCAGGTTACGTTGCTATTTCCCCATACTTTTGTGGGAAGAACGATTGTGAGGTTCCCTTTTAGGCAGCTTCCCAGAGAGCCGATGTGCAACAGTGTGATGAAAAATTATATTCACAAGTATAACCAGATAGTTAGTGGGATATAATCCTAACTGTTTAATTGTGTTTATGTCATTCAGTTGAAAGATTAGTTTTCTTACATTGCTTTACAGAAGTCAGGAACACAGAAACTCCATCCTCTCCTCTAAGTAATAATGAGAGGCAAACCATCCTTCCCCAGCAGAACCAGCCACATCTGCATTCCAGATACATCTCTCTCTGTGCTGGCACAAAACCACTGGGAATAAAGAAATGAGAGCTTTACTTTGCCTGATGGTCTTTCTTATTTTTAATACACAGGATGTCTATAAAACATTGATTACACAAGACATTACTATTTTGAAATGTATGTAATGTTACAGCATTTTCCATCGTTGTAATGTGGATACAGTTCTCTGATTATGGTCCTGCACTTCCACACATGCCGATTAGGATGCCACATCTCTGATATTTCCTGTGCAGAAATATGTCTGCAAATATTGCACGGGTAACCTGCCCCATTCAGTCAATCTGTTTTCTCAGGACTTATCTCTTAATACAACTCTGGCATACGGTAAATCTGATGCTCCTCATGCTTTGCTGGACAATGGTTTGTACTTGTGCAACAAAACCAAATCCAATCAAGTCCAAAAAGTCCAAATGCATTGTTTAATTATGTGTGTACAGAGACTACGCCCATCACCTTTTCAGTAAGCCCAGCTTCTCCCGAATGGCTGGATTTGCCATACGTGAGCAATAGACACAGACAGGATTTCTAGAGGATTGATAACTCAGATGAAAAGTGACCATCTCTAGTATTGTTTCCAGACTAGGTTTTCTAGGTAGAAAGAAAGCATCCAGGGAATCCTGGATATGTTTGTCCTACCTGTAACTCAGCTTCTCATGCTTGAAAGTAGCTTGAGGCTCAAACTGAGCATGGTCCTTATTTCATAAATCCCTCAGTTTCTCATTTAAGGTAAAGCCATTTATTTCAATGAAATTAACCCTATCTGTAGAAGCTTGTCATGATTTTGTACCTTTACTCTGGTTCTCTTGAATGAAAATATGATTTGTGTCTGATTGCAGCCAGGTTCTGTTTTGCCACAGAATTTGTTGTAAAAAGGAGGCCATCTGGACAGAAAGTTTAACTATAAACTAAACTCTTTTCCCCACACTCTCTAGCCATTCTTTTCACATCCCTTCCATTATTTTAGATTATTTCATGGAGAAGACAACTCTATTGTATTCCACCACAAAATAACTTCAAAATATTTTCATAATTTCCAGTAACTCTGAGGCATTGTGCCCCTTTGATGTTACCCACTGTGGTGAGACAGACTTCGGATGAATCTAATTTTAGGGCACAGGTGAACACAGATGTAATATGTTTTCATGACCCTTAAGGCAATCATCTTTTCACTTTCACATTCATTCAATGGGGATTAAAAAAAAAAAAAAAGCAGCTTCCTTTTTACCACACCACCTCATTGGTCTTATTACAATAACTGATGAAAACACCATATATGAACTCTGCACACATTAATGCTTAATACTTTTTCCATAGAAGGTTCCATGGAAGCTCTACCAATGGATATTCCCATTTAAATACATATGAGCATAGGTGATGTCAACTGCGATAGGATTCACAAGACGACTTCTAACTTTACAGACCCCCAAACCAGTGGGGTTTTTTTTTCCACTGTTCTTGCTGATAATCTTCCAGGTGCTGACCTGGATTTTTCACCAATTGGATGGATGCCAGGCTACTGCATATTTAACTATGATAGGAATTTATTCTCATTAGTATCCCCATGACACAGTAAATAATCAAAACTGTTTCATATAATAATGCAGTCATTTTTGTTCCTGAGTAAGCTCCCAAGGGTAAGATTTTGCTCTCGGTTTGGCAATCTAATGTGTGGTCTTGCTTTTGTCATCACTTTTACGATAACCAAAAGACTAGAAAGGGGAAGGAAAATTGAAGCACAAGCATCAAAAAATATTTGACAGAACTTTTGTTCTAAGGCTGCTGAAATGACGCATTCGTCCCCAACTCACATATCCTTTGACTTCTGCTACAGTTAGTCTCCGGCAGGAATGACAGTAATTCTCAATCATAAAAATAAAGGTCATAAAAATTATTCAAATCCTGGAAGAATTACTTGCCTCACATGTCGGAGCAGCCAAACTGGTATACTTGTATATAATAGGGCCAGCCTGAAACTTTTCAGGCCTAGCTGCCTGTTGGAGGGCCAACAGCTTTTAATCTTTGAGAGAGTAGGGGTTTTAATACCTAACACTGAACTTCTGTGGTAGGAAGGAATCCTTGAGAAGAAAAATGTAAATCTGTTACATCATATAAGTTTTATTAAATGGTCATAACCTCTTTTAACGCTGCTTCTGTAACATTTTATAAAGGATTAAGTGGCACTTCAGCAGTGCGTACACCTTTTTCTCTGCATGGGGGAAATTATTCTGAAGGCAGGAAAAAGTGGAAAGTGGCAAGTACCAAAAAACACTGCAAAGAAAGCACTTGTATGTTTTACCGATCTGGATGGGCCATTGCTTAGAGATAAAAAGAACAAAGAATAGTTGAATGAGTATTTTTCACATTTTTTTTTTCACATTATTTTTCTCACAGATCATTTTGATAAGATATGTTTTGTTGTGGTACGTGTAGTCTTTACCAAATTGTTTCATGCTATATTGAGTGGTATGTCTCAGAGTATGGGTGAATTGTTGGGTTCCTAATTTTTTTAAATGTCATTAGATTTGTTTGTTTGTTTTGGGTTTAGGAAGTAAATTAGAGCTACAGAAATGCTTGTTTACTATCAGTATAGTCTGCAAATCAGAGGATTAGTTTTCATGTTCTCAGTTTTTCATGTTCATAGTTTTCATTACATGTTTTCAACGTCTAAGATCACTTTTTTAAGCATCTGTTTCAGAGCGTAATGTATGTTCTGGCTTCTGTGTGCATAGCGTACCAACCAGCTCTCATTGATTTCAGTGGATGCTCATTCTTGAAAAAGAGCAATGAATTTATGAACTTCAAATAAGAAACTTTTTTTAGTTTTTAATAGTATTAGTAGGAATCTTTTAGAGAACAGTGTATTAATTTTGAATAGGTATTCAGTGAGGATTATCCCATGAACCGTGTCATTTTAGGTACAAACACTCTTGCTGATTGGAAGTTATTACGATGCAGCTGGGAGGCTGCAGAGTACAAAAAAGGCAGTTGCTCTTCTAGAGGAACCATGGGTGGCAGACAAGAAAGACAGAGAAGGAGCAAAGCTTTTGTAACTCTGAGCTCTCATTAGTTTCATACCTACGATGCTGTTGGTTGATGCAGCTGATTCCAGAATTGCATGCAGGTTCTGCAAACACTGCCATGGTTTCTTGCTAAAATCACATGGCTTCTCCTGGTAGGCTGAAAAGTTACTGTTGTGAATCCAACTTCTGTGTTCGTACTGCGTAAAGGAACCTTATAACTCGAATTCTGAACCGAAAAAGTTCTTCCACTGTGGGCAGCAGTTGAAACTCGCTCGTAGCTGAGCTGGAACTTCGGGTCACACTGTGTGGTTCAAGTCCCTGCAGGGTACATTTGTCAGCCTCTTGAAAGAGATTAATGAAATAGTGACCCATTTAGCACAAGCCTCGGTGGATTGCTAATATGTTTCAAGAACTTCACAAAATCTTTTTAAAGAAACCACGACTTAAGAGACTTTTCAAGGACTCTGCGGTGCTCCATGGTTAGTAACAGGCCTTGTCGGGACAGCTGAAACGTACACTTTATTCAGCTTCATTACCAGTCAGATATCGTGTGTATTGTCTCTGTTGGAATGCTCTTTACCCTGAAGTCCCTCAGGTTTCAAAGTAAACTGGCCTGGAGAAATTAGAATATGATTTTATTTGTGCTGCTGTGCTGCTTTTCTCCATAGACTGGGTTTCTTAGTGGGGATGTTTCTGAGGAACACCAAGCATCATCATCTATGATTCACTCTCCTTCCCACTTGGCTTTTCCCTCACATTCTCATTAAAGATTTTCCAAAATATGCCAGGATATAAGCAGTTTAACCCCCTGTCTCCACTCCTTATATAACGTGTAGGGTTTTAGTCTCATTTGTTTGGATTGTCAGGGTGGAATAGCCAAGGCAGTCATTGTGCGGGTATTGGGCTTTTGCATATTTAAAGTGTAAATCTTTAATGAGATACTTCTCATTGGAGAAAACAGTTTTGCACATACTGTTCTTACAGAGTGGGAGAATAAGTCAGCAATGGGAATCTCAAGGGACCTAAGCGCCAGTGGTAGAGCCAAGACTGCAGCTGCACCTCTGAGGTCTCGGGTCCGTGTTCAGATCTGCAGCTACCTCTGCCATCTGCAGTCCCTCCCTAGGGACTCATGATGGGCTTCCACCTTCTCTGGAGATATTCAAAACCCGCCTGGATGATGTCCTGTGCAGCCTGCTCTAGCTGAACCTGCTTTAGCTAGGAGGGTTGGACTGGATGATCTCCCAAGGTCCCTTCCAACCCTTGCGATTCTGTGATTCCACCAAGGGCTGCTCTAGCTCATGTTAGCCGTCACTGCATTTTACTTAACTCAGATGTCCTGAGCTGTTCTCTGTGGTAGATTCTTCAGGCTGTGAGGTTTTTATTTTACTGACTTTTTGTCTTCTAGTCCCCCAAATAGCCACGTTCCTGTTTGCCCCAAAGAAAAATGAATTAAATAATAAAGCAACTGTTGGAGGATGGTATTGCAAGTCTTGTAATTAGAAGGCTGAGCTAAACTGTGGCCTCCTGAATATGTAGGGTGAAAGTGCTGGAGGTTATTAATCTGCAAATACACTTTTTTGCACATTAAAAAGCTGCACTGTGTGCTGAATACCTTGTCTCAGAACTCCATTTTGGCATAAAGCAAAGCTGCATGGCTGACCCATGCCACTCATTTCTTAAGGAATGCAGAGTGCTGTGTAAGAACATCATGGTTCTTATACAATGGCAATATACTTGGAAATTTCAGGACGAGTTGTCTGTGGACTTGACATACTTCCTCAGCATGTCAAGTGCTTCTACTTCACTTGAAAATTCAGGGAAATGAAGCTGCTTCTGTTCTTCTGCTTACTGGAAATTTGAAAGCGGCATTTAGGCAATTCTAACCTATCCACTGGTTTATACTGTGGGATTTAGTATTTCTGTGACATCTGATTTATAAACCTCCTCAGAGGTACCTGCAAGGAAACTTGTTTTAAGGTTTAGGGCTCCAATGGGAGAGCAGTCTCCTGGCATCACCACTGCAGTGTCTCTTACCACCAACCCGCCGTCTCACTCCAGGATACATTCTCTAGATACTTCTTTCTGCGAATAGTAGTAGAATAACTACTACTTCTTCCAGAACATAAAGTACAAAATTACGTTTCCAGTACTCTACCTACTAGGTTTTAAGCTTGCCTGGGACAGGATAGTCCTTGCTGTCTCTGTGGCCACGTACTACAAATAACGCAAGAAAAATGCTGCAGAAGTAAAGTTATACAGCAAGGTAGGTGACTGTCGCCTTCTTTCCATACCACTGTTGTTGTGTCTTCAGTGAAGAAAAAGTCAAAAAGTAAAAGCCAAATGTGCATGAAAATTCTGCAGAAAGACACTGTATGATACATGAGACCATCTAAGTATCTACTTAGGTGTTTATATATGCTTCTAATCTCACTCTAGTGCAGCCATTTTCCATGTTATTTAAATACATTTCACAGCAGATTCTCAGACTGTGCTATTGACCTTACTGATTTTACTTTCCAATAATACTGGATTATACTGTAAATCTTTGTATAGTGAGAAGTTCTTAAAAAATAATTTCTCAATCTGATAGAGAGCTAAATCTTTTCCTTTTTTAACATTTTTTTTTCAATTTCAGTCACTGTGCAGTGTAGTAAATTTTCTCTGAAGCCCTCATAAAGCTGCTACAGAGGTGCCTTTGAAAAATAACAGGGGAACCTGAAATTCACATCTGGTTAAGAGATTATTTTTAAAATAAAGAAAACCAAAGAGATTTTTTTACATGCTAGTGAGCTAGTGATGTAAACGAGTAATGGTTCCAACCTGGAGAAAAGCAGCTGAATTCACAAGAGTTGAGACTCACCCAACAAACAACAGGATCCATTCTGAGGAAGATGACTTTCTTCTGTTTCCTTTTTGCAGATATCTCATACAAATAATGACAATCCTAGAAATATGTAGCTTCTTGCTTGTCATCTAAATGTAGCTGTGAATGAAAAAGCTTCCTTCTTTTTTGCATTTCTTAAAATTTTTTTTCTCAAGAAGTTTGCACTTCAGCCAAAAGTTTTAGCTAGGGTAGATATTTAGTTGTAGGTGTAAAACTCATACTAAATAAATGCCAATGGGCTCCTCTAATAAAATTATGCAGTGTGCCTGAGCAGCCAGATTAATTAGAGAACAAAGTATCTATTTACAAACAAATATTTTGGTAACCAGCACTGAAAGCACAAGATTAAGGTGGCAAGTTCTCTTAATTTTCTTCCAAGGCATCAATCTGCTTGGTATCAGTAGCTTAATTACTGAGCTATTGGTACACTTACAAGCCTGTAATAAGAACTTTGGTCATTTTTTTTTATTTTCCCTGGGACGTTCAACATCCCATTTGAGAAAATACCAAGTCCCGTCCCTGCTCTGTTGTTACTGCTGCCCATCCTTCACTCTGCATTAAACCAGGTTTTTATTCTGTCTTGATTCTTCTTCAGTACATTTTCAAGGACCATGGAGACAGGTGTATTTTACAAGCCTTTTGCAGACTGATCTTAAAATAAGAAGTTGTAAACTGTTGTTCTTTTGCTCTCTGGAAAACAGCTCCTTGCCAAGCGTTGCCATCAAAATGAATTAGCCCAGTAGATTCTAGTTATCGTGACTGTGTATCATGTAATCTACAATCTCTTCAAATGCTCTCGTACAAGTCATTTTGATATTTTCCCTGAGAGCAGCTTCCCCAAAATGCAAAGCTCTGGGGTGTTTTTGCACAGGCAAAACAAAAATTACCTCTCTGCCACGTTAGCATTGTTGGAATCTTTTCCATAGTAACCCAAATCTAGTGACATCATTCTTCATGCACAGTTATTCTTAATTTAAGTTGTACATGCACATATGACTATGATTAATTGTAGTTATCCTATAAGGTTGTTGCAGAGACATACCTAGAAGCATGTGGTGTTAAGGACTGGGATGAGATTCTGTGATGCTTCAGAGGTTAAAACAGCTTTTGTCATAGATAGGAGCACCCCCAGCAGCTTTCTGATTTAAAGCAATGTTCAGAGTTACAGCAGCTTCCTGGAGGCTGCCTGTGGGCTAGTCTGTTGTCTGGAATATCCCCAGGTTTTCATAATATTTTAACAAAGAAGGGAAAGGCATCTGGGGGAGACCAGCAAGAGGCCGTTTACCATGTAGCATGCTGCCCTTGCTGCAGGACGGTTCCTTGCCCAGAGCCATGGCAGCAGCAGGTCTGTCCTGTTCTGCTTGGACACTGCCAGCACATCGTGAGTCCTGCACCACTGCTGGCATGATGCAGAAGAATATAAAGAAGCATAAACATTTTAAAGGGAGATAGTTCATGCTTCATTTATTTATTTATTTATTTATTTATTTATTTGAAGTGAAGGATGCAGAACTAAACTTGTTTAAATTAAAGACCTGTCTTGGGCATCTCAAAACTCAAACAGGGGGGATCTTAGGCAAAGAACAAGTGGTATTTTGGGAGAGATTAAGATTTGAATATTCACAGTGGTGGGTTTAGTAGTAGTTTGAAAAATACCAGATAGGTTTTTCTTTTCTTTGCTTGTAGGCAGCCAGTGCATTTGGTTTTTGAAAGATCCATAGGACTCTTCCCTCTTCAACCCAGATGGGAACTGAAACTGTATTGGGGCTGAAGCTGGTGCTTGTTTGTCTGAAGGAATGATTTCTAATATGGCTAAAGGCAGATGTTAAAGGTTTCTCTCATGACAGTTCCAGCCCAGCAAAAATGATCCAGGAGTGTTTATGCTAAGAAGGAACTGCAAGGTTTAGGACTTCCCTAACACAACAGTTCTCACTCTACAAACTTGGCCTAGTTTGGAAGAGCCACGGTAGGTGTGATGTGGTCTGTGGAGTGGTGTTTTGCTGAGGTTGTTGAAGGAAGGCTTCTTGGTGGCTTTTGCAGTCATGGTGTTTTGCTAGAAGTGTAATCCTTTACACTGACACATCTCCACCTTCCTTCCTGAATGTTCATACGCTCCAAAGAAACTAAGTTTAAGAGATTCTTCTCCCCATTTTGATCTTCACTATTTATCTTGACTTCAGATATGCGCATAACACTCCATGTCTGTTCTCCATCAGAATGAACATATTTCGTATTTTCATACCATAAAAGCCACACTTTGTCTCTAAACAGATGATCACATTCTCAGGAGGCAAAATCTTGCCAAGTGGCAAGTGCCTTCTTTTTGGATTTGTCTTGGAAGAGAAGCGTCAGCGTGTTACTAACTAGAACTGTGCGTTGCTGTGATGCTCTTTCCACCGCTCACCTCCAGGCCCAGCCCGTTTGTCGCTTGCCTTCCCTGACAGTATTCACTTGCTCCACCTAGTATTTTGGTGCAATTCACTTCTACGTAGTCCTATTTGAATTAGATCAGCTAATTTCTGATCATGGTGGTTTCTATCAGTATCAATAACCCAAATGTTTCTGGCAAGTCCTGTCTTTTTTTCTCCTTGTTGTCCTCCCTTGATTGATGTACAATCTTAATTAACCTGTACTAGCAATCTGTGGGGGAACCCTGCTTCTTTGGAAGGTGGTAGCAAAGAAGAATATCAAAGGCATATATGAAAAAATTATATTGGAAAATTCTTCTTGGAGTATAGTATTTATAATCTCATGCTTTTGCAGAGTTCAGATAAAGGCTGCTTCTCCATGCCACAATTTTAAAATATAAATACATCCACTAATTCATTTTTCTCATGGCTTGTATGTTCTCTTCCACTTTTTTTTGCAAAATAAATGTGTGACACCATGATCTCTTTTAATTTTAAAATATTTTTTCCTAGAATTCTGCAAATATTGGGGACTGTTGTTCCTAGTATGTTATCTTCCTTGACTGCTGCAGGACCAGAACCGGGTATGTAATGTTCACTTTATTAAGACTGATATTAGCTTGCTTCCCTCCTTCAGAAAACTACTGAATATTATATAGACCCTGTGAGATTTTTTTTAAATTCTCATTTGGATGTGGTAGATGACATGGCGTTCCATCCAAGTGCCAGACAAATTAATGTCAACTGCTGCACCATTCTAGTGCAGGGCTTCCCACAGCCTCGTATTTCTGAAAGGTGCAGGCAGGACATGTCTTAGTTCACAGAAGGGTCAGTGGGAATTATTTTTATGAATTATTTTGCATGTATACAACATCTTTTATTCACTGATAATTTAGAGTTTATTAGACCTGAGAATCCCAACAGGTGATCTAAAGCACAGCATTCTGTAAGTTCAATACCAAAAGCAGCCGCTAGCTGAAGGACATTGGAGTTTGTCACTTCTCAGTGATGGACGGTATTTACGAAACTTTGCAGGGGGAGAGATTCCGGTTTGAGAGCTGGCGACTAACCAGCCTCCCTGGTTACAATTTCAATCTCGCATGCCTAATGACAGCCACCTTAAATTTGCACTTTAAAATTCAGCCCCTTGATAATACGCTAAAAGCTATACAGAAAATCAGTGGTGAGTTAGGAAAAAGCTAAAATCATGAGTCTGCTACTTTGAAATTTTTTGTAATGGATTTGCTGCTGCTTGGGATATATTTTGATTTATATGAAACTTGACACTTACATCATGGAAATATTTGTTTTGTACACAGTCAGAACAAGAAAAACTGAAACCTTCCAATCTTTTGTGGACCAGCAATTGGAATTATTTATGAGAAAAATGTAATATTTCATTTTCATATTTTCAGTTAAAGCATATTGAAAACCAAGCTGTCCAGATCAATTCGGTGAAAAGAAATATTCTGACTTGGGTTTAAACAGCCCTGAAATGAAACCTTTCATTTATTCTATTCCTTTTTCTGTGTCATTGGTATCATTTTTTTTTTCTCCAGTAGAAAATACAAATGAGGCAAAAAATAAAATCAGTGTTTTTAGTGTTGGGGTTTTTTTTCTCAGAAATTGAACTCTTATTTAAAATATTATCACTGAAAATATTTACCATCTCTAGCTCAGTCCATCTGCAGCTAATCTACACCTTTTGGAGTGTAAAGAAGAGTGGTTTGCATTTCTCTGCTGCTGGGCAATGTCACTGTGGAAGAGAATCCACTTGGAAGACTCGTGCCCTGTCACAGCCTACCCTTGTTTCATCAATAGCCTTTTCCCTCCTTTGGTTATGCTGGTCTTTTTAATTAAAAAATTTATGTGGTATTTGAACAATACCTTATTTGCTTGACTTAGGGAATTCTGAACCTGTACTCAAATGTCAGGGAGTTCATATTAGTGTTTGAGTTTCATATTCTGTTGCATATGTTAAGTCCCATTATGGCTCCCTTTGGACAGAGGGATGCTTTAGATATATTCTTCACATACTGTTTTTACAAAGAAGCTATTTTCCATTGTTCCCACAGATAAAAACTCCTGGCATAGTTTCATCTCCTCTAAAATGAGCTGCTAATGCTGGATTTAAATTCTTTCCTGCTGTGAGTTGCCAGGCAACTGCCACACAAATTCACCTGCAAGCAGCTGGTTTTGTCCATTGTCCCCTTCTCAGGCATGGAAGTAAAAACTCCATCCCGACACCTTGGTTTTCTGAGCCAGGTGGATTAACCCAGCTGCATCCATGCAGAATGGGGCTAGAAAGCATGTTCAGTCCCTCTACCCCATGCCTCAGTTTCCATGCTTGGAGAAGCAGTTACCTTGCTCCAGGCAAGAAGCAAAGTTGGAATCGGCTGATATTTGTGCTTCCACCTCCTGTGTCTAAAACACTAAGCATTTTATCCCCAGTGTTTTAAGTGTGAGTACAGGTGGATAAAAATGCCATTTAGCTTGATATTTCTTGCCTTTCTGTCAAATGCATGCTTTCTTTCTGGTAGCGGGAATGGGAAAGTAATCTTTTGAGAATATTTACCAGCATTGATTTAGTCTAGCTCGTGTTGATGATGTTCTGAGTTTACTTGTGTTTTTTAAGCTCACTGAGGGAGCACAAAGCCATTGGCATTATTAGCAAATATTTGTGAGAGGCTGGGCTTTTTTCCTCCCATGTCTCCAGACATGTATTCTATCCTTCTGGTTTTGAAGGTAGCTATTTTTTAAAGCCATTTTGATTTTGCTTACAGCAAATCTGTGAACAAGGTTGAAAGTGCATCCACTTTTTATGGTTCCTAATCAGTCAGGAGTGCAGGGGAATGACATGGGAATGGGACTGGTTACTTCACAAATCTGATGCAGGAGTCAGTTTTTCTGAAAATGCTGCTGGGTACGTTTGTTGTAACCTTCTGTTATTCCAGCAGTAACTGCTGAGAAGCTGCTCTGTGGGACAGACCTGTCCATGGAGCAGCTCTTGGGGACATGTACCTGTGTGGGGGTAAGATCTGCTTTTTGACATCTCCATCACAGTAGGCTGGTGACTTTGTTTAAACTTCCCTAATCAGTCCCTGGCATATCATGGTACTATTCCAAAGCTGGGCTTAAACGATTACGTCTTTAGAAAAAGCATGTTTGAGCTCGTGTGGTATATGTTCTGGGCCATACCCTGGTTCAGCCCAATTTTTCTGTTGCATGCTCTGGCTCTTCCTCAATGCCAATGTGTATTAATTATGTATAGGAGAAAGCTGCTCTCACACGGTGCTGAGTGCTTGCTGTAACTGCTGGTAGTTTCACCATTCTTACTTATGTCCTATACGGCGCTGGCACTTGAAAATATTACATATTTGGCTCTGAGGTGTAGGGAAAAAAAAAGAAGAATGGCTCACGGTTAGGCTGCTTAGCAGGAGGAAGAGGAAATGTCACTGTGCAAAAATGTGACATCATTCTGGTAAAGGATGAGGTTGTTAGTAGCTGTAACTTCCATTTCAGCTGACTGGTATTGCTTCTTTCCTCCACTACACGGCAACATTAGGAACTCAAGAATATTATCAAAACGTTGAAATCTAGAGCCATTGCAATAGACTTTACCTCCACATTGACATGCCATTTAATATGATGGTAATAACTGATCTGACAAATGCCGTGTAGTGGGCAGAATCCCCATGCTGAAGGCTTTGGTAAAGTTATAATACTTTCCTTAATGACGCAAGGCTGTGTGTGAAATCAGGTAAGTCAGTAAACACCATTGCTTATGACCACAATCACCGTATTTCACAAGTCCAGGGACTCTGAGGGTGCCTTCCTGCTGCCAACCCAGTGCATCCACATCAGACCATACCTGGCTGGCCCCCATCTTGCCACACTTCTGCCCGGTGAGGTTGTTGTGCCGGTGCTGCAGATGGTGGTGCATCTCCCACCACTGCCTTGGCACAGGAGCTGACAGCAAGCCTGTTGCTAATTACTGAGCGGCTGTCTAAAAGTCAACAGCCTCTGATGGCTAAAAAAATAATTACAAAATTGGAAAAGAACATGTTTGTTTCCATCTACTGAAGGAAGGTCTTCAAGTACCATCAGAGAATGACAGAATGCCAAAGATGGGATTTTTTTTGAACTAGGTGTTTATTTAGCTCAGGCTTTGGAGGAAGTAGTGCAGTTTTGATTTTACAATCATTTTGCTTTAAGGGGAAAGAATAGCTTCAGTTTGTATCATCAGTTGGCTGAGCAATGAGATGTATCATTCCAATGAATACTCAGCCTGAGGGATTTAGTTACTGAAATAATATTTTACTTAATACCAAGCACCAATAAATATTATTTTTCATATTCCCACTAGGATATAATTTATATAATAATTTCCAAATGTGCAGACCTGAAATAATACTAAAAGCTGTTTAAGTGGGACTGCTGGCTTTAAATATAGATGTCATTTCTATAATTTGCTTTTATACATATTCTTAATCATAATATACATGTTGATCACTTCAGGTTCACAGCAGTACTCTTGGCCAATGGCTATTGTGCCGCAGTTTCACAGTCAGTTTATTGTGAAGAGGGAGACATTAAAATGGATATATTATATTATCCAAAGACTTCTTTTGGCAAATATTTACTGTAAAGCTCCAAACTTTCTGCAGGGGTCTGTGTACCAACCTATTTTCAAGATCTACCCCTGCACTGAATTGATTCTACTCTGTAAATCAAAATTTCACTCTGTGGCACATAATCACAGCTAATTTTGTGAATTCATTTAAAGCATCATAATAGCATAGATTTAGTCAGGCATGCTATGGTATTGCTTGCTGTTTAGATTTTTAACGTTACATTTTTCCTTTATTTACTTTTTAAAGACTGATTAATGTTGAAAAACCTTCTGTATTTTTTTCCACTGGATAAACCAAACAAAAATTTTTCTGAAACAAATGAAAAATTCACACAGATTTTGTAAATAAAATATTTTTGAGCAAATCACCTTCAGTTCTTTCATTTCCTCATATACAAAAGACTTTATGATACTTTGATTGTTTGTTTTTATTAAATTTTGTCTTAAAAGGCATAAAAACTTAGAGGAAATTTTCTAATGTGTTTCAGTGTTTTCAGTTCAGTATGTGTTTTGATACACTTCGATATATATAAAGAGCTGAGATATAACTGATAAAAAAATGTTTCCCTGCAAAATCAGATTTGACCATTACATACCCAATGTGATGAACACACAGTGGATGTGGAAAATAAAGGATGAACATCATAGAAAAACTTTCTAGTAGATGAATATCTTGATCCTTTTCTGCTCTAAATTACCCTTCTTAAGGTTTAAAACTTCCACTTACAGAAAAGTCCAGCGGGGCCAAACGGCATCACACCTTGAGACGTAAAAATTCCAATGAGTTGTTTTCTATGTACTCTGTTTAGAAAAAACAAGGAAGGTATAGGAGTTAGAATCTTTTCTTGCAAAGCATTTTAATTTTTTTAGCATAAAACATCTATGACAGCAACATTTTAAGGAGCTTGGAGTTAAATATATGAAAAATATAGCAGGAACTTCATAAAGCAGCCAAGGCAGGGACTTGTAATTAAAGCAGGAAAGGTCGCTGACAGCAGTGATGCTTCTCATTCCAAATCAGGTTTTGTTGCTGCTCCTGCTGAATGTATAATTAACACTCTGAACTTGTACATCTACTCAGCATTAAGGCTACGACACAGATTTACAAAAGGACTGCAAATCCATACTAATAAAACGGTTATTATACCCTTGACCTCTGTGTAGTGTAAATAAAAACTGAATCTTAGCCAGGTCAATGGCTTAATCTCAGTTAATTTGGGGCTTCTGGGGTTTTTTTGGCACATAACCTTAGAATCATTCCTATTGCTGCTCCCCCACCATCTCCACCTGTCTCGACATTGCAGCTGAACTAGTTGGCAGCTACCTTCTAGCATGAGAAGGGTACGGCAGATGATACCATAACATAAGTAACTTAAATTTAGGCCTGGTCGTCAACTCTTTTTTTTTTTAGCTTCATTTTAATGATACCTCCCTGTCGCCAAGTGTACTTTTTGTTCTTCATTTTGGATTTGTTTGGGGAAAAACTCATGAGATACTATATAGCTTCTCTCTTCTCTTCGCTAATTGTACAAACTGTTCTAGTTTGTTTAAACAAGTTATTTTTTGAGCTTTCATGTCACTTACAATCCTCATCTACTTGCGGTACTGTTCCAGCAAGTATCACTTTAGAGCTACCCACCATCAAGCTATTGATCTTTAAAGAGAAAAAGAATGAAGGATTGTTTCCCCCCATCAAGAATACAAAAAAAAATAGTTTCAGCAAAGGCTATCTTGAGAAACATCTCTCTCTGGGAATCATCAAAGAGCAGAAATATTTTGTCAGAGAAAAATTCAATTCTCTGATAGACTGTGGCATGCAAAGAAAGAAACAGCTTTACACACTCCTGTCATTTCTAAAGAAGTTTTAGGAATGGGGAGTTTGTCTCAGTTTTGAGCTGTGAACTCCAATAATTCAAATAAGTCTACTAATTGAACAGTTACTGAAGCTAAAGGTACTTACGGGTATCAGTAAACCACCCTGATGGCAGCTGAAGTTCTCTGCTCCAGGGTGCAGCAGAAAGGGGCACTGCAGAGCGTTCCTGTAAATGTTCCACTCTTCCACAAAAAAACCCTTTCTTAATTTTATATACCCTGTTGGAAGTGAACACTGAACATAATTGCAACATTAGATTTTAATCAGTGAAGGGAGGGCGGAGACTTTCAGGCATAGCCTTAGCAGCAAAGACAAACTGTCTTATAAAAATGACCTGCTAGGGGAGCAGAATGAATGTAACTTGCTTTTATATGGGAATGCATCTGTTTGTGAAAAAAAAAATCCGTGCATCGACAAATCTTCTGAATAAGATATTTATTGTTCTAGCAACATGCTGAGACACTCACATAGAAGAATGAAGTGCTTGATATTTGCAAGCTGAAATAAAGATATATGTCTGTTTGCGTGCATTTACAAAATCAAATACCTGGCAGAGAAAAACTTGCTTTATTAGCGGTTGATCTGCCTGGTTTGTCAGTAAAGAAAGTGCAGTTAAAACAACCTATTAGTAATTTATTATAGATTTGTTATATAGTTACTTATAGAATTATTTACTCATATTTCCATGTAAAAAGTGAGGCTTACTTAGCTTTTACAAGAATGAGAAACATCAATTTCCAATGGAAATTCATAGCCAGTGGTTCCCAGGTAACACACAGTAACGTTTACATTCCCAGCACACAGGTCCCATTGTAATTATTTAACAAATACACATTTATTTTGGAACATTGAGGCAAATGCAGTCAGCACCAGATGGTGGCTATTGCTTCTATGTTGGAGAGTCCCCTGAGACTTCTACGGCAGGGGCTGAACATAAAAGCATTCCGGTCGGAAGGCACCTCCGGCCACCTCCATCCACCCACATGCTCAAAAGGAAGGACTAACTTCAAAGCATGAACAAGTTTCTCTGGGTTTTTTTCCAGCTTAGTTTTGGAAATCTCCAAGGGAATTCTTAAAAATGAAGGGTCTTCTACAGTTAAGACTGGAATCCATGCCCGTGAGCTAAAGAGGCGATGCTTTTACAGCGGAGCCTGTGGCACTTGACACTTAGTGTGAGGCAAGATGGATTTGCGTGCATCTCTGTGTGCGAATGTGGGCTTTTAGGAGGAAGGGTGAAGCAGGGCCAGAGGTGCATTTAGGTGACTAAATATCCAGGCAAGTACGTGTCCGCATGGGGGGTTATTTTAGCAGACTCCAAGACGTGAGTTCCTTGTAACCTACAGCTATCCACTTGCTCTTGCCCTCCCTTCTCCTTATGAAAAATGTAAAGGTAAAGCTTCTTTATGCATCTCAGAAAAAAGCTTTTTTTTTAGGTCACACTACAAAATTAATGTTAAATGAGTTTACCGTTGTTGAAATGTTGTAATATCTTAGAAAAAGATAAGCACATTATATTTCCATCATTCTAAAGCTGAAATGAAAAAAAGGGTACCAAGGGAAAAAGGTGGAAGAGGTGTGTTTAGTCCATTCACTATCTTTTCACCAGGACATTCTGCAGTGCAGAGGTGTGATAGAAACACTTTACTCCCCCAGATATCCACCCAGTCCTGATAACATTGATCACAAACTTACCAACAGCCAGGAAGCAGAAAATAATATACATTGGCATTAGCAGATATTTGTTTGTGTTCTGTGTTTAGGAGGAAGAAAAAACATTTTGCTTCTGGTGTTCTCACCTCTGTTCCAAGGTGCTGTGGGCACAAGGAAGGGGTGCAGACACAAGAGCAATGGGTAAGCTCTGCAGAAGGCAAAACGGGGAAGGGAGTGCTAAAGGCAAACTTGTTTAAATACACAATTCATCTTTCCGAAGTCCATACCTTTGGTGAGTTCATTTTGTCATTCACAAAGGTGCAGCAGTGAGGCACAAAGGTTAGAGGCTTTCTCTACCAAAGAGGTATTTATGAGCTTTTAAGTAAAAAGAGAGAAAAATATTTTTTTAGAGGGAGGCTGCCAGGAGGGAAATTGATTCACAGGCTCTGTGTGAGAAAGTAAATATGTCCCCTTCACCTTAAATTGGTGCATCAAGCTCTGGAAAGTCCAATTATCTTGACAAAAATGATTTAACAAATAACCGAACAATAGGAGCAGAAGGGAGAAGGTGGAGGAGAGAGGCTCTGGAGGTGGGCAAAGTTACTGCAGGAATTGGGCCTTAGGCAGTGTGTGATGAAAAAAAACTTGGAGGAGGAACAGAAGACAGTCCTGGAGGACTTTATACTACTGGAGATTTATTTGGCAGCAGAATGCCTGTGTTTCACATTTAATAATAAGATGTATTGTTGCAGTTTCTGGCTTAGAAATGAATTCCAAACCATTTCTGAAGTATAGCTGAAGGCATATCTATACATTTTAAAAAAGAAACTGTTATATTTTTTTTCTTAAGCTTTATTGAAGTTATAGTCTTGCCAAATTGTTCTTAAACTCCCTAACCTGAGACGGTGATTAATGGGCTGAGAACAAAAGAGGCTGTAAGTATTGTCAATGCTAAGTGTTTCTTTGCTTTTATTTACAATTCTCTGGCTTGAAAGCCAGGCATGCTGTTGTCTTAATCAGGCTGGTAATTAAAGTGCTGTTTAATGATGTCTGCTTAATGAAGTCACCTGGAAGTATTCTGGATGGGCTGAGAAACATAATAGTCAGGTCTAGCTTGTGAGTATTGGGTTCTGGAGAGGGACTGGGCTGCAGCAGGAGTGATTAGGGGAACCTGGGTGACTTGGCCAAAACTCCCATGGGGGCCTGTGCTCTCTGTTTTGCTGTCTACACAACCACAGCTTTGGGAGGCTGCAGAGCTCTGCTGGCTGGGGTGAAACAGTGAGTTTGAGGGAGGGAAAGGGCACTTACAGTGTCCTCTTCCTCCTTATTTTTCTTTTTTTTTTTTATTTGTGTGGAGGGGGGAATGGTATTGCAACAGAATGAGTTTAGGAAATAATAAGCTAGAGAAATAATTATATAGCTAAACTGGGTGGAACTGAAACACGCAGTGAGCCCTATGGGTGCTTCTCATCTAGTGCTGTAAAGTTTGCCTTCCTCTTGATAATGTACCAAAAGAAAATCCCAGCTGTGTGTGTTAAACTCCAAGACTTTCCAATTTATGGTGGGAATATTGTTACTGGAGATGCTCAAATTGTGGTGTTCATGTTGAGGTTCAGTTTGGTTCCTGTTTCCAGGTTATTCTGACAATTTTGGAAATGCAGATGTCTGGTGGGTGTGCAGGTGCGTGCACTGGTACTTGCCTTTTCTTTTTGTATTCTGTTGTTCTGTCTGCTTGGATAAATTAATAAGATAGGTATAATAAGCTTTTGGAAAACTGTACTCAGAGAGAGGGAAAAATAACTTGGGCACATTGCATCAAAACCAACCTTCTGCATAATCAGTCATTTCCCTATCATCTTGTTCATAAAAATATCATGATCAGTTTTAAAAACTCAGCTGGGTTTCCTATCCCCACTAATTCAGGCAGCTGTTCCAGAATCTTGCTACTCTGATGATTAGAAATCAATTTGTTCTTTGGCATTTTTTCAGTACTGTAATAAAATAAAAATGTTACAATGACCAAAAGCATGTTTTCCTGATGCTGTACAATCATAAAAGGCATTATGAAGTACAATTCTCCTCCTTTATTTTGGATGTGTCATTTTTTACATTGCTTAAAAAGCATTAAACTCTCCCCTTATCAGAGATGTTCTTTTCTCCTTTCTATTGAAGCTCTTTGGAAAAGTTGACTCTTATTATGCAAAATAACGTATATTCTAAAATCTGAAAGTTATTGCTAGAATTAAGGCCTTGTCTTCCTAATTAATTTTTTTTAATGTTAATATAGTTTTCTGAACTTCTACCCAACCTCCATGGACTTCATTATACAATCTAGTTGCAAGCCCATTTTACTGTTCCCCAGCCTCCTGTGCAATTCAAATAACTCTGTCATATTTTACCATATATTAGAATAGCAGAGAATTCCTACTGTGCTTTTTTGTAGTTTTGTGATTGTCAATATATAAGTGCCTGAAAATTAGCATTTTGCATTTAGCAACACAGCCAACCTGCCTATAGAATAAATGCATAATATTATACACTACATGTTTATTCCTCAATATCAGCAGGACACTATTAAAGTTTCTAGGCTTAGATCTCTATTTCATGCCATTTTACCCTTTGTTCGCATTTTAAATAAATTATTTCTTATGCTTTTGCATTAAACTTTTACTTCAGTGAGCTATAAACCTCTGCCAAAATCTCCCCAAAAGGTAAGCAGTACGCGTACCGATTCAGTCCGACTGAGGAGTCAACGCAAGTCACCCGTGAATTATAAATCTGGCGCGCCGCAACTGAAAAATGGAAATGCTATAAATCTGGAATATACAATGAATCAAATTTAGTTCCACTGTTTGTTTTTAAAAACTCCTATCTATATAATAAAGCAAACTTGAGCCACTAGCTCTTTTAATGTAAAGGTGCAGAATCCCCGAGACCAGCACAATACTTGGTCAAATAAGAAATGAGGTACTCTACCGCCATACGTTGCTTCTCTGTGTTTGCACACCTTTGTATTATTGATTCTGTTTGATCGTGTTTCTGTGGCCTGTCTAAGACTGGGAAACCACAATATCCACAGGGTACAACTGAAGGCGCTTCCCTTATCCCACTGAATAGAGGCTGTGCTGCAGTCGAAGGCGAGGCAGAGTCGGGCACGTGGAGGATGACTCGGAGTACATAGGTTAGGCACGGTGCCCTGCACCATCCTCGAGATACACTGGTTAGAGAGGTGTGAATCCATGCTCCTTTCAGCATTAATGTTTTATTTATAAAATATACTTCTATATTATAAGCCTACAGTGGAAACTGTGAGTTAATAGAGCATCTGTGTTCTGAAGGAGGCATTTGGGGTTTTTTTGAGAGTAGTTCTATGTTTACAGTATCTTCCCAAACTGTTAACGGGAACTAGTGGTAAACATCAAAATTCTGGAAGAAGGAAAACACCTGGAAGATGTTGATGTTCATCATAACTTAGCAGAAAAATTCAGTGAAATATGGATTATGTTTGTTGTTCTCATGGTGGCAGTTACAAGATTGAATATTCTGATGGGGTCTCTTACATTTTCATGATTTCTGATGGGGTCTCTTACATTTTCTGCCTGACATGAAGACTTTCTTACAGGCTGCAAAAGTTCTGAGGGTATATTTACAATCCATCATTAGCAAAGTCGGAAATAGAGGTACACTGTTCTAGTCCCCATGATTTTTGAAAGCCTGACTGGTGATGTTATGGTTTGTGTTTCAAAGGACAGGCTGTATGCCTTTAAGCGCCTCTCTGCCATCCTTTAATCTCTTCCTTAAACTGGCAGTTTTGATGTTTCACCTTTTTTTCTAATAGGCCTTTCTCTCTCCCACCAAATTCAATAGAGATTTTATACAATCTCATCTCTGGAAGAGAAGATGGAACCTGGCAGTAGTGGTGTTGCAGGTTAAATTGGAGATTCATAGATGGGACTGTTTGCTGTACGAGTGCTCCCAGGTCTTGATAGGGAAAAAGTTTGCCCTGTGACAAGTAATAGGATTTGTGCATCTGAATAATTGTAGAAAAATCACAAAGGGAATAAGAAGAAAACTGCTCTCAAACATGTGTTTTATGTATTTTGTTCCCTCAGGTTTAACAAAACATACCTTTGTTTTGCAAGGCTCATTCTCTTTTGCTATTGTAATACCCTCCAGATTTATTCATTCCATGAATATCTATATTTATACTGGCAAAGAGGGATGGTGGGAGGGTTGTTTCTTTGAACCTGAAAACAAGAAAGGCTTTTTCCTTCAGCCTGGGTTTTGTGGTGCAGTAGTAGCAGTAGGCCTTTGTGAAGTGATGGCTGGCATTTAACGTGTTAGCTCTGTGCAGTCTTTGCCTGTGAAGCACTTAAAAGATGTGCCTTGGAAGCGTATGTTTTAGTTATATTTTGATACAAATGCCTTCTAAAAATCCTCTTCCTGTGTTTTTACCGGATGTTTTTTCTGGGCAATGCAGTGCTGTGCTTATATAAATAAATAAATAGAAAGCTGCTGTGTCAGAGACGGGCTTTATAACCTGAAAATAATCACATCTGTGCCACTGAACCAGGGCAAGCAAAACAAATGGCTCTTCCCTTTATTTATAGGTATGAGTTTGTGTGCCCGTGGAGAATGCAGAATTATTTCATAGAACGGAAGATACTTTTATCCTGATTTCTAGTAGATGTTTTGCCAAAATTTCAGGCTTTCTATTGACCAAAGAGACTCCCTTGTCACCCGTGTGAGCCCACAATCAATCTGCAAAAGAGCAGAGGGGGCAGTGGAATGCAAGAAGGGTAGAGATTAAAAACGTATCCAGGAAAGAGCTTGAGAAGAGAGAAAGTAATTTGCTTTGACCTAAGCAATAAATCTACAGGGCAATAATGACCATCTCTTGACACTCGTGGTGACATTGATCAAGTGCGCTGTCCCAAGCTCTTTACCCTCTGAACCTTGAAGAGTTTCCTGATCGTCTGTGCCACTTGTCCGAGCTGGGTCATCAAAGATCAGCTGTAAACATATGAGTAAGAGGCATCTTCTAACTTAATGTGATTACTTGCTGTGTTAATTAGGAATGTCATTCTTATTTATGTGGAGAGAACACAAAGTTATGTGATCCTTAAAACAAACACACACAAAACTTAAGGCTCAGCTAACCTCAAAGATCTGATCTGAACAAATAAGCACAAAGGGACACAGAGGGATTCAATTAATGAAACTCCATCCTTAACTCACCTACTCTGGACTGGGTTTTACAGCAAATATTGATCACTGTTTGGAGAACTTAAAGCAAGAGAAGAAAAGCCAAAGAGAGCTGACATTTGACCCATAGGAGTTTTCTGAACTTTTCTTCTCTCTGCATAGTGGAATAAAGTGAATGTTTTGCTTTTGAGGGGAAATGGGTGGGTTTCTTTTTAAACTCCAGAAGACATTTAAAGCTAAGGGATTTTGGGGGTGGGGGAGGGGGGGAGGGAGAATACAACAAAAATCAAAAGCTTTTGCAGTCAACTTGCTGAAACATCAAATTGCTAGTTCTCACTCCTGCAATGTGTGGACAAGGTAGGTTTTAAGCTTCCAGGGAGCAATTATTCTTTAATAGCTGAAGCATTCAGAAGCTTGGGTTTATTTTATTTCTGAATATTTGCGTTTAAAATAAATAAAGTAGCTGTATAATTTCAACTTTGACCTAATATCCCCTGGAGCCAAGACACAAGCTTCTTTCCAGAAATGGGCTTTTCAAGGTGGAGGGAAATGCAGAGGAGCAAGTTTCCATCTTGTACGGCATTACTGCTTGGCTCCAGGTACGTCTCCATCCCCTCTCCAGCTAAGGACTTTTTAGCTTCCCCTGGGGTTAGAAGACATGTTCACCTCTTTGTAAGGACCAAGTAATGAGTGTTCAGGGTTCAGTTCAGCCTAGATCAGAAGTCCACACCCTGTGCCTTAATTGCAAAATGAGTCTTTTTCTCCTGGACTTTCTTTTTTAATGTTCTCAAATGAGTTTATTCTGCAAATTGTGATTCTCCTGGCCATCCAATTTAGTCATATAGCAAGGGAGCAGATCATTTAAATGCTCAAGTTCCTTGCAGAATTAGAGGATCTGTTTCTCAAGTAAAGCAGCAAAACAAATGTAAAACGGTGCTTTTGGTATCCTAGTCTCTCTTTGAGAGATGTTCAGATAAATAGGGTTGCTTTTTTTAATATCTGCCAGATGATTTCTCTCCCAGCTCTGACTTGTCCTCTTTCACATCACAGTGCTTTTGCCCAGCCCATGCTGTAACCCTGTGCAGATAATGTTTTATCACAAACCACTGACAGACCCTTCATCCTAGCTGTGCTTGTCTCTGCTGCTGTATTCTGAAACACCGCTGTTACTAAACCTGCAGCAGGAATGCATAATTAGCCTCCAAAGCAATCCTGCCTCTGGAATGATACTGTCTTCCTGGAAAACATGAAATAGAAAGAACTTATCCCTTTCTATAGATTGTCTTTCAGATAAATGGCATCCCAAAGTGTTTTACATACGTAGGACTATAAACTTTTGACGTTAGCTCTTCTAATGAAATGTTTGGAAGTAGCACTTTATTGGCATTCTGGTGGAAATCAAAAGAACATTAATCTAATGCAATTCTTCCTTTCAGGCATGTCAGACTGAGGCATCAGGAAGCAAAATTAAAGCTTGTCTGCTGTTCCTTGGTGTGTGTGGTTGTGCAGACAGGATCTCTCCTCAGATGTGTAAAAAGCAACTGTTTGCTAAAGGTGTAGCAAGAGAAAATCTTTGTTGCAATGCAGGGACTCTCAGAGTCAGTCAGCTCTCTTGTTCTGGACTCCGAACCCATTCTTCATGGTCACTGTGAGCTCAGATCAGTCTATCCCGGTTGCTCGGGAGTCTGTTGTCTTACAGGGGGATAAGATGTGGCAGATTTTCGCCTTTTTAGTGCCAGCATAATTAAAGGGGAGTTAAGAAAGTACGGGGTGGCACCTAGAAATAAGGGGAAACTGGTCAAAAGCTATACACAATTATTATTTACCTGTGCTATTTAATGCCAGTCTTCGCTGCATGTAGTGACTTGGTGTGATGAAGAGATTTCCTGAGTGGCGGTGTAGTCTGTGGTTCATAGGTAACAGCACCCTGATATAGGAATGCATGCGGGGGGGAAGAAGCAGGGACTCTTTGCTTTGTGCTGAAATTAAAAATTAAAAAAAATGCTGCTGTGAACTGCTGAACAACTTTCTGAAGCTGCTCATGAGTGGATTTCAAAGAGCTATAATGGGCATATCCTGATAGTCTTCGTTATCATCAACATAAGACAAATCTGTCCCGAAATAAGGCTTTGAAATAAAATAACAACAAACTATCCTTCAGAAGCATGTTAATAGGCAGGCAGTGCTCTGTAGGCTTGATTACAAGATGCTTTAAGATGCTCGTAAAGTTCAAGCACTAGCTTGTCAAAGTGAATTTTCCTCCATGGGTATTACAGGTAAAGGCTTATTGTTTCTGTATGGAAATGTTATTTTCTTCATCTCCACTAATGTTTTGGGGGCCGAAACTTGGTAAACGATAAACTCTTTGTATAAGTGGAGCTACAGCATGTGAGCAAGGTAGAATGATAATGAATAATTCAGTATGACAGATGAATAAAATGATGGATGGAGAGAGCTGAAACTGTTAAACAGCGATGTTTTGCCTGCCATTGCCACATATTCAGAACAGATGTCTCCTGTGTTAAGTGGGAAAGCAAATGCTGGCAAGTGCTTATGTTTCCTTCATCAGGACTCGATAGGTTTAGAATAAAAGCTACACGGGATATTTTTTTATTTTACAGTCTCTTCCCATTCCCTTGCCTTTCATACAAGCAAGGCTATGACTTGGTTACAAGTCACCAGTCTGCATGCTGTGGAGCTCTGGCCAGGTTTTTTCCCTCCATAACACCAATCACAAATGGATATGCAGTAGTCACAGAAACAACAACTGTATTTGTGAGCCTCCTGAAGCGGCAGGGGAGTCGTACTCACTGAAGGTATTTGCCTTGAAGCAAGGAACATCCACCACCCGCTGTATTCCCTTTGGTCTTCTCCTGGGCTGATGGAGCAGATCTGTGCCTTCCTCCTCATCCATCCACAGCTGAGGAGGAGGATTTGCTTATATCCGCTTTTTGAGGTATCGGAGTTTCCAGCCGCACATGCTCTAATGCACTGGACACTGGAAGATGTAAGAACAAACAATTATCAGCACCTCTGTTATCAGCCCTCTCCCTTCCTCCTCCAGACTTTCCTAGTACTTCAGCGGGAATATCATAAAGTGGCAATTACTCGATATCAAAAGAATTCTTAGAAATGATAAATAAACAGTCCCTAACATGGTTAAGAGAGTGTAGTCCAAACCCTGCTAGGGAAATGTTTGCTATATTAAAAGTTGCTGCTTTAGGGTGTCGTTGTGACAGAATCTTTAAACATCCATAAACTGAAAGCAAGAGAAATAACAGTTATCGATTCTTCACCAACGTAGTTTAATGTATTTTCAAAGATATTGGCAGACTTTTAACTAAGGTCTCTTCATATTTGCCAGGTTTTTATTGAACCATAATATATTTTTTTGTCTATACAATTCAGGGAGAGTCTTTTTACAGTCAGCTAAGAACTTCCCTACACATCAAGCTAATTTTTTTAAAATTGTTTTTATCATGCAAACTTTTATTCTCTTTTAAAACTTTATCTCCGTACTGTATGGGAGGAAAAATACTTATTTAAAGTAGTTGTTTTTTCTCTCTTTCTCAGAGAAGTACAATTTGAACAAAACAGTTGGATGTGGCTGTAACACAGCTTCCTGAGACAGCCAGTCCATAGCAGAGATTGAAATAAAAAATTTTATTTGTGGCTAAACTCAGCTGGTGGGGATAGGCTTTAGTTTGATTTTGGGGGTTTCACGTATGTGATAAAACCACTCCATGAGGTTTTATCCATGCCACATTATCATGATATTCAAAGTTGCCTATTTGCCTAAAGAGGATTAGTGGATTTTTTTTTTTCAATCTGATATACTTTCCCTATCTCTACCTGTAGGAAAAATTTTTATGTCCACAAGGGGTGACTAAGAACGAGGCAATGGGGAGATCCATTTTTCTCTTTTGATGGACCTGTGTAGTATTGACCCAGTGTGTGAGTTCCCACATTTTTTTTCTGATAGCAATCAATGGAGGATCAGTGCTTTCTGTATGGTCTTCGTTAGTATGAGTTATAGATTTGAGGTTTGATTTTTCTTCAGATGGCCTTTAAACTATTGTATTTTCCCGATATATGTTTGCTGTCATGATTGTGTTCCTCAGATATCACTGTTTTCAGAGTATACACTTCAAAAATATAATTTAAAAGGTAAGAATTTTTTTTACCGTCTAAAGAACTTTACCTTAAAAACATTTCCAAGTTGATGTTTGTTCAGATGGAGGGTCAGAGAAGCAGAATATGACTACGCCAAAAGAAAACAGATTAGAATATTTGCAACCTGTTCTTCAAAAAGAAGCATCAATAACACTTTCAGTTGTTGCTGCACAATAAATCACTTTGAAAGGAATGCTACTGCGGAAATTGTGACCAGTTGTAACAGGAAAAAGCAGAGACTCTCTTTGTAAATATTTGTCTTGTTACTTATTCCTCTAGCCCTATTTTTCTGTGATTCGTGGTTTCTGTTAATAGGATTTCTGAACATTTAATAGAAGACATTCTTATAGTTCTGTTATCCTCCTGCACTGTGTAGTACCTAATCTGTTCATCTTCCCGGTGAGACCATAGAGTAAAACTGTATTCACCATGGCACAACAAAACAGCCCTTTCTTCATGCAACTGCCACTCACTTGGCAAGGGGAGTTATTTTATTCTGGCTCTTACTTAAAGTGCAACTTGAAGAGGAACTTGGAATAAAGTATATCTTTTTAATTAAGCCAATACACAATTTAACAACAGAATGTAATCTTGGCAGCGTAATTATTGCCACTGAGAATGTTAGCTATTAAGAAAATAAATATTTTACTTGCTGCAAGCAGCATGGCTGAGTAAGCATTGTACCTCCTGGAAAAGCTGTTGCTCACCCCAGGTGCAGCTGTAATGCTGAAGGTCAAGTGACGTGAAATACTTGAGCAAACCGGTGATTCCTAGAGAGCAGGAAAGCAGACCCTAGAGCTCCTTCGTATGGTTTTGGAGAGGAGCTTTGCTGAGTAGCGAAGAGAATTCAGGGCTAGAGCAATTTGAGGATTTAACCTGTAGTTGCTAAAACATTTCCTGAAATTTTATTGATAAAGTCAGATTATCTCAGAGCTGGAACTCCCGTGTTATGACGCTGACTTTGAGCTACAGAAAAAGGCCCTTTGGGAATCGCCTGTATGATGCCTCTTGCATTCAGATTACCAAAGGTCAGGATTCATGACAACATTCTGAAATCATAAAAGTCATAATTAAAACCAAACAAAATTGGGGAACTTGTGATATTAGTAGAGATCCTAAGAAACAGAGCAAGCTGCTCTGTTTTTGCTTTTGTGGGAAAACAAACAACTATTTGAAAGGAGTGCAGGCCAGAAAACAGATCTGCTTCAAATGCTTTGTGAAAATAATGGGCAAAATTGCTTGCTTTTTTTTTCCCCAACTCGTATATTCAAGGTGATCTTGTCTGAGGCTTTTCCCTTTGTTTAATTAAGACAGCTCTCCATGTTCTTGGGTTTGCTTGTGTTCCTTTGTACTTATCCCAAGAAAAAAAGTAAAAAGAAACCCTGCAGAAAAAAATCACTCTCAGCTCGGCAAAAGCAATGGTAGATGAAGGAACCTGTCATAATTCTGTTGTCGTCGTCTTAGCTCAAGGTATGATGATGACTCCTTTGTTCAACTGTCAAATGCTTTCTGCAAAAGCTAAACAGCAAAACACTGAGTGAAAACAAGCTGCGTTTGTGTACTCTAATGAAATCTGAATGGAAGATGCAAGCTCCTTGCAGTCTGTTCTGACAGTTGAAATAATTGAAAAGTTTATATCCTCTGTGAAGAACAACGTATCCTGCAAGATAGGTGACTCAAAATTCTTAAGCAGGGTGTTGCAGAGTGAATGTTAGTGCTTATGATCATCTGAGGAGGAAAGAGCATCCTAATCTCAATGACACATCACTTTATTCAAACTGAAGAAATATGTAATATCTGTTGCTACTTATTACGTTTCCCATTATTCCACCCATACTTAATCCATGTTTCTAACTGGAAACTACAAGAAATTGCTCAGCAGGACAATCCTGTGATTGGGATGCAGTGCTGCTGATCAAAACCGCTTGTGTTTTACTAATCAAAGCCATACAAACCACCAAGTAGGTTACATTTTACCCATCTGAAACCTTTGGAGGATTTATGGTGGCAGATATTAAACCTGCTGAGGATTAATTCTACAGCTAATAAAAACAAACAAGAAGAAAAACATCAGCTCGGGGCTCCCATACATCTACATTAATAGACAATACTAGCGATTCATATCTATGGGAAAATCTCTGTTAATATTAGATGTATGTATAAATGGCTACAGGCCACACTGCTAAACTTCCTCTAATGGGGCTGCATTCCTCTTCTAAAGCACTGGCATCCAGCTGAGCACAGCATGAAGTAAGAGGAAGGATGGTGCTCTCTGCCAGGCAGAAGAATTTACATTCCTTAACATATTGCCTGCGGATGATGTGCTAACTTGGCTCTGAGGGGTTTTTTGGCTAACAGTGGGAGCCCAGTGAACTAACTTCCCACGGTACTTTCTAGAATGAGATGTGAAAGGGCAGCCAACAGCAAGAGGAGTGGAGAGGGAGCGGGGGACTGGGGAGTAGGAACATGGGAGGTGTAGGGGGAGATTCCTGAAGGCAAAAGCATGGGAGGAAAGAATTTGATTGGCAATGGAGATCATGACAAAATGGTGTAGTGAAAATGTGAGAACCCTAAGAAATAGAATGATGCTAAAAATTATGTTGGACTGGAAGAGAGGCAAGATGTTTCAGTAGACTATACTTTAAAGTTTAGAAGGAGTGATGCAGCTGGGATAGGGAGCCAGATGACAGAAAAGCCGCATCGGTGATGTAGCAGGGAAGTGGCTTCCCTTGTTGCTTGTGGGGGAAGGAAATTGAGATGAGACAGATAGTAGAAGGGGAGAAAACATCATAAGAGTGGGTGAGGGCCATGAAAGCTTGTAAGGGAAAGCAAGTACTGTCCAAGCAGAGTGGGATTATCCTTCCCAAGTCCTGTTCAGAAAGAGCAGTGGGTAAGAGGGGTGGTCAGTGGATAGCCTGGGGCACGGCAGGACTGGGAAGGCAGAACTATTAAAAATGAGACAGCAATGGAGGAAGCATAACCAAATTTTAAGGGCTGCTTCTTTCTGAAAATACTCAAAGCTCATGTCTCTGCCTTTGCATTGCTATAGCTTTTTGTTGTGGTAGTTTGGGGTTTTTGTTTGGTTTTTGTTGTTTCTCCCTTATTGAGCTCTATGTGCAGGAGCAACCAGGGAAAGGAGTAGGGCATGCAGCAAGTAAAAGAGTTAATCTATGGTGGGAAGAAAGAGGCTTCAAAGTCCATCCATTGACGAGAGTAGATGGGTTTGTTTCAGTTATACCCTACAAAAAAGAAACCCCAAACATTTCAGCTGTTCTGCTTTCTAAGGGCATTGGGGTAAAAGTAACACTCAAATGTGCAATGGCAAAATTTGTATTTCCTTAATTTGCATAGACAGAAGTTATTGTGGTTTATAAGGGCCTTGACAGGCACTCAGAGATTGTTAAGAGAAGTAATTTCAGGGTAAATGGTCAGTTGTGAAGAGGCAGTGTTTAGAGTACTGCACAATGCAGATAAAACTTTTACTGCTGGATGAAAATTATACTGTTAGCCTGGATGAAGAGCACTGAATGGCCTTCATCAGAACTGCAGTATTAGTCCCAGGCACTGATGTAAAGCTTGTACCTGTGACTGTCCTGTCAGAAAATGTCTGCATTTTAAAAAGGAACACCTAGAAAACTAGAAAGGGGAAGAGAGTTACAGGTTTGGATGTTGTTTCTCTTTCAGTTTAAGGAGCTTTGACTTCATCCAGTTCAGCAGGCGTCCTGGTCTGGTAATCTCCCGTTATACTGGGAAAGGTGGTAGGGAAGTGCAAAGAATGAGCCATGTCCCAGGCCTGAGGTAGGCACGCTACCTGGGGAGGAATACCCTGGGCGAATGAGTTTAGAAAGGCTAACAGGCCACAAATAACGGGCTGCCGATTCCCTTCCATTCCGCATGAGGTGCTCCCCAGCTTTAGACTCTCACCCCCGTCCTCTCAGCTATGTCAGTTCTGTAACCTCACTGCCTGCAGTCACCAGCGTGACCAGGTGCTCAAGCATCCAGCCCCTTCCAGAGGTTAAAAGCATGCTTCATGATCACCGAAAGCTGAGAGGTCTGGAGTAGGCCATCAATATGTATTAACATTTTTAGATCGCTCGGTAAGCGTTTTATGGTAACTCTTGCCAGACAGCAGGACGGGGTAACTATTCACTCCAAATTACATCTATAACTTTGCTGTTACTTGTGATGTACAGTCTGGTATATGAATGTATTACAGCCTGCAATTGGCTTAGTGAAATCTCTCTACAGTAAAAACACATCAAGGCAGCGGCAGGAACATCTCAGGCCAGAGATAGCTCAAATAAATGGTGTTTCTTACAAAATTGCTAGCACTGCTAGTTGAATACAGCTTTAGCGCTGAAACACCTGAACAGCGTCCTCAACCAGGGCACAGATCGCCTGTAATTTGTGATGCTGGACCTCCTGACACCAGCTGAGCCTCTGACAGGCAGGAGGCAGAGCCTTCTCCTCCTCCCCAGTGCTTCCAAACCCGCGTGCTCGCCCATCCTGCTCCACGAGGCTGCCTGGAGCAGCGCCTGCCCGCCCCGACAAGAATTCTGTCGTTGTGGGCCATGATACAGTAAATGCTTGACATTTCTTTAAGCAATTACTCACTGAGTTCATGACAGAGGCATGAAATGGAAGCATGATGAGATGGCAAATGTGTAACTAGTCATTTTGAGGGGTTATAGACCAGCTGATAGAGTTTATGGTGCAATGAAGATTATTCTCCTTAGGACCATTTTTTAAAAAAAACAACAACTGCATATTTTGGTTTTAATATTGCTGAAAAAAAAAAAGTGCACTAAAGAAATAACTCTACCACATGAGGACATAAACCTTTAATTCTCTGGAAATCCAAATAAATGTTTATGAACTGTCACATTTCAAACAGGATTTTAGTTGAGGAATAAACAAAAAGCAGAAGAATCCATAAACATTGTTGGATTGGTTTTTTTTTCCCCAATGAACACCACTTTTGAAAATTTTTTGGCTTTCTACATAGAAATCAGGACCCTAGTTATCCAGCTTTGCATGAGCAGATAAGCTTTTACCCATTAAAAACCCCAGCTTTTGCTCATATGAAATACTGCTAACTTACAGTCTCCAGGAAGAAACATTGATTTTGCAGTAAATATGTCTTGGTTTAATAAGCATTAGGAACATACATATGCTGATAGTATGATGCCACTGTCACAGCTATTTTGGGTTTAGGTTTGTGGGAGAAATCACGTTGTGTTTCTGACATGCCAGGACAGGTTCCCTATTGGCTCCATTAGCGTTGACATTGGTAGTTGTGCTCCTATGATCCTTTGGCGGGCAGATCCATAGCGCATAGTGGAAACGAACCCAATAAGCTCTTCTAGCAATTAAATGGGTTCTGATAGAATCATTCTTAAGCCCTGTAAGATTTCACAGAGGCTTGGATCACAGAAATGGAATTATATATGAGGATTTAAAATTTAATTTGCAAGGTTGATTATCACTTAATGTTTCCTAGGACTCCTTTCGTTCAGCTTGCGATATGTGCTCAGAACCAGACCAGAGATTTGTCAGTATTCTTTCATGCTGGTTGTGTTCTGAAGGAGGTTAAATTTTAGATGTTATGTAGCTTGGGAGGAAAAAAAGGACACTATAGGTACTCTGCTAAAAGCAATAACATTTGATTTGCAATAAAGTATATTGTATGAAAGTTTTCATGTTATTGGTTTCAAACTCCTAGATTAGTGACTATTCACCTCATCTTTACCACCCTATAGGGAAAAATCATTGACAATTGAAGTGTTTTGATTTCTGGTGTTTATGCAGTCTGAGCATGCATGCTTTGAACACAGAGCATTTGTGCTGCGTATTACTAGCGTCCTCAGGAAAAAAATCCTCTCTGTGAGAGCTGACTAAACTTCCCTCTGTTTTAGATTCTGCTTTTATATATTTTTATCAGCTTTTTTTTTTTTTTTTTTTTTTTTTTTGCGTAGAAATTCGTGATTCAGTAGTCTGGCCCAACTTATCTCTCTTAAACCTGTCTAATAAGTAAATTTAACAAATTCTGTTTGGAAAAAGTTCAGATATCTCAGTAACACTATTTCATGTTGTGAGCAAGGAAGAGTTGTGTTTATTACTGTGATCAAGTACAGGTTGCAGTGATATAAACACTGATTCTCAGTCACAGCATTCAGTTTGTGCATGCACAATTTTGATATTGGAAGTGCACTGCAAACTGCAATATTTCGGCAACGTGTTTCAAACTCATCAGGCACAGAAGTAGTGTGTGAAGTTTGCATGATCTTTTAAAAAAAGTTGCATTAGCCCAAGTTGAGAGGTAGTAAATAATGCAATTGGTCCTATTGGTGTGGTTTTAAAGCTGTGTTATTGGGTTGGTCTTGGAAAAAACCTGTTCTTATAAATGGATGAGGAACGAATGAAATAACAATTTCATTAACTAAATTTGTTGTATTTGTCCTTTTCTAGCTATAATAATGTAAAGGATTTTCCTTTAATCGCTTAAAGATGCTATATGGTGAATACACAAATGCTCCCAAAAAAAAAGCAACAGCTTGGGGTCTTGATCCAAAGATTGGGGTATGTCTACCCTGTAAGCAGTGCACAGCAGTAGAAAAAAAATCACATCTACTTCTCCCCAAAGGGGAGTGAGGCCATGAGAGCTGGGGACATGACCATATACATACTGGAGGGCTTACTTTGGACTAGCCCTGGACATCAATCAGTGGTTGGAGTGCATTAAATGCACTCCTGGGGAATATCATCCAGGCTGTTTTTATCGGTTTTCTCGGCAGGATACTTCTTGACCGTCTTGACCTGTGTGGGTGAAGTTTGGTTTGTGTATTTAAAGTAATCTGTATGTTTTAAGACATATAGCAGTGCTGCTAGAAAAAAGAGACAGGACTTGTGAAGTGGTGGCTGCCTTCATGTTATTTTAACACTAAAAGATTTAGTTGAAACATTTGTTCTGAACTATTTTCATCAGACAACAGAGATATGAAAAGAAAATGTTAAGCCAAAACTGTATTGGTTTCATAGTTGAACAGTAAATCTTTGGAGTTCTTGTTATTATCTCTTTCAGTTTTTAATGCAGAGTTTATATTTTCTGAGTGAACAGATATTTTTCTGAACTAGGTTACAAATGTTCCTATAACAAATGCCTCACAACTTCTTTTTTAATTATTGTGCCACCATCTTGATGTCTGTTGTTTAATTACCCACAAATATATATTATTTGTGCTTCTTACTGCTTTGATAATAGGTGAAATCAAGTAGCTGATGGATACAAATATTCTGAAGCATAGGTAGGTTGCAGGTGTGAAAATGAAGTGTCAGCTGGTGCTGTTAAGGTGATGGGAGGGATAAGAAAATTGAAACTTATATTATAAATGGTGGGTGTACAGGGGATGGATCCTAGTTTTGGTCATGCAACCATAGCAGGTGTCTTCTAGTGAAGAATCCCCTGTTCCCAAGTGGAAAATTAGGATGCTTTCTCTCCTCCTCAAACTAGAGATGAGCCATTGATCTTGCTAGTAATGAACATGCATATGCAAACACTGGAGACCTACAGGGTTATATCACAGAATCAGAGAATGGCAGGGGTTGGAAGGGACCTTGGGAGATCACCCAGTCCAACCCCCCTGCTCAAGCAGGGTCACCCAGAGCAGGTTGCACAGGACATCATCCAGGCAGGGTTTGAATATCTCCAGAGAAGGAGACTCCACAACCCCCCTGGGCAACCTGTTCCAGGGCTCTGTCACCCTCAAAGTAAAGAAGTTCTTCCTCATATTCAACTGAAACCTCTTATGTTTCAGTTTGCGCCCATTACTCCTTGTCCTGTCACTGGACACCACTGAGAAGAGTCTGGCTCCATCCTCATGACTTCCACCCTTAAGATATTTGTATGTGTTATGTTTTGTCAGATTACTAAAGTCTGATTTTTAAATTTTTTTTTTATTTTGCCAAAATTAAGAGTGGTGCATGTGCTGTCCTGGCAGTAAGCATTTTGTCTGGATGCTGGCTGAAAGGGGAAATCAGGGCATAGAAGTGATTGCAGACTCAGTTACTAGTAGTCTTGTATTCTACTTGGAAATTCAGTTTAATGGAAAAAGCATAATTCCTTACTCTTAGACAGTTAAATCTGTCCACAATTTTAAACGCTGTAACATCTTGTTTTAAGGACAGTAAACTCATTATCTGAATTTTCTGTATCCTGGGAAGTGGGGAAATATAGTCTACATGTAGACAGGTTCTGAAGCAATATGAAGTAGACTTCATATGCTTGCAAGTTGGGCGTCTTCCTTAAATTAGTTGTCAGCTCTTTGGTATATGAAGAGAGACAGGCACCTCCAGAAGGAAATTACTTCCATCCTAAAAGAACCCAGTCAAATCACCCTCTAGAAATGTTTTTTCTCACTCCATTGACTGTAGAGTGTCTTCCCTTTTACTATATGCCTCTCTCTCAAGTGGTCCAAGTAAAGTTAATCTCTTATGCCTAAAGTAGGTTGCACAGACTTGAATAGATAATCACACATCATTGCAAATCTTGTTAGAGGTATTCACTGTAGTTTGCTGCTTTGTGTTTGCAGTGCAGACCACTAAGTAAGCTTCAATAAGTTGCACCGATGTAGAAAAGTTGCCTTTCTTATTTTAAATCTCCATGTTTAGTTGCATGGGTTCAATGAACGTTTTTTTTCTTATGCCTTCCACAGAAAATACTGCATCCTAGCGTGCTTTTTTATCCATTCTTCAGAACTGTTTAGGCTTTAATGAATTTTTAGCCAACTTTGCAGGCAGTTGAAGCTGTATTTTTAGAGCTCATGCTCTTGTATACCCCTAATACAAATCTAATAGACCTGCCCCAACTGCAAGGTACAATTCACCAACTTAAAACCAATGCTTTGAATTTAGGATGGGCTTGAAATTTGTGCTCAGTAGGTGTGGCCAAACTGATGGGAGGTAACTGCTGGAGCACCATCACTTCCCATGTGTAACCTTCCCTGTCCACCAAACGCTGAAGTCTGTTCATGTATCGGTGATGCAAAACCATATAAATGCTTTAGAAACATTAAAGTTGAAAGATTTTGGTTGTTGGTCCTCTTACCCTGTTCCCCCACTCTATGAATTTCAACAGATTTTCAAGAATTAGTAGTCCCTTTTTATATAACATTGAGAATCCTGGCTTGAAACATGGAGACACAGAGTACAGTTTTAAGTATGTTAATGTGCTGAGTTGCCATCTAGCTTTATTTAGGCACCTGATTTTGAAGCTTGCCTTGAGTGTATCTATTCAGAAAGTTATATCACATACAACACTGTAAATAGCTGCAGAATTTTTTTCAGCTAAATGTTTGCATTGGTTCCTCAGACTAATTTTCCAAACTCCCCCTAATCTATGCAATATTTTAACAAAGGCCTAAATCTACCCTAAATCTCCTAAGATAGTACTTTATCTCCCTTTGTTCATTCTTGTTACTCATCCCCAATTAGTAAATTGTGCTCAAATAGCATTGATCTTCCCTCAGCCTTAATGCTGCCATTAGTCAGGGAATGCTAAAAAGAGCCTTTATGAGCATTTTCTCTGCAAATACTGTTTCCTGAAACTCAAAGTGACACAAAGAAGTTGTGATCCGCTCTGGGGAGATGAACACAGAACTTGTTTGATGAAATACAGAGACTTGCACTTTAATGGGCTCCTCAGCAAAGAATGTTTCACAATAAAAATTCTTTTATCGTACTATGGTGACAGAGAAAATGGGATCATGGGATTTTCAGTATTAAGTAAAATAAGATATGGCGATATTTTTATTTCCAAAGCTTTAGATTACACACAAGTGATTCTGAAAGCACGTCCCATGCAATTTGAACGCGTTATGAAATCAAAGTGTTCCATAAATAAACTTCTTTTGCAAGATGGAATAACTGGCAGGTTATAGTATGAAGTGTTTAATTGACACTGCCTTGAACACATGTATATGAAAATTCTGGAGAGACGTTCAATAAGAAAACAAAGAGCTTTAATTTTTTTCTTTCTAGCAAGACTGTATTTAAATCAACCAAGCTTGAAGATGTACGAGTTGTGCTCTGTGATCAGGTGTGCCCTTGTGCGTTATAAATGGTATGGGATGTTTCCCGTGATCTCAACATAAGATGAAACCATGGGTTTGTTTCCACCCAGTCACCCCTTTTATGAGACAAAAGTGATGTGCATGGTGAGATATCAGGCAGGAAAAGGCAAATACACACTAGCCCTTTTCCACAAGATGTACGTGCCAGATCCTTTGCTCTAGGATGAACAGATCTACACACTGGTGAAAACCAAAAGATTACATGGTGCAAGGAACTGCAAAAGAAAATATAAAATTGCCCCTAGTTGCTTCTGTTATCTGTTCATTCATTTAAGAATTAAAACCTTCCTCCCCACTGATCCAACTGCTTACTATGCTTTCTTCAGACTGAAATATATATGAAGCTTGTGTCTACCTTTTTTTCTCACCAGTAGAGTCTTTTAAACATGCATGCATTTTCTTTAAAGGTAATTAAAGAAACAATATAAGAAGAATAAAAACCTGGAATGTTTATAGTATGTCTCTCAATCATTCATGGAATGATTTATACTTCTTTTGTTCATCAGTTAAATTATACTGGTTCCAAAATGAAGCCTTCACTGAACAAGCTAAAAAACAGTTGAGAATAACATGTAAGTTTTCAGCCTAGCTTTTTACTTTTATATCAAAGCGAGTGTTACATATCGGCAACCCTAATTGTGAGACTTTTTGGGAATAGATTCCAGGATGCTGCTCCTAAGGTAATTGTTTCACCCAAAGACTTGCTGATACTATCACCTGTCTTTTGTAACTGAATATATTAATGCTGATGACTGCATCTTGTAAAATCAGCTCCTAAAGAATCATCATAATAAAAAAGTATCGTCTGATTCAGAGGAAGGGCAGAAAGCTTGTGTCTTACAAAATCCTGTGGCGCCTGTTGCCCTGTATGGGTGGATGCAATTTCTGATAAATTGTCCTTAGTCATTCTTCTTCGGGAAATCATTTTGAAGACTTCATAGAGACAGATTTTGAAACAGAGAAGTTAAAAACAGTGCAGCCAGATGAACAGATCAGGAGACTTTCAATTAGAATCTATTTAAATTGAGATTATATAAACATAATTTATATTATTAAAGGGCTTTTTGGATTTCCATTAGCTGCTTTACAGTCAACATAGATTCCTTACTTGTCAACAGTGTATTCAGAATATCAATCTGGATTTAAAAAACCATCATTTAGGAAAGCGGATTTTTTTTTCCACCCAACCATTGTAGTAATTGCTTTTGATTTCTTAAAATCCCTTAAATACTAAAAATGCTTCTGCTTAGATTTTAAAATACAAGTAATTGCATATCTAATGTACATTTGAGTCGTTATGCCTGGTTTTATACTTTATTATTATAAGAACCTACTTGTAATGATCTCATAACCCAGAGACTAGATGAGTAGACACTTGGTCATTACCTGGGTGGGTGTTCATGACCACTTGGTTCTGCCGATCTACAGCTGAGGAAATGATGGCTGCTATTATTTTCTTTTTAGAGCAGACTTCTTTTATTTTTTTTTTTATTTTCCCTATGGAATTTTGAGTAAATTCTTTGGTAGATTATCACATAAATCTCTGGGTCTGAAATGAAAGATAGAGGAGGATGAGGAGGATCTTTCTGTGGTTAAAAACAGATCAAAGCTTACAGTTTGCCATAGAAAACCTTATGGAATTTTGAGTAAATTCTTTGGTAGATTATCACATAAATCTCTGGGTCTGAAATGAAAGATAGAGGAGGATGAGGAGGATCTTTCTGTGGTTAAAAACAGATCAAAGCTTACAGTTTGCCATAGAAAACCTTATCTTGGGAAGTCTGTATTATTTTTCTTACAGATTTTTAGAAAAGATTCTTGACAGAGTTTCCAAAAGTTTTTAAATGTTCAGTTGTTGATGTGATACTAAGATTAAGTGGCGGGGTTGGGGGGGCGGGAAGAAGAGTACTTTGTGTAGCAGGTAGATTATGGGACTAGCTGCCAAAATTGCCCCTTTAGGATCTGATCCAGTTCCTCTGAGGTGGGTGAGCATTTCTTCATTGACTTGAATTATGTATATGGAATTGGCCTAATTTTTTTTTGTCAAAAAAAAAAAGTTCTATTTTTAACCTTGTGATATTAAAATGTTTAGCTATTGAGAATGGCCTTTATGTCAGTATTCAGAAGACTTGTGTCTGTCCTTTGAAGCACACTGACAGTTTTAAAAAGAATAAATTGAATGTCCCTTAATTATTTGTATTCCAACAGCACTTGAAGCACCAGGCTGGAACAGTCCCTTTGAATTTTCATACTTGGACACATAGAAAATGAAAGGATGGTCTCTCTTTCAAAACTTTAAAATCTCTTCCCTGGTAAAGCAAAATGACTGAACAAAGCCAGACCCTTTGCTTAATTCCTGGAGTTCAGCTCAGCTGCTGCTGGCTCTCTCTGGTGCCAGCTTTTTCAGAGTGCGCTTTAAACCATTTCCCGAGGATTAATGCGCAGTCCAGTTATGAACTGGAAGAAAGTCTGCTTCTAATGGAGGTGTTGCCTGCTAAGCTCCCTTCCCCGCAGTAACCCCTGAGATCTTTTACTAGTGAGGTTTAGACCTGACAATTTGCCTAATTGCAGTTCAGTGATGAGGTTTGTCTTCCAAACCCTCCCTGGACTGTTTTGGGTACTGCATGCTGGCAATATCACCCAAATATTCCACGTTTTCTCTCCCAGTTCCAGCCACAGCTACACCTCACACAAACAAGCTGACTAAAGCCAAAGAAAGATTTTTATGATTCTGATGATCTGGGGATTAAGTTGCAAATTTTCAGTATTTTAACAAAATCGGATTTATTTGACAGACAGACCATGTCTAAAATGCGAGGGTTTAACTTTTGAAAGTCACAGCTCTTGGTGGGAGGGCAAGAACTCTATGGGAGTTGGGACATTCAAGAAGAATAAATGAGAAAGCAAATTGCAAGCTAATGCCTCCTCAAGGTTAGCGGAGCTGCCTTCTAGTATTAGCAATTTCTGTTGTGGTTGCTGAAGGTTTCTGTCCCGCAGGGAGAAATTAAGCCTGAGGAAGCTCATGGAATTTAAATTTTGGGATCTGGAGTTTTGCATGTAAATGCTTCATTACTGCTTGCCCCATCAGGTCACCAGCAGACGGTGCTGGGTCAGAATGCATCTTTCCCTCTCCTCCTCTTTCTTCTTTTACTCTCGTGTTATCCACCTGGGCCTCCATTATCATCCAGGCCTGACAAGGTAGTTTTGCTAAGCAATCTAAAATGCTAACAGCTTTTTGTACTGTGTTATGTCTAAATGAAAATCCATATGAAAACATGATTAAAAAAGGGAGTGCTAAAGAAATCACAGTTAATTTATACTCTGCAGGCATGGCCGTAACACCTGATGAGATGTTGCTAACTACATTCAAATGACACTGCTGTAGTTTGAAAAGAAATTCATGCACTTTAGCAGCACTTGACAATGGCTGTTTAACAACCCGGCTAATCAGAAGTGCATTATAGCAACAAAACTAATGAAGCACTAAAAGTCTTTAATGAATAATGGAGGATTTTTCATTCTCTTATGCTCTTGCGTTTATTAATTTTAAAACAGTTTGTGTAAGAACTGAAGTTGCATACATTAGTTTGATACTGGATTTATTTAAATGCTGTATTGGTATGGATAGTTAATTTTTAGGTTCTTTAGTCTTGGCTCTCCCCTAAACAAGACTAGAGCCCAGGTGCATGTCTCTTCAGTCTGCATTTTGTTTATACAACATATAGTTTCTACTCTTATATATCAAAGAACTCCCTGATGCTGTGCATAACATTAGGTTTCAGCTTTAGCATGTGTATAACTGTGTCAAAAGCAACAAATTTGAATCTGTAATCAAGCAGGTGTGTTTTTCCATAGGCTTTCTATGCTCTGATTTCTGGGCTTGGGACACTAAGAGAAACTAGAATGAAGTAAAAAGATTTAGTCCTTATATCCCAACTGCTCTAAACTTGGTGAGTTTTAGATACCAGAAATAATAATGTAAAATGAATGCTCTGGCAGCTTCTCAGCTGCTGACTTCAGTCGGCATATACTGTATGCATATACTGCATTTGAAAGTGGGACTCTCCATTTTGCACTTCTCATTTGGCATATGTGACTGAGATGTGTCAGTTTTTCTACTTGATGAGTGTCCCAGCTTGGGGGTTTATTTGTCCTCATTGGCTGTGGGACTTTTTCAGTTGGGGACACCAGCCCAGGTTGCGTCTCTGCCAGCTCCTCTGCCTACAGCACCAGTATTTGCTCCCAGTAGAGCCAAGCGCGCTCGTTCTCCTTCCCTGTTGTCCACTGCAAAGCTTTAGTTATCCTTTTGGTTTCCCTGTCTTGATTTCCTTAGGATAGGTAACTTCAGAAAATGGCTTCCATAAGATGAATGTGAGTACAATTCTAAAAATCACACAACTCAGCCAGGAATGGTTGAAGAAAGTATTCTGGGCTTCATGCAGCTCTATGTGTACTAATAGCATCCCCGGATATCTCTCCTCTTTTTGCGCTTCCAGGTTTTCTCAAGAAAACTTTAAAAATTGGTGGAATTTTAAAACTCTGGAATGGAAGAACAAAATGTTACAGGTGTCCAATGTAAAGGCTGAAATAACAGTTTCATAGAACAAATTTTACGTAATTAATTTGCAATTTAGGTAGCAAATCTTTTTTTCTGGTTTATTTTACAAGGAAATTGATTCTGACAGAAAGGTCAACAGTCAGTTAACAGAGCAGCAATTGCTGTGTGAAAAGCACTATTAATTGATACAAATACAGAAACTGTAAGTGGTACAGAGACAATTAAGGCAATTAGTTATATTTACATAACTGAATATTTTCTGTTAACTATGACTATTGTTGCCTGTGGCATTTATTTTTAGTGAGAGAAGGAGCATTTCATTCTTTAATGGTAGCACTCTTGCTGAAATTAATAGCTCAGGAGCTTAGCTCAGACTTTTTTCTGTTTTGCTGATAACATCAGTTTGGAAGCTGCTGGGATGGAGTATGGAAAACAATAACCAAAGCACGTACGTATACAACATTGGCAAGCTTTGTATGTTGGTGTTCAGCTCCATGTTTCTCTGCTTTGTGCAAGGAGTTTCAGTGTTTATCGTGCATCAAAAGTTTCCATTTCGGCAACAAAGACGTAGCCATTTCCAAGCATTGAGGATGGTTCTTCCGACACCATAGTACATACAAACACACTCTTTTTGGGGCTAGATTTAAACAGCAAATGACTCTTTGTTCACAATACGGTTGCAGCAAATTGTCTTTTTGTGTATATTGTTGTTTTCTCTCTAAGTTCCACAATTGAGCTCGCTGCTGTCGATGTTTTGCTTACACTCTGGCTCATGATTATGGAGGCAGACTTTTCAGTGCTTTTCCTGGTTTTTCTTTTTTCTTGAGCAGGAGCAATTAGATGACTGTACTCTTTTGTACATCTTCGTTTGGTTATGATCCTTACAGGTTTGATCTGTGGAGTCTCTAATTATGATTGAAATGATTAATGTGTTTATTATTTGTTTTTCTATTGCAAAGGGAGCTATTTTTACCTGTATGAGTCTAGGATTAAATTATAAAAAGGATTGCAGTGGAAAAAAATCCTTAATTACTGCTGGTGAGACTATGCCAAGTTATACTAGCACAAATATTTCTGAGCATATTTCTCTCTTACTCTAGAATAAGGCGGCGTTGTTTGCATTATCTTTACACAGGTACGTGTATCATATTTGTTTGCCTGCAAGTGCAAAGTATTATCATCTGAACCGTGTTAAGAAATATCACAGTCTAATCCCCAAAAGAAGCCAGATCTGTATTAAATCTCTAATTCCAGGCCAACATCTATTTAGTACACAAAGCAACCATAAAGATAATAACCACTTAAACCTTCAGAATGGGACTTCTATGGAACTTAGTGTTTCATAGCGTTGCAATGCTTTTTTGCATGTGGCTGAAACACACCCCGAGCAGATGAAATGCTGATCACATTCCCTGTCTGATCGAAGGACTGTGGCTGGCTGTGATGGTGACTAATAAACAAACTAGCAGATGTTGATACTGAAAGAATTATTTGATCTAAAGAACACCACCAATTGGTTTCCCAGTCTTTTTATTTCTTATTTCATGCTGAGATAAATATGCCAATGATGCTTAAATAATATCTTTCTGATGGAGAACAGATGAATGCATGCCTCAAAACAGAAATGCTTCCTATAATCTTGCTGGACACTGTTTTCTCTGATGTTTCACATATTGTCTCGGTGCCTGAGGGACTCTGCTGGGGTCAAATTTATTCTGCAAAAACTCCAAACAAAACATGTACCAACAAGTTCCTGCACCTGTAATAAAACTCTTCTATGGACTGTACTGGAAGAAGTGTAACTTGTCCCTTCATTCTCGGTATAAATTTTAGGAATTGTCATGCAAATCTGTGGAGTCATGGGGATATTCTGTAACTTTTTCCTGATGCCTGTGAGTGGGCACATATGCTATTGCAGAACCCTGATTAAACCATGCGTATGTAGGGAAAATGCCTTGTGTAAAGCCCTACCCCAGGGAGCACAGGGATGCCCAGCGTTTGCAGGCAGCTTGACTCCCCGTGCAGGAATACAGATGCGTTTCAGGGTGGTGGCACGGCCCCACTTTGACAAGCTGTGAGCAAGGAAGTGCTGATGAAATTTGTTTCCAGCCCCCAAGGTTTAATGTCAGAAGCAGACTTCTAAGGTGTTCTCCTGGCCATCGGAGCTAGGCTTCTCTGAGGTGCAGCTTTCTTGTGGTGTGTGTTTCTCAGTCTCAGTACATCATGACTTCTAATGTCACATGATAGTTTTGTTCGGGATTTTATGCTGTTTAATGTATTTACCACTAGTTGTGCACCATCTTTTTCTGTTCAACTTCTCTTTCCCCTCATCCGCCTCACTCTTTGAAAGAGAGCTGCTTTGACTGCCAAGCCTCCCCCTTTCTTTGAGCCTCCACCTGCTGCCATCTAACCCCTCTTGCTCAGGTTTGCTTTAGTTTGCTTAGAAAGCCAAATAAATATTTTATTTATTCTGAATTTTTACCCTGGAATTTTTTTTTCTTTTGAACTAAGTGCAACACAGTATTTCAAAGGAACTCTGAAAAGATCAGCAGCTGAAGAGTGCTGCATATTTTATGTGAATTTTAAACAATGTCCCTGGTCTGTGCAGGGAGAATGGCTCAACCATTTGTATAACTTAGCTGAAGGATGTCATGTCCATGTCTGATGGGTAGATAACTTGCACACAGTGAAGAGTAAAAGCTGGGTCTGATAGTCTGCTCACACTTACATTACTGGCAAATCCTACTTTATGCTAATGGGCAAGTGTCAAGAGCAGAGTAAATATAGACTCATCTTTGCTTGAAATTCATTCTAATCTCTGGATGAGCATTTATAAGAAGCCCTTCCAAGCTTTTCTTCTCAGCATTACTGAGAACAAAGGAGTATGAATAGATACCCTGTTACTAGATAGTGTACGGAGTTGAAATACTAAGTCTTACAAATCTTTACTATGTCTTCTAAAATGCACATCAAAGCTTTATTTAAGTTAGCAATCTCAGATCAGAGAGGAAAGGAAATGGGGGAGGTAATCATATGTGAGAATGAGAACATCACAGTCCACTTGAATGCCCTGTGATGCTTTGGAAAAAGGCAAGTTTGCTTCTATTTGGCAACTTTCCATTAGTCATTTAATTTGGCACTTAAGGAGAATTGTCTTATGTCTATTATTTTCTACATTAAATCTAATTTGTTTCATTTATACAAACAGAGGCAGAGGAAGTCAGTTTAGGACATCAAGGGGAATTTCCTCTACTAGGTAATTCTTCTCGAATCATGAACTACGTGACTCTCTAGGTGTAAGTCCAGGGTAGCTCTAAATAAACTTGTTCAGATTTTGGAGCAATGTAGTCATTTCAGGACTGCATTATGTCCAGGTTAAAAGCATCTCATCTGGGTTGAAACCAAGCAAGGTGCTCAGATAACAGCTAGCCTATTTCTGGAACCTTAGCTGAGCTGTGTCCCAGCACGGTGCTGAGGTACCATGTGTTCCTTCACTTGTGAAGTGGGGGATAAGAGCTCTTCCCCATTAGGGCTGGTAAGAATAAACAGAGTGAAGGTTGTAAGATGCTCGGTTAGTGTAACAGGATAATGTAAATGCTCTCAATAAATTGTTACTGTTTATTGTAACATATAGCCATTTACTATAAGAATTTAGAATGAGGATAAGGTATACAATAAAATCCAGGCTATGTTTCAAATAAGTTTTGGAAATACTATTTCCCAGCACACACAGTTCATAAGGCCTGTGTGCAAACGGGCATGCCTGAAACAACGTCTGTGGTTCATGCTTGTATTTAAATCTGTATAGATCCACAGCAGCTTGATTACAATCAATAAATGTGATTTACATCATTATTGTAATTGTTATTGCAGATTTTCACCACTATAACACACGAGATGATCTAATTAATCGATGACTCTAATGAAGTCCTCTAATTTTTTGATTATATGGCTTATTGACAATTGAAAGCAAAATGTTTTTTTGGTTTATTTTTTTTAAAAAATGCAATAGCAGAATGATGAAAAGATGAAGAGGATTTATTCTGGCATACAAGCATTAATGTTTAAAACATGAAAGCTAATGCAGAAGGACATATGGATATTGCAGTAATGCGTTCAGAGCTCTGTTTCTGGCATTCGAGAGCTGTATCACCGCTGTAACAGCAAATCTAAGCACTTGTTAGAAATATTGAGATTGACCAATGACAGTCCCAGTCTTTTGAGAAATAGATGTAATTTTCCAAGAACTGCTGCAAAGTTATCTGCTGAGGTCTTGCCTTTCTGATTCGGCTCCACAGGGTTGTGTCTGCCCCTATCTGTCCTCTGCTAGATAAGAGCCCAGAAGGTGATAGAGGATTCCTGCTCCTGTCGCTGGCACCTGGTGCGGTCGTCAGTCAGTCCCAGAGGCGCAGGGGCACTATGGTGATAGTAAGGATGAGCTGTTTGCACCACTCGGGCTGCTCCATGCACGAGAGAAGTCACTTGCACAGATAAGGGGCCTATTAGATGAGCACGGAGGCTGCTGGTGTGCTGAAAGCCGGCGGGGTAGCTGGATCCTCTTTGAATGGCTTAGGAAGGCAGTTGTGCGGAGAGCTGGAATCCCATTACTGGCCTTTCTGCTCCCCAGTTTTATCATTTGTGGACCAGTAACTCTCTTTCTCTTTTCACAGAGAGCTTTACAGCTTCATTCAATTAAAGTTTGCAAACCATTTAGTGGATTGTGGGAGTAAAGCACTACAGAAATGCAAGATATTATCTAAGTGCAATTGTTGCAATGTTTAACCCCCTTTCCTCCCTTTCCCTTACCCTCCTGCATTCAGTTTGTCCTCTGGTCTCTAGAGCCCTGCTATGAGGTCTGTTCCTATAGGCCACCTCTGATTCTAGCCAAGCCCTTTGCCTTCTCAAGCTTGTGTTATCTTAATCTCTGTGAAATCAGACTGATCACTGATCAAACAAATTAATTTCATAATGGTTCCACCATAGCTTCTTGCATGTAAAATGAGGTACTGCTATAATAGAGAACACATTGTGAAAACATTCTAAAAGCAGGAGAGAAATAAGAGAAAAACTGTAAGTTCAATTATTTTGAAATGGCTGCACTGTTTCTAATTAGCTAATTGCAGCCTGAAAGTAATTAAGAAAAATGATAAAGGTTGAAACGCTTATTGGAAAAAAAAAGCGCCCACCAAAAAAAAAAACCAAACAAAAAAACCACCCCACTGTGGAGAGAAATATTCCTGAATAAATTGTATCAGACAGTTGGTCAGAAAGGTGGACCTGACAATAAGGTATTATTTACCCTTCCCATACCAACTGGGATAATTGCAGTAATTGCACAGTTCATTTTCATACAAAGAGAAGAAACTGCTTGAAATCAGTTTAATCTGGAAGAAACAACGTGTTCCTCATATAGTAACAAAGCGTTTTAGGCAAGCAACACTTATTTCATCAAAAACTTGTAAAGTGAAGAAAGCATTTTGATTTAGCTGCCAGATGGATGCAGTGAAGAACTCATCATTTGCTAGCTTATAAAGATAGGAGATATTTAAAGAAAAAAAAACCCTACAGGATGTGCAGTAAAAGTACAATTTCTAGGTAAAATACCATTTCCAGACCAGTGTGGTCCCAGAGAGAACAAATCCTTAATTTTGAATGGAATTGAGACAGGGAGGATGGCAACCATGTCAGTATTTAAGCAAGAACCAAAGGATTTGCTCAATCCCAATGTACTGATCTGCACATCAAGAAAGGAAGGTGTTTCACCAGACTAAACAACATGGTTTCCTTTTCAGCTTTTTATGGGATAATGCTGTACTTAGAAAAAGGTTTTCCTCCTGTTGTAATATAGGAATTTTGCTTGAGCCATGACTCAAGCCAAGCAACGAGTCAGGTGAAAGCAGACCACCTGCAACCAAAGTGAAGAACCAGTTGGTGGGTGGCATGATTAGTAGTCCTGAACTGTCCCAGAGCATTTTTTAATCTGGGAAGATCTAGAAATATTATTTCTTGAGAATACACACCATGATGTAGAGTAAAACCAGGAAATATAGCAAGCTGTTGCCAAACTTTGAGAATCACCTGACCTAAGGAAGAAAATTAACTCTGGTGCAAATGAAAGAGAATGTGTCTCTTAGGGAAAGAGACAAGCAAAATGAGAACTCCCTCTGTCTGTACCTTTATCTTCCCTCTCTGCCTATGCTTTGGACTTCATCCGTATTAATTCTGCCGTGCTGGCGTTGTTTAGTGTGCTAGTCAACTGCTCTGAAGGAGTGCAGCATGAGGAAGCCACTTTGATATCAAAATAAGCTCTCAGCACATAGTCTTCAAAATCTTACTAAATATCTGAGAGACCACTGTGACAAGCTATGTTTTGCAAGTAAGTGGGCACAGGAAAGAGAGCATTACTTAGTGTAATTCATCAGTTTGAGAAGTATGTCTTTACTTGTGGTTGTACGATGTATAAACTAGCTATCACCCTGTGGTATTTATTTTATCTTCCCACATGCTTTGTTCTTACCTGGTTTTAAGCAATAAAATTAATTTAAAATATAACAACCATAAATACAGATCTCTGAAAGGATAGCTATTTCTCTTATTTTTATTGAGTTTGTTTTAAATCAGCACTGTTTAATCTATATTTTCTTTTTTAGACTTTCCTCTCTGAGAAGTTTCCTTTAACTGAAAATGCTGTTTATTATTTATGAGGCGTCCTTTCTTTCACTGACGGACAGCTGGGGGGAGCATGCCATTTTCTATTGGATTTGAGAGATGAAATATGAAACCAGTGCTGGTTAATCCTTGAGCTTCCAATCTGACCTCTGCTCAATCGTTAGATGTCAGCAAGTTAAAATATATAATATGGCCACATTAGACATTAGAGAAATTTGTCAAGCAAGCTATGTTGAATAATAAAAGGACAAGTTCTTCCCCACACAAATCAAATCCTGAACCCATGAAAAGCACTGAAGACCTTGGGAAGAATTGCATGAACGTAGCCATTTATTTTGTTTTTCTGCTCGGGGGACAAGCAAAGCATCCCTGTGACTTTGGCAGAAGCTACTGATAGGAGTTACTGATGTATACCTTAAGTCTGGGAGGGGAAAAATAGAGGAAGATAGCTAGGTATTAGCTATTAGTTTTGAAGAGCATCTGACTGGAAACCTACATTAGGAATAACGTAGGTTATGTCTGTTTGGTGGATATTCAGAGAGCAGAGGATGATGACAGGTTTAAAACATGGAATTTGGACAACATGAAGTTTTGATGCCCGCTTGATTGGTGCACAAATGGTTAGAGTTGTGATTGTTGTTATAGTTTTTTGGAGATTGAAAATCTTGAAACATCCGCTTCAATGGAAATATAATACCTTAAGCAAAATTATTTGGGGAAAATTCTTTGATACCTAAAACAGCTGGGACAGTGTAGTGGCAGCCAAGAGGGTTAGAGCTCTTGTGAAAGTGAGGAGCAAATGCAACCTCCTGTACCCCTGGAAAATTTGCAATGAAAACTTTTACATTTTCACGTAAACAGGGTTTGAACCAAGTTTAGAATGGTAGTTTCTCTGAGCTGAAGGAAAAAAGGGTAATTTAACTGGTTTCATATTTTCTTACCGGCTCAGGTCTTAAACCTTTTAAGTGAAACTGGAACAGCTTGGTGGTTTTGCAGGAAACCTAAATGAAACATGTTGATCTGACTGACTTAAGCATGAAATTGTGTTTCTTAAGGGTTCTAAACACAATCTCAGACTTACAGAAAAGGAATAAAATTCTCATATGAGTTTGCACAAAGCAAAAGCAAATTTTGCCTATTCTGGTAAATGGGTAAATGATGTTCTTGTTACTTATCCATGTCAAAACCAACCTTCTGCTAATTTGATTTCAAGAAAAGTGAACAGGAAAAGTGCTAAAATTGCATAGGTCGGACAAATTAAAATTGCATTATCTGGTTAGTGATGTCTTTGCATTCGTTGTTTCAAGCCAGTACAATCTTTTATATGCACAGAATTCAATTCACAGTCGGTCTCTGTCTAGACATATTCTGGTGTTCCATTTCCTGGCCACGTTGGCTTGAATGGCTGGTGCTTGTACATAACATGCAAGGACACGATGCCCTTGGAAATATTAAGTGTCTCCTGTTTTTATATTGATGAACAATATTTTTTTTTCAGGTAGAAAATAAACCAGTCTTTCCTTCAAAATCTGTCTTCTCTCCAAAGATTTAAGTGGTTTTGCTTGGCACCTCCTTGTTCCTTTGTTACCATTTTAAGAAACACCAGGGGCAGATGATCGAGTGCGTTCACTAATTATTTCATCACCCTGCTCAAAGTAATGCCACTCTAGAGTGGCTGATAACCAATGAGTGACATAAAATAGGGCATCTTTGGGGTTTAGTGAATTGATGGGATTACTGATTTTCACTTGTACCCCTCTTACCTCTCCAAGAGCAAACTAATGTGGTATCTGTTCACCTGACACACTACAATGGAAAAAAAAAATATATTAATATTCTGAAGTGGTATGAAAATTCTCCTTTCTAGTCAAAAGTTTTGCTCCTTTTACCTCAGAAGGTTTTCAGAAGATTTGAGTTATGTTTGATATTTAGCCTCTGGATGAAATCTAACTGTAATGAAATCAGGGGCATAACTTCAAATGCATTGAATCCAGGCTTTCACAAAGTGGTTCTCCACTGCTACAAAAGACTTTCTCCCTCCCATGACAAAAGGAAGCAAGAATATGATGCTTAACAGTGAAAGATTTATTAATAAAACCTCTGTTCATCTTGAATGGTCTATGCTGTTGGCACACTCCTAATTATCAAGCAACCAATTTGATTTTTCTAGCTAGAGCAGAGGGGAAAAAAATATCCCAGTATTCTATGAAAACTTGGGAACGTTTTCAAGTTTTCCTGATCACATTGTTCCTGTTAGTGTTTCCAGGCTGCAGAAAACCTGTCTTGAACCTAACTCCATTTAACATTGCCCCTCTGCAATGGGGGCAGATGCTGGCTGACTTTTCCAGCTTCAGTTGCACGAGCCGGTCTGTGGCAGCCCAGAGGCAGAGCTTCCTTCCTCCTCCTCCTGCCCCACATTCCCTCCAAAATCCAGCATCCCACTCGCCAACTCATTCAGCTGGTCCTACGATAAATCTTGGCAGGTTTTATCTGAAATATTGCTGAGCTGAGTCACCCCATGGAAGAGGAGGCAAGCAGCAGTGGGGAGAGGCGGGAGCCCTTGGCTGGGAGGGTGGGATTTGCGTGGGGAGAGGCAAGGAAGAAAGAAAAGGGGAGTAAGACTACTTTCCTCTGGCACTGGGGAGCCACCCGGGTGGCTTCGCGACCTGTGCAGCCACAGTCTTCAAGCAGCTGCTTTCGTTCAGTTTTGTCTCTTATTTCTCTTGCAACCTGCTTCAAGAAAAGGGCGTTTGCTCTTTGCTGATGAGGAAGAGACCCGTGGGCCTTTTGGAGTCATTTCTCTTACCTGTTAAACCCCGCTTGCTGACCCTCCTCTGACAGAGGCTGTTAGTCCAGAAACTTTTTGGGTGGGGAACACCCTTTCGACTTGGTTATGTTATATAGGTAAAACATTAGATTTTAGTCTTTTAGTCTGAAGGAGGTTTTAGATTTTAGTCTTTTTCTGAAGAAGGTTTCCTGCTAGTCTCAAGATATTTTTTTTTTAATAGCACAGATTTTACCCTCTTCTATAGCAGTATCTATTTTTTGTCTACATTCCTCTGCTTTTTTCTTTTGTATTGTTGCCTTCTTTGTCTTCTCTGGCACTCTGATAGTAACTGTCAGGCAGACCCAGACTTGTATTGGTTGTGTTAACTTCAGCTCAAATCTTTACTCTCTCCGGCCTGACGTGCTTGCTCTTATTTTAGTGAAAAATACTTCATTTTGGTGGAACATCTGTCTGTATTGATTTTTGCAGCCACTTATTTCCTGAGGTTTTATCCATTCTTTTTTGCAAGATGCACACTGTGCAGGAACAGTTCTTAATCCTCAGATCTCCCTCCAACTCAAGCAGAGTTGCCAGGAGAGCTACTAACTACCAGCCATAAGAATTTTATAAAACGGCCCTAGAGCAGCAGGCAATGATTGTGCATTAAGTTGTATCACTTGTGTGACTTTTGGTAGGTAGCCTGGACCCCTTGATTATCCTTGTTGGGCAACAAGAGAGCTTGGCGCACACAAACGTTGCGCTGGAAGTAGCAGGTGGTGTGAAATTGCTGAGTAACTCTAGTGTTCGCTACTGGAGAGGAAAAAACAGGCGATTGGTTTCTGTTCTTGTCCGCTCCCATCTCTATCCTGAGCAAGTCAAAAGCAGTCTTCACCAAGTTAATTCCCTATCTTCTGTATAGAAAACAGAGGCCAAAGGAGCTGGAAAGCTGATAACCTAAAATTTGTAAACGGATGCTGAGCATTAACCCCAAATCTAATAATCTAACGCTAACGGCAGACATAAATAACTCACTTCTGGAATGCTATGATCTGCAATGCTCATCAGTTGCTGCAACTATAAAAATAAAATGTGGAGTGCTAAGTGGGCTTTGTTGTTGTGTTGTGTGCTGGTTTTTGGTTTGGGTTTTTTTTCTCTCCCCTGGATGTCACGTAGGACTCAGTCTTTTCCATGAGGTATAATGCAGCTCAGATCTCTGTAAATCTCAATACAGCCACCATTCTTTGTGGTTGTCTGGTGTGTAGTGTTTGTGCCTCATCTTCCAACTTTAAAACAGGGACCATATGTAAGGATACTGTGTGAAAACTATATTAAAAGTGTGGCTTATTCGTACTGTACAGTAATAGAAATACATAGAAGAACTCCATCGGGTGAACACACCCAAAGATGCTCGCTGTATTCTGGTATCTCAGCTTGGCTAAGACAGAAAATAGCAAAGGTCCAAAACAGAAAATCTATCATTAAGAGCAGAGGGGTTGCCTGCCATAGTGAGAGCACAAACAAGCCAGACTCTCTAAAACCAAAGTGAAGATTTATAACGTCTTCACCAGCAGCGCTCTCCATACAGCAGAGTGAAAGGCTCCCCCACATCACCAGAGGCGTGATTAATCCCTTGTTAAGGAAGAAGTGTTGTGTGCTGGATGATTGCAGGGGGAGTGCTGCACGGGATTACGGGCTTCAGACACTGCTGGCAGTGTTCATATTTCACTGTGTGTTGCTTGCGTCCTTCCCACACTTGGATACTGGAGTGAGGCGATAGCAGAGGGACCTGTACTGATGGAATTTTTTTTTTTAGTTTCTCGATTCACACCCAAATTGCAAAATAATGGTAAATGCTATACCACTGTGCATTGTCTAAGGAAATTTTTTTTCAACTATGTGAAACTTTCTGATTTGATTTGTAAGCAGATGTAGATTGCAATTTTTCTCATATGTGATTATAGATCCAAATTCCATCCAGCTCACTGAGGACTTTTTTTATATATATATATATATGAAAAATATGCCAATTTGAGTCTCTCCAAGCAAAGCTAGACAACAAGGAAGCTGCCTGAATAGCCACCTATGGATTTGTCGGTATAAGTGAGTTCCTCACGTGGTATGAAGGCATCTGTACAGCAAGAATTGGGAAGAGGGATGGGTCTCGGCACCTTGCCTAATTCTCATTGGGAGGCCGCATTGTAGAAAGAACTTTGCAATCAGCATCAGTCTGACTTCTCTGACTTTCACAAGCAGTAGGTTTGCATTGGTGGATCACACCTACATCTGCTGACTCTCTGCAGACCAGGGGAAGGATTCCTTGTTTGTTTCTTGCTGCTATATGAAGCAGGGAAGTGAATTTTTATTTTGTTGGGTGTAATAAACATTTTGTCATAAGCAGCTGTGGATAGTGGATTTATATGGCCTTTAAATTTACCTGTCAGATGTCTGGCAGTACTGTCAAGCCTGGAGAAGCCAGCACAGTTTTGGGGTACCTGATGTCTGCAGGTTAGCATGTTCTCTAAATATTCTCCAACCTCACACTGCAGCATATTGAAGACAAACTGTGGCGTTATATCCTAGAAGCAGAAAGCATTTTTGCAGAATTTCATGAGTAATTCCTTTCAATAGTTCAGAGCAAACCGACTGAAGCTGGCAGCCACAAATCACAGCAGCAGTATTTGTTGGCTGGTGAGGTAGCGTTATTTTGCAGGCTGCTGGTAAATCTCTGGGAAGTTTACCTGGCTGCTAGATGGAAGACATAATTGGTGCTCATGATGGGCAGACCCCCATAAAAGCCAGAAGTTTGTAAAATTGCTATAAAATCACTGGGTTGTAGAGAGTTCTATGAGCAATAAATCTCCGTTTGTTTATACGATGGAGGCTGAATTCTGCAAGGTCCTTTCCAAACCTAGAATGAAGAAAGTCATAACATAAAAGAGCTTTTGAAGGAATAAGTTGTGAACCCAAAACATACAAGTAAAAGGGTTCAAAGCAGGGCTTGGAATAGGAAAGAACAAAGCCAAAGGATTAGTTGTAATACAAATAGCCCCCGACTTCAAAGGTTTAGCACGACTATGGTTAGCTCAGCTGATTACTGAAGCTCATCTAAAACCGAGCAGGAATAATAGTCCTTCTGGCCTCAAACTCTGCCCTAGCCAGAGGCGAAGGGAGTGGATGCTGCTTTGAAAGGGAAATCTGAGTGCTCTGGCAGAGGATTCCCAGGATGCAGTGAACTGGGACTGGAAGGCACTTTGCTGCCCAGCTAACCTTAGTGGTCTTTCCCTTTCTGCCCTACAGCAGTGGGCTGATATTAACATTTAGGTTACTAGCCTGTGAGGACTCAAGCCTGGAAAGCTTTGAATAGCTACTGCAAAATATTGGATGTCCTTGGCCTCCTAAAGTAAATGTAGGCTGGCAGCGCAATAGCCTGCAGTTCAGGGAAGTGAATGTGCAGTATTAAATGTGAAAAGATGGCACTGTCGGTGCAAATGAAATTTTGGTGTGAAAGGAGAATGGGACCCTTTGTTGGTATATGAGTACCCTCAACACCATCAAAGACCTGAATTCTGTAAGATATCTATATTATGCAATTGGTTTTGCTTTGCCTACCAAACACCCTGCAACACTGTGTATCAGTAGATGCTCCCTTAAGGCACTTTCTTGTTAACTATCTCTGGCATGTGTTCATGGTTCTCTTCTGAGGAGTGGCCTCTTTAATGTGGTGCAGACTGGCATGTGGTCTCCACCCTGCACAAGACCAAAATTTAGGTAAAATTTTCAAGTTTCTTGCTGTTCTGGCAGATTCAAAGAGATATGGTTTCATTAAAATAAGCTGAATTATTCCCTCCCCCCCCCAAGACTTTGGATCTAGCCGTTTGTTTGCATCAACTAGTAAGGCAAGGGGGAGGAAGAGGCTGTTGTTTTTTGTTTCTATAATAAGTCTAGAAGGAGGCTCAAACTCTACAGTAACTGCAGTCTTCTGAGGAGACTTAGACATTATGCACAGCTTGAAATGTTTGTAGCCAATGTAGCATTTAAATCTTCAAGCCAATTAAGTGTAATTATTGAATGAAAGGTAATACTTTTCTCCAACAATATGACGGTTAAATTTAAATTGGTTTTTAAATTAGAAGGTGACACCTACTAACTGTCAGTCAATTAGGTGTTTATCTGAAGACTGTTGGCGTGAATTTTTTTTTAGAGATATATATATAGCCCATGTACTGAAGGCTGAAGAGGTTTCTGCATTTTGTGCAGAGACGGTAAATACACAGAGCACACAGGAATAAATGAAAAATGAAACAACGGATTTGTTTTCCAGAAAGTGTCCGGTTCTCTTAATTGGTATTGATAAAAGCTTTCTATTTATTCTACTCTATTAATTATCAAAATTGAACTCAGGCTAATATTTCAAAAAAATGTTTAATGAAATAATTTGCCTATTTTCTATCCACTTATGGGCTATTTTGTCCATGACTGAACTTCCTGGTTTTCTCTGAGCATGTCTACTACATAACACCCTCTAAAACTCTGAGAGCTTTGGGCTCACAGGCATGTCACACGGTTCAAGGTGCAGATTTACTCCTGTCCTGTGTCCTGCCCTATAACATCTCACAGATTTGCTCAGACAGTGAGAAGTCTGTTGATGAAAAAAAACAAAAACAAACAAACAAAACCCCCAAAAACCACAAACTTCTTTCTGATTGTTAAAAATTGCAATTTTCCATGGAAAGCCTCACTTCCTGCAGCATATACCATACATAGGCTTATTACTTCACAATTGCAAGATCAGAAAATACAGAAGTTTCATTTGATTAAATAGCAATTTGAAGTTATAATTTTTTTTATACTCCAAGCTGCATTATTACATCTTCTCAGTGATTGGAATTAAGCTTTATTTTAAAAATTAAGTATTTTTTCAATTTTTTTTTTTGTGACAGCTAAAAAGCATAAATTAAAGTTTTTTTTTGGCATTTATGGTAGAAAAAGATAAAAACATGGTGATGTGCAGAGGCATGTCAACAATTGTAATAAACATCTATTTTGAGAGCAATTGACATAACAGCATAAAGATTTTATTTACATGATGAAAGATGCCAGGTGACATGGCTTCGTGGGTTCTAAAAGATGTTTTCCTCAACTTAAAAGTCCTGTCAATCTCTGAACAAATCATGAAGCGTTTGCGTGGTGATAGGAAGCTGTGGCAAGCAGCAACAGAGCTTGTCTCCTCGTGTTACAACTGTAGGTAATTTTTAAGTCTTAGTTGCCTTCTGCAACTGGGGACTCAGAGCGCACCTCTTCCCTGCCCCAGAACAGCTTTCGCTTGGTTTCTGGTCATAGCACTATACTTATATCTGCATCCAAAAGTAAGGAGGTGGAGCTGTGTCAGTCCAGTTGAGCTAGCAGCTTCTTTTCATCCCGAGCAGCTCTGGCCCACGTTGGTCAAAGCTTTGCTGGGAAATGGTGAGGGGTGCTGGCTCTGCACCGGCATTGTGCTGAGACCTCCTGCAGCGTGGACTGAGGCTGGCCATCGCAGGAAATGTGATTCCCTACCAACAAAACACTTGAGACTCCTGGGCAAAGGACTCAGAATTGGAAATCTGTGCTTAGCCAAAGGTTTCTGTCTATTAACAAAATAGATCAGAGCTTGTGCTCAAAGTATTAAAATGGAAAACTAATGCACAGGACATGATGTATCTGTAACCTTGATATTTTGTATGCAAGGTTGGTTGGTTGTACATGCAACCCCTGCTGGAAATTCGTGAACTTGAAATGCCTACTTTGCATGCAATTGTATGAAAATGTAGTAGCAATCACATGAAAATAGAGACAGTTTTATTCTTTTTGTTCTCCGGTCTTTATCAGAACCAATACGTAAAAGACTTTTTTTCCTTTTCCTTTTCCCAATATTCAATTAGTAGCAGTTTCAGAAAAAACGTGTTGATAGTTTTCTATTTCTGCTAGTCTTTCTCTTCTTTGCTCTTTGACCTTCCAGTGAAATTACTACACTACTTCATCATACAAAGGGGAACACTTAAAACAATTATCTCAGAAATGCTTCTGTTTACTTTCCCTTTTAAAATGTTCTGCCTTTCAATGTTACAATTATGTAGACAAATGTTTCTGTTGTTACCAGAAGACAAAAAGGAATAAAGGGAGAGGAGGGAAAGCCCCAAGAACCACACAACCACTTAAAAACTACTTAAGGCATTAGGTACACTCTATTCTAGATCCATTATAGACATCGGACTAAATCCTGCTTTCAGGCACACATCAGTAGCTCTAACAAAGACTTTGACTTTGCTTGGATGTTAAGGGCAAAATTTGCTACCATGAGCAAATTGGTTTGGTATGTAACAGGCACAACCATCGAGGAGGATAAGTGGTACAATTGTAACTCCGACCCGTACAACAGTGTTAAGTTATTCAGTCATTTAGCTGTATTGTAGAATCTGCTGGAGGCTGGTTATGTACCAGGAGAGCCAGGTACCGTGCAAAGCTAACAACTTGCTTCATCTAAAACTGGTCAGACTCTTCCTGTAGCTAAGCCAGAATCAAAAAGACGTTTTTGTTTTGTTTTCTGATTATTGTTTGTTTGTTTTGTGGTTTGTTGGTTGTTTTTTTTTTTTTTCTCAACAAGCTTTTGTAACACATTTGATTGATGACAAATCAGCATGCACGCAGTGTTTTCCAGTAAGAGCAAAAGCAAAAATGCAGTGTAGGGAATGAAACCGCGGGCCATTTCCAGTGTCTAACATTCAGACTGTGCTGTCGGTAAAACACAGGTCTGACCCTGTTCCCAGCTACCAGGTGTCACCCCACCACCAGCCAAATACTGTGACTACATCTGGGTCTGTGTGGGATAAAAGCTGTGGAGTGTGCCAGAGAAGAAACAGGGAGCCCAAAGTACTTGACAGCGTGGAGAAATAATGTGGATAGACTACCCACAAGCTGCAGGCTTTTGTGCTGGAAGCTACTGACACAGGGATAGAAATATAAGGAGGGGGTTTTTGCTGTATGGGTGATCTAAGAGTGGAACCAGTTGCCCAGGGATGCTGTGGAGTCTCCTTCCTTGGAGGTACTCCCAACTTGACCTTAAGTTGGCCCCACTTTGAGCAGTGGGTTGGATGAGATGACCTTCAGGGAACCCTTCCAAATTAGATTGTTTTGAGATTCCATGAATGGTATGAAATAACTTCAAACTAAACTTGGTTGTCCTGGTAAGGGAATTTTCTATTGTTTCCTTAATGTACCTGAAAAATAGCATGTGGTGGTCAGGGCTGATATCATCTAGTCCATAACAGATCAGACATAATAAAGTTTTAGTCAGAGGTTGGAATAAGCCCTTGATCAGAAGGGAGTATTAAAACTTTATTTGCTCTTGGTTTGGTTTTAGCTGAGGATCCAGCTCCTGTCTGTACGTGGCACTAAATGCTGCCATTTGGTTACTCTTCTGCTTCTTGTGGTCTGTGCAGTTATACTCAAATGATATGGATAGTTTTACTTTGTGGGAGAACTTTGAACCCTAAAGGAGAAGTACATGCAGCTGCATGTCAGGTGGAGGCAGTGACTTGCTGTTAAAATACTTCATTGCAGTATTTCTATATTATAAAATGTCATTGACTTTGATATTGACCAGCTACGTCCTAGTTTTGACAGACAGACAGTATTGCTATTGATTATGTAATCAGAGCAAAATAACAAAATCTCTGAAGCGTTCTGAACCTGATTAACAGGGGTACCTATAGACTTAGAATTAGCACAAAGGTTTATCTTAAGAGGTATGAATTACTGAAACTACCTTGATTGTTTGAGATAGATCATGGGAAATACCAATGCTGCTTTAAAATTCCATTTAACAATTCATAAAGAAATTCTGTTGTTGCCAATGAAGTATAATAATAATAGCTTAATTACATTTCTGGTATATTCAATTTGAAAATATTTTTCAGGCTTTTTTTTGAGTGCACCCTGTAATAATTGGCAATAGTAGTACAAACACTTTTCTCTGTTTTGTTACAAGCTGCCACCAGAGATCTCCTGTGTTCCTTCCAGAGGTAGCGAATTAAACTATCAAAGCATAAAAGGTGCGGTTCAGTTATAGCATCAATAGCTGAGTTAACTTTCTAGATATTAAACTGCTAAAAGTGAGAGAGAATGGAAATACAGGTGTTTAAAATAATGTACAGCTTTTACAGTGGAATATTCTGACTGATGGTCAGAATTTTTTGCACAGGAAGATTTTTAGGTTGACAGTGAGTATATTTTTTTAAAAAAATGAACAAATGAGACATAAGACAGAAGGACAAGAAGTAATGTTTCAGAACAGGGCTGTCTCAATACGAGAAAACACAAGGATGAGACTCATCAGTGCAGGATAATAAAATAAATTAAAAGGACTGACTCAAGCTTAGGAAGACTCTGAAGAATCACTGTTTGTGATTTTAATCCTTCACTCAGTGATGTGTTAGAGCTCCACCTATGACATTGTACAGTTGTTTTATCTGAAAAAGTATTTAAATGTTACCAGCCAAAGCAGAAATGGATTTGAAAGTTCCAAGGTGCTGTGCGTTACCATTTGGCTTTGGAGTTGGCCTTGTTTTGTGTCGGGTTTGGACCAGATGCCCTCCAGAGATCCCTTCCAAACTGAATCACTCTATGATTCTGTGTTTTCAATTGTGGAGGCATCTTGGAAGTAGCATTTCTCAGGATGTATTTCTTGGTCTGGATTGTTTATAGGAGGCTGTCAAAAAATGAATGGATTTAGAGACCAAAAACTCTTTTAGAAATGTGCAGTTTCTACATTTGAGGTAAGCTTACTGCTATTATGATCATATCTGGTTATTCAATTATTCTGTTTGCCTCTACTGGTGGATCTATTATCTTTTATGCAGCCTTTTATGCATGGAAAAGGTCTCCCAATCATTTCTCTTACCAGTTATCTTTTTTTGTTGTTGTTTTAATTTTTACTGAAGTCCCTTGTAAAGAACTATTTCCTCCAGAGCCCCCAAATATAATGATAGGAAAATGACTAACAGAGTAACAGTTTTTTGAGATTTTAATTCCTTCCATTAGACTTTGAAGTGTACCTTTTCTCCCTTCAGTCTGACTTTTCTTCAAAACCATCAGCTTAATGGAGAAGAATCTGGTTTTGCCTTGCTCCATGATGAGCCTTGGAACAATGCACGCACTCACCAGCCTGACACCCTCTACCCCAGCTCGGGTCTCTCAAACGCCTAAAATCCACACTTTTCTCCAAAGTTTCCTGTGTTCTCATTACATATCAAACCCAAATATCTAATAATTAAGAGAGTTGTCTCTCTCTCTCTAGTCCATGCTGCAAGGGCTGCATCTCTCTTGACTAGTGATGAATTTGGGTACCAGGATCTCCTTTTTCAAGAGCATGTCCAAGTGCTTTAAAACAGAAGCTTTCAACAAAAGAATGACTTATGTAAGTCTGTTTTGGAGGAATAAAGCTTATCTCTACACTTAAAACAAATAATAAAAAATCATTTTGATAAATCTGCAGAGCAGAGAACTGATATATATTCTGGAGGCAGCAGACACTTGTTGGTCCACTGAGAATAGGAACAGTATTTCCATGTTAATAACAAATCAGTGTTCTGTAGGAAAGTATTTTCCACACCAGGTATTACAATGTGTCACTAGTAGTTCAATGGGGTAAGAAATGGGATAACTGGGACTAAAGGACAGAAAAAGCACAAACAGAGGAATTCAGTACTCCTGAACCAAATACCATATACCATTAAACTGTTAGTTCTGGGAAGGATTTTGAGTCCAAGCTGCAGAGGTTGTTCCACTGTTTGTCTTGCTATCTTTGGTGACTGTCAGATTGCAGGAAAAATTAATGCTCTGGTCTCTATTGCTGATAATGGCTTTTGGTCCCATCTTATCTTCTTTTTTTGCAGAAATAATAAATCTTTGGCAAATAAACTTTTTTTTTGTCAGTTATGCAGAAATCTGGGAAATAAGAAGGAAACTGAAATCTTGAGACATAAAAGTTTTGAGTTGCCATAGCTGAGTAGATGGTGGCCAATATATTAATAAAGTTAATTCTTAAAATCATGTCCTACTCTAAAACCAAAATACTGGAGTAACATTCAGTGAATCACCAGCATGCGATAAATGCTTTTTATAAGCGTTGCTGAAATGTGGAGAGAATCATTTCTCAGAGCTCATAAAGAAGGGATATAAAAAGCAAACAACAATATGTTAGCAGAGACACAGTAGATCTAAGGTGTCTAGTCCTGGAAGCAAAACCAAACAAATGGACAGTCTTGCTCCCCTCCCATCCTCTGTACAAAAGCCAGTTGCCTGATTCCTTGTCCTAATCCTACCTTTCCTATTTATTTAAACTACTTGAAGTCTTTCTCATCTCCCTTGTTTCAAGCTACATTGAAAAAGGCTCCACTGAGTTATTGAATTTGAAACAATTTCAGCAAAATGTAGTTCGTGGATAAAAAGTATTGAATGGCAAAGTTTGTGGAAAATGGGCGATTTAAAAGAGGTCAAGTAGTGAGTGCTATGGGTGTAAATAGGGATTAACCATCCTGTTGATGCTTCCACTAGACACTTACGGAGGTTCCCAGGGTTTGCTCTGCTGCCTCTCCTGGAGTGTCCTCCAGCACTGATTCCTCTAGGGCTGATGCTGGAAGAGCTCAAATCCAGACAAAAGCTCTGGGCCTGATCCAGGAAAGCCCCTCTTAACACCACTTCCAGAAGTCGATGCTGGAACAAAGCCTCGAATGTTTTTTGGAGGTGGTGTCTGGCTTGGCTTCTAGAGCAGCTTCAGGAGAGACAGCTTGATTTCTTTCTGGGGCCGTTTCTAGATCCTCCTGAGGGCTGCCTCTGGAACAGTTTCTCATGTCATTTCTCAAGCAATTACTGGGCCCAGTTCAAGACCTATGACCAGAGCCACTATTTTCTTTTAATAAAATATAGAAGAGTTTCTACAACTCTCTCTAGACTAGTATCTAGAGCCACTCTTCAAACATTGTGTTAAAAGAATTATTATTTAAACTTGCTATATCAGGAATGATTGTTCTTCTGCAGAAGCACGTGAAGTACAAACCACTTGTCTTATTTTACACATTTGAATTTCTATTATTTCATATGGTGAACTTCTGCTAATTCTTATGATATTAGACCAAGGCATAAAAGGCCAAAGAATTGATGATGGAAAAAAATTAATTGGTAGCAAGCTGCTAAAGTGAATAGTAACCTGGAGTCCTCAAATTTAGGAATCCCAAGGTTAATTTTACTTATCTATATATTAAGTGAAATGCCTTGATAACAAGAGTAAAATCTTTTGCAGAAAATTTAAAAAAATAATTGTTCTAGAATTGAATTATATTTTTCCTTACTCTCAATGCACAGATAGCACTAAGGCTTTTGGCTTTAAATTAAAATTAATCTCTATAAAAGTAGTGTTCTACACTTCGTGTTCTGCTGTGGTCGCTGCAAGGACTATGCTTTACCATTGCAAATTCCATCAATTTTACAAAACTCTTATTGTCAAAACAATTCAGACTCTCCTGTGGTAATCAGATAATTGAGACTATAGTAAACTGGCAGCAATTGCTAAATTAATTTGCGAAACAGTTTTAAGTAACAAATAGATAGGAGAAAATCACAATCTGATTATAGATATTGCAGAAGTAGGAAACCAAATTAAATTCATTGGATAAATTATTCATTGTGAATCAGTTTCTCAGTACTACAACTAACACCCCAGGGGGAAAATATACTGTAAAGCTTCAAAGAAGAGTTAGAGCACCTTCCTTTGATTTCTAATAAAAAGTTTTAGATGACTGCAGGTGCCTTGGATACCTCCTTGAAACTATTCCAATTTCAGTTCAGCACAGCAAAGGCGGCAGAATTGAGGGTTATGGAACGGTATAGAAAGATGGGTCTGGGAATCGGATCTCTTGATTCTTCTGGCTGTCTACCACTGGCTTCACCTGTGATCTTGGGCAGATCCACAAATCTTATTGCTTAAATTTTCTTTTAAAAATCAGAAAGGCTAAAATACAAAATAAACAGGAAATATTACTAAAGTTCTTAGAAAACACAAGTCTTGGCTTCTTAAGAAGATATGAAAATAGAGGAAATATATTATGTGCTCCTTATCCAGATATGATCGTTAAAGTTGACCATGGACAGAGGAGGATGGAATGAAAAATGAGATGTTTGTGCTTCCTCATGCCGTTGTGCTGAAGCTTTTGGCTCAGCTTCGTAAGCACTCAGCACACAGATCATTCTAATTCAGTTCACGATTTCGTTTCACTATTTCAGGATTACGTACTTTATTTTTTATCTCTTTAAGCAAATACTTAAGTGGCCTTCGGAATCAAGACCATAAAAGGCTTCTTGGACTGGGGCCTTGATTTGCTGTTTCTAATTGGAAGTGTCAAGCATATATTTCAAAACAATATGGGGGAAAATAATATAAAGACTGATTTTTAATAATATGTAGACTCATTTTAAAACAACCAGTTATAAACTCAGGTGCAATATTTTTCTTTGAAATTTGCTCCATTTGTTTATAGCATAAGCTGCCCTTAATACTTATTTCCTTCTGTCTTATTTTTGTTTCATCTAAACAAAATAAAAGCAGCCAGAGGCTGAAGCACAGACTGATTAATAAATGCAAACCTTTTTGAATTAGTCTCATCTGACAAGAAATCTAAGATGAATGTAACAATTTCCCTAACAAAAATGAATTAATTTTTTTTATGATTCTAAGTACAACTTCCTTTTAAAATCTACCTTGGGATTTTAGCACTGCAAGGTGAAGACAGCCATTGAGTAGTTTTTCTGAAGAGCTGGCTGATGATAACAATTGTCTCTTAAAAGATGTGTTGAATATGATACAAATTAACATTATGCTTTACCTTACTTTAGTATCTTAGATTAAGGATGATACAGACACACATGAATTAAGCTGTCAAAGGAACTTTTTCTTTCTTTTGTTGCTTTCATCTACAGCTAGTAGAATAATTATCTTCAAATAATGGATTAGTTGGACTTTTGGGGTATTTTTAAATATCTAGTTGGACAAGTATTTTCAAGTTATTCGTTATGTTACAGAGATGAATTGATAATTTAACAAATATACTTTTGAATAATGTATTTATTAAAGCAACGGGCTTTTTTTTTTTTTTTTCCTGACTACTGATTTGATTCATCCAAATACTCAAGCAGCTATGCTACCAGCATATATAGGACAGACTGGTAAACATTTTAGTAAAATAGCTGCTTGCAGATTTTGTGCAAGGAATGCTATAATTACCCATGACAATTTGGGAACAACATCTGCGAAAGTCTGCCTCCTCTTGTTTCAACTGAAGTATCAGCTGCAAAATGTAAACTCAAATTAATTTAATACTGTAAAAAAAGTGAGGCAGTCTTCTCCAATATTGTATTCTGTCTCTGTATATAACTTTGCTCGCAGGAGAATTTCCTCGGTTTGCTAGACTGCCATATTTGTAGCTCGCAGCAGCACACCTCTCCTACAAACGTGTCCTTGGGCTGGACAGCATTCTTGGCAATGATGCCCAGTTCACCTTCTCCTGTGAGCATTGCCTTGTGGGTTGGATAATGTTTCCCTCTATATTTTTGGACTTCTAGGTTACTTAAGCCATTTGTGATTTGACAGTATGCACTCCTCGTTACAGTAAATGTACCTTGTCATTTGTAATCATGTTACTGTGGAAGTTCAGAGTTTAAATTACCATCTTTTTAAAACCACCTACCTGGAAGTTTATGATTATAGAGGCCTCTTTTCTATTTTCTTTTTTTTTCCCCTCCCTGCATGCAGTTTGTTTCACACACTTGCATATAGTATTTATGTAATTTATGACCTAGATAATGGGATAAGATGTATGTGACTTGCTACCTCGGTTTTCCTCTGAAGATCATGCAGAGTTGTTTGCTGCTCTTCAGTGATACTCTGGTTGTAGGTGTGGTGCCGGTCTCACATCAGATTGGACTGGACTTTTCATTGGTCTTATTCCCCATCCTGATGCCTTTGGACATATTCGGCTGTCAAATTCACTGCTCCTGCAGGGCCAGTAGCAATATCCTTCATCTTTTCTGTTCCCTTCTGGTTTCCATGCTTGTCTTCGGTGTGCATAGACATAAGCAATCAGTCCGCGTGGACCTGTCTGGACTAAAAATATGTCTTGTGTTTGGCTAGTGTGTGCAGAGGATTATCGTTGATGAACCAAGTAGCCATTTTAGGCCTGAGCTTTTTCTCCATAACACCAGCTTTCATTTTTAAACTCTTGTGCCATTGCTAGAGGAGAAGGCTCACTTAAATTGGTATGATTTGAAAGGCAAGGGTAGTGCGCAACTTTCAGCATAAGAAAGGTAAAGAGGCCAGCTCTCTCAGGAGGGTGTTGGCCTGATGTCAGCAAGCTGTTTTCATTTTTCTTTCCTACTGGTGAGATATGTGGTCAGCTTCTCAGCAGATGATGATCAGTGCACTTTCACAGTCTCAGAAAAACATGGCTTTTAAAGGCATTTAGGCAATTCTTGGAGTTTTCAAGTGCTGATTTTGGAAAGTAAGCAGGAATTTTGTGTGGAGAACCTACCTTCTCTACCATGACCCTTCCATTAAACTCATGTTCAGGTCAAAGACCTGCAGTGCAATTCTGGGGTTTCTTGGCTGACTTTTGCTAGTTTTTCAATGATGGGGGAGAGGGTTGGGCCCCTTTTTATTTCCTTTTTTTTTTTCTTTTTTCTTTCTTTCTTTCTTTCTGGGCCTCTGCACAGCCACACAATTTAAATAGCTGTTGTGCACATGGTCTGGCTAAATTACAGCAGCATTGTGGAGCTCCCTAGGGGTGACCTCAGTCTAGGTTCCCAGCCCAGTCTAGTTCCAATCCCTATTTTATCCCCAACACCTGATGTGCTCCCTTCTCACTCCTGTGTCCTTTCCTGATGCTAGGAATTGCCAAAGACCTTTAGGAAAAAAACTGCATATGTCTGCATCAGTAGAGTCATCTAGCTGATTGATTATGGGGCTTTTAAAATCTGATTATATCACTCTGGGCCTTTGTAACTGGATTGGAATATAGATGGAAATTTCACAGAGCCCTTTTAATATAAAGTTGCCACGTACTTTGTCGATCGGATTTTTCTGTTCATTCTCTAGGCATTTGTATACTGCTTTTTAAATGTTTAAGTAGCATTTAAAAAAAAAAAGTACATGTAAAAATGTCATTTATAAGAGGAAAGTATTCTCACCTCTAGGATTTAAGGAACGATTCTCAAAGCTTGTCAGAGACACTCAGGAATAAGACTTTCAGTTGAAGTATCACGTGAAAAAAAACTGCTCATGTCCTGGACCCAAGGTTAATTACTGTAATGTAGAACAGAGTGAGGAAAATGTTGTGTACAGATCTCCTCAATTAACCCCTTGTCTAGAAAGGAAGCATTCTGCAAGAAGCAGTAGACCATCTAGTCATTTAAATAGCAGGTGTTTCATGGTAATGGAGCATCGGGAGCGAGCATGAAATAATGTTCCAAGGAATGTCATAAACTCATAGAGAAAATGGTGAAATTGTGGGTTAACAAAAATCCTGCACTATAAGACAGATGGATAACAGAAAATAGCGCAGGCTACAAATTTATAGGACAGCCTTTGATTTTCTGTGTACAGTTTTGCATACTCAAACATTATCCCTTGTGTGTCATTGATTATCTGGGAGTGTATAAAGTCACCTGCCAGCAATAGTTGTCTAAAATGCATCTAGGGAGTGCCTTAGAGGAATACTCTATCACACAGAGTAATTAAACTGTGGAACTACCTGGCACAGAAATTCATTGAAAGCGAAAATTGGGGCAAATAAATGGATAACACGCCTGTCAGGAGTTATAATAGATCGTGAAGAAAGACTTTAGAAGGACTACTAAACATCTCAGTTCAAGAATTAAGCCTTCCCCTTCACAACTGAAGGTGTGACATATGGGACAGATGATCGGGCATCTATCTCTTCTTGAGATCTGACCACTGTTGGAGATGGGATGGTCAAAGGATTGTCATCGAGTGTAATGACCCCTGTGTGTAACTAGAGGTGAGTCCCATCCACTTGGAAAACAGGCTACTGATCAAGGCCTGTCTATGTACAATATGTATATTATTCTTACACTTTTTCCCTATCTTACGAGATGTCCCGTTCTGTACTTTCATAGCTATGGAGTATAAACTCTTCTCATTTTGCAGCATCACAGAAGCCCAGACTGAAAATAAGAATAACATTCTTAGTTGCCTGCAGCAGAGAATATAAGGGAGAAGGAGTTATATCTGTTATTGTCAGAGTGACTCAATTGGCAGCAATATTGCTTCCAAACCGGTAGGGTTTGGGTTACTATACCGTATCACAGATGATGCTGAACTGTGGAACTGGGGATTGTTTCTGAGAAGAAACTGAGAGAGAGAAAGAAAGAGAGGAGTTAACTGATGATGAAAAATGCTTATGATTCCCTTAGCATGTAGCACATATTGTCTTCCTTAGTAAGTCCAGGGTCGGTGCTCCGGTTGTGTATTCTTCACTCATAAGTGTAGTCTTTCACTTAGAAACCTTCCTAATTTACACCACCCGTATTCTTCCCTCCTCTATTCAGTTCAATAGTGAAGTTCATGGAAAAGGCCTTAAGCTAGCCTTTTAGACCTCAGCAAGCTGAAATAACTGGGCAAATTTTCAGATGCGCTTAGAAATCTGCTGGCAAATTTGTATCAGAGGAGCGCTTTGAAATCCTGAAAAGTACACAGTGTAGTTTAGAAACCTTAATGTTGGTCTAAAAGTCAGATTTTGTCAGTCCTTTATGGATTTTTTTAAACAACTTGACTTCAGGATATTAACTTTTTTTTGGCACATATATTGTAGAGAAAGAAAAAGCAGCCTCCTGAAATTTGAAGTGTCAATATGTCAGTCTAATTTTAAAGTTTTGCATTGCCAAAACTCTGTTTCTAAACCCCAGAAATCTTCTTTCAAAATCTCACACTTTTTATGTAATTATTTTGGCAGCATCAAGCACTTGCGCTTTGGAATGGGCTGCCCAGGGAAGTGGTGGAGTCCTCATCCCTGGAGGTATTTAAAAGAAGGATAGATGAGGTGCTTAGGGACATGGTTTAGTGGTGGGATGGCAGTGCTAGGTTAACGGTTGGACTCAATGATCTTAAAGGCCTTTTCCAACCGAGGTGATTCTATGATTCTATTCTATGAATGGTGAATATTAGTCCCAAATATGGCAGCTTCAGGCCCTGAAAGCCCACGATTATTTTTGCTGCCTATCAGTCAATTTACCAGGTGAATTGTGCATGCCTTATCACAAGGAGGAACATGCAGCAACCATTTTCAGTCATGCAAATCTAGTCCAGAAGAGACAACCGCATCCATGTGCGCAGCACCAGTGAAGCCTGTACTGGTTAGAAACCCGGTGCATATCGTTACCCACAGGGAAAAACCGGGAGGTGACTTGCTAAACCCCTTTAAGACTTAAGCTTTTACCTTCAGCCTTGGAATATTATTATTTTTTCAGACTGACAGCAAAATAAATGCTAAGGATAAGCTTGCTGAGGTGAGTTCAGAGCTGTGCCTGCTGAGCTGCCCAGCACAGCCACAGGCATAAGCCTGTGGCTGTCATCTGTCTCTGTTCCTTTATAGGAAAACAAATTTGTTCTGACGAGCCCTGAGATTCAACAAGTGACACAAGGGATGTTTTACCCACACTCCTTCCAGGTGCCACATTATTTTTTTCTCTTCTGTTCTCACACTGTTCCTTATGGGCTAGTGGTACCTATAGAATTTGTCCTCGGAAAAAAAGTCTTTTTAAAGTCAATCTAGGACCATTTCTTGCCCATTTCTTTCATGTATTTATAACCAAGAGAGGGATGCTTTAGGTTGGCCCTCTATGGACAAGCACAGCTGGATGGCTCCTGTGCCAAGAGCAGTGCAACATGAACATGCTCACCATGGCACTTTTGGAGGTCCTTCTTCATGCGTAGGGTGAAGTGCCTAGGGCCTGAAGTGTCACGAGCTGCAATCAGAGACCTGTGCTTCCTGGTGTCTCATCAACTCGTCTTAAACTTTCTTTGGTTTTGCTTTTTGAAGTGTGTTGTGGTCTCTGTATTATCAACACTGTTTTCAGCAAAAATCCAAACCATAGCCCCATGCTAGCTACTATGAAGAAAATTAACTCTATCCCAACCCAAACCAGCACAAAGTGAATGTCACATGTTAAATGCTGAGGCAGTGATTTTGCTCTTTAGTTTGGAGTTTTCTCTGGTTGGGCCTGCTGCTTCTGGTGGTTTGGTTCTAACCAAAGTCTGTGATAGTAACCAACCAAAGCATGATAGTTTTAAACTTCCTGAGGTCAAGGAAAGCCATATTAGGTCAGGATATCCCACAACTTTTTAAACAAGACTTTTTTTTTTTTTTTGTCTTGTTGAGACATCAGGTATAATTTCTTTAATTGAAAACACTCCAGGGTAAGGAAGATCATGAGACAGAGTACTGTAGCTGCCATAATACCTTTTCAGTAATTGTTGGGCTCTCAGAGCTACTTCCATACAAATGATAATTGCAATTAAACAACAGATATTTTTGGTCTCCCTCTCTCAGAAAACTTCTATGGCAGTGCCCAGGAACAGATTTCTGGTTTTCTTTGAAAAATGTATGTATATTGCAAGGCAGCTGCTGTAGAAGGTGAGCCTGATACTTCCACTGAATAAATTAATATTAATATAAGAGATGTCCATTTTCATCTTTGAAAATCTGAAGCAGGAAGTTTTTTCATCTATATAAAGTTTGTTGTGAGAAAAATCAGAATATTTTCAGAGGAAACTGTCATTATTTTGCTAGGGGAAAAAACCATTCTGCTGAAAAGCAATTACCTATTGGGGAAAGAAAACCAGTTTGATGGGAAATTGACCACCTATCAAAAATTGATCAGCTTTGCCAGACTGGCTGAGAGAAAGAATTAGCTAGAGAAAGATAGGAAGCAGGAAAAGAAGGGGCATAGAAGCAAAAGAGAGATGCTTATCAACACATTTCATTCCTTATCAGAATCACTGCTCTGCAGCCACTTTACCTAAATAAGGATCAATTTAGTCACAGTCCCTTTCCTCCCCTTTGGGTGACTAAATCTGTGCTATAACTTGACTGCAGTGAGACCTCAGCACCTGTACTCTGCTGCGAATTGCCATGTATTTTCTCCGCTGTGTTGGAGCCATAGGAAAGCACTGAATTGAGTCACGGTTGTTGGGGGGTTTTTTTGCTTTTATTTTTTAACTTCACCTGTCTTAAAATGAGAGGTAGAAAATGTTGGATTTGATTGAGTTTCTCAAAAAAATCTGCTTAGCTCAGTCATTTCTTTCAAGCCATTAACTACAGTTGTCATGTATACTTGCCACTAAACAAGGCTTCAGCTGCCAATCCCCAGCTAATTTATGGTACAGAAATTTCTTTTTCCAAGAAAGGCACATATTTCTTTGAAAGAAATGATTTGTATTACACACTCTTCTGATTTCTTTCCTTGTTGCTTATATTTGCCTGGTGATTTTTTTTTTATATATATATATATATATATATATATATATATATATATATATATCTCCAGTGAGGCAAAGTAATACTTGACTTGCCTTGAGCTGTTTACTGTTGGGTCCAAGCCTTGGCAGTTCAGGATGGCAGCCCTCCTGAGAGGGTCAGAAGTGGGAATCCTTTCCCTAGTGTAAAAAGCAGAAGGAACCTAATGTTGCTTGACCAGTAGCCAGCAGGAAATGTGTCACATTCTTGTTTCTCCACTTTAAGGGTATAGGGGCTTTACAGGGAAGCGTCTGCTCCTCTGGCCTGGGGTGCCATTCCTCTGCCCCTTCTCCACCAGCACCCTCATGCCAGTAGTGCCTAAATATGTCTGTAAAGAACCCATTTGGGTAGTCTAATTTCTAACTTTGCCAAGCGCACAAGTCAGAGGCAAAACTAATTAATGTCACTGTGCTGCAGACTCTTCCCTAATGAATCCCCCTCCTCTTCAAATTAACCTTAAATGAAGCGAGTAACATATTTTGCAGATGGATCGTTAGCAGTGCTATCTGGCACACAGGAGTCTGATATTGTATTTCCTCACCATTTCAATTGGAATTGCCCAAAGCTGTAGCACAGAAAGAATTAAGCCATTGGCACCAACAGCTTCTCCGTATCACAGCCAGCAATTGAGCCGGAGCCATTGCTGCTGTTTTGCTTCATGGTCATGTCACTCAAACATCTCCTGCTCACTTCATACCTGCAGACTTAATAAAAGCAGTGGTTCTTGCGCAGTGAAGGAGTGGCAGCGAGAGTTAAACGGGTTTTAGCCTTAAGTCCACGTTTTCTTCTTTTAGGATTGGTTAGGACAAACCATTGCAGCACATGGAGGAAATGCTTCAGTCAGCCTTGACGGAGCTACCTTGAATGCCAAGAAGCATGAAGACTCAGCAGCTTGGATTTCAGCATGTGATTGCTGCCCAAAGAAATACCCTGTGCCCCTCCTGTATTTAAATATTAAGAAACTAATTTTGTTGCTGTCAGGCACGGTTCCTCAGGATGAGCTGTGTCAGGGACCTGTTGACAGTTGGAGCGTTGTGAAGAAGTAAAGAGCTGTGCAGGGCTGGCAAAAGGTTTTCAGAAGAGCTCAGCTGCTGTTTAGAGGTCCAAATACCATGGACTGGATTTGGGAGAGCTCCTTCCTCTTGGCATCAGTGGAGAATGCTCCACCTTGAGAAGACTGGCAAGTGCTGAGGACTTTTGAAGCCCTGACCACTGTGACCATGGAGTAGAGATATAAGTACACATAAGACAACAGACCCCGAGCCAAGGCAGAGGGTGGGCATATGTCACACAGTGGGAATTATTTAGAACAGTCCACCTTAGTATTGCTGGTGTTAGTTAGCAGGGCTTTTTTAAAAGTTGCTTTTCAGCCTACCTTTTGGTTTTAGCAGTGAAAACCAAAGCGTTACACAAGCAAGACAAATGTAATGACTTTGTTCCCTGTGCTGCCTCTGTCCAAATGCTGCCTGTGTTCTGCGCATCATCCAAAGTTATGTATTAAAAACACCAGCAGACAAGAAAAACTGCACCCAAGAGAAAACTGAAGCCAAGAGTTTTGTTATTGCCAGGAAAAACGAAGTGTTTTTATCAAGCTATTAAAAAAGGTAGGGAATTTTTAGAAATAATAAAGTAAAGGACCAAAAAAAAAGTCTCCTTTGTCCCTAAATGAAGATGTGAACATTGCCAATAGGACTGTGCATGTTGTTCAGAAAAGTGGGATGTTGTTGCTTGTCTGGAAGCAAAATTCATTGTCTGGAGGCAGGAACAGGGGGGAAAAAAAAAATCTTTGGGTGTGGGAGGACAAACTGATGTGTCACAAAATGAAATCTAAGGTGTACTTGCAGGAAGGAAGAGGAGTGCAGGGAGGAGAGAAAACCCACACAACTGAAAGGCAAATAGCACGGTACGGGAAGTCAGGGAGAGACATTGACACTTGCAGATGCATTTCTGCCCAGGAGTTGCACTAGTCTCTTTAAAATGTCAAAACCAGGTGTTTCCTTTTGAAATGCAAGCTAATGTGGCATTCAGCACAATCTCTTCCAGGTGCTAGAACAGTATGGGGTTTGGTCTTTCCGAGGTAATTATTGCTGAATACATTGTGTAGCTGCTGCACCTGCCAGGTAGAAGATCTATGTTTAAGAGAGGAAGGACAAATATTGATAGCATCAGGAGGAAATTTTCTGCTTCAGCTGGGACTTTTTAAAGACTTCAGTAATTTTTATTTCTTTTTTAATCAGTACTGCAGACAAAAAATAAAAAAGTGTAGTCATCAAATATAAATTTTTCCAAATACGGTTATGAATATACACACACATCAGAGATGTGCAAACCCACATTTTTAAAAAGAAATAAAAATGAACCTATGAAGAACATTGTTATCATAGATGATAAAGACCTGTTCCCTTCTGAGCCAGACGCAAGAGAGTTCAAGTCCTTTATTGGAAAAGAGGGTGGAGATTGCAATCCCTGCATGATACATAACCAAAACCAATCTCATTTCTACTCCAGGCATCAGAACTTGGTAATTTTAAGATATGTAAATCCTTTCTAAGTAAAAAGGAGTTAGGCCCCTAAAATTGTTGCAGGGTCGTCTTTATCCCCATGCACACTTTAAGTCTGATTAGAAAATGCTGCCAGCTCAAAACAGTACAGGCCCGTTTTTCCTTGTGTGTAAGTGCCATGTTGAACTTATTTTCCTCCAGTGAGAATGACTTACCACAGAGCAGGAAAATGAAGAATTAGCTTGTAGGTGTTGCTCATTAGAGATGCCCTAATAAAACAGAAAGGTTTTGAGAAGTAATTATGCTAGACGCACTTGGAAAGGGAAGTTTAAAACTCCCCCAGAAGAAGGAACGGTGAGATATTTCTTTTTTAATTACTTTTTTTGTCACTTGTTACTGTGGTCTATGTTTATTGGGACCTTATTATTTTTGACGTTTGGTGCCCATACAGATTTGATTTGACCTTCTAGTTAGGTGAAAGTCCCATCCATATTCATGTGAGGAAAGATCTCATGTCTGTGAGGAAGTCAAAATTGTTCTTGTGCTGCTGTTAACAGCAAAAGAATCTCTGGAGGAGATTAATTTAGTGCTGAGAAGCAAAGAAAATTACAGAATATAGGGATGATTTTAGGCATTTTATCTGTTCTGCTGATAAGATCAAAAAATTACTATATGCAATCAGCTGTTTTAAGTATTGAGACTTCTGATTCAGAACCTCCTCAGCTCCTCTATGAATTACTCTCAGCTTCCACATTTTTACCTCATACATTCTGAAGTCTTCCTAAAGTCTGATCAAGGTACTGTGAACAGGCACCAGAGAAATTTGCAGATATTACCCAGATGCATGAAGTATTGATACAATTGGAAGCAAAAGAATGTCAGAATGGGCAAAATTCCATATTCAAAATTAACAAATTTAATTGAGCTGAGCCTCAGCAATTATTGCCATTAAGCCAAGTGCTTGTGGGAGATACTATATTGTATAAAGTTTAAAATGATTACTGTACTTACAGTTATACATACATGTGAGTATGGTCCTCTCAGCACAGATGGGATACAAAGAGATATTTGCGTTTGTGCCAAATTAGAAAAAGTGGCATTTACACTGATGAAAGATAAGTTCCAGATACACTGATTTTGTCGAATTTAAAATCCACTTATTCTACCCTGTGCACTGAGATTAAAATGGGAGTTGCAATTATGTGCTTGTGTTTTAATAACTGGAAAATATACACTGAAACAGATTGTTGTTTAGCCCAGAAGAGGAGCATATACCAGAGAGAGTCCTTCACTGTTTAAATTAAAGTTCTTAAACAACAGGGCAGGATTTCTGAGGGTTAATGTGAGTGCCCTGCAAATGCTTGTGCAGATGGAGTTACTCGGTAAGATTCCTAACTTGGGCACACTTCTGTTAGATCTGTGTCTAGGTGTAAGTAGAGAACCATACGCAATATTTTTGAGCTATTTTTCAAAGCAGATTTGGTTTAGGTTCTTTGTCATTTGCTTTTCTCTTTAACTCTGTACAGTTCCAAGGATGACCTAGTTCCTTAATTCTCCATCTGATTCGAGTCTGTGGTTATCAGCTCACACCCATCAGTGGAGACTTTGGACCGTAGGGATGAAATCTGCTGGATGTTACGGTGTTACACAAGAGGTATCATAGCAAATGTCAGAAAGTCCATCAGCCACATTGCAGCCACTGTGATTTCCAGATTACAGGTGGTGTAGGCGTGCAACATGTAGTTTTAATTAGCAGTGTAGCTGCGGCAATACAGAGCTTAGGCTTCTTGGGTGACTCTGGAGCCCTCCGCTGTAAGCTGGTTGCTGCTGTGGTCACCCTGTTAGCAGAGCTCATGCTGGTGTTCCTTTAAAGTAGTCTCAGGTACGTCTGTCTAATCTGCAGTCATAGCAGTTGGTGCAGTACAGACACACACTTAGCCCAAAGCTATAGAGGCTTTTTCTTTGAAAATAATTACCAGTAAAAAGAATGTCTAAAATGCAATGATCTAGCAGCAAGTATCATTCGACAACAGCACCAAAAGAGCCCCAGTGCCTCTGTATGATACAAAGCAACTATAAAGTCCGTGGTGCAGTCTTACGAACGGAGCGAAATCTGCAAGTCAGGACACCTCCGTTCCTCCTAACTCTGTTAATGTTTTGTTTGACCTTGGATAATTCACTACATGTCTGTTATTGCAGGTTGCTGTCTCTAAATAACAAAATTTACTTCTGATATAGATTTCAAGGCCTCATTAAGCATTTTAAAGCTATATCTAATCATCCAAAGAATGTAATATAGCTACTACTATTATTATTACTATTACACCTGTGGTTGTGATTAACTCTTGATTAGCATTACTCCCATTCAACCTTATGTATTTATTTAGAGTTTTCATCCATTGTACTCTTCCCATTAGTTTGGATATTTTCCTAAGATTAGACATTTGATATGATTTTTAATAACTTTAGTAAGCAAACTCTTACCCTGCTTGTATATTCATACCATTCGTATAACTAGCTCTCAGCACAAGTTAAACTGTTCTCCCACCCACAAGAAAACCAACCAAACACTTCACACAGTTCAGATTTATTTAATAATCACAAATAGTTTATCTTATGAATATTTCATACCGCTTCACTTTCACCAAGAATATAGTCATTCTGAATGTCTCTATCATCAGATTATGCAGCAAACAACAGAAAACATATGTTCTATGTGGTTTTTCTTAACTATTTGCTGAAGTGAGAACACCTGGCATGGTTAGAAATAGGATGCAAAGGAATTGTTTCCTTTTGTTATCCACACTGTTGAAATTTTAAGTTGCATCCCAACTATAGTCATGTTTTTAACTTTGGGAAAATATCTTTTTAAAAGGTTTTAAAGATTATTTTTTTTTAATTAATGAAAATGTATTCCTTGCGGTAAAAATGCACTTTGCATTCCTCAAAGAGCTATGTGGGCAGTATTCAGAAATGAAAACAAAAGCAATATCTTGTTTTCTCAGTATTTTGCTACCTTTCAAATCTTTTTAGTTGCTATTCATATCGCCTAAATCATGGATGAGAGAGTGGCAACACACTGAAAGCAGTACTCTGTTAATTGATAGATGGGAACCTGCCTATAGTTCTTGCGGCAGCACAGGACTGTGCATCAGTATTGCATGTGGCACCAGCTCCCTGTTTTCATGGAAATGGAGCTGGATCCGTTTAGAAGTGGGGCAACTTTTAAATGGCACCAATAATCTTAATTTTTAGCAGTAAGCAAAACAAGAAAAGCTTGACTAGTTCTAGGAAGACACTTGCTGTCTATGCTGTTAGCAAGTGACAAGAATTGTTCAGAAGTCATGGTCAAAATAAATGTTTAGGTTTTCCCTGTAGCTGTTTCAAACGTGCTAAAACAGTGCGTCTGTGTTTCTGGTTATGCTCAGCAATCACAAAAGGCATTGTTGCAGCAAATTTTGTTCTTAAATCCCAGCGATATCAGTGAGATGTAGCATGCACATGGAAGTTATGCAGACCATTGATGAACCAGGACCAAAATTAATCATTTGCTAAAATAAAATAAACCCAAGTATTTAGAGCAGATTTTAGTCAGGGTAGGTGGTAAATTGTTAGGCTGATCTAGCTTTGTGAGAAATAGTTTACAAAAGCACGGTCAAGTACAATAGCTAGTAAGAAACCCATTATCAGGTTTAATAGCTCAAGTGTGGGTGACCTCCGATGGTACTGTGCTGCTGGAATCTGAAGTGTTCATGCTACAAGCAGAACTCTCTTACTCCAGAGAAAACATTTGTGTGTGCGTGTGTTATGAAAATAATGGTAAAATGTAAAGGTAACACGCGCTTTGGGTTAATAATTCTGAGTGCTCTGAAGATACAGGGGAATAACTTGAAAAAAACACTCCTAAACGTTAATGGTTAAAAAATAGTCTCAGAAGGTAATACTATTCTTCTTAAAGTTAAACCACGGAAGCTCTGAGTATAGTGCCTCAATGTATTTCTTCTAAAGACAGGTAATTGGAAAGTGTTGCTTTGCATAATATTTTTGCTCTAGTGAATTGCATCAATGGTTGGTTGGGAAGATGGCAATGCAGAAAAGGGACTTGATAAGCCAGGTCACATAAAATGAAATGGCCATGCTGGAGACCCAGACTAGCTTGACATAGCCCGGCATAAGAATCCTCCCCTTTCCTGATTCCCGTCAGACCTTCTGTTTTCTCTTTAGGCCTGGTGTCTTCTCTTTCTCGAGCTTAATAAAATGACATTGCAGAAAAAGATGAAGAGCTCCTTGTGAGGAGCCATCCCAACCTTTAACTGTCTGGCCTGTCCTGGTGCCAGTACTGCCTTCCCAGCAGAACCTGGAAACTCCAGCTTGAGCAGCACTGCTCTGCCCTGAGTGCTCTCAAACAAAACTCATTATCAACTCAACAAATGGACAGATTCACCCATGCTTCCTTGCCACTGGTAGGGTCAATTTGAATCTGCTTGTTTGCTGGTTTAGTTTCAGAGGTTTTTATTTGATGAGTACACTCTGTCCTGGAAATCTTTAGCTGGCAGTGACTAACTCAGAGCAGACAAGGAAAGATAGTATTCTAGCAAAAATGATGGGAACAAGTTATTTTATATCCATTATAGAAGCCAGTAGCATTACTATGGCTAGTGATAGCACATCCTGAGATACAATCAAATATAATAACATATTGCTCACGCTTTCCATAGCCAATATGACTCTTGGCATTGCTTAAACAATATTTCTGGCAATAAGCAGTGCCAGGAGGTTATGGATGGTTAAATACCTTTCATGAACAGAGCAATCTTCTAGGATAATGACAATAACGAACTGATTTCAATGTAGAGCAAATTCAATAAAACTGATTAAATACAGATTGCCAGACTGCTTTCTGGTTTACAACTGGGCAATGCTTCAGCAGTGCCAAATGTGTTTTGTTTTCCCCTGTTACAAAATGACATGAAATCTGCTCCTAATTTTGTTAAGAAGAAAAGCACTCCAAATAAAAAATAGTGCAGTTTTCCTCAAGCCATTTCTGCCTTGTAACCTCAGGAAAGTATTTTCATGAAGTGAAAAATCTGTTGGTAGCCTGTGATTAAAAACTCTCTTTTTTGTTTGTTTGGTTTTGTCTTGGGGAGGAGAAACAGTGCAAACTACAACCAATACTTTGTTTTTATGAGTAAACTATGATAAGTAGATTTGTAGCATCCTTAGACTGGTTGGCAGTATGCAGGACTGTTCCTTTATACAGAGGGGCATGAAGCACAGCAAGATAGGGACGTAAGGATTTATTTTTTCTGTACATAATTACAAAGTTCAGCCCGAACTACACAGATTCTCCAGATCCTTGTGGGTGTTTTTAGTGCTGTTTGATTCTGGGTTTGATTTGGATCCAAGAATATTTTTTCCTGCCATAATTCTCAGTGCCCTCTTGGCTTCCCATTTCCTTCTTCATAGATGTCTCTGACTGACATGTATTGGTGTGAATCTGAGGTAGTAAATGTGCTTAACTGGAGTAATTCTACATCTACCGATTTATGTGTGCACCAACACGATACCAGCCAATAAAGGATGTTACTAGGGTAAACTACAAGTCCAGAAGATTCAGAAATTATATTATCAGCAAACAGAATCAAAATATTCAGAAACCCCTTGAAAAAATAAAATAAGCCCTTATTTTCTCCAAAGGGAAAACACCAATAAATTTCTGTTTCTATCCTGCTCTCACCCATGCCTTGATTTATTCACCATTTCCTTGCTACTTACTACAGAAATTGGCTGAAGGACCTTAGGTGTACAAGTCCCAACTTGTATGCAAGCTTTGTGAAATGGGCAATTCAAATGTGAAATTCCATCTCTGTTTTAATGCCATTGGCACCAGTGAAATTTAATTAAATTTTTCTTCATCGGATTTTTATTAAGGACAAGTTTTGTTCCTGAGTTTTACTGAAGGAATGACAACATCAGAAAGGCTTCAAAGACCGTGATGAACAGACAGACTAAAGAGAAAAACAAATTCTGAAGGGTTCAATAAAATGATCAGATAGAGAAGAACAGCCAGGGAAGCAATTAATAATAATTAGAGCATTATTTAATTATCAATTTTTATCATTAAATGTCATCATCCGCCTCATATCTTTAATTAAAACTGAATTTTGCTTTTCTCTTACACTCTCACACACATGCAATTAACCAGCTGAAGAAAATTGTCGTGATTTGCTTTATCTTGTGAGGACGTCACATTGTTTTGTCTTTGAATATTTAAGCAGTATCTTTTAAAGAACTGGAATTTGCTAAATACTTATTTCCTCAAATTTACTTTTCAACACACACCAGAGGCGTGTCGTTCTTTATAACCAAGCCGCAGAAGGGTTGCATAAGCCAACAGTACCCCAAGAACTTAGCTGAGTACGCATGCAGTATTTTACTCAAGCAAACCCAAAATTTCTTGGTTCTGCAGATAATGCATAGATTCCTCACCCTTTCCTCAAGGCTTTGGTGCAGAAAATGAGGGAACTGTGTTCAAATGAAAATACTTTTCTAATGGAACTGTGGCTTCTCTTTTTTGTTCTGTGTGGGTGAAATGCAGTGCAGTGAGACTCAAATAAACCTTTGCTCCCTCATTGTTCCACAAGTCTTGGCAGTGTTTATCATTTCAAAAAAAAGAAATTTCAAGAGACAAGTGATACCCTTGCCAAAATGACATTTCATTGTTAAAAGGAACAGCAGAAAAGCTTGCTCTAGGAAGATTTTACAATCGGTTTGATATAATGGAGGGTATTATTTTCTTTTGCTACTGAAGTATGCAACAAGAAACATTTTCAGATTAATAATGTCACCAAAATTCTTGGGAGATTATAGGGTGCTTTTTTTCCTTCCCTCCCCCCCCCCCTTTTTTTTTTCTTCTTTAAACAATGACTCTACCTCTTGAGAAAAATCTTACTAAAATAGTTAAGGAAAAACTTCATACACTCTATTTCTTTTTTCTCTCTGTGGAGAGAGATGGAAACATGTTTTCTTTGATGAATCCAAGGAGCTGATATGACCAGAGCTGTGAGATCAGATAACAGCCCACAGCTAATTTTTCATATCTGTTTATTATTTAATTTAGCTTTGCAGAACCTGAACCAACAAATTCTGGCAAAGACAGAGCTTGACCCAATGCTTCGTGCAATCACCACCCAGGGGTTTTGTCTTCAGGAGGTGGCGGCACAGAGATATTACCTGGCGGTGATGAGATGGGGAAGCAGAAAAGCTCATTTCTCTCCTGGTACAGCTTATGGGCAGGGAAGCCACAGAGTGTCCTGTGCCTATGATTTGACCCTTTATAGGAAGAGGAGCTCTAATCAATATCGTGAGAGATGGGAGGCTGAGCCCAACCTGTCGCTCTGTGCCTGCAGGAACTCTGGGCAGGGCACGTACGCTGCAAAGCAGGTAGATCTTAATGTGGGACGTAAGTGAGAGTGACTGGGGGGAAAAAAGCCCAAAATAAACTTCTCTTCTTTGTCCAGAGATTGCTCTAAGCATTGTATGTGGCATTAAGTACTCGATCAAAGCTGAAATCTTTCTGCCAGGACTCACCGATATAAGTGGTCTGAGGAAATAACACGATTTCCTCAAGTATGTGGAGGTGTTTGCGCTCAGTGGAAGAAAAGGAAGGCAATCCTCTGCTAGTGCTGAATTAATCTGGGGAAGAGAGGAAAGTACTGTTTTGAAAATAATTTTCTGTCTTTTTTCATTTTTAAGATATGTTCTGAATTTATGCAGAATTTAGGGCTTATTTAAGACTCTGTTCTCATACTCGTGTCCCCTGACATTAATGGCAGCAAGCTTCTGGCTTTCAACTATAAAATTAAAGTCATTGGAACTACCCAGGCACTTAAATTTAGACACCTGTTTAAGTATTTGCAGGACAGAGTTTTAAGGTATATAAGGGTTATGACAATGTAAACAAATGTACTTTATTGTTAGTATAAAGCAGTATTTCATTGCCTTATATGTTTTCTTTTGCCAACAGAGGAGAGCAATGTGTAAAGCAAACCTGTTATTTAAGAGAGGTTAAATAACAAAGAGCAAAATATTGACCAAGTAATAACTTCATTCAGGCAATAAAGAGCCTGCCATTCTTCACTCCAGTCCTTTTAAAAGTTGCTAGTTGATGGTACAGCAATAAAAACAATGCTAGTTTTCAGGTTTTTCTGTTTAGCTTTGGTTTTTGAAGACCCTTATTTATACCCTTGCCTGCCGTGAAACAAAAAGGGAGTTATACTTTACGTTTTTTGCGATGTTCAGACAAGCGTCAAAGGGGAAATTCAGTGCACAGGCAACTTGAGCAAGTACACAGGAATGTAAAGTTCCTGTGTCACAGCAAAGGACAAAAACCCCTTGTTTGTGGGGCTGAGAAGAAAAAATTACAAATAGTCTTCTGGTAAAGGGAAGGTGAGTGAAGATCACAGCAGCTGGAGTAAAGAATTATTCTTTTCTTTTTTTTTTTTTTTTTAGAATAAATTTTGTACGTGGATCGGGTCTTGACCTCTGAAATCTGCAGTAGCCCCATTTGGGAAGCAGATTTTAATGCCGCGAGTATCTTAGGATTTGGCAACATCTGTCAATTTGAACTCTGTCAGAGTATTTATTCTTTTTCTATTTATTATTAACAGCGTTGTCATCTCACAAAATTTTGTTTTAGAAACTGCATAATAGCTTTACTCAAAATTAAATACGCTGTTTAGCCAGTGGGCTGCGTATATATGCATACATGTATATATCTCCACGTATAACTGCAGAGCTGGTTGGCAGCTGAAGAATAATCTGATCAGCTTTTGTGCTGCTGCCTTCCAGTGATGGGAAGCAGTGAAACTGCGAGGAAAGCTGTCAATTTGCAGCTCTGAGAGTTTCTGGGCACAACATTGCCTTGGCATCTAGTTCAGAAATCTGCCAGGGAAATCATAGCTGGTGCCGCAGCAGCACTGGAGGGAAGACTGCAGTAACCATGGTGCCCAACTTGGGGGGGGGGGGGGGGGGGAGCATTGATACCAAAAAAAGGAAAAAAAAAAAGGACAGTGAAGTCCCCTTGAAATGCCACCCCCCCCCCCACCCCCCCCCAGCCTTAAGTGCAGGTAAGAGAACAAATTGCATGGAGGAGGTGAGCTCTGGGAGCTTCTAGCCCCAGCCGTAACTGATTGCAATCACTTAAATGGAACAACGAGAGAAGATAACACAGCACGGCTCTGTTACATTCTTAATTTTTTTTTTTCCCCGTTGCACGCTCAGGGGTTACACAGATTAGTCGAGTCTCAGTTACAAGCCCCCAGAGGAAAGGCAGCTGATGGGAATGAAACCCGTCAGCCCGATTCACCTGTCTGGAGGCACCCACCACCGACAGCCACCCCACGCTCCTGCTGCGATGGCGATCGCCAGCCGCCCGCCCAGCAGCGTGATTCCCCACTTGCACTTGGCTGTTCAGACAGGCTCTGCTTTGGGAAGCCAAAGGGACGGATGCCTATGCCTTATCAAATAATCCCAATTCAGTTATTTCTCTAATGAAAGATCACACAGAGCAATAAAACCTAGGTGCTGAGCTATAATGGCATAGCTGAATTACAAATCACTTCTGAGGATTAATAGTTTCAAATTAAAGACAAACAAGTAAACCTCAAAGTAAAGCTAAAGCTCTCCAGAGGCAATCACAGCATTCAGTAACAAAGGTAGCGTCTGTACCCAGTAAATGCTGTTGCTTCATCATTTCTACAGGACACATTTAGTCTGTGGCATTTAGGTTGTTACAAGGACTTGAAAAACAGACACTTGCTTAGAAAGGAAAGAGCATCTGTTTCCAGAGATAAAGTGACTGCTTATGCAATGTACTTGTTGCTTAATTGAAACTTTGGGGTTCTGGGTTCAAAGTAGGGGTTCAGCCTGGATCATTGTGCACTCAACCATGGTTTATCTGAACAGGCAAGCCTGTACAAACCGGCTGTTGTAAACTTTTCAGAAACTATGTTTTTGAAGGCTTTCTGGCATGCTTGATCAGGAGAAGTCCTCCTAACTGTGGTGTTATCAACCCCAAGCATTCTCCCTTTCCAAGCATGAAAAGGGATGGACAGCTTGAAACTGGCAATGAAGATATTTTTTTTTTCCTTTTTTTTTTTTCCTACCCAGAAGAGCAGGATTTCATTTTGCATTTGAATTCATTACCCAACAAGCCATATTCACATTACTGCAGGTTGATCCAAAAGTATTTTATATTTTCCTTTATCATATTCTCAGGATTTAAGCCTGATTCTGGAGGGGTTTATGTATTTTTCTGATGAAGAGGCCACCTGAAATCACTTTTATTCAGACTAAACTCAGACTGTACATAAATAAATGAGTACTGCTGAGAAAGATGGATGAATTTGAGATCTGTCTCACACCCACTTCAGGTTTGAAATCCTGGCCTTGGTGAAGTCAATGGCAAAATGATTCCTGAATTCACTAAAATCATGATTTTACAGTCTTCCTCAGCAGAATTGCCCTGGGAAGTCTTCACCTGATAATGATTTGGGGAGAAATCTCTGCCCAAGCACACACTGAGAATGATGTTAGGGGAGGTGCTGCACCAGCTTACACATAAAACAACTTATTAAAATAACCCCTGTATTCTGCTAAAAATTCTCTTTTGGGGGGCAGCTTAGCATCTAACAAAACCAAAAATTACCTTGTCAAGATTTCCCAGGTTTCTCCTGACAAGACATTGTACTCACATCTCTTGGAGGGATAGCATTCATCCTAATTATTTCTGCTTTTCGCTGCTCGCTCTCTGTAAGCATCTTTAATGAAGCTAAAAGAAAATAAACTGGTTCGTACAAGAGCTACTGGATCCATCCTAGACCTTTCTCTGGCAAAGCAGCCAGAAAACTGGCAGAAGGAGCTCCATGAGGATTTTATATAAATTCTGGCAATCCCTGGCTGCTAAATTTCCCTCCTCGTGGAGGTGCTATTTAAAGCAGCCTGGGAGCAGAGAGCTCCTTCCAGCCTCCTGGTCCTCTGCCAGACACAACTCAGCTGAATCAGTGGTTCTGGCACACCGTTTAAATAACTACAAGGAAATTATCTGGGGTATTTTAATGGAAAGCTCTTTCCCTTTTACTGGAGAAAGGAAACTCGGCGTGCCGTGGCGGTGAGGGATTGAGGTACGGAGTTCCTGGAGTTCCCCTTTCTTGTTTTCTTTCTCCATACATCTCACTTGATCCAGCACGCATGGCTTCAGTGCTATTTTGTAAATTCTCTATTAACATGTAACCAAAAGCGGGAAGGGAGGTCAAGAAGAAAGTTAGATCTAGAGGAGTTTAGTTGAATTATTGTAAGCACTAGAGGCTTCCTCAGAAATGTTAAAAATGCACAAAAATCACATTATTTTAACTTCATCTGTAGCAATGTGGCATGTACTTTCATTGCCATCCTTTCAGTATAATGGTATTAGCAGACTGAGGTAATATTTGAAATATTTATGATGGAGGGGTTGCCTGAATATGTTGCATTTATGTAATAAAGGGCTCTGTTTGACACGGATTAATGCTCACGTAAATATTGTATATTGGATGGTTTTGTAAATATTTCCTTGCTCATTCTACATGCTGTTTTATGCAATTTTTAATGGAACCATCAAAAATGTTTACAAATCTGCTTCTGAAATGGCAACTTTTGATGTCTTAATTTTCCCATGAAGTATGGTTGGCCTTCATTAGAATTCAGGATTTTAAGACTCTTGGATATAATCCCTCTGTAATTTACATGGAGCTTAAAGCTAATAAACAAAATCTTTGCTATATGGTCTCTCTGAGAACACTGGGTTTTGTTTGTCTTTTTTTTTTTTTTTTAAATCTGAATATTCCTGCTCTGCGCAAGGGATGTGCTATGGTAGAACTGCATAATGAAAAGTCAATTTGATTATGTACTGCAGATGTGCAGAACAGTTTGAAAGAAATTGTAGAAGAAACAATAAAGGTTTCATAGACTGGTAGAGCCTGGAGCTAAAGTTTTACTTCTTACTTTCATGGAGGTGATTTGGTTTTGGAATAGTGATCACTTGCAAGGTTACGAAGTAGAAGTGAGGTAGACTTTCACCTCTAGCTCAGCAACTGAAGTGAGTCAAAACCTATAGGGGGAAACATGTCCAGAGAAGAGCAACAAAGCTGGTGAGGGGTCTGGAGCACAAGTCTTATGAGGGGTGGCTGAGGGAACTGGGGTTGTTTAGTCTGCAGAAGAGGAGGCTGAGGGGAGACCTGATCGCCCTCTACAACTGCCTGACAGGAGGCTGTAGTGAGGTGGGGGTCGGCCTCTTCTCCCTGGTAACAGACGATAGGATGAGGGGAAATGGTCTGAAGTTGCGCCAGGGCAGGTTTAGGTTGGACATTAGGAAAAATTTCTTCACCAAAAGGGTTGTCAGGCACTGGAATGGGCTGCCCAGGCAAGTGGTCGAGTCCCCATCCCTGGACGTATTTAAAAGCAGGTAGATGAGGTGTTTAGGGACAGGGTTTAGTGGTGGGGTGGCACTGTTAGGTTAACGGTTGGACTTGATGATCTTAAAGGTCTTTTCTAACCTAAACGATTCTATGATTCTGAAGAGATGTAGTTTGATGTATAGGGATTAGTTCCTTTTGGACAAGGCTTTCAGAAAAATAAAAAAAAAAACAAACCTCCCAGACTATGCAAGCACTATTACCAATGACTGGCACCTTTGTCACCTTTATTGTATTACAGGGATGAACTGAACTCTTCAGTCCTTGAGATTGGAACTTGCCACTTTTACAGGATTCAGTCTAATGAAAGGAAAAAAAAAAAAAAAAAACCCAAACCATTGTGTGGGTTTCTCAGCTAAATAACATTTTTGTTAGCAAAGTCTTAATTGTATCAGTTATACCAGGGCTTGATCCTGAAAATTTTTAATAATTTTTGTGGAGTACTGAATACCTCAGGTTATAATTACTTCATTAGTAGTTTAGAGTATCTGGCACTTTAGAAGATTAAAGGCGAGCTGGGTTATCTCCTTGTTTTAAGCATGAAGTATGAAAGGGAGAAGCATGAAAAATACCTCACTTAACCTCCCAGTATACCTGACCTTTCAAGCCGATAAATGAGATTTTACCTAGATAACTTTCATTAATACTGGATCAGGAGATTTTGTTATAATGTGTTTTATGTCAGAACCACAGGTATAACAAGCACATTAGGGATCATGAAGACAATCTGATCCTCCCCAAGGACTGCAAAGATAGGGTGACCCAGAAATTCAAAGGCCACAAAGGATGAGCAAATCATCCTTCTTTACCTCTAGTACTATTTGTAAAAATTGGATAGAATGATATTTTTAAGAAAGATTGTCATAACACATTTCATGTTCTTGGGTATGTGAGTGTGCCAGAGAATGTGGTGCAGTGGGGAAGGGATGAACTGATTTCATCCTGACTTGATTTTTGGGTTGGTTGGTTTTTTTGGGGTTTTTTTACTTCTAGCAAAATAGCATGGAAAAGTGTTGTTCCAGGGTAGTTGAAAAAGTTTCTTCAACATGAAGTGTTTGTTATTGTGTTACTTCTCTTTGGAAAATTGATTAATTCAAAGAAAAGCACCTGTAATTTTGAAATGAAAAGTCAAAACACTTCAGGTAGAAGAAGTCAAAACGAAACATCCCCCTGAAAATTCATTTTGCTGGCAAAATGATTTGCCATATTCAAACGAGTGAGTGATTTTGAGTTCTCTGAGCTTGTGTTTTCTAAATATTTATTATTACTATTCATATGATTTTCAATGATTAGTCAGACCATCATTTCCTCCGACCAAATACTTCAGAATTCAGAATTGCCTTCAAGGGTACTTTTAAAAATATACCTGATCTCTAGAATAAATTTGTCTTTGCTCTTCTTAGAACTACTTAAATCTTTGTCAGCAAAGCTAGAAGACCTCTACTCTCAAATTTATTTCCATGACTTAGTGCATATTGGTGTTCATGTCACATCTTATCTTTCTCCTAAGTTCAGCTTCTAATACTATCAATGATGTAATTTTTTTTTTTTCTTTTTATTTCTTGATCGGTTCTGTGGCCTTCATTGGACTTTTTCTAGCACTCTTCAGTTGTGGACATCAGAACAGGACAAAGTATTCCAGCTCTTGATAATAGCAACATTTACAAACAGAAGTGCTATCAACATTCCCTTTCTCTTACTTGACATTCCTCTTGCCTATAAAAATCAAGATTTTAAAATGTACCATTATATCTGTAATTTACATTTAGCTGTAATCCTACCAAAAAGAAATCACATATTTTTAACAAGGTCTGAGTCTCAAGAAATTATGTGACTTGGTGTTAATTACATTTAGTCTTTTTATTCTTCATTGCTGCTGTCCAAGGTTAGGTCCAGTACTATGTCCAGTAATTAACAGAACTATAACCAGATGATTTCATCAGGGAAATCCCAAGAATTTGTGATCAGTGAGTTTTCCAATATTTCATTTGAATTTAAAATATCTGTTAAGAAAGCTTCTCAGTCTCTTAATTGAAGATGTCTGAGTGTATCTCTCTATTTAAATTAGAATGCTTTATTTTAGAAATTTTTGTCCTGACATGTTTCTTTGTTATCGATGTTTCTACTTCAACCACAACATCACAATGTGAATACTCCTTATTCCGAGCCTTATTCCATATTAGAGAACATAAATTTATTAATACTTTGTTTTCTTTTCCTCATCGTTTAGATTATTAATAAACAAGCAACAACTAAATAGAGAAAAATTTAAAATCACGGGAAGACATCTAAGTTAACATTTGCTTTTATTTTCTCTAGGATTTTTCTGTTACGATTTTGTCAGCTGGCTTTTTTGACGGAGAAGAAACAGTTTTAGAGGTAAGATGTTAACTTTTCTCTGGAAAAACTCAGTAAATATTCTCTGAATATTTAGAGGTCTCAGAAACAGATTTGAGTGCTGGTTGGGTTATATCAACATAAGAACTTCACCAAATGAGGGAAGCTGTGGCTGTAGCTTGCAATTGCTCTGTGATCCTAATATGCAATCCTGACATTTCTGTAGACTGCAAATAGGAAGGAGCAGGATGCAACTATATTTTTTGATGCTGAAATTATGTAGCCCTCTTTTTAAATGTTGGCACAAAATTCTTAGTGCTATGGAGAAAATTTTATTATAAGCCATGAGAGACATTCTTAATCCAAAAACCAGAAAAAAACCCACTCCAAAACCAAAACACTAAAACGCAAACCAAAACAGAAAACAAGTGACTTCTTGCCTGACTGTATAACAGTGAAATTCTGAGGGGCTTGGGGTTTTTTTTTAGTTGATCTGACATTAGTAGGAGAACAGAGCTTTGGTTTGATAAACCATGATGGTGTTTTCGCTACCATTACATTCTAACATGACAAAGCCTACTTGTGAGTGGGATTAATGAATGGATTTGCTGACAGAACAGGCTGTATCAATTCCCCCAGAGCTGTTCTGATCTATGGTATAATGTCGTTGTGGTTACTTTTATGGCACTACATCACTCTGGTTATGGTTCTCCTGTTTAAGTGGGACCAGGTGCTCTGCTACTAATGGACAGCTGCTGAAAGAATTGTCTGATTTTTCTTTTAGAGTAGAGAGAATGATTTAGAAATGTACCAAAAGTACAGAAAAGTCAATTGAAATGCAAGATGTAGCACCCAGGAACTTCAGCCATTAGACTTGTAGGCACCAGGAATGGAAAGTACTTTGACTCCGAGGGGCATGCAGTATCCCATCTTTTCTCTTGATCTTGTTTAAGTCAACAAGACTTTCTCCAGAGTACTCACATGTTTGATCTCCTCTATTCTGAGTGAAGGTGAGAGAATGTTTAAACTCAGGCTCCTGTCTGTACGTTCAATAACCTAAACAGTAAAGCTGCATGATGTTTTCCTGGGGGTCTCCATCAAACTTTTGTAGTAGTTAAGCCTCCTTGTATAAACCGCTGAATGAGCTGAAGAAAAGTACACTTTTATAACCTGCCACTTCCCAGGGTGGGATGGTGCCTTCCTTCTGCTTTGTATAAACAAACATTGAAGTAGAACTTCTGGGGCAGGACTTCATCCCACAGGAGCCTTGTGGTTTGGGCTCTCTTTGAGAACTGGGAGCTGTGAATTTCAATCTCAAAACTGAACAGCTACTGAACCTGCACCACATGTTAAGAGCCAACCCTTCATGGCAGAACAGCCAGGTCCCAGAGACCAGCTTTAGTTTCAGAGCAGAGATTACTGTAACTTTTTTATTGGGAAGTCTGAGTCCCTCACTGTGAGAATTTGATGCACGTATTAAGGAATCTGATTAAGAAAACAAAACAGCTAGAAAAGTGGTGGTTTTTTAGTTTAGCATTACCTGGAAATAAGATTTTACGTTGTATGGATTTGTAGCCTCCTATTTCTGATTTTGTGCCTAACTGCCTAATCTTAAGCCTTTTCTCTGATGTAACGCAAAGTGTGTTTGATAGTGAGACCAAGATGAGAAGGGATGAAGCCACAGAGCTCCAGGTGCTCTCTCTCCTCACAGGGAGGAAAGCAGGGTGTGCAGGGTTCCACAGAAGCTTCACCGATGTGGGCAGGAAGGGCAGCACTGGGGAGAGTTTCAGGTGTGGGCCCTGGTGTTGCTGGGGGTGGGTTTGCCTCATGGGCACAAAGTAGCTTCCTTGCCCCCCACTAAAGAAAAAATAAGAACCGGGCAGTCCCGGACCGGCACCATAAGAAATGAACGGTCACAGGCAACATTCTGGTAAGCTTTTTCGTATTGATGAGTACAAGACAAAAGTACCCCTTTGGGTTTTGATGGGACTATGCACAGAATAACGTATTTGTCAAGAAGAGTGGGAGTTTTAAAGTCTCTTCCCTGAATTCTCTGTTCAGCTTCATGAACTTCACCTTTCAGGCTTGTTATATCTTAACATATTACACTGGTCACACACCTAACTTGTTCTGAATTTTTCCAATTGTTTTCTTGCATGTGGCTTAACAGTGACTAGATACAGCTGAACCTCCCTCAATAAGTCTAATTATAACCAGTGGGGTTTCTCTCTTTATAGCTGCTTCTGTTTCCTTAATAGGTGGTATTATTAAATTATATTTTATTCCATTTTTTTCAATTATAAATAAGTGTTCCTAAGAAACAGGTTAACTAGCAAATGAGGACATTAATATTTGCTGTGATCATGCATGAAGGCAACCTTTTTCACAACCAGGATTTTGAAAAGGATTCATTTAATAACTGGTTTTCTTCATTAATATAAACTTGAGCAAGTTCATTCCTTCTATTATGACAAAAGAAAATTATTTATGCAGTAGTTTTCTCACTGAAGTGGTTCTGCAGATGATTCGACTTTATTTTTTTAAATGCATAAGAAGGTTTTGCATTTCAACTTATGTATAGCAAACGTTTTCCTTATTTAAAATCAAGAAAAAGGAAACACATTTTGTTTTCTTCTCTTTCCTCTCCCAGCACTATTTTTGATGGAAGCTAAATGCTAATTATTTTAATTTTTATGTCTTTGTATTGGTGTATTATACAGACAAAATAATCAAACAAACAAAAGAGATATTTCAGCAGGGAAAATAACATCTTAAAATGAGGTTTTATAGACTGAAATATAAAAGCTTATTTATAGCTGACCGGAGTAGTTTGGGGTGAGGGGAAACTGGGGATGGAAGTTAATATATGAATTCCAGAAACCCCACAGAAAATGCCAGCCCTCACTGATGTGAGGCATGCACTCCGTCAAACACAGGAAATAATGTTCATCTCCCTTTCTCCGATGGCTAATTGGTGACTCACAAACACACAACAAAATGTCATGTCCAGACTGTTTATGTGACTTGATGATTTCAGTAGTTCATCTGACTTCTGCACTTGAAGGGAGTTTGGGTCCTTTGATCTGCTCAGAGACAAGATGGGGGATCATGCTCTTCCTTACTGACCTAAGAATCAAATGGCAATGAGATTATCGCTGTGGGGTCATTTAAGAACATGTCCAACCAACACTCACTGTGTTGTCAGGGGTGGCTGATGGCAGATACAAGATCTTATCAGACAAGCAAGTTATGCGGATGTAGATGTGACAAAACCCTGTCAATTATTTGGCACGTCTCACCACTCCAAGAGAAGAGAGAAGATTAAAAAAAAAAAAAAAAAGACTTTGTAGGGAAAGCATTAGGGAGATTTTTCCTGGGAAAGGGTTTTGTAACCATGGCCCCCTTGTATTTCTCTTTGGCATTTCTCCCAACCAAGCCAGGGGCTATTGCTTGTAAAACTGTGACCCTGTGAGTCTTATACCCTGTGCCTAGTCCTGTGAAACACATTGGATTGACCCAAATAACATTTTAGACAGAGGTGACTTAGCATGAGGCTAAAAGAAAGGAGGGACAGACAGACTAAATATCTTGTGCAAAACTACTGAGAACCAGGACCAGTCAGCAGCTCCTGCTCCCTCTGCTTCCCCGTGACCAGCCAAGGATCCACCTATCCTGGCGGCGTCTCATCTCGGACTGATGTGCCTGATGTGCCTCCAGCCATGATGCCATCTCCATTTTTGGAAACTAGAAAGCCAAGATCTAAGGGCCAGTCAGATTTTTGGTTCTGAATCTGGGGAGCTGCTGCTTCTTTAATTGAGCTAATTACTTCGTGCTCTCCTTCGTTGGCTAGTGACATTTGATATAAAGAAAACATTCACGCAAAGAAAATTATGCAGTAGATCCATAGTATATGTACATGTATATAATTTATAAGTGCACTTGAGCCTTCTGATAAGAATGATCTCAGACACGTCGTTTTCATGCAAATTTTCCCTTTTTGTGACATGTATCATCCCAAACCACATTACTCCTTGACCAGACCCAGGGAACTATGACATGACTATTTCCTAATTGCAGCCATGCTCTGGAGGCACCGAACACCATCCATTCCCATGCAGATAAACAGAAGATGAAGAATTCAGCATCTCCCCAAATCAGCCTCCTTGACCCTGCAAAGAATAATTGATGCAAGCTCCAGTAATACTGCGGTTTCACCAAACCACTGCATCTTGCCAGCCTACAATACGCTGTCTGCGCTCTTTGAGGGGGTAGGTATAGCAAGAGGTTAATTACATCATATTTCATTGTCAGAAAATATTTTAGTGAGGGCCTTTCATAAGTAGAGTGTGAGTTAAAAGCAGATTACCACACCATGAATTTTAAACAGTGAAACACAGCAGTGTAAGGGTCAGGTTGTGGGGGTTTTTTTCCCACTCCCCAAACCATGAAATTAAGAGCCTTATTCTAATTAGTTTAGAAAATGGCTGCCTCTGAGCAAAAGAAATGTAGAAATTTGTCAAGTTGTTTTTACGTATTCTGACTGCAACTTCAGGATCACTTCTTTATCAAATATTTTCCCCCACAATACTGTGCAGTTTTGCCCTAAAGAGCCTGAATAGCAAATGTGTCACGTCATACGCTACATAACGCGCCTGAGCATGAATGTCTTGCATATTTAGCTACTGAAGGCTTTTACTCTTTTATATACTGATTCCACATTAAATTATGCACCAAGATGATTTTTGGGGGGGAGAAAGAGGAAGAAAGTTACTTTTTTTTTTTTTCTAGTGGTGAATTGAAAATATGACATTATGTGTAATTTATATCTCTCTCTCAAATAAACTAAACATATTTCAAGATATAAAAGCTTTACTGATGGCTCTTGTTAAAAGCTGAAAATAATTTCAATTCATCATTCCTAATCTGCCTTAAGATGAGTTTTCTGTTGCATTAATGGTAGCCAAAAGGCTTTTTCTGAAAATAGCAGGGGGGGGAAGTAGTTCAGCTTGCCCTACTCTGGCACAATGTGTGCCCAAGTTGACTCAGAAAACATCATTTAAGAGAAGAAAGAACCAAAGAATGTGCAATAAAATTTTATGCTTTTATTATGGGCTTAATGTTGGACTAATGGGACACTTCCACTAATGCTGCCCTTCTTATTCAGGCTGGACCAAATATATCTAGAGTTTGTTCTATAATTATAAAACATAAGACAAAATTTTGTGCTTTTGTTTTTTTTCCTTTTTAACAAATGATAGAAGAACAAAAGCAATAATGAATACTAGAGGAAATTTTGTTACTGTAACCTATCCTAATGCATGGCATTAAGTGTGTCAAATATTTATAAAATCATGCTAATTTAATATCTTGCATTCATCTTCCTCTTGCAGGATTGAGCTAAATTAATATTCCACAATTATTTTTCTTCTTTGTGAACCCGTATTCAACTTCTTTTGACTTCAGGTTGTGATTTTTATTTGTTATTTGAAAACAGAACCATAGTGTTGAAGGAGCCACTTTGAAATGTGGAAACCTGAAGTTTCCTGGTTTTGAAGACAGGTAAAGATCCTGGGGTAGAAAATCTACTAAAAAGAAAAGAAAAAAAAAATAATAATGTGAACTGGTAGAAATTGAATGGAAAAATCAATCAATTTAATTTCTTTCTTACATGGTTTGCTTTGGACATTTTCTGTTCTTGGAACATAGAGCCTGGAATCATCCCAACCTGGAAACAGAGACAGTTAACAGAAAATAGACTTAAATAAAGGTGTCTGTGGGTATTTTATCCTAACGTTAGTGCATAATTTTATTTATTTGATTGGTGGTAATTTTATTATCGCACATATACCCCTAATCAAAATTCTTCCCTGCACATCTCCATGATCTCAGTAGCCTTCTGCACATACCAGGAAAGCTGACTGTCTCTCTCAAGATCATCTGTGTAGTTTTAAGCAGAACATTTTGCCCTCAGGCTCTTAACAGTGCATTGATTATACAAAAGTGGCTTTCCTTGGCAACCCTACACATATGCTTTGTTTCATGCTGTAATTAGGAAGTGCTTGCCTTTTACCAAGAGTAGAGAAAGAGTTGTTACCTCTTCCCTATGCACCCCAAGCACTAAAGGAAAGATGTAGTTCCCTGGGTGCTTGGAGTGAGGGAAATTTGATTTCCTGTGGGTTTGTGCTTCACATTTCAGCTTTCTGGGGTGTGATAAGAGTTGAACTCTGATGGAAACCTTCTTACTGTGGTGGGACTGAGAGGGGAACCTCTCATTGACCAACTTGCCCATTGGAACTCATGTGACCATAATAACTTTGAGGATGCTCAGAGATATTTGGTTGCAACTAATTAATTGAACGAATCGATGTGGTCAAATTTGGTTGTAATTAGCCAAGAGATTAATACAGGGAAGGGGATAGAAAGAAGACCTAGGCATGTAATTGGTACTTACTAGCTGTGTTTAGGGACCTGAGCTAAAAATAGAACATGTTGATTTGAATCTTTGCCTGATTAATTTAGCTTTGCACACCGCAGTGTGGGGTTCGTTAGCTCTCTATAGATTCAGCAAAAAAACATAAGGCAAGAAATGAGCCCAAGCACAAGCTTAAAGTTAAGTGTCTGCTTAAAGTGATTTTCTGAATCAAGGACTTACGTTAATGAATGAGGAATCACTGAAAATTATGCATAAAGTGCTCTTTTGGAGTTCTTTCTCCCATATTTTACACTAACTTTGTTTTGATTGAGATTTATTTCTTGGGGTTTCTGCTAATTTTGAATAAAGCAGTGGATCTCTGAATAAAGTCAATTAGCACAATAGTTTTATATGTACATATATATTAGGAAAAATATGTTCTAATACAATTAATTTTTCTTTCACGTTAAAGCTTTAAAACTGTCATCCTAGAATCTACAGATCAGGTGTATTTCATTCTTTATTGAACAATTTAAGGAGAAATGAATTAATATTACTCAGAAAGCAATCATAGGCATGCTTTATAGCTCTTTTATACCAATATCAAATGAATTCCCTGACAAGTTAAACACGGTAGCCTTTAATCATAGGAAACTGCAAGGCACTTCAGCTGCATAAATTAGGGACAATTAACTAAAAAACAAAATGAGTTACACACATGCAGCTCATTATTTTTAATTTGAAATTTTATTTATGCTGGAGTCAGTTGCTATCTGATACACCAGATGCCAGGTAAAAAAAAAAAAAAAAAGAAGGAATAAAATATTGGCTCTGAAGTCGGGGTAGAGTTCTGCAGACAAGCAGGACTGGAGCAAGTGTGTGTTTTGATACTAACATCAAAGATGAGAAATGCCGTGTTTCTTTAGGTGATTTGTCCCCAGTGTCTCTTGATGAATGAAGAACCATGCAATTGCAAGCCAACGTGTGATGATGCTGTGCTGGTTTCAGCTGGGACAGAGTTAATTTTCTTCATAGTAGCTGGTGTGGGGCTGTGTTTTGTGATCTGTGCTGGAAGCAGCGTTGATAACCCCAGGGATGGGTTGGGTCCAGCTCAGCAGGGCTTACACAGAGCCAAGGCCTTTGCTGCTCCTCACCCCACCCCACCAGCGGGCTGCTGGGGGGGCACAAGGAGCTGGGAGGGGACACGGCTGGGACAGCTGACCCCAACTGACCCCAGGGGTATCACACACCGTATGACATCATGCCCAGTATATAAAGCTGGGGGAGGAAGCGGGGGGACGGACACATTGGGAGTGATGGCGTTTGTCTTCCCAAGTCACCGTTAGGCGAGATGGAGCCCTGGTGTCCTGGAATTGGCTGAGCACCCACCTGGCCATGAGAAGCAGGGAATGAATTCTTTGGTTTGCTTTGCTTGTGTGTGCAGCTTTTGCTTTACCTATTGACCTGTCTTTATGTCAAGTCATGAGTTTTCTCACTTTTACCCTTCTGATTCTCTCCCTCATCCTGCTATGGGGGGAGTGAGTGAGTGGCTGGGGGGTGCTTAGTTGCCAGCTGGGGTTAAACCACAACAGATGCTTTTGGTGAATGTCATAAAATCACTTTATCTTCCCCATCTCTTCTCACATTGTGATCATCTGTTCTGATGGCTCCTTTATACCCTAGAGTACTGGCTGGAAACTCTCTGTAGTCATCTTTCACTCAGGCATGAAAACCATAAAGATACTTCTGTTTTACCCAGTCTGAGCCTTGCTATCTGAGCACTGGTGCAGGGCAGACCAGATTACAGCACTTGTTGGTGGGTGGCTTCTGCTGTTGGCAGAAGAAACACTGTGCGGGGGAGCCTGTGCAAGGTGTCTCTGTTAGGAGGCAAGTACCAAACATCTCTGTGACACCTGTGGTTGCTGGTGCGGTCTTATTTATTCATTAGTTAATTGGTTCAGTCTAGATTTTCTTCAAAAATTATTTGGGAATGCAACTGGGGATCATTTGTGGTGGTTCCAGAGAAAATGCCTGAGGAAATAAGAGTGCGCAGTCAGGAAAATGGCACGGGTTGAGGGCTTTGGCTTGGTCCATCCTGCAAGGTGGGAAGGGGAGGTGGTAGCAGAGCAGCTGAGGGCTGGCATCTGCAAGCATCTTTGGAAAAGAGTCAGACTAGATGAACCATCCCACTGGCGCTCAGTGAGACCATGATCACCTAATCAGTGATTTCTTGTTTTCATTTCTGTGAATTATTTCTGCAGCTTACAGAAGGGATGCCTTGGGTAAAAGACCTCCAAATTCATTCTTTGAGTAACTTCCATCTCTGTAACACGTGCTTATCAGGGCATTTGGTCTAAAATATTTGAACATGGTGTCTGATAGGAAAATTGAGTGACTTAAAGCTGGTTGTTTTTTCAGTACATGGTATTTAGAATTGAGATAATTTCCATGTAAAAAAAAAAATTATGTCTCCTTTCAATTCTCATTCAAATAACTTATTAAAGTAACCACACCTTTCCTTTTCTGTAGGGCTTCCCTAGGGACAGCAGTTTGCAAGAACAAGCAGTTTCCATGCCACTAATGGTACTTATCCCAATTTTATCATCTCCTCTATATTTCTGGAAGTGTCTCCTTGTGTTAGTGTTTTCAGCATTTATATCACTGTAGAGAATTGTTTTGCCATTACATGAGAATTTTTTGAGCTCTCAGCAGGAAAAAAGAAACATAATTCAGGATCGATATGAAAATTCAAGAACCAATATCATTGAAAAGTTAAGAAAAATTTCAGTACATTGTATTTTAATTTTTCCCTTTTTTAACCTACTTTTTAATATTTTTTTAAGTTCTTTTTACTAGAATCACATTATTTTCAGTTTGACAATATTGAAACGTGGAGGATTTGTCAAAACTGTCATAATTTTATGAAGTTTCAATTTTCATACACTATCATGTTAGCTGAAAATAGTTAATTGAAAAATTTCAGCTGTCTGTAATTTTGATGCCTTTTTTCATCGGCTCTAAAATTGGAGAGAGAAATCACAGCCCAGACAGGCTGTCCTAGCCCCCTGGTGAAGTGCAAGGTTACCATTTCCAGGCTTTCAGTCTAGGGACTTTCAAATAAGCAGTAAATCAGTTCACTGGGTTTTTTTTTTAATGTTTTAAAATATGCATTACAAATCCTCTGTTAGCTGAATTCTTTTCAGGGAATGTTTCCTGACTATATAACTTAGCATGAGTTCAGAGAGTGCCCATAAGAAAAAAATAAAAGTAAAAATTAAGGACATTTATTTTCAAAAAATGTCTTTCTATTCCATATCTCAAATATCAAGGAATCCTCCAGTCGAACTGTCCTTCTCTATGTGTTGCAGGATGCAAATAACATTGCAAAACTGAAACTGAGCTGCCATGAATTATTCAGAGCAGCAGAAGCAGCAGCTGCTATTTGTATTTGTCTCCAATTTTGAAGGGTGGAGAATTGGAGGCCTTCATTGACAACAGAGGGGAAGAGGAGGAGACAGTGGGAATGAATTGCTGCCCAACACCTCAGATGCTTCAACATCTGCAAGGCTGTGTTTAATTTGGTAATCTAAACTGTGGTCCCTTCTGTTAGCAACAAGGGCAACAAATTGGTTGTGTGAAAGTCTGCTTCTTCCAACAGGCAGAGAAATAGTCAGCCCATTTCAAGTGACAGAACAAATTCTGGCTTAAAAATTATCAAAGCCAGGCAGAAAAGTGTCTTTATATCCATGAAACATCTCTAGAGAGAGATATAGAATTTAGAGATGCATGCAGAGCGCAACCATTATATTATGAAAAAATAATCAATTTCTTTTTTTCTTTTTTTTTTCTGAAGTGAAAATGTTTTGAGATGGGATGATTTGATTCTGTATTATTTTTATGTATATACTGTTCATAAAGTGGCTTCTGAGGATCTGCTTTTTCTCCTTCCGATGCTGCAAACTCAGTAACTCAATTAAAATCAATAAGAAAGTGGCATGTTAAAGAGGAGATGGGCATTTCCATGATCTTATTTACTATTAGAAAGATCAAGTTTTGCAGATTAAGTATGAATGTACTTGAGGAAGGAAACAAAGTTAATGAAAGATGACTGCAGTTACCCATGAGTATACAGTAGGTGGAATGCGGTATGTTGTAGGCTTACTCCTCCAATACGTTGTACTGGAGGCTTACTCCTCCTCCAGTACAGCACAGAGTATGCAAAACTTTTTCATCATTATCACAGGGATAACTGTATCCCTGGTAGAAACTCTGACTGTGTGTTTTCACTGGAGCATTATTTAAGCAACGATTCACTCTCTAATGCAGAGCAGAAAAGTTTCTTTGGGTACAAAGAAATCAATATCAGCAAACAAAATGTTAAAGAGTTCAGCACTTACTCTGAAGCTTAAGCACTATTTACCCTCGTGGGATAAACCCCAAGGTCCTTTACTCAGGCAAACCCTCTTTGATACCAATGGTGTTTGCTTGAATGAAGACAGAATTAAGCAGCTCAGGATCTGGGTCATGAGATTTAGCTCACCAACCTGTAAAGATATTTAGCAAGGATTACACAAGCACAAAACTCACACAAAGACCCCATTTCACTAAAATCAATTTTAGATAGGAAAAGCCTTTTTATAGGAAATTCAATTTACTTTTTTTCCTGGAGAGGAAGAAAGAAAATGGCAAAAAAATACAAAGTTAAGATAAATTAACTTACATAACTTCCAGCCTATAAACTGATGTGCAGCTCTGCAAACAGGAACAGAAGAGTGATATAGCTTTATATGAGAAGAGAGCCATCTTCTAGAATACTGTTTGCTTGCACAGTATTATCGGGAACCTAAAAACGTGCATGTAGATATTGATAGAAGTATTGGCACTTTTTTTTTAGAAAGTATTGTAGGATCAAACCCAAATCCAGGCAAAAAGAATCTCTAATGTAGTTAATTAATATTATAAAAAGAAAGGAGCAAGTTAGCAAAAATGAATTGTCTATGACTATTCTCCCGTTCAGGTGCTGTGCATCATTTTATGGCAGTGAGAGCAGGAAAGCGAACTGAAATGCAGCTACATGGTCAGTTTATTTTTTATATTTATTCATTATTTATTTTAATGGCATCGAATACCTGGGACAGGGGTGAGTGCTCACCTCCCTTTAAGCTCTTTAAGCTTCTCCAACACCATGGTTTCCACCCCCGGGGGCTCCTCCAGCTGCTGGAGCTGAGCTGCTGCCCCGACCCTCTGGAGACAGGCAGATCCTTTGCATCCCCAGGAGACCACACAAAAACTTTGCTATACCTCGCTGTAAACTGATTTCCATTAAATATAGTCTGGAGATCTTCCATAAAGCCTTACATATTAAGCTGTACTTAACAGGAGCAGTAACGGTTGCTCTTCTAATAAAACAGCCAGGGATGAGAGAGCAGTGGAGAGCCCGGCTCTGTCGGGCAGGGGCAGAGGAGCAGCACAGGGGGCACGGAGGTGGCTGCTTCTCCCCCCGGACCCGAACACAGTGTTACCCCATCAGCAAAAGCTGTCTCCCATTCCCCGGGCAGTCCTCAGCACAGACAGCTCGCCATCAGGTCGATAATTAGTCAGTTAATCCAGGCCTTGCAGCTAACCCATGGAGTCTATTAATCCAGTTTCCATTAGAAGGTGCCTGTTTGCAGCTGCTCAGCCCTCACACGTTAACCGTCCATCAGTGTCACCAGAGCCAGAAAAGCTTTTCAGCACGGAGAGTTGCAGTTGAGGCTCTGAATGGCCTGAGATGTTTCTGAGGCATCTTAGCATGAGGATTTCTACCAATGTATGGCCTGTCCGTAATGAATTTCAGCCATTTGGGGAAAGACAAAAGACTCCAGGGAACGCTGCTGACAATTGCTTGAGCTGCTCAGCTGCAATGCTCCAGTAAGTAGTTCTTAAAAAAATTGCTGAGGGTTAGATTATTCTTCTGGGAAACGGAAGCACAAGGGTGTTTTTCCTAAAGGGACACCTTGAAATGGGGCAACCTGCTGCTTTTCCCCCTTTTCTCTAACAGGTGAGTGAGGTACTGCCGTTCCCAACCCTCAGCTCGCTTGCTTGGGCTGCTGGGTTCAGATTTCTGTATTTCTGATACACGCAAACAAGTGGGGAAGAATGAGTAGGTACAGAGCTCCCCTTTACAACATGCTTTAACATCCACAACAAAAAAGTCTGCAGTGGTGGCAAGTAAGAGCCCTCCAAATCTGGCCCAAGTCTCAGCTTCAGGACAGAGCATCCCAAATGATGGACTGAAAATCTCTTGCCATGCAAATGCCAGTAGGAGGGGAGCTGGGGCTCTGTTAACCCTCTAATAGACTTTCACTCTATTTCTCTGTTCCTCCCTGTCCAGGACAGAGTGGCTGAGGGTCACACCAGGGTAGGAATCAAGAGGGCAATATAGGTAAAATCCAAGGTAACAGAAAAGAACAGAAGCCAGATGGCTACATAAACACGTGAGCCAGCTCAACCGCTTTTAGAGTGGTAACACATAATAAAACGGAAGAATAGTGCAATAAATTTTCTTATCATGATATTCTAAGACACGAATTTAATAGCAAGTCCTTTTTTGTTTTTTGGGTATGAACTTAAGATGATTCAGGTGCTGAGTTCTTGCTCACTGGTGATTGCCTTCATTACAAAAAGGAAAAGAAACCACCACGTGGTTTTCCAGTTTGGTTATTAGGGGGTTTTAAAGCAAAGATGTTAAGAAAACTTTAACATCTATATGCACCAGATAAAAAAGTAAGAAACAAAGGACAGAAGTGGCAAGAAAAAAGAACAAAAATAAGGCGTGTGTTTCATTTTTCATATAGAAAATATTGTCACATTTATACTGGAACATTCTGCATATTCTGCAGCCTTTAGGCACATGAATAATCTCAGTAAATTTACTGGCACTCACAAGTTAGCCCAATCCTTGCAGTTCTCAAGAAAAAGCGTGTTTAAAATCAAATGTTACATCAGAATAAGTAAAAACTTTTTGTTTAAATCTGTTTCAGTGGAGGAAAATGGCTTTATTGTACTTACAGAGAAGTACATTCCGTTCCCTTTTTTTTCCCCTGTCTTGCTTCCCTGGCTTTTAAGCCACTTCCACTTTGCAGTGAAAAACTGGAGAATCCCTGCATAGTTATATAAATGATTTTGACCTTCCTTCCCCCCCCCCCCCCCCCCCCCGAATTTTTCTTGGAAAACTTTTTTTTGATCCGTGTTATCTCATGATGTCCCAGTGCATCTCTGAGTAACTGTGCGCTTTATCATCCAGATCACAAAGCTGTAAAGAAAGTAGAGGAGACCTTTACCTGTAGGACGCAGGAGGGATCAGGTGACTGAAGAGGAAGCAGAGTGAGCGAGCATAAATACTGGCGTTTGCCCTGTCGATATCTAGCACCAACCAAAGCAAGCAAAGGAAATGGAAATGAGCTGTGAACCCAGATGATAAAATGCTTCTCTGCTTACTTTAAACAGCCTGTTTCCAGTTATTCTTACAGCCTCAGTTAGATTCATTGTTCTGTGTCCCTCAGTCAATATTCTATTTATCATTCAACAACCAGAGAGGTTACGATCCTTCATCCTTGATAAAAGAGTAGAAATTATTGATTTAATTGGGCGCAGGGATGAGAACTTGGTTCACTTCCTTCCTGTTAACTCCATTGCGTACTGTAAATTACTTGAGGAAAAGTCTGTTTGCTGTATTGCTTGTACCCATTTAGTTCTGTTTTCAATGCTGCTTGAAATTGCTTTCTCCCAAAAGACATAGAGCATCATCAAGGAATTCATGGATTAGCTCTCCTTCAGCTGAAATCAGTCTATGCAATTCTGATCATGGTTATTTTTCAGAACAGATTTGTGTATGTGTCTGGGTATTTTGAGAAGTACATTGTTGATTACTAAAGCAATCAAGTCCAGACAGTGATTTTGTGATTCACTTCAGTGACGTGATATAAATATCGTATACGAGCTTTTCAGTTTCATTTATAACCCTGAACACCCACTCAGTTGCCTTGCTGAGATTTGTTCTGTTGCCTCCAATTCTATGTTTATCGGCCCTTTAAGCCAACACAAAAAAACCCCACGCACAAAGTAGGTATTTTTGGAGGAAGAGACTGATGGCTCTCTTTGTACAGAAACGTCTTACTTTCTCCTCAGTTGATTTTATAAATTACTGCCCACACCGAACCGGACTGTTTATCACTCTCATCCTCAGAGGCACTTTCTCAACCCGTCAGTAGCTATACTTTGCCTTCCTAATTTGTTTAGCCCAAGATTTAAGATGGACAGAGACCGCCGCTCTTATAAATTCTGATTTCATTAGTGATGAAGTGTCTGGCAATAAGTCCCCACAGCAGATGCTCTGCTCTCCATCTCCCGTACTGCCTAACTAGGTCTCCAATGGTAAAAAGAGCATAGGATGTCCAGGGCCCACTGAAGCATGATAATAAGGCTTATGAAGAAAGTGGTCCCTGCGAGGCCTCATTACAGGCGTTTCTAGGGCTAAGTTACTGCTTCAGAGGGTGGAAAAGGCATCTTTACAACAACTTCCCCAAACCAAACCGGATCTTTTCTTATCTGGATCTGTCTTTCATTTCCCTTGTAACAGTAGCAGAGTAAGACTTGCTAATTGGTACATAATGCAGTTTGTCATACATTTTTGTTATGCTGTCATTATTTTTACCATCAATATGAACCCATCTTAACACTGAGACATAACTGTCTCCAATTAACTGATGAAAAATGACATCTGTGTAAATGTGCAGTGTAAGATTGTCCTCATCTATCTGAATACAGTATTTTTCCTTTCTAGCTTTCTTTCACAGACAAACTAAAATTGAGAGCTGGAATGAATTTTGAAAAATAAATAAAACAGCAACACTGTTGTTTTCACTAAGCAGACGGATGGCTTTGTGTAGCTTGTATTTCAGTGGGGCTGGGAAAGATAGATGCTACCTATCCTATTATTTGAAAAATAATATAACTACATTGCAGAAAAAAGCTCCAAAAGGATAAAAACATCTAGAAGTGAACCAAAACCTAGTCATGGGGTTTTCTCAAACTTTTTTCAAAAACAGGAAGAATTTAAAAAGTGGTATCTGACAATTTAAGTTTATCTACGTTCATAGTATAGAGGGGTGTGTGTATCCATATTTATATAAATATATTTATATCTATTCATAATATATTGGTAGAAAACAGTGCAGGTAACTGTTTATTGTCAGTGTCTCTGAGTAGTCTAGCTTAGTGTTTACATAAAGCCTGACTGGAGCTTGGATTTAGGGTCTGAATACTTTTAATGGATTTCAATCTAAGTACATATAAACTGTTTAGAGACAATGTGGAACAGAAGAAATCACGAGGCTGAAAAGGAGATGTGGAAATTCAAGTTCCTTCTTCCAGCTGCTCTTACTGGAGGGCTAACAAGTCCCCTTGATCCATGTTACAAAAGAAACCGTGGTGAGGATCGGGCTTTGTGCAGATCCCAACCAGCAGTAGGTGAAGCATCGCAAGGTGCCATTGCAGGACCCGTGAGGCCGCAGCGGCTCCCGGCAGTGGCACAAACCACCTTGCAAGGGCTGTGAGAACTTTAGAATTTGAGGTCTGAGAGGGGAGCGAACACACCTCCAGCAGCAGGTAGCTGTACAGGGGAGCTTTTCCAGGATTGCAATATGGGACTTGTCTGTCACATGTGATCGTCCGTGAGTCTGCAAAACCAGATACCAACAGGCAGTTAAATATAAACTTTTCTTCTGCCCGCTTTCACCCTGTCCAAACTCAAGATAAAGATGGCCTAAACACTGGAGAAGAGTTTTTTTCTGCCTTCTTTTGTATTTACAAATAAAATGGCCTGAAGAGAAGCCACATTTATTTGCAATTAAAATACCATCTGCTTATGTTGAAAAAATTGCCTGGTCATATGGATTCAGGGTTAAAATGATAAATTTAATTATCAGAATGTAAAAGAGCAATTCACATTTGGAAACAGCAAATTTCAGCAGAACTTAGTATTTAATTTTATGCCATTTCCTGAAAGTTCAATACACACTGTGGGTTTCTCCAAAGTTCAACACATCATTTGGAGCATAGCAGTGGAGATGCTGCATTTCTGAAGCATAACAAAATGTAGCTTATCACACACCCCTTGTGGCTGCTAATACACATTGGAAAGTTTCCTGTAATTTCATCATTCATACTTTTGTGTCCTTTATCAGTGGCTGCCTACATTGCCATGTAACTTAGTTTAGATTACCCAAACTCATTTTGTTAAATCAAATTCTGGGATTTTGGTGGGGTTTTTTTTTCTTTTATTCTATTAAGAGGACGGGTGCTACATATGGTCCGATATTACGGCTGGTCTGAATTGATTAGAATTCTTTTTCTAGTTATTCTATTACATGAAAAATATCACTTATATTTTTCCCATCATGGTTTCTTATAGAGAGACATAATGCTAAGATGACAAATAATTTCTCTGAGAAGATAAAGAAAAAAAAGTTGCTTCTATACTTAACAGATGTTCTTCTCTGTTCTGATTAGTATACACACCACTCTGAAGTTGAACGTTTCCTTTTATTTCTCTATGTAAAAGTTTCTTGATAATTTTAATGAATTTTCCAGCCATCGTTCTTCAGGTTCCTCAGACTTTATTCTCAGACGTCCCGAATCAGTACCGCCATGCCCTGACGAAGCACTCGCTGTTACATAACGTAATGCAGCTCTGTAACTCTTTTGTTCCCTGAATGTATGGCCAAGCTATTCAGCAATGTATATCCTTACCTTGCTACATGCTGAGATATGTTCTAGTTTAAGGACGTTTTTCTAACTAAAGAAAAAATATTCTTTTGTCAAGCCGCAGTATTTTTAGGCTCTTTCTCCTCCAACGTAGTAGTCACTGAAGTCCTCTAAGATTTCTCTATCACTTCAGTCCATGCCAACTCAGATGAAACATTAGTGCTTCTTCAAAGGCACTGAAAAGTGTTGTTTTGTTTTTATCAAAGAAAGAAGACCTGCCATACAGGTCAGCCACTCTAGAGTTCCATCAGGGAGCAAGCTGGTAGATTAAAACCTCTCTCTAATAAAGTGTTTTTTCATAATTCATTGTTTGAATTCACTGTTGGGGGAAAATGGTTGCAATGAAGATTGATGCAACTGAAGGCACTGGCAGAACTGTGGAGCCACAGCCTCGTGACAAATTTTCCTTTGCCCCGTCTAGAGCACCTGTACCTAATGTTAGAGGGATTTCTGGGTTTAATTTTCTGCCATACAAAATGTGAACAGACAACAACCCAGATTCCAAAAAATATTTTATTACTTGGAAGCTGATTTCCACCAATTTTGGGATTCTGGATATGGTCTCATGCAGACTTATGTCTAATTGGACTTAGGTCTAATTACTGGAAATAACTAACACTGGTCGATCTCTCTGGTGTACAAGACCTGACCTGCTTTCTTGAGCCTCGTTCACAACACTAGCTCATGCAATCACACTCGGGAACAAGGCAGGCTTTGTTGTTGATTTGGGGGGGTTGTTTTTTAATTGTGTTGATGAATGCTCTTGAGTTTTACCAAGTGATGTGAGAATGTTTGTCCAGATCTCTCGTATGTTTGAATTCAAGGCATAAACTGGCATAAATTGCAACCCATTCATTTGAAACTGGAAAAGGAACCTCGCTATTAGGGAGAGAGAAGAATGAAGGGTAGGATAAGTTTATGATATCATTTTTTTGGAATAGCAAAAAGACTTTGTTTTTATACAAGCTTTTCTGTGTTTTACCATCTTTATATCCCTTATATTTCATTTTCAAGCACTATCTCTCAAATTTCTGTAATACAGTTCATGGCTGGTCTCCTTTGCCCAACTTAAAACTGTTTAAAAACATCAAGAATTTGAGAATAAGCTATTGTCAGGTAAAAGAAAATTTATTAAAAAAAAAAAGAAAATCCTTTGACTTTCTTTTTGCTGGCACCACCCCTTGCTGATTGAAAAAGCTACATTATTTAAGCTTTCTGTAGCCATCTTCCACATTTCTGGAGAATTTCAGCTCTCATGTTTTTTTCTCCCTTTCTTTTTTTACTGGGGTATTCTTATAGTTCTCTGTAGGCCTGGTACCTACCTTGCCAATCACTCAGAGTCTGACGCATGCTTTGTTGGGTATTTCAGCTCTAACTGATCAGCATCACCGTGTGCTTCCACCTGTTTCCTGTGGTCCTTTGTAAACAAGCTGCAGGATATTCTCCAGAAGATGGATTAGGCACTTTATCTGCAGTACGAGTTCCGATGTATCTCCAAGTAACAGTGAGCCCACAATCTCTTTCTGTATCATACCTGGTTAATTAAAGATCAATACTTACATGTCTAACGTTTAATACGTGCTTATAGCCTTGTTTGGATTTGGTCCCTGAAAGACATTTTTAATGTTTAATTTCTGGGCTTTCCTTCTAGGATGGTATAGATGGTATAGTTCACTGTTTAACTGCTCTTGAGGAAAAACCATTATTTTCCCAATTTTCGTTTTATTTTTGTAAATTTAATAAAATAGAGTCCCTTTAAACATGAAGAATCTTTAGGTTTTGGCCTTATGAGAAGTCATTGAAGTTCCCATGAGATCTACTGCCTGATTGAAGGTAAAATAGACAAATTGTTTCCTTTGAGTGGTGAGTGCCCAGATCAATGTGCGTCTTTGCCACTTATCAAACTAGATGAATAACACAGTGGTAACTCAGCCTTTGGCTTTTTTTCTTAGCTTTATAAAATATTAGTAAGGGGTTTCTAATAGCAAAAATGGTCATTTATTGGGCTAGTTATTCAAATGAATGTGGCCAGTGGATATAATTAGGCATGCCGTGAATCAGAGGGTAGCGTTCCTGTTGGCATGGCCATTGTGCTGATAAACTCATACACAGCTCAAAGGCCTTGTGGAAGAGGGGGTCAGCCTGAGGCAGTTCCTAAAGACACCAGCAGGAGTCTCAGCTTGTGTGTCAACACTTCTAGTTTTGGAATGTCAGTAGAAAATGTCACAGGTAATTTAGCACTATCTCTGGTATCAATCTATGTACACTGAGACTAGACATTACTTTAGATACACACGCTCTGCATGGGTTAGACTCAGCAGACTTAAAACAGACAAGTGTGTCAAAATTGATCTTGCCATTAGAGGGGTTTGGTTGTTTAGTAAAGAGGCACAAAAAAAGTGGGTTTTCCTCCTCTAGGATACTTGAGCATTTATACCAGATTAAGTTGAAATTTGGTCAAAACATCAACAAAATTGTCTGTTCCCCTCTTTTGAAAGGACTATTCAATCTTTGGGAGAGAATTAGTAACAAAGGAGCTCAGATTAAACAGGGCTAAAAATTCTCGACAGGTAAAAGCTGCATCTTTCAAAAATAAACTTTATACTGAATTTGCAGCAAAGACTTATTTCATTCGGGTCAATCCTATATTTTGCTGGGTTTGCACAAGAATAAAATCATGCAAATAATATACTGCAGAGCCCTAAAGAAACTCCCTAGCTAGCTCCTTTTCCTATCACCTTCACCAGCTTTCCAATGCCTCTATAAACTTACACCTCTATTTTGCACAGAGTTGAATGGTTTCAGAAGTCTTTTACACGGTGACTGTATATTTGGGCAAAATTTCTCATCACAGTTGCAGCATCAATGATCAAACTATAATTGGTTGTGATCTTATGCTCCCAGTAATTGTGTCTTCTCTAGCTTGAAGGTGGATAAAACTTCTATTAGACTCTGAAGACTCAGACTTCAACTCAGTCTTTCTAACTGAAAAATATGAAAAAGTGGAGGAAGCAGAATATGCTTAGCAGGAGCAAAATTGCCTTTGAACAGAAATGCTTAATACTTTCAGTTTACATTAAGGCCTCAGTCTTTGTTGCCAGTGTATGGCACAGGCATTGGCTTTAGATGCAGTGGAAGGATTTCTTTTCCCAGATGGCAGAACATGATTAGACATTTTCTGTGATCTTTTCTGCTGCACCTATTCTTTCCATGGATTCATGCAACAGAGAGAAACTCATTCTGTTCTCAGCCCTTCCTCAATCTCTGTCCCAGTGCCTCAAATTCGCTGGGCAACATGCACTCTCAGAAGTGTGCTCCTTTAGAAACACCTCTACAACTTCATCTTAACTTCACCCTGTGATTCTTTTTTGTCTAAGACCCTATACTGCTCCAGAAAAGAATGAATTCTTGCTCTTCACTTCATAGACTTTCTTTTTATTCCTGTTGTAGGTTTGACATTTTGCAGAGTTACTCTCTTTTTTTTGCATCAATGAATGTGAGGGTACAACCAGGTCCTAAAATGCATATAGACAGCCCAAGGAAATGCAAACAAATGAACATTAAAATATTCTTTAAAATGTAGTTTGATCTCTGGCAAAGGAAAGGATATAAAGCATCCCTTAGTAATTTCTGCATCAAGCCCATAGCTTACCTGCTGTGAGCAAACACCTATACCAAAAGCTTACTCACCAAAAGCATCTAGAATAATTAATTTACTGTTGCTTACCGAACATCACACATTTCCTGACTTAGATGTTTCACAGTAGGACTGAGCTCCTGTCTCCTGTTGAAGGAATGTTCTGTATGAAGAGCAGAACAGGACTTCACAGACTAATTAACTGTTTATTACAACTGCTGGTGTTTTGATCAATATAGAAATGCTGAGCTTCTCCGGTGATCAAAAATGCAGGTGACTTTGGTTCTGTGTAAAATGTTGTGGATGTAAGCATTTGCAGGATTGAGTCTGTGGATAGTATCCTTCATTCTAGCTCCCTATCCATCTACATTCAGAAAGCTCTAGCAGATTTTATACATAAACATCAACCTCTTCTATTTTTTGGGGGGGGCTGATGTTGGTCCTACTACCCAACACCTTTTGTTGCTTATTTAATTTTCTTTGAAATTCAAAACATATATATATACACACCATACTGCTCACTTTTTTGCTTTCAGTACTGCAAACTGCATAGAACTGTTTCAGTACAAGACTCTGATTTCATTGTCTTTGCTGCATCCATTAAAGCTGTCAGCTTTTCTCTTCCCTGCCTGCATCCCACTAAGCATGGCCACCAATTCTTGTTGGGAAAGGTGACATGAATCCTTCTGTTGAAGTAAATGAAGGAATTCTTTCCTTTGGTGTAAACAGAATTTGATTAGTTTAGGATCTGAATAACTTACTATGTGAAATGGTTGACTGGTGATTCTTGTGTGCAAGACAGAAGAAAATTACATATATGAAGACATTTCAGCATACAAAAGAATAAAGGAGTAGAAAATTAAAAGATAGGTCAGCAGTCCTTTTGGTGCTGTTACTGAAATGTTACATTTCATGTTACTTTTCTACCTCTAGATTGAAATTAAAAGTAAGAAGGACTAAAATCTAATTGCATGTTTGCCCCTCTATGTAGTTCTTAGAAAGGAAGCAGCTTGCATATAAAAGCAGAAGAGAAAAAGAGAATGATTTAATTCAAAGAAATCTGACTGTGATAGTGTTCACAATGCTGTGATGCCAAAAAAAGCTTGCCCTCCTCCTCCCAAAGCACAGTGTCATTGCTTAGAAAAGAAAGAGAAAGGGTACAGCAGAATTACTATGAAGGTTCATCTCATTCAGGTTGAGTTTCTGTGCTCATCTGTTCAAAGAATCTGTGCAAAGTAATTAGACATGTAAAAGCAGAACAAAAAAAAATTGGAATTATAACAATTTTAATGAGATTTGAAAGGCATTTCTTAATTCACACGCCTATCAAAAAATCCAAAGAACATTTCAATAAAGAACATATCTACAAGCCGCTGTTTCCAACTTTTCCATTAACTGAAAGTATATCAATGCTTTCTTGTTTCAGGTCGGAGTTCAGTTATTTGGCCCCACTATGTTTCTAAAGTGTTCAGATCAAGCTAAATGGCTTCACATTGTTCAACATCTTTCCAATTTTCTACTGTAGAGGAACAGATAGAATATATGCCTTGCCAAGTGCAAGAAATGGTAGGATCAAGTGTTGAGTTTCAATCTCAAGTTTCAATCTGTTTCACATCTTGTCGTCTGATTTGCAGCATCTTTGTATCTGTTGAAATAGGTGGTTAAGCAGCCTTTATTATAAGGCTTTATGCTGACAATAATGCTAACAGTCCAAAATAATATAATTCTCTGAAAAAGAAGTTTGAAGCTATCTCTGAAATCAGACACAACAGAGACTCCTTGTCCTGGCACTCAGCGAAGTAAGAGGTAGCAAGGAAATGTATGCATTAAATGATGCTTTTAAGACACTAAGATGACAGCGTATCTTTGTGTATTTTGATTATTTTTCATGCTATTAGGAGAGTACAATAAAATGAGAAAGTTTGGATTGTCTTCTTCATATAAACACTAATAAGATGCAGACTATTTTGTGAAGGATAGCTCTGTGAGATCCAATGCTTGGATGTACAGAGAATCTCTTGATTTATTTTTTTCTGTCAATCCATTCTTTAATAAGGAAAGATTGTTGTGAGGGTCCTGGTGTATCACCTGCTGCTTTCGTTAAATGGATGTCCAAAATAAACATCCGATTCTTTACCTAATCAATAACCTAAATCACCAGCTTTCCAAGTTAGGTTCTTTCATAGACCAGGACTAAAGAATTTAAATAAACCCTTCCATCTTCTGCTGCCCCAGGCACCCTTGCTGTCCCCTCCGGGGGGGTATCCAGCTGCCATGGTATCTGAGCCTACAGGTTTGCAGCATACCCAGAACTTCTGTAATTTCTTGGCTACACTGGAGTTCACTGGGAGGATCTTTATGCATGTTGCCATACTCCTCCACTGGACTTTTTTCCACACTGTCCTAGCTGAACCCCAAAAATCATGAAGGATAGAGCCAGAGATGAACCAGAAGAAGAAATCTTCTTTATTGGACTGAAAATGGCTCCAAGGGATACTTGTCAGAGCCATGTTATATCTTAGCCTGGCTACTTCTGTCATGCTTTTACTATCCAAGAGCCCTGCCAAAGCTTACTTCATCCTGGGTGGTGGAAATTTTCAACACTAATTTAAATTTGAATATCACTGAGGTTTAAGTACAAGTTTCTTAGTCCATGACAATTTTTACTATATATTAGGAACAGAGAAAGTACACTTTTTGCCCTCATGAAGAGGGAGCTGGTTTGAGTTCAGGGATGCTAATTTTGCCTTTACTCATGCTTTCTTCTTCTCAGAGAAGTATGCGGGCATAAGTGTATGTTTTACTTTGTCTTATTATTTTAACCAAGTTAACTCTCTTCTATTTGTGTCTCCTGCAGTAAGTCTCTAATTTAGGCACAACATTTGGCAAGTGACTAAGGGTTTCGACCCTCTGGAGTATCTCTGACTCTGAGACCTGCACATGGGATTCCCATTAACGTCAGCTACTATTGCACACACAGAGCAAGGCAGTGTCTCTGACCCTTCAGAGAGAAAGAGGCTTAGCTGATAAGAGAAAAAAAAAGAAAAACAAGTTATCTGATGGAAAGAGCAAGGAAATGAATCAAAAGGAAAACTAGGATGCTGCTAAAGGAAGGGTTTTTACAAAAAATAAAAGCAAAACTGTGGAATGGAAAATCTAGATCACAGTGATGCATTAAAAGGTGGGATCTAATTCAGACACAAGATGAGACAAGATGGGAGTGAATTTCAATAAAGAAAAGCAGCTGCTATAGAAAGGACATTTAGCTGATCTCAAGAAACTTATTTAAGGTTTATAAATGAGTTCAATAGGAAGAAAAGTCTCAAAGTCCTTGGAGTAGCATGTAGACATTAATGACAGTTATTGCAAAGACTGTGAGCCATCTTCTTTTATGTAAGTTACCAGAAGTTTTAGTAATGGTTTCCAGTTTTAGTAATGGTTTTAACAGGGAGATGAATGTACTGGGTCTTTTATCTTCAAGGCAAAAGGCAGACAGATTAGCTAGCTGGTTATCAAGGAGATCTTTCCTATAGGCATCTTGAATTTCTGTTTTTCATGCTTCATTAAATCATCTTGCAAGTACTTGCAGATTTTCTGTCAAGATTTTGCAAAACACTGCGAATCTGGCTAACACAGGCAGACCTAAGAAAGCTTGGGAAATCACAGATTGTGATTATTATCATTATCTTATGCTGCAGTACTCCCTAAGGATTCTTTTTCCTATCAGGCAGGTCCACGATCCACATGTTATTTTGTGGCATCCTCACTTGTAGGCTGTGAACTGATCACGCAGAGCTGAGACAGGACCTTCTGCGGGAGAGGTAGGAACCGTTTTTTGGTAGCATAGGTAAGCGCTGACTGAATTCATCTTTGTCTCTCAGACCCATCTAAAACAATTCTTGCTGCTAGACAGCTAACCTGTTGCATCTTCCCCACTCTCAGACAGAAAACTACTTAATGCTGCAGTTTATAATACAAGGAATGGAATCCCGGATGGGATCCACCCAAGAGTGCTGAAGGAGTTGGCAGAGGAGCTTGCCAAGCCACTCTCTATCATTTATCAGCAGTCCTGGAGAACAGGGGAGGTCCCAGATGACTGGAGGTTGGCAAATGTGACGCCTCTCTTCAAGAAGGGCGGAAGGAGGATCCAGGGAACTACAGACCAGTCAGCCTGACCTCGGTACCGGGGAAGATTATGGAGAAGTTCATCTTGAGTGTGCTCACCAGGCACATGGAGGACAATCAGGGGATCAGGCCCAGTCAGCATGGGTTCACGAAAGGCAGGTCTTGCCTAACCAACCTGATTTCCTTCTATGACCAGGTGACCCGCCTGGTAGATGAGGGAAAGGCTATGGATGTTGTCTACCTGGACTTCAGCAAAGCCTTCGACACAGTCTCCCATAGCATTCTGCTGGAGAAGCTGGCAGTTCATGGCCTAGATGGATGTACTCTTTGCTGGGTTAAAAACTGGCTGGGTGGCCGAGCCCAGAGAGTCGTGGTGAATGGAGCTAAATCCAGTTGGCGGCCGGTCACAAGCGGTGTCCCCCAGGGCTCAGTTTTAGGGCCGGTCTTGTTTAATATCTTTATCAATGACCTGGATGAGGGGATTGCGTGTGCCCTCAGTAAATTTGCAGATGACACCAAACTGGGTGGTAGTGTTGATCTGCTGGAGTGGAGGAGGGCTCTGCAAAGGGACCTGGACAGGCTGGATCGATGGGCCGAGGCCAACTGTATGAGGTTCAACAAGGCCAAGTGCCGGGTCCTGCACTTTGGTCACAACAACCCCATGCAGCGCTACAGGCTTGGCGAAGAGTGGCTGGAAAGCTGCCTGGTGGAAAAAGACCTGGGGGTACTGGTTGACAGCCGGCTGAATATGAGCCAGCAGTGTGCCCAGGTGGCCAAGAAGGCCAATGGCATCCTGGCCTGTATCAGGAATAGTGTGACCAGAAGGAGTAGGGAAGCGATCGTGCCCCTGTACTCGGTGCTGGTGAGGCCGCACCTCGAATACTGTGTTCAGTTTTGGGCCCCTCACTACAAGAAAGATGTTGCCTTGCTGGAACAGGTCCAGAGGAGAGCAACCAAGCTGGTGAGGGGTCTGGAACACAAGTCATACGAGGAGCGGCTGAGGGAACCGGGGTTGTTTAGTCTGGAGAAGAGGAGGCTGAGGGGAGACCTGATCGCTCTCTACAACTCCCTGAAAGGAGGCTGTAGTGAGGTGGGGGCCGGCCTCTTCTCCCTGGTAACAGATGATAGGACGAGGGGGAATGGCTTGAAGCTGCGCCAGGGCAGGTTTAGGTTGGACATTAGGAAAAACTTCTTCACCGAAAGGGTTGTCAGGCTCTGGAATGGGCTGCCCAGGGAGGTGGTGGAGTCCTCATCCCTGGAGGTATTTAAAAGAAGGATAGATGAGGTGCTTAGGGACATGGTTTAGTGGTGGGATGGCAGTGCTAGGTTAACGGTTGGACTCGATGATCTTAAAGGTCTTTTCCAACCAAGGTGATTCTATGATTCTATGATTCTATGAAAATAAAGAAATAGATTTCATTATATTAAGTCTTTAGCAGGTCTGCATATAGGATCATAGAATCATAGAATCAGAATCATAGAATGTTTTGGGTTGGAAGGGACCCCTAGAGGTCATCTAGTCCAACCCCCCTGCAGTGAGCAGGGACAGCTTTAACCAGATCAGGTTGCTCAGAGCCCCGTCCGACCTGGCCTTGAATGTTTCCAGGGATGGGGCCTCCACTACCTCTCTGGGCAAACCCGTTCCAGTGTTTCACCACCCTCATTGTAAAGAATTTCTTCCTTATATCCAGTCTAAATTGTCTTATACCTAATCTATATTGTGGTTGATCTCTAGATCTGTGTTTATTTGTGGCCCAGATACTATACCAGAAGCTTCTTCATTTAGGATTTTCTGCAGGTATGACTTTGTATATTTACTGAAATATGTCAGGTTACAGTACTGGTAACATCATTATCTTATTACCTCAAAATGTTGTACCTGCACTTACAGATGGCTCTTATTTGAATGTGGCGTTGGCCTTTAGATTCCCAGGCCACTCTAGACTGGCAGCCTCACTGTCTTTACGTCGTCTTTTTTTGGGGGGTTCTGCAAAAATTGTTCCTGACGCTAGAAGCTTCTCCAACATATATGCTGCATTTCTGGCTTTCTTTATTACTATGTGCTGAATAAAATCCATGCTAATGTATATTTTCAGACTCAGTGATGACTGTTCACAGTAACTACATGAACTTAAACTTTTCTACTTAACATTTAATTTCTTTATATTCTTACAACTCTCTAAGATTCTTACCTTCTGAGTTGCTGGTTTACCCAGGTAATGCAGCCATGTCTTCCTCTCTGTGTTATGTCCAGCACATGTCATGTTCTAAAAGCTCCTCCCAAGTCTAAAGCAACATCTTTGAATCTTTGATTCCGCTCATTAACACATGTCCAAGTGACAAATCTGAGTCATTCGTTTCAGATTTGTGCAAAGGACTCTGTGCAAATCAGTATGAAACTTTTATATTTTAAAAGTTTCTATTTTTTAATGAAGTATTTCTCAGACTTGCTACCTTACAGCTTCATAGTTTACTCTGTCATCTTAGCCTAACTGCACATCATGAAAGATAACAGTAGTATGAAATGCCACACCATCAAAAGAATTGTGAGGCATCTTTGTTTTCGAGTACAGCTGTTTTCATTTAACTCTTCACAAACTCTGTAAGATTTTGTTCCTTACTGGCTTTTCATTTTTCCATCTTTTTTTTGTCCATGCCCAACCTCCCACTGTTTCAGCCATCAGTCCTCTAATGGTAGCAATTTTCTACGTAGTTATTCCTTCCCCTGGTGACTTACTGTTGGGGTTCAACCCCAGCCAGCAACGAAGCACCCCCCAGCCACTCACCCACTCCCCCCGCAGTGGGATGGGGGAGAGAATTGGAAGGGTAAAAGAGAAAACTCGTGGGTTGACATAAAGACAGGTCAATAGGTAAAGCAAAAGCCATGCACACAAGCAAAGCAAAACAAGGAATTCATTCCCTGCTTCCCATGGCCATGTGGGTGCTCAGCCATCTCCAGGAAAGTAGGGCTCCATCACGCATAGGTATGACTTGGGAAGACAAACGCCATCACTCCCGACGTCCCCCCCTTTTTCCTTCTTCCCCCAGCTTTATGGGCGAGCTGACGGGCCCCGTCCCAGCCGTGTCCCCTCCCAGCTCCTTGTGCCCCCCCAGCCACTCACTGGTGGGGTGGGGTGAGGAGCAGCAAAGGCCTTGGCTCTGTGTAAGCCCTGCTCAGCAGGACCCAACCCATCCCTGGGGTTATCAACGCTGCTTCCAGCACAGATCCAAAACACAGCCCCATACCAGCTACTATGATGAAAATTAACTCTATCCTAGCTGAAACCAGCACACTTCTGGTGTTTGAGGGCCCAAACAAGGTAAAATGGAAGTAGGATTTACATTAGAAAAGGTTTGGTGGAACTACAGGTATCCTGGAGGAGTGACACAGGTGTTGCTGAGTGCATTCGTTCAGGCAGCGGCTGGTAGATCAGCATATCCCACAACGTTCTGATGGCCCTCAAATGGAGTGTTTCTGTTCCTGTAATGCAGTCCAGGAAGCTGCCAGTCATCATTAGGATTCAGTACTCTGATGCTCTTGACCAAGCTTTCAATCTCCAAGGTAAATACTTCCAGGTAGAGAATGTGGTAGAATGCCTTACTGCATTGGTTGAAAACATTAGGGACTGGGGTTTTTTTCATACATAAAAGATCATGGCTTTGTAATTCAATGCACCTTTGGTATCCAACAGGACCAAGAAGCAAGCGCAGTGTTGTGCAATTAATTGGGCTGTAATTATTGAAGTCCCCAGACACTGGGGACATCGTTATGCAAAGGTAAGTCCTTTCTCTTTTTGTCTACTTGTGATAAGAATGCATGCTATCAAGATTTCAAACCACAGTTTGGAGACGCCACAGTATCATCTGTTGCTTTTATCCAGCCAGGTTGGATAAAAACTGAACTGTGCTATTTTGTGCAGCTTTCAATTGCCATGACATTGGACAGCTTTCAGTTGCCGTGAATGTGTGAATATGTACAACATATATTCAAATACAGGTGGAAATGCGTAGGTATATACAACTTGTCCCAGGATGGCTTTGCAGGAATTCACTGAGTCATCAGGCTAACAAGATACTGGTCATAAGTTCAGGTCATTCCATGAGAAAGACAAGAATATATTTGAAGAAATTTGTACTAGTGCATATTCAGTATCCAGGCTATAAGTTTGCATGGGGCCTCCTCACATCACTGTTGCAGTCAAAGTTTGTGCTTCATACTAATTAATATTTTCTTGCACAATTAAAATGAAAAACAGTGGAGTAGCCATCTCTACTGCTTTTCATTAAACATATGATCACTGATAATATACAGTGTTGTCCTTTTCTTCAAGAAAAAGTATTATTTCTATTCCTGGTAAATAACATTTGCTCTATGTATTATTGCAATTAAACCATATCACAGTGAATAAGCCATGCTCTTCCAGGCATATCTCACTTCAGAGCAAAATCACTTTAAAAATTCAAGTTCTGAAATATTCCTGGAAAGGGAAACTGTATACTTTTATTGCCAATTCAAATGGGTGAAAGTAGATCCCATCAATCTTTGATTTCCTTTAATAATTCATGAAATTTCGTGAATCAGCCGGTAATTGGTTCTTACAGACAAGCCTCTGAGTATTTTTCCTAGTATTCAAGAGTTCCATGGATTTATGCCTCTGCATATAACAGTTAGTGCCTTTAAACAGCGACATTAAAAAATTTCCACTTACATACAAATGACCTTTTAAACAGCACCTATGATTGATTTGCAGTAGGTAAAATAACATCCCCTTACTTCCTGGTATTTAATTTACCTGACAGAACCGTCTCTCCCAGGTTTTCTCAAGGGATTTTGAGCAACCGACTCTCAGGATTATTGTGTATCAAATTACCCTCATTTTTAATGAAATAGTAAATTAGAGGTGCTGAGTGGATAACCATTAATTTGGATATTCCTAGCTGACTTGAAAACTTGTCAGTCATTCTCATACCTGTATTTTGGGCTGAAAGTGGGGGGTGGTGAGGTGAACAGAGAGAAATTAAATTAGATTTTTTTTAAATGTTGTAGGGATTTAGAAGCCTAAGTTACATAGAAAATAATGGGTTCAGGTGCCTCTGAAAACTGAAAATAGGTGTATGGAGATACAGATCTCACTGGAAGCCTATGACAATTAAGCTCCTAATTCTCTTTTGAAACTGGTATCAAGTGTTAAATCATTTGATCATTTTTCCCCAGTCTATTTTGGTTTCCCCAGTTTATTTTGGTCTGCTCACAGCTTGTACTGAAAACAGGCGGGCTGCCTGGAGGGCAGATACACCAGGCAGAGCACTCGCCAGGAAGGACTGTGCCTCCCCCCTCTCTTGCTCCTTTCAGTCTTAAAACATCTGTATCTTCAGATGAATGATGGCTCCCCCAATCTTAATCATCTTGTTGATTAGACAGTTCAGGGTGAGATTATTCATCCATCCACTGGACTCTGTATTCTAGCGACAGCCCCGTGCCTGTCCTGCGGAGATGACATGAGCAATGGGCAAACGCAGGAGCCATAGCAGTGCTCAGGTCCGCTTTCCTGCAAATGCTCCTCGAGGCCATTCTCGTCAACAGGTCTTCTGCTGTCTCTTAAGCACATTCACCATGCAGTGAATGGCATCTCACTGCTGCCTATATTAACTTGATATCTTTTCACTACCCACTTTGACAAAATTCCAATTAACTTACTAGTTTAGGATAGATCTGTCAAATTTGGTAGGGTACAAATTTGGAGTAAGAAGGTTTTGGAAGTTACAAGGAGAGCAGGTGTATACATTTACATTACAATGACACAATGAACCTCATGTCTTTACAAAAATAAGGTAAAAAAAAGTTTTCTTCAATTTGGTCACGAAGTTGAACAGACTAATACATAGTATAAAATAACCATAGTTAAGAAGCCAAAGCAATTTAATTGAACAATTTCAGGTCTTTAGGTTTACCAGGTGTGTACCACTTCAGATTAGAAGCCAGATGCCCTGGCTCAGTTTTGGTGATCTACCTTGTTCTTTCGTGTTCTTCTTCATTGTTGAAACAAAAGCGACGGTAGCAATTACAGAAAACAACAAAAACAAAAAATTGGGGGAAAAAACCCCAGCATATCATTAAGACCAAGAGCTATAAAATAACCTGGAGATAACTTGAAATAAATATAATTAAAATTGCCTTTTCCCCTTGCAAAATTATTTTTCAGTGAAGCACAACCTATTGAAGTAGTTCTATTATAGCAGAGTCTCATGATAAATCCTGTCTTACAGGTTCATTGATTTAATCAAAAAGACCATCTTAATGCAAATGCTAATTCTTCATTTGAGTAAAGCAGAGGCCTTGAGTAAAACTCCCAAGCCGCAGGCACTGCGACCCCTGAGCTCTGCATCACACCTCACTCCCACAGCCAAGCTCTGTACGCCACAGTAGAATATGTCCTGTTCCTCTTGGTGCGCTTTGTTAGCGGTGATGTAGCTGGCCTAGCAGAACCAAGGATAGACGTTCGCTTCATGAGAACTAATCTTTGCACAAAGGCTGGGGTTGGAAAGAGTACCTGTATTTCATATCTAATATTCTTCACAGCCGTGGCTCTAGAATTTATGTATTCACAACAGTGTCAAATACTATTACTAATGAAACCCGAGGCATGCTGTTAGAAAGGCACATATCACAGAGGGCATGACAGCGTAACTGAGGATACATTTGCAGTTCAGCGTATTGCAGAACTGAAATTCTCTTCGAGGAGAACAACTTGCAGTCACAAAATGTATCACCAGAAAATGAACCGGAGGCACAAATCAAAGCACCTGTGCTGGTATCTACATGTATAGTATCTTCAATGAGACGCCTTCCCTCTTGAAAATTTGACCCCAGATGTAGTTCGTAATCAGCATCAATCTCAAGAACTGCGTTTAGGGCACATGCTTGCTTTTCTTGGTGAGACACCAGGAACAGATTTATTCATTTGCAAATGAGCTATTAGGTTATACCTTCCTGTCTGTATATGCATTGACTTCAGAAGAACTTAAAAGGATGTGTAAATATGTGCACCATTGAGTAGGTGAGTAGGTCTGTGCGGCATGAATTAATCTGCTTCCAGCTCATGGGGGAGGGATGATATTTGATTGTGGGATTGTGGAGGGGAAGTCACTTCTGTGAAAAACTGATCTGAATGCAGATTCACTCATGGGACAGGCAATTCCATCTGTACCAGTCAGTAAAGCTATAAAAAAAATATTAATGATTAATTCATAATCACTTTAGATTTATAACATAGACCCAAACCAGTCACAATCTTACCAATTCCCATCACTGCCTCCAGACCCGAACTGAGAATAGTTGCAAGCTCATTCTCAAAAATTCAGTATAAAATGAGATACTAACATAAACAGTTCTGGATCCAGATGAGTATAGACTTTTCTTCAGCAGAACTAAGCTGGCTTTGGTCTTGGGAAGCTGTCTTCAGGATGCTAGTAGGGAATATGCTTTTTATAGGACTAGGGTATTTTACCTAGGTTGGTATGCTGCATCTAGTATCCAGTTCTGCAAACACAGAAGCATATGACTTTGAAATCAGTGGATGTACTCATACAAGTAAAATTGCTCTCTGATTGTACTGCTGGATTCCTAATTAATAAATGTGGTCTTGGTGTTTAGTAAATTAAGATAGAACAGAAGATTGTTGTTGATACTCTTATGTCAGGGAGTTTTGCAATTAGTGTTCAAATTTTCATTTTAGTACTTCATTCAGCTCCTCCTTCCCATGCTAACGATTAAGTTCCCTAGCCACAAAACATCCATTACACTGTGCATGTTGTCTACAGCATTGATATATAGCCCCATCAGCTACTGTATAAGCTCTTATTTCACCTTCATTTACTAATATAGTCTTCACTATTGAATACTGATGCAGGCAAAGTCAAAAAACAGCCCTCATCAACATTTCGCACGTAGTGTAAACAAAACTGATGAAAACCGACTCATCCATGCCCACTTAAAAGTTAACCTTAATTACCTTTTAATCTTATCTTTGAATTTCTTTCCCAACTTGACTGTATCCAATGTCTCCCATCCTGTAGTACAAACTCTTGCTTTTCTGCTGAGCAATCAGACACTTAGCTCATCAGCAATGAACTTGTCAGTGAAAGTGAGATGACAAATCTATGGCTTGCTATATGCAATAGAAGTCAAAGAGCTTCTCATGGAACAGAGCTGCTATGCAGTCCTTATAAATTATTTATGCTTCTCAAATCTCCACATTCTTTATTCCATTCCCAGCAGGACCTCATTGTGGTGCCTTCACTAATCACAGCGTGGTTGTAAGCCCTGAAGACCCTTGCCAAACTCTGTTACCTTATAGGTTCAGGAGTCCCCATGCTTGTCCCACATGCATCTTCTCTTGCTTCATTCTTCCACAGCTTCCCCACTGCCACAAGCATGAAAGTCCCTTTTTCTCTGTGTAATAAATTATCTTAGATCCAGGATCTTGCCAAAACCAGTGAGGAAATGCAGAGGAAAAATATTCTGCATTTGGTGGCCAGACACTCTCCTCTTTTTGTGACTGACATGAAAGTTGAACCCTGGTTTCCACGCTCTTTAGATAAGCATGCTGATAGTAGACTGTCCTGTGCTGGGCTTTCTCTTCTTTTTGCATTCACAGAGAAGCTTAGAAGGGACTTGGCTTTATTCTAAGATGAAAGAAGACTTTTTTCTTCTTGTACAAAAAGGAAATGTTTTTCATTGCAGGGCTGAATATAGACATGATGTGAAGAAGGATGTCAGTGGGATGAGAAGACCATCTTTCCATCGTGTGGCTGAGGATATGAGCCACAAAGAGCGGTGCTAATGGGATGGGGAAGTCCCGCTCTTCTCAAATCATGCCCATTCAGTTCTAATTGTGCACTGCCAAACATCACAAGACATTGGCAGATTATTGTGATGTCAAGGTAAAAATTCATAGCAGAAAGCACAAAACTGTCCAATCCTATTAACAGACCTTTCAAAGTATAAAAGATTTCACCAAGTGAGAAGGAGCTAATGTGATGGAAATAGTAAATTATAGGCCTATAATATCATGCTTCCATTTAACTGAAGTATACCAGAATTGCAAAAGATACCATTTGAAATAAACTTAGCAATGCAGAGCACAGATACTATTAATAGCATTAAAGGAATACAAATGTATTTACCCAAACGCCACAAATCTTACTAGGCATGTATAGAATATGCTGGTTTTGCACAAGGATTGAAATTAATAGGCATGACCTTTTTCTGACTTGCCTTTCATCCTCATAAATTCAGCATGTTTGCAAAACAGGCTCAACGGGATTTGTTTGTGGGGTTTTTTTACATCAAACACAACAAAACTTACAATCTTTTTTTATTCCTAGTAGTCTCTTAAATAACAAATATTGTAACAAGCTGTATCCTCTCTGAGTCGTGGCAGTATTAGAAGGTTAGCATCTAGATTTATTTACAAACAAGCATCCATCTTTGGATTAGCTTTTCCAGCAGATAGTCTGGACTTTATTCATAGGCAACAGTGATGCTCAGAGCCAAAACAGGGAAATCTTAGTCAGAATGAATAGATGGTATTAATTACACTGCATTCAGAATGCACACAGCGAGGGCTCCCTATTAAGTGGTTGGTTTTCAGCTTCCAGTATCCCCTGGCCATACATATGCACAGGTATGATGATGAGAAATCCTGTATCATGCCAGGCACTCATTTAATTCAAGATTTTCCATTCAGTAGAGGCCAATGATAATATTTCACAGAGAGATGCAACAGCTCCACCAAGGAAAATTATCTGTTCCTTTGGAGAGTATTTTCCTACCCCCTGGCAACGAGCTACCAACTAATGTTCTTAATCTCAGTGATTTGCATCTTTGATGTTCTTTTCATATTTGAAGTTCAGGTTCTCCATTGTACATCTAGTCCTTTCAGGAACAGTGGTAATCTCTGCCTGCATGTTGTGAGTATTACAGTTTGAGCAATATGGATTGTGGAGCATATATTCCATTTCATGTGTGTTTAACATAAGCCTTTCCTTACCACTAAACACTGCTTGTCTTATAGTATGTAAAGGGACAAATAGACTGAGCTTCCCTGAATTTCTGAATATTTTGTATAGCTCTTCAAGTGCCCTGGAAGCTTTCTAAGCATTTAGTGTCCTTAGAAAAGAAATACCCAACACTGCTTCTTCCACCTATGTCAGCAGAAATACCTCTGAAACCATGTTTTTCTGGTTCTCTTTTTCTAGGCACTGATTTTCTGGCAATGACAATGGGGGTCCAGAATAAAATTGATGTCCTCCACACAAATGATATTAAAACACAAAGATGCAGATTTCATTAGAGCTTGGGATGTGGTAGGCTGAGTACAGCCATCATGAGAATGCTTCCAACAGGATACCGTCCGCTTGGAGCTGTTGTGATGCCTCTCCATTCTGCCGTCTTCTCTCAGCCTGGGTAGCACCCAGAGTGAGACCGTGCGTAGAAGGTGGTGTGGATGAGAGCGGCATCACTGGAGCCTTGAGGGAGTAACTGAGGGAGAACCCACTTTTAAAAGCCACCAGAAGATCCTTGCTTCAGGGTTAACTTAATTTTCTGATAAAGAAGTTGTGACCTTTTCAAATATTCTGAATTACAGCTTGGGTCTCAGGGGCCTCTGCTATTTGCAATGGCATAAACCACTATCTAAGGATTCTGGTGTACCACAGTGTTAATGGCTTTCAGAGGTGTAACTGGGAGGCCTGTGAAATACTTCAGAGGAACAAACTTCCTTAAAAACATTTTGTTGTACAAAACCAAACCTTATACATTTAAAAATGTCCAAGGTAGGCAGCTTCATTAGAGGATAGGTTTCCTTTTTAAAGTACAGCTTTGGGACATTGTAGCTAAACCATACATCAAATAGCATAATGGGGTGAAAAGCGGAAATAAATTGTACCAGTAAGCAGGCTTGAGTGAATATTGGAGCTCTGAACATAGAAATAATTGTGAAAAGCCTCCACTGTCTTCAGCAGTAAACGAATCAAGACTTTGACAAGGCATCAGTGGCCAGAGGATCATTGTCCTGACTTGTCATCCATAATGAGTTTATGAAAGACTAAGAGAAAAGTTAAAATGTTTGCCAGTCCAAGTCTGAACTTTTAACTTGGTAAAAATTTCCGAAATGGACTTTCATTAATTGCCTGCTTTTCAAGTCAGAGCGTTGTACCATTTTTTGTATTAATTACTGTGAGCAGTAGCCTTCAGTTGCTTAACTACCTTATTTTGAATACTTCTTGTAACTGCTTTGTCCCATGAGACTTCTGTGAGGAGGCAGAGAGGCCATGAAAATAGGTTAATAAAAGGTCGCATGAACCTTTCACCACTTCATGAAAGCCTGACAAAGCTTTTGGCCCACGGAGAGCTTGCTGTTGAGATGGTGATACTAAATTGCAATAAAAGACAGCAAAAATACAAGGTTTCTGAGGTTTTTAAAGCAGATCCAAAGGTAATGATGAATTATATGGGTGTCAGTCCTATGTGTTGAGATTTTTATTTCCCCCTGGATTACTTACTTTCTAAACCTGTGGCATTACTACAAAATTGCATCTTATGTTAGAATAACATTATGAAGAGGGCCAAAAGTTAGGAAATGCCAGCATAAAAATGTCAATACAATCTCACTTTGGTCTTTCTCCTTGTTGCAGAAGAATGCCACGATTAATTATATGACTGTGTGCTACTTTTTTCACAAGTTGTTTGCTTTTTTCAATATCTAGACTGAAACTTTGTCCAAGCCTATGCTGTATATAGGCCTTGCAGCAAAGAAATCCATTTTCCATTGGAGCTGTTGTTACACTTGCAGTGGAGTTCTCAAGTGCAATGTAAAGCAAGAAGGAGGTGGTAAAAGGGAAAAAAAAAGTTTCAGGTTCTCCCAGTTCAGCGGCACTGGTGTGTCTGGACATGCCTGTGCTCCTGCTGCAGATTCCCTACCTGTAGGCAGCTCCTCACTAATTGTGTTCTTCAGTTTCTCAATTCCTAACCTGATTTCCTGGACCCTGACTTGCCAGAAGTGCTGCTGATTTGCTCCATTATGGAAATCAGAGTGATCACTGAAGTAAGGACAATACCATGCCTCATGGGCACAAGCAAGACTATGTGTAAGAAAATTAACTCTATCCCACACGAAACCAGGACAACTAACTTTAACCCATTGGGTTTTGCTATATGGATGCTGTTCTGCCAACATAGCTTGTATATGTGTTACGTGCTCTGAAAGTTGATACACTGGCATTGAAACTACAATTATTATTCTTTTCAAGCCTTTCTCAGGGGGAAAAAATGGGTTTGGTGTTGTTTTTTTTTTAAAAAAGGTAAACATTGATGGTTTGCAACTCCTGTTTTCCCCTACAATCTCTTTTGGATAGAGCTAGATTTTCACTTGCAAAAGAGCTGTGGGATGTTAAGAATTCGGAGTCCCTCAGTTGTTTGCAACCGCCTTGCCTGATGAAAAGCAGCACCAGATGGGTAAGCATCCCTGAATTGTTGGAACATAAAGGAATATGGATTTGCTCAAACTCCCTGCTGCAAATGTCTGGCTTAACCTTTTATGTAAATCCTTTTTCACCTGAAAGTTTTAACCCAGGTAGAAGAAATGCCAACCTAGCTCCTATAAAACTGTGATCTGCGGCGGGGCAACACATGCTGCTCGAGCTGTAGCTGAGAGCGGTTACATGCCAAACACCGGGTCCCCAAGCTGTAAGTGATTCTTGATCTCCATAAATTTATACCTGGGACAAATCAAGGATCAACAGGGGATTTTTCTTCAATCTCTCCTGAAATAAGAATCTAATCTTCCATTCCAGACTTGCATGTGCAATTCCAGGGCCACAAATTGCATGTGCATTTTTCCTATTCAGCTGCTTTCTGAATCTGGACCTCTTGCACTAGCTATGTGCAATTCCCCGCTCTTAATGAAAAGAGAGTTAGCCAGATTCTTGAAATTGCTCTCGGAACTGCACTGCCACAGTGAACAACAATTGTTTTATCACAGAAAACATCAAATTCCGATCCCTCAGAATGTTCTCACTTCTACTTGATTTGTTTTCCTTTGAAGAGAGGTTTTAGAATAAACGCTTCTATCAGTGAGAGAAAGCTCTGATCATAAACCTATTCAGCAGAAATGGAGAACAAAGACTGCAAGAACAATTTATTCTAAAGAGATCATGCCTAAGGATTCAGTGGGTTTCTCGTTCCTTTCCTGTTAGCAATAAAAGCCACATAACACAGATGACAACCTTCGTGAACTGATCTAATTACAGCCCTTCAGTCAGGCATCCCTCACTACTTACATCGTGTGAGACACCAAGAGAGAGAGAATAAAAAATGCAAAACATTTAAATAGGGGCAGACAGCCATGTATATGCTGATCGATATGTGATATTTGATGAGTACCTGCTATTTAAATGAAGAGTAAATGAGGTATTGGTTTTTAGTTAATGGGGCTAGGCTGCTTCTTGGTTATTGCAAGAAAAATGAATACAGCAGCTGCAAGGTACTTCTCACACTGGAAATTGTGTCGTGGAATGGATTTTTTTTTTTTACAAGATGCAGCTCACAGATTGAGGCATAGAAAAGAAAGTTTCTACAGCAGCATATCTCCTTTCTTTTTCTTTTCTTCTCTTGGCTGCAAGCAGTGCCAGCTACCTTTTCCATATTTAAGTGTGACTTCTGAACTGTCTGTTTAAGTGTTTATCAAGTTGGGAAAATTTAAACAAGTTTTGCAGGATGTTATCAGAACACTTCACCAGCATTGCCTAGAGGAGATATTAAAAACAAAAAGTCGAACTCAATTCCAATTCACTTCTAAAGTAGATGTGTGAGTTTTATTGGTCTGTAGTTGTAACACAGTGGAGAGTTTTCTAGGAATCAAGTTAACACTTAAATCTGGAACAGGTGAATCAACAGATGCATACTAATTATAGCTAGGTTTGTGCAAGATTGGGGTTCTTTTACTGTTACTCATTTAATATTCACTTTATATTATTATTATTATTTATTTTACTAGGATTCATTTTATCATGTGTTAAAGGTTTTTTTAATATGGCACAACATATTGTTTAATAATTGTTTTAGATAATTTGCCCTGGTGGTGTAATAGCTCATGTCAGCAATTCTAGGTAGTTTACTATGTGAATTCAAATCAGTCTAATGCAGTAAGGTGGGAAAGAAAAGGAGAAATGCTACGATTTACTGCCTTGTGGCTGGAAACTCCAGCACTGGTTTGTTTTTATATTTAAAGCTGAACTTTCATTTCTAACATTGCAATAAATTATTTCCAAGCATCATGATACATGTAGGAAATAGTCAAATTAGATTAGCTTGTCTTCTATGTCTTAATCTCATTCTTCCAACACTACACAGTTTATTTATTGGGATCATAGGCAATTGTTGAAAATTACAGTAGAGAAACGACATTTTTGATAATTTGCAGCAATTCAGATCATCTGAACATCTGAATTTTAAAAGCAGAATGGGAAATAATCTCTAAGTAAGTTAGATCAGAAAGCAATTACAAGATTTGCTCCATTACATTTACCAAGGAAGCCAAGTGAGATCAACAGTAGCACTTCAGCTCAGTTAGGTGGTAAAAAACATTAGAGGTAAATATATTTACCATCAGCTGCGTATGATGATAGAGCTGAGCCATAAAAGCCATGTTTGACTGATATGTACTTTTAGCAAACAAGCTTCCTGGTAGTTCCCGAAATGGAATTCTCTGCTCTGTAGTTCATGTCATCCTAGCCCATGTTTCAGAGAAGCAAGGCTGAAAACGCTGGGATTTGTCCCTGCACCCGGCTGAGTTTCCCCCTCGCATTTCTTCTTTAACTTAATGATCCTTGTCTCTCTTTTGGAGAGGTTTCTAAATGTTAAGGTGTTTCTTCCCACATTCCAGGTACTTATTAAATACGTCTAATGAAATGTCATGGTGGCCCGCTCCTCCTTTCCATGGACCTGACCCAGTATGGACTCTACCTACTTGCATAGCTTGAGGCACGTGAGTATCCCTGCCGAGTTTAATGGAACCACTCCAACGCTTGAATTTATCTACATAAATGCTCTGCTGGCTACGTGCCAGGAAAAGCTACTAATGTACTAGCACACGGAGAGAAAAAATGTTGTTGCTGTTTTCTGGAAATCCTGTTGTTTTTTGAAGTGGAGGCCTTCTGGTTTAAGGAGGGCCATCTCACATTTCATGCTGCTTCTCTAGGTCAATGAGTCGCATTTGGATCTCCCTGATGACAAGGCAGCAGCACTGAACGTGCCTCTTCAGTGCTGCAAGAACCGTGGTACAAGGACAGGAATGTTTATTCACCATGACCCGGTGCGTATCTGTGCCTCTGGCATTTCTTGTTTTGATATGATGAAATTGTGTTAATGGATTTCTGTTAAGCAGATGGTTAAAATCCTTACTGACGGTTTGGAAAGAGTGGGGGGAAAAAAAGAGTTGAAACCTTTTAATGCAACTGCTCATTGATTTTCAAAGTTAAAAGTCCCTGGAGGTGAAATTGAAATTCTCGTTTCCCCTATACACCACTCATATAAACCCAGAGTGAGTTTAAAATCCCCGACTACCAATGATTCTGTAATACCCTTGCACATTCAGCTACTATAATTATGCATTTTGCACACGGTGTGGAAAAAGTGGCAGGATAAACTGAAGGGGGAGAGATATTAAGGGATGTGCCCAAGGACACACAAACCAGGAGTGGGATGGAGCCAAGAGTAAATTCCTTCCTTCTGGTGTCCTGCCAGGCTCACCAGGCCCACCTTCAGTTAGGATTTTGCCCCCAAAAAAGTGGTGGTTTTTTGTTTGTTTTGGTTTTTTTTCCTGGGGCCTTCAAGTTACCTAGGGAAAATAAGAACGAAGTGTCATAGCTCTGAAGAGCACAAGCTGGCACAGCCAGAGGGAGCTTGCCAGGGATTTCAGTAGTACAGTGCAGTTAAGCCCAGCTCAGGTGCTTTTCTCGTGGCAGCTGGAGGACACTTCCAGTTCCCACTTCGCAAAGTGTCTGCAGACAAAAGCCAAACAGAACTTTCAATTTGTACTTGATGTGTTGCAAACTGTTTTACAGGCAGTGGTGTTAATCACAGGGAGAACTCTGCAAACAGGTGACCACTACCCTGTGTCTCCTCAGGAAAAACAAGGAGAGAATTTTTTAATTAATTGCCAACAACATATCATCACATTCTACAAAATTACAGTTCTGGAATATTGTTCTCAGTGGGACCTGCCATTGCAAAATTAAAAGCTAAACCATTTACTAAAAAGCTGTCATCATGGTTGTTTAGTTGCCTAATTGCTTCTTCTTTAATATGTACTCACACTGTTACAAGGCACTTTTGCCAAACTAAATTAGAAAGCATATATTACAAAGAGCCGGTGATTTTAAGAGCATCATTCTAATTACTCTCGCTCATTTTTCCAGTAACAAACACTGTAATTGTTATGGGCTTAGGTTTCCTGCAGAGTAGCCTAGAGGCAAACCTTGTGCACTTATATTTGAGCATAACCTTCCCCCTGCCCGGTCTCATCATTATGCAAAAAGGTGCTGAGAATAACAAAACTTGTATTTTGTTTCCCTGAAACATCATCTATCAGGCTGTGTCCTTGGAGACCCAGGAATAATTGCAAACCCACTAACAAATAAAAGGAACGGTTTTGTCACATTCTGTCTTTATCAACTTAATACTGAAAGCTTTGAAGGTGCAAAATGCTTAAGTACCTATACATATTGAGGGAGGAAAGTTTATTGGCTGACAGTCACAGAGGTAACTGAATTTAATTTTATTTTCATTCTTGAAACTCATGTCAGGCATATCTGGACCCCTGGTTAAATGCCCTTCCTTGTTATGAAATAAATACAAAAAAATGAATAATGTAAAACTGACCTAAAGGCAGCACTTTAGTTCCACCTCAGGCCACAGAACAAGACAATGCAAAACTTAAATGCTACCTAAATTTTAGCTGGGATTTTCAAGATGGTGTAATTTTTCCTTAACTGTTTGTGCACCAGTGTTGCATTCTTTTACAGCTCAGCACTTGTGTCAGTCCTAAGACCCCTGCAGTAGGTACTGTACCCTTATTTATTTGTACTGGTTGCACTGGGCATCTGTGAACTGAAGCAGGGGATCCTCCACTGACTTTCTTCTTCTTTTATTGAAATCACCCTTAATTTTATTTTCCGCACCCTGTTTCTCCTGGAACACTTCCTCTTTACAGAGCAGCATTATACATAGGAGATAAATTCGTTGCCTAGTCAAGAGCTTTTAGATCATAAATTTGTAAGACAGATCATCGCCGTTATGGCAGAGAGCAGACTTTTTTTAATGTGTATTTTTGTTGTCTGTTATAGGAATCTTAGACTATCCTTGGATTTGCAGGAAAAAAATATTTACATGGTAGCAATATAGTTTAATTTAATTTATTACATGTGTATGCATTTTCCGTCTACTAATTTCATTTTATCATCTAATTTCATAAAGTCTTTCACTTGGTTAATCACATTAAGTCCTTTTCAGACATTATGAATAACATACAATTAAAAGACACAGATCACAACCATTTCCAGCACTGTTCAAAGAGAGGCAGAGTGGTGGTTCTTTGCTCCAACATGCATTGACACCATGGAAGCACCGATACCAAACAGTGTCAGGTTAGGGTTTGGGGCTTTTGTCTTTTTTTTTTCTCTAGTATTTGTCCATCACATTGGTTACATTCTTTGTTGCGTATGTGGCCCATAAAAACTCTTGATACTCTCTACTGCACAAATTGCTGATGACAAATTAGCGAAAATGTGATTCAGTGTAAAAGTAGCTGGAAGACCAGGGTTCATGGAGGCCAGTGGAATTTTTCTGTGTTTAATTCAGGGAGCTTTCTAACAGGTTGCAGGGCTGGAAGCTGGTTGATTTGGTTTATGGCAGGCATACGTGCAAAAGAGAGACTGGAGGAGAAGCAACATGCAAGCAACGCACAAGCACAGAAGCATTTGTTCAACCCACCTTTACATCCATGTGATGGAGCTGAATCAAGTTTTTTTTTGTATTTCTGAAGCATGACCAGTTTCAGGCATGTTTGCTTGACAATGATAAACCAGCATGTAATAGCACAGCCTCCAAATCCACATAGATTATTGGATTCAAGGATTTTGCTTCAAAAACGCATCATAACTCATGTATGAAAAATAACATTTGGTATGGGAGGCATCTGTGCCAGACAGCTGCCTGTGTTCTGGCATTTGAGTTCAAGGGAAGCCATCAATGAAGTGTGTTAGCTACCACCAAAGTTGCCCTCTGCTAGAAAATAAGAGTGGATGGAGATAGGAAAGTGGAAATATATATTGCCTGAGTGGGGAATCCCGTGCCCGCCACACCTCATAGAGCACTCACCATCACTTTAATCATCATAAGCACGGCTACCACTGTCGTCTTCCTACCCATGCATGACAGCACTAAGTATTTTATTGTAAACTCTTCTTTGGTGTCTGCTTATCTAAAACTATTTCCTTCGCTACATCTCTCTTGCCTCCCCATTTCAGCACTTGCATGTTTTGTTGTCTATGCAGCAGTATCTGCAAAAGGACCCCTTAAATCTTCAGAGTCCTGTTTACATCTAGGATCTTTTGACAGCTTTCCTGGTGATCTTCTCTTTCACTTCACTGTACTCTTAAGCTTTCATTGAGTTCTGTGATCTTTAAATTATGATTTTTTTTCTTTGTTAACTCTTATATGCGATATTTTTAAGGAGATCCTCTATCTATAAAACCTTTTAATTTTTTTTTAAAAACAGAAAAATGAGAAATAATGAAGTACTTTGTAAAAAACATACCACCTCAGTAGTGTAGCCTGACCAATCCTTAAGCTTCTACACCAAGCATTTTTCTCCCCAAACTAACAGATATTCTTCAGTACTCACTGATATCCTTGCAAACATTTTTATAGGTTTTCCAGTGAATCAGTGCACAGAAAGCAAATAGTGGAGAAATAAGTAATTTTTAAGAGTGGATAAAAGAATGAAAAAATATTTTGATAGAAAATGTAAAGTATTTCTAAAATAATTTTCACATCATGTATTTTAAAGATTTGTTGATTCATTTTTTTTTTTTCTGCATCTTCTTTCAACCTTTCCTTTTGAATTTCTTCAGAGGGTTTTGAGGGGCTAGAGGACAGCTGTTTCCCTTCCTCTTTCTTCCCACTTATGTTTTCCTTCTGTTGTCTTGTAGCTGAAAGCAAAAGGGAAGATCAGACGAATGTGGAAGACAGAAAACCTGAGTCTTTACATGTTCAGATGGTGTGGGTTTTTAAAAAAAAATACAGAAAACAAATAAAAATTACATATTTTGTGGAAGTTATGAACATTATCGGAAATTAAATATATATAAATTTACATATATGTATATATCTATATGCTTTTAATCATTTAGGTATTTTTGGTGGGTTTCAGCAGACAGTTCAGCTAATTATGATAGATCAACATGTCAAATTACACGCAGATTGTAATTTGGAGGGGTGCTACAATTCTGAAGATTATGTCAGATGAGGAATCCAAGTACATCTGTGTGTGGACTTCTCTTGCCAATAATTCAAGGAGCTGAAAGGGAAAAGATACCCTTCTCCATCTCTGATTTGTGTTCAGTGAGGTTAAGGAGAAGTTTTTGAGGGAGCAGACTGGGAGGAAAGAGGACATGGCTCTGTCACTTTGGCATGGGTTAATTTGGCAGCTCTTAGATTAAATTTTGCGTATTGAGATAAACCAGCTAGACTCGATTGGGCAGCTTCGTGGGGATAACTACTACTGGCATGTGCCTGTCTGTGTGCGCACAGGCAGCAAGGGTTTATCATGACCCTTTTACTCAAAAGTGACAGCAGTGATACAGATCAAAACAAATGTGTTGCAGCCATTCCATTACACCAGCATCAGGGATTATTATATACCACAGAAATATTTGAAATGTGGTTTAGAGGTTAATTGTAATTAAATACTTTGTAAAGAAGTCATTAATAACAATTGCAATCCTTCCTGTAAAGCTTAGCACTTTTGTTAGTGTTTCTAACTCTGCAAGTTATATAAAAAAATCTGAAGATTGTGAATAAATGAAAGAACTCATTTACACTGAAGAATGTGAAGCTGTTCAAATCTGCCTGCTCAACCCCACCCACACGCATGCAAAGATGCTGGCTTCTACTGGATCTTGTGTTATCCCTCTTTAATGGGTGCAAAACTACAATGGTTTTAATTACAGCACAAACCTGTGTGTACCTTGGGCTCACCCACAGTATGTGATGCCTCTTGCCCAGCCACCATGACTGTTTCAAGATAAGCCCAGGGATAACAATGTTTGGGGGACTAGAGCTCGAGGCAGAACTGGAGATGCTGAGGCATCTGGTGGGGGATTCTACAAAACGTAAAAGGAAGAACTGGGAAGATTGCGCTGGTAAATGGTAGGGGTATGTGGGGTAAATCCCTAGGGGCCAGGCAAAGGCAGTTCTCCTACTCACAGACCAACTCATTTTCTCTTCTGCAGCTTGGATGCTAAGACATTTGGACTGTGAGTGTGATGATGGATTCCCAGAGTACAGATGAAGTGATCAAAGGTGCTTGATAAATTGATGTGTTCATTTATCACAGGGTTCTCCAATTTATCACATGGGTAAACAACAAGCTGTGAGTGATGACAAAGATTTTATTAAGAATTATCTCTGGTAAATAAACTTTTGGGGACACTCCATTGTTTGAAAACATCTACATGAAATGTGAGGAAGCAAAACTTCCAGTTCTGGTGCATGAACTCTCTTTCCCTGGGCAATCTCTACTACCTGATAGACATCAACATCTCATGGATCTGCTTTCCCTTTGTCACTGAACATGAAGGGCAAGACCAGCCAAAGACTCATTCAGCTACAGTAGCATTCAACACAAACACAGCTTGAAGTGTAACGGCAGGGCAGTAGATTGTAGATTGGTAGGTGTGCACTAATATCAACCTTCTTTTCTTTACCATAGGATCATTCTGGGGCTGCTGAGGGGGCAAATATGTACTTCGTGCAGGTAAATAAAATCATTTAAGGCTACTTCAGACCATACTTGTAATAGTCCCATGGAGAAGTTTTGTCACTGGCGCTTATGGTATTGAGTAATACCTTGGCATGGCTTGTGTGAATCATGGTGGAAATGGCTAGCACAATCTAGAAAAAAACCCTCCAAGGTGTGATTTTAGAGTTGTTTCATATTGCTGTAGCAGTACAAAGCGGCTTGGCTGAAGGCTGAAATCTAGTCCCTTGTATGTTGCTAATTCAGGATCTATAATTCTTATCCCTACTCCTGGCAGGGAGGGTTCTGAGCCCTTCTTTCCAAAATTCATTGGTTTTGTTGTTTTGCTTTTAATGGACTAACTCTTTAGGCATGTCAATTTTTTTAATCGGTAAAGCAGATCTAATTTTACCCAAGCAATTGAGGGTCTGACAGATCTGGTGACCTTTTATTACAACATCATTTACAAGTATGATTAAATTATTCACCATGGCTGAACTGATACCCAGATTAGATATATTTTTCTCATGAGGCACTACAAAATATACTACTTTACCCTTCACTGCTCACTCTCTGTCCAGCATTCTTGGAAGAAGATTTCACATTTCAGTGCTCACTTCAGCTAAGGTGACCCTGGTCTGGGTAATTTATTCCAATCCAGTTTAGAACACTAATTTCTCTCCGAAATGCAGATGCTCTAGCTCCATGCTGAGGATTTAGGGTGTGATCCTACAATCCCTTTGCTCATGACTTCCTGCTGAGTTTGTTTAGCTGCGTGAAGGAAATGTGTGATGTTGCTAATATAAGAATCCAGGCAGAGCATGAGCAGGCAAAAGAGGTGGTCCGCAGCTTTGCAAAAGCAGACTCAGAATGGATTTTAGGAGTTGTTATCACTCTTGAACTTATTCTCCAACTGTGTTCGAAATATAGTCACAGCAGATTGCAGAACTGTGTCTTAGTATTTCTATAGTCTCTGATTAAAAAAAAAAAAGAGAGACATTCCTTCTTTATTTCAATCACTTTAGAGCAGAAGCAATAGCAACCTCCGTTCCTTGATTTTACTTGTAGTCTTGTATCGTTTCCACGCTGCTTCCATTAGGTGAGGCTCAGGCGTCAGCTGTACCGGTGTCAGTGAGCAGAGCAGGAGATGCTACTATAACGTGGGGCAGTTTTCCTACATGATGCTAGAATATATCCAAATATATTCAGAGTTTAGACCTAGTAGCTTAGATGCAAAACTGGACCTGCTGTAATTTTGTTATACTCTTTTGTATAGTACTGCCAAGAGGCAAGAGCCCTCAGCATTAACTGCCCTCAGTGTGTGTGTCCTTGTAGATCCTCCCTTTGTCCCCATCTTCATGAGCCTTTATTTCAGGTGTTTATTTTTGTTCATGTATGCTCTCAAAACAGAGTTGTCTCACACACTGGCACCTTCTGCACGTGCTGTATTTCTAAATGCCTCTATGAAAGCCATACAGTCACAACTTGCTGCAACTCCAGAGGTATCAAACCTAAACATTTTCTCTTCTACTGTGTTATTTTCCCCCTATGAACAAACTACTCTGTGTTCTATTTACATGCATTAATTTAAGAAATAAAAAGGATGAAACAAGAGATAGTATAGACCCTTCATTTTGTGCTGATTATTGGTTGCAGATGCAAAAAGACTTCAAATTTTTCAAGCACCTGAGTGAAATTGCTGAGCACTGTAAAGGAACTAATTTGGGCTTTTCATTGCTCTTGAAAAAAAAAAAAAACTTCTAGAGCTCCAGTGCTCGTTTAATAACAAAAAGGAAGCTAAAAATTATTTGCAGTATCCTGTGAATAATATTTGAAGTATCATATTATAAGGCTCCATCAGGTTCCTTATGCAAGTACGTTACGGCTCAGGCAAACTCCTAATGCAAAGTAGTCCCCTGCTTGCAGAGCCTGTAACTTGGACAGACTGGGGTGCCAGGCTGCAAAGAGTGACCAGTGCACAGTTTTACACAGAGTACGGAGGAGTCTGAGACAGCCATCTAAGCTCCTTAAGCATCAGGTCCTCTCTTTTCATGTTTTCTTTGGTTTGCATCAGAAATAACGCGATAGCGTCCTTTGTTCGTTATTGGAGATCGGATCTTCACGATGTTTCCAGAGTTTTCCTTTGAACCTTCTGTCTCCTTGCTAATTCCTAAGAGGGTATCATTTTATTCTGACTTCTAATGACATTTCATATGTCAAAATACATAATACGCAGATATTTTTGCTTTCATGAGCTCAACTGTTGTTTATTTCTTTAATCTTCCTCAAAGATAACTTTTATTTTGTTATTATTTTTTGTATTTCTTACCCTAGGCCCCACTTCTTCCCAAAACAATTTTTACAGCACGTATTTCAGACAAACTGTGAAATCACGGAAAATCAAGGATATTGCTTAAAGTAAAATCCTTCACATTTTTATTGTTATTGTTGTCATGAACATGTAGATGAAAGATGGAAGCTTCATTGCCAGAAAATATTTCTTTAGGGTGCCATCTAACAGTTTGCAGTGACCTAGCAGAGAGTATTTGAAAACAATTCCTTTCAAACATGTCACTCAACGTGAGTAAAATTACTATAGCTGAGTGCCAACCGTTCCAGGCTTATGAAAAATAGCTAATTCCTAAAGAACCTAAGAAACTAAGACTGCTATTAAAATCTACAAGATGCCATAGAATGCCTGGCTTCCAACATCCATGCTAATGCTATGGTTAAGAACAAGTCTGCAGTGTTTCTATTCATTATTTATATTTTAAGAATTTAAAACTACCAATTACAATACAAAGAAATTGTACAAGAGAGTTGGTTTGTTTGTCTGTTTGATATTAGCTTTAGAGTCCTAACCAAGACTTTTACAATGCTTTTCTTCCCTCTTCTACCTTCTAATTAAAAAGGCACCTTCATGAGGTTTGGACTGATTTAGTATAAAATGTTGCTGCTGTGCAGTAGAATAGAGAGTGTTTGGTATTGACCTGGTTTATTTAGAAACCAATAATCTGAAGAGGATTCTGTCAGCATAAAATAGATGAGAAAACCAGACTCTACAGCTCTCTGAGATGCATTCTGGAAAGAGAAGAAATGGTTTAACAGAGACATCTGAAATCTCTGCAGAGAATTCAAAGCAACAGCTAGTTTGGAGATTAACGGCAGTTCTATGTACAAGCCCACAAGATCACTTTTCTTGTCTTTAGTGAAAGACGTCTGGCTAAGCAACCTACAGATCTCTACTCCAAATAGTTTCTGAGGCTGGTCTGTTCTTGGCATGAATCATTTGAAATAAGAGGAGGTTGAAATTTTAAAAGCAAACAGTGGATTTATCCTTTTAGTTACTAGGCAATCATGAAAAAAAAATCCAACTTGGTGGTCTTCTAAGGTAGTCTTCATTTATATGACGCTCTTTCTAAAGTAAGGTGTTTATTGGCTTGGGCTCTTTAATTAGAGGAGATTAACCTAACTCCTGCAAGGCCTGGCTCAGTTCTTCAGCTCAACAAGACTTTTCCTTTGTTTGATTCATAGCCAAAATATAAGATGAGGGCTTTCTTTTTTTAACATTTCAGGAGGCTTTAATTTATCTCTCAGTCCACCATTTCTAAACCTGGGCTACTGGGTGCCCAGATATGTGAATACACAGTTGATTAACTCTACATTTGACTGGTGTTAAGATTCAGCAGTATCAGACTTCTTCATACCTGTAGTTTTTATAATTTAGTTGTACCAATTAATTTTTATTACATTTGCCTCCTGTCAAAGACTCTCCTTTTCACCCTACAAGAAAGACTACTTTCTGAATAGCAAGGGCCTGCTTCTGCTCTCCCTGAAATCAATTGGTGTAATGTGCTGACCTTCCAAACTTTAAGAAGCAGTGTAATAAATCTAAAATCAAGACTCCCTATAGGAAGAAGCCTTTTCTGATTTATATTCCAGCTGGTCCTGGTACATCTGGAATGCCTAGCTGACAATATATTTCATATACCCAATTCTGTTCAGACAGAGAGCAGCAGATGAAATTGGCTTGGTTTCATGTAAAAGAAACTGATGGTATGAAAAGGTAAGACCATTTCTTGGATAAATTGGGATTGGGGTACAGACATGTAGGAATTTGTGACTCACCTACTAGGAACACACATTGATATCTTATATCCAAAACAACATCTCAATAGAGCAGTGTCCCCTAAGTATTGCAGAAACAATTTCTAGTCTTATGCCAGATTAATTTGGTTTTGGTAGAGTCTCTTCATGGCTCAACTGAAAGCACACAAGGACCAGAGATATGGAGGTCCCTAATTTGGTAACTGTCCTTCCTTCACAGAAATGAGACAGGAGTTTGAGAACGGCTGTGCTGAGTCTGTGCTGTGTCCACCATGGCAGCCACCAGTGATGGAGAACAGAAACTGGCCTGTAACTATTACTTGCATTAAAAGTGGTTTTTTGTTAATTGCATGCAATATTGCATAGCACCCACAAACGTGTTATAGTGTGGAGGCCTGGACCATTCCTTTTTTCAGTTTACTAGTAAAACTGTTCAATATAAGGTTGTTCAGTGGCAACCAGAAGAAGCAAGTATCAAGTGTGATCCTGTCTTGGAGCTGAGATCTTCAGGGCTGAGCTGAAATCCTCATTTCCTCTATGTGTTCATGTCACTGACCCTATCCCACTGGAAATTATCCACTCTACCTAGTCCTATTTTGAGTGTCGATCCATGAGCTGCCTTAACACTAATAATAGTTACAGGCAGGGAAAGTAATTAACTTTGGGGTAACATGCCCCAGGAGTAGCAGTTGCATCCACTTGTAACAATGCAGATATTCAATACTGTGCATTCATGGGAGCAAAATTCACTAAAATAATAGCATTAAATTACTTTTACAGTAATCATTACTTTTTTTTAAAAAAAAAAAAAAAAAAAGAAATGTTTTGCATGAGTGGTTTGAATCTTGCTTTGAAGTTTCTTTTCCCAGATTTCTTGGGTCTGAGGAGGCCATGATGGTGGAGCTTCTTGGGCCTGTCCAAAGACTCAAAGAGAGCTGTCAGCAGCCCCCTCTCATCTGCCTCGCGTGTCTTCCATCACAGCACTGGGGGGATTGCCTCAGCTATCTTTACATTGTTTTATAAGCCCTGCTTCCTTTGACACTATCTAAGCTTGTGTCAGTGCATCTTTTTATTGCCTAGTGTAATCTGCTTCCCTTGGGATCTCACATAATTTGTGAGTTTAACCCCTTTTCTTTCTTTAAGAGGCTCACCAGCATTTTATTGGTTTCTCTGGATACCCTGCAGAGAAGATCAGGCATCTCAATGTGCTGCTGCTTCTCCCTTGCTGGTGAAGGACTGAGAAACACCCCACTGAGCTCCTGCAGCTCTTGGGGAAGTCAATGGGTATTACAGCTGCAGACCCATCTTTCGGGCTCTAGCTTACTGGAACACATGCAGGTGGCCAAATGTGTATTATTACTGCCTCAGCCCCCCACAAGCTACATCAAGAGCCCACTACTGGCTGGTTAAGTTATCTAGGCAGCCTTTTGGGGGGTTTTTTGTGTTGCAAAGAGCCATACAGGTTTGAGTGAGAGTGCATACAGACAGGTATACAAGGATGGGTAAATAGCAGATGCATATGGACGGAGAGGGAAATACACAAGGCTCCTTGCAGACAACCATGGTAAAAAAATCACTTCATGTTCTTTCTGCACATTTCAAAACTAATAATTATAATGAGGTCATAAGCAAAATGTGTAGGTTAAGGTCATTCCTGATTATTCATTTCTAGGCTTAGCCATGCTTGTCATACTGATTTAAAGAGTTTTGCCTTTAGGCCCTTGGAGAGCCAACCCCTAGGTCTGCCTCTACTAGCACAAACAGACACTGGGTACTGGCACTAATTTGGCTTCGGAATATGCTTGCAGACCCTTCGTTAAGTTATATCCGAAGTGAATAACAATGCTACTTCCACACTGAGTTGAGGAAACAGCCTGAGGGCTCAAGAGCCCCAACCACAAGTTAAGACTAATGTAAATCTTATCATAAAAAATGTAATATAAGATAAGTCTAGTCTGGACTTGGCTTATTTATGACTGCATTCCTTCAAATTTATAAATGATAATCAGCTGCAGTGGGAGCTGACTCCCCTCTCAAACCAGTTTCTCTCTATATTGTGTTACCTAGTGGGGACTTCCTAAGCATCACTTTTATCAATGTATAAATTAAATATAATCTTTTTCTTTCAACTTGTGCCGTCTTAGTCCTGAGAAGAACTTTTGAAATCTTTTGGTTACTTTGAAAATCAAGTATGATTTACAGCCAAAGAAAGGAGCGATCATAGCGAGTCCAAATTCTCATGTAAGAGGAGTAGAAACCAACTAATTAGTTGCTTGTATCGCCAGATTTGAGTTCGTAGCCAGTGGTGTCTATTCCCTGCCTCCCTTTATTCGAGCAGTCAGTGTGGCAGTGAATCTCTAGGTAGATCGATCAATCCAAGCTACTACATTTTAAGAAGCGTCTGCACTATTGTCTTCCCTCCCGTTGTCTTTATCATTTCATCTGCTCTTGTTGCTCTCATCTTGACTTCTTTCCAAGTAGAAAGGGACCTATTTTTCCCCATTACTTTTACCGGCTTAGCTCCTTCAGGCCCCTTATCAGGCTGCATTATCCATTCCTTGTTCTCATGCACTCTTGAAAGCATGGTGACCATTTGATCGTTGCTGGATATGGCTTTCTGGGGGAGGGCTGCTCAGTACAGAGTGCAGCAGTGCTACCTACTCTCATTTATATTCTTCAAGCAGTTCACTGTATCTGAGAATCTTGTTTGCTTTCCTCCACTGAGCCTCTACAATGAGCAGACAGCTTTAGGGATTTTTCTGTAATCACTTATAAATCTCTTCCCTGGTCAGTATTCTACAGCACCTTTCCATTGAACAGACACTTCCAGTTTCTATTACTACTGTATTGTTGGATTTGAACTCAGTATTTTACAGCAATGATCTGCTACAGATCTTTTGGCATTACAGTTACTGAAAGAGGAAGGATTGATTGTCTCCCATTTTTTCCAATGTAACTGCTTTCCCAGTCTACTAATAATGAATAAGATGGGGGAAATTTGCCAAAAAAAATCAAACTCTCACTAAAAATGATACTGGTTTTGAGGGGAAGGAAGTATTTCTTCTTACAGCAAAAGTTCATTTAATATTTAAAATATGCTAACTCTTGTCAGCAACTTTATTCATGGGTCTTCCAAAGGTATTTTTGTGTCTGTCTTCCTTGGCTCCTCATTAGAAAATTGTCAGGAATTTATTCCAGAGGCTGGTATCCCTCTTGGGGAATGTCTCTCTCTTAAACTGAAGTACTGGTCCTCTGGTGCCTCATGTGCATGATGGCAACCCTAAAAAAATGGGTCCCAAAAGGTTTACCTTGTGCATAGGAGCTAAAATTCAAACCTATAATTCATTTATACTTTCTTTTTAAATTCATTTAGTGTAAGCAAATGAACATACTCCGATTGCAATACATTTTCTCTATTCTGACCTGGCAGGAGTGCATTTGAAATGCTCTTAAATCAACGCAGTACCGATGCCTTTATTTTATATGAAGAAATTGAAATAAAATAAAGTACCTATGTATGAGGAAGCAAACTGCCTGGGTCAAGAACACCTGTAGTAGCAAACCAGCAGTGACAGACAGCTTTGTTGTGATTTTTTTAGAAAGTACAGTGCATCAATCACTCTCCTCAGCTGCCAGAGCGCATTATGAATTCTTTGCTGATATTTCCCCACATGAAAGAAGGCCTTTAAAACTGAAAATGGGAACTGCCAAAGTGATACTGAGGGTACCAAACCACAGGGAGCAGAACAGAACATGACTTGGGGAAGAAAATCCTATTTGCTTTTCACAAGCATGAAGTCCTTGTCAGAGGCAGAAGGAATCATCAGATGAGAAGAGCAGTCCAGGATTCCCCCATCAACACAAACATCTGACAAGAATGAATGGCCCCATGTCCTGATCAAACACCACCCAGGCAAACTGCTCAGTCGTGGAAGAAGTGAGCTTGTTGGTCCCCACCGAAAACAAAATATTACATTTTAATGGACTTCCAAGCAGAGATATTTTAAGTCAAAAAGCAGGTAGCACGTTTTTAGCTTTCTGAACTTTTTTTTTTTTTTTTTCAGAAATCCATCTACAAAACTTTTTCCTGCCATTTCAAAAGATACTTTATTGTTTCATAGGTCCAGGAATTGACATTTTTCAGTGGTGAGACTTTTTTGTACACGTTTTGGTCAGTTCTATGTACAATTCATTTACAGCTCACTCCACTGAAAGATGAGCACTTAACAGAGTGACCCATCCAGCTTAGTACAGACCAGCATGGAAAGATTACTCTTTTCACTCAGCTGTAATGAAAGAAGATACTTCGTTTGCTTTTAACTTCTACACAGTAAGAGCAAGTCCAGCTTATTTTTGTGTCTGTATCTTTTGGGAGTGGAGAGCATTTCATTTATTCCCCCAGTATAAGACTGTTTATGACTCTGTGGTGAGCTGTATCGAGTTCAGGATCCATTTAGAGCATCATTTTCTGGGTGATTTAAGTGTGTGAGCTTCTCTTCCAAACCTTCCTTCTAACACTATTGACACGAAAATGAGTCTGTGGTGTAGCTCATAATGCTGGTTTGCCACTCCCAAGTATTCTTCCCAAGTTGTGATTGTTTCTGGGTTTTGGGTTTTTTTTCATTTTTTGAAGACTGGCCTATTCATTGTGTTCTGCTAATTGTGTAAAATGAGTTATGGCAAGTAATTTTTTTGACTATACGATGGCCTTCAGGTTATTTGTTTGATGTTAATTTTCCTAAATATTAGGAGTTAAATTGAAAGCCTGTAAAGGACAGAAACTTAGAGGAAATGAAGCAATTATGAAGATAAAACAGCTGCAGGTGCCCACTTCCCACAGTAACTGCGGGCCCTCTGCGGGGTGGCAGTACCTCCAGGCACTTCCAAAGCAAAGCAGGGTTTGGGCCAAGGCTGAGATCACAGAGTCCAGCGCTCTGCTCCAACCAGGGGTCCAAGCATGCACTTTTGGTAATCATAGAATGTTTTGGGTTGTAAGGAACCCCTAGAGGTCATCTAGCCCAACCCCCTTGCAGTAAGCAGGGACATCTTTAACCAGATCAGGTTTCTCAGAGCCCTATCCAACCTGGTCTTGAATGTTTCCAGGGATGGGGCCTCCACTATCTCTCTGGGCAACCCATTCCAGTGTTTCACCACCCTCATTATAAAGAATTTCTTCCTTAGATCCAGTCTAAACCTACCCTGGTTTAGTTTAAAACCATTACCCCTTGTCCTGTCACAGCTGGCCCTACTAAAAAGATTTTCCCCATCTTTTCTATAGGTCCCCTTTAAGTACTGAAAGGCTGCAATCAGGTCTGCCCGAAGCCTTCTCTTCTCCAGGCTGAACATCCCCAACTACCTCAGCCTGTCTTCATAAGAGAGGTGCTGTCTGGTGCCTCCTCCCAATCCCTTAGCCTGTGCTCCTGGCAGTTGGTGGCACGGCTGTGTGGCTGCACCGCCCCAACACCCCCAGACGCACTGGGACTGCGCCTGCTCCTGGGTGTTTTAATGCTAATCAGGGCTGCTGTCTGTAAAAAGGAAGGTGCAGAAACAAGGACATTTTTAAATGTGTTATAGTGTTTGCCTGATGGACTCCTCTTGATTATAAGTAATCTCATTAAGTGTAGTAATAATGAGGTTGCAAGTAAGCAACCTGTAAGCCAGGGAAGCTAATATTTGCAAATTGAGAAGTGCTCACACAAAAAAAAAAAAAAAAGAGAGAGAGGAAAAAAAAGAAAATCAAGCATATGTTTGCCAAATCTCACCTTGCTGCTCCTGAAAATTCAACATTACGAGTTTTAATTTGTGTTTTCTTCTCTTTCTTTTATCATCATAGGTTGAAAGGGAACGTTCTGCAAGAGAATGCCAAGCAAAGGGCATAACAAGCTACAGCATTCCTCATGTCACACACAAGAAAAAAAGCCCTTTAGGTTCTTTCCTTGAATCCTTCCTCTTATGCCACTTCCTCTTTGTTTTGCATGATGATACACTTAAGGATTCTCTTTATTTCTGTAGGTAAGTAAAAGATCAAACTCAATTAAAAAGTATAAGGCACTGTCTGTCACTACTATGGGAAGACAAAATCACAGCATTTCCAGAGAAAGTTGATCTGAAGTTGCAAAAGCAGCTGAAAATACCAATTTGTTTTGTGTTTGTGTTTCCTTTCAAGATTTTCTGAGGTGACAGCCAAACACAGCAGAGGACTCTGAAACCATTAAGTAGTGACAAAACTAATATTTATTGGTTTAAAGCAACATCACTGTTAGGTTGATTGGGCTGTCTGTTTTTAAGACCGGTGTCGTTTAGCTTTTGATTGGCTTGTGAATCACGCCTTTATTACTGCTCTGGGTATTCTTAGGGAAGCCATAAAAATGTTCTGGATGGTTACCAGTTCTGGGTAGGCCAGGCAGCCTTGCAGCTCCGTGTCACGTGCTGGTCCTTGGCATCGTTTCCCCAGAAGTCAGGATAAGGAAAGCTTCTGTGCAGAGAATGGTACTCCTCAGTGCATGAAAAAAGGAGTATACAGGTACTTTCATAGGCTTTATTTATATGCATTATAAATCTGCTTTCCAGTTGGTAGAGAGAGCAAACTCTGTGTTTGCAGTTTTCTGAGTGGAAGTAATATTGGCCACAAACAATTACACTCAGATCTCAGAAAAACTGGGCTTTAATAGTGTGCTTGAAACACGCTGCAGAAAGACTCATTGCCAAAAGACACATTGCAAAATCTGGATTATTTTTTTTTTTCAAGTATAAGAGGAGGTCTCATTTTAACTCTTCCACTTTTTTATTAGTTGACATAAAAGGAAGGAAACAGTTTTTCTAAAAATCCTTCTCCTTGCAGAAAAATCATAGAATCATAGAATGTTTTAGGTTGGAAGGGGCTTTTAGAGGTCATCTAGTCCAACCCCCGAAAAATGTAGTTTTTAATGCATGGTGGTGGGTGTTTGGGGTTTTTCCTATTATAAATGCTAAGGGAAGTACCATTTCTGGCTCAATCTTGCCTTTGGGTCATCATTGCCTGAGTGTGCCTCTGAGTGTGAACATGCATGTTTTCAGACCAAGGAACTGCTCTGGTTGCTGGGTAATATAATGAAGCTATAGGAGAAATCCTCAGCCAGCTTGTGAACATGCCGCGGGAACAATTCTTTCCTGCAACAACTCCTCAGGACCAGCACTGTCAAGCAGCACCATAGATGGTGATAGATCAACCGACACTTGTTACTGCAGTGTATTTTCCAACAAATAGTTCAAAATGAAGCTCTAACTTCCTAAAGTTCTGGTTTGTAGTGGGATCTTAGCTTCAGGAGTAACATTATCCAAAATTTCTTGTGAACAGTGGCTTAAATAACTGAAGTAGCTGTACATCTGCACCGGGATGGTTTATGCTGAACACTTTCGTATGCCTAAGAGAAGGGCAAGTGCAGCTCAGGTCACTAGAAGAGCTAATTTACAGGTAGTCAAGTAGACACTGTATGAAAGAGAAGACAAGACTGAGTATCTTCTCCAATTTTAAAATATTTATGTACCCAGCATTTTCAGATATCAACTGCATGGACAGACCAGTGCAAAGTAACCATGACAGCACAGAAGCTGAGCAGAAATGAGTATAAATAAACAGTAGGACTTGCAAATACAGTTAGCTGTGTTGAACATGCACAGTGGGAAATAAAGGTGAAAATGGGGCACTGAATTGCCAGTCAATTCATATGTGTTAATGTATGCCTCAAGTTTCTAAAGAGCTTTTCCTGTTTTCGGCTAAATTCATGTTGAAGAGTTTTTCTGACTTTTATGAGGCTCCTTCTGTTAAGCAGATCAGCTCTGAAGCCATTTGCCAGTGAATGTTCACTGAAAAGCAGAAAATTCTGCTTTTATGAACTTTAGCAGCTCTGTCTGGACAGATATGTTTTACCATGAATAACAAAATGAAATGGGTTAAGTTACACATACACATCAGGTTAGATTCACTGTATCCGTCAAAACAAAAATCAAAGCATTCTTACTATCATTTATGCTTAGAGAGACCACAGAAAATAAAATAGCAAGAACAAAATGCTCAGACTATTTCTTTTTCTTCTGGAGCTGCTCAACATAGTTGCAGAATCTGAATCTTTATTCTTAACAAAGCCAGTGTTTTATTTTGATTGCTGACTTGTCAGATTTTAATAGCATAATCTATGTGGCAAAAAGTATGAAACTGTTGAAACACCATCTTTTATCTGCTTTCATATTCTAATTCCTATGTGTATTTTGTATTAAGCACAATCCAGTAGGTTTCTAACATAAGTTTATGTGCAAGGCATTTCAGAGTCACAACTGCTCACTTTGAAAGGGCCTAAGAGACATCTCAAAACCAAAATATGTCATTTTGCTGTAGTTTGTCGTTTTTCTTGGCACTGCAGTTCATCAGGTAACCTCTCAGGCTCAAGCATATCCATGATACAACGCAAAGTGTCAGCCACACAAAGCCTCCTTCCCCCTGCTTTTCAACTGGTCCAGAGACGATCAAGAAAGCTGAAATTACTGCAGCCTGACAGTTGTAAAAGGTCACCAAGTTAAATTAATTCACGTTATTTCCAGTGCATCATAATATATGGGAAAGAAATTAGCAGACCTCTCAAACTCAATGGGAATGAACCACTCCGACCCCTGAGATTTGTGAAGAAAGTGACTACAGGGAGGTCAGCGTTGTCACAGCTGCTCAGAGGGACGGGAAGCTGGATGTTAGCTGGCCAGAGAATATGTTATTTATTGTGACAAACCTTCAGGGTCTTCATAGCTCTGTGAAATTAGCTTACATGTGATCCATTAAAACCTGAGCTTTTTTGAGAAAAGTTGCTTTAACTGAGAGCTTATCTCTTTTCATAGCTCGGTGGGGAGGGGAGGCACTTCAAACGTCTTCAGGTATCTCCGAGTTGTAAAGGATTAGGTGCCTCCGGCTGCTGCGGGTGGTTACCGACTTGTGAACACTTTTGTGTCGTTGGTTGATCTGGTCAGATCCGCTAGCATGGATTTGATCTTTGCAAACTTCTTCTAATGAGATGTTTGTGTAATGGTGGGATTTTAATAGGCTATAAAAGCCAGAAACATTTCTAAAAAGCTAACTCAGATTCTAAGCAAGGTTCAAAATTTTTGTTCTGATCATTAGCATACCAATAGTGAGTTTGGTTTTAAATGCATGTTAAGGGAAAGGAATGCCAGAAAAAGACATTTTCTGCTGTTGATGAAAAGGCTTGACAAATTCTAGACTTTGATGTATTTGTCATCTTTCTCATAAATTTAAGGAATGAGATACCACCACACAAATATTGAAATAAATGGAAAAGGAGGCTTAATCATCTCTCCATGCAGGGCTGCTCTTGGCTGCCCACTTCATACGGCAGGCTGGTAGGATGGTGTGTGCACGCAGCCTACAGACGCTGTTTGGGATGTAAACTGCTTCACCTGCCATGCTGAATCCGTACGCCCAATCCAACACACTTTGTCCAATCTCTGAAGTCTCTCCAGACTGGAAAGCTGGGAAAACAATCTGTCCCTACATATTCCAGCCTGAGGCATGCCTCCTCTCGTAGGTGCAATCAGTTGTATATTAGAAGCGTAGCATAGGACAGCATAGAATCTTATCTTATGACAGACGGTGCTTTCCCGTCAGAGTTTGGGGATCCAAGGATGTTGGGAAGCAATTTGTCAGATTTGTCAATGGGAACATGATTAAGATGTTATAATTCCCATTGAGAAACTTCTCATTTCTAGCATTAATTTCACAGTACAAAGTGCAGATTTGAGAAGAAAGTGTTGTTCTTATTACCTGTCTCCAGCAAAATGGGAATCCCTCTTCCCTCTGTGCCAGCCCCTCTGAGTGGTTGTTTCTATTTTAGCCACCTTCTGCAGGACTGATTCCCACTCAAAGTGCAGCGGATGAGGCAGATGGACCTTCCCATGGCTCATAAACCCACCCTCACTATGGCCCTGCAGGTCTTGGCTCATGACGCCGGATCTGTCCACATTGCTTACCTAACCTTGCCCACGTGGAACATGGCCAGAAGGGAGGGAAGCTCCCACCTCCCAACCCAGCATTTCCTCAGCTCTGCGCTAGCTTGTCACTAGAAGACCCAGTGGTCTTAAGACCATTGAACATGGCAAAAGCCACCCTATGGGCCCAGGCTAAAGAAACACCTTGGCTAAATAGCACTGAGCTGATCCTCCATGCAAAGTGCCAGTGTTGAACAGACAATAAATCAAATCGCCTTGCCTTGGCTTCTGATGAGGAGGCGGCAAAACTCAGCCATTCTGTTATTAGGAAGGGAGTCCTTTCTCCCAAAGCATGCTGCTTGCTAGTAATTCCCTGTTACTTATGAATAATCTTTTGGTTCAGGAGAGCATTATGTGGGGGATGCCTTCCCTGCTTGGAGTATAACTTTGTATATGAATACTCTGCTCAGTTCCCTTTAAAGTACTTTTAGTGTGCCTGCTTGCTTGGGTCATGAAAAGGCAATACAGCCTGAGATCAGCCTTAAAAGACACTGCTTCAGGAATGTAAAGCAATCTTTTCCACCTTGGTATTTCCCTATCCGAGAGTTTTATGTGGGTCTGTAGAGAGCAACTGAGATTGCACTTACATTTCATTGGCACTTCTTAGTGATTTCTTCCCTGGAGGGATTCACAGCACAGGGATTAAGGACTTCCTAAATCACCTAATCCAAGCCTTCGCTATTACAGAAATGCACTCATAAACCTCATAGGTTTAACTATAAAGCTTGCAGATTTCTGCCTGGTTTTGTGTCTGACACGTTCCCCATGTTCAACCAGGGATCGCCCTTTGGATAGCGTTGAAGGTTCCCAACTGCCCACCAAAGTTTATGCCCAGTCAATGTGCATACATTTGCCTTTTGCTTTATTTAGTCCCATTTTCCTTTGGCTTAATAGCACTCCTCCCTCCCTTATGTTTGCTCCATGAAAAAATTATACAGAGCATTTTTACAGCCTCTCAAGCCTTCTTGTTGCTTGGCTGAACATACTGAGCCCCTTTTAGCCTCCTCCTGCGAGACATGCTCCATCCACGTGATCACTGTCACAGCCCAGCTCTGCATCTGCCCACACATGAATTCACCTTTCCGGTTACCAGATGTTTGCCTGTCCAGGTGAGATTCCATCAGTGCTTGCTACTAGACTTGCTGCTTCCTTTGCTGCTCCTTCAGATGGTTGGGATGGACATTAATGGGCTTTCTCTCCTAACGTGCATAAGACACGTAGGGTTTTGCTGCCGCCTGGGATGTGGTACTGAACTGCAGTACGTTCATCCCCATCATCCCTTCTGCTATCGTCCCTACAATGAAATCGAAGTCAGCACTATTTTGGGGGTAATATCTAGATTATCTTTGCTCTTGACCCCATTCTCACTGCATAGCAGGCCACTTTTATTCTTGTCCTCCTTTTATTTATATTGTTAAAAAGCCTTTTACTCCTTAATATCCTTTGGCAAAGCCTAACACAGCTTGACTTTTGAGCAGTTTTCTACTTACAATATGCTTTTTTCAGCCCGTTAGTTTGGAACTCTTCCCTTTCATTCCCCCAGGCCGGGCTACAGATTCCAGGTTGATTTTCCACCTTTGGTTTAAAGCAGTTAATCCTGTACTGCATTTATATTCCTGAGCTTGTCACTCAAACTTGATTACATTCACCAGTTCCCTCTCTTCTCAGATTGAGCTCTTTTAAATTAAAAAGTCTTACATCTTCACCTGTTTTTCTCTGTTTAAATGACACTGGTGTTTTGACCAGTCTTATTTCCTATTACCATCTCCTCAACAGCAATCAAAAGCCACTGTAAAATATCCTTGCCTCCTCTTATTACACGTGACAGTTGCTGATGACTCTAAATACCAATGCAATTTCAGGCCATGTTTTCTTCTGTCAAAATAATTCTCTAAATCACTATGCATATCCAACTTTATCTTAGCAGACCCCTCAGTATTCCTAATCCTGTCAAAACAGGGTCTTCCCCGGCATCCTACCCTATGCTGATTTTTTTCCAATGGTTTTCCCCACCTACCGAAAACTCTCTCTTTTGTGATACTTTTTTCTTTTATCAGAATTTATGCACAATTTATGGTCCATCACTAGTTTGCTCTCAGTGGAGTGAACCTGGGGAATTCTTCTGGTTTCTAGGGAAGTGCAGCAGGCCAGAGAGAGGAGATGGAAGTGTTATCATCTATTCCCCAATTTTCTACATTCAGATCTACTAGAAATCTAGCGGATGGCAGATTATATATACTAGATCTACTGGAGTTTGTCCCTTCCACCAGAGCAATGTGGGGTAAATGTGTGGCTCTGAGATTCTGTGGTCACTCTAGATGTAAGTAGAAGGTCACTTCACCTTTTGAGGCAAAAGAATAAAAATAAAATGCTCCTGAATTCACGGTTCCACTTAGGGAAACAAATTCACACCATATCTTTTCACACTTATCGTAATTCTGATTTGATCCGATGTGCATTTAATTTCTTAAAGTAAATATCCAAAGGTCACAAAGCATTCTGGCTGGTGCTTGTGCATGTGTTTATAGATGCTTTCTTTTCAAATTAAGCTGACATCTTGATGGGTAGCAGATGTCTGATATCATAATGGTACATATGGGATCATTCATGTGCCAGACCAAATCATCAGATGTTCTAGGGGATATAGGAAAGAGATAAGGAAAGCACAGGGAGGGGAAATACCTCAAGAATTTCTGCCTTTGTTAAGGCTAACACTAAATTGCATTATTTCAACCAGAGATTCAGCCAGACTTGCAATCCAGAGGAAAAATCTATTGTTCAGGTTCACTAACTTCTGTTAGTGCTTCATGCTGCCAGTTTTCTGGCAGAGAGTCACAAGGACTAAAAAGTTTACAAAGATATATAAATGTAAAACTCAGTAGGAGGTAGACTCCAAACCAGGCTACACGGGGAGCCAGAGACATGACCCTTAAATCAGACATTCATATATTACTGCAGGGTATTCTGTTGAAAATCTTGGATAAATGGCACACAGAAGTCCTGTCTTGTGCTATGCACTTTGAACTCGTCACTGACTTAAGGAATCATGAAAGGGCTTAAGAAAAGGTAAGACCGGGCCCCAAAGCTCTGCTGAAACATGAAATAAAAGTGAATTCTTTACAGCCAAGCAAATTAAAATCCTCCTGGAAATGTGGCATTTTGTTTATGATCATCTATCTGTCCTGGCTTAGAAAGAAATGCCGCAGAGCAGATGAGAAAAAAAATGAATGGGCCAGTATGTGTGAAGGTTACGCTAAACTGCCCCCGGAGGGGCCGGCCATCACTCACGCAATATCATATATACCTTACCTCTAGTTACTGCCAGCGTGCGAAGAAAATCACTCACTAAAAGAGACAGCTAATGAAATGGGCTTTAGAAAGGGCTGGAGGGAATTCCTCGAAGCAGTTCTGTGGCTGATAGGGATATTTTTATCACTCGTACAATTGAAGTTCCTAACACTATCGAAACCTTAGCCTACACTATGAGCAGATGAAGAATTTGTTTGCCTATCATAACCAGAAACTAGCTGCATATGCACTGAAGAAAGAAAAGCTCAGCTCTACTTGAGCATACAGTATAAATTAGTATCTATGCCTTACATTACATTTTATACCCATCAGTTGGATTTTACTGCAGCGTTACAGCCGTTGTGAAAACATAACCAAGCGCAAAAAGACAGTGATCAGAAGTAAATGTCTTCTTCACAATCTTTTATGGGTTTTTATGCATGCAGGAAAACAAGATCCATGCTTCACAAAGTCCTGTAGGTTATTACCATGTGTTAAATTGTGATCTGCAAACACAAGCTGTTCTTAAACAAGAACAAAAAAGAAAAAGCAGATGGTTTCTTTTAATGTCATGTGAAACTTTTCTTGAACGCAAGCTTACGTCTTCTCCTCTCCAGCTGGCAATTCCCACATGTAAATGATCTGATTTTATCGTTTCAGGAGACTCATAAGACCCCCTCCATTATAAAAACGCACATTACCCTTAAAGAGAGAGGAACAAGGAATGCCAAGTGCTTCACAATAAAGCTACAGAAAATATTTTTTCCTCGATTGTCTCTTTGAAAATGTGTCCAGAGCTAATGGAAAGAGAGAGGATGAGAGAATGTGAGCAAATAAATAACCGTGACTTCAGATACACCACTGACAGAACTTTTGTGACTAAGGCACTTTTTTAAAAGCCTGGTTGTCTCATTGCCACTGACAGACTGGCAGCCGCCTGCCTGCACGCAGTGGGGCTGCCCAAGGGATGATGACTGCAGGTGCAGAGCAGCAATCTGCTGCTTTAGCGAGATAGAGCATCGCTTTCCTGCGGCTTCCCACACCTCACGCCTGAACCTGCAAGGCATCAGGATAGAAGCCAGCAGAAATGTTTGTTTTCTGCAGGAAAATATGTGCGCCTGTGTTGGGAGGATCCCCAGCTGAACCCAGGCTGGGGAGGTAATTATTCTTGATGGATCCCCGGAGAAGAGTCAGGTTTTTGTTGTGGTTTTTGGTTTTGGTTTTTTTTTTCCATAGCATTCTTTAGGTCTGAGCTACAGATAATACTTTGCTGCATGGCAAGAATTTTTTCCAAGGGAAAAGAAAAATCCACATTCAACAAGGCAATGGGTTTGAGGATTTAATGTTAGGTAGAGACTTCCTTGATGCAAGATAGAAGTGGAAAGACTGACATTTGCCACTCCATTAGTGAGGACAGGTATACCTGCCATTCTGCGTTTGCTGTGTCACCTTTTATTTGGACAACAGGTGTGGAACTAAATAGGTGTTCAGTCTGTTTAATAGGAGAACTTGTGTTCAATCTATGCTGACTCTAACTAGCTGCATTTTCATAACTGTAATAAATGACTGTGTTACCAAAACCAAGTTCAGTAGGAAAAAGAAAGAATTGCAAGATAGAAAAATCAAAGCATAATTGTTTCAGGGACATAATCCTTAGCCAGGACCCACAAAAGTGGTATTAATTCTCCCACACTGCAACTGCTGGCACATACTTATGTTTAATTATCACTTTGCTTATGCTTTTTATTTTTCCTCAGGTGTAATGTCCTTGACTCAGTCAAAACTTTTCATGATGTTCCTCAGTGAGCAGAGAGCAGACATGCGATGTTAACTGTGCAGTATACTTAATATATATGCAGAGATACTTAAAGGTCTATGCCAAAGAAAAAGAAAAAGCGCTATCTCTTTGTATCCCAAACATCAGCGATGCACCCTCCGTCTGCCTGTATTTCATTGGATTACATTGAATTGAGTAAAAAAATTGTAAATTACCCCTTCAGTAGAGAAGCAAGAGGCATGGAAGAGCTGCAAAGTGACCGCAGGTCGGAGGACGATGGAAACCCTGCGCTGTGCTGGCAGCCACAGATGACGCCTCCAGGGCAGGAGTTTAACTGAGCAGTTCCATCTATGCGTTCCAGCCAGATTGTTCATGGTGTTTCCTTTATCTAAAGTATATATAAAGTGATGTTTAGCAAATAAAATGGCTCTGGAGTACAGTGGGCTGGGAAATTAGCTTGTCTGGACCAGAATTTTTTGAGAATTAGGAATTAAGTGTTCTTCCTAATTCTATTTATTTGCCCCTGTCAATGGATTTTTCTGAGGAAAATGAGAAACAGAAAAAGGCACCTAAATTGTTGGTGCTTCTTCACAAAATATGAGATTGAGACCTAACCCAGAATAGTTAGTAATCCAGGGGTTAAAATTCAGGCTCCTGCATTCCATTCCCTATTCTGTTTTTTATATCAAAAGGAAAAATTGCGAAAAAAAAAAAAAGCCTGACCACCAGGTTTTTGGCTTTCCCAGCAAGCACTGTTTTTCTTTCTGGAGCTGTTCCACTTTGGTTTTAATTTGCCATTCTGTTTTGTTTCTTCACATTCTGATCCTCCCTTTTTACATACCAAGACTGAACTACTAACAGCCAGCCCATTGATTAATTCTAAAGCTTTCTTTGTGAGCTGTTGAAATCCTGGATAGGACCAACTTAGGGGCCAATAAGCCATCCCTCTCTGCAAGCCATTCTAGGGAGTGTCAACTAGTGCTTACACTTGATACTGTAGATGTTTAATCTATACTTTTTTAGAGAAAATATTTTTGAAAAGAAGTGGCACTAGCATAATAACACCACAAAGTAATCAAATATTAATGCTCTTCTAAATGTTTATTATGTTGTTAAGTTAAATTATTTCCATGCATGGGCAGAACAATGACTTCTGTTCTGCAAAGGAAATGGCATTAAATCAAGGATTTGGCCATTTAGCAACAGTTTCATTGTCCTCTCTTCCCTCCTAATTCGCTAAAACTGAAAGGGAAACCACAGGAAAAGTAAGAAAAATAAAAGAATTAGAGAAAACGGACTCATAGTGACAAGGGTGTTATATGTTCCAATTATGCAATTACCAGAGTTCAGAACACAGGAATTACATCTTGTGGTGGTGCTTATCTTGCTTCATTAACCTTTTGGTTGTTCAAAAGTTTCTTTACTTATCTCTCCATGTGTCAGTTTTCCTTTTGGAAGACGATGCTTTACACTGAGTAGTAAAATTCCAAAATCTTTCATCCTGCATGCATCCTCAATTAAGTCAACCAAATTAAAGCACCTGCTATCACCAGCCTGACAACCCCCTCCTGAGGAGGTACAGCATCTCGTTGTAGTGCTTTATTGCCTCTTCTTTGCCGATTCCAGCCTTTTTGTGCTTCGCACATCTCAAGGGGTTGAACACATGATTGCACATAAATGGATTTGTTTTACAGAATTTCAGGTATTCCTGCTTGTTTCCTAATTTTTTGTAAGGTTTATTAATTTCCACTTGTTAAACATTTTAGGGGCAGAGCTCTACAGAGCAGCCAGAGGAAAGATGACTCAGAATTTTTATCTCTACTGTCCTGCTAATATGCACTAAATTAATTCTAAAGAAATAACATGAAAGGATTGGGTGAGGCGGTGGAATTTAGTTCTCTTTAAATATGAGTCTGTCTGTGGAGACTGCCTAAGATTAATGCCCTTTTTTTTAAGAAATTGTTTGGAAACCTTTTGATAAAAAGTTTTTGTGGAGGGAAATATGAACTTAATGTGATCATGTTCATTGGCAGCTCTATTAAAGAAAGAGACTCTTTAGTGCCCAGAGGAGGGATCAATTAATGAATTGATCCCCAGCTGCAGGATCAATTAACACCTCCTTAGCATCAGAGAAACCACCTGGGAGAAACTCCTTCTAAATGCTCAGTCACTTGGGAAGCTTCAGTTAAAAGCTTGAATCTATGCAGACAGTAGAGCCAACCTGCTGCAAGGTACAAGTCTGTGGGTATCTGGGCTGTGCTTGCTCTTCTGTTTGAGGAACTTGCTCATTTCATTGAAGAATGCCCTTTTTCTGCAAACTTTTTAGGGGTAAGTATTAGTTTAAGCAGCATTTTTAGTTGGAGAAGCCTTGTTGTGTTGACTGTGCCCCTTGTCAGCTACTGGAAAAGAGTGAATTGGTCTTCTCCTTCCTGTAACAGCCTCCGGCTGGTGCGTTTGGGCAGTGGTATGGAAGCAGCCCTGTGGAGACTGGATGAAAGCCAACATCTCTTACCTGTGAGTGCCCCAAGCATGGCAGGACCTGGTTATTCTGGTAGGTGGCTTCTCTCTCTTGCTCACAGAGACATTCAAATGGATTTTGTACTTTGAGAAAGAAAGGAAATCTTGGTATTTCTTGAGAAATAACCTTTACTCTCTTGCCTGCTCTGGTACTGGTCTAAAGGGAACTGCTGTGTTATCCTGGTTTGCTTGCAGTGCAGTTGGGGTTTTTTGCTGGGGAATTTCCCATTTGTTTTAAATCTACCTAGGTGTCTGACAGCTTTTTTGCCTCAATGTTATGGGGCAGCACTCTGATTCACCCTGCCCTCCCTAGTGGGATGGGTAATGCCTGGGTGGCTTTTCGCTGTATTTTTGGCTTTGCATTGGCTGGATGTGCAGAGGAAGGTGGTGAGACTGGCTGTGTATTTTCTCTAGTATAGGCACAGTGACTGCAGAGCTCAGGAGCTGTCTCTACTGAGCAGGGCAGAAGGAAAGTTCTGCAAAACACTAAATGCTTCAGGAGAACATGAACCACCTGTGCTCTTGTTGGGAGAGCATCCTTGGAAAAAGGGATGAAACATGGGTTTATGTAGTTCAAGGAATTAACTGTGTGTACATGTCCCAACCATCATCTGTGAAATAAGCTGTTGGAAACAAAAGCCAAGTGGGTGTGATGGTCCTACCCAGATGGAGTAGTGTGGTTTGAAGCTTGGTATATGATGCTCTGGAGCAATGTTCTCTCGTTTCAGAAAGTAGGAATTTCATTATCTTTAATAAATTGCATTTTATGAAGTTATAAAATGTAATAGTTTAACCCATTTTAACCGGTAACTAACCTTTAGAAGACAATAAAATGTTTTAGGTGAGAGCATCAGGAAGCACGATTCTCTTGTTCTGTATTCAACTATAAAGACAGACAAGATGTTTTCTGGGTATTTGCCGTTGCCTCAATGGTTGCATGATTTAATTTATTTCCCTCAAGTAATTCTGAAACTACCTGTATGTTTGAGCTATTTAGCAAAAAGTGGAGTGGCAATGAAAGGTGGTTGGGTCTTTTTTGCGCTTGGTGTAGTGGGTTTTGTGGGGGGTGGTTGGCTTGTTTTTTCAGAGATTTTCCGCATAACTGTGGCAGAGAATGAATCTTTCTTTTGAGTACAAACTGAACATGTCTCACTTCCTCCTGTGTAAGACTTAAAAATTCATGAGAGGGGTTTGCAGCACGAGGTTGTCTCCCCAGCCCTGTTCAGCAGGAGAGGGAGGCAATGGGCATGGAACACGCTTATACCTGGACATGTCCACCATTCCAGCAGCTGAGGCCGCTCACAGAGCTACCACCTCCAAAGCTCCTTAAAATTCACTGATGTCTCTTTGTAGCCCTGTGACCTTCAGCAGACCATTCTCCTCCCTTAAATGCCTCCAGGCTTGGATTCCTTTTGTGTGCTTCTCTCTATCCACCTGCCAAGTACCAGTCCTTCTAGCCCAGAGACTCCCAATGTCCCCTGTCCTGCACCCCAGGCAATTCACTCCAGGTTTTATTTATTCTGTGCTGCAGACTTTTAGGTGCTCCCTCCTGAAGCCCTCCCTGCTTTCAAAAGTCAGTGGCCCTTTTCTGCCTTACTCTCCTGTTGGTCTAATATGTGTCCAGGGACAAATCACTTCACCTCTTATGCTTCAGGCCACCTTCCATAGTAAAATAAAAGGATTATGGTATCATATATAATGAACAAACATTGTATCATGTAAATAAAATTGAAAGAAAACTGATAACTCATGTTGACACCATTAAGATCCTTAAGACACCAATACGTGTTTTGCAAGATCTGATGGTAGGAAACTTTTTTTTTCCTTTTCTTAAAGATAAAAAGCAGCTTTGTTTTAAATTCCTATTTCCACATATCACCCAGCCTTCAATTTACCACCAAAAGCAAGAGGGGAGGGCAGGAAAGCTCACTAAAATACTAATCTATTGCAAAACACTTTGAGACCCTACAGATTAGATGCATTTAAAAATACCATATTATAGACAAGCAACACTATCACTTTGTGGGCATCGCAGGTGCAGCGCTAATAAAAAAGACAAGATATCACTGATTAGAAAAGCCTCTCTAGTTGGATGTTTCACACAAATGCTTCCCGAGCTGTAATTTGGTAGTTGTCACGGTACATCTCAATAAATTGCTTCACTGTTTAAGGGTATAACCACTATCTCAGAATAATCCTCTCCTTTAGGCACAAAGCTTTGTGACAAATTTAGCTGCTCAGCATTGTCTCTTAAAACGTGTAATTAAAGTGATGATCTCTCAGTGGCTATCTTGCCAGGTGACTTTGATTTGTTTTTTAAAAAAAATCTGTTTCTTTCAGTGCTTACACTACCTCATGACTCTGTGCCATAAGCTGTTTGCAACAGGCCCCTTTTTAAGAGAACCTTGAAAAAGTTTGCTCATCAATTATGATGTAGACTAACAGCAGCCTGGTACTGAGGGCATGTTTCTGGAATTTTTTTTTTGTCATATAAAACAACTCTGAAAATAATAAACAGGGACAGATAGGGGAGAGAAGGAAGAACAGAAGCTAGGAGATGAGTAAGACAGCATGAGAAAAACAACTTGGGTGTACTTCAGTCTCTCATTATTCATATTTTCTTCCATTTGGGAGACCAATTGCTCAAAGAATTCAATCCTGTTATGTGCTGCTTTATCAAAATTGTCCTCAGAACTACAGTCCACTAGAAGAGCTGTTAAAAGAAAAGTTGTCTGAAAGGTGTTATTCCCCTTGCCTTCCAGCACAAAGTGCTGCCCCTAGCAATGACAATAATCCAGAAGAATCACGTTTTTAAATGGAAAGCAGTAAACTGTCAGCCTAAGATTTAAATCCTGGTGAGGGAGCCCTGTAGGCTTTGCACTGCTGTATGCAGCTGCTGACAAGTGCCACTGAGGGCTTCCCAAATTCTGCAGTGGCAGACAGTGAAGTCGTACGTGGAGCTCAGGAGGAAAGCCTTCTGTGCAGAACTGTTCAGAAACACCGCTTCCTTCGGGAGGCCACGCTGTGGTGGGGAAGGCCACAGTGTTGTTGCACCCAATTTGACCACGTATTACTTGTTTTCTGAGCTGTTTTTGAGACTGGAAGGGATGTCCCTTCCCGGTTTGCTGGATACTTGTACCCTTTATGGATCTTGTGGTTTAACCTGGCTGGCAACTAAGCACCATGCAGCCACTTGCTTGATCCCCCTGCAAGGGGATGGGGGAGAGAATCGGAAGAGTAAAAGTGAGAAAACTTGTGGGTTGAGGTAAAGACAGTTTAATAGAGAAAGCAAAAGCTGTGCATGCAAGGAATTAATTCCCTGCTTCCCATGGGCAGGCAGGGGTTCAGGCATCCCCAGGAAAGCAGGGCTCCATCATGTGTAATGGTGACTTGGGAAGATAAATGCCATTACGCCGAATGTCCCCCCCTTCCTCCTTCTTCCCTCAGCTTATATATGGAGCATGATATCATATGGTATGGAATAGCCCTTTGGTCAGTTTGGGTCAGCTGTCCTGGCTGTGTCCCCTCCCAGCTTCTTGTGCACCTGGCAGAGCTGAGAAGCCCTTGACTAGACTAAGCACTACCCAGCAACAACTAAAGCATCAGTGTGTTATCAACATTCTTCTCTTACTAAATCCAAAACACAGCACCATACCAGCTACTAGGAAGAAAATTAACTCTGTCCCAGCAGAAACCAGGACAATGGATAGTGCAGAACACCCTTGCAAAGAGCAATACCTCTGACAATTGACTAAATGAAAAAAATCCTACCATACATGCCCACAAGGTTCTATGTGTGTCTGTTCAAAGAAAGCCTGGCATTTCTGTGTAGCTGGGCTTCCTGCTCAGGACACAAAAGCTCCTGTCATCCAAATCACTCAGATGGGATCTGTGGATGCTCATTAGCTCTCCAGTTCAGACTATTGGATTAATAGGGGCTGGACTGAGTTTCTGGCTTTCAGTTCACCACAAATTAAAGGTATTAAACTGTTTTGCCACTGTAGGGGTGCATATGGTTTAGGGAGACATCAATTCCTCCTTCCGTGTACAATGGATATATTTCTACAGTAAAATAGTTTCTGCCCCTTCCCATACACATACTTAAAGACAGAAAAGTAAGCAAGCAACACTGAGTAAATGGTGTGTGTAGATACAACCTTGAGGAGTTTGGATCCAGCAAGTAGAAAGCAGGAATTGATGTGCATTGTCTTGAACTCAGATTCTGCAGTGGACACCTTCACAGCCCCAGAGCAGGCATCCAAAGCCCCTGTCTGGTCACTTTTTAAAACAGATTTGCACTCCTGAACAACTTCTATACTGTCTGTTTTTCCCTCGCTTCCCAAGATGAGCATATGCCAAGTTTTGACAGTTCTTGTCACAGCACCATCCCAAGTCTACGTCGTGACTCGTCTCCCAGTGAAAGGTGCAGAGCCATGGCAGGGGGGTGTATACAATCCAATTTCTGCATTTCCAAATAGCAAGCAAATGTTTGAATTATGGATCACAATTAACTACTAATTGGCCATAATGTAAGCCCCTTCTGAATGGACATGGTAGATATTGAAACAAATGGCCTGTTATTTTTCAGACCTGAATGCTAGTGACTTAAAATGAAAAGCTAATTTCAGCCTGGGAGGCAAACTCTATATTTTAATCAAGTGTGACATATCAAGAACAATAAATGAGCACTTAAGGTGAGGGGATATTTATTTCCCTGCTGCAAGTCTATATGTGATAATTTATACTGCCCAATGCAAAATAAAATTAAACTGTAGCTGTGCTCCAGACCTCAAAGGATTCTCAGCAGAAAACCTGAATGAAGAAAGCAACACAAAAGAGGCCCCTCTTTAAGTAGAACAACCCACGCTGTTAGGGAAGCTTTTGTAGATTTTTTTTTTTTTATATATATATATATTAAGCAACTTTGCTTAAAGCAGTGCTTGGTCTACTATAACATAATTAAATAAAAACTTCACTAAGAGCCATAGGGAACTGGGACTTTACTGTGGTGACATTTTACTCTGCAGCTGTCCTGCAGAGTATGCTCAGAACTCAAATATTGAAATAATATCTTAGAAATTATTTGATTAAGGTCTTTATTGCTACAATAAAAATCTGGTGTTCCCTTTTATTCAAGGCACATCTTCATCTTCAATAAATGTAATTGGTTTTGTTATAGCGAGAGTGAGACAATGTTTATAGTTGATGGGCCTTTTTTGTGTGTGTTTTCAAAGTGTTGAGCTAAAATTCCAATATTGTTCTTCTAAACATTGGCTAACATTGATTTTAAAAACCAGGAAATGAAATTAAGTAAGTTCAGGTGGATGTTTTCTAACAAATTAAACTTCTCCTTGAATCAAGCATTGTATATAATTTATATATGTAAGGTTCTGAAGAACTCTTCTCTCCTCTGTGTCTCAGTCTATATATAAATAATTTATACTTTTTAATATTTCAGTACAACCACTAGAGCTGATGTTGCTCTGAACAATTTTTTTTTTCCCCCTATCCAAGCAACAAAATCAGCCTCAATTCAACATATGGAAAGGTTTTTAATAATTGTATGTAACATAGGGTTGTGTTGAAACCAATAAAAAATACCTCTTCGTGGTGCTAAACCTCAGATAAGATCTCATGCAAAGTATCTACCGGAGTGGTTTTCGCCTAGTCGGTGAATAACTATTACAAGCTAGCAAGGAAAAAAAGTTGTGATGCATTAGGAAACAAGGAAGCTGAAAGAACTAATTCCCCAGTGAATTCTGGGTATTTTCCAGCATTTAGTATTGCATGGGTATTGTTGCAGACTAGTGTGGGTTTTTTGTCAATGTGCTCGCTCTACATCTCTCGGGTGTGTTTATGTCCTTTCTGGTACTTTGGCTTTCTGTTATAGCTGTAGTATTACAAGTCCTACCACAGATGCTGGAAAAAAAATTGGCATTGCTGCTGTCCGGCAGAGCTGTGGCCAAGTATCTGACCTTCAATCTATAACTGAAGGAATGGATGTGAAAATAATTTTTCCAGAATGTGCGTATTGAAACTAATGTAGAAGGAAGGGTATCTGAATTCAGAAAATCCAGGCGCCACAGAAGTCAAATCTGGATTTCTTGGCTGGCAAATCTGCAATACATTTCGGGGACATGAAAGGGCAAAATTAAATTCCACTCCAGGAATAAGTCTCAAAGAAAAGCCGAACACAAAGATCTTATTTACCCTATTGTTAATCTTTGCCTTTGAAATTATGAAATGTTGTTTGAGAGAAGCTTTGAAATTGTTTCATTAAGAAGTTCTTTGCCTGAAATAAAACTTGCATCAAGTCTATATACAAGAAAAGTTTTCGGGTACTAAACAAACTTTCTACTTCTGTAATTTTAACCTCAAATGAAGCCCCTGAACTTTTTTTTTACTTTTCAACATAAAACTCAGCTCTGCAGAATCATTTTTTTAGAAAACATTGGAAATTTTAATTGAAGAAACCTGTTGTGCTTTTTTGTTCCCATGTATAGGTTTAAAAAAAATGACAGTACATATTATTCCTGAACTTAGGAATATAGTGCATAAATTCTGACTCTCTTCTGCCTAGTTGCAGCTCCTCCTGGAACATGCTATGGAAACCCCTTATGGAAATGGCATAAGAAACAAGATCTATGTAGAGGTGTCCTTCCCTGATATACTTCCCAGCTTTCAGAATTGGCTATTTCAGGGCCTTTGAGCCATAGGATCCAGACCATTGTAGTTAAGAGCTACCAACAGGTTACCGTCATTACATATTTGTTAAAGTATTTCTTTTTTCCATCTGCTGTGCCATACACTTTTTTTAGCATGCATATCCATTCGCCAACTTGTGAATGGTTTTGCAGCTCTCACACAAGCACTCACACAGGCACACACCAGGCACTTTTAAAACACAACCCTTAAAAAAAGGAAAAGGTAGCTAAGATTAAAAGATGCAGTTAAAAAGCACGAGCTAGAAAAGGTCATCGTAGACCAGATACATTGGCAGGTGTTGATATCTAAATGCAAATGTTCATAATAAACTCCCTGTACCCAAACTCGCTTTTATTTTGTTGGGAAGAGGGTGAAGCAGCCTGCAATGCAATCCTTCAACTCTCTTTGGAAAGGGTCTGCTCATCAGTCACCGAGTAACCCTCGCAGGGGGCTTTGTTAAAAGTAGTACCCTGCACTGGAGAGCTGAAGCTCATTTGCACTGAGGTTTTGTTCCAATACTTGAAAGATTAAGAGGGAGCCCAATTTAAAAAAAAGTCAGACACAAATGCTATACCATAATCAGTTTGTACTTGTGGCACTTGGCTTGCTACTGCTTCTTTCTCCTCCAGGGACTAATCCCATGGTGTGCTGAATGTTTGTAGGCAAGCTCCCTCCAGGTCAGGGTTGGTCTCAGGATCAACATCGTCATCTGAACAGCGTTCCTGGGGAGAAATACCCCAGATTCACCAGAAGTCATTTTACTGTCATATACGTATTAAAAAATGCCTTTGCTGGCAAACCTCAGGTGGAGTTATTGCCAGTGATCTCAGTGAACTTTTTTTTTTTCCCCAGAGAATTAATCACCTGGCCCTCCTTGGCTCCCACCAAGCCCTTCCAGAGCCCTTCATTTGTTGCTGTCAGAGACTTTGAGTTTCCTATGCTGTAGGAAAGTGAAAAAAAAATTGAGCCCTACATGACTGTTAAAAACAAAATGGTATTTCTCTCACACTGCCAGTGAAACACTTTCAATGGTTTTTTAGATTGTCAGTCAGTAATTTTTTTTAATGCAACCAGGTTTGCCATGAGCAAATGGAGGGATGCATTGATTTCCATACTGCTAAAAACACTCTTAGTTGTAAACCCTTCAGGGAAGGGACTGTTTCTAGCCTCCTTTTTCTAACTGGGGCTACAACTTGGTAAATAATAACACTGCCACAAATGTCCTCGTGCTTTTATTGGGTATTGGGGGTGTATTTGCGCTGCCTACTAGTTTAACATGTATATTGGATGTGTCACGTTGCGTTCTGGAGAATCTCTCCTGCCTGAAGATGACAGTTAAACCCAGGTATTCTGGCTCAGCCCTTTGTTAGTTTTCTTGAAAGGGAAAATTAATACCCTCATCAAAGCCAGCTTTCCAGATATTTGTTATCTAAATTCTGATTATTTCCCCCTTCCAGGTAGTTGACAAATCAGCCAGCAGATTCAAAGGGCCTGAGTATTAGATTTGAGATCCATACCCTGTACAGTCTCTCCCTCCTCTTCCTCAGTAAAGCCGCCCCTCGGCAGGAGTGCAAAGCTCTTTGTAAGCAAAGGTGCTTTTTTGTCACATACCTCAGAAGCCGGCGCTCGACAGATGGAAGTTAAAAAAGAAACGTGTTGGCTGCCTGCAGCACATCTTAATTTGTCACTCAGCTCGGTTTGTTTCACTTTTAATGGTTCACTTAACTGAACTCATGACTAAAAATTAACACAGGCGTGGGGGTGGGGGGTGGGGGAACTTAAAAAGTTAAACCAGAAGTTTTGACTTGCTGGGCCTGCACAGCCAGCGCCTGAAAACACCAGAGAGGCCAGTGGGCAACCCAGTGCTTCTTGCCAAGCGCTGCTGGTGGGCTGCAAGGACTGTCCTGGGTGCAGTGGTCCTCTCCGGCGTGTCCCAGGGTGTCTGGTGTGGTCAGGCAGCCCCCACCACGGAGGGGCCCGTGGGCTGGCAGGGAAGAGGTAGGAAGAGCAGGACTGTCCCTGCCTGCCCTGCACAACAACCTGGCAGGGAAAGGGGGCTGTAGGCTTATATGGGAGCTTGGGAAAAGCTACCCTGTGACTCCTACTCAGCAAGTGGAAAAATAATAGTTTTGATCCTTCCCAATGAATACATAATAGGGAATATAAAGTGAAACTTCCAGAGAAAAGAATAAAGAATATTAAAGATCATATTTTTCAGTCACCCTTGGTTTGCCCTCTGGTTTTGTGTGCTGGTTTTTGCAGTCAGAAAAGGTTGCAGCCGTGTGGAGCAGAGTCATTCTGTAGTTGTGAGAAAGCATTTCTGTTGCTAAATGGCAGCTAGAGTTCTGTACCTGACTGCCAGAGCAGCCCCCGCCAAGCAGTTGTTGCCCAGGCTTGTACTCTATCTTTAAAAAAAAATAAAATTGTTTAATACAATAAATTAATATCAGGTGAATTTCTTAATTAACATGTATAAAGATAAGGGAAAGTGGTGGGAGGTCTATTCTCTTGGTGAAAACTTCAAATGATCTGGGAAAATTAAAAGGAAAAAAACCCCACCACTTGGACTGGTTGGGGATATCCTAAATGTTCACAGAGGCTATTTCCATCATTTTTTTTATTATTATTAATGGATGGAGATGGAGTAAGCAAATATGAAGGCAATTTAGAGTTATTTACTTTTCTTCTTCAAATCTCCTGATAATTTTCCTATTAGTCTTTGTAGTATCTTTTCTCTGATAGCAAACGGAAAGGAGTTTTCTTAGTTGAAGTAATCTCTATGGGAGAGATGGAAAGAAAATGTTTGTGGATACTATTTGATGAAAACGGAGAATTCACTTTGTATTCATGAGTCGTCGTCCCTTTTACTTGTTTCTTGTAAATATTTATACAAGCATCTTTTTTCCTACTGAGGATTTTGCTGAAGCAGAAGCAGGTTTCTTGAGGAGTATTCCCCAACGAGGGCCTGTGTCTACCCCGAGAGCTCCCGGGGACCCTCAGAGATGGCTCATTACAGAGCAGCAACGATGCCGTGTGATCCGGGTTACCCACTGCACGGAGCAACTAATGAGTGCCTAAAGCAACTCCAGTCACGGCAAATTCACAGGCTGAACTACGTTAGCATAAACTGTCTACAAAATAATTTTTAATGAACAAGTTAATTAGTAAACCCACCAAGTGTGGTTGTAAATAACTGGGGAGGGAGGGAGAGGAAGCACTAAATATTAACAAAAAAAAAAAATTTTAGCTAACACTGCTATTCACAGTCCAGACTGTATCTTGCATGCTTTTCTTTTAATGTATTTTACTCTTTTGAGAATGCATCTGCGCAATGTTATACATCTACTTATGGTTTGCCTGAAAACTGACTACAATAAAGGCCAAATTTGTAGAGCTACAGTCAGTGAATGTCTTGCTGCCGTCAGCAATGGGCTCTGCTTTGGGAAATGAACAGACCCCTCAGCTGGCACAGATAGTAACTTTACCTGATTATGCTTAATGCTGAGGAGTTTCCACTGTGTTTCATAAATACGGCAGAATCTTCCACATTTGTCCCTGTGACAGTTCAAATAAAAAACTCCCCAGCATGTTTTGTACTTCTGCTGAAAGTCAAAACACTTGAGCTACTTCCCCTGGCCCCCAGCGTACCCTCCTGGGCATCCCAATCCCCTGCTATGGCAGCTGGTCCTTCCTAGGACTATTTACAATAGCTATTACCTTAATGAGTACTTGGATAACTCTCCCTCAATCACAGCTCCTGCATGCATGGCACCTGTGCCCAGAGCCATGATGTTCTTCCTCCTACAAAGCTTCAGGCAATCACCTGAGGCCCAACAGTTATAAACTTTGTCCCTAACAAAGGCAGCCCATCTGATAGTGCAGAAGAAGGGGCATCTCCAGGGGACTGTTTAGCCCACCCAAATTCTGTCTCATTCTGAAAAGGCCCGGTTCAGCTCCACTGTATTTATGGTGCAGCCAGTGCAACACCTTGGCACGGTTTCCAGAGGCAGGTCCTGAGTCACTTCTGTTGATTATCTGCAAATATGCACAGCTTGTGGCTTTGGCTTTGGGGGGTTTTTGTTTGTTTGGGTTTTTTTATCATCTCCCCCTCAAATTGCTTTCTTTCCCCTGGACCTTTTGCAGCGTACATCCCTAGCAGGTTTCATTCCAAACTCCAGCAGCAGAAAGTTATGTTTCATTTATTTTTCCTGCCTCTCTTATTTGTAATACTTTCTGCTAAATTAGGCGCTCAAAGTGTGCCTTATTTTGAGCCTTCAGAGAACGGCGCACACACATCCTTCCACTTGTATTTGCTCAATGATAATTTCAGGACATGTCTCTTCAGTATTAGTCAAGCTTGCAATGCAGCAGCAACATGAACCCGGTGTTCAGGGAGCCGAATCAGCCTGTTAAAACAATCCCTAGTGCATCGTCCTGACTTTGCATGAGAGCGCTGTGGCTTTGTAATCCAGTGCAACACACCGGAACAAAACCTCTGCTCAGTGTGTCTGGATCCGTGCTTTAAAAGAAGAAAAAAAAAATAAGTCCACTTGCTTTTCTTTGGCAACACAGAGATAATCTGCTTTATGGAAGAGCATCAGCCCATAGTGATTGATCCATGAAACACATCATCCCTACTGCCTGCACAGGGAAAACAAGGTAGCGGTGAGCGGCTGTCGCTGTGCGAGCGGGTTGTGTTGTGCCAGCGTGTCCTCTCTAGAGCACCGCCCCTGAAAATCCGCCGACAGACAGCTCAGCGGGCCCCGGGAAGCCTTTCATGCTCAGGTCTGGCCCAGATTAATAAAAACAACTAGTAAGTTCAGGAATTCTTTTCACACTGATTTTGCAAATCTCTGCTACGCTGTGTGTTAGTGAGAAGAACCTGATGTGGTCTTATCCAATTTGTGGCTTAAATAAAACACTAAAATTTGGGGGATGAGAACGATGTTTGTGTAATCTGAGTTTGGACATCCCTGACGGAGCAAAAAGGCAAAAAAACCCCAAACTGCTGTAGTTGAAGGGAACTCTGAATTTCCTTTTAGAACAAATGAAATTTAAGAGGAGCCCCATCACCCAGGGGAGCACAAGCAGGTCGTCGCCCTGCAGAGGTGGCAGGTACACTGCTGGCTCCTGGGGGGCGAGCTGGGTCCGTATCCTGGGCAATCCAGCCCAAGGGCTGGTTAAGGATAGGACCTTCTGTGAGCACGGTTAGTTCACAAAGACACTTAAGCCCAATGCTTCTCAAGTAAAGTACAGCAAATAAACTTGCATGCTGGGACTTCTTGCATGCTATAGAAAAGGTGCTGTAATGCCGTGTGGACAGGCAAATTCTGAAACCTGAGGCACAGGGTAAGGCACAGCCCCAGGGGTTACTGACTAACTGCAGCAGCGTTTTACTGATCCTGAGAGCATTCTGAAGAGCAGCACCTGAAAACAGTGGACAAGATGCTTTGGTCCTCAGGTCATTCCGGTTTCCAAAGTAAATGCAGAGGTTGCTAACAAGCTGATGTTTACATTAAAGCAGCGTTTTGTTCTTTGGAGAGTTAAGCCACAGAAGTGACATAAGAAAACACTGACAGCAGCTCCTTGGTTTGCCAATACTTGCTTCTGGTGGCTCTCGGATCTCTGTCATCAAAACACTAATTTGATTACACAGTGTTACTTAGCAGCATAACTAAAGACTTGTTCGTGTAAGCGAGGCTTTAGCAGGATTAAACTTGGTGTTAACGTGGTGTAGCTACAGTCACAGAAAGTTACAGGAGGAAAAAATTACTTGTTTTTTCTTACTCAAAATCCCACTATTTAGTGAATGATTCATACCTTTCTTTAGATATAAACAGAATATTAATCAGCCTTTCCATGGGGATTTTATTTCTAAACGTGCTTTTTGGCTATTCTCTATATGAGTATCAGAAAATGAACACAGAGCAAAATAAGCAGATTCCCTCAGACTTCTTGCAGATTGATTTCTTGGAGTTGTATCTCCATACATTGATCTTTCTGTGATCCTTCACGCTTGCCTTCCATCTGAGCAATACCTGTAAGCCCTGTGGACCAAAGCTGCCATGGGTAAGGAGGCCTTTGCCCATCTGCACCGATGATCAGGGAGGAATGATCTCAAAAGCTCTTCATCTGCGTTAGCAGGTGAGATTCTACCACTGCCCAGAACTAGTTGGCCAAAACTACAGAGGTGGAGATGCCCTTTCCTATGTTTCAAGCACTGGGAGTCTGGACTGAAGCAGTTTCTTTCTCTTAAACTCCAAGTCCCTCCAGTGATGCTTTGTGAGCCAGCATATCTGCAAAAATGATATGAAACTGGTTAAGCAATTCATTTAAGCTGAGAAAGCAGTTTAGGTCTTGGAGATAGAAAGAACAGAGTCTCTGGTAAGGAGGGTGTCTCATCCAGTGAGGACACAGCAATGTTTCTATACATTACTTCAAATGGTGTTTCTGCACTATGATGAGAAACAGAAGCGATAGCGTGGCACAGATGACACGGGGCTCCCCGAGGAGGCTGCATTATGAAGGAGCCTTCCCCTGCAGCTGCAGAGGGCTACAGCGGAGAAGAGTGAATTCATATAAGGTTGTTTCTGTGTAGTCACTGAGAAAAAAAAAAGAAAAAAAAAAAAAAACACAGCTTTGGAAAGTAGATTCCTGGAATTGGAGGAGACAACATTTCACAAAAGATTTGAGGCAGACCAGTCCAAAGCTGCCCCAGGACCGCATTCCCCACTGCCAGCTGTGTGTGAGTGGAGTTCAGTGCACGAGGAAGGGACAAAGATCGTGATACCTATCTGAGCTGTATTAGACTAATTAATTTAGTTTGCTGTATTTTCCAAGTTAATGACCCGTCCTTTTTTTCCTCTCTGTTAGAGTTTCCCCCAGACTGTTAGAGTTTCCCCTTCTCAGACTTGTTCCCTGTCGGTAGGGAATTGTGGTTTCTTGCAAGTATTTGACCATGGGATTCCCCAAATTTTAGAAATTCCACTGGTGATAAGACTTGCAGGAACCGTACCTAGTCCATGTTGCTGACAGCAACGTCTGGCGTGAGGGTAACAGGAATGTGGATCAGCATCCACAGAATCATAGAATGCTTTGGGTTGGAAGGGACCTTTAGAGGTCCCTTCCCCCCCTGCAATAAGCCAACCCCCAGCAATGAGCAGGGACATCCTCAACTGGATCAGGTTGCTCAGAGCCCCGTCCAGCCTGACCCTGAATGTTTCCAGGGATGGGCACCTACCACCTCTCTGGGCAACCTGTGCCAGTGTTTCACCACTCTCTTTGTAAGCCTCATCCATCACCTGTCAGTGATGTCCTCTTAACAGTCCAACACAATGCCAGACCTCACTGATCATGACCATCTGTGATTACGCGTGAGCATTTATGTTTATTATTGCTATGTTTTATTTAGCAAGTTCCTTTTCCAGCTGTCCTTGATACTTCTAACTGCACTTGGAGATCAGTGTCTGACGCAAATACAGATCACTGCCTCCAAGAGGGGATTAGTAGCTAGTAAAGAGAACTCAATAAAACAATTTGCTCTGGTGATTTTATTGGCGTATGTAAGTAAAAGGGTTTTAATTCACGTCAGTGAATGTACTTTTATGATCTGCATCACTGAAATCATACTTGTGATGAAATGAAATAATTAAAAAATATATTCTCCTCTCTTCATTGTATTTATGATTAACAAAGTAAGTGAAAATCCAGCCTTTTATCTGACATCAAATGGTATTGCATTTTGGAGCTAAATTGGGCATTCATCTTTTTCTGGTGAGTTTTTTGAAGCTTAAACATACCTTTCTTTTTCTCCCTTTCCTTCCTCCTTGTGTTTCTGAATACCAGTAAATTAAAGATGACTAGAAACTGGAAATGCTTTCAGAAAAGGTCTTGAAATGCACACACATGCACACAAAAGAGGGAGAGAGAAATGTAAGCCCTCTTCTTTCATATTAGCATCACAATCAAGCAATTATTTGGAACACTTCATACATATTCCACCAATTTTTTTTCAGTCTGCATTAAATAACATATTTCATGCTAATCTCAATTTACAGAATTATACAGCAGCATTGTTTTACTCCACCCTTCCCAAATGAAGGGAACGCTTAATTTCCAAATAACAAGTTCTCTAGTCTGTTAACTCTCCCTGAATAGTTTTTATATGAAAAGTCAATTAAAGACCAGCATTGTCAGACAGAAAGCCTACTTAAGGAAAAGGTGGTAGGAAACACTCTGAAAATTTAACCGTTGTGAATTGTAATGAGAGAATTATAGGGAAGATACTAATTTTCATGTACTTCCATGTACTTTTGTATTACTCCTGTGTCACTGAGACAAGAATCAAATTCGGTGTCTCCAAATGACAAATTGCCCTTGGCCAAATTCTGTCACTGGTGCAGATAGCAAGATTTCCCCATGACTGCATGGACGGCATGGTCTGCAGAGTTAGTTGCAGGACATAACTGTAAAAGGGAAGACGGGTAAGTAGGAAAGGGCCTGATGACCTGTTTGACCCTCATGCCTTCTAATTCATAGATCTGGTTTTTGTGAAATTGGTTGTTCCAGGCTAGTTTTGTACTCTTTTCAAATTCTTTAACAGCCAGCCAATGTAAAACTGACAAAATCAGGCTCTTGGTACTTTGTATGTGTCAAGTGTTTGACAGCAACATTTCACTTGTAGTTTACCAACACCTACCTCTGAGAGATCAGCCACAAGCATACTGTTGTAATCCATCTTGGGCTAAAATGCGTGAATTCAATCTCTGAAGGTATCTGGTCAAGACGAGGGCAAATTCAAGCAATTCTTCCATAACTTTCTGAGTACTAAAATGTGTGCATGCTTGAGAAGGGAAGGGCTACGACACGCAAAACTGAGTCTGGCTGTAGAACAGCACTGCAAGCAACAGGCTGAGTTTTTACCTAAGACTATTTTCTGCTCAGAGACGCAACAGGCAGTTGCCTAAATAAAAACTGAGTAGAGATACGGAATAGCAGCCCCATGTGCTTTCTACCATTCTGTCTTCATAGGGGAGGAGATAGTATAACCATTGGAAATATGGCAGATAGACATTTCTGTGATTTCAGCTAACATCCCAAGAGTTGAATTGCAGACATCACAGTTATTCCTAAGGGCACCTAACCCCTGCAGGTCTGTCTTTTCGTGACTGCTAGCTGATGCAGTGCTGTCACATAGGGCTTTGCCCTTGAGTGCCTGACCATGCCTTTTTACCATGACATCTCAGCACCTCTCTGTCCTTCAGTACCTGGGTCACTCATTTCTTTGTGTGTGGTTTAGGTTGTGCCGTGGATGCTGCCTCCAGAGTTTGTCTCGCTCATCTCATTAGCACACCTAATCTATATGCCAATGCTGTTAGGTGCCAATATTAAACAAGGTCAGTCCTGGGATATTTTTTTTCCCCTTTGAATTTTGTTCTAAAACGTTGTCTATAGCTGAAATTGGACTTACAAGCCCTCAGCTGCCTGAGTAACTTTTTCTTCTGCTTTCTTAAATTTGGGTACTATGGTCTCTGTCCTGGAGCAGCTCCTTCAGAGTTCTGCAAGGGAGATTTTCCAGTCTCACTGGCACAAGCATTTTGTTTGTAAGCGCATCTATCAGAAAATATTTTGAACTTCCTACACCATGGAGCAGTTTTGTATTTCAATTCCTTCTCCCCTTTCTGGGATTGGTACCAAATAGGTGCATCATAATGACTAATTTTCTTGACAATATAGATTTGTATGTTTAAAATTATGACAATAGATCTAATTTTTATAAGAGCTGAAGTGTAGACTAGTAAAGAAGAATGGAAGACAACCAAGGCAACTGAAAAAAAAAAAGTAAAGCCATGAGATCAAGTGAGGGTTTTTTTTTTTTTTTAATGAAGATATTCAGGATGTTCTTTAAATAAGGAATCTGGGTTGTAGATTTGTCATGCAGTCTTTCCAGCAAGCAATTAAAGCTCAACATTTACAGTCAGTTAGATGAACCAGATGTATTCCTGGCAAGGGAGAGCTTGAAAAGCAACAGATTTTGAAGTACACTGACAGCCCTTAATCTTCAGACAGAAAAAGCTCTGCTTAGGAAGCCCTCCAGTAAGTAAATTATTGAGTTCATCATGTGTTACTTAACAGTTCCATTATTTAGACTTTTGATTGTTGAGGACTTAGTAAAAGAGTAAGAAAGCCCCATCTATCTTCAGCCGAAGTGAAAGGAAATGTTTCTAGGAAACTAGAATTAAGTCTGTAAAAGCAATGTGGAGTGTTTTCATCTCCCACCCTATTTTAAACCAAATGACTGTGGGGTTTTCTTCTCTCTCTCTTTCTCTCTCTTAATGACAGCAGATCTCCTGGAATGTAGAGACACTCAGCAAAGTAATGTAGTGGGATTGTGCTCATGTGATTTTGCCAAAAGCAATCAGTGTATGTTAGGTATATTGTAAAGGAGAACACACAAAATTATTATCTTTATAGCAGTTGTAAAATCAAAAGAAAAAATTGACCCTTCGTTACAGAAGTAATAGATGCCTGCTTCTGTTTCAAAGGAAAAGACAAAAGAACGTGGGCATTAACAAAACGGTAGAGGTGCAGCGGACAGCACAGGGATGCTCCAAGAGTCGGGGAAATCTTTATTGCAACAAAAGCGTTTTCTTAGATGCAAGGCTGACAGCTCACAACTGTTCCTCCATCAGAGCATAAACCTTCGCATTCCTAAATGTTAATTGGATCCAGCCTCTACCTCGATGCAAGCATGTGTGTGACACAGTCTTGTTCACCTGCTTAACACCCGCTTCGGTGGTACCTTCGACTGAGAAGTCTTTAGCAACCCTTGCCAGGTATAACCTCAGTGAACTGTCATCTCCTGCCTTTGGGAAGCGGACAGGACCTGGCAGCGTCACATAGAGGGTCTGAATTTCTCCTCATCAGTTCAAGTCTTGGATTTTTTTGCATTGGGAATACAAATCTTCAAGGAAAAGAGCAACAACAAAGCAGTCCAGAGAATATCCTGCATAAAGCTGCTGTGTTTTCTGGGCTTGCTTTACAGACAATCAAAATGTATCTTAGTTTCTATTACAAAGTACAGTAAAATAGTGAATTGTTATCAATTTGCCTTGCCACAAGACATCCGCTCATCATTCTGGCTCTGTCCAAAATAACTGGCATCCCCAGTGCCTTGCTCTGGCTGCCTTTGGTTACCAGAAGCAGCTCAGCTGGAGCACAGAAAGGCGATCACGCTCATCCAGATATTGCACAAGAGAAGAGGGAGCAAAGAACAGCATTAAGTCTAGGGTTATTTTTCATTTCCATTTCTATTTCTTTAGCTTTTTTTGTGATTAAACTCTGCTTTTGATATTTCAGGGCATGAGTGCATCTCCCCCACCCTAAACTAAAAATTTGGGGGGGGGGGGGGGGGGGAAACAAACAAAACCAACCCTCTTCTGAAGAGTTTACTAAAGGAACAGCAAGGGTCACCCAGGAACAAGCTGCAGCGCTGTCAGAACCAGCTGATCTGCAGTAACCTGAGCCTTTTCAGCTACTCCGTAACTGATTAAAAATGAATCTTTGGCTAGGTCACTTTGGTGAAAGAGGGCAGTGGGAACTCTTTCTCCACTACTGTGTCTGCCTGTAAAATGATTTAACACAGATATTTCTTATTTCATAGGTGAAGGAGTCCATTTGGCTTAAAACCTCCAGTTATTTTGCAACCATCATTGCAGAAAAAATAGGCTTGTTTTCAAGAACAGTCTCAATTTGAGAGTGTATTTTGCTGTATAATGAATTCTGTGATTTGTGGTGGCCTCAGAGGCTGTAAAAACTCTTCCAGCTTGCAAACCTGCAGTGCTATAAAAGTTTTAAGACATTAGATATTATTTAGTGAATTATTGAAAATGGTATTGTTTGAAAGGCTTGCAAGCTTAGCAGAAAGGGGGGGAAACGAAGTTTGGATTTGAAAACAAAAAGAGAGAAAGAAAGAAACTGCCAGGGGGTTTTCACTGAGCCAGTGAAGGAAGAGCTGTCCGGAAGAGTACTCCATGCTGCTCCAATGTCTTTTTAATGCGCACAGCAACTTCTACACAGCCCTTCTTTGCAGGGAAAATCAGGACTGGGCACACATGCAAGAGACACTGAATAAGTAACACTTTCATACTTAATGCCTTTTGTCTCTGGGTATGTGAAATGCGTGTCGATGCTATTCGAATGGGTATGGATGAATGAAGCACCTGCCCACTGCAGGGTTTGGCTGGGACAATAATTATCTTTTTTCTACGATAGTTTTAGCAGAAACCCATCGCTGTATTTTACCTCCAGACAGACTTGGGATATAAATCTTTCGAACTAACTAACTTATCTGGCAACCTGGTTTTAGTTTAGTGTTGCCTATTGATGAGTTGTAGGCAGCTCTCAGCTCAGCAAGCAGGGGTTTTGAAGCGCCCTTTGGAAGCACTTGTCTTCCCCCATCCATGTAAGAAGTCTAGGAGTCTCGCTTAGGTTTGGAGCAATCCCAGGTGTCAAGTCCTGCAGCATCTCAGTAATAGGCATTGAATTCCTCTACTCATTCTGGCTGTTTGACTCTTTAACATTGCACATGCTGTAGCGCATTAGTTCTTGGGTAGCAATTTCAAGTAATCAAATTCCTCAGCAATCTGTCAAACACTAGCCACTGCACCAGTTGTATCCTAATGATTTTGAGTCATTTTTTGTCCCACAAGTCAATGAAGATATGATAATTAATTACTCACCCGAAGGAGAAACTGCTCTGACAAGAAGTAGCCCACTCCATTAGTGTATTAGCATTACAAATGTAAACCTCTGAATTAAAAAAGAAGCAGAAGAACTAGTATTTAATCTTGCACTTGTTTCACCTAAACTGTTTGAACTCACGATGCGACTGAAAATCATTTGCAGTGAAAATTCTATGATGAAAAAATACAATAACCAAGAGGAAGCGTTTAGATTTTAAATTAGTAATTCAGTATATCAGAGATAAAGAGTAAAGTACGTTTCCATCTTTAAACAAGAGGAAATAGTTCTTGAGAGTAATAAAGGCAAAGAACTTACTTGTCTTAGGGCTAATAATTCATTTAACCAGACAGTTATTTTGGAAGGTTTGGATGACTTAAAATGGAATTTTCTGGGGGATGCTCTGCACAGGTAGATTTTGTACTTGGCAGCTATCATAGCATTTTATTCCTGAAAAAAAGATTTTGTACTCCAGGCATGCAATTAAGACACAAAGCACTGCCTTCATCATCTCTTTCCCAACTTACTACTATTATTTGTCAAAATCTTTTCTCAAATTTTTTTGGGCCCTGTCAAAACTGGATTGCTTTCCCTTTGGAAAGGCAAGTGATTCAGCTCGACTGAAATCAATAGGAATATGTTTTTCTGGATCACATTTAGGATTAGCACTGGTAGTCCTGGTTTTACGGAAACAAACTGCAGAATTCACAGTGATTTCAGTGGGGCAGGGTTTTATAACTACATCATCTCTTTGGACATACTTTTTGTCTCTTCTTTCTCTCTCCTACTGCTCAGCTATACAGTATTTCTATACTATCATTTAATATGAAACAGTATTCAGAAGGCGTATTACAAATAGAAAAGACGCTCCTGTTCATGTGGTATGACAAAGCACTTAATTTATTTTCATTCCATAGCTCTGTACAATCTATATTTATCCCATGACACCGATTTACACTGTGCTTTTAATGGGTTGGGTTTTTTTTTAAAAAAAAAATTACTAATACCCTTATAATAGCCGACAGAATAATGCATTGGCATGGGAAGATTTTTAACTAGAAAATTATTTCCTTCTATTTTAAGTCTGCATGAAGTACTTATCAGAAAAGTTAAACTGAATGAACTGCAGGACTGATTTTTTCCTCCTTAACTGATCAATTAGATGTGTGGGTATTGTGGTTTAATAGGAGGGAGATTGGTGGTCTCTAGACAGAGATTACTGGCATCTATAAACTTACTCACTTTGTCAGCCCCGGGATTTCACTGAGAGCAGTTCAGTACAATAGTAACAGCGAAAGGAAGGTCCTGATAATTTTCTTTAGAAAATTCCAGCAGAACCGTTGCACATAACGAACTACAAGCAAACGACAGTAAATCTGAGCGCGGGGTGGGGGGGGATCCAGCTGTATTACATCGTTTCAGAGGGGATGGAAGCATTCTCCGCAAACACTCTTGGACACAACGTATTGATTCCTAACCGCAATTTACTGCTCACCACAATCATATTTATTCACTGCGCAGACATGAATTACACAATTTGTAGCTGCTGATAAACCAGAGGAGAAAAAAAGTCCATTCCAGACCTCAGCCACAAAATTTCAAGGATTCCGTCATCCATAAAATCAATGGAGAAACAGTAATAATCTTTAAGGTGTTTTCAGTAATGAAGGTTTTACAGTGGAATGAATTCCCAGGGTGAATTAGACTAACTCAGCATCTGATCGCTTATAGAAAATGCTGCAAGGCCTTCATCGCAGATTTATGTTATATTCAAAATCTATTTGCAGTAATCTCAGGAGGGGGGAAAAAAAATCCCATATTGTGCAAGCGCAAACGTTGGAGAAAAGGGAGACTGCACAGTAGCAGCAGCAGCATCAGAGGGTGAAGTTCTGGCTCCTCTTTTTGAGGAGTTTTTGACATTGATCTAAACAGACGTTAAATTGATTTAGGCCTAAATAAAATGGGAGGCTTTTCGATCGGAGGCAGTGTGGCCGGTAGCAGGATTTCCGATGGGAGCCATGGCGACCCCGCTGCCGCGGCGCCATCTTGTGGGGCGGGCGGCCATCAGCCGCGCGCGAGCTGCTCACCTACCCCCTTCCCCTCCCGCGGCGGCCCGGCCGCCCCGGCCAATCAGAGCGCCGCGTGTTGCGGGGCCGGGACGCGTAGGCGAGCGCCGCGGGGCCTGGCTGGGCCCGGCGCTGGGGCAGGGCCGTGCTAGGCCTCGGGGCTGAGGGACGCCCCCCCCCAGCCCTTCATCCCGGGCTTGAGTTTTGTCATGATCCTCTTGAGCTGACGTTACGGTTAATGTGTGAAGAAGGGCCCGGTCTGCCGAGGGTGCAGGTTAAAAAACAAAGCTTTCGTTGTAGCAGCAGCTCTGCTGTGCCATGGGGGCCTAACGGGGCCCGGCTGTTCCTGTGGGGCCGGGTGCCACACAGAAACACGGAGCCTCTGGAAAGAAGCATCACCCAGCACCAAAGGAGAGAACCGCCCGGTGAGCCCAGGCAGGCTTGCTCTGCATGAGCAGTGCTGAATGATTCGGGTGCCGAATAGGCGAGCAGAGCGGACATACACGCCGTGGTTAATAACCGATATATTCCCATTTATCCCAACTTCTCAAATTACAGTACAGCAAATTCCTTTCCAGGGGCTCTTAATCCAGAGCATGAGCACTCACTCTTGGCATTTCAGTAGCAAGAACAATTATTTTTAAAATTAAGCGCTACTTTTTACAGCACTGAGCCCAAGCTTAATACTGTCAAAGTGATCTGTCCTACTCCAAGTATCAGCTGTAGTTAATGTATAGAAAATCAACCTACTCCAAATACTGGTAAAAGCCCAGCTCACATCTCCCATATGATACAATACTCTTCTGAATATTGTACAGGTGGAGAAAAGGAGGTATAAAACTATGAAAAGACTAGTGCCAGTGTCTTTAAACAAGATTCTGTTCCAAGTTACGAGTTCTAAGTAGTTGAAGAACAGCAAACCAAAAAAAAAATAACCTCAAGTAATCCTCGAACTTTGGCTTATGCCAAGTCTGTCTGTAAAATACTGATGGTGGCTGCTGTATTAAGTTGTAATGGCAGTGTCTATTTTCTTGCATAATGTTCTTAAATATTTAGTGACAAGTGATAATGCTGTCCTATAGAAAATCCCTGGGACATAAAACGTCAGTGAAATGCCTCTTGCAGAGACCTTTCCATTACAGCTTCCATCTCAGTGTAAGTGTGAGCAGAAGGGTCAGCTCTTCCCAGAAAAATTTACAAAACCCCTTCCCTGAATCCACCTGTTTGTGGATCATCTGTCTACTAGTCACTTGTCCCAGTTTTCTCTCCAGTTCCCCAGCACGTTTGGTCAGCTGAGGCCATGCAACAAAGAGCTGTTGGGACCAGTATCCCAGGAATTGCTCCGTGCCTGAGATAACGCCACCCTACACTGTTGCCTTGCAGTGATGAGGTTGAGGTCCCCCTGCTCCGGCCGGTGCCGACATCTCAGCGATGCCTGGTGGGAATGGCTGAGAGCTGGTCCTGCCACCAGTGAGAGGGAAGCACAGCTCCCCACGATGAGTCAGGCCTGAGTCAGGGTGATCTTTTCAAAATGCATTCAAAGCTGCCTAACAAGTGTGAACTGCAGCCTGTCATACAGTGTGTGGTGTCTGATAAATACACCTAGAGCCTCCTTCCTCCGTTACACACAATAGTACTGTCTGTGCTATCCATAAGGATAAAACACTAAATAATTGAGCAGTATTGATCTTAAAATTGAGTTACCAGAACAAGCATTTACTGTATATTTTCGAAATAAAGTCACTGCGTCCCTGTCTATAATCATCACGTGAGCCCATTGACAGGTCCAATAGTCTCAACTTGGCAGATTTTAAGAGTCAATACAGAGAATGTGTGTGTGTGTTTTTAAACATCAAATACATTTTAATTGTTCTTATTTAAAGCTACAAGCCCTCAATCAAACAATGCCCTTTCTATCTTGGAGCAAAAAGCCTGCCACAGTAACACAGGCATGTGTTACCTAAATCAAGTTTAAAGTCTTGCATTAACCATGAAAACTGTAGCACATCTGATTTAGAGCGCCATTTCCCCCATGTTCAGTTATGTTGCTAACTTTATGAAGACAGGTGTTTTTCCTTTACCTTCAGGAGATGAGCAATACAGCTTTCAAAGGTGAATATGGGCAATATCCCACTTGGTGTACAGGCTGCTAAGGATAGGTCAACTAATATGAGTTATGAATTTGGGGCTTTCAAAATATCGTTTTACAGTGACAAATACAAGTTAGTTCTATTTATCAGCTATGTAATAGCGTAACTAACAGCTACTGCTTGACACGTGGGAACTTGCCTGCATTTTCAAAGGTTTGGATGCCAGAGTTGTGATGTAAAGTTCCCTGTGCTCTCCCAACGCTGTATCTTTAACTGCAGTTTTCACTTGTGCCTCATCCAAGCAAATACTTGCATGTGTTGCGATCACCTGGTGTTATTTGCACAAGATTTTATTTGCACTACATAGAAACGTACAGATACAGTGCATGCAGAGGCCCTTATATTTTTGGTGCAAGAGCTTTCCTGCCTTTCTGAGAAGCTGTGAGCAGGGCATGGATTGCAAAGAGGGTCAAGGCAGTTGCAGGCAGATGTGTAGACTGCATCTCTCTGATAGTAGCGAGCCAAGGTTTCTCAAAACACAAAACTGAAGAAAACTGCATGCTTTGAAATTATTCTTATCCCTTTCTAGGTGGCTCTGTACACAGATAGTGCTAGAAAAGCTCACGAGCACTTAAATGAATCCTTCTTTGATTGCTAATATTCTTGCTGTCCTTCAGCTACATCATTCTGTGGAAAGAGGTGCACAGCCAGAAGAAATGGCTGTGGTCAGGATTTTGATTTTTGCTGATGTCCAGATTTTTTAAGAGAGCAATTCAGTTTCCAGGTAAACTGTTGTTGGGCTTTTTTTTTTTTTTTATGAGACAAAATATCTGCTTTTGGGGTAAAACATTAACTTCCACTGTGGAAACCTCCAGACCCAAGTGAGAAAAAAAATCTTTGAGTTGGTGCAAACGTTTCTTACCTTTAGGTTTTTGGGTTTTTTTGTGATCTTGAAAGGTTTTGTTGTATGGTGGTTGCAGCTCAGTCAAGATCTTCTGTCAGGATTTGAAAATGGGGAGGTGGGTGGTGTTGGGGGGCGGGGAGCTAAGTGATATTGTAGTAAATGTACAGATTGCCTCAATACTTGCCACACTGTTGCACAGATTTTTATGTATTAAGGGCAACAACTTCGTCAGGGGAGAAGCAACATAGAGCTGCATATGTCAGATGAGCTATACTGATGCTAGATGTTGCGCTGGGCCCCCAAACCTGAACTTTGTGTTTAATTATTCTCACTTGTAGCTCTACAGGCTTAATATAGGAAAGAAAACCTGTGCATTCCAATGTGACAGTAGCACCTGGGTTGCAGCTTCTTCAAGGTTACGGACAAAGTGAAATTACTGCACTGTAAAGCTGTCACAAGAGTACAGCATTCCTAACTGTTATGGAGAATCTGCTGCTAAACTTGAAATGACAGGCTCATTGCCAGCTTGGGAGAAGTCTACACAAGTTTATTTGGAGGTAAACCTTGTAAGAAGCATCTCCAGATTCATTTTGATACAGAAATGTTTTACAGATTAAAATCTGTTAAATGTGAAAATAAAATTTGCCACATCAATCACCAGCAATTGAGAAAAGCCCAAACCTAGGGAAATAACTTGTAATGAAATCAGTCTTTTATAGACTTTTGAGAGTGGCATTCTGGGGCAATTTTACCTTTTATGCTCTCATAATTTCCTATTTGACTTTTACTGCCAATTGCTTTAGCTATTGATTAGGAAAGGAAAAATGTGAACACATTTTTGAATGGTTGTTACACAATGCTTTTAAATATGACTTGCAAATATCAGCAGTCAGGATTCATCCATCTGAGGAACCACTGCACCATATGAAAAACCCTTGCCATCAGGAAATGTCAGAGAAATGTGAGGACAAACAGGAAATTCTGACTTGGTAAAACTGCTGGGATGGCATTGTGAGGAGGGCAGGTCCCCACACATTGATTCATCCAAGTTCTCCAGTCTAAGCCTTTAGTTTTAAGCAAATGAGTTCTTAGGTACTTGGATACTCCTGTGAGTACTGAGTGCACAGGGTACTCCTGTTGAATTAAGTACCTTGAAATGGCTATTAATTATTAAATAAACTTGAGTTATACTCATGGACTCCATAAACTGAAGAATTAACTCAGCACCTCTCATTATAACGATCTTTCTCATCTGAGGTCCTATATATAGGGGGGGGAAAAAAGCAAACCCTAAAGAAATGAGAATCAGAAAGGGTCTGTAAAGTGAGCAGTCTGGTGCAGCATCATTCTCTGAATATCCCGTGCAAGGACAAGAGTCTTATGGTACTATATTGCGTGATGATGTAGCACTGACCCAAGCACCATAGGGTCTGGCCTTATGGACTCTTAGGAGTTCCAAGGATATTCCGATTTCTCTGTCAGTTTTTCCCCAGTTGATTTGGAGTCTGCTGCCTTCGTAGCACAGCAGGGCTGTGGGTCCTGGGAGCTTGGTCTCAGTGGGAGCTGGTGGTCTTGGGGGTCTGCAGGACCCAGAGTCTCTGTCCAGGCAGAGAGCAGAGTCAAGGGATGGTCCTACCTTACGTGTTTTGGCAACTGCTAACTAAAACTTAACTTCTAAGGTTATGGCTCAAAAGAGGAGCTTAGTATAATAAAAAAATTGTGTAACCATCTCCCATTCCTTAAATTATCAAATGCACCGTGCAGGAAATTGAAAGACTGATAATCCAAGCAATGTGAATTTCTCCCTATGTAGCTTGATAATATTCTGTGGTTTCCAGTAATAGATCATCTCTGAGCAATCTCTTGACCACATCTAAAGTCGTGCTAAGATTCTGTGATGGTGATGAAGGCTCTCTTTTGAACGATGATGAAGGCTTTTACCCTTTAAAATCTGACAAAAAAGTCTAATCCTAGCTAATCCCAAAACTAATCCCAGCTTTCTACATTCTCTAATTTTGTCTCTTTTCATCCCTCTATTACACATTCCTTAATTTGATTCTTTGGGGGGGCTGGGAAGGAAGGCAAAGGTGTCTTTACTGGACAGGTTTTGAAATCTTATGCTTCTGTCACTCAGTTTAGCCAAAAAGAAATAAATGACCAGAACTCTGCTATTAGCATCATTCATTTAGGAAGATACTGGGGACACAGGGACTGAAGGTAAAGGAGTTAAAATTGAGAGGTTTGAAATGAACAAAATTATCATAACAGTGCAGGAAGGGAAAGAAAAACTAAGAACTGGGATTTTGGATGATTTGTTAGCAGCCGTTTTTCTCTGAGTCGTCTTTGCATGCATAATGAGTTCTCTCTGGAGATATTACTGAGAGATGTAGCTGGAAAAATTATAAGGGTGCATACTGTGAATCACAGAGATGACGATTCAAATAATAATATCTGATCAAGAAAGAGGTACAATGGACACACATATCTCTTTTAAAACTGAAAGGCAATTTCCGTAAATGAAGGAGTAATTTTATGTGATCATATTTATCTACATCAGAAGCAGAAGGATATAATTTATCCCTCGGTTTTCTTTGCTGTGAGTAGTTTATAGGTAGGGGTCAGCCAAAAGTGAAGATGTTCAGCTAATAACAGTATGGATTCTTTAAACAAAATATAGCACGGGTTGGTCCTTGTAAGAGAACAAATTAATACTGGATTTGTATTTCCGCAACTGGCAGGTGGATCATTGAACAAGTCAGTGCCTGGTACAGGGCAAGAAGCAGGGGAGATGGTAAATGCTGCTCTTCTACGGTATGCTCAAGATGGTTATTCCCTAAATGTTAAAAGTGTAGGTTAGGCAATGTGGGGGTTTGGCTGCACATTGTTTCTAAAATCCCTCTACCTTGGGGATGTTCACCCCACTAATGAGGGGTCTCCAAGCACCTAGGGGTCCGCTCACCTTGCAGGCGGCAGCGCAGTCCCCTGGCCATCCGCCTGCCGTGGCTTCAGCAGCACCGAATGCAGCCAGCCCTAGCAGTAGCCACTCAGGATATGTAGCAGAGTCCTTTCTCATTCTTTTAGAAATCGAATTTAAATATTTTGGTGTTGCCATTGCCTTTGTGTTAGAAATGAAATGGTTCTCCTTGTGCTTGTTCTGTTCAGCTTTCCCTTCATACCAGTGTGGTCCACCACAAAAAATTTGCTCTGTTTGCTAAACATACAGAGATTTGTTTTGGTGAGTTTTCAGGTGATGACCATTTTACTACCTTTCTTACTGTTATTCAATACCAGTATTGCAGTCTATTTCTCAGCCAGCAGGATGGTTCAAAGAGGAAGAGAGAAGCAGTTCAATAACCACAAAGAATTCAAAATTATGTATTATAAGGATTAGGACAGTTGGGGAAAAGGGAATAAAAGCTGTGAAGTTTCAGGTCTGTTTCCAAGCAAAATTTCTCAAGGGAGAGGGGAAAAAATTACACTGCAGCTAAAAATGAAAACAGCAAAATAAAATATACACGAAGGTGAGAATCAGGTATTAACTTTGAAATTTGATTTTGTGCTTTTCCAGCTAGAGAATTCGAGCTTTTTGGAAGCAGATCACAAACCAAAACACTGAGGGGGAGAAAAGAGAAAAGTAGAAGAGGAGGTGATTGATAAAAAGAATTCAGTATACGTCTTTTTAATGAGACATCTCCATTTATGCTGTGAGACTTGGGAACTTGGTACCATTTAAGTACTGTGTGTATTGTGGTCTCTGGCAGCTTGCTCCTGATTAATTCCTCATAGCCCACACACCGTTTCTGACATGTATAGCTGAATCTCTGCATAAAACAACCAAAGAGGGGCAACAGAATCAGCAATACTTCAGGTCTTCCTGTGAAGAACCTGGAGGGTGGTGCTTTATTTACCTTTTTCAGGATATATGCAAATGTTTGTTTTATTTATCTCAGTAGATGACAAGGCAGACAAGGCTGTGCTAATGAGCACTTCTATAAAGCCATAGGAAATGCCACCAAAACAGGAACAGAAATAAATAAGAAACCATCATACCCTTTTTCTTTCTCACACACATGCCACTTTCTGTGTGAATCCAAGCCCCAAATCATCAAAATTTTTTAGGGCAGAGGGTCCTGCGAGGAACTGGCAAAGAATTAATCAGGAAAACTCACATCATTAAGGTTCAGCGTATGCCCAAACACCTTGCTGCTGTGGGATATGAGCAAAACTGTTGGGCGAAGACTTCTTCAAACAAAGTTGTGAACATCAGTGGAAGAACCATCCTCCCAACCCTACATTTTCTGCCTCAATTGTCACCTGTAAAATCGAGAACAGGCCTCTCTGCTGAGGTTTTCAATGAGGTTGTCAAATGTGCCGAGATATTTTAGGTTGTAGGTACTCATTCCTTTTTGAACTGAGTGCCTTTCATGAAGAACACCAAAGAGCCCTTAGATGACAGCAATGTTCCATTATATTTGGGCTCTATTTTAAAAGCTACTTGGAAATCTAAACCCAATCACTTGAAACTGAATTTTCTATTCACCATATAAACCTGAGAGAGTGAAATTGCTCTATAATCTGTGCAGGAGAAATAAAACTATTATAACCCTTAAAGTGAAAGCCTCTGGACTTTTCCCTTCTCTCTCAGGCACGGTTTGTATCTTGGACTGTGGGTCTGTTAATATCAGTGCAGGAACTGATCAAATTGCAGCTCTTCAGGTGTCAGGGATGTTCAAATGAAGTGGTTGGAATGGAGCACAATTGCCAGAAGTGACCGTTCCCCTGGCCACCTTCACACGCTGGCCCTTCTGCTCGGCCGCAGGCGGGCTAGGGCCGTAGCAGCACTGAGGCAGTAACGGGGTCCTGGAAACACTGCTTGTTTGATGTAAGAGCAGTATCTTTGTCTTGCTCTCTGCTCTCCAGTTGGCTGTTTTGCCCAAAAACTGCTCTGCTAGGTTGCTTTGAAAGCGCCTGTTAGTTTGAAGCCTGCAGGCAGGATAAACGGGGGGTCCAGCGGTACATAAATCCTGCGGCAAAAGGGGTATGAGGGGTCTGCCTGTCCCGTGGTGTCTACAGGTGGGCAGTCTGGGGGCATGTCGTGCATGTGACATTGGTCAGTTAAATGCTATTTCCAGGTTAACCTCTAGCATTGCACCCTGTTCGCTCTCTGTCTGCCTCCAGGGTGAGGGCACAGCCTCGAACACCACCCTTCGTTTCTCAGTTGTGTCCATTACGCCTCTCTGGGCTGGATCTTGCACAACCATGCTGGAAACAACTGAAGCCTTAACTCGTAGTCCATCTTTCACAGCTATAACTCTAACTGAGCAAACCACTTAAGTACATGCTTTATTTTAGTGCATACTTAGCTCTCCCTGGTTTCAGTGAGGCTATTTATATCTTTAAAAGTTAAGCCAGTTTCTAAGCTGGTGCCATGCCAGCTGTATAATGCTAGAAGAATAGCATATGGTCTAAGTAAAACCACATTAATCTTAATGGATATAGGAGCTTTGCTGGTTTATATGTTATATCATGGGTAGCGTACCTTGGAAAGGTCAGAGTGCAGGCTCCTACCTAGTATTGGTGTTTGTTTAGAACTGCCCAATGTTGTATTTTAAAAGTGCTTGTATAGATTTTTACAATAACTGTGTTCTACATACAGAACAAATAGCAGTGGGCTCAGAACTTAGAGGAATGTGTTCTATTTTGGTTTGACTGGTAGAAATCTGATACTTGCTCCCAAATTCAATGTCTGGTTGTTCATAGCATCTACCAGATGAGCAGGAGATATGGTTGGAATTTCCAAAGCACAAAATGCATCTGCATCGTGCTTGGGTCTAACAGACCTATTACCGTTATGATCACTAAATTACAACAATAAGAGATTAGAATCAGCAGTTTGGCATGTAAAAGCTACTATACCCAATTTTTTCCTAAGAAATAAGTACTGGCATAATGGTGATTTATCCATAAAACAGGGACTGCCTGTGAGAGGCCTCCAGGAGGAGCAGGATTTGGCTGAAAGGAGTTGCTCTTTCCTAGCTGTGTCATGATGGAAGTGAACTGTAGCTGGGGTCTCCCTGGGCTGAAATGAAAAGAAGCCACTTCAGGTGCACAAAAGGCAAGAAATCAACAGGAAAAATTGTGTTTCTGTTGTCATTGACTTTAGAGCTCTTTTTGTCCATGAAGTAAACACTGATTACAACTCATCACAACAGGCCATGCCTACCAAAATGCCGTCAGGGCTTGTGTGATTGCTCTCAGTGCTCCGAATGGCAATGCAGACGTGAAGCTCCACAGCCTGTGCCCTCTGCTTCTGAAAAGCGCCACGTACATGCTGGAAATGCTGTGATACTTCATGCCAATGCATATTAGCCCATTTGACCCCTCACTGCTGTGTATATTGAGCTACTGTCGATACTTTCCTTGCTTATCCATCCCCTGTCACATACCATCTTCCACTGCTACCATTCTCTATCTCATTAAACTCTGGTGGAAAGGCAAATCCCCATTCTCTGTCACAGGGGCAAGAGAAGCTAAAAGTAAAATTTTCCATGGAAGTGTGTAACATGCAGAAACTGGGTAAGGTTTCTATTAACTGGTCAGTCTCCAATGAGTTGAACTATCACAAAGTATTTGACCTTTTTGTAGCAATATGTCATTACTATCCTTCGGAACAGAAATTTCCAAAATCCACTATAGTACTGGATTTTCGGTGCCAACTGATACTCATTTACAACCTTCAAAATCTAGAAGAAGAGGAGGACATTAGATAAGCTTCTAATCCAAAGCACTTTTAACAGCTGGTGAAAGGGAGAATATTTTTATTCAAATCCCTGCAATGCTGTAAAAGAGATCCAAGCTTTGGTTTTTTTCTTGGTTTTCCTTCTTTTAATTTGTTTGAACAGCAGTTGTGAAGAGAAAATATCAATTCAGGTAGGACTGCTGATTTTCAAGGATTAGTATAAACCTTTTTAAAGCTACCTTGCTACTGCCTGATGCCTGAATGACTTTCACTACTTGCAAAGTCTTATTGTGATCTAGACCTTAAATAATTCCATATTATGCAGATTAATTTTCTCTCCAGTTTTAATATCAAGTTAGGGTTACGCTGTTTTTCCCTGGGAAGAAGATTATGCATGTTGACTGTGTGTAAATTATGCTCCCTTAATGTTTAATATGATTTAATAAAATAATACTTTCTTAATTGGGCTTACTCATAAATTGGCTTAAAGTCCACGATATAATAGCAGCAAAGACCTGCAGCGGGCACTCTCAAGGGACAAATCCCGATTCCCTGGAGTACCAGGGTATCCCGATGGGAGGGGAGCTGAGCCCTGCCCATGGAGAGGCACTGTGTGTGCGCTGCGCAGCACTTGCTGGGTGCTTCCACCCCTGCCACCAAACGCCATGCACGGCGCTGGTGCAGCAGCAGGTCCGCAGGCGTGTTACCTTACAGAAGGGCTCTGCTGTTGCCTGTTGATGAGGGCAATGTGTGGACCCACACTTGCAAAGCAGGAAATTATATAGGCTTGTGGCTTAATACCTTTCTCTGACTTTTGAATTAGGAGATGTGGACAAAGGCAGATTTTCAGACCATGTGCCGCCGTGCTGCGTGCAAGCTGATGAGTGCATTTTAATCTCTAACTGTTTCTGTGTGTAACTCCAGTTGTTCACACAGGAGCATAACACACGCCGAGTGAAAACCTGGTTACACCCTTGTAGTACGTGTTTATGATTGTCTGCGTCTGAAAGAGTATAATAGCCATACCTGTCCTGGAGATCTTTCACTCATAGGTCCTTAAAGAGGCCAGAGACTCCCTGATAACAGAGAGTTTAGTGTTAAACGATGAAGTATTTTCACATACAGAAACTAGAGACAGAGGAAAGCAATTTCTAGTGCTCTGTCTTGACCTTTTTTCTGAATTCTGATAGTCTCCCGCCCTGCTCCATCCTTTCCTGGACATCTGTGATTGTAAAGGTTGCCAACAGAAGTGATGAGGGTTTCTGTGATCTTTGCGTGTGTCGGCACAAATTGCTCTGGCATCACCCACGGCTGAGTACAGAGCCTGGCATAGCAGCTGGCAGATGCTACCTGCAACACGGTGGCCACTAATGCCCTGGGTACGCTCCAGTCACCGGCCTTGCCGTAAGCAGGAGCTTCTGCCACTTCGGCACCGAGTAACCCAGTCCCTGGCACAAATTGAGCTCACGCCGTTTTTTGTGCGGGATTTCTATGCTAAGGACTAACCACATGTGTTGTATGCAGAAAAGAAATCTATTGGAGTTTTCTGTTTCACAATCTCCCCTAAAAAAAAAGAAAGGAAAAAACAAAAAAAAACAAACCCAATGCTGCTTCCTGTTGTTTGAAGCCAACAGAAAACCTGCAGTTTACATCCAGTTGATGTTAATGTGATTTTGAAAGTGAATTCATTCTTGAGTAAGACTGAAAGGGGAGCTGTCCCATGGGATGGATGAGCAAGCAAAGGGTGGAGAGGCACTTGAGATTTATGGCTTGTATTTATCCTCTCGAACATACTTGATACAAATATATGGTTTCCTGGACGACTTCTTCAAAGGCCATCTGGTTCAGAGGCATTGGGCCCACTCCTAACTTTGCCAGATTCCCTCCGTAGAGGGTAAATAGCAGTAATTGTGATTTATCTATGAAGCCTGTGTAACAGTGCAACTGCCCTGGCTCTCCGTAGGAAGCCTGCCCTTGTGAGATCCGGGAGCCATGCTGTGCCATATGTACCTATCAATTTGATCCTACTTCTTGGCGCTTAGGTGCCGCCAGAAATTGTGCTTGCTGGGGGAATGAGGAAAGGATTTGAAACTCGTGAAGGCCATCTGGGCAAGGTCAAAACATGCATTGCAGGAAGCTGCTGCCTGCACATAATTGGGGAAGGGAGAGTCTAACGCAGCAAAAAATGTCACGATCAAACAGGCAGACAGCTGCAGGCAGGGCACAGCCTGAATATCTGCCCTCGGAGGTCGGCTGTAAACCAACTAGGCATGATCTCTGACTGGTCATTAGGTTATACACCGCTCTCTCTCCTAAAGCAACTGTCGCATTTTATGTTCCCCTATGAAAAAGCTCCTGCAGACAGGAAGGGACAAGCTCTGCTGGCCTGGTGAGCCACGGGGAGCTGCCCGGGATTCATCCCGAGCCAGCTGGAGACGCTGGAGAATAAGCCCTGGTCCTCAGCCCCATGACAGCACTGCATTGTCACTTCTCAGCTTTCCCTTTGGATCAGGTGTGCATTTAGATGTTTCAAGACAAATCAAGGCACCAAGGCAACTGCCTATGAACAGTCAGGTTGATTTACCCCAATTTGAAAGATCTAGGTCAACAGAGGGTCAACAGAGGGTCATTTACTTCTGTAGTTGAAATACAAAGTTTAAGAGGCTCCAGTGGTTATGGGTAACGCAACCCACAGATCACGTTGCTTTGCATTATACCACCAGGTGATGTAGGCAGCTCAAAACCGAGCTCGTCAAAGCTGTTAGGTTTTTCAGTTTTCCCCTTAGGCTAGTAGATCTGTGTCCAAAGTCAGAAGAAAAAAATCTTACCCACAATTAATTTACTGAAATACTGTGCTTTTAAAAAGGCATCCATAATGAAAATCTTAAGCTTGGTATCATTTCATTGCAAGGGTTTTGTTTTGGGAGACTGTCAGGAATGTGCCCTTGAAAGAGAGGTGGAAGCAGTCATAGATGGTGTTTGAGGAGAACTCTGCGATGGTGCCTTTAACTATGCCAGGAGCCTCTCATACAGCACCGCATAAACTAAGAAATCGTAGCAAGAGAACTTGAGAGGACAGGAGAGGCGCCTGTGAGTCCCCCCACAGGCTGCTGAAGGTGCCAAGAAGGGACCTAGGGCAGATGGCTGGTAGGGCATGTCCCCTCTCAGCCCAGGCCTTGCAGCGTCCAGCACCCTTACGTGGAGTGGGGCAAGAGACTGCTTTCTCTTCGTTTCATAACACAAAAAAGTTTATCAGGCAGCGAAGGAAGCATTTTCGCTTACATTTAATTTACATTTCTTCTTAGTAGTTTTCAGTGCTGTAAACAAGCCCTTTGGCCCTGCTATAGCTCTGTTATCATTACCTGCATGCACCAGAGCACATACCGTCTTCCTGCTAGGCACAAATGAATGTCATGCATAAAGTAACAGATATCTTTTAACATTTGCAGGCACACTTCCTTAAAAAAATAATAAAATGAATAAATCAATCTGCAAAAGGGTGTTCAGCAGGGAGTCAGATGACAGGCAGCATGTCTTTGTAGTATCCCCAGAAACTTGTAGACAGACTGCCATTTCCCCAGCACATCGCAAAACTTGCCTCAAAGCTGCTCGTGTATTTACATCAGCGTTTTGGAAGGCTTTGTTGGGATTCTGTTGGTTTCATTTTTCTAAAAGCTGTGGCGCAATGGCAGGTCAGGCAGGGTAGACCAAAACCATAAGTTATATGAGCATGATTTTGGCGTATGTAATGGGATGGAATCGCTCTGCTGTTAGGTTTTGTTCTGTGGTTGGTGTCAGGATGGCTGCAGGATGGTCTTCAGGGCAGTTTCAGCGTGAATGAGGTTTGTTGGGTGCAGCCGGTTACAGAGGGGAATTATCTTCTTCATATAATGATTTTATCCTGCATCTCCACCAAAGAGTATTTTGGTGGTGCCATTTATGTGCATATTTTGGTGGGACAGAGGGTCTCACCCTTCCTCACTGGAGCAAACTCCATGGAGTTTACTGTGAGAGGACAGGTGAGGTTGGGGTTGAAGCAACAGCCCGTAAATCTGAAATTTCTACAGAAAATTGTTACAAGTCTTTTTTCTACTTCTTGTGTTACTATCTTCAGACTATGCTGCAGACTTCAAAAATGGGCTGAGGTTTTTGTCAGGAAAGGTTTGGCATTGTCCAAATTTGCTGTGGGGAAAGAAATTTGGGTGTGAGCAGTGGGAAGGGAATTTTGGATTTCATTATTGTCAGTAACGGTTCTGAGGAGACCCGTCATCAAAGATATGCTTTCCTTTAAACAATATATCATTCAGAATCAAGTGAGAAAAGCTTTTGTTTTTAGAACCCTGCAGATAGCACTAAAAGCCATGCAGTATCCCGGGATAATCAAGGAAATACCCTTCTGTGTGTTTTCCTCTGTGCAGCATTGGAAGCTGAGGGATTTATAAGCCATCCTTTTTTCAGTAGCACATTTTGAAATGGAATTTCAGTATATACTCACAAATAAAATGCTATTAAGAAAACATCACAATGGTTCCCAGTCAACAATTTTTCTTTTATTTGGGTGAAATTATGTATAAAAACTTGGAGGGGAGCATTGACTTCAATTTATTGTTCCTTTTAAGGCAGTTAAATATTCCATTAACTGTAAGCTAAGGCATAATACAGGAGGTGAATGATGGAAGATTAATGACCCAGTTTAAAGGTACACATTAAGTCATTTTATTTCAGCAGCACGGAGTGAGAAGTCTCCAATTGAACTAAGTCCACGTAAGGGAAAAAATATGAAGCTTATGAGGGAAAATGTTTTTCACTGTTAAACAAACCAGATTAGAGTCTGAGCCACACTGCATTTTTCGAAAGAGCCATTAAGTTTATTGTTCCACTCAATATTTATCAGAACTGGTACCCAGCCACCTCATCCAAGGTCATCAACTACCCCACTGCAGTAACTGCACTGCAAACAGGTCTAAATTTCTGTCCAAGGATTTTATATTGCAAGTGCTTTGCTTCAGCTTACCAGTGCAAGGAATTCTGCAAATCATAAATCCTTGCTTGTAGTTCTTGTTGATCATCTAATGAGGTGAATTGCTATTGCTTTTTGTGGGTGACTTATTACAACCACATTTAGATGAGGTCCCTTTGGGTGACCAAGGGGAGGAAGGCACAAATGCGCGGCTAGCAAGGATGCACATGCAGGGCACCGATGAGCAGATTTGGGCTACGCTGTGGGTGACTCACTGGGTGGGCAGGTCTGGAGCTGAGCTCATCTCATAGGCTCCTTCTCAAGGCAGGAGGGCAAGCAGGGCTCTCCACCGACATCAGACCCGCATGAAGGCTGAGGAATTGCTACGGAGAGGTTTGTGTTTCCCTCTCCCAGCTCTGCAGGCCAAGCCGTCTGGCTTTCCATACAGATGGATTTTTTTTTTTTCCAGGTCTGAAATTCGATGAGCCAAATCACAGCCTAAGTGCTTAGACCAGGGGAGTGATAGTCTTGTTTAAATCGGTTATGGCAAAACGTGCAGCAGTGAATCTGCATGAGAGAGCTGTGAAATAATTCTACTTAGAGTGAATTATAATCTAAGGCAAATACCACATTTTTGTAAACAAGCCTTCAGTTGCAACAATGTGTTAGAGTGGGCTTTTATTTTTGCTTTTTCACTCATAAACCTCAATGGTGTTTTTTATTTATGGGCTGTGAAACTAGAAAGGAAGAGTGCTTTTTGAGGCATTTTCCTCCTGTTTGGCAAAGCTGGGTGGCATTTCAATAGCATGTTGTTATTCAGCACTTGGAGAACACAGCGACTGTAGGGAATTATGGAGGTACTGGAGGTAAACTTTTATTACTATGTAGTGGTGAGCTTGATTTACCAAAAGAATGTTCATTTTAAATAACAAGCTTTAGGCTGTGAAACCATGATTTTCTGTTAAGTAAGACTTCATAACATTTGTGAAATATGAAATATAAGTCACACTCGGCTGCCAGTAGGTTCTACACTGCAAGCTTTATTTTAGTAGCAGTGTAGAGCATATTATTTACTTTAAGCCCTAAATTGAGCACAGAATCTGCAATAAAAATATTTTAAAATGCTCCAGCAATAAACAAAGCAACAGAAGAAAGAGGAAAACAAAAGTCCATGGTAGTACATTGGGTTTTTGTCATCAAGGCAAATACACTGCCAGAAATACTCTTAACAATTAAGCCAGTTCAAACTGTTCCTGGTTCCTTCTTTATTAACATTAGAATAAGCAAAGGAAAACCTTGTAGAGCTCCAGGTACAGCATCTGGTGGTGCAGCTTTTCAGAAAGCACAAAGATCCACACAAAAAAAGAAAAATATCTTTTTCAGTGGTGTTTTTACAAGAAATAGTGATTTCTGGAGGCATTTGGGAGATTTTTCTTGTCCAGCTCCTGAGTCTCCCATTGTGAGGTTGTCAGCCTGCCTTGGTTTATCCCATGGTCTTGCCTCCGAATAACACAAATTAAAAGTGTCTGACGCACCTTACATGGCGTAATGCAGCAGAGCACATCTGCCGTATGGAGTTAGGACACGCTTGGGTTGTACTGGTCATTATGGAGGTAGAGGATTTACATATCGTGCAAGTAGGTTCCTTCCAGGAAATTCTTAAAGAAACCAGAATTGCATACATCATAAAAATATAAAATGGAATGTGAAGTTGCTTTGGGCTGTGTAAGCTTTAACTTTTAGAGTTAGTAGGGATCTCTTTTCTTAGGGATCATTTCAAAATGCTTCTTTGATCTGTAGACCTCAAAGGTAAAGATAGTCATTGTCAATGTAAAGATGGGGGTAAACGGGGGCATATCGTCATCAAAGGCCAAAGGTTCAAAGATATTTTGATCCTTTCAAATTCACATAAATACCAAATGTCATTTTTTTAAAGTGCCAAAGCCAGAGAAGACCAAAGACAACTGAAAACCAACTTGACTTAGGCTGTTGCTCTTCTCTGGCATTACATAAAGATATTAGGGCTCTGTCCTGGTTTCGGCTGGGATAGAGTTAATTTTCTTCACAGAAGCTAGCATAGTGCTGTGCTTTGGATTTAGTACTAGAAGAATGTTGATAACACGCTGATGTCTTTAGTTGTTGCCAAGCAGTACTCAGACTGCTCAAGGACTTTTTGAGCTTCTCCTGCTCGGCCAGGGGCATAACAAGCTGGGAGTACAGCACAGCTAGGACCCAAACTGTCCAAAGAGCTATTCCATACCATATAACGTCATGCTCGGGGGGGTTAGTTGGTCGGTCGGTTTCGGGCAGAGTGGTTGCAGCTTGGGCTGTGTGATCGTGGCTCGGGGGGAGTGATCGTAGCTCGGGACGGGCTGGGCATCAGTCAGCGGGTGGTGAGCAATTGCATTGTGCATCACTTGTTTTATATATTCTGTATATTTTCTTACTATTATTATTATTATTATTATTATTATTATTATTATTATTATTCTCTCTTATTAAACTGTCTCTATCTCAACCCACGGGTCTTACTTTTTTTTCTTTTTCTCTGATTCTCTCCCCCATCCCACCGAGGGGGGGGAGGGGGGGAGTGAGCGAGCGGCTGCGTGGTGCTTAGTTGCCAGCCAGGTTAAACCACGACAGGCTCCTAATTAAAAAAGTAAGGAAGTGCCTATATCCAGTTGATTTTTTTAGATCCTAGATTTAATAGTGTGTGGTAGGTATGCTATGACTACACCTTTCTTTGATTATATTCCTCAACAGACCTAGGTGAAGGAAAACTTTATTTCTGGATTGGTATCACTCTTGGGCAATGAGCTAAGTACTGAGTAATCAGCAGGGACTTGCCATTTCACCCAGCCTTTGCCAAAATATCTTGTTCAACACCTGCCATCCAAAGGTTCACCTAATGCAAGTGAATTATTTTGGCATACAACACGATCAATCAGCTGGTAGGAAAAAACACTTGCTCAGGAAAACTGGGTAATCCTCACTAAAAATGCCTACCCCAGTAAGGTTCCTCTGGCTCTTCCTGATTTTGATGAGTTTTGGTTAAATAGTGACTGCTGGAACAGTGCAGTTCCTGAAGACTGCTAGCTCCAGATCTCACTCAGCAATGTAGTTGGCAACTTTCCATATACGCTTACTGTACAATTACAGTGTTTGGATTGCTTTGGGCATTCATTTCTGAAAACCAGGCCCAAGATAATTTCCTCAGGTGTTTGGGAGGACTCTGTCTTCCTTCATCCTGCCTCGGAACTGCCCACTTGGGTCAGTACCTGCACACACCGTAGGACTGTGCAGTGCCTCTATGCCAAGCCATGCCCATGAGGACCCAAGGGGACCAATGGAAATATCAGTAGGTAAGAGGAAAGGTAGCAAAGTAACCCTAAAAAAAAGGCACAAAAGGACTCTGTATATTAAGTAACAAAAAAAAACCTATGAAAAAGTGCATATTTTAGAGAATCTCTAAACCAGTGATCTTGAGTCTGTTGCTGGTTTTTCTTCAGTTATTTTCTATACCTGTTCAATCATTTGTGTGAGCATCCTTTTTGCTTCATTCCAGGAAGAATACTTTTAATATTAACCTTTTAGCTAAATACTGATGATGAAATTTTTCCTGTAAACTAGACAGGATTGTAAAGGAATGAAAAATTTTGCTTCTAGATATTCCCCACTAGAATGACCATGACCATGAATATGCAAAAGAGATTTTCAACAGATTTCTGTACAGATATATGGAAGCTGAAGATATTGTTGGTCCCTCAGTGACAATAATGTCTCAAAGTACATTTTCTCCCCTAAATTTATTTATTTGCTATTAACAATAAATCAATGGAAGCTTTCATATTTTATCAGAGTCATTTGAGTTTAAAGCTCCCAAGAGAAGCACAGAGAGAGACAGAGGGAGAGTTTAAGTGTTTTTATCAATAAAATGGTGTGCTTTTTAACACTTTTAAAACATGGCATATATCTTCTGGTATATATGCATTTTTGCACAGATAACCTGTGAATTTTTCTGTACTGATGAATCTTTACTGATGCATTTATTTTAACAATAGGTGAATGTCAGTAATTTTATTCCCAAATACTGGAACCGGGATTTTGAAGCAGGATTCTGGGCAGGATTAATCCTTATTGAAATCAATACAGAATTTTTGGGATTGAAATTTCTCTGTGGCTGCAATTAGCCACATATGCCTTCCACATAGCCTAACCACATAGCCTTCAATGTTGTGTGGCTCACATACATTAAATAGTGGTGGTTGACTGGGAGGAGTAAATGATATCTGTTCAACATTGCAAAAGAAACAGGTAGAGAATGTACAACAGCTGGGGACAGGGAACATGTCAAGCATTTTGAATTTCCAGTTTCTGCCCAGCAAAGGCCAGGCATGGAACTGGAATTAGGCCATCCCAGGAAACAGATTTTTCTTTCACTCCATTTTGAGCTCTGAAGACCAAGGAAGAGTTTGTGTTTGGGCTGTATCTGTCAGAAAATTGTAAAAGATAAATAGCTTTACTATTACGCAGATTTTCTGCCAAATTTTACAGACCAAAGATTTTGGGGAAGATTCACTTAGTAATCTGGACTTGATGTTTCAAATTTTTTATGCAGAGGTGCTTCTGAGGAAAGGTTCATTTTTTACCCAGCAATTATTTTGTATGGGTGTGTGCAGGAATGTGCATACACAGTTTTAACCACGTTTTTAATAGATTTAATTGACTAAAACTTTAGGTGACCTAAGTCTCCAAGGTTCTGGGGCAGTTTCAGCACACACTGTAACTACTAATTTTAAAAAACATTTCATTTCTTTAGTTTTCAGCTACACAGTGATATCTGGAATTAGCCTGTTTCAATGGGTGGGCGGCTGAAAATTAAATGACAGAAGCATAAAAGATTAAATGATACTGACTCTTTCTTTCCCTCTCTCTTTCTCTTGCTGTCTCTCACACACACAAGTTCTATATTAAAAGACCAAAGCTTAAAGTTTTGGATATATTTAGCACTTCATTACGTTCTATTTAATTACTTGGCACCAACTAAATGCAACCTCATTAATTTCTAATATTGTTCTGATAAGCCAGCAGATATGGTTATATTAGCTGGCCCTCTGAGAGACATCTCAATAACATGGCTATGTCCAGTGTCTGCAGTGACATGGAACCTGGACAAATAATGGGGAAGGTAATTTATAATCTCAGCCTGTAGGTCCTAGGATTATTTACATCTGAGTAATATCACAGATCAAAAAACTAATTGCATTCCTAAAACTTTGTGATGCCAGAGTCTTTTAAAATAAAATCATTTGGGATTCACAAAATTGTGGCTGAAGTGAGAATTCATAAAGTTTTTTGCTTGTCTTATGACTGACTCTGTTAATCAATGCAGAGATTCCCGTGGATTTCAAAAGAAGCGGGGCTGGGCCCATAAATTGCACACTGTAAATTGCACACTGCATCTGGAAGGCCTTAAAGAAAAAAATGAAAAAAAAAATCCCCTAAATAGAAATGTTTGCTAATGAAAAATGTGAGGTATAACAAGTCTTCAAGTTTAATCAACCCTTTAATTAAAGGAATCATTTGGTTTCCTTTTATTATTTTACATTCACACTCTCACCTCCTGGTTTTTCTTCATGCTCCTAATCATATAACCAGCAAAAACTTTTCATTTTAATAATCCTGCCTTCAAACTTTCTTTGTAATGTGTTGATGTAATTGTCTGTAATATAGGGAGACATTTGACCTGTTCAGGCTTGTACATTATTTTGAAATTCTTCTCATACAGCAGCTATTACAAAGTGTGTGAGATGCTGGTTATTCCTGAATTCAATAAATTGATTGGCTGGGAATTGATTAGTCATCAGCCTACATTTGGGAATAGTTAAATACTTCAGCTAGTAGATAAGAATGTGCATTTTGTAGAGTTTAAGGAGCATTAGGGAATTGTTTCATTGACCCTGTGGATATGTTGTGTTTCTAGAGGTTTGATCTAGGGTTATTTGGGTTTATTTAAGCAGGCTGCAAGATGGGCTTGTGATCAGAGTAAGAGACTAGTGTGTCATTACACCAAGGCCATGCTGTCCAGGTCTGTCACTTGTTTGCTGTAGGATTTCAGAAAACACCACATCTGACATTGACTCCACTTATCCACTTCAGTTAATCCCTCTCTATAAAGGAGAACTGATGAACGCACCATGGAAAACTGCTTCTATATACAAATATGCACACTGGGAAGAAAAGCAGCTTCTTGCTCCTGGCTAGCCACTTTATGGAGCAGGATCTGGGACCCATGTCTCCCCCTTCTCAAGCGAATATCCTGTGCTGTAGCATCAGTTGGTCTAGGATGCCCTCATATCTATTTAGCTGGGTGAATACCCTCCAACTAGTTTGTGAATTGAGGTCTGGCTTTGTCAGTCCTACAAAGAGGTGGCTCTGGGCATGCCCATCAGCCCGCAGGTAGGAGCAGTTCTGCTGAAAGCCAGGACTCCAAGGACTGGAAGCCACAGTCTACAGCTAGAGCATCTACATTTAACATCAAATGCTGTCAGGGCTGTTGAGTCTACTGTACTTTTGTTATTCCAGTCCATAGTCATAAAACATTACAAATATCTTAGGACAGAAGAGTCAGTAGATGCAGACCAACCTGGGTAGAAAATGCCCGCTCTGTTTGCAAGCCAGCAGGTATCCTGCTGAGTAGCTAGCGAAATTAATTGCAAGTAACTGGCACATTTCCAAACAAGCAGTATTCATCCCTTCGTTATCACAAATCTTTGCTGTCACTTCTTAATCAACTCTTCATTCATAATTCTACTGCTTCTGTTTTGTTTACATTTCTGGAATGATTGATGTAAACACACTTTATGCTCAGCAGTTATTTTGCATGAAGATTAAAACTGTAGCAAGCAGTTTGTAGGATACCGAGTCTTGACAGAAAAGGAGCTCGGGAGATAAAATTCTGTAGCAGGACTGGGAACTCAGAAGTAAACCTCCTTCATCCAAATTATCCTTTTTCCTGCCTGATTCCTTGGAGCCAAATTTAAACCAAATTTTCTTGCTTTTATGGACCAGCATTACTAAAATTGTTCTGCCTTCTACATATGAAGGAAAACTTGTCCTGTGTCTTAGCCTGGAAAAAGAAAAATAAAGGAGTGTTCTACATAAGCAAGGAGAAGCAAGAAAGCAAGGCAGTGGCAGGGAAATGAACTGACAGTGTTTTAGCATAGTTCAGTTGTTTCCCTGTATCTGTTTATTAGTTATCAAGCAGGCAAATTCCTATCGCTGCTTGTTGTATTATCAAGCTAATGGCAAGGAATTCTCTTTCACATGTCACCCAACTAATGAACACAGAACCATGTATCTGAAGACCTGGACCATGATGCGTGCATTATGTTTAATGCCATCTTTTTCGATTCTTTTGCTTCTTAATTTTGTAACTTCTAGCTAAATTAAAACCTTCATTCTTCTAGTTAATGATTTCCTTTTATTTTAGAGCTTTGGGCTTCCTTCTTCTGTATCTCCAGATCCCATCACAGTTTTCTTTTAGCTTCCTTGTTCCTCATATTTGCACATTCACAAGGATCTAAGGTTTTCATTCCTAGCAGCCAAAAATCCTCCCCCGACTTCTGCTGGACTTGAGTGTGAGTTCAGCACTTCCAAAGTTCAAACTGCTCTATGTGAGGAAATCCATTTGAACAGGAGCTCTTTGGGAATCGCTGTTCCAGTCAAATTCCCCAAGTCAAAAGTCCCTCATTTTCATCTGCAGATCCACAGTATGATAGTAATGTTAACTTATGCAAATGTTGAGGTATTTGCTTGATGAGTGCTGAGACTTCATTCATTACTCTTTGTCAAATATGCTTAAGATCCATATGTGTCACAGTAATTAAAGCGTGTATGGTGGGGAGGGGGATAGAGAAGGTGACTAAAGAGACCATTACTGAATAGATCAAGAAACAGAGCTGTGTTTTGCTGCCGTCACCTTTAATATACTCCGAAGCTCTGATATGGCCTAATCTGTTAACGTAAATTGAAAAAAGTCATGATAGCAAAAATGAATAAGGAAGGAGTGCACCAGGAGGCAGAAGTATAATTAAAAAAGCTTCCTTTATCTAAAAATTTCATTAAAAACAAAGAAACACTCAAACACACAAAGATATATAGGACATAAGTTTTAATTAAAAGTGCAGCTGCTGCTTTGCAGTCTCGGCATAGAGCACACATTTCTCTCTTCCAAACAACTATTGTCTGGCTCTAATATTTCGCTCAGAACACCTCTGGGTCTGATGTTACCACAGCACTTCACAGTGAAATATAAAGCCAAGCAAAGCTCTGTGCTAGGGGTCCAGGACAGGGTGCTCCTCCCTGAACGCGGAGTGAAGGCTGAGCATCCTTACCTACACCGCAGGTCCTGGTGCTCTGCCACAGACAGGATGGGGCTGTGCCAGCGTCTGGGACCGCAGCAATGCCAACGCTGTGAATTTTGAATCTGGAGCTGGAGTGGATTGGTTGGGTTTGGGTTTTTTCTTTTTTGGAAGGGAGGGTGTCCAGTTGAGGCATGATAGTCCTGAATATTAAGCTAATGCAAAGCCATACAGCACTATAAACTCAGTAATTCTGTATTTACAGAAACAAAGTAGGTTTCTTAAACTGACTCTTTTGAGTGAATTTGAGTCAAATCCCTCTGGAATGAGCAGGTTATAGGATTTACTGGAGAAGTATAAATGCTTCAGCTTTCAACAAGTTTGGGAAGGCAAGGGTAAGACTATAGAGGCATATGGGACTGTTTCCCAAATAAGTAAGATTTGGAGTAAGAATAAGGAGTTACTCTGGAGTGGAACCTTTAGAAATAACTAGCCCATTGGCCCTGGGAAAAGCCACTGGGAGTCTTGACCCAGCTCTGTGGGCATCCTGCTCCAGTACAGTAAAAATATTTGCAAGCATCAGTCATTTCAGACAAAGGTTTCTGATATAAATGAAGCATGGTTTCTCCCAGCTCTGCCTTTCACGTTTGCTCCATGAGGCAAGATTTTATTCATTTCCCTTATCTGTAGATTGAGATTATCACAAAAGTATACGACATCTGGTCATTGACTCTTTAAAGAATACCCTCCTCCTCTCAAGGTCAAAGTGTCTCACGCCAAAAGTCACCCATCAGTAAAATTAAGGACTCGATAATTTAGCTTTACACGTTGAGAAGCTATGTTTTAGGAATAAGCTTCTTTAAGAAGCTTTGCACACTCGCATTCTCAGCCAAGACAGCAAACACATCTCCAGGTCAGACTGTAGTGATTTTCCCCTTCATTGGACCAAAACAAGACCCCGTGCAGCATTTACGTCTTCAGAGAGGGAGCAGGATAAGGCCTCGTGCTGAGCTTTGCCATGGGGATGACACTTATTCATGGGTATTTCACAGTTACTTTCACTAGACAAAACTTAGGAACTTTACAAAATACTGGAGCAGCTGCAAAATTGTAGGAAGTCAAGTTGGAGCGAGATTAATTTTATCTCTTCGGTTACTTTTGCACTTTAAATTGGTCTCTTGTCTCATTCCAGATCATTTGATTAATGCACAGGCAGAGAGCACGGGAAGATACTGGTGCATTGCTAGGAACTTGCTTAGAGATGGATCAGAGGAGTTTTGAGATACTTTCAAATTTTTATTTTGTATTTATTTATTTATTTCAATGCTGTTTATTGATTTTTCCCTCTTCAGATTTTGCAGAGCAGACCTGTCACAAGTGTCCTTCATAAATCCTCTCATGTGGTTTCTCACATAAATTCAAGCCAAAGAATTGTTAAGAAAATATTAAAGTAATTTACATTTCTGCCAAGGATCCTAACCTCCCCTCTTCATAAACAGCACAAACATGTCAAGGAAAACTCCAGAATAAAGGCAGTGTGTTAAAAAACATATTACCTGCTGCCTATGGACAGTCTTGAAGGGATAAAAATGAATCATATCTCCCTGTTACATCTTACTTAGCAGATTTTTCACAGTGAGAGCCAAGGTTAGCGTTTGCTGGTCCTGTATTAAAGTCTGTCTCCTTGGCAGTCAGAGAGACACCAGTGTGAAAGGCAGGAAACAAGTAAACCTGTAGTTCTGTAAAACTGAGGAGAGTCCTCCCCGTGGTAACCTCTGCAGGATTCAGAAGATGCTGTGAATTTGGCTTAGATAAGCACCTTGCAGGGGGGCGGCAGCAGTGCTGTGGCAGCATTGCAGGGATGCCCAAGGTTCAGCAGCATCATGGCGATGGCTGTTGGGGCAGCTGTCACTGTCCAGTAGAGTAAAAGCTTCCAAAAAGAATTATTCGTCACTGTTGCCACCTGCCTGACTTTCACACAAAAAAGTGTTTTACAAAATTGGGTTCCATAATAAAAGATTGTGGTTGCCAGTCCCATATTCTGATCACTTCTTTACCCTTACTTGCCCTCCTGTTTGAAACAGTAAGCACTTCTGTGCATCTCAGGCCTTCTTTATGCTCATCTGAGCAAAGAGAACGCTATTCCTGCTGCTGTTCTGGCACCTCGGAGCCCCACCTGTGTCTCCATTTTAGAAAAAGTCCATAGCATTTGCTCGGAGCACAGTCCTATTGCCACCCCTTGAGTGAAAGACCAGATTTTATTTGGGCTTCTGTTTCTTCTGCACAGAGTACTATGTGCTGTACGTCGGACTGGGAGGTAACCCTTCATGTATGCAATATCCAGAGGATGTTCTGTAAGCATCAGAGATAGCAGCTCTTCTTTTCTTTTTCCCTATTAGCCTCCAGTGTACCGTGCATTATATTAAGTTCTTCAAATCGTGGCTTAATATAAGCCTCAGAGTTATGTTTGTGCCTTCACATCTTGGCCAGTAAACCTAATTTAATCTAATTTATCTGTTCTGGTCGATCTGAAGAGCTTCAAAAATGAGTGTTGGCAAATACAGTCACAGAAAGAAATAAAAGTTAATTTTGTTGTTAACAGATATCTCCACTGGTGAATGAGGATTTTGGGGGTTCATTTAGGAATCTGATATATATTATTTCACTGCTTTGATAGTTTGATAGGGATCTTGCTGGTTTACAGTTGCTATTCTGGCTGAGCTTCATAGCAGTCACTTATTATTAAACTGCAAGTAAAAGCAGACAGTATTAGACATTATGAACATTTTAGCTGAAACAAACTAGTGAGGGTACAGGGGCTGAGCTCCACTGGTTGAATAAACCATTCTCTGTTTCAAGTGTTACCCAGCTAATGTCTGATAGAGTTTGGAGTATACACTTGGTGCAGGAGAATTTTCATTTGGCTCCTGAAGCCACTGCAGAGGTCTCATCAAGAGGTCTCATCGGAAAGCCAGGCAGCACACATGATAACAAAGTTACCCGAGCATCTCGCCAAGCGTGAGGGCCATGTGAAGAGCTGCTCTCAGCCTGCAGATTGGGTGAGGCAAAGTGACCGCTTGAGGTAAGCGATGCTGCCAGCTACCTGCAGGGAGGGCTGTCAGGGTGCACAGAGAACAGTTACAGGATGCATTCAGCATCACAGATGATGCCGATGAAAAAACACAGCAGTGCTGTAGCTGCTGTACCAACAACCACAGCGCTGGGAAGATTCGAAGGCCCTGGAGGGAAATTGCTGAGAGTCTCCATGCCCCATGCTGGCTCCCAACTCCAACCCCTCCGCAGGAATTGCCTTGCAGTTCAAGTCGCTCCTCAGTCACGACTAGAACTGATCAATGGCATTTATGAGATAACTGAAAAAACTCCCATTTCCCCACTCTTGTGTTTTTTTTCTTGAGATACCACCATAAAAGCTGTGTGTAAACTCCAACTTAAAGAAGCATCAATACTCAGGCTCCAAGGAAAATCACAGTCTCCTCATTACATGTGCCAAAACGTGGGTGGTAGATAGGGCATTGATATGTGGAATTGCAGGTGCTGATTGCAAGGGGCTTTGCTTCTGAATTTCTAGCTCTTGAAGTTTGTGGTTTAAGTTCCATTGCTGCAAATTATAAATAAAGTTTCTATCAAACTGTGAATCATTGCCTTTATTGGTACAGTTCTCAGGTCTGAAATATTTTTCTTTATAGGTGAATACTGTATAATTAGACACTCTGTATGGCAGCTGAGTTATGATACTTGAAAGTGTTTGCAATATCTGGATGAATAGCTCATGACTCATGAAAAATCATCAGTCAGATACTGCAGTAGTCAGAGTCTTTACAATTAGTGATAATCAATAATAAATAAATAGAGATAGACAAGTAAATGGTTTTTCAACAAGTTTGGTTTGTTGATCATGGAAATTTGCTTACTAATCATTACCTGCAGCTACTTCACATTCTTATTTCTTACCTTCATGCTGTGAATATATCAGTCTTAAAAAGTTTTGAAAATACTGTCTTCTAGTATAAACAGTGCTTATTTGAGTAGCTAGCTAGCAAGATCTTCTTTTTCCTTGGTTTAAATTTAGCAGTAATGACCACATCCAGCTTCTGAAATCTCTGTGGCTCTGCCCAAATGAAGGGACTCTTCTCACTGAGTTTAATGAGAACATAAAAAACCAGGCAGACCCAATAAAAAAAACCCAGATGGACCCAAAGTTACTTTAAACAAGAACCCAATGTGTTTAATCTTAGTTATTCAGCTATTCCCTGTGGAGATGTCTTTGAAGTGTGTGCCTGGAGTGGGTTCTCAGGGTTATCTCTTAACGCTGCTGTTTCCCATGCACTCGCACCTATGTGGAGATGGTTGCAAACCAAAACTTCAAGCAAAAACTGCTGAAACCAGCGTGCAAATACAGAATTTTGAAATCCTCAGTCACAGGTGTATGATTTTCCTTCTCTGTAAGAATGCGACCAACTCTCAAATTTAAGCCCTAAAAAATTGCATTCAGAAAGTCTCTACCCATTCAGTTGTTGTTTTGATAAATCCAAATTAAACACTCTCCACATTATTGGAACTGACTTTATTTTGCAGTAAAAATGCTATCCATCAGCTTTGTCTTGTAATCTACACACTGCATATTTCCCTGCCTATCCAAGCAGATAAATCACAGAGATAGCTGAAGGTGTCAGTTAATTACTGGGTGACTATCACTATATCTTTCTTTTATTTTCTTTTTCCTTTTTTTCTTAAAGAAAATATTACTTGAATGATGGGAATAGTGGCTATACATTTAATTGAGTGAAAGTGAAGTTTAAATCAGAGCCTGATAACTTTGTTCAGAAGAATATGTTAATGACTTGACACTCATGCTAATGTTAATTAGATTACTCTGAAATAGAAGCACATGTTTCTAACAGTTGGCACACTTTGTCAGTATATGAACAACAATGTTTATCTCCTTGCTAGTTTCCTGATCTTTCAGTATGAATAATTGAAACATTTTAGTACTGGAAACTCAGTATTTCATCTCAGGCCAAACTTGAACACATTTAATTTTATTTTTAGGCAGAAATGCAGCAATACATCAAAATAATGAGAGTTCGTAAATCCATGGATAGGCTTCTATGATTACAGCTGAAAGTATTTGTAGGAATAAAGCTTTGCCATCTTTTCTGTGCTATCTTATTAAATGGGTCCTTCTAAACATTTTCCATCTAGGTTCTTCTTTTGTGTAAAGCTACTGAATCACATAATTAATCATTTATCTTCTACAAAGATGCAGAACTGTGATCAACAGAGGTTGAGGGCACTCAGTATCTTTTGAATGCTTGTAGACCCTCTATGTAATTTGCTGCTTCAGAGAAGAATCCCAAGTGATCAAGTGATCAACCAAAAGGATATATTTGTAGTTTTTGTCTTTCTCAGCAATTTGCAATACTTGTCAGACAGCCACTTTACTGTTTAAAGTTTAGACCCCACCAATATGTGCAATGTTGCGGTCATGTTTAAGTTTTCTACTCTTCATTTGAATTTTTATTTTTCCTGAGAGCTCTCTACCAGTCCTGAGTGATTAATTTCTCTCTAACTTACTTAAGTACAAATGTAAAATGCTTGTGCTGATCGGTAATGGTCAGCAGGTCATATTTACTAATAGGGCTGAACTGGAGATGTTTTGACCCAATGGAAAGGTCTCTTGGCTTTGACGCCAAGTATGTGGAAAAAGCCTCTGTGGTCACTCAGACTGAGTGGGGTGACCTCTTTCCGCTGCAATACCACCTTCAGTTTTTTACAACACTCTAATTCCATGCTGAAAACCAGGAATGGCTTGCCGATCTCACACAGTTGGCAGCAGGATTTCCTCCTTTCTCACACAACACGTCCTCAGGCACAACCCCATCTTAGGCACATGTATTTTATATTTGCAGTGCAAACCCTGTGCTCAGACCTGAACCTGCTTCTTGCCTGTATTGTTTGGACAGGAGCCCAAGTTTGGGTTTGGAGAAAATATAGAAGGGCCAAGAAGGAAAGCTCAACCGCAGGCTGTTTGTCAAAATCAGTAGAACCGGGCGGTCTGTGAGCCGTGTGGATGGGACAGAAACGATTGCAGTCTCTCACCAACTTCCTGGTCCATGGTTAGGACCTGGAACAAACCTAGAAATGAGCCAGCGTAAAAGCTGCATTTCCAGACCAAGCCATTCAATGCAGAATTTCTGAACTCCTTCAGCTTTTTTACTTGTCTTAATCTGCCAGGCAGTCTATAAAGGACCTTCAGAAAACAGAGGGAAAAAAAATGCAAAATCTATTTGGTTTAAGGAATTCATAAATTTTATCTGACTTTATCTCTGAAATGTCATATTCCTTGAACAGACTTGAACTAGAACTATACTCGGATCTTTTTTGGATCAAAGGCTCAGGTTTGCTTTCAGTGTAAGGGTTTTATGTGAAACCTCAAAGAAAAAGTCAAAAGCTAAAACTTGGAATCCATGGCCACTTTCTCCCGTCAAATTGTATTTTTAATTCACAGTGACCCTTAATATAAGAGGAAAGGCCAAAAAAAGTCAAGAGACAGGCATTTTTACTGAAAGCTGTGGGAAACAGTTGTGGAGAGGGTACGTGTGAGCTTTCCAGCATGAAGTGTTGTAGACACAGCCCAAATGGCAATGGTCGGGTCAAAACATAGAGAACAACCATGGTGTGTTTCTGCTTCCTCCAGTCCTGGGTTATGCTGAATCCGAGCAATGTGCTGCCAGGCAGTCAACCTGGGTTGCTTTGTGTTTCACTGCTAGGAGGTGGGATTAGCAAGTTTGGGACAAGTTTACTTCCCAGCTACTTTCTCAACTGAATGTCAATATTTTCATTTGTTTCAGTCTTGTCCAGTGTTGTTTAAGTTCTTCTCTATATGGAGAGGACAAAGTGACAGAATGATTTCTTGGAGGTTTAGGATTCTTAAGGGAAGAGCTGCTCTTTTCTAAATTTCCAAGCAAGAAAATCAGAAACCAAAGTCAGACACCGTTAGAGAATTAGATGGTGATTATGAGTGAACTTCCATTTTCTTTAACGAGGCAGAGGGAAATTGCCTAACCCTCTTTTTTTCTGAAACAGAAATTTCCACTTAATATAATACTGAATTTTCTTAGCAAGTAATGTCTCATAGACTTAACGGTTAGTTTGTAATTGTTTTCTTTTATCTATGTGACTAATGAAATGTACATGATAAAGGATGGTACTAAGAGGCAAATGAGGATATTAGGAGGTTTTATATGTCACGAGTTTTATATATTAAATGTGGAAATTAAATTAGGCTTCAGTCTCCTAGAAATTTATATCTTGGCCCTTGTTATACTTCATATATTTAATTAAAAGGATAGTATATTTGGCTGCAGTTGTAAAATTATTTTAAAAGAAAGTCATTTCTTCTGGGGCCTTATTTGGGCTGTGAATTAAAAGATGCAGAAATAATAACAAGGTCTGTTGGGAGAGTGGTCAGAGCCTTTTGTTGTGAGTTTATTTAGACCTCTAGTAAATTCAGGTTAAAATGTCTTCCCAAATTAAGGTTTCTTATAATTGTGGCTGCTGCATTAACGTTAGAGACATTTTCCTGATGCTTTTCCCTTGTTTTGCTGTTACAATTACAGTCCCAGAACTCTGCTTGAAGTTTCATAAATCCCAGAGTAGCACTCTAATGTATCTATTTCCTTTATCTTTTAGTGTAGTTAAAAGTAGAGCTGTCTTTTCAAAGACACTGTGATTGGAATGACTTATGCTGACCAGTTGCAATTTTCTCTCCTTGTAAACTCTCTTTAGTGTTACAAAAACAATTCAAAGGCAGATTGTAGGTGCCACACATCTCCTCTGACCTTTAAATCAAATTTAGTATTTCACTCTGTAGTAGGCCACCAAGCAAAACTTGACAGCTTAATAAAGTGGAAATTTTAGGCAATAAATCTAAGAATTCTTCCATCATTCATGAGAAAAGAGATCAAAGCTTTGCCTTATTGTTGAGTATCTTCCAAACAAGAGCTTCTGAAACTTGGGTAGAATAAAAACTTGTATTGTCAGTAGTTAATTCTCCTGCCCTAAATAATATATCAAGGAACATCCTACTGTCTACTTTAACTCTGGGATAGCCTGCATGACATGCAGCAGTGTGCTGGTTTTGGCTGGGACAGAGTTAACTTTCTTCATAGTAGCTGGTGTGGGGCTGTGTTTTGGAGCTGTGCTGGAAGCAGCGTTGATAACCCAGGGATGGGTTGGGTCCTGCTAGCAGGGCTTACACAGAGCCAAGGCCTTTGCTGCTCCTCACCCCACCCCACCAGCGAGCGGCTGGGGGGGCACGAGGAGCTGGGAGGGGACACGGCGGGACAGTGACCCCAACTGACCCCAGGGGTATCCCACACCGTATGACGTCATGCTCAGCCCATAAAGCTGGGGGAAGAAGGAGAAAGGGGGGGACGTTGGGAGTGATGGCGTCTGTCTTCCCAAGTCACCGTTACATGTGATGGAGCCCTGGTGTCCTGGGGATGGCTGAGCACCCGCCTACCCATGGGAAGCAGAGAATGAATTCCTTGGTTTGCTTTGCTTGTGTGCATGGCTTTTGCTTTACCTATTGAACTGTCTTTACCTCAACCCATGAGTTTTCCCACTTTTACCCTTCCAATTCTCTCCCCCATGCCTCTGCGGGGGCAGTGAGCGAACGGCTGGGTGTGTTTGGTTGCTGGCTGGGGTTAAATCGCGGCAAGCAGGCATCTTGAGTAAGATCAATGAATGCCATGCTGTGATTACATTACAAATGATGAGCTGTGAATGTCAATGTATCCCAATCCTGAAAGAGCTCCCTTCCCCCCAAAATAAGGGGTATACTTTAGAAAGGTATTTGGTCAAATACCAAATAATTTGGGTCTAATTGTGGGATAATGTTACTCCCCATAATTAATGTAAAATAATGTTTCCCTGTTCTAGGCTCAGTGAGAGGATTCTTGCCAGTCCTTGTCAGGAGTAACATGGTGCAGATATTTATGAAAACAGCTGCGCAGGTTTTTTTACTGGCAAAGCAGTTTTACAGAAATACCTTTTTTTGACAGTGGTATGTGCCCAGGGTTAAGGGCATTGTGAAAAGTGCTTTAGGTAATGACAATGGGAAAGGGCAGTTTGGGGATTAAGGGCAGAACAAAAACCAAAGAGAACAATTAAAATGTTTTAGACTGCATCACAAACAAACACCATTTCTGTGTAGGAAAAAAAAAATAAAAGAAAAGCCCTTTGGGTACAAAACTGCTAGGTCAGAGAAGGTCTGTCTTTCATTTAAGGAAGGATGTGATTATATGATCAGCCTAAAGCGACCTCCTAAAGCAAGACCTGATGCACCATAGAACAGGCAAGAATGATGTTCAGCTGTGCAAAGCCAGGTGCCATGTGCCTGCCTCTCACATAGGCAGGGGTGTCGCCCCAATCCTTCCAGTGATTTGCCACCATTTGTTGCCTTGTTATACAGCCATTGTATTTTTATTACGTTGTGTGTGCTATACCCCATTTGGTTTCTCCCAAAATGCTACCACCTGTAACTCTACAGCTCCCTTAAGAATTTTTGCACTCTTTTCTTAGTCATTCCCCAACCATAGGTTAAACTAGTCTGGAAAGAGATTTCCCAGCAATTTACTGAAGGCATTAAAAAAACCCAAAGTGTTAGAGCTAGGCCAGTGAGTAACAGCACCAAACTGACCGCTGTCTGATGTATCCTTTAATAGCATTTGTCACCAAATGCTTTTGAACATCAGGTCTGTCTTGCCTAAATATAGGGGTTTCCAACATGAAATCTTGCCTTTCTATCAGAATTTGGCAATGAAAAAAACCACCAAAAAAACCCCATGTAATGTACACAGCAATGGACAGATGTGCATGAGGGGTTGGGCTGGAGGCGTTGGTGCTGTTTGTCTTTGCAACTGAGGAGATTGTATGGAGTTGGTATTTTAAAGTCGTCCTTGAAGAAGGATAAATTGAAGCTCCCTGATTTCAGACATTATTCTTGTCTAGGAATATGTATTTTGTATAATACTGGGAGTTCTGAACTAGACTTTTTTGTTCTGTGGGAGAATGAAACTCAGATCTTTTGAAATTGTTCAGGAGAGAGCATGAGATCTGCCCCAGATACCCAGAGCTGCGCAATTAGGACATTTATCCGAACAGGGTGGGATATGACCTCAAATTTTCCATGTTCTTGAAAGCAAAATTCCCAGATCGAGCGTGGCATAAATTTTATGTAATTTTGATTAAAAATTTTACTTTGAACTTGGAAAATGTTCCTATTTCAATGAGTCAACATGTTCCGATGGGGAGAAAAAGAAACTGTTTCATTTCCACAGAAAATTCTCATCCGTAGTTCCTGGGTGAACTGGCCTAGAAGCATCCAGAATGTGATTTTTCAGAACCAAGGCAACGTCTTTCCATACTTGTTATACTGTTTGACTTGTGTTTCCCTGGAAAAACCTGCTTAGCTTAGAGGGGAATGTGAAAGGACCAAGTCTGCACTCTGCTCCTTGGAGAAGTGACTTCATGGGGCGATCAGGGACTTAGATAGGATGTAAGCCAGGGCTGAAAACCCTGGTTTTTGAAAGGAATGGCAATGCTGCCACACAGAGACCCTGACTCCCATTATTCTTAGTGATTAAAACAAAGTTTAAATGAGTCCTGAGACCATTTTGCAGATCTGTCTCAGGATGAATTGTAGAAAGGCAGAGAGGACATAGGTTTCCTGTTTGCTTGCCAGGTTCCTTTTTAACTCTTAAAATAAATCATTAAGTATTTGTTAATACCAGAACTGTGAATGAGCCTAGAACTGCCTCTCTGTGTCCCCTCTAAAGAATAAAACCAGGCTTCAAGCATTACAAATATGTTCTCTATAAATCTATGGACTTTGCTAAGACATTAATCTTCCAGTGGGGATGGGAAACCATTATCCACCATATGAGTCACTTACACTGACAGTATTTGATAAAAATAATAAAGGAATTGGAATTTGCTTTTATCAGTTTAATGTAAGTGAGAATTCAGATGGGATCCATTGTTACTGTGTTCATTTATTGTCTATTATTAGCAAAAAATCCATTACTTCAATGGAAATATCAGTAGCGATGTATGTAATTACATTCCTTTTCTCCTTTTTTTGCATGTATGAAAAGGGGAGACTTGCATTAAAGGAGAGTAACATCTGCAAATAAGAAGGGAAGGTGATTCTGCAGGGAGAAGCCCAAGGACCCACATCCCCTCTATTTGTGGGAGCTGTTAAAGGGAAAAAACATTTAAAGCTGGGAGGATAAATGGGTTAAACATTTCCAACAATGGAGAATCCAAAACATTTCCACAACTGATTTTTTATGAGCCTGGACGAAGACGTAGGGAAAGAGGCTGGGAAAGCAGATGACTTGCAGGCAGCCGTGGGAAGCTAGGGGCTCCCCTGGGTGACTGCGTGTGTTCCCTTACTCTCCGGCACCGGTGGGGAACCAGCTGCCGACGTCTGTTTTCAAGCCCAAGTACTGTTGGTCCCACTGCCTGGAGACATTTTTGCAGCTATAGGCAGCCGCATGGACAAAAATGAGTGCCAGACTGATGGCCAGGTTATTTTAGACGCGCACTGTAGAGTAATATCTTTGTGCAGGAGTCTGGGTCAAAGGCTGAGCCAGCAGCCAATCTGAAAAAGTTATTCAAAACGAAAGATTGAGACCTGCCTTTATTGTAGCAAGGGCCTCTGAGAGGGATTTTTGGTTAAGGAGCAAAGGAGATGGAGGAAGATACCTACCTACACCCCTCAGCAGGGGACTGTGGCACAAAATGTAAAGCTCAAGACGTGTCTATTTTTCACATAGATCATTGAAACAGTCAATCAGAGTAGGTGCTAGGCTTTGTAGGGTTCTTTCAATTTTTCTGATCATTTTTTTAAGCATCTACAGTTGCAGAAAATTTAAAAAAAAAAGGAAAACAACCAAAAGAAGAGGCGGATGATAGTAGTGGGAGATTCCCATCTGAGGGGAATGGAGGGACCGATATGCCGGGCAGACCCTGCTCTTAGGGAGGTCTGCTGCCTCCCAGGAGCCCGGGTTAGAGACATCACTAGGAAACTTCCTAGCCTGGTCCGACCCTCGGACTACTATCCCTTGCTGCTCTTCCATGTGGGTGCCAATGAAGTAGCAGTAAGTAGCCCGAGGGTAATCAAAAAAGAATTCAAAGCCTTGGGGCGATTAGTGAAAGAATCTGGAGCGCAGGTTATTTTTTCCTCGCTCCTTCCAGTGGTGGGCAGAGACACAGGACAATATGAGCAGACTCAATCTATTAACTTGTGGCTTCACGACTGGTGTCACCGCCACAACTTTGGGTTCTTTGACCACGGGATGGTCTACAAGGCACTGGGCTTGCTCAAGTCAAATGGGAGCCAGCTTTCTCAAAGGGGGAAGAGGGTCTTTGCCCAGGAGCTTGCGGGGCTCATTGACAGGGCTTTAAACTAGATGTGAAGGGGGAAGGGGAACCTATTGGGCTTGCCAGTGACAGGCTAGGGGATGAAACACAAGGGTTAGAGGGACTGGGGGCTAGTATGAGCCTTCAACCTGTTGCCCAGCAGTGTGCCAGGCGCACTGCAGAAAAGTTGAAGTCTGGCGGAGGTGAGCCGGAGGCTCCTGAGGTAGTAGGAGCCAACAAGGAAAAGCCCGTGAAGCACCTCAAAGTAAATGAGGGGTGTTCTGCTATGAAGGGGATGAGGCCGACAGCTCAGATGAAATGCCTCTATACAAACACATGCAGCATGGGAAACAAACAAGAGGAGTTGGAAGCTATCGTGCTGCTAGAAAGCTACGACCTGATCGCCATTACAGAAACTTGGTGGGATGAATCCCATGACTGGAATGTAGCTATTGATGGCTACAGGCTGTTCAGAAGGGACAGGCGAGGAAGGAGGGGCGGAGGCGTTGCCCTTTACATCAAGAAATCATTAGAGTGTGAAGAGCTGGCCCTGAAGAATAGCCACGAGCAGATTGAAAGCTTATGGATAAGAATCAGAGAGAGAGGCAACAAAGGGAACCTGGTGGTTGGTGTCTACTACAGACCGCCAGATCAAGAGGAGCCGACTGACGAAGCGTTCTTCCTCCAACTCTGGGAGGCTTCGCACTCGCAGGCTCTCGTCCTGCTGGGGGACTTCAACCACCCTGACATCTGCTGGAAAACCAACACGGCAAGCTGTAGGCAATCCAGCACGTTTCTTGAATGCATTGAGGACAACTTCTTAAGCCAGGTAATAGACACCCCTACCCGAGGGGATGCGATACTGGACCTGGTGGTCACCAATGCAAGTGAGCTTGTCGGAAATGTCAAGATCGGAGGCAGCTTGGGTTGCAGTGATCATGCGCTGGGAAATGGGAAGAATGAAGAGTATAGTCAGGACCCTGAATTTTAGAAAAGCAAACTTCCAGCTCCTCAAGAAGATAGTCAGAAGGACTCCCTGGGAAACGGTCCTCAAGGACAGGGAAACAGAACAGAGCTGGCAGATCTTTAAGGAAGTGATCCACAGAGCGCAAGAGCTCTCGATCCCCAGGTGTAAGAAATCGGGCAAAGAAGGGAAGAGACCGGCATGGCTGAGACGAGAGATGCTGGTCAAACTAAGGAGGAAGAGGGAACTGCACAGGCAGTGGAAGCAGGGACAGGTATCCTGGGAAGAGTATAGGGATGCGGTCTGGTTGTGTAGGAATGGGGTCAGGAAAGCCAAGGCTCAGCTGGAGCTAAACTTGGCTAGGGATGCAAAGAATAACAAGAAGGGTTTCTACAGGTATATCAGCCGGAAAAGGATGGTTAAAGAAAGCGTACCCCTGCTGATGAGTGAGACTGGCAAGCTGGTAACAGCAGATGAGGAGAAGGCTGAAGTACTCAACACCTTTTTTGCCTCAGTCTTCACTGGCAACCTCTCTCCTCACCCCTCCCGAGCTGATGGATGGCATGAGGGGGACCGGGAGGGCAAAACCCTTCCTGCTTCCTGCTGTAGGAGAAGATCAGGTTCGTGACCACCTGAGGAACCTGAACGTACATAAGTCCATGGGACCTGATGAGATGCATCCCAGAGTCCTGAGGGAATTGGCCGATGTAGTCGCCAAGCCACTCTCCATGATATTTGAAAAGTCATGGCAGTCAGGTGAAGTCCCTGGTGACTGGAAGAAGGGGAACGTTGTGCCCATTTTCAAAAAGGGTAGAAAGGAAGACCCTGGGAACTACCGACCTGTCAGCCTCACCTCTGTGCCTGGGAAGATCATGGAACAGATCCTCCTAGAAGCTATGCTAAGGCACATGGAGGCCAGGGAGATAATTCGAGATAGCCAGCATGGCTTCACCAAGGGCAAGTCCTGCCTGATGAACCTAGTGTCTTTCTATGATGGTGTGACAGCATCAGTGGACAAGGGAAAACCAATGGATGTCATCTATCTGGACTTCTGCAAAGCCTTTGACACGGTCCCCCACAACATCCTTCTCTCTAAATTGGAGAGCTATGGATTTGATGGGTGGACTGTTCGGTGGGTAAGGAACGGGCTGGATGGCCGCATCCAGAGGGTAGTGGTCAATGGCTCGATGTCCGGATGGAGACCAGTGACGAGTGGTGTCCCTCAGGGGTCCGTACTGGGACCGGTGCTGTTTAATATATTCATCAATGACTTAGACAGCGAGATCGAATGCACCCTCAGCAAGTTTGCGGATGACACCAAACTGAGTGGTGCGGTTGACACACCAGAAGGACGGGATGTCATCCAGAGAGACCTGGACAGGCTGGAGAGGTGGGCCTGTGTGAACCTCATGAGGTTCAACAAGGCCAAGTGCAAGGTCCTGCACCTGGGTCGGGGTAACCCCCAGTATCAGTACAGGCTGGGGTAAGAAAGGATCGAGAGCAGCCCTGCCGAGAGGGACTTGGGCGTGCTGGTGGATGAAAAGCTGGACATGAGCCGGCAATGTGCGCTGGCGGCCCAGAAGGCCAACCCTACCCTGGGCTGCATCAGGAGAAGCGTGGCCAGCAGGTCAAGGGAGGTGATTCTGCCCCTCTACTCTGCTCTGGTGAGACCTCACCTGGAGTACTGCGTCCAGCTCTGGAGCCCTCACCACAAGAAGGACATGGACCTGTTGGAGCGGGTCCAGAGGAGGGCTACAAAAATGATCCGAGGGCTGGAGCACCTCTCTTATGAGGACAGGCTGAGGGAGTTGGGGTTGTTCAGCCTGGAGAAGAGAAGGCTGCGGGGAGACCTGATTATGGCCTTTCAGTATCTAAAGGGGGCCTATAGGAAAGATGGGGAAAATCTTTTTAGTAGGGCCAGCTGTGACAGGACAAGGGGTAATGGTTTTAAACTGAAGCAGGGTAGGTTTAGACTGGATATAAGGAGGAAATTCTTTACAACGAGGGTGGTGAAACACTGGAACGGGTTGCCCAGAGAGGTGGTGGAGGCCCCATCCCTGGGAACATTCAAGGCCAGGTTGGATGGGGCTCTGAGCAACCTGATCTAGTTAGTGGTGTCCCTGCTCACTGCAGGGGGGTTGGACTAGATGACCTCTAGGGGTCCCTTCCAACCCAAAACATTCTATGATTCTATGATCTATTTTATTTGAGAAAATACAAATTTTCTGTCAACCTTGCAAATAGGAGAAAAGAGCTTAAGTTCTTTCTTTTGGACATTATTCATGGAATAATAACAGATGAATTTGCTCCCAAAGTAAAGATATATTATTTCAAATTGGTCCTATATTTAAATATGAAATGAGCTGGCATTTTGTCATGTCAGCTAATGAAACTGCTGGGAAAAATCTGAGGATGAAAAATAGACAATTAAATGGTTTCTTTGAAAACAAAAGGGGGATTTGCATATCTCTCTATAATGATGAGTTTGCAGTTCTTTTTATCCAGGGTACCAACAAAGTGTAAATGTAAATCTGTAATGTGTCTGAGATCCAGAGCACTTCAGGTTACTGGGATAAGAGTGCTTTGTGTTATTGCTGTCATCTGCAAAGACAGACGCCCCAGGCTGGGAAACACTGAAAAAGTAACAGATAACCATTCCCTTTCATGATGCCAGAACTATAATTCCATCAAATATTTGGCTTGCAAAAAAGAACTAAAAGAAGCAAATACAATGGGTGCTGCTAACCGCTCAGAATTTATTGCCTTAGGCACTTGCAGTAGTTGTAACGCATTCCTATACTTAAAAAAGGAGATACTGCAACTTAGGAGATTTTAACAGCTCTCGTGGCATGTTTCAGTGTAGGCAGTTCTAGGATGAGGCTGAGGAAATGTGTTCTGGGATAGACCCCTGGCTGGTCCAGTCCAAATCCAAACGAAGGAGTTCAGTGAGACTGGGAGGCTGCGTTGAGACAGATGGGTTATAATTTATGTGAAATTATACATATAGTGTCTGGGGGGCGGGGGGAAAGGTTTTAAGGAAATCAGTAGGAAAAAATTGTTTGCATGGCACAATATTACACTCTCATATTCCAGATGAGTCAGCTGTAATCAGGGTCTGCCTGCAGTAGGGGCAAACAGGCACAGGACAACAGACAGCCCCAAGAAAGTTCTGATGAAGAGAAATCTAGTGGAAGATGATCATATATAGGATGATGCAGCGGCTTGCCATGGCTAACACAGTACAAGCACAGCTGGGAATAAAGGCCAAATCCAAGGCCCTGTCCCCTGAACTATTCACTTTTGCAGTTTCAGAAGGGATTTGCTGACACCTTTGTGCCTTGGATATAAAAAATCTACTCTCTTACTGTCATAGCAGTATTAATACCTGAGATACATTTTCATACAGCCATACAGATGATGGATATTGTGTGTCTTCACAAGTTTGCCTTGCTAATCTTTCATGGTTTCCTAGGCAATGAAAAGGAAATGTACAATGGACCACAGATTTTCATTTAGTTTGTATTCAACGGTAATGGAAGTGTCTATATTGGCAATAAAAGAAAGAATGTAGAATCAGAAAAATAAATAAGATACATAAGAAAGTCAGCCAGAACTGATAGCCAGAAAACATAACTTTTATCTCATTTTTAATATGGGATTGAAAACAACCAACCACAAAAACAAAACACAAAATAACCCCTTCCCAAACAAACAGAAATCTCTCCAATTTTCCAGCCAAAAAAACCCCAAATGTTTCAAGAGACTTCAAATGCACATTTTGGCTTCTGGTTTTCGCATTTTCCTGGAAGAGATTCAGGTGCCAGATGCATCATTGAACTCTTTTGATGAAAATTATATTTTCTCAGAGAAAATGCTGGTTCTTAAACCACCATTCTCATTGAAAATTCCTGACTGCCTTCATCTTTTTTGCTCCGTCTACTTGCATAAACTTCCATGGACTAAGACACTGACTACATATGAAGGATCATTTTAAAGCATTAGTTTTACTTAATATTGTCAGACCTAGCCCTCTCAGATCTATGTAAAAAAGGTTACCAAAAGTGAACTGTTCTCCAAAAGACCTTTAAGAATATACTTATCTGCTGATAAGCCTAACCATTCCCAATATAGTTTGATCAACAAGGCTTTAGAAAAGGAAATGAAGTAATCTCAATAGTTTGACTTTCATGGTGTGTTTTATGGAAGGGTTTGTGCCAAATTCATGTTACATTTGCCATCAAGAACGTGCTTCCATGCAACCTTACAGTCCTTAGTCCTTTAAGACTGCTTCTAAACCATTGCTATTCCACTGACCCCAATGGCATTGTTTCTGATTTATCCAGGAGAAAATAAAATAAATCAAAACCCAATGTATGTGACCCTGGGATTTCAGAAATGGGCTAAAATCAGTGTCTTTGAAAATCTGTCTGTGTCATGTGTGATTTTGTGCAGGACTTGAGTCCTTTCAAGTATTTGACTGTTGGATGCTTGTAATGTAAAGTCCCAATTTCTCTATTTAGTCCCTAGGCAGGAAAAAGTGACTGACTTTGAAGAAAGAATGGGACTGAGAGGCACAAGGGCATTTACGTAACTGAAGATACACATATCGGGACGGGCAAACATTGGCTACTAGCAGAATAGGAAGCTAATTCCCAATGAACTGCCCTGGGTGCCAGACCCTGGCACTTCTGAAAACCCACTAATCAGGGTACCTACCTTCCTGGTGCTATGGAATTACATATAGCAATAGGTAGGTGACAGCTAACAAAATACAGCCCCTGTGCTTCAGACCGCTTAAGAGGAACACAAATAACTCATACGCAGGGAAGAAGAATTTCTCTTGAGGTTCTGTTTTCCCACTGAGGGATGGGACTGGGGTAGAGTTATAGCTGGGTCCCAGGCAATGCCAGCAGCAGCAGCCCCTACTGCTATTTTCTGTCCCAGCCAGAAATTCAGGATGCTTACCAGCCTGTTGCACAGCACAGTCCCGTATGCCACCACGTGCTGTAAGCTACGCATGGGAGCTGCTTTTGAACTGCTGAGAACCTGCAAATCATTCACGGGTTAACCATCCCTCCACAAGGTGCTTATACACGCAAATACATTCATGTGCTGCTTCTCCATCCCAAAATATGCGCTCAGCATTACCAAAAATATGAAATAACTGACTTGTTGAGTATGCACAATTCCCCTGAGTTGGGCTACAACTCAAGTATTCAGAGCACTAATTATAATGAGTTTTTATCTACACGTACGAAGTAGGCGTATCACAGGCACAGGGTACAATTATCTGCAGGCTTGGTGGTGCGTACCTGCTACTACTGCATCTCACTCTGCATGGCAAGCAGGCTCTGGAGGTACACACAGGTCTTGGTAATACATCATGGTCTCCCAATTATGGGTATTAAAGTTGAAATGAAAATTTTAGGCAAATAAATATTTTTTAAAAGTTAGGGTGGAAGGTTGAGGCGGGAGGGTTCCAAAAGTACTGTCATTTAGGAATGTCTGTTCTTGGCTTCATGTTTCATGTCTGGGGCCATTCTTCAGGTTTTAAAAATAGTGCTCAGGGAATACTGCAACCAGAAAATGGGTGGGTTTTCTTTTTTTAGACGTGATGTATCATCTCTGATTTTGCAAAATACCGTAATTATAATTAGTCAGATTGTGTCATAGTTGGCATTTTTGGGGGGCATTTGAGAAGTGCCTGCTATCACAGTGTAAACTACTTTAGTGTGACAGAAGCTAAAGACTTTTTTTACATTTATTGCCAAAACCATTGCCCTGGGCTGATACTTTTTAAAAAAAAAACATTCTGTGTATTGACTACTGGGAATGACTGTTTCATGTATTAAGTTGTGAAACCATACAGTTATTCTGGGAATCTTTTAGTAAAGTCTAGAGCATATTCACAGCAGATGAGATTTATTGGACTGGCAGCCGTAGCAATGTGCCAAGCTATCTGATCTGTATGAAGAGCTACAGATGTTAAGCCTCAGAGCTGCACAAAGCTCTGGTCCCTCATGGTTTGCCCAGTGTCACGGAGGGAGCAAATGGGCCTTTTAGGGAGGAATGCCTCTGAGCTCCCCCCATCATCATCCTCCCTGATCAAAAAAGGAAGCATCACAAACTGTTTCATCAAGACCTCCCAGATGTAATTATTAAACTATGCAGAAGTAGGGACCCCTTGCTATTTTTACCTATGCCAGCTTCCCAGGGAGCGCAGTCCCAGCCTCTTTGAACCGACACCTTGGCTCCGTGGAGGCTGTGATCTCCAGCTAATTTGCTGCCAGCACTGCAGAGAGGAGGCTTCTCGCCTGCTGCCAACTGTGCCTGTTGGCATGAAAAACCCTTTCCTTGAAAAAATGCACACGCATTAAGAGAGGGAATGGAATGGTGGTGGGGTAATATTGTCAGGAGTTTTTCTTGTATGCTCAGTCGTGAGCCAGGTAGTCAATCAGCCTTTCCTGATCCTTGGGAAACTCCAGGTGAGTGCACAACTGACAGTACCTGGTGCTGACAAGTCAAGTAGGTGAGCCCTAACCATCTGTATGAGCTGTGGAAGAGAAATTCTCCAGCTTCAGAAGCAGTTTTCTGTAGCATGGTCTCAGCAGGACCTTCTTTAAGTGCTGGCAGAGATTCAGACTGTGTCTGAGTATGCAAAAGGCATTTCTGCACCTGGCACATCAAATCTACCCATTCTCAACGTGAGAAAAAGACTCTGGCTACACAATTTGAAACCAGTGTCTAAAACAGATTAGCACAGGGTAGCTTAATAAAAACTGGAATATATATTTTTTGCTGCTGACATTTGCTAAAGGATTGTTCTGCTCTCCAGTGGCTTTTACAGCAGAAATAGAAAAGCTCATTCTGCCAAAAATGCTTGAATGTTGTATTGAGCCGGATAACTACTACAAATTCCTTCACTGTATGTTATACCTTTAAATCTCCAAGGAATCCTCTGGCTTTTGAGGTAGACATCCATTTTGTATTCAAGGCAGCACAGTCTCTTGCAGAGAATATACAAACACTAGGAGTTTTCTTAGTGATATTTTCTCTCATTTTTAGCCTGGCTCCCTAAGGAAATCCTCATGTTTTGGGGGAGGGTGGGAGGTTTATGCATGTACATCTGTCCTTCTGTGTTGCATTCTAAAAATTCCCATTGATTGGTTTCAGTTTTCTCAGGCAAACAAGCAAGTGAGAAAAGCTGCAGTGGGTGTTTGCAACTTATTAGACACCAGAGAATCTACACCAGACAGCAGCATTATAAACACTTAAAGATTCAAAATGCTGAAAAAACTTTACTGGGGGTCATGCAATATCTCAAGCACCAAAAATCCACGTGGGGGAATTTGTGACCTGGGAGGAAACAATTTTCAAACTCTAAGCACACCAGGCATCCATCAGGAGGTACACCTGAGGCTAGGACAGGTCCTTAACCAGTGACTCTGGGGACTGTTTGGTGCTTGGGGCTGGTGGGATTGGAGGGAGGGAAGAGGTGGTGGATTGCTTTAGTCCTTAGCATTCAGAAATCACTATTTACAGGGACTTAGGAGAGGCTCAGTAAAGCCAGGCTGCTCAGGACTCCTCTGTAAGTGTAGCAACACCAGGCTCCAGGGGTTTGTCTGTGCTAGAAAATATTGCAGGGAATCAATATATATCAATATAGCTAACTCAGAAGATGGTAACTACATGCAGAAACTGGTAGATGCAGATGACAGGAAACCTTGGTAGAATTCGGGCAGAATTAGTTAATCAGGCAACACAAATCCATAGGAATCAGAATTCATTAGTTCTCGTGCTCAGCAACCTGCCTGTTTTTCTCATTTTCTGTCATTCAGGATGGATTTAAGAAGCTGCTTCTCATGAAGGGAAAAACCCAGACCCCCTATTCTAGATGTAGAGCACATCCCAAATCCTTTGAAGTTAGAATTTTGTTTGGCTCTTATAAAATGTATGTTCAGAGCTGCAGCACATTTCTCCGTCTTATTCCCTGATCTTTCAAGAGGCCAGGCAATAATTACTTTCAAACAAGTTTCCTCACTACGTGATCATAGCAGGCTCTGAGTTTCTGTGCCAGCACCAGGACAGGTGATACCTACAGGCTTTTTTTTTTCTGAGCTTCATACGAGTCAGGCGCTCTCATTAATACCTACAAGTGGATCCACTCGTTGGTATCTAAGCTGCAGCCCGCTGGGCTCCATGCAGTCAGTCCTGCCTTGTGGCTGCCCCCATGCTGCGGAGAGGAGAGGGAACCCAGGTTTGTACAGCTCCCCCTCCCCTTCGGGACAAAATCAAAGTGCAGGGAGGGAGCTTCAGCATCCACCAGTACTTGGACGACTTGGAAGAGCAGGAGCACGATGCACCTGGTGTAGGCATCTTCTCGGGAGCAGAGCTGGGTCCTCAGCATTAACCCCAGGAGCTGTATGAAACAAGAGCGAAGCAACATCTCACTTTATTCATAAAGCTTACAAAATGAGTGGCTACTCGGAGCTTTTTCAAAGCTTGTTAGGAGGAAAATTAATTGCAAATTGGTTTTTGCTCTGTCTTTTCCCTAATGAAACAGAGTAAAAAGTCAATTCCTAAAGTGTCAGGTAGAGGAGGGGAAAGCTTTTTTTATTTCCTTTTATCCCTTCTGCTTTCATAGGTCTGACTTCACCTGCTATTCTGATTTCTTTTCCTGGTTTCTTCCATTGTCTTCATCCCAGGGCACCAATCCATGATTATTGGCAGATTGCAAGATAAAAACTCAATAATCTCTCTTGATACTTTCCCCTTCCTCTACCATCTGTTTCAGTATTAGTACTTTCTATCAAGAAAATACCAAATCCTCTTCCTATGCCTGCAAGGAGTTTCACTTACGAGAGAGTCAATTGGAACTGCATGCATGGCAGTGTATAAAGGGATTTAGAAGGCCGTAGGCATTGATTGATGCTACGCAGGGCTTCGTCTAACCCTACTGAATCAGTGCTCGCATTGACCTCCTCATGCTGACCTGAACAGCTTTAGTGGCTCCCTTGGTACATCTTCTGGCAAGCTCTGGTAAGGCAGTAAATAAGTACAAAAGAATATCTGAGGCACTATACATGAGACTGGTGGATTGCCTAATTTAGCACTCGTCAAGGGCCCGCTCCTGTCCACATAACTTTGGAGGAGTCTCTGTCTGGAGTCAGAGGGAAGGTCAAATAACCTGACACTAACACTAGCAAACTGGGAGAAAACTTTTTGTATCCTTCTTGGGTTACCCATTTAGGACCCTGGAAACAGAAGTAAGAAAGGAAGTTAGCATTAACCATCATAGAGTAAGTGAATGCAATTAGAATTACCCTTGTTTTCTGCTAAATCTCTGTCAGTTTTGACTACATGGATATTTATATATAAATCTATACATCTTTTTATTCTGGAGTCCAAGGCACAAAATGCATAAAAGCAGAACTCATACCCGATTCCCTGTTATCTGTGGAAGTTGGATTACAGGCTTCTCAGGAGTGAGGAGGTAGCAATATTTTAATTATTTTTTATAAAAACTGCACAATAACAAAAGCTATTGTAGGCTGATTAATACCTTCAAACTAATTATCAATCTGAATATGATATGAAGAAAGGCTTTTCAGAGCTTAATCAGAATAAAAATGAATAAGACTGAAAATTAAAGGAAAAATATAAGAAAAGAGACTAAAACAATTTTTTTAAAAAGTCAGAAGAAAGAACTTTGGGAGGATTAAGGAGTCCTGAATTGCATTATAAGATTCTGGGTTATATCCAAGTATTCCTTTAATTGAAAGGCTATTCTGAAATCAAATACCACTCTCTGCATACTGGGAAAAAAGGCCATAGTTTTCCTACCCAAACTACTTCTGAACCTCTAAACTGGAAACCAGTACATCTTGCATACCCTTTCTGTGAATAGAGAAGTTGAGTGGTAAAACATAAATAGTATTTTTAGACAGAAAACATCAAGGACAGGCTTCAAAGAGCCCCTGTCTTTGGTGAGATATATTCCAATAAACTTAATCCTGTAAACTTTGAGTACAGGACATCAGTTCCTGGTCCTGTTTCTGGCTTTCCTAGCTCATTCCCAGCCTAATCATAATTTTAATCATCTGTAAGAAATAATACCCTGTTCCAACACCAGTAACCTACCAGACCAATCAGTACGATGAACCGAGCAGCCACTTTAACATATGTGATTCATAGCTGGCAAATGTAGCTCGTATGCGTGCACATTGCATGCAAGAGCTTTGCTGAATTCAGTGCTCGTTGAACTTGGAGTGAGATTGGCAGCGAGATTGTGGGAAATCCTCTAATTTAGCAAAGCTGTGAATCACAGCTCTTAGGTGGTGGTAAAGTCCGTCTTTATCCAGAAAGCCGTGAATATGTGCTTAGCACCCACTGAACGCAATGGGAGTTGAGCATAGTCTCAAAATTAATTACATTGGAAATGAGCTTTTTTAAAATCAGGAAATTTATTCACCAGGAGAAGAGCGGTGCAGCTTTTTCTCCCGCCGTCTCGCACCTAAAGGGACCATTTTGTGGGCAAAGCAGGAGGAAGTTTGGCTCCTCTCTTTCCGTGCTGGTGTGCCAGAGCACAGTGACCACAGGCTTCCTCCTGCTTCTTACTGCCTACAGCATGACCTGTGCTAGAACCCCCAGCGCCAAAAACCAGCTAGGCACCAGTTTCTGGTACCTACTGAACCACAACCGAGGAAGTTTAATTGCTAGGCTAGTGGGAAAACTTTCATACTGACTTTAGAAAAGTGAAAAAATTTAGGTTTTGCTGACTGAAATACTTTCTGAATTAGCAAAGGCAGAAGCTGAGGGAGCTCTAGATACTGTTCTGGGTGTTAGGATCCTGGGCCCCATCTCAGTTCTGCCTAACAGCCAGCTGAAACCAAGGGGAGAAAATAGTTTCAGGGTGATTTTTTGAGTTTCTTAAAACTCAGTACTGGAAATAACACCTCTGAAGTCAATAGCATTGCTCTTGGAGAAAATACCTATTCAGCAAGGATAAGGGTATAAGAGTCCATCCCAAGGTACTGGGAAAAGGCTGTTCAATATGGTATTTGTATCTAGTGTGTAATTTGAAAAATATCAGCGTTTCAACAGTACCACAGGAGTACAAATGTTTCAGTAGACTTGTTATAATTGCCTGGAGTTGCAAAAGGCAGTTTTCACGCACTCAGAATTGCATTTCCTGTTGATTAGCAACATTTTTTCTCTGTAGCTGAAAAAGTGAAAAAGGAAATCAGGGCTACAGCTGATTTGCTTTAACATAACTTTTGCTTCTCTCTGTTAAGCTGAATGCTATGAATTAGAAATGCAAAATGGAAGAACTTTGTTTTTCCAGGAAAAAAATAAATTAGATATAGCACCTTGCTTTCAGATGGAATGAATTAATCAAATTAATCACCAAGTAATTATTTACGTAAATTAAGGACCTAGTAAATTGTCAGACCTGCAGTCAGATTCCTCCCTGGATGCTAACCAGGTGATTCTGTTTGGGTCCACAGCTTGGTCTCTTGTTCATTTAAATGTCTGCTGGTCTAACAGGCTTTGCTTCTCTTAGCTCTCTGGTTTGTGTCCTGGAGAAGGATTGTGCCTGGTGCTCCCAGACCCACCACCAGCCCCCCTGACCTCCAGCTGTGCTCCTATCTCTCACCCATAGAGCCCCGTGGGAGCTCTTGTTGAGGGATTATCTCTCTGGGATAGCTGGCAATGGGATGGTGATTAAAAATGGGATCCCAGTGTACCTACCCATCTAACTCATAAAGTATTTACTAGACAATACAGGAATACACAGGTGCAGTCAAAGTTATGAGATGTTAATACTAGTTCCTTTATTCAGCAACTCTCTGTGGTTTTATTTAGGCTTAGGTCATGTGCTATAGACTCCGCCTATCCCCTCTTCCTACCTGAATTGTTCATGAAGCAGGCAGACCCACCGGGATGTGGGCAGTGTTCCCTCTCCGCCTGCACCATGGGCTGGGATGAGCTGCGTGGTGGTTCTGAGCAATCCCTGAGCACCTGCACAAGTGCATCAGGACATTGTTGCTACTGAAGTGACAGCAGGCAAATAGGGCAACATCAAAGTCAAGAAAAAACATTTTCAAGCATTTTCTAAATCAAAAAGTTTGGGTACTTTTTTAGGGGTACTTCTCAGTACTAGCATGGGAGGCAGAACTCTCAGAAATATTTTTAGATTATCAGGTGACAGCTCCGTGATGGTCTTGTCTAATCTTATGAGGTTTAAAAAGAGCTTTTTTGATCAGATTTGTCTAATGACCAATATGAATTTAGGGCCTGGTCAGTATCTTTTATGCATATTGAAAGGATTCCTATTTACATCACTGAGAGTGGTATTTTGCCTCAGGCTTGTGAACACAGTGAAAGTCATTTTATTGTAACACAAAATTCAGAATTCCTGAAGTCTTGTTTTATTTATACTAGCCTCTCCTTGCATGAGGTCCAGAAAAGTTTTAAAGTTTAGCAGTTTGATTTTTAAAAATCCTTTTTCTCTCCGATCTGTTCATGGAGTTGACAAAATGCACATTGACTTTTAAACAAAGGAGCTTTCATACAAATACCTGTTCGGTGAGAAGCTGCTTTGTACTATGTAGGTACAATTTAGATCAACTCTCGACTTCAGTAGGGCTGGAATTTCATCCTAAAGATTTAGGACTCAATCCAGAAAGCTTTTACTCATATGAGTGATCTTCACTCCTGTGTCCCCATGACTTATGTCAGCTTGTCACTAGTTCTAATAGAAGTACTATTTTCTCTGCTTCTGTATATATAATCACAGTTGAGCTGCAAGGAATTCTTAGGCTAAGTGATGGTTCATATCTCAACCAGAAAAGCAGTTACTACCACACATCATCTGGAATTTGTGGTGATCGTTCAAGTCATTAAGCCAAAAAAATCAGAAGATCTCATTAAAATTATATTCTGTATTTGCTATCACTGGTTAGTCTTAGTCTTAGTATATAGTGATAGACTCAGCCATGAGAAAGGCACATTGCATTGCTGTCTGCTGGAAAAATAAGATGCTGTAGATTTTCATACCTTGGGAAATATATGAACCGGCCTAAATTTCTCATAATTACAGTAGGTAATAAAGATGCGTTTTAATAGAAGAAATTAATAGTGGGTGACGTTTTTACAGATGATATATAGCTGTGTTCTGCATACTTTTTGTAAAGTATTAGGGTAAAGCATTTGATCTGAGGCATTAAATAAGTTATGAGGATGCAATAAAATACTGACTGTGGCTTTAAAAATATTTGTCCTTTTAAAATACCTCCTACAAATGATACAGAAATAAATGGATTGTATAAGACAAGAAATGCTGGCTCTCCACTCCAGCGGGTATTTCGTTCTCTTTCTTTCCTTAGTAGCCCAATGGAATGGAACCACATTTGAATTCGGGTGGCTCATAAAACAGTCAATCTGGTGCTCCCAGTTGTGTTATAACTTCTCTGGCAAGCAGATACACAGTGCAGACGAGCAATAAAGCATGCTCCAAACAGTGACTGTATCAGAGGTATGTTCATCTCATACTGCTGGAGACACAGAATCACAACAGCAGCCCTGGCGGGGCTCTGCTCGTGAGGATCGCCAAAGGCATTGGAGGAAAAGGAACATAAAAATTTACTGTCTCTGCGTGTAAAATCTTGTAGCTAAGCTTATCTTTTCAGTGAAAAAAACTCACAAGTAGGAGCTCATTAAGCCTGTATTTTTTCCTCAAAAACCACAGATGGTTATTAAAACCCTATAAGGTTCCCAGCTATACTCCAAATATGTTTTGACCTCGAAGAAAAGCAGCCTCTGAGACCAGAGATGAGACAGCTTGACTTGCAAGAGGAGGTGGCAGCATTCAGCACTGGCAGTGACAAGTCCAGGGCTCTATTAGAAAGGCTGAGTTTGAAATTCCATTTATTTCTCCACGTTTGACAAAGTCTCAGTCTGATTTGAGCCTCATTCAAAGAGCTGGAGGTTGATAACATGTCACAGAATACAGAAATATTTCATCTGGAAGGAGCTAGCTCTCAACTTGGCAGGCTCGTGGTAAGGCTGAATCAAATGTTTTATCTGGGAATGTATTTCCTTCAGTGGCAATTGCTGCTTCCAAATGACATCAATGTTTCAGAAGACCAAAATCTTTTATTTTCTTTTGGCAGTGTCTGAATCAATTAACATTGACCACATTAATGATTTTAAGTTTGGGGAACTTCGAACAGGGAGAAATATGTCTGAAAGGTCTGTGTAATTTTGTCTTTCACAGTTTGGTATGAATAAATTAATTACAGTATCACCTTTTCACCCAGAAAGTATAATTAATATAGAAAAATAACATAATTTCTTTGGTTTGAAAACATAGGCTGAGCACCGTAATTATTCTGCTGTCATATATTTCAATAAGCCACCCAGAAATAGTTCAAGAGCAAACAAGATGCAGGCTGAGCTGGGTGAATAGTTCTTTGGATTAAGTAGCCTATTTTCAATGAAACTGAACTTTTCAAGCTGTAAATGTTGTCCATAGGAACATTTCTGTCCAAAAAAGAACACTCAAGATGGCAGCTACTTTCAAAGATACGAGAGCTTTTTTCAGCATTCGTAATTCTATATGGTTATGATACAATAAAATCAACCTTTTGAAAAAAAAATCCAAGTTCTTTTACCACAATAGGCTACTTTCTCAAGAAAATGGTGAGGAAATAAGTGTATTTTTAACAAATCTAGAAAAAAGTTACTCTCATATTAATTATATTTAATCTTACCGTTTGTTCTTATGCAGAGACAGATTGCCTTAAGGAATGAATTGGCACTACTCCATAGAAGTTAATGCAGTTTTTGTCAGTTCTTACCTTCTAAGAGTTTAATCCATAAAAATATAACATAATTTCAGAAATCATTAAAAAGTGAAAGACATTTCTGGCTGTGCATCCCAAACCACTGTAGTCAGGGGAGCTGCCAACACTGTTCTTATTCAAAGAGATTTTTATGTTTAAGTGATGATTAACAGCACTTAATGTGTTTATTCTGCTATGCATGCATGCACACTGCTTCCGTTAACACTAATGTGGCTTATGCATTTTCTGTCTCGGAGATATAGACCCCTTTAAAGATGATACTATTTGTTTTTTCTGTCCATAAAGTCTGACTTGGTAAAATTAGAAATGTATAAAAATCTCCTGCAGCTTTGACTGATGTTAATTCAGAGTCTTGTGCCTTAGGCTGATGATGGAAAGGGTGGGAACCTGACTCCTGCCTCACATCCAGTGAAGGGTGATGCTGAAGTTCAATAACACCTACAATACTCTAGCAACACTTTTGGATCAGGATCTCAAATTTGGATCTTTTCCTAGAGGCCAGAAGACACAGTGTCATTTTTATCTGTATCTAGAACTACCTAAATAATTTCAGAGAAGAGCAATTCTCCTTATTGCTTTTGAGAAGACAAAAAATACCTACATCCGCACTGGGCATTGGCACCACGAAGCATCACAGCATCTGATCTGTCAGCGGCTGTCCCCTGTGGGTTTGTGCATGCATTCCTCTGCCATGCAGGGCAGATAGAACAAGGTGCAGTACATTAGTAAGGGGGTTGCCGGTGCTGGCTGAGACGGGAACAACCAGCACTTGCACATCTTGTTACTCTGTCATCACCTGAGGAATTGTCTCATAGAACACCTACCTTTTTTTGTCCTTAAGAGGAAGCAAGGGTCAATTTTTTGCTGTTATAAACAAGGGGAAGCAGGGCCAGAGTTCATTTTGGATGGAGCATACTCACCCAGCTCAGTTCCACCCTCTGCCTGGGGAGCCGAGGCAGAGCCCAGGGCCGTGCACTTGGTCCCAGGCCAGTGCTTCTCTCACTCTCCCCATTGAAGCTATTCACGTTTCAAAAAGAGATAAAGATTTCATGCTTTACATGGGACAGAGTAAAATCTTACTCTGAGGAGAGCAGTTCTGCTCCCGAATCATGTTCCAACCCACCCCCCCCCCTCCTTTTTGTCTGCAAGCAGTTTGGGGCAGGTGCGGTGAGGCCTTAGGTGATGAAGCAAACAGATAATTAATAATTAATTCAGTAAGAAAAAGGGGCAATAAATCCGAATAAAAGAATGCAGTAGATGAAGAGAAAGTGATAGATATGAAAAGAATGAGAAACAAGGAAAGTTGTATTCTATTATTTTTTCTATTAATTTCCTACATAATTTTCCTCACAAACTTTATATTTTACTGTTATCAATGGTGGACAAGAAGTAACCGGATCACTGTGTGTTCTTTTAGCTTTATTAATTACATGAGATACTTATCTAAAACCCCTCCAGAAATTGTCTGATTCGTTATCTCAGTTTACAGTGAAAAACTTACATTATTTGTGCTGAATGAGGAATGGCCAACATCCACTTTAAATATAACAATTGAAATGGATTACAGAAGTTAGATAAGAAAAACACCTAGAGGTTTGATTCTCAGGCTGTTATGATGCAAAATAATGTTCCTAGTTTCCACGCACAGTAATTGTATATGCCAATTGGGTGACAGAAAATATGCAAATGGATATTTAAGTCTGCAATTACCTGATTAGGATGCACAGACATGGGAATTGCTTAATCAGTTTAGGAAAGCAATTACACGTGCATTTTATGAACTGCATAGCTTAACTTCACAGAAATCAGTCTCTTGAATTATCTAATCTGGGGCCAGTGACTGTTCTGTGATATATGCAATATTGGTTCATACCTTCAAGGTTCCCCTATTTTGTTTTATATGTCTTTCAACCTCAGAAAGTTTCCAGCTATGCTTTTAAATATGAAAGAACACAGCTATGGGAAGCTGATCACATCAACTGTATTATTCTGTCTCTTAAATCTGTAGTATGTGATTATAAAATGGCTGGAGCTATTCCTGAAGCAAAAACCCCAGGGTGGTCATTCATTCAGGCCATCAGTCAAGACCATGTCTTGCATTGCTCAAGATGGATGCAGGAGGACCTGGAGGAGTGGCCATTCGTCATCCACAGCTCAGCTGCTCTCCCGAATCTCCAGTTTAATTTGGATGCTTTCGCTATCTTCTAATTTCTTCAAGCCCTGTTTTCTCTCCGGGATCAGCATTGTTTAAATGAGCTTGGGTGACATGGCTTCACCAGACAGCAAGGTAATTGTATCAATAAGTTATCAATCCAAGGGAAGACCTTTTGTGTTCACAATGGAAAATACACAGGACAGAGCTTTTTTCTTTGGGGCTTTTCAGAGTGGAAAGCATTAAAAGTATCTAAAGATGCAGGAGTTGAAGAAATCTCGGCTTATATTCCATTTTCAAGTGCAACTCAAGCACATAAGAAATTAAGGACCCACTGACTCATACCGACTTGCATCCTACCTGTTCCGATTCCATCTACAAATATTTCATAATCCTGTCAGAATAACATTTCTATGTTTACTAATATGGCAGTGAAGTTTATTTGGGTGTTACTATGGCTTTCTGAATATAGATGCTACATAACAACTACGTATTTTTTCTTGATGTGAGAGGAATGTATGTCTGTTTACCAGCTGTTAATTCCTTGGCTAGCTAGAGTTGTGCAATGTTTTACATTCTAGTGAAATTATTAATAGAAAATATTTCAGGGTACTGGAAAATTTTCATCTCTTTTTATTTAGTATTTTTGCCTTTTTCAGAATACTTAAAAGTTTTGCCATCAAATCACTATGGTTATTAATAACTTAGTATTAATTAATATATCAGTGTAAATAGATATAAAAACTGAGTGGGATGCTCACTTCAGAGATTTACATATTATTCACTGAGGTTGATTTACCCTAGCTTAGGATGTTCATGAGTTCATTTTACTTCTCTTAAATGCAAACATATTGAACGGAGAGCATTTTCATTCAAAACTTAAAGATTTGTTCTCTGATTTATCCCAGTGGAATTTAGGAGCAATTCCAGCTCCGCTCTAGGAAGTCAAAGGATGCGGCTCAGTCTGGGGCCAGGATAATCATGCCTTTCGTAGGTTGGATTAAAGAAAATTATAGAACTGTGTCATCAGGATTAATCATCTTGCCAAAGCAGAACTATGGTTGTATAAAAATCTCTCTGAATACTTTCAGATAAGCACTCTGCTGCTCTCCAGAAATACTAAAATAGATCAACCACTGAGTTTTTGTAAGTTCATCTTCTCTGTGGACTCTAACAATTTAATAAATTTTCTGGTGCTAGCCTGAACTCTCCTTGCAGCTACAGGTGATACAGCACCAAGAGCTCTTCTTAGTTTTTTAATGGCTAAATCAATTTCTTTTCGTCTTTGCAATACTGTTAGATCACTCTGCATGACAGTTTAGAGAAGGAAACCTGAAGAGCATATGCCACATGGAAACCCAGTCCTTCCCTTCTCCCTGCTGTTCTCTGCTTGCAAATATAATTGATTTGGCAACGTTTGCTGTCGCAGGTTACCTGGGTCTTCCCACAGAACTGAAGACATGTCTGGGAGCCTCGCCAGACGCCTCTCCCAGCACAGCTGAACGTCTGGAAAGGCGTGAGGAATTTCTCCGTAGTCTGGTGCAGCTCAGGTACCTTCTGACAGCTCTGCACTGCCGGGCACGGCTCAGGGTCCTACCAAGGCCACTGCGGCTTCCAGAACTGTAGACCACGGTGTGGAAGCTTTAGGCAAAAGCCACCTAATTTTAAAATGTGCTCACAACTATCCGCAAACAGTTATACCTTAATAGGTTCTGATTTTCTTTGTGAAAGCATGTCTTCCTCCTTTTCCCCAGAAGATGTTCCTCATGCCATTTTCTATGATTGTCCAAAGCTATTACCATATACACAATAAAAAATCAGAGACTTCTTGGAAAAGCCTGATGAAAAAAATCCGCATTCCACCTCCTCCCCTTTCTCTCAGTGAGCTCAAATAACACAGTTCCCTCTGCTATATTGTGAAAAGAGTCAGTATGTAATCACAGGAGAGTAATGTAAAGTCCTTTTCTACATATTGAATCCACTGCGTTACCTACCAGAACATCATCTGTGCCCCAAGAAGGCAATGCATCTCACAGAGGGTTATCTGCTGCTGACTTTGGAGCTTCCGCTTTTCAACCTGTGAGATGGGCTATTTTTGTCCACTGTGAGAGGCAGAAATTTATTGCCTTTCTGGAAGTCAGGTGGCAGATCCTCACATGCCATAAATTGCCCTGGTTCTGCAGAAGTCAGTCCAACAGTTTGCACCGGTTCGGAAGCACATGAAATCAAGATCATTTATTCCAATCTGCCTCTGTCCTTAATCCAGTATTTCCCTCTGCTCATCTGCAATAAAAATTTAACTCAAGAGTAGGGGACCTCAGATGGGGTGAACCTCTGATTATTTTTTTTTAAGATGGATGATTATGAGGGTGGGCAAGACTATTACAGTATCCAAAATTTTGCTAGGTGGACAAAGTTGCTCCCCTCAGAGATGGGAGCGGGCTGCATTTGATACTGAGGATGCCGCTGAACCTCTGAGGAAGACCCAGGAGAGGGAAAGATGGCGTGTCTGGTACCTTCTCTTATGCAGAGCAAAAATCCAGCTGACTCTGAATCAAAATCACAAGGAAAAAGCCTCTTGCTTTATTCCTTGCCTTCTGATGATAAGCCCTGGACGGTGTCTGGATCTGGCCTATGCTGCTCAGCTTTTGGAGAAATAGCTGGTTTGTAACAAGTCATTTTTAAAGTCATGTCTTGCAAGGTGCTTCTGCTTGTTGGGTTTGGCTTTTTAGCAACAACTGAAAAGACAGAGGAAAATGATTGCTTCATATTGAGCCATAAGAGGCTTCCTGCAAGTCTGTAGTAGTTTTGCTTGTTTGTTTGAACTGGCAAAACTCTTCAACCCCTCTTTTCCCTCTCCCCTTCCAACACTGATTGCTTTGGGTCAAAACAGTCCTGGAACTTCAAGGAAAATTCTCAATGAAAATGGGAGCCTTCATCTCTTCCATTGTTTGGTCCTAGGGCACCAGCCCGCCTTCCTCTTCTTGCCAGGTAGAGCACAAACGTGTGCAACACTGGCCATGTGTAGAGCAGAGCCACATCCAACAGCCCTGAGTTTTATCCCTCATCTTTTCTGTTTCTCAGTGCTGACAATTTTATAAATGTTATTCAGTCTATTTTTCAAGCATGGACTGTGCAACATTTGCAGTCATGTTATATGCCAGCAGACAATAGAAAGCTGCAATACGGGAGATGAATAATCCACTGTATAAAGGCTTGCTTCCCCCTGTTTTCTCGTAGCTCTGTACTCTTTGTGTTGACACTTGCGTACGTATGTGCTCTCACAGCGGGGGCACTGCAGCCACAACTCCCTTGTTTTAAGAAGTCTGCAGTCCTCACTTGCCTCTGGAGAGCTAATACAGCACGTCATTGCTAATAGCACACAGGAGTTGAAGGTTTCTGCTAAACTTAAAAGCTTCTCCCAGGTTATTCATATTCCTCCTGTAAGCTTCACCACTTTTACTCAGCGTAAACGAACCTCATCCCTTGAGCTGTGCTCAACATAAATCAAACCTATCACATTAATGTCAGTAGGAGTTATTCACACCCATGAAGAGACAAATAGCCCCTTCAGTTCTTTTCATGCACACAGAAATCTTGAAGTATTATTTTAATGCTGCAATTTAATGACAGATCTCATTTGTGTCATCAGACCTGTTCCTCCTTCCTCCCCTTTCAGATGATACAAAATGAACTCATATTTGCTTTTTTGAAAATCACATAACCAGCAATATGTTACTAGATGTGTCCTTTTCCTTTTTCCTTCTCTTTTTTTTTTTGCATACAAATACAATGTCACAGCAATTTCACTCACTGTGAAAATAATGCATTTCTCATATTAATATTATTGGGGAGTGAGTTGTAATTTAGCTGCTTTTTGGTAACAGCCGCAGCTGCAAGGCTGAAGGCAAAAGGTAACACGCTCGGTTTTGGCAGAACTGGATGAGCTTTTTCATAGGCAGGGTGGAGCATGTGCCTAAGATAAGGTACATGGGGTGTGCTAAGAGAATGTGGGTCTGCTGTCCTGGACTCTGCCTCTGCCAGTGCTTTGCTGCCTCATCTATAGACCTGACCTTACCTCATTGGTAACACTTGTCCTGTGGATGTTGTGCATCCTTCCTGGGTTATTCTGCATCACCAGTCTTTCTAGGGCTCCAAATACCACAAATGGGAAATGCAAAGGGAAACGGTCCAGAGGACAAACCCCATCTTGTCCCAGGAGGGGTGAAATTTGCTGCCAGCAAAGCTGCCTTAATCCGCCCTGCCTGAGCTTTCTGATGTGGAGGTAAAACATTGGATCTGCAGCTTCAGGGCCTCAAACCTCAGTCACGTTTCTATAGCCAGAAGCAATGTAAAAACTCTCTGCTACATGTCCTCAAACATAGAAAATAATATTTTATTCAATACATGCATCTACATGTTCCAGTAGCTAGAATTAGTATTGTCTTTGTCCTGTTGAACACAGATTGGTAAACTTAGGTGGAAAATATTTAGTGCTTCAGGAGTACATCAGCACTCTGTTACTGTGCGGAGTCTAAGCAGTCCCAGTTGCTCTGTGCAAACTCCATCTGTTGGGAGGCAGGATGCTCTATCGAGCCTTGCAAGCTAATCACGTTAGCTGTTACTCTGTGAAAATACAAGTGAAAGCACCTGGTTTGGTCTTACGGTCCCTGACATCGCTAGGGCCCACTTTTGCCAGAAAAACAGAAATGAGTAGCCCTGATATAGGTTCCAACAATCTCAGTTTTGTTTATGGATAATCTGATTTATTCATTTATTATCCCTGTTTTTTTCAAACATAAAACATTTTTGGTTGTGAAAGAGAATAAACACAATCCCTTGTGGAAGAGAATAAACATAATAAAATGAATCAGTGTGCAAGTAAAGCATCCTTTGGTTGGCTGCTCTTTTATTTGCATCCTTGTGATATGAATCTTTGTCATTCCGCTCTGATGAAAGACGATTTCATTTTCTCTATCTCTTTTTTTTCCCTCTTCCTCCTGCACACTTTCCATTAACACCATCCAGATCCCTCACATTGCATTAGAGGCTCATTTTATTTATAATTAAGCAGTGATGCAGTCATATGTATTGTTGCATTTGAAGGATGCTCTCAGCTATGTTGGAAAGCTGGAGATTCTGAGCAGGGTGCATTAAGGTTAATTACCTAATAATTTACAATATAAAATGCAGCTGCAGACACTTTGATTTTCACTAATTGTGGCACTGAACAAAGTAAATAAGAATATGCTCATATTCCAGCACTATGAATGTGAAAAAAACAACCCTTTATGGCATTAATGATGTCCTTTCTTTCTCCTTGGCTTCAGTGGCACATGAGCAGCCTTCAGTAGGGTATCATCCAGAGTGCTGGAATCTCACCATATTCATTTTATAATGATTTTCCTTTCTTAATACAATTGAGATGTCAAATGTAGAGCAGCTGACTTCTATTGCATTATAGGATATCAACCGTTATGCTATAGAAGCAATACTAATAGGGTTTGACGGTGTCGGAAAGACAATTTTGCGGGTCTCAGGACAAAGTGGAAAGACGTGAGGCCACGAGCTTGACTTGAGAACCAGAGAAACTCCTAACTACAGGATCTTGATCTCTTTTCCGAGACTGTACAACAGCATATGGTCCCAGGTCTCAAGGTGGTGTAAATCTGTGTAGCTTCACTGAATCCATAAAAATGGGTAGAACACTAAATGTGAAAGGAGACATGTTCAGTTGTTCTGGTGTGGATATGCCATTCATCCTGTAAGTCTGCTGTCATCGCTGCGTGCGTTTCGTGATAACTGGGACCAAAAGCGCAGCCCTCGCTCACAGTCATCCTCTTGAAGATATTCTCAGATCAAGGAGGATGGAGAGCTAACATTTCCAACTCCCACTTCCTGTCTTACCAATGGCTTTTTTTAGTGATTCTCAGATGAAGATAATCAGCTCAGCTCTATGTAGGACAACAGGGACCAAAGGGACTGGGAGAAAGCATACTGAGCAAAGACAAATATCTGCAAGGGAAAGGATGACAACCTACGGACCAGCCTCTGTACTCGTCCTGTCTTATCTCCAGCAAAAATATGCAGTATTTCATGTTGCCATCATAACTCATTAATATCTTACTCTGTCAGACACAGATGTTTTGGTTCATTTGGGGGGTTTTATGTTAGAAGTGTCATTTGGAGTTTAAATGTTCCATGATATTTAGCAGCGTAATTTCCAATATACTAGTTCAAATCTTGATATAGTTTTCCTCTTAATTTTCCTATCATGAATTTTGCTGCTTTGCATCGCACCAGTGCAAGGATTTTGTGTGTCTGAATCATTCAAGAGCTTTGGGAATGAGCTTTTTGGTTTCTTATAGCTTCTTTTTTTCTGGCACTGACTATGTAGAGTCGCCGAGAAAGAAATTAGGATATTTTTGGACACACTAAATAAATGCATTTCACACATTCTGGCTAGCTTAGGGATCTTTTCTATTAGGTGTAAACGGTGTGTGAAAGCATTAATTGCATTTAATAAATATTAATGTTTTTAAGAATGAGCCTCACCAGCTTTCCAGATTTCTGCGCTCAGGTAAAAGCAGCAGTGAGCAGCAGTGAGCAGCAGAAGCTGAGAAACACCTCTCCTCGGGAGACGTCAGCCTTTCTTTACAGAAAGGATAAAAAGATCAGACTTCAACATTTCATGCTGCAGGTGGTCAAATGCTTTGCTTTCTTCTTCCTATAATTCTTTTTGGTGTTCAAAATCCATTCAGAAATTTTCCATTAAAGGTTTCTCAAAAGTTTCAATCCAGAATGAAATAGGCATTCTTCTTTCAGCTGGATTCTAGTCTAATAATTTGAATTAAAAACTTGGGTCCTTTCAATTTCTTACATGGGAAAACGGGGGTTATTTGGGGAACAGATTCCCCTCACCACTACCACTATCTAACATTTCTTAAATTCTTTTAAAGAAAGTTGTTACAAAGTGAAAAAGGGAGAGTGTAAAGATTTTTAGTGGTTTGGTTTTTTTTTGTCGTCTTTTGCTGCAGGAAAAACTTGGTGAAAAGCAAGAAAGGGATGAGGAACTGGGGCTGGCCAAGAATGCATTCTTACTTATGAATATTTTAAAATACTTTGAATGAAAACACTTAACAGATAATAAGAGGATGGGTTTGGAGTTTTTTGGAGCTTACTTTACTTTAGACCTTTTCTTGTAACATTTTCTATGGGAAAGACTTAGAAAAGTGAGACAAGGAGGAGCTTTTAATTGTTCATAACTCCATCAAGAATAGACAGGAAAGAGAGAGTATTTTAAAAGAATAGGAGAAGCAAATCCAAAGAATCCTAGGGATTCCAGGTCATAGGTAAAAACACCTCAAAACAAAACAAAAACCCAACAAGCAACCCAAAAACCTCACAACCAAATGCGATAGGTATTTCTTTTGAATAGCCAGGAAAAGAAGGGATCGGAACAAAAGCTTCAAAACCAGAATTTATTGTCCAAAAGTAGTTGTCTTAGAGTGTTAGCTTGTGTTCCACCTGTGTTCACAGCCCCAGGCTCCCAGCAGCCTGCACCTCCAGCCTGACCGCCCGGGGCTCAGAGCTGCTCCCCAGGAGGATGCTGCCAGTGCCCCAGCCCTCGGTCCAGCCTGGCCCTGCAGCAGCCGTGCTCCCTCAACCCAAAGTCTCTTATTTATACACGCAGTAATGAGCTGGATTCCGTACCCCTTAATCACTCTGAGAAGTGCGTGCACGCCCAGCGAGCCCAACATGATGACAAATGCAACTCAAGGTAAAGAGGTGACAATTAGGGCTTGCTGATATGCAGACAAAATTAAATCTATACAATGGTATTTTACTTAAATAAAATTTAATTAGAAAAAATAATCCAGAATGTATATAGAGGGCCTTGAACACTGATAAGACCTTTGTTTTAACATATAATAAAGCTTTCACTATTAAGGATCAAAAGCCAGTAATTCATGAAGATTCATTCTAAACAAAATTGTTAAACAAAGGGTGATTTATTGAGAAGAGACCTTAACAAACCAGGCAGTCACTTCATCTTTAAAATACTGTTGTTGCATCCAGTGTTGAACTGTGCAATCTTTATATTTAAAGGGAAATCAATACCATTGATTAAACAAAATAAAAGCTGCTCCATAAGAAACTATTACTAAATCTGGCTGTTGAAGAAATGCATTGTTTTTAAATCAAACTGATAAAAATCAGTGTGAGTTTCTTATAGCTAGACATGATGACTAAAATGCACAATGAGAAGCGGCGAATTACACATTTTATCAAGAAAACATATGCCACTAGTTTGAAAAAGCTTCTTACGTCCTTGCTTCTTTCTCATGCAAACAGCTCTCTGTGGCAAGCAATTTGCTGGGGGCTTTTATTTAAGTGTAATGTTTTAATGGATTTTCTTTCCTCTTCCAGAAGATGCATACGACAGTCAATCACATTAGTGTCAAAATCCTAACCGCAATAAAATAGCCAGCTTAGTACAATTCTTGAAGGTACAGCCCTCAGATTTAGCTCTGTATGTCTTCATAATATGGTCATGGGCTTCCATTCAGCAATACTTAGACCAAACACCTTTTATATTGGAAGGAAATTTAGCGGTGCCAGTATTGCTGACAGAACTAAAGGGCTATCTTTCAATTTTAGTAGCACCATTCCACCCTAGCACCGAATTTCGGCTTTAATAGTTTTATCAGTCTTATAGAAGCTGACATTAGATAATTAAACTGGCATCCAGATTACCAGTGTAAATATACAATGGTTTATTTAAAGGCATAGAACAAAGTAAATTATGACCTAGACTGACATAAACCAAAATCTTGTATGCAAAGCAGTTTCTCATAAATTTAAGGAGGTTCTTCATTAAAGCAACACAGTCCCTGAAAAAAAAAACAAACCCTGTCTGTCAAAGATACTTCAATTATCTTTATTTTACATTGCTTTTCTTCTAGAAATAATAGTAAAGAAGGTGCTCTGAATGCTTTTATCTGAAGCAATAAACCTTCAGGACGTTCAAGTATAATTAATTGCATTGCTTAAAAGTAAGGGCTTCTAGCAGAATATACGGGCCGTGACATTTTTGTTATGCATAAACTCTACTAGGCTTATGCCATAATTAAGCATCAGGATTATATTTTCATTACATTCTTAAAATTTTCATTAAAACTAGAATAAGGAAAACTTACAACAAAAGCTAACACTTGAATAAAAGTGATGAAACATTCCAAGATTGAGGTATATAAGAACTGAAATGATAATGTCATAAATACATTTCTTTCACATTTGGCAGAAGAGCTATTAACTTGAAATTTAAAAAAGACAATAAATGCTCCAAAAAGCAAGCCAGGGTTTTGCACTTTGCAAGAAATAATAGCAAAGTCTTCTTTATAACACAGTTAAATCAACACAATTTGCTTCTGAGTTATAAAGCAATTAAATGTTATTAGGCAGCTGCATAGATGGACTCGGTTATGGCCCAGTTTACAGCACTGCAAGGCAAAAAAATCTCATCAGGTTTTTGCGGGAGAGTTTACGTGTTAACGAATTCCTCTCTGCATCTTACGGAAGAGTGAGATAGCACCACGTGAAAAAGCTGCAACCTAACACACGTCAGTGTCTGTTTTGCCAGATGTTGCTGCTGATGCTCTGCTTCATAAAAGACAATAAGACGTGGTTTATTTTTACCCACATCAAGATGGGCTGCGGCTTTGAACAGGGGCTGAATCCTGCACACCTTATGCAGCTGAATCCGTAGGTGGTGGTGAGGACAGGAAGAAGAGGGGTGAGAATTTAAGCATTGAACTGACCAAGTGACTTCCACGGGACCCAGATTTCCAGATTCTTGCTGGCTGGTATTTTTCAGACACTGGGCTGAAGATTTCTAGCAATCTGGATTTCACCAGAGGTTTTTATAGAAACTACCTACAACCTTGAGCTGTTCTTAATAAAGGGTTTTAGCTGCTAACCCTGAAATGGTATTTTTCTACTTTTAGTCTTCTATTTTGACCTCTAATCTGTCTGTTTAGATCCAGACTACATGCAGGTTATGATCCAACATTATGATTTCCATTAGCAGTAGCATAGTAGCATTTTTTTCCTAATATTATATCAATAACAACTTTTCTTGTCACATGAGATCTCTCTGTTTATAATCCTTACAGCACATACAACTCCTCTCAAATAAGAAAATATCTATTCCCATAAGTAGAGTCACTTATAAACTACCTTAGCCTCAATTACTTACTGTCAGTCATGTGGCTGTAGTTATGGCTCTGGCATCTGAACTCAAGCATGTGCCGATGTGCTTACCTATGGTTTTACTTTGGCCATTGAAGACACCGACCGATGAGCTGATGGAAATAGGGAAACAAACTGGATTCCTAGTTGGAGCCAATTTTCTGTAACCCCTTTCCTGTCCTGTACAGCACACTCTTTGCCTTCTCCTACTCGTAATCCCAACTGCTTCCTTCAGTGTGCGGCTCTGAAGGAGGGTGGCCTTAGCAAATAGGCTGAAGATTATCACAGTAATTTGCTATTTACTTAAGACTGTATTATCTGTGCATACGCAATGCATTCAGAAAACCTTGGCAGACGGCAGTGAGTAGAACTTTATGAAAGCAGTCAGCAGGATGCAAGGGGGTTGCTGAGCTCATCAATGACTCGATATATCTTTGTTAACAATCAGGACTAATTTTATTCCTGTGCTTTCTTCGTGTTGGAGAATGAGGAATAATCAACCGAGTTCCTTGAAGTGCAGCTTTTCTAAACTGTGGCTACATCTTGAATGCCTGAAGTATCCAAAAAGGACAAGGCAAACAGCTTTATCACCATGTAATGAAAGCAAGAGCCAATCCCGCTAGGCAGAAACACCCCAGTAGAAGACACTTCTCTGTGTCCTTGGTTTTAAGTTTGTTAATTTGACTTCCATTGTATAGGGCTCTGCAGTCCTTCTCATTAAGAAAAGATATTATCTGTGATGCTGAAATGTCATCAAATCTAGGTTTGGAGAAAGTAAATACAGTTCAGTTCCAGGTTAGGAATGGGCTGAGTCTATGTAGGTTTCAGATCCTAATTCAATAAAAAGTATCTCACACTCTTCCTGAAAAATTGCAGACCCAGTAAATGAAAGGCTTTAGCCAAAATCTTACGAAAGCAAGTAAGACGATTTTAGCCATGTCAAATGGAAAGCAGAAATAAGCTGGCCCAGTTTACAGATCAGCAAGTTAGACTCTTGTGAATCAGCCTCTGTATTGCAAATACATCTTACATTTAAAAGGGTTGAACAGCCATCATGAACAAGCTAGCCGTTGGTCTGGAAAGGAGCCAAGTACCTGATTCAGTCGCAGCGTTCATGCTTTACTGGCCATGCTAACTACAGGGGTGGTTTGCTCCCTGCCCCTGCCTGCTGCTCCCTGGAGTAAGACTTGCCCAGCCCGCAGCTCTGCACCCCCGGGGACCACCCCGCACCGCTGCACAAGTTGTTGCAAAGTACACTAAGCTGTCCAGTTGCATTGCTGAGGCTTGCTTATGGCTTTATTTTCCAAAGAAATCGTCTAAGAGACTCAGCCAAAAATATAAAGTATATCAATTAGGAGTGCACTAAAAATGTTTAATGCTCAGGAGAAAAGTGCCTTAAGTATGGAATAGCATAAACCTCCCAGACACGCCTCTGAAACTCATATGCATTCATCTAAGGTTATTTTACCTCTAAACGGAGCATTCACACTGAGGCTTTAACATGCTGCTTCACGATAAAGACATGGGACGCATAAGGCAGTGTAAATGGACATCCCTACTAGTGTCTCAAATACACATAGTTGCTGATAAATCCTACACATTTCAAGACAAATCATCCAGTCCACCCTGAGAGCTTTGCAAAGCTGTAAATATGCAGAAACTGGAATAAGAATGAATCAAGCCGAAGTCCCAGTATGAAATATGTATGATTTTTTTTCCACAATTTCTGTAGAAGTAATGCCATTTGGCGTTTGGATATGACTTTTGCTAAAATCGCAGGGATGAATTAGGAGTCTGTGTGTTGAATTCAGTTCCCCCATCCCTAGAAATCTGAAATTCAATATTACAACTTAGAACTCTCTTCTCACATCACTCTGCAATCCATGCCACTTTCTGGAGGGAGTTTCCTATATCAGGTAAGACCATTGTGTTTTAAGGATCTGTTGGGCGCATAGATCATCTGTTGAGTCGATCAGTTCTGGCCAGACCATTGCAATAAAACATACATTTTCCTATTTTTGTGTGCTTAAGGCTACATTAAATAAATAAAAAAAAAAAGTAGTGGAGGCTCTTGTCACCTCATTCACACACTTCCTTAGCTTGCTTTATTTGCAATCCCAGCCTTGGCAGTCAGTTGTGCTTCTTTTATAGCCAAAAGTCTTCCAAGACTTGCAAATTAAGTAACCAAGGTGAGTCTGAGTGTATCCCTGTGGTCTCAGCTTGAACCATCCATCTCCAGCTCCCCTCACACCGATGGCTTTTGTAGCCATCAGTCCCCTACCTCCGAGCTGATTAGGGCTGAACTAGAACCAGGTTTTAAGCACTTTGAGCTCTGACCCTCACTTAGTGCATTAATTTATTTATGTGGCTTACAGGCATTTCTGTAGCCTACAGAACCATAGTAATGAGCACAGAGCTAAGGAAAACTTTGCTAAACTGCACTGTTGAATTCTGTAATACTTTTTTTTAAATAGTAGCTGGGAAGAAAGCTGGGAGCAAAGAAATGTCCCTATGCTGTCTGGTTCTTGCTTTTTCTGTGACCAATTCCAAAATTCTCCAACTTCAAACAGAAAAAAAAGTATATTGATGTTGTACTACATTTTGCATTGCCCGTGAACACATTACTCAATGTTTAAAGGGCAGGTACTGTTACACTACAACTCCTACAGATGCAGAGATTTGAATTTAGAGTCTGGCCATAAATTAAGATGATTTAATCCTGTTTCATTTCAGGTCCTCAGTTCTGGTTCTTACTTATGTAGCTAATAAGGATATCCAGCCTCCTCCCATCGAAAATTCATGTTGCAGGTGAATTAAATGTAGTCAGATGACCGATACTGAAAGCCATGCATAATTGTCTCTAAAGTACTGGTTTAACTATATCTTAACCACAGCACTATGTTTAAGGCCAGTGACCCGGCAGCTCATTGCCACATAAATTAATCTTGCTTACAAAACAGTTCCCAGCAGTATAGTCATATTCCGCAGTATTACAGCTTCACTCAGACTTACATTTATAAGTCTAAACGGGGACTTCTTATCTGTTGGTAAAGAATAAGCATCTAGAAACCATGATGCATAAATACATAAATAATCCAGTTCCTAACTATTTCAAAGATGAATGCCAACCGCTCGCCTCAATCTGTGTAGACAACATCAGACAGAATGCCAAAGGGAATTTGTGCATTCCCAATGCCAGTATGAATTTTGAGAAAGCATCTTTAATACATTAAAGGATAATATGTTTTGTAACCCACTCCATGCTGGTACTTCTGCACTGGCAATAACCTTGGTTATTTGAAGGAATAAAGATAGTGAAATGCTGAGAGATGATAAAACACATATAGATTTCCAAAACCTATATAATTACCCAGATGTATCAAACCTAGCGTGTCTCTATGTAAAATACAGGACTAGACTACAGGAAGGATTGAATTGTAGACTCCCACTCTTGCAGAGTCCAGTCAATCCCAGTATGTACATGACAATACTTTGCTTCATCACCTGGATCATGCTCCATCAACAAAAGATATTAAAAACCCATCTTGGTGAGTTTGCAGGAGGTCAGATTCAACTGACCAGAGAGACTTTTCACTCCTGTTTCTCTGGATGTTTTCTGGCATGCCCCTATGTGATATAAATACATTTTTTCCAATCCGTGACACTGCTCAGCTCTCAACTACATTTTTCCACCTATGTGAGTTGATCTTTCCCTTCTTTGCACTAAGCTAGGTGAGATCACAGTGAAGATCATTGCTTAAAATAGTTCTAATTACTAAAGACAAAGGAATTGGTTAGAGCTGAGGAGCAGATTTTGGGAACTTGAGTTCTGTGTCCCTTTCTGATAGTCATCCCCTGGGTGACTGGGGACAAACCAAGCAAATATATTATCAATGACTCAGTTTCTCTTTCTCTACAGTTGCAATAAAGACAGCTCTGCAGTGTTAGACTATTTTGAGATGAGAGGTTCCCCAGATGGAGAAAGCAGTATAAAATGTCATATTATTACCATGACTCATTCAAAGAATTGGAATACTCTTTTGTAAAACTCCATCTTTTTGCAATAATACAAAGGAAGAAATAATAGTAAATTCTGCTTGTAGGAAATCTTCCTGAATCTTTGCTTTCCACTTTCTTTCTTTCTTTGAACAAAATAGTTTGGCTTTTATAAATTTGTAGGGGTTCATTTCACAATGCTTTGCCAGAGCAAACTTTCTTGTCACAGACTGCACTGAGAAAAGCAGGGTGGCAACCATTAGCCTGGCAGCTTTCCCAAGCCAACAGGAGGATCCTGTTCATGCAGGAACATGCACCAGGGTCCCCCCCTCTTTCAGGAGTCGCTGACTGAACTGTAGTAGTGCTCTGGAAAAAAATCTCACTGTAGTCTTCTTGAAAACTGAAAGAGGGATTAAATGGCCTCAAGATAAAGCAAAGAGAATTCTTTGGGGACCACCTTCCCACTGGGTGGGCAATGAGGAGTGCTCCCGGATGAGGGAGAGCTCCTCAGTGCTGACTGGAGGACAGTGTCCTCTGGAGATCGGCTCCTTTGGTGGTCAAGAGAAAGAAACTCTTACCCTATGAGAACAACCTTGGGAGAGCTGATGTCATCAGCTGACATCATCCAGCAAAAAGACAGGGAACTGCCACGTATCCCATCCTGGGCATTGCTCCTCTTCCCAGCCAAGAGCCCAGGTGCGGTGGGGAGGTGGGTGGCTGCAGCACAGCAGCTAAAGAAACATCTGCTCCCATAACCTCACCCGGGCTAAAGGGGGTGTGCTTTTCATATTTATTATCTTGTCATATCCTTTCCTTTGCTAGAAGACAGCAGACTTTTTTAAGAATACTAATGTGAGTCGTCTTGACTTTGTCCTTCTCTGAAGGCAGGGTCTGGTGCCCAAATCCACCCACACTATTACAGTTCAGTCAGAGCCTCCTGAAAGAGGGGGAGGAGATTTCATCTTTGAGCAATGTACTTGATTTAGAACAGCAAGAGAAATTTGGTTGATTGACTGCATGTCAAACTACATTTTAAAGCTTCACCTATTCCTGTAAAGTCTCTTCTGTTGGTGCAACAAGGAATTAAGCAGATGCGTAACTTTAGATGTGGAAGCAAGTATATCAAAATCCGTGAAATCGCTTCAGCTTTGAACATTATTAACTGTCTGCTGGATCTTGTCCTGCTTACCTGTGGAACGATTATGTAAAGAGTATCCAAGATCTGGCTTACAATTATAAATAGCTATGGGATCTTTTTTAGAGTCTTTATTTTTCCAGTACCAGAAAGATTATGACACTCAAGAATTTCTCCAGTAGACTGGTTTGCCTTTCACGATTCAGAAGACATAAATAATGCCTATAGTTTTCAAGTTAATTTAAGTTGGATTTGGTATGCCATCAGTTTAAATCTCACTCCAAAATTGAATCAATCTTTATTCAGCTTCAAAATGTGCTAAATTGTTCAGGTATTCTAAAACTATTCTTCCTTAAGGCTTCTGAGTGAAATTCTACATTTATTTAATAAAGCAGCCAGGATTTACTACACCAGTAGTGGTAAGCACTTTTTACTTTCCTCAAGATAGATTAGAGTTGACTGTATACTTTTTTTGCTACAACTGCACAAGTTTACAAGTCACAATTGAATTACCAAACTGAGGAAAAGAAAGATTATTCCTGTGGGTGCAATGCAGGTTGCAGACTTGTTTTCTTTTAAAGAAGGGTTTAAAGAATTAGCAATAAATGTTATCAACTGCAGCTAGAAAATGATGCTGACTTATTACTTTGTGGGGACCCTAAGGGGCATCATGAAAACCAAATTCCTTAGCTGAGCTTTCCAGAAGAAAACGGAAAAAAATCTAACAATGCTTTTGGAACACCTTAAACTCAGATTTACTGTAGAGAAAAAGACTAAGCTTATAGGCATCCCTGGCTTGCCCCTGAAGTTGCACAACTCTACAGTGCTTAAACAGTTACTGATTTATATACTACTTAAACAGTACATTCCCATTGTCACTAACAATGTACGAGATGAGGACATTTCTATTGACAGTCATCCATAACAGGGGAAGGCAGCCAGCTTTCTCACCTTCAGCAGAAACCTCCAGCAAAGCATATGCTCTAATAGCCGAGAGGAGTACCGAGAAAGGCTGTAACTTTATTTCATATCATGCAGGGGTGAATGCTCCACCGATCTGGACGGACATTACTTCTCTGAAAATTTTCCCCTTGTTGCCTACCACCAAGTAACCTAGTGGCTTTAAGGATACATTTGAGGTCTGGAAGACAAAAAGTCAGGGCAAAGCAGAAACTTTGCCCTGACTCTTCTATATATCAGTTGGATGGCCCCAACTTTAGGCAATATCATGATGTTCCAAGAGGCAGAGATGTTTTTTAAAAGGCTTTTCGAATGTTATTTTTCAAGTTTTGGAGACACTGTTGCACATAGGGTTTTTTTTCCCTGCATCTAAAGGAAAACAATATGGTGAGCCATCAGGGGTTTTTTTTCTCCATAAAAAGTACTTGCTACATTTTGTCCAGCTCTACTGAGCAGTCTTTCATCTTGAAACCCTTAGACTACATGTTCAGTAAAATTTCTCAATTCAGGGTGAGTTTTTGACAAATCATCAGAGTTCAGAAATGCTCACAGTTGTTATCTTGCATGCCATCATTACTGGAAACACCATTTAAGCCAACTCTACGTCTTAGCCAGGACTGACAAGCACAAAGAAACCTTGCAGCCTTTCCCACCAGATGTATGTGCATAATATTCAATACAGCTTATATAAACTGGAGACTTGGCTTGCAGCCTGCAAGTCAGAATTTTAAACTCAACATATTTTCTAACATTGTTATTCAATCAAAGTTATATACCCTCAGCTGTCTCTCAGAGACCTGAAGAAAAGTATCTTCCATACTCATTCAGTTAAGTAATTCCTGTACAAAGAGTACATGACAGCTGAATCATGCCCAGTGAATCACTGTTTACAACACACTAAACCTAGACTATCTTACTTAACCTATATTGAATTTAAGACAACTAAGATAGATGGTCTTGGAGTTATCTTCTCCAGAAGCCTTTATTATTTTTGTAGGAATCCATTTAAACAGTCCACAAAAACTAAAACACATGATGCCACTGCAGAATTCATTTTTCTTATACAGTAGTGATATTCCTTAACACCCCTGTGGTTTAGGTATTCATTCTTCAAGCCTTTTCATTATTTGGATCACAGTTTTGCTTTCTAGAAATGAACCAGAGCTTATTTCTCCCAAAGAAATGAGAAATGAGGTGTCCTTAAACAGGTCACATGTACACCAGGTTATCGTCTGTTGTTCTGTCTGCATTGCATTGAGTAATTCCACCTATACACTGACGACTACAGCTGTTCTGTACAACTTTTTGCAGTTGCCATGCCTGGTGTTGAATGTCTTCTCAGGCAGTTGGTTACTGTCTTTCTCCAGTGCCCAGAGGCTTCTGGTTGCCTTACCTTATTAAAAAAAAAATTAATTAAAAAAATTGCCCAACAGGACCAAATTGCGTAGTGGTTGGTTAACTGAGCTAACACCTGTAACAATAACTGTTGAACTAAGCCAACATGTTTATCAATATTTCACTATTAATACTAATTTCAATATTTCTGGTTGGCCACAAGTCTGCAGAGAGGAAAGGAATGCAGGGAGTAGGTTGCCCGACATGCAGAGGGTGGAAGGGGAAATTTCGCTCTCCCTAAGCTTTGAAGGGACTGATTATGCTTCTTGGCCAGACACTCAGTGCTTAGCCAGTCCTCAGCATCTCGCAAGACCACCAGAATTTGCATCTATGAACAAGCTTAAATAAACAAATAAAATGGACTGGCCACCAACATCATATTAGGAAGGAGCAACTGAGGGTGAAGGTGGAGTCAGGTTGCAGGCACAAAGAAAATTGTCTTTTATGCGAAAGCTGGGTCCTTCTTCTACACCCTGACCCTAAAGTGTCAAAGGTTTTCACGAAAATTTCACTGAACTTGAATACTAATATGAGCCTCTAGTGAAATCTTTAAGCCAGGTGTGCTTAACATGAGTCAGCTTTTCTCAACAGAGGAAATCTGCAGTGTTTGATGGTCCCTGAAGACGGAAACTGCATTCCCCATGACATTAAAGGTACATTCTGAAATAAGAAAAGCACAGTTTATGAAATCTTTGTGCAGACTTTTCAACAGACAGTTTTGTATGCTTTAGCAAATCAATTAATAGGATGAAAATAAAGCTTGTGGGAAAACATTTGCTCTCTGTTAAAAAAATAAAGGAAAGAGAGATTTGGACATACAGTCATCAAAAAAATCTGAACAAGCTTCCAAAATTATGTCATTTTTACCCAAATGAAATTCTGGTGACAAAAATTATTTCAGAGCAGTATAAATGTTTTATTTGCAAATATTTATTTCAAAAGTTCAAACATTTTATTTCAGTTTTAATTCCCTTTTCTATTTGAACCTCTGTAATCTTTCAAATAAAGAGTGAGTTTAAAATTAAATACAAAAGCTTTTTGATCCAAAACAATTCTCTCCCTTTATTTGCAAAAAAAATCATTTCTTCTAATGCGTGTGCTTTTTGCGAACAGTAATTGAATTTAAATGGTGTTTCCTGGTAGGGAATTGTTTCAAATAAAATTTTGCAGCCTGGCGTAGGTCGGAGCATTGCAAAGGCTGCTCAGGTCTGCCAAGGTGCTCAAGAGGCTCTGGAGGAGCTGCATCGAGCCCTCTTGTTCCAGGAAAATGCTCCAACACCAGCGCTAACTTTCCTCTCATGAAAACGCATCTCATTAGCAGAGGCCGTACCAGCGCTGCCAGGTGAGGCTGCCCGGCAGCTCTTTCTGCTACGGCACAGTGGGAATAGCCAGCATAACAAGCTGTTCTACTGGTGCGCTGAGCTTCTGAGCTGGTTTGCAGGTACATGGGAGAGACGCCAGAATCAATTTTGCTCCTTTATGTTTAGTTGTGTAGTAGAGCACAGATGTGTCTTTATTTTAATTTGCTTTGCTACTTAATTGCATGCCTTCAACTTAAGAGAAATTTAGCCTTGCTATATACTTAGAAGAACTTCTCCTTAAATTTATTTTCAGACCGTGTTAATTTTAAAGACTGCCTTTGTTTGAGAATCCCATATGTTCACTGTAAATAGACCTTCGTTTGCAAAGAAAGGGATAAAATAAACTCCCAAACATTGATTTTTAAATTGAGTAGAACCCCAGGACAGCTAACAGCATGCCTGACTGTCATAACACTGCTCTAAGACTTCTACAGAGGCCCCCAGCACTTGGGTCAATACAGACCTTCCACCTGTGGGCAGGTCGTGTCCCCTCGGCAGAGCTGTGCCCTCTGCCTAGGTGCCGTGGAGATCTGCCTCCTTTCAGCATTAGGACCACCCAGTGCATTTAAACATCCTCTCAATGAGATTAGGGTATGGGTTTTTTTTTTTCCTTGTGTCAGCAGTAATTCAGAAATATCCATACTCTCAGCTTGTTTTCGAGTGTGTCAATGTTCATACACACGTTTGCCCTTTGCACCAAAACGCCCCAGGGGAGACAGACCTGCTTTGTAGGAGTAAATCCAGGCACACATGTAAGTACAGAGATAAAGCCGTTTTATTTGCCGATCTCCAGTGCTCTGCACTACACTTCTACATCTAGTTTCCTCCAGCAGGATCTAAAGCCATCAGATTACAATATGGTGGCCTTAACAGGATGGGTCAGTATCATGCATTGTAGAAAAGTATCGCGCATATAAGCAGAACATATTTAGGCAATTCACTGAACTGGATGAGAGGTCAAGAATGTATTTAGGTTAAGTCAAGTTTGTCATTTCCCACCCACCCCCACCCCCCATCTCCTGCTTGTTTTTTTCTCCCCTACATGAGATACCAGGAAAAAAAAACCCTCCGCCATCCCTCTTCAGAAACGAACTTTTCTTAGATCATTTCTGATCACATTTTTTTTTTTGTAGCTAAGCAGAATCATAAGGCAGAAGGAAAAAAAAACAGGGAAAAAAAAGAAAAAAAAAAACCTGTTAAAAATGATGCACTGGCTTTTTCCCTTCCAAACTGTGAAGATTAAAATAGTGATTGCTTCCATCAAACGCCTTAGATCACAGCTTTCACTAAACAGACTATTCAAGCCACATTTCCATTATTCTCATCATCACTTACATAACGGTGACTGATTTTATCATTATTCTTTGTATGCATCCCCCTTAGTGCTCTAGGGTAGGAAAGGGTTTCCCCCCCCTCCCCATTCCTAACCAGCAACAGATAAATAACTTTAGCTCAGTGTCTAAGACAATGTCTTTTCTCAAAGGAGCCTCTTCCGTCTGGACAGCAATAGTACAAAAAATATGTTGTTGTGGCATGTGCCAGCCAATAAATTCTGTCACTAGGGATCTTCATTTATTTACATTGCGTCATCTGGTTAACATTGTCTTTAGAAGACAAAGAGTTTGAATATTATAAAGAGCTCTCACAATATGAAGGGCAACTGTAACGAATTGCTAAGGTAAAACATGTTACCGACTCAGAAACCCTTATAAAAGGAGGAGAACATATATCTGCTTCCCTGCTTCAGCCCATATTTCATGTTAATGGTTCAGCCTCCTTGTTGTGATTATGACATACTGCTGCTTGCATTTATCTTCTCTGTCCTAAAACCTGCTTGTAAAGACACTATACGTACTGCAGCTGTGCTCATTGGGGGCTTGCAAAAACAAAAACTAAAGGAGAGAGGTTACAGCTAATTGTGAGTTTCCTAGGTCATTTAATACTGTCCTGTTTCACTGCATTCACCTCTCTGGAAATAGGTATCTAAGTAATATGGAAGAGGAAATACAGCAATATGCCACTCACTCCAAAAATACCCTTTCTTTTCCTAAAAAAAAAAAAAAAGTCTTGTAACAGAAAAAGGAACAAACCAGCACACAGAACAGGACCAAGGACCAGTAGTGGAGGAGTGGACACTCTGTGTACGGCACCGGTCACATCCCAAACCCTGTCTTCATTTTCTCAGTAGTAACACCGAGGTTGCAAAATTTACTCTGCCACGAGCTGGCAAAAGTAATTTAATTAACACTCAGAAAATTTTCAGATACTACTTGAAAATGGCATAACAATACAAAATACTGTTTTAAAAAAAGAAATACTATGTTTTCCTTCTCTGTGCTTCAAAGTTAGTTTCCAAAAACACCTTCTTTACCCAGGCTCTTTTGGGCGGTATCTTTTTTGGCTCCGCAGTCATCTGACATATGTAGCCTAAACTCTTTGTGGCAAATAATAGGATTCAACAGAACAGAGCAGCTTTCTACACAGGATAAATCTAGGAGACCAGGGCATTCCTGGCTCTTCCAAAAACATCTACATCACCTGAGGAGGCCAATATGGTTCTTTTTTTTTTCCCCTTAGTTTTATAATTATATATGGATAAAATATAAATAAAATCTAGATTAAACGGTGAAAATACTGATCTCCTTTGTAAAGAGATCACTGATAATTACAATATATACGTTATTCTCAGAAAGTAACATTTTTTCTTATCTTTACCACACATGGCCAGAAAGTTTTCTTGCACAATCAACCTCTGTAAGCTCCCAAGTTGCCTGCAAAGCAGGTCTATGTCGAAGGATGCAGGTATAGATCCTCAGCTTGTTCTGTAGCAGGGATACACACAGAGAGGGAAATTCTGCCCTCACCAAAATCAATACGACTAGCGTCATCGAATTCAGCAGGATCAGAAATTCGGCTCTAACCTTTACAGTGCAGCTCAATGGAGGTTTAAGTTCTTTAAAATAAATCAAACCGCTAATCTTAAATACCCTTTGAAATTTGAAGTGTCTCCTGAGCTGTTGCTTCTGAACAGGAAAACTACTGTAGCAGTAACATGGGAAGACAGAAGGAAAAGCAATGAGGAAAGAGAAGAAAAATGATAGTTTCCAGTCCCAGCTCCATCTGGGCTAGCTGATCTACTTGGAAAGCCACTTCTGGAAGAAACTCCTACTGACATGACTGAACCATGGGACAATACAATGCAAATGAGCTCAAGATCTGGAAGGTAGCTCAAATTGTAGTCTAAAAACCACAGGTCATTATTATTAAAATGTTTAAATGTGAGCTAAGCGAACAGCTGGGCAGCTGCCCATCTCCAGAGGCCACCCGAGCCGGTGCTCAGCGTTGTGTGAAGGTAACACAAGCTGCTTTACAGTGACTCCTCTGAAACTTCTTTTTCCTTTAACTAGCAAAATAATTACTTGGCAATTCTAATTTTAGAGGAAAAAAAACATTTCCATCAGAATGTATCTCCTTAATTGAATAACTTCCTCGACTCTCTGGGTAAAGTTTAAATAAATAACTGTTAATGACTCTGAAGCAATCAGAAATGTTTTGCCAAGGGGAAATCAACAGTATATTAAGATAGTTCAGTATTATTGCTGAATGCTAAAGGCAGCTTTTAAAGTTCATACGTTTACAAACTAAACAAAATTCGATACATTTGATCATTCTGAAAAGCATACTGACACCTTTAATGCCATTTTTCTTCTGTCTGTGTAGGAACAGTATTTCCTTTACATTACATACATATCAATGGGTAAGGTGAGCTTTCAGATTTTACCAATTTTATACAAAATACTGATGTTCCTCTCTGAAATAGACTCTTATCACAAATAACCTTTTTATAATATCATGCATATAATGTGCTGCAATCCCAGGGTTTTTTAGATATACATATATACACACACACAAATTTGGGGGGTACAGTGGTGATACATTTTGGTTACTCATAATGGAAAACTGTTTTATATTTTTCAGCTATGTAAATCATTTGCCGCCTTGCTTTGTCTTTCCACTTCCTCCCAAACCACAGTGTTCCGTACAGAAGCAATACTGTGTCTAAGAAATGACCTCCTCATCTGACGTATCCCATAGGAGTGCAAATGTACCCACCTATCTTCCTGAATTCCCCCCAAAATCCTGTACGTTGGGTCCAGAAAAATAAGGAATCTGGGCACAATTCTGTGCCACTGATTCCCTGACACCTTTATCAGGTGCATCAAGAAGCCATGCATTAGGCTTTAAATCAGTGAACTACCCACTGACAGCAGTTGGAGCAGTATGATGCACTGCACTTGGCTAAAGTGAAGAAATTGGAAACACTACCTAAAACAGCAACTCCAAGCCTAAGCTGGCTTTTAGAGAAGGTCCCAGATTGCTGGATATTCTTCCATCCAATATGTTTCTCAAGTTTTTTAATTTAGAATCGTATCCTTCATGATACTGCAAGGCACAAATATCCACCGAATTCAGCGTGTATTTTGGGCGTGAGGGATGGAGGTTTCATTAGCAGTTCATGTGAAAATCATTTTTCATTGATATTCGATTTGATTGCACTGGAATTTAATACCGATGGCAAAACCTAAAGCACAGGTCTCATCCAAAATCCTTTGGAATCAATGTGATTCTTAACACTAACTTCAGTGAAGCCAGGATTTCTGCCTAAATGTTTTTTAAATAAAATGCATAGGTTATTTCTAGATCATTCTGATTACCTTTAGGATTCTGCCAGACTAAACTATGACAGTGTGCCTGGCTCCCAGGACAGTGTCTGTGAATCCCAAAAGCTTATACTTTGCATATAATAATTATATCCAATAAAAAAATAGCATGAAGTGACTTCCAAAATCCAAAGGTCAAAAATTCAGCTAACATATATTAATCTTTATTATGTAACAATGAAATAATAAATAAGTTTATGAATTCATATGACCTGTACAAAAAGCCAAAAAGATATTGCACCAAGTTAGGTACCGGCTATTTGGATTTAATATTTGTTAAACATATGATCTAAAATTATATACAGTTGTGGAGTTAAGGCAAAACCAGATGATACCTTTAACACAACAGAAGGTTTGAAAAATAGACATAATTACAAACAAGGGGATCTCATCTCCGGCTAATAAAGTGGTTGTGTCTAAGGAAGGAATCCCTTAGGTTTTTAATAAAGCAGTTATTATCAATCACGTTAATTAAAATTGAAGAACAAGTGTGAGATTTCCTGCAGGGCAAAGCTGTTTTGCAAAGTTGTGCCTGAATGATCACCTTTAACCCTGGTAAGAATATTTTTCTTAATGGTTATAATCTGCTCTTCTTTTTAGAAAACAGCATGTGGAAAAGAGGAATACCTTACATATCCAACTAAAATACAACCGTACCCTCTTAACTTTACGTAGGCTAGACTTGATTGTGACCGGTGACAGAGCATAAATATATGGGTGAACCATCCAACACACGACACGCAGAGGAGAATTAAAGTCAACCACTTATCAATAATAATTACCTTTCTCAAGACAATGGAATAGATCACATCAGTTAAGTCCCAATGACAAAAACATGTATGACCAATATATCAATATACAGTTCTTTGGCAGCAACACACTAACTCTTGATTGAAGTCTGAACTCAAACTCTCCTAAATTATAGACCTGGTTGCCAGTCTTTTCATAATTAACGAAAATCCACTTCTCCCATGAATCCATTAAGTCCAGTAAATGAAATCTGAATATATCTTGCAGGCAGCTTTAGACTGTAACATTAAGCATAGATATTTATTGTCTGCTTTAGTCTCAATCCAAATATATTGTATTTAAACACACAAAATTCTGTGGAACTTCTGAGTAGTTCAGATGGGGCCAAAATCCATAAAGAGAATCCATATTCACCCATGAAAAACCAATCAAGAAACATCAATCCCATGATGATAAAATGATCTTCATGTAACAGAGGCAATGATGAGTCCACACCTGGATGAATGTCACAGGAAAATTGACTTTACAGGGGAAAGACCAGAAAGCCAGAAAACGTAGAATACTGCCATCCACCGACCAGATTACCTTTCTCCAATTTCAGGTAAACCTTATCCTCCTTGTCTAGATAGAGCAGGACTCCATTAGTGGCAGCTTCACGCGTGACGTCCTTATCCCCAGCGAAAGCAGAAATGACTGGCTTTCCATTTAGCATCAGATTAACCTACAAGAGAAAAACCACTGAAAAGCTCTAATTAACAGAAAAACATCAAGAACTATCACTGAATATTAACTACAGTGCAAGAGGCCTGCTAAGGTCCCAATCTTCTCTGCTTTTTGGTTTGTTTTGGTTTAAACTAATAATGACATTTCTTTGGAGTGTAGAAGCACGTTTGTGTTTCATGGGCTTGACCTGCAGCTGAGTGAAGTCGGTGGGACACGGTCCACTGCGTGCCATGGTCCGGGCTCAGGCCGTGCGAAAGGTAACGTGGCATTGCTTTCGACCGTTGCCTGGGCATGTTAACTGTTGTAACTCTGATAATGCGGAGCTGTGAGCTATAACCTCGCTTTGTTTCCCTTTGCCTACCTCGCCGGTTATTTAGACATGCACTAGCAAAGACCACATTTTCAAGAAACGTAGGCACCAGAGATGCGATGTAGGCACCTAATGAGTTCTCAAAGGTACTGCAGTAGGCTGGGAGCTTACATTTCATTGAGAGCAAAATATATATCCCTTCCATTACTGACGGCAGCTTAGTTTTAAAGTCTAGACCAGACCTTTAGCTTTATGAACCACTGCACTGTGTTTTGGAACTGAATCCATTTTTCTATAAAACACTTCTGAAAGTCAGCACGGGTGCTGCTCTGAAAGCAACATCACACAGACACTCTGTAAATAAAGATGGGCAGGGGCTGGGGGAACGGACAGATCCAGGCATTTTTTATTTCCCCAATGGCAAACTATTAGCTTTCTTCTGCTTTTTCTTTTTAAGCAGCTATAATGCAGTCACAGAGGGGTGAATTATGAAATGCTTATTCATATCAAGTATGCTGGCCTTGCATATGCTCCCATTAATTTTAATGGGAGTCGCCATGGAATAAATTAGTGCTCAGCATAAGTCAGGGCAGCAGAATCTGGCCCTGATTTGGGATTCGCCTATCTGGGAAATCCACTTAATCAGATGTCCCCAAGGAACCAATTTCAATTTAATGATATTTAATGGCACTAACAGATGTTCTGGGGCAGTGTAATATCACTTATGTAGGAAGCCTTCAGGTGATTTAGTGGTGTTTAGGTCTGCATGTGGCTGAGACTCAAGCTGGTTTGCTCCACTGCAATGGCTTTCGGTCCTCCTCCTGAGTTATCACACATGCAAAAAAAAGGGCATCAAGAGTTGACTCATTGCTTGGTTTTGCTTTATCTCATTCCTTCTATACAATCTCTCCAGGTCAGGTTCCCCTGTGGATCATCTTACAGCTATTTTAATCACAGCAGAAGACACATCACAGATTTGCCTCGGATGGTCTCATGTTAACTATGCCAAAATGGAGCCAACCAAACCCATCCACCACTTCAGAAACTCCTGAACTACAAAAGATTCCAGGTCATGTGGGAGGTTGTAACATTCCCTGTTATGAGCCCCAAACTCCCAGGTTTGAGTCCCTGGTATGTGAGACACCAAAGATCTGCACTGGACTTCCAGAATCCAAGCCTTGGCATCTTTCTTGGTAATATGGCTTTTAAATACAGTGAAGCTGCTTGACATAGAGTCATTCTAAGCCATTTCAACCTTCACCTTTCAAGAGAGTGAAAGGAACAAAGTTTGAGCATACTGAACAGCTTATAAGCTCATTACAGAGATTCTCATGAGGTCACTATTTCATCTAAGACCTTTGTCATTGACCTGAATGCAACCATGATTTCCTGTTGTAAACTGAAGGTGAATTCCACCAAGGCTGTGAACGTGTATTGCACCAGCTTTCTCTGCCTTCTCTACCATTCACACTTTTCTCAGGAGCTTTACTGGCAACCCAAAGCCAGAGCTGCCACAGAGAAATGGCTGACCAGTCCTGCAGAAATCCATTTCATCTCAGCCTTGTACACTGAAAACCATATTTGGGAGCAAGACAGATCAGGGGAAAAGCATCAAATACTTCTATACATCTTGTGGTCTCATGGGTAGAAACAAGGGAGGCCACAGATGTTATTCCAGATCCAGAAAACCAGTACGTATGTCACAGACCTGGCATGAAGATGAGGGGAGGGAATGTAAGGAATTTATTGTTGGCTCAGCAAGGGATTGTTCAAGAACTTACAGGCTTTTCCTCTAAGCTAGTCCATAGTTATATTTAATTGGGTAGTTTATCTGCTATTATGCTACAGAAGAAAGTGCAGAATCACTCTTTTTTTTAATATATGGCACATTTTCTATGTATTACATGGTGAAAAAAAAGTTTAAACTGCTATAAAGGTTCCCTAGAAGACATCCCTGTAGAGGTATAATATTTCAGTGTAGTATAGAACAAGGACACCACCTTAACTAACTTTGGTCCACAGCAGACTGGTATCATAAACAGATGCCTGTCATCATGAGCTAGCAGCCAGGTCACAAAATGTTACAAAAATAATCGAATCTGGTACGTAGCCCCAGAACTCCTATGTTCAAGACAGTGAGTTTAACCTGTAGCAAAATATGACTCTTCAATAGCATTTATGCAATTAAGTGAAATTTAGAGCTCTGTTTTAATCTTGGATGATTCATTCTATTTAACGCTTTATAGCACCCCAGATACTCAGTTCTTACGGTGTAGAAGTGAAGCTATGGCAATTTATCTGAGGTGAGGATCCCGCCTTGTTACAGCTCTTCAGCTTAAACATATTCACTCTACTGCTAGGAGCTCTGCACCACAGGTTGCTTTAAACTAAGCTATTTTTCCTTCAAAGTGTATTAAATAATCTTGTGTTCAGTCAAGATCCTATGCTAAATAAACAATTTAAGTAAAAGATTTTATAATCATACTTGATCAACGTACCTGAATTGTTTGACTCTGATAGACTTTAATTACGTGAAAACTGAAACTGTAAATTCCTTTTCTTGGTGCTACAAAGACAGACTCCAACGTGAAAAAATTGCCCACATTTACTAGGATCTACAAACAAAAATATAGCATGGGAATTAGTACAGGTATTCAGTGCTAAATAAAAAATACAGACTATTAACTTCAGAAAACATTCACCCATGGCAATTTTTTAATCTACATCTATGCTGTTTTATTCACTGTTCTCCCAATTAAGTTGGAACATTACTCATAAAATGGATATTTAGTTATATTTATAGTACAACTTAACTACAAATAAACTAGGGTGGAAAATATTTCTTACTTTGCTACTGTATCATACCTTCAAGACCTTCCTTCTATACATGTTTAGAGGAGATTAAGAAAAGGCATTTTTGTTCATCAGTCCCCAAAAATGACATCAAAGCACTAATTCAGGGAGTGGCATACTGCTTTTGGCTAAAAAGCAATGGTCAAGTCAACACCGTCTTCCTGAAAGTCTCAAGCTGTGAGGGAGGATGTCCGTGAATGGTATCATTCATTCACCAGTTTACAGTCAGACTGAGTTACTGAAATACCTGGCATATCTGAGCAAAAACTGGCTGTGAGCCTTTGCTGCTTTATTTCGTTTTGTAAGCACTAGTAATAATTTGGGTTTGATTAAACAGAGACAAGTAACAGAGGGGAACATATTAAATGAATGCCTCGTCCATATGCTAAATACCTTCTTTAATGACTGCATTTTTCTTTCTTTCCGCTTAGTTATGCTTTATTTTCAATTGGTATTTTCAGGCTGCTTTATGCCAGACACAGCCCCAGAAAGCCACTAGGAACGTCCATGAAGTTAGGGTAATTTACACTGCTAGCATTAAGCGGCGTGACATATCTGGCTTCAGTTGTCACGACAATTTACTGTTCGTTATGAGATGGTATAGGAAGCAAAATAGCCATCGGTCTCAATTACCTTGGACTTGCCCTAGGACAGGAGCTGGTATAAGAAATGCGGGCTGGCATCTGTATGGGAATATTAGTGACTGAGATAAGAGGGGCTGTGCTACGAACCTGTGATTGTTATAGGAAAGTTAAATGATTTTTCCTTAAAATTCGTTCTTCTTTCCCCTCTCCAAGGCTGCACGAGCCGTCTAAAATCTGCAGGGGCTGCTTGCACCCGAGAGCACCCGGTCCCCGAGCCTCCCGGGGCCCTGCCCTCGCCCGGAGCTCGGCGAGCGCTGCTCCCCGGGCGCTCGCACGGCCCCGGCCGCTGCCCCCGCCTCTCCCCGCCGCCGCGCAGACCGGCGGAGCCGCTCGGGGACCCGCGCAGCGCGGCTGGGCCCCGCTCCACCCGGGCCCCCTTGGCCCCCCCCCCGGCCCGGCCGGGGCTGGGGGGGGGGGGGGGGGGGCCCCCCCCGGGGAACTACAGCGGGGCGTGCCGTGCCCTGGGCGGGGGGGGCTGTCCCGGCTCCCCCCGAGCCTCCAGCTGCACCCGCCCGGCCCCTCCGTTTCTCCAGCTGCGGGGTGCGGGGGCTCCGCGGGGGCTCCCCGCTGGCAGCCGCGCTCTGCACCCCAACTTTTTGCCGGATTTAGGGAAATGGGTGAAGTGGGGGCGCGGGGAGGGCCCCTGGGGGCGAGCGGGCGGCGGCACCTGTTGATGGCGCCCGGCCGCGTCCCGGCGGGGGGCACGGGCACCCCGGCCCGGCGGGGACACGGACACACCCCCCCCCCGGCCCCGCCGCTTACCTGGTCGAAGTAGATGATGCGCGTCTTGTTGCCCCGGGGGGGGGCTCCTCACCGCCGAGAAGGCCGGTTGGCCCCCGGCCCGGGGACCAGGCACTTGCCCTCCAGGACGATGGGCTCCGTGTCGTTCTGCGCCCGCGCCGCGGGGCCGCCCAGCGCCAGGGCCAGCAGGACGGCGGGCAGCAGCCGCCAGCCCATGGTCGGCACCCGCGGCCGCTCCGCGCCGCCGCCCGCGCCCCGCGCCGGCCACCGCGCCGCGCACCAGCGGGAGGCACCGCCGGCAGCAGCGGCAGCCGCTCCCCGCGCACACACGCGCGCACACACGCACACACACCCGCACACACACACGCACACACACCCGCACCTCCCGGCAACGCCGCGCTGAAAGTCTTCTTTCCTCCGGCTTCTTCCCTCTGTCTCTTTTTTCCGCTCCTTCTTCTCTTCTCCTCCTCCCCCCCCCAGCCACCACTTTGTGCCTTTTTTTTTTTTTCTTTCGTTCTTTCTTTCCCCGGGTCCTTTCACAAGCTCTTTAAAACACACCGCAAAAAGCTGCCAAACAAAATAAACACTTCCCGGTGCCCCCTTTTCTCCCCTCTCTCCCCATCAAAAAAGAGAGTGAGAAGGAGGGGGAGGTGGGGGAAAAAATGCCCTCCGGTGAATTATTGATGAGAGAGAGGAGAAGAGAGAGGTCATGAAGAAATAAAACCATTTGACGTTGCCATGATTGCTGCTGCTGGCTCACTCTCCCCTTCGAGCTGGAGATCCGGGATGCTCTGAGTGGTGGCGTGGAGAGGTGGTAGCTTACCCCAAAGCTGCCAGATCCCGTGTCTGGTATCACTGCCGGGGTGCTGCGGATTCCACTTCTCCCTCTCTCTCTCCCCCCCCCCCCCCCAAGAGTTATGTCATAACAAACCTGCCCAGCTCTCACCTAGCTGGGCAGAGACGATGCTTCATTACCAGAGACCCTCCTCTTGGAATTGCCCCCGCCACAGACACACACACACTTGTCTTCCCAGGCAACTTTTTAAGCAGCTACAAAGCCAAAGGGAAAGCAACATTGCAACGTCCTTTATTTTCAAAAGGAGGAGGGGGAAAGAGCTGCAGCCTGGTGGAAAGGCAGCATCTAAACCTGGAAGAGTCTCCCAGGGCACAGACCTCCTGTGCACGCATTTGTGGCTTGCATTTGGGCACAACACCCCGACCCTGTGCAAACTGTTGTTGATTCCCTGTTACGAAGCCAGGAGGGAAGCAACCCTCCTCAAAGCCAATCACTCAGACACTTTGATCACTGCTAGGACTCTACTGATGGCTCTGTGAGGGCTAATGTTGCCAGGTACCACCTCACGGTGCTCTCCTGGTCACATTTTGATTAGGCACCTCTGCCTAGTATTAGTTTCTTTTTCTGATGTGTGCTGAAAGGATTGGAAGGCTGAGCAGGTACCTTAGCTTGGTACTCGCACGTATTTCAAGGTTATTAAAAACGTGACTGGTTTGGTGCTGATGATGACTTCTGGAGATGTTTCCTGCATCACCTAGTCCCATTTGAAATAGTCTCGTGGTGAAACCTAAACCTTCTTCAGGAACTGGCAGAAATGATAGAGTGCTCCCAGAAGCAGAATTGGCTAAACAGGTTTCCATCCAAACCAACGACAAAGTGCTAGTAGTTTGTAAGAAATTGAGCATGTGATTTTTAGATAGATACCTTTCCATACATCAATGGTTTTGCGCCTGTAACAGCTTTGCAACAAATACATCCCGTGTCAACCACTAACCACCAGAAGCCTTCATTCACTTCTTGCCCAGAGGCATCTCTATCTGGATGCAGGTTTTCTACCTTTCAAACCCAGCTGGGAAAGGTCCTGATCTGTTTGGGAGCCGTGAACACCAGCACATCTTGCTGCCTCCCATTCTGTAGAGGAAGAGGCCTGGGATACAGGCGGCTCACACAGCACCTCAGCTCCACGCGCTAACAAAAGCTGGCCATAAATCTGGACACTAACAGACAGAAAAAATTAAAGAAGCAATGGGAAACTAAGAGGAGGAATAAAAAGCACCAAAACCCACTCTCGACTGAACACCAAGGCTTTCTGCAGGAAAATGTGAGCTGAGACTGTTTTTCAGCTGGTGTGGAGAACGGAGGATGAAGCATCAAGCTTGCAGAACTCAGCAAAGTCTTTGAGAAGCCATAAAGCAGCCAAAAGTCCTCTTAGCTAGCAACAAATACAGCACTCTCTGAAATTCAGAAAGCCAGACTCACATTTTAAGGAAACCCATTGGTCAGACAAGAGGTAAAAAGAAATTTTATTCTTTTCTAGGAATGCATGTATATCCCCTTATTCAGTGACACCGACAAAGATGGAGAGAAGAGCCAAGCTGAGCAGTATCACTGGCTGTAAACAAGGAAAGGAAGCAAGAAATAAAGCAAATACTTGCAGCACAACTTTGTCCCTTTTGTAGAAATTGGATCTGCAGATTAAAAGATTTCTGCCAATGCATAGGCACACCTGTCTGGAGGACTCCTGCAAAACAAAGCTCTATGAAAACAGAAGATTTTGTGCCACAATAGTTTGTAAATAAATACAAATGTATAAATAATTCCACACTATTCAACACCTTGTGCTTAAAAATTCTTCCGTGTCTCATGCTGCCTGGTAGCCTTTTAACACTGCACAAGTAACAGCAAATATATTTATGACATGTACATAAATTGAAATTTGAAACTGTTGATAATTTTGTCAAAGATTAAAAACTTTACAATAATTTCAGACAAGTGCTTTTCATTTCATTTTGTTGTGGACAATGACATCATCATGTAGTGGGGGGAAAAATGGAAAAACAAGAAAATAGCCAAAACTCAGATGAAGAAACTAAAAAAAGGAAAGTAATATGAAAAACCCAACTGATGAGCAAGACAAGGTATAAATTGAATCAGATTTTTCAAAAGTTGACTCTCCTATTCCCTTGTCTGCAGGTGCAGGCACCTGCTAAGCCTGGCCTGGCAACACCATTTTCCCATTCCATTTCTTTCACTTGAGTATCTGAGGACCCGTTTTGCACAGAGCAGATGCAGAACTGCAAAGTTAGGACAAGAAGCACCTCTCGCTCCTGTGCTTTTCTCCCAGAGGTGTGCATACGTTTCTGTGCATGCAGGCTACTTTAGCTGTGTGAACAAATTAGTAAGTATGCAGCTAACTAATTACAGCCATTTGTGAATACAGCTACTTAATTTTGGAGCTCAGTTGCGATAAATGCAAGTTAGGAACAAATTTGCACACCCATTTTGCATGCAGTTTTAAACCTTCTTTTGAGATCACAGTCTGCAAAAGCTAAGTGCTCCTCGTCTCATACAATCTAGTCTGGAAAAATGAGAAAATATAACAAAAATTCTCTTAGAACTATCTGTCAGTCTGCACAGATAACATAAGACACACATTAATGATTAACATCATACTTCTCATCACCTGCGGAAGGAGAGTGAAGTGGACTCTGTCTTGCAGTGTGGATTACATCTTCAGAAATGTCAACAATTTCCAAAAATGTTTTGGCAGATGGCATTAAATTTTGACATCAGTGGTATCCTAATCTGAAGGAAGTCCAATTAAATGAGACTGCTAATAAAGATAACATGAAGAAGGGAGCAGATTCGGCCCCTGTATTTTGCTCACATTTTTGCTAGGCACATGCTCCTGGGTGGCTCCAGTCCGAAACTCCTATTTTATTTGAAAGACCTTTTGAATTGCAGTGTTGGAGAGGGGAAAATCTCAGACATTCGGGCTCCTATTCCTGTCTTGGTGCCTTTGACTTAGGACATTTTTTATTATTTACAAAAGGGTATGGACAAACCCTTTTTATCATTTTCTTTTCCATGTCAAAAACATGTTCTAGAGTACTACTGGTGCTGATGTGCTTCTGGATGGATTATAGCTCAGTAAAATTAGCAGCTTTTATGGGGTCGAAGGCATGGGACCAAGCAGGGGCTGCACAGCAGCGCTGGCCCTTGCCTGCAGCTGCTACACACCGGAGGATGGCGGAGCTCGTTCCCATGTGGAAACCAGCAGCTCCATCAGAAATTTTACTCCATGCTCGGAACCGGAGGGCGCTGTGTTTCAGTAAAGTATTCTTCTCCCCGAAGGGTAACCGGTATTGAGATTTCAGATGACATTTATTAACAATATATGAATTCAAGAGATGAATAAGACTATTAAAACTTTTCCTTAGCAATAAGCCATTTGCAGGATGGATAAAAGGCAGCAGAATAACAGGACGAGCGAAATTCAATGCAGCAATCACAATTTAACAGCCAAGTCTTACAAGAACATAGGAAATCCTAATAAATTTCCTTGGCTCTGCAAAAAGCAAAGCAAAATAGAGGCCATCAGGGAAAGTGTATTTTGTGGGGGGGGGGGGTGGGGGGAAGAGCTGAACTGAAAATAAAAATTGAATTCTTCCTGGAAATAAACTTAACATAACCTACAATAAAGTTAGCATTCTTGGACATTCAAAAGTAAAGCATCACACTCAATGATGCTGTAGATAAAGTCTTTTTTGACTGCTCAGATATAGCACCCAGTCACAATTCAGAGTAATGGTGGCAGCTAAAATAAATTCTTGGAGGCAATGGCTCAAGCCCTTAAATGGACACCAGAGCCTGCTATCAATAATTTCCAAGCTGATAGCTGGGCTGTTATGGCTGATCCTGCAGCCAGTTGCATGAAGAAGACAGGGCCTGATCTTGGCCACAGGGAGCCCACACATCGACCCGTGCAGAGCTGCTGGCATGACCATGAACTTCGTTCACATGATACTCCCAGAGAGATTGGATCTATGTATTGGGTTTGTGTGGCAATGTTTTGGTAGCGGGGAGCTACAGGGGTGGCTTCTGTGAGAAGCTGAAGCTTCCCCTATGTCCGACAGAGCCAACGCCAGCCGGCTCCAAGAGGGACCCGCCGCTGGCCAAGGCCAAGCCCATCAGTGACAGCAGTAGTGCCTCTGGGAATAACATAGTTAAGGAAGGAAAAAAAAAAAAAAAAAAACAACCCTGCTGTGGAACTGTAGCTGGAAAGAGAGGAGTGAGAATACGCGCGAGGAGCAGCCCTGCAGCCCCCCAGGCCAGTGCGCAGGAGGGGCAGGAGGAGCTCCAGGCACCGGAGCAGAGGTTTTGCTGCAGCCCCTGGGGCAGCCCATGGTGGGGCAGGCTGTGCCCCTGCAGCCCAGGGAGCCCACGGGGGAGCAGATCCCCACCTGCAGCCCGGGGAGGACCCCACGCCAGAGCAGGAGCAGAGTGTGAGGAGTCCTCCCCTGGGGAGGAAGGAGCAGCAGAGACAACGTGTAATGAACTGACCCCAACCCCCATTCCCCATCCCCCTGTGCTGCTGGGGGGTAGGAGGTAGAGAAAATTGGGAGTGAAGTTGAGCCTGGAAGAAGGGAGGGCTGGGGGAAGGGGTTTTAAGATTCGGGGGTTTTTTATTGTCTCTTTCTCTGATTTGATTGGTAATAAATTAAACTAATTTTCCCAAGTTGAGTCTGTTTTGCCCATGACGGTAACTGGCGAATGATCTCTCCCTGTCCTTATCTCAACCCACAAGCCTTTCATTATATTTTTTTTCCCTGCTGTCCAGCTCAGGAGGGGAGTGATAGAGTAGCTTTGGTGGGCACTGTGGTCAGCTGACCCGGCCATGTCCCCTCCCAGCTCCTTGTGCCCCCCCCACCGCTCGCTGGTGGGGTGGGGTGAGGAGCAGCAAAGGCTTTGGCTCTGTGTAAGCCCTGCTGAGCAGGACCCAACCCATCCCTGGGTTATCAACGCTGCTTCCAGCACAGATCAAAAACATAGCCCCATACCAGCTACTATAAAGAAAATTAACTCTGTCCCAGCCAAACCCAGCCCAATAATATATATAATCCAGCCTCAAATCCACACCAAAGCACCTGAATCATATCACGAAAAGCCTCCTCCTTTTTTTCCCACCCATGCAGCAGGAAGAGACCTTAAAGGTTATTAGTAACAGTGTGTATTTGGGTGGTTGGGCTGGGTTTTAATTGCTGAACAAAATGAGGGAAGTTTGCTGGGGATGCTGTGGGAAAGACAAGTTGAAAGGTGCAGTTTGCATTTAATTCATAAGCAGCAAGGTTAATGATCGTTCTTATTTTATCTGACAAAGAATTTCTTAGTATTGATCCAGCTCCCTCTAACAGGGATTTTTTTTTCTTCCTTTGAAAGAAAAATGAGTAAAATAAATAGCAAGAATGCTCAAGAATGGAAATTCAGTTAGATTAAACTCACTGTTTCTCTCCCTTTCTGGACACATAGTGTGAAAGCCTGAAACCATCTCCAGTTGGAAGTGTTTTGCCCTTTCCCAGGGAACTTTCTGTACCCAGGCAGGCATGCTAGGCGTTTTTCTGACAAACGAAAGAGCCACAGGGAGAATAAGGAGGAAACACCATGTTTATATTTACATTTTCTTTTACCTCTTGGCTTGTAAACCTGCATTAAAGACAATTTCTGTATCAATATTGCATGATACCTTTCATATCTCTTTGGAAAAAAAATCTTGCTTTGTATAATTAGTCATTTTATCCATACAAAAGGGAGGAATAATCTGCCTCAGACTTCCTCTCCTGCTTTTGAGCTTCTTGCTCGTGTCTAGAGGCCTTATGAATTCTCCTAAGCCCTCGATAACAGGAGCCCTCCTTCCTCTCCTTTTCTTTTTTCTTTGTCCTAATTATATTTCCCTATGTCAAGCTGAGCTTTCTGTTTGCTGAATGTGTAACATGGTTTTGTAGTGAGCTGGTTGAGCACCCATCAGCCTCCTCCGAGGATTAAACCCCCAGCTCCAGTCCTGCTCTACTTGGCTTTTTGCTGAACTCATCCTAAGGAGGACGTGCGAGGTGAACCGGTGCGGGAGCAGCGGGGGGAGAGGGAGGCAGAAAGGCTGGGTTCAAAGGCAGAATACTGATGACGAAACAAACCTCTGTTTATGGAGCTCAGCGGTCAGACTTTTTACCATCTTTTGACATTCTTTCAGGCTAAATATTGTATTTCCTGAGTTGGCTGTCGTCTCCATCTGGCTGTTGGCTCCCGTACAGACTAACTTGTCTTTTAGACAGCTGGCCCTGTGGCTCTCAGCTAGTTACATAGTTTGTTGGCCGAATCCAAAATGAATTCACCTGGCTAATGAGCTTAATGGCTCTTAAGACGACTCCGTAAATATTTTATAAAGTAAAGTTCACTTCATTTATTTAGGCATAAAATGTAAAGAGATTCTATAGGAATCTAATAAAAACTTCAGCCATGCATATGCATATGGCCGGAATGACTAAAATGAATAGAAGTTTTTGCTATTTAATTCAGATGCAGAATCAAGCCTAGATTTTCCTTGCTTTATTTTAACCTAAAAGCCAGCCTTGCTTGGCTTTTCAAGTAAGCTTTTTCCGTATGTTTGCCTATTTTTAATGCACTTCTCTTCATTTGGTTCCATCTTCAAGGGTTTTTTTAAACTTTCTGCAGCATCAGAACAGAGAAACTAGGGAAAAACAATTGCCTACTTAGATTTTTTGGGCTTCTTTAATTTCCCTGACACTCTGCTATAATAAATTTGTGTTTTGGCCATCTTAGGAAACAGAATTTTAGAGGTGATTAAGAAAATGAAGTCAGCAGGATGTCTGCATGTGTGTAAAGGTAAAACTGTTCAGATGTGCTGACAGCATTGGCATTTGAGGTCTTTATTCAGCATTTTCTACACAGCCAGACCTTCCATTTGGCCAATACTGCAAACCTGAACACACTCCAGGCCCAAGCACAAAGTGCAAATCTGGGTTTGAAATGCCTATGGCCAGATTCTGCGACTCCTTACGGCAGCGCCTTTTTGCAGTTACCCTTTGATGGATGTCTGGAAATATTCCACAGTTATACTCTTACACTGAGTCAAATAGACTTAGTCTGGATTTACATCAGTGTAAAACTGAGAGCAAAATTTGACCCTGAAGGTTCTTTTTACTCCTTCACAGATCCTAAGGAGTCAGTTGTTTGCGACATCAATGGGCCAGTAAATTTCATCATTAATCTTGGCTGGGCTATCCACAAATAGTTTAATATTTCTCATGTTTGTTTTTAATCAAAATATTTCCAGTAATTCTCTAATTTACATGTTTAACCCTCTGGTAAAAACAGGGCTTTGGTGGATTAAGACCATAAAACCAACTTACATACATTAACTGCCTTTATAGCAGGTGCTTGCAGTTATATAACTTGTTATAAAGTAAAATTTAATTCTTTTTTTACTATTGCACTTCAGTTCATGTCAAAAAAAAAAGGGGAGGGGTTGTGTTTTCAACTAATTTACCTGACACATTTGTGCAATTTTATGACATAAATAATTTTGCAAAGCGTTGCACTGACCTATGCGATGATCTTAGATTTTTCAATTGCGTTTTAATGAGGCAAGACGTTGTGATTTTTGCCCAGATGGAATAAAATCAGATGACACAGTCAGAAAACCAGAAAAATAGCCTAGCAGGAAAATCTTTCTCTTTTAGCAGAAGGGAAGGGGAAGGAACATGGTTTGTTACTTGCTCTGTGCTTCAGAGCCTGTTGCACTGAGCAATGTGGTTACAGTGAAGTCAGGATGGAGTTTGCAAAGACTTCAGCAACCTGCTGGTAGTCAGTTTAGCTTAAGCTGTTGAATACATTTTGTGGATATAGTTTGCTAATTTGGTGTCAAGGAAACCACAGAAAAATTAGATCATGAAGTGGTGTAATTTAGCACATCTTCTTTGATATCAATTGAGGTACACAGATTACCTCCCCTCAGGAGAATTTCTCCCAGATTTCTCACTGAGTGGTTTTCATAGCAAGGGCCAGTGAAAAACTAAAAATAGCATTGCTGAGGGAATAATTTGCGTTAAAAGAAGTGTCAAAGATAGTGATTTAAGAGACTGTCCATTGGTTGTATTGCTTGTTTGAAATTTAAAGGGAGTGGATTGACTGGAAGACTTGTGATGATATTCAGGGAGGATGCCACAGGGAACGGCTTTGCATTAGGATATTTAGTGCCATCTATTGAGATGTGCCAGCTTTAACAGAAGAAAAAAAACCTGAATTTTTTTATATACTGTAGGTTTCGGTTTTTTTCACTTACCAACTTCCATTGCATCTGTTTGCTGCTCAGACTAGTTTCCAGCCTCCTTGTAGCATGGGTCATATCAGAGGGTCCTGCTACATTCACACGCTATTGGGAAACATATCAAAATCACAGTATGGTACCTTCAAGCAGCTGGTTTCTCTCCTCTCATTTTAGAATTAATAAGAGCGAGTCTCCAAAGCTGGGCACAGCCCTCCAAATCCCTAGAAACACCTTGGCAACTGGGACAGACACGTTTCATGACTCTCTTTTTTACTTCTTCTCCCCATTATATGGCTTCCAACAACTATTCTCCACTCCTCCAACAGGTATTTTTAACCTTTCTGCAGTGGTCAAGCTGCTTGCAGGTGCTGGTGTCGAGGCAAGCTGGGCTGGCATAGTAGTGCAACAATCACAGGAAAGCTCCATATGGAGAGGCCTAAATGAACAAAGCTGAGTGAATAAGTTCTTTCTTTAAAATTAATTAACCAAAGAAAAGGATTAAAGGAACAAAACTATTTGGGGATCAACCTCCAAAAGTGTACTTTCCACTTCAAAGAAAGAAATGGTCTTAGGCCAAATGAATCCTTTCTTTGAGGAAAGTAGAGAGGTTTGTTTTGTCTACAGACTTTATGGTTAAATGCTGGCTAATTTCTGAAGGACAAACCTCCAAAGAAAAATCTTGACATTTGTTTTGTTGTGGTAGTTTCACCATTTCCACTTCCCTTCCATTTCCTTTTATTTTTTCCTTTCTTTTTCATTTGTTTTGCTAGGGATCAGCAGGGCTGGAGGGAGAAGAGAAAATTTGACCCCAGTTCTTCTAGAAATTTTCTCTAAAATTTGACCTTTCCAGAAATTATTTGTGATTGCAAAAGTACCTCAAAGTGTCTAAATTTTACTTCAGTCTTTCAGAGGCAGAACACAGTATCTCAAACCTTGTTTCTGCTGTTTTCCCAAAAGCGCACATCTTTTAAAACCAAGGTGTAATTTTCTCAGCTTAATATTTTGGCTAATAGGTCATTTGGATAGCAAATATTATAATCTCAGTGTACACTTTCTTCTACAAATTGTGGGGCTAACTTAGGGAGTGCATGCAATTTGTGTAACTTAAATCTGCAAAATATTTAACATCAAGTGTCTATTCAGTTCTAATATTTGCAGGTCACAATTGGTAGTGGGTTAGAAAATGAGTAAATGAGTCTTTCAATCAGAGAATGGAAATAGTACTGTGTAACTTGCCCACTATTCAGGCAGCTTGAAAAGTAAGACTTTTGCTGTACCTGTTTCTCTTGGTTGCCTGCTTGAGGATTCAGGACCAAATTTCACTTTCTCTTGCATTTGTACCATTACCTAAAGTGGTCTGGAAATGAAGCTTAATAGACAATTTTAGAAGGAAGGATGTTTGGTTTTGGTTTTTTTAATTTATCTCCAACTTCATTAGTTGGTGTAATAATTTTCAGCTACAAGTTAGAAACATATTTAGAGATAAACATAAAGTATGACTAGCCTAACCTTCGTAGCATGTGGGAATTGATTAATCTGGTTAAATATTGTGACGGTTTTTAATCAAAGCAAAGCAATGCAAGACTTCCTTCCAAGGTTTACTTGCTGCCAGCAAGCCTAACTAGGGCTTCTCCTGCATCTCCCTAAAATGGAATCCTAACCAAAAAAAAGTATTTTTCTCCTTGCTTAGGTATTTAAAACATAGTTTAAATGATTTCAAGTTTGAGTTTTGCGTTTATGTGTCCCTATAAATGTTTAAAGCTGCTCTTGTCACAGAAATTACGTGGCAAGAAAAACAGTGGGGTTTACAATGTTTTGCTATGTTATTTTTTATTTGGTTTGGGTTTTTTTGCGAGAGACAGACATACATAAGCAGTCATTCCCCAGATGTTGATATTAGTCTCCTCCAAATATGCCCATTGAAGTATCCTATATGGATAAAGACAAAAAAACCCCAAACCCTGAAGTTTGTATGAAATACTAACATCATCTTAGATACATCCTTATTTTTCAGCACTCTCAACCCTCTATAAAGTTTGACATCTGTCGTGGTTTAACCCCAACCAGCAACCGAGCCCACCCAGCTGCTCGCTCACTCCCCCTGACAGTAGGATGGAGGAAAGAATTGGAAGAGTAGAAGTGAGAAAACTCATGGGTTGAGATAAAGATGGGTCAATAGGTAAAGCAAAAACCCTGCACACAAGCAAAGCAAACCAAGGAATTAATTCCCTGCTTCCCATGGGCAGGTGGGTGTTCAGCCATCTCCAGGAAAGTAGGGCTCCATCTCGCCTAACGGTGACTTGGGAAGACAAACACCATCACTCCCAGTGTCCCCCCCTTTCTCCTTCTTCCCCCAGCTTTATATGCTGAGCATGACATCATATGATGTGGGATACCCCTGGGGTCAGTTGGGGTCAGCTGTCCCGGCCGTGTCCCCTCCCAGCTCCTTGTGCCCCACCAGCCACTCGCTGGTGGGGTGGGGTGAGAAGCAGCAAAGGCCTTGGCTCTGTGTAAGCCCTGCTGAGCAGGACCCAACCCATCCCTGGGTTATCAACGCTGCTTCCAGCACAGATGCAAAACACAGCCCCATACCAGCTACTATGAAGAAAATTAACTCTACCCTAGCCAAAACCAGCACACCACCACATTTGCAGTGTTCCTCTTTGCTGTGCCTACATCACTACTGCAGTATAAAAGCATTAAATTAATTTTTCCATCTTCCATCCTTTCATCTTTTCTTAATCTGAAAATTGTGCCAGCAGTATGAAGGGTAAAACATATTCCCTATGTGTCCTGCAAGACTTGGTCATTAACCCAAAAGCTAAGTTCTCACAATTGCTCACAAATGGCACTTTTCACTATTATTTGTACGTGTATGTGATACTTTACAAACCATACTCACAGAAAGTATCCGGGAAACCACGCACTTACCACCTAGGGCCAGGGCCAAACAAGACAATACCACTGAAGATGATCAGCCAGTGCATGGGAAACACACAGTGCTGCAAGAGCCGGGTTAGAATTCCTCCTTCAAATTCCCTCTAAACTTTCTAAGGAAAGCAAATGCATCCCAGAGGACCCCAACATTGTATAATTAACTATATGTAATCCAGAACTCCTTATAGATGAACTACAGCCACCTCTGGGATGGAAAAAGATCAAGACTTTTAAAAGCATTTTTCCATTAAGTTTGAATAATTTCCTGGATGTGTCACTGAGTAATTTTTAAGCAGAATTTTCTGCTTATGTCCAAGCAAAGCTGTCAAGAACAAGAAACATCTATTATCTGTCTTTTTGGTAGTGAATGCTTTAAAAAGATGCAAGGAAGAAAACAATAAATCTATTTCACAGCTAAGGAATCAAGTCTACTAAACCCACCAATTTCTGTCCCTTGGCTGGTAGATCTTTTTCCCAAGTGACAACCTGTTGTCACTTTTTTATTCCACTTCCTTAAGGAAATGAGGCTCCTGAGCTCACATTTTGTCTTTCTTTTGTCCTCAGCTAATAACCTCTAGAAATATTAAGCTCGCCAACAAATCGTGAACTGTCCATCTTCTGAGGTATTCAAAACCACACTGGACATGATCTTGGGGACCCTGCTCTGCACTAGATAGCTTCCAGAGGTGCCTTCCAGCCTCCACCATTCAGTGATTCTGCTAAAACTCTCCCTCCCTTTTTTTTTTCTCTTTCCAATGAAGCTGCCAAAATATCTAAAAGAAATACTAAGCAAAACAAAAGGAAAAATAAACAAATATCCAAACACCGAGTACTTCTGAAGAGATGATAGTATTAAGTAATCACTCTGAAGCCAAAATTCTTGATGCAGGTGCCCTTCCCTGATACTCCCATTCCAAAAGTAATTTCTTAATAAAAAGTATCTTCCTTCCCAGTTTAACACCAATCCTAATCTATGGGATTTTCATCTTGAAACATTGGCTGTCTTGCAGCAGGTAACAAAATTTCCCTGACTGCATCACACTGAACTTTCTCTACAGCTGCACAAAGTTTTTCCACAGGATGACTTCATCAAGATGAACGCTAATAAGCAACTATCTGCATCGCAGGGAGTTCAGATAAAAAACTTTAATACTGAAGCTATTTTTTGCATGTAGTCCAGCCCTCTGAAGAGGGTGTCAAACAAATTAAAGTATTTACACACCTAAAATGCAGGCTCTGTGTAACTTTTGTGCATTTGGTCCCCAGAATTGGATCCAGAAAGCCCAGTGTAGTCACCACGTTCATAGAAATCAGGCTCTAGGGGTTCTAGCTCCTCAGTCTACAGCCCACAGCCTTGTCCTGAAGAGAGATAGATGTGAGCTCTGGCCTCTGTGCCAATGGTGGTTCTTTGTTTTAACCAATGAATTTTCAATATAAAAATATACAAATGTTTCTTGAAATAGTGACTGGCACTTAAGTTTTCTCCTTCCAACTGACTGCCGCAATCTCTAGACAGCTATATTCTATGTGCAGCTCAATAACACTTGATGGTTTTTGCATAACTGCAAGGGGAAGAGGTGGGAGCAATTGAAATGAATCACAACTATTTTCTAAATTTCATTCTCCAAAATGTCTATTTTGCACAGCACACCCGCACGGGTATGGTACAGTCAGGACCTCTAAATGAGAAGTTGCGAGAGCCGGAGGAGCGCCCGTCAGCTCGGCACACCGCAGGCTGGCTCTTCACGGCACTTTCATCAAATGCAGCCAGAGCCATACTTGAGCTTGGAGAGCAGAGTCATCACAGCCGCATTGTCCTTTTGCAGGGCAAGTTCAGTAAATCCATAATCAAAAGGATTTGGGTTGTTTTTAATTTTCCTAATCAGCTTAATTCCTGACAACAAAGTGAGACATCAGATTGTTTTAAATGGCAGGATTCCAAATAACAAACTTCAGTTTAAGCATTAATGACAGCAACTTGGGATATTATCTGGGAATTATTTACTGGCTGAGAAAAGTTCCTGTTTTGAAATTGAGTCAGCAAATGTCTATTTATAATGACATCATTTCAGGACAAGTCCTTTTAAGCTTGTCCGGGAAAATTTCTAGAAGCTACAAGAAGAATTTTGGTATAAATACACTCATCAGTACTTGACCTTTATGGACAATAACCTTTGGAGTTATTTTCTTTTTTCAGTTCAATGCTCATGAGCAAATGATGTCACCATAGCATACATCACCAGTTACTTACCCTTGCGCAAGCAAAAGAATGACAGTTATTTATGTTTCAAAACACATTGCAGCATTTTTAAAGTGCATCTAGAGACTTAAAAACTGCATCTGAAACATTTTGTTTCAAATATTCTATTTGTAAAATGAGCTTAAAGCAATATTTACCTACTTTGTAGTTTTCTGTCGTTTAATTGCTGCTGACTGTCCTTGACTAAAACATTCTCAATGGGCAAAATTCATCCCTGGGTAAACAGGCAGCAAGTGTAAGGCTTAAACACATTTAGCAATCCCTGCAATCATTTCAATGTATGCCCAAGAAAGCGCAGGCTGCTTCTTAGACGCGTCACGTCAGCTGCAGTAATATGCTGTGACATGCAATACTCACGTTAATGCTAAACAAAATCTCATTTGCACAAAGTATCCATACCTGCATGAGTCTGAGTTAGAGTTTCCATTAAACGGCTCGCTCTCTTTGCTACTCTGGGAATAAAGTCAATGGTTCAACTTTTGGTACATTCTACTTGGGTAGCGAACAGCAACAGTGAAAAAGTGAATTTTTGCATTTAGTTTGCTGAGAAAACTTTAATAGTTGCGCATTTTGGCAGTCTGAAAATGTCTTTCAAATCAGGGAATGAAATCTCGGTTCTATGAACATCCACAGCAAAACTTTCATGAGTGATGCAAGGAAGGATCTCACCAAGAGCTTTGCGAGTCCCTGTTTGAGTCCCTCAGCACTTTGTCAAAGCAGCCCAAAGCAGTTTGAATTTTTTAATACACCCTTCTTTAAGGTGAGCACCTTGAAATTTGTTTGTGTTCTTCTAAGTCATCATTAGCAGCCACTTCTTACGCACAGAAGCATTTTCTAAGAATACTTTCAGGCTTTAGTTGTTGTACAGTGAGTGCTCAAGAGGTTCCCTTGTAGAGACCCCATGTTTTTATCCACTTTGTCTAACACAATGTTTTTCTTCTCCTGTAATTGGCGTTTGCATTTGAAAAGCATTAATTCAGACTAGAAGACCAGCATACATAAATTACTTCAAAGCTTTTAGGCACAGAGCACCTTCCAAGTGACCACGATTTTTTTTTTTTTTTGCTTTACTGTTCATTTATACAAATTAGCAGGTGCACCCTGCCTCTTGCCTGGCCGCCTGGCAGTTCAAACAGGAAAGAAAAAAAAAAAAAGAAAGCAAAGTTCAGCCACTGCCTCTTTATGGAAGTTCAGTTTTTTCCACAGAGCGTTGGATAATCTCAGCGCTCTGCATTTTTGGTTTGAGGAAACTCTGGGAAATTTCTGCCTCTGGGGGAAGATATTTGTATTTCAAAGCATGATTCTTGGAAAGCCCTTGTGAGTGCTGGTACACATGTAGCACTGGCCCCTCTGGGAGCTCAAGTCAATTCAGTGACCCGTGCCTATAGTAGCTCCCATTTCTTACAGCAGTTCTCCAGGCACGTTTGAATACACAGAGAAACTGGGCAGGCAAATGAAGTCAGAGATTTCTACAGGGACCTCTGATCCCAGCGCGTGGGGCTTCTCTCAGTCACATTTTTGCTGGAGACAACTAATGTTTAATCTGAGATCGAGAAATTGTCTTTCCTGTTCTTGCTGAAGTACTGCACATACTACCAGCCATGTGCATTTTAAGGAAACAAACTTTCAAGAGACATCTCTCTCTCCTTCTGGAGCAAGCAGTTCTTGCACAGCTGATCTGTCGTGAAAGAAAAATCAGTAGCGCGTTTGACCCACAGCCTTACTTCACACAACAGAATATTGAGACTAATTTTCCTGAGCAGAACCACTTATATAATGTCATCGTTAAGCTTTCGTATTTCATAATATGCCAAAGGTGAGCTCTGTGGGTTTTGTAGGGAAACAAATAACCCAGATGTAAAAACACTACAGCTCTTGCAGGTTGCTACTTGTTGGAGTGCTCCCAGTTATATTAATTTCCACAAACAGAAGGCTCACCCGACGCTTTGACTTTTATGACTACAGATTTGCAGGATGAAACCATCAGCCGCTCAGGAAGGATTCCATGGACATTAGCCACACAGAGGCTTAGAGCTTGTCTATATAATTCCGAATTAATGTTGAGGCGTAGCAACTATTACTAAAACTTAGTAATACAGTTGAGTCTAAGAAACTTGAAAAACACAGTTTTATGCAAAACAACAGCTGGGAAAAAAAGAATGAGGTAAGGAACAAGGCCTATGTATTTATTTTTACATATAAATCAGGAGATCTCTGAAACTCACAGGCACTAAAGAAATAGCTTGTTTGAGAAAATTGAAACGTGTCTCTTCAGTAAGCTCCCACTCCATAGGAAAGCTTCGTGCTCTCTGAATGGGCTAGAACTTCTTGCCAAGAAGGTATTTGGACATTAATTTTTTAAATTAATGCTCCAGGATATTCACACAAAGACACAGAATATCGACTACTGTGTAGAATGTATTTTTAATTGGAAGAGGCCATGCCAGCTGAGCTATAAAACAAGTACAAGCTGTTAGATATAATAAGAGAGAAAAAAGACTAGGGGAAAAAAGTGAGTCACGGAAAAAAAAAAAAGAAGAGAAAAAAACTATTTAGTTAAAAGAGCCTTCCCAGGACTCCTGAGCTAAGGTAATGGTAGAAAAACATGAAACTTATCATGACCATCATGAATGCTGTTCAGGGATGCAGGGATCTTGATACCATGGAAATGGCACTTGTATTCAGGATTATCTTACATGATTCACATATAAATGAAGATGGTTCAGATTTTGGAGCAGTAACAACACACATCAAAAACTGCAAGTGTTGTTTACATTGCACATACATGCACTGTATAGGGCATTGTGGGATAGAGATGCAAGAAATTAAAAAGGAATTTAATTTTCCTCTTTCAATCAGAAAGCTGTAGCTCCTGGAACATAGATAGATGCCACTAACTTCAGTGTCAACCACTGATGATGCTGACTTGAGGCAAATATAGCCAATGTGTTTTCCAGAAAATTAAATCCCTTTATGTGCTTCTGTAAATAATTTTCTGTAAAATTAGTATCGGGGGTACTAATTTTGTTATTTGTTTTTTATTTTATTCCTTTTGCCTCTGAGAAACATGGACTGCATGTTCTTAACTGGAAGCATAGTCCTGACAAGACTGTTGCGAAGCCAAAATGATGGACTTGGTTAGAGCAGACATGCAAGAGCTTACAGATGGCAGCAACACTGGCGGTACAGAGCTGAGGGGACCCGCTGGGTACGCTGCTGCTGCTGCCGTGCAGCACTCTAGTTCAGGCATCCTCTACCTCATGCAAGACAGTTTCTAAGTATGACCGGTAGATGCCTGGAAGATGATATTAAGCAGACTAAATACATAGTCTGTTGAGCCTCTTCCTCAAAGATCTTTTTAGACGTAAGATGAGGGGTGGATTTAAGGCAGAGAAGTTAAGCACTGAAGCCCATTGGCATTCACAGCTGGTGCCAGGTTTGCTTCTCACAAAGCTGGAAGAGCAGTTATTTCTTTGCTCATCATCTTTGCTTAACACCTGATGCCTCCTGTTGAAGATATTTCCCTGGAGTTATCGCTCACTGGCCAGGGATGAGGTGCTGGCTGCTCAGCACACCTTCCGGCCAGAGCACTCCTTTAAGAGGAGGATTATAAGGATTTTAATCCTTCAGGGTAGAGTTCCACTTCCTCAGTGACTCCTCAAAATAGAGGAGGGAACTATAATTTTAAAAGAGCACTTATGATCCCTGCTCACCTCTTTGAAACGAAGTTGTGTGCACCTGCCCTTGGGAGCAGATTCAGCTTCCAAACAGGAGAGCCTGTGGAGTGCAGGGGTTCAGCTGCATCCCCTTCCCTCAGCAGATTTATCGAGGTTGATGTGAAATGAAGAACCTGCCTTTGGCGATGGACACATTAGCTGCAGGAATGCTTTTCTGCCTTTTCACGTAGGGGTGTGCTGCCAGTCATGGCATGTCAAAACTGTAAGCTCCCAGGAACTGCAGCCTGCGATGCCCTTTAAAGCACTGAGGCCAAGACAAGAGAAAAATCTTGGGCTTCTTTTATCTCTGCTTTCCAGACAATGTCCGAGTGTCTCTGTATTCCCGGTGATTGTCCTTTACTGTCTGACAGGACCAGCACTAAAAATTCTAGGTGTTGCAGCACCTAGCTGGTGGGTGCCTGGGCTCTTTACTGGACCTTTCTCTAAATACTTGGATGTTCAGCAGTGGTCACATCTAGAACAGCAAATGGAATGCTGGATGTAGAGAAATTTTATATGCCAGCTGAGGGAGGCTTGTGGTAATGTAATTTTTAGATGTAAGTGCATTTAAGCCATTCCGACGGGTAGCCCGAACTCCTTTTGGCACTGAAGTCAGGGAGAGCATTCAGCATTTCTATCAAAGCCCAAACACTGTGAGACCTGGGCAGTCAGACCTAAATTAAGGCAGGTAATACACTTCTCAAACAACACAGTTTGCAAAACTGGTAGAGAAAATGCCAAATTTTATCAATAACCTTTTAGAACTATTTTCTGCTTTCAGTGTTAAACACATCCATTTTGTCTTTGCATTTAAAGGCCTCCTTTTCTTCTCATATATTTGAGCTCCAGATAATTATTCTAATTAAAAATAAGTAAAAGCTAACAAATGCAGCAGAAGTATTTTCTCTCTTGAAAACCATGGATAATTACCTCCAGTATCCATTACTTAGGTGCCTCATGACACGTTTTTATTTCGCTTCTCTGATATTTTTCTCTTCCTGCCAATGCAAATCTCACATACCGATTGACTTCTATAGTATTTTACCTGAATACATTACATTAGCCATAAAAAGCACTACTTTATTGTACTACTTTGGGGAAAAAAACAAAACAAAACAAAAAAAACACCCAGCCAGACACTGTCTCCATTATATACTAAGGCTGCAATGCTTTAATAACAGAAAGACAAACAAGAATTTTTGCTAAATATTCTCCTCTGTGGGTAACAGCTCCCCATTTCATTATAAAACTTGTAAAATATTATTTAGAAAAGTACAGCAAAAATAATTAAAAATTAGATCACCATACAAGAACTTATTCATTGAAAGTAGTAGTTAAAACTCAGTCAGAAGACTGGGTATCAAAGGAAAATATTAAAAAGAGAAATTATAAAATGTCAAAAGTGTCTCCTTTTTAAACACACAGATATCTCAAGGTACAACAGCATGTACATCAGAAAACACAAGGGAGAGTCTCCTAAGTGATCTGTGATCCTACAGGTCAAATACCACTTACAAATTACACATTATAAATTGGATATCTCTTAAAATCAAGGTATACTGCTGTGCAGACTATATACTGTCTATGTGCTACTTATTAGCAGAGAAACTTTCAAACTAATTAATTTAAACATTGTTTCCTGCACTTCTCTTTCCCTCACCTCTTCATAAGATTTGTGTTGTCCTTACAGCACGACTTCAGCACAGGCCTTCCTAAACTCACTAATGAATGAAGATACCCATCCAAATAGTTCCTGAGAGTCCAGGTCTTGCGGCTCCCCAAATTTTACCTGTAAATTTGAAAGAGAAGAATATTGAACATTAGCATGTCCAAGAAATCTAAACCATGTCCGGGATCTTAACAAAATTTAATAAACAGGATAAAAGTTAAATACCTTTTTATTTATTATTCATAATAACAACAAAATTAACAATAAACAATTAGAAAACTTAGAACTGGCTAAAATCTCCAGCAAGCTGAGATCCAAAACATCCCAAGTAAAAGTGACTCCAGGAGTTGTCCCTGAGTTACCTCAGTAACCTGGATTTCTGTGTAACCCAGTCTCTCTGGCTACAGATCTCCAGCTGAAGAGGAAAAAAATCAGTAAATCATGAAGCTTCCTGGCTCTGCAGTTTTTTTTAGATGAACCCATTCATAAAAGAAAATGTGTACATTAGGGAAATGGTTTATATTCCACAGTGGGCACGGTAGCAGCATGTTCAAAAAGTTTTCCTTTTCTGTCATTTTGCTTTGCAAACAAATGAAAATATTCGTAAGGAAGCAAACATTTCTGGGAGAAAAAGTAATTTATCAAAGAGCCACCTTTCCCTGTTCTCTTCTTTCTTTCAGCTGAAAAAGGTGAGTGGATGGAAAGATTTTGAAAAAGACATGAACAATATTGGCATCATGTCTGCTCTGCTATAAAACAAGGGGTGAACAGCAGTCAGTTCAGTACTAGGAGAGGGATTCCTGCATTAGCTAAAATCACTTCCACATAGGTTCCCCAGCTCTAGAATAGGAAAGGATTTTTGATATTAAATCTGTTGCTAAGGTTTAATTCAAGAGGTTTGTCACCATTTTCAAAGGATCCTCCTTAATGGGATCAATGAGTTAAAGAACATAACTCTGCCTGCAACGCCTTCCTAATTGAGCAGAACAAATCTAGAGAACATGCTCCAAAGGCTTCATCAAAAAGTTTAAAAAGGCATCTTGTGTTGCTGCAAGTTCTTATCTTGGCCATAAGTGAGAGCTACTCTGTAATTGGGGGATACAGCCCTCCCAAGGCTGAACAGCGATGTAGTTGTATTTCAGTATTTCAGATTGCAACTGAAAGATACGGGAAGGTTTGGACTGGTATCTGTCGCTATCTAAACATGTTCACCTGGACATCATCTAACATGTTCCTAGGAGCAATCCTCTGCCTGGAAATCAGAAACACAATAAAAGAAACCACTCACATATAATCCAGTCGCAAAAACTTTAGCATTAACCAGTGACACCTGATTAATAGTTTTGCCTGTTGTGTTCCTAATTGCACCTCCTGGGTGCTCCAAGCCCTTGATCTTTGGCACGCCTTGCCACTCACCCATGGCGTACCATCAGTTACACAGTAATGAGAGAAGCATTTCCTGGAGCTAATGACCATCTGTGGGAAGTTGATAGCCCCCAGCTATACCACAGGCGGTTATCCCCAATTTATTGTTCATTCCATAGAAGTGTCACGTGCCAAGGTCATTATTGATTTTATAAGCAGAATATAAAGGTAGGCCTGTGGATTTTTGTTTTATGTGCAACCTGATTTACATGGCTACCTACAACACATTTCCAGATCAGATATTCCCGCAGGTAAGCTGGACTACACCTTCCTAGTGCTGTTGAGATGATAGCCCTGTCTTTGATCTCCCATCCTATTATATATTTGCTTTACATTTCTGCTGCATTATAAATATGCAAAAAGATCTGCCTAACAAGAAGATTATTCAGGAAGAAAAAATCCATTCTAAGTGAGAGAAATATATCAAATGCCTAACTTTAGAAAATAAGGGAGAAGGGGGGGTATGTGCAAAAAGCAGCTGGGTTAAGACTTGAGGAAACTTCCAGCTACATGGAAAATGAAATCCTCTTCAGATGCAAATAAGAGTCTCAGATGAGAGTTTTCAAGACAAGACAGGAGAGCAAAGAACCTCACACATATCTCTGTGGCACGGCATCACATGTGTAATGCCTCCTGGCTGAATGTACACAGCTGGAGGGAGACAAGGTCTGTGCAGGAGGAGTACGACGGAGTACGCACGTGCAGGAGGGCACATCCAGCACGCACCTCTGCAAGCAGGACCAGCCACAGGACACTAATTCCTCCTGAAGATGACTTTTAGGTAAAATGGGTCAAATTCTTCCATACCCCATGCAAAAAGCATCCCCTCAAAGGTTTTACAGCACAAATCTCCCCACTTTTAAACTTGGTGAATACTTTTCAACTATTTCCACTCATGTAACTCAATTGTTAATTCTCTCATTTACACTATTTTTTCCACCTTTCTTCTTCTTGCTTTATCGTAGTCCTTTGGCCTTTTTTGAAGGCTTGGGACAGAGTTCTTTGTCTATGTGCTTCCATACAAATTTAGCTTGTAACCCTACACAGAGGCATTTTTCCCATTTGTGAAAGGCTGCAAGAGACACAAAGAAACCCTTGCATATTGCTACAATCCTACTTTTAGTAAAACGTTACTAATTAGTTTTTCTTGGTCAAACATCTTGCTGATCTTCAATGCCTGTTCAGATAGGTCCCCAAAGGTCTTCTGGCTGCATCTTCTGTGTAACATTTGCCTATCATAAAACTTCTCTACTTCTAATCCCTTTCCCTCATAAAAAAAAAGGAAAAAAAAAAAAAAAAAAAAAATCCACCACCACCACTTAAAGCTGTGTCCTAATCCCAGGCCTAGGAAATTATTCCAGTTTCAGGGATTAGCACTGCATTTCAGCAAATCTGTCCCTTTCTTTAAAACGTCCTCCTGCGACTGTTCTGCCAGAGAACACCATTACCACAGCAGGCACCTCCTGAATTCCTGTCACACTTGAAGAGCACTGTCCTGAATGAGGAATCTACATGCTACATTGTTAAAAATTGCAGCATGGAGCTTGTATCATTCCTCCTGGTGTGACCCCCTGACCCAAAAAACATTTTCTAGTGTATTGGACCTAGATGGGTTTGTTCCGTTCAGAGGAAAAAATGATTGAGAAAATTAGGTGCTTCTCCGGTGCACGTGTGGGTGAACATAACAGAAACAAACAAGAATAGACAGTTTCTTTATCAGAAATCTTCTGCCCGTGGAGCTTCCTTTCTTCTCAGCTCATTTTTAGATCTGTGCTACTACCAACATCTCTATCCCCATCTCACTCTCATTCAAGTAACAGTAGCTAAGTCAATGCCCTGGACCATGAGCTTGTCACTAGAAAAACCCCTCAGCCCAAGTCACAGAAGATTTGCAGCTGCCTACCAGCCAAAGGTACGGTTGCTGGTAGGCACCAGAAACGCATGTTGTTTCAGTAAGGTGTTTTCTGTAACATGTTGAACACATTCAACAGTTAAACTCATTGAATTTATAAATTTGGTGAACATCTACTTTTCTTTTGGACACTTGGGCCATAGACTCCCTAAAAAGTGGGCTGCAAGTCCTCAAGAAAAATAAAAGCCATATTTTCCTTCAGAATGTTCCACCACTGCTAGATGTGATTTTTTTTTCGGTTTCTGTGGAGAGTATGACTGTAAAGCATGTGGAAGTATTTTAAATTTTTTCCTTTTTTTTTTTTTTTTTAAATTAGATTTTTTTATTGTATTTTAATATTAGCTGGGATAGATCCCCTTCATATTTCTGAATTAAATCCTGTAATAAAATAAAACTTCTTAATTTGGTATAGGAGCATAATATTAAAGCAGAAATTAAACAGCAGTGAAAACAAGATAATTCAAGTCAAAATTTTCATGTCACAAAAATTTCACATTTCACAAAGCTAAGCATACATCAAGTGCACACATTTCCTTGCAAGTATTAAGACATCAAAGACATAAAAAAAACCCCATCAATGTTAGACAATTTTTAAATGTAGCATCCAATGGCACTACCTAAATCTATTAAAATTGACAGAACTAGATGAGCATCATAAGGTCCTAATTTCCACCCACATTTGGCATAGTCTAGCCTTTTTGCATGTGAAGTAAATACCCTCAGTTGCTAGTTCTTAAGGAGTCAGAGACAAGGCCTTAGAAACTTAACTTTTGAAACAAAATTATCAATCACAGTTCCTTTGTAATGTATATATTTGTATATGTGTATATACATATACAAGACACTATGTATTGAAGAAGCATAGCTTTGAGCTGTTCCAAGGTACAGGGAAACCTATGGGTTTAGCAGATGCCAACACCGCCCAGTGAAGCACAGCATGAAGATATCCAGGACAGCAGAGATGAACATGGCCACACCATGGCAGTGGGGAATGCCCTCACTGGAAGTAGCCCCATTCATAACTAGCACAGCAGTGCTTTGGAGAGTTAATTACGTTATTTTCCCCTGAAATAATAAGCCCTGTATTTGGCTCTGCTGCCTCCTGGCCAGAACTGGGCTCCCTCCAGCCTGCTCAGCCACCCCCCCCCATTGCGACCTCCAGCCCATCTCTCTCTGCCGCTAGCATGGGTAGCATCAGCTTAGATCAACCTGTACTCACAAAGCAGGCATGCCCTTGGATGGTGTTTCTCTATGCTATTTTCCCTTCTGTCCAAGGGCAGAGGAAGTTATTACAAATTTATATATGCTCTAAAATTACTATTATTCCAAAGTGCTTATTGCGAGCAACAGTGGGGCTACCTGTTCCTCATCCACTCCAGCCCAGTTGCCTGTGAAGCAAAAGCAGGAGATGCAGAAACTCTGAAATGCCCTTCCCATGCTGCAGCTTATGGTATGAGAAACTATCAGAGGGGAGTAAAAGGCCGCTTTCCCTCAAATGCTCCTGAGCCCCTTGCCAGGGCAGGACCCAGCAAAAACTAAGCCAATTACTCATCTTCTACCTGCAGCCCACAATATGGTTGCGATAATGTTACCTTTAACTCCTTACAGAACTGTGACTCCTGGGGTGTTGCCTTGATTGTCCTGGGTTTAATAAGCCTCCTGCACTGAATAATGTTTTCCAATTCTTTTTTTAAAACTAGCAAAAGAGAAAGAAAATGAGAAATTTCACTAGCATGCAATTGTGTCCAAAGGACTGCAAATATCTAATTTAAGACACGTGGAAAATATAGGAGAATATGCGTCTATAATATGTTCATCTAGAAATATTAACTGTCTGGTTTGAAATATAAATCCTAAAAGAGGCATGGGTCTTATGGAAAAAAGTACTATATGATCACTTCACAAGCAACTGCAGAATAATGAAGAGGTCGATAGTATAGTTATGCAGCAGCCGTAAATTTGACCTTTCCTAGCTTTGAGCATTGGGATTAGCAATGAAAATAACATTCTTCAATCCTACGTTTTGTGTAGAAAGTTCAGGCTTCCTTTAAAGATAAAGGAACAAAAATTCTACTCTATGTAACAGTAAAAAATCTTGCCAGTTGGCACTAAGCACTAAATCAGACTGCTACCGTGGGGCCTCTCATGGTGTGAAATGAGAGAGAAGAAGATACAGACTTGGATCCACAGGCTCAGTCCTGACCTGACCCAGGCTGCAGTCTAGCATCTTCCTCCCCTTGTGCTCACGCAATACTTACAGCAGATGAGCCCCAGGATCTGCCTTGAACTACATGGTGAGAAAGGCTGGTTCTGTGGCATTCAGTCCATCTCTTTCCCTCTCTGCCTGGAGGATGGGACTCAGAAGATAAAGAGTGATCTACACTGAGCCCATCAGGAATCCATGGAGGGAAGAGGCCAGTCAATCTCCCGCAGTTCCCATAATTCACCTCCTTAGATAGCTCCCAACAGTTTCTGGTACCATGTCTATTGCACCACTTCACAACTTTCCAAAACTGTCTTTAAAATATCTAGTGATTTTTAATTGCTACCAACATTGTCCCCAAAGAACACAAGTGACTGAAGGCAAATAGTGTTATTTTTAGTTACTGTTGTCTCCTAAGAAGTTAATTGGAGTTAGCCTCAAGCTACATGCCTGGCTGACTCCCAACACCCAGCAGAATAAGCGCAAGGGTTTTCCAAACCAAAAGCTGAGAGCAACTATCATTCAGGTATGTTATCAAAGGCTGAAATAGGATATATTGGTCTGTAGTTGCAATAAACAGCTATGCCACATTTTCAAAAGATAGATTTTTTTTATAAATTTTCAACACAAGTAATTTTCATCTACTCATACACCTTCTCTATCAGCTCTTAAAGGGTTCAATCCAAAATCCATTGACTTCACCGGTCACCTTGTGACTCTGTTCAACGGTAAGTTGTAAATATCTCCGGAACTCTGTCTTACATATTCTTCTGGTTTCAGCTGGGATAGAGTTAATTTTCTTCCTAGTAGCTGTCATAGCACTGTGGTTTGGATTTAGTAGGAGAAGAATGGTGACACCACACTGATGTTTAGTTGTGGCTGGGCAGTACCTGCACCAGTCAAGGACATTTTCAGCTTCCCCTGCTCTGCCAGAGGCACAAGGAGTTGGGAGGGGGCACAGTCAGGCCAGCTGACCCAAACTGGCCCAACGGCTATTCCAGACCATATGGTGTCATGTTCCATATATAAACTGGGGGGAGTTGGCCAGGGGGCAGCAATCGCTGCTGGGGGATGAGATGGGCATCAGCAAGTGATGGCACATCACTTGTTTTGTATATTCTTTCATCATTATTATTATAATTTTCTCTTCCTCTGCTGTCCTATTAAACTGTCTTTATCTCAACCCATTGCTTTTTGTGTTTTTTTCCCCGATTCTCTCCTCCATCCCACTGGCAGGGAGGGGGAGGGGGAGCGAGTGGCTGTGTGGGATTAACCCTCCAACTGGGGTTAAACCACAACACATTTGAATAACCTTATTCTGTTCCCTCCTGTTGACTTCTCTAGTGTTGAACACGTTTCTAGGGAAGGACACCAGTTTGATTCAAAGAAATTCTTGAACTTCAGGACTGAACTGTAGGAAGCTTTCTGCTGCATTGCCTGCTTCCGGAGAGTCCGCTACAGCCGTAACTTTGACAGAGCACTTGTATCACATAACATCTGTAGTTTATGATAAGCTCTATTTACCATGGGCAGTATATTTTTTATATTTCTAAACCACCTGGACACACTTAAATATTTCTTTTTTAAAAGTTCTTCACAGTAACATGGCAGGTTAAGTATCACCATAGCAACACTTTACCTCAATGTTTTGAACCTTTACCTCTCTTTACAAACTACAGAAGTGCAATGAAAACCTGTTCCAAATGACTGCACAACACATGAAAATCTCTCTCTGAATTTAGAAACCACATTTACATACCATCAACTTCAGCACTGAGGCCTTTCATGGAAGCTGGAAAGGAAGAGAGAGGGGATAAAATGCTAATAAGTATCATTCGTATTGTGAGGATGGGAGTTTCCACAAAAGTTGAAGGACTTCATTTTTTTATTTGTTGATTTTTTTTTTTCCCCTCCCTCCTCTTACCATCAGGAACAGCTTCAAATTCTGTCAACTCTTGAGAAAATTTAGCCAAATCAGGCTCATGTAAGAAGATCTGTTCCACAAGGGCGTGAAGCAAGGTGAACGTCCTTTCCTTACCCCGCAAAAGAGGTAACTGCAAATAGAATAGAGCAATAATTGACAGACTGAGCTATTATACTTTAAAAAAAAAAAAAAAAGAAAGAAACAGCAGGGATGTTGATAGCTCCCAGGTAAATTTGACAAGAATAGAAAACACAATGAAATTAAACTTCTCCTTTTCAATCTGCCATTTCAAACATTCTTGATTAAGATCAGCTTTACACTTTCATATCCGTTGACCTTCCTTGTTCTTTTGTGTCTTCTTATTCACAGGGGTCTTTTTTAACTTAAGGTATCCTAATTGATTGCAACTGATTTTGGACTTCCAAACACAGTCATTATTCCTTTCCACTTTAAAGCAGTGTGCTGTGTCCATGAAGATAGTAAAGTTCCTTAATTAATCTGGGAAGGCAGAAAATTTTTTGTAGGCATTTTTCATTATGATAGATGTGGTATTACAGCCATTACATATATATATTAAAAAAAAAAAAGAATGCAAGTTGTGTCTCAGAATTGTCACTGGAGTTATAAATCACTCACTCATATATTAAAGTCTCCAGATGGGAAAGATACCTTACAAAAACAAAATAAAAATCCTTCTCTATTCTATTCACAGATCAGGGATAATCTCACAATAGTGTTAAAGGTACGAGGCAGCTTAGGAAATATGTATCTATTTCTTACTTTTTAGGATAAGAGTACAATGCTCTGCTACTGTGGGGGGGGGGGGAGGGGGGGGTGGGGAAACCCTGTGCTCAGTAGCAGCATTTTCTGATGGCAAGTTCTGTTGAAGAGGGGAAAGCAATTTCTTTAAAACTAATGGAAAACTCAGCCTAATGTCACACAAATGGCAGGTCAATGAAGAGACAATTAAAGAACTAAGAGTTAAATGATCTTCTTGTAGAGCAGATCTCTATCAGGAAAGAGTAAAGATCACAACTGCCACCTTCATCCCCTGTTCAATCATCCAGCAGAGCAATGATGGGGGGGTGGGGGGTGTGTGTGTGCTAAACCACTGCAGGGAAATTTCACTCCCTTTGGATTTATTAACTTATTTACATTCTGCTTTTGAAATTTTACCTTAAAATGGCATTGTACCACTTGTTGCAAAAGATCTTTACATAAGAATAAAATGGAGTACTAAGAAATTACTCCAGTGCCATAAAAGTGCAACTGCTATGGAAGAAACGCCGTAGCTACAGCCTCTGACCACAGTGAAATGAGAAGGTTCCACACAACAGTGTTCTGCACAAAACTGCAAAATACAGTTTACCTAAACTTGCGTCTAACCTGGGGCCTGCAGCTCAGATGCCTCTTCTAGCCAGGGGATCTTAATATCAGGACAGTCAGCATTTTGATGTTCTACCTCATTAGAAATGCAGCATGTTCAACACCCCAATGCCCCCATCTAGCCAGTGCTGCTGTCTAAAATGGGGAAATGCATCTTGTTATAACACACATTAAAGAATACATTGTTAAACAGGATTTTGTTTCTAGTGTAACCAAGAGCAGATGTTAAAATGTTAGCTACTCATTAAAAATGATTGCCTTTCTCCACATTCAGGGCAAATCTGGGTTAATATTAATGACTAACGTACCTTAGAATATGATGATTTTAATGGCAAGAAAAATATTTACTCACTTTGGTCAAAGATGACAACCGAAATCCTTTAGCCTTCTCTTTTCCAGCCTTTTCGTTTAAATGGTTCCCAATGGCTAAAATGTACTCCAAGACACCAACAAATTTCTGGCTGGATTGCAGCTGCTTACTCGCTTGGATTTTCTGGTTTATTAGCTGAAACACACAAATCTTCCTTCAGTTCAAATGGAAAATGTGAGTAAAACAATGGCACCTATACCTTCCCTTTGCCAAAAGCCTCATTGTCCCCACCTGAAGCAAGTCACTCCTTAGCTGATGAATACCTTCCTCTCCGACTCCTTGGGGGAACAGGCCCAGGGGTTTTCAGGAAGGAGCAGTTAAAAGTCTCCCACCAAGATAAAGCTGGTGTTGGCACAGTTACCCTGCCCCTGATGGAGGTCACATCCTTTCTGGCTGCCAAACCAGCCCTGCCAAAATGACTTCAACCTCATCTCTTACAAATGCTTCTGAAGAAAAAGTATTTTGCTGTTTGAATGCACCAGATTGCACCAAATGTCAGGCATCAGGGGAAGCAGATAGCCTGAAGCACAGTATAAGGTTCTCCATCCTTCACCTCCCTCCCTTCTGTTTATACCAGCTGAAGACTGTTATCTTATCAAAATTCTTAGCACAGCTTCCCCACAAGGAAGAATAATAACTTCCTGTAATCAAACTCAGTATCAATTTCTGTTTTCCCAGGGAAGCCACCTCCCTTCTAGGGCTATAGACTAAGAGGCGGGTTTGTTTTAAATTAGGAAATGTATAATTTTTTTAGCACCGCACCTCTCTTCATCAGTCACCAACACACAAATTTAAAAACAGGGAAAGGATTAAACACACGGGAGAGCTGAAAGCCTTGTTAAAATATTTGTAGCACATCACAGGGCCAGAGGATGCTGAAAGCCAATATTCAGGTTGTCCCATAGAATTTTAGGTGTATAATCTATGGCTTACAAACGTGTGTTAGCATGCATAAGTGCATAACGCGCGCATAAATACTTAGACAACTAATCAGCTCTTCAATGAACATTAAATATTTGTCAAAGCAAACAGCATATATATAATAGCTTCCAAATAATCAAATATTTGGTTTCAGTGGAGGACAGCAAAGGTGTAGCATTGCACTGGGCAGGGTCAGAAATCTGTGCATCTCCCCGGTGTTTTCCATCTGTTCCTCTTCTGAGTTTTGTTCACTGTTACTATGGTTTTAATCACAGCCAGACAAAAGATAACAACCCGGACTTGCAGAACTTTTAAATTTTGTTTTCATTCCCATGCAGAATGAGAGCAAAACCTTTGAAGCATTTTCATAGAAACAGAATCGTGTTGAAATACTTTGTTTTGAATCAAAGCATATACAAACCCTGGCAGGTAAGGCAGCAGTTTAGAACAGGAAGATCCAGTCCATGAGACTGGAACATTCTTTATTTGCATCCCCCCACTCCTAGGTCATCCTGAAAAAGGCAGAGAGGGACTTGAACTCTGGTTTGCAATCTTTCTATTCAGTGCTGTAGTACTCAGGGTGAACAGCCTCCTTCAGTCTTCTAAAAATAGTAAATGTCTATGAGATGCCGGTCGAATAAACTTGCTCTAAGTATCTGTGACTTTAGATTGATTCTTTCAGCTTGTGGGGCAAGAACATCCCCCTTAAAAGGAATTGAATTTTAATGGTGAAATTCACTTGTGTCTTATCACTGGCCAAAGAAAGAGGAAAGTTTAACACCACCAAATAAAAATCTGAAAATCCCTTCCTGTTCTTTTCTCCCTCTGTTCCACTGCCAGGCCCATTAGCAACTGCTTCTTGAACCTTAGTGGAATAAGGATGATATTAAATGCACATACATGTATATACATGTGTATCATAGCCCTCATTTGTCTCCATTTACTTTACTGTGTTTTGTTTTGAACCAGTACTGTGGAACTCCATTATTAAAAAAACACAATAAAATGAATTGGATTCCCCAAAACATTGCAAATGCACCAGCTGATTTCAAACGCAGCCCGTCTCTAACAGTTTCACGTCATTTACAATTCCCCGGCTATCAAAGCCATGACCGGTAGAGATTCTATGAAATTTTTTAGCCTTTTTGCTTGTGACTTTTGAACAGTGCCGTGAAATGGTTTTTTTGTACACTAGGCTGCCTGGATTATTACACAATGAATTGCCCATATTATGGACTGTGAAATATTTTGCTATAGAAAAAAAAAGGAAAAAACCCAACCCTAAACCTCCCCAACTAGATAGCTCTGAGGTCACTTGGTCCTCTGCTATCTAACTGGTAGATTTTGATTACAAACACACTATGAACAAGTCATGTTACTTACAGGCTCCAAATCTCTCATGCTCACAGGGAGCTCACGTATGGTAAGCAGGAGATCCAGCCTCTGGCCTAAGTAAGGGATTTTACACATCTGCATAGAATTGAACAGAAAAGGAATCAAACCCCATGTTTATACCAAAACATGCACATATCTTTCATAATTTATTGAGTAATTTATCTGCACCATAGTTTTCCTAATCTCTGTGTGCATTTATTAATTTTATTCTAGGCCTTAAGTCTGTAGATATACTATGGCACATATCTGAATATGCATCCTTTGCACATGCAAATTCAAGAAAACGCTGTATGCTAGTAGGGCCAAGCCTCATTAAAATCAATGACACTCATTTCTTGTGAACAAGAATGGTTAAATGCATACAATTTCATGCTTATAGATTTTGGATATCTATCTCAGAATAAATCAGCTCCTTCGGTGGAGGAAGGGGAGGGCATGTGACTTGGAGATGTAAAGGGATCCATAGAGTTCTCTTCATAATATCTACCTGCCTCAACTCTTTATCAGATAAATCCTCTTATACTGATTCTGGCTGCAATTGTAAATTTAAATTCCAAACAACATCTTCTTGTACTGGTTTTATCTAGAAGAGAGTGTCCTAGAAATAACATATGGTGTCTTTTAACGCTGTACCTTCTTACCTCTAACATAAACTGATCAACCACATGCAGCTCTGAAGGAGACCCCTTGAATGACTGGTACCTTTCTGCGTCTTTTGGTGTTGGCATGTATCTGTAAAACAGCAAATGGAAATTAGATGTCCTCTTCCTCTTCATTCTATATTGTTGTAGCATGGAACAATCATTTAATTCCGTGCATCAGAATTTCTTACTGTTTAGTGTGCTTTACATATTGCATATTTATTCTTTAACCATTGGAACTTTATCAACCTTTGAGCCAACTATGTGATGGAAAGCAAAATCGATCGGTAGATACATCTGCATATCTGGAAATGCTAATATAGATATAAGGCTTGAAAATAACAGTCACTAGCGTTCACCTGCAGATCTACAGACAACTTACAATGGCATGGGCTATTTTGGAAGAAGTAAAACCATGAGACAGAGGAGTTAAGGCCATAATTTCTGAAGAGGTTCATTAATTCTGTGCTTGATACGTAACATACCTTGTTTTCATTGATTGGATGAACATAACCTGACAACCTTTCCAAAGCACCTAGAAACAATATACGCTTTTTGAACAGTTATGGCCATGCTGGCTCAGCTCATGTCCAGCAACAACTTCTTTGAGAAATTAGCACAAAAGCAGAGCAGTCTCATGCTATCGGTGTGATTAACCAGTGGGCCCTGCAGTCTGACTGACTCCTACCTCTAAAACTTTTTTAATTGCCTGTGAAACAAGAGGGAGCAATGACGTTTCTGTCTCTCTAAGCACTGCATCACATCCAAGATTCATTTCTCATTTTTGTTATGATAGCCTGTAACACAGACTCACAATTTTCTTCCTTCTGCACAAGGTAACAGAATATTCTCCCACAGTACTCCAGAGCTGCAGATTTTCTTAAAAAATGATGTCTTTAACATGCCTCCACTTGGAAAAATAAACGTACCACCACAGTTCCCCTCCTTTGGAGATCTTCCTGCCTGTCTGACTGGTACACTATGGGAATTCATAGCGTATCTTGAAAAAAAATGAAATAGATGTTATCGCTAACATATGAGGAGGAGTGTTAAGACTCTGCAGTATTCAGGTGTACTGTCTTCTCTTCTTTCTCTGCAAACAACCTACTTAATTTGTAGCAACTGTGATTATACTTTCAAGGGGATAGATATACATTTTCATTAAAAGTAAGGAATTTTATTCAAAGATGGAAAAAATAAAGCAAATATTTTAGCATGTTAAATACAGGAAAAACAATAAGTTTTTTTTTACTGTTGTCAATAATTTAATAAGACATTTCAATTGAATAATTACTGGGTTTTGAATTATTAAATCTATATTAAAGCAGACTACAAAATATTCCATTCATCACCCTCCATCATCAAGAAAAAAAAATGAATTCTCATTTAAAAATAACAGTTATCTGTTGACAACTGAAAGGTTTTTGTATTTATCATTAAAAATAGTTTGACTTCTTAAGTAAATTCAAAGGACTTTTTTTTTAAAGCTGACAGTAAATATCTTCATTTAATCAGAAGTCCAATATCCCATCAAATTGTTTTAATGTATTATGTGTATGAATGAAACTAGCAGATTATCTAGAAGGTTTAAAGCTTAAAGCATTAAACAATGGAAGCTGTGGAAAAGGAAACACAAGAATATGTGAATGCATTCCATAAATATCTTTTTACATTAAGGCAACTCCAATGGAATTTGTGCAACAAAAGATCTCACACTGTTCTGAAAAATTAAGTTTATAGAGACAAAGAGTGCTTTGCTATTGATTTTAGGAAGTCAGGACAAAGAATCATTCAAAGAACTACGGAAAGGTTTCCATATCAAAATAAGTCCTGAAGTTTCTAATAATATTCCACCACCTCCACTAACCTTCACTGGATACATGAGGAGAACATTTTGCTCACTGGTCACAGTCTTGAAAATGTAATCTTGATTTTGGCTTTAAATATTTTTCATTCTGTAATAGTAGAATGTAGCCTTCCTGCTCAGGCTTAGACAGTATGACAGGTATAATTTGCACAGAGAGGAATTTTCCAGCCCCTGACTATCCTGTTTAAATTCCTGTCATAACCACAGGTTCTCAATTAACTGGAGGCCACAGTTTTCAACAGTAAAATTTTCCACCATGACACTTAAATCAAGCAGAAAGGTCTTCAAATGTGCTAAGTGCCCTGCTACTTGTATCATGCCAAGTCCACCACAGCTCACTGAACAAGAGAAACTTCTGAGTGCTGATGTTTCAAGATTGAGTGGCTGATACGCCGGAAGGCTGTGCTGCCATTCAGCGGGACCTGGACAGGCTGGAGAGTTGGGCGGAGAGGAACCTGATGAAATTCTACAAGGGCAAGTGTCGAGTGCTGCACCTGGGGAGGTTGAACCCCATGCACCAGTACAGGCTGGGGGCTGACCTGCTGGAAAGCAGCTCTGCCAAGAGGGACCTGGGAGTCCTGGTGGACACAAGCTCACCATGAGCCAGCAGGGTGCCCTTGTTGCCAAGAAGGCCAATCGTATCCTGGGGTGCATTAAGAGGAGTGTGGCCTGGAGTACTGTGTCCAGTTCTGGGCTCCTCAGTTCAAGAAAGATGAGGAACTCCTAGAGAGAGTTCAGAGGAGACCAACAAGGATGATTAGGGGACAGAGCATCTCCCCTATAAGGAAAGGCTGAGAGAGCTGGGCTTGTTCAGCCTGAAGAAGAGAAGACTGAGAGGGGACCTCATCAACACGTACAAATATCTTAAGGGTGGAAATCATGAGGACGGAGCCAGACTCTTCTCAGTGGTGCCCGGCGACAGGACAAGGGGCAATGGGCACAAACTGAAACATAAGAGGTTTCAGTTGAATATGCAGAAGAACTTCTTTACTCTGAGGGTGACAGAGCACTGGAACAGGCTGCCCAGGGGGGTTGTGGAGTCTCCTTCTCTGGAGATATTCAAAACCCGCCTGGATGATGTCCTGTGTAACATGCTCTAGGAGAACCTGCTTTAGCAGGAGGGTTGGACTAGATGATTTTTCGAGGTCCCTTCCAACCCTTGCCATTCTGTGATTCTGTGTGATAAGCACCTGCAAGACACTGAACTGCCTTGGAAAGCCAACCCTCATTTCTGAAATGCATCTCATCTATTTCAGTAATGCTTTTAAAACTGTTGGGGTAGAAAAAATTAGCTTCCTTTTTCTAGAAGATTCGTACATGCATTCCTAGATTTTGGCAGTAAATAAGAATCCCAGGAACAGAATCCTTGATCCTATATAGCATATAGCAATACGGCATCCAGTATCTCTTACACATTCTATTGCTAGAAAAATTTCCTCAGCATTATTGCTATCAAAGGAAGACTCTGAAATCTTCAAGGAAAAGATAAAATCTTTCAAGCTTCATTGCCATCATTATTATTATTATCACCTGATGGCAAAGAGCCCAGATGCTATAAATCAGCGATCCCAGTGGTGTTACACCAATTTCGACAGTGTGGAGATCCTGGACTGAATCCGCAGTGCTGTATTAGGGCTCGAACAACAGAGTGCTTTCAGTGTTTTTCTTCAAAAAGTGTGAGCAGAGGCTGCCCTTGTAAACAGGGCTGGCCAGACCCCAAGCACTCTTCTGTGCACGTGTAACTGGAGAGCACTCCACTTGTCGAAGACATTCTATAGAATCATAGAATCATTTGGTTCAAAAAGACCTTTAAGATCACTGAGTCCAACCATACCTGTCCACTACTATACCATGTCCATAAGCACCTTGTCAGCCCAGCTTTTAAATCCCTCCAGGGATGGGGACTCGACCACTTCCCGGGGTAGCCCATTCCAGTGCCCTATAACCCTTTCAGTGAAAAAAATTTTTCTAATATCCAACCTAAACCTGCCCTGGAGGCCATTTCTTCTTGTCCTACTGCCCATTACCTGGGAGAAGAGACTGACCCCCACCTCACTACAGCCTCCTTTCAGGTAGTTGTAGAGGGCAATAAGGTCTCCCCTCAGCCTCCTCCTCTCCAGGCTGAACACCCTCAGGTCCCTCAGCTGGTCCCCATAAGCCTTATGCTCCAGACCCCTCACCAGCTTCGTTGCCCTTCTCTGGACATGCTCCAGCCCCTCCATGTCCTTCTTGGAGTGAGGGGCCCAAAAAGTGAACACAGCATTCGAGGAGCGGCCCCAGCAGTGCCCAATACAGGGGAAGGATGACTTCCCTGGTGCTGCTGCTCACACTACTCCTGATACAAGCCAGGATGCCATTGGTCCTGTCGGCCACCTGGGCACACTGCTGGCTCATATTCAGTTGGCTGCTGACCAGCACCCCCAGATCCCACTCTGCCAAACAGCTTTCCAGCCACTCATCCCCAAGTCAGCATTTCACTGCAGTTATCTCCTGACCAATTCCATCACTGCAATTAGAAACCGCAATACTGCAGTAAGATTTTCATTTTTTTAAGGTGCTTTGATCGTCAGCTTTTGAAAGGCAATGGAGCTCCATATCTTCAGTGGGACTCATACCTTCTGCCAGCTCATAATTTGCTCTGCACCAGTGTGGGGTATAACTGGTAAAGCACTGGGGCAGCATGGAAACTTCCTCCAGAACACTGGTACATATAAAACATGTCAATAGTCAGTGTCTTGCCCATGTCCCTTCGTAATTCAGGCAGGCTCTGTACAAGCCACCTCACAGAATGACATTAATTCTATGTTTCTCCCTGTTCACATCACTTCCTAAGTACAGACATGATTCTACTGTTCATGTGCTGATTAGGATCAGGATTTTAAGGCCAAAATTGAACTAATTCCACAAGAAGTAAAAACATCCGTTATTTCCTTCCTCACTTTTTTTTGCCAGCGTCATCTTTTTCCAAGCACACTTTAGCAAAACACTCAATTTTTTTCTCATTTTGAAGCAAAACAGTTTCACATCAAGTTTTCATATAAATGTGTTTAATAAAATGTACCAAGTATCACATGGGGACTGGGATGTATAATGCAAACTACTCTAGGATCCCACTTGTTCCTTTCTTTCTGTGTCTTAAAGATATACAATCCAGCTCCTACAAATTTCACGTGCCAACAGTTTTCTTACACTCTTGATATCTATTTTTCTCAATACAGTAATTCATTTTTTTTAAAGATAGAGAAATTTGCACTCTGCTTTAAACCCACAAATCTCTGCCACTCAGAAATACTGATATTCTTAATATCCCATCATCCCATGAAGCTCCTTTAACACTTGTCTGCCTTCCTCCTCTCCAAACCAATTTTCAGTCTTTCGTTTCTGATCCCACCATAGACGGTATGGCTAAGATAAGACGTGTTGTAGAGTTTTCTTATGAAGTTATACCTGCTCACTGACACAACTTATTCTTTTACTAACTCTGCTCCTTGTAACTAGTTCACAAAATCATGTCAGATTTGCTGCCATTTCTTGCAATCCCCTTTCCTACACATGGGGAAAAGTGATGTTTTGGGGACATACTCTAAAATCTCAGTTGGAAGGACTGAGATTTCTGTCTGCAACCCTATTATTCTATTCACAGAACAGATCCCATGTCTCAGTAGCATCTTTCCTGAACTTCACAGTATTTGCAGAAGATTATGACTTCTCCAAAAGGTAGCATATATTGTAAACAAACAAATGAACCCCAAAGATTACCTTCTTAGTGCTGTAATCTGCTCATCTGTAAGTCCACCACTCTCTTCATGTATAATGTATAGTTTTTCTTTCAGCTCACTTGGCTTTATGCGGAAACTTTTAAGAAAAATGTCTGGAGGAAAATGATTCTTAGATTACTTGGAAGAAAATGCTGAAGGGAAGGAAAATCACCAAAACTTTCCAGAGTTAAGAAAAAAGAAAAAAAAGAAAAAGAAAACCAACCAGAATACTTAGTAGCTGCTAATGCTAAGGCAAAAACTCAGTCTTCATATTTTCTTTAAACATACATAGCAGTAGCGAAGCAAAAATATATTTCTGTCAGAACACAGACAATGCTTAAGACGGAACCATCAAGATACTGTTATCGGAAGGTACTCAAGTACTTGCTCACATCTATTTCTCTTGTACTCAGGGTCAACAACTTTATTTTTTTCCAAATAGCAATACAATGGATTGATATATTATAATATTTTAAAGGTTAAAGAAATTAAATTGTGTTTGTTTTGATTTTGTTTACTTGCTTTGTCTAATTTCCAGGGTTCAAAAGAAGGTAGGAAGAGTCCATGCAAGAAAAATTGCTCCCAAAATGAAGGCAACCTGGGAAAGAGAAGTGCGCGCTTCTATACTGCCTGGTACTCTAAAATCTCATAAAGAGTTTTTGTAATGTTTAAGACTTCTGTGTTGACATGGGGCTGGCTCATAATACGCATTATGATAGGAACTTAGAAATAAGATGTCTCTTCCCCAAACAGGTGAAGAACCAATTGTAAGGCTGTTGCTCCCAGAAAGATTACTTTGTTTTGCCAGTTATTCTTTAATTACTGTCTGTCTCCATCATCATTACTGAAGGATGAAGGTAAAAAAGGAAGCATAAGGAAGTGAACAGGGGGCATCAGCAGAGCAACAAAAAAGGTTTAAATGCTTCTCAATGTTGGCATGAAACTTGTCCTAGAGTCTCTGCTACAAGAGAACTCCTCTGAGCAGCACAAGGGAATTGGGAAGGAGAATTCGGGAAGGATGTGTATGATCTACCTTTTTTTTTTTTTTTTCTCCAATTCTAAAAAGGAACAGAGTTTTTCAGGTTATACGAACTTGCTGTGGCCCAAATCAACTATTAATTGTCCTCAGGAGACTGTTGGCCAATGGAGTAGATACCATTTATTCTTCCTCTGACACACTTTCCACCCTTTTAATTTTGTTATAAGATCTAGCTTTAGTGCTAAGCCTGGCAGAATCTTCCCTTTTTCCTTCTTATGCTTTTCATGCCTTATATCTTTTGCTTCCCCATGCCTTTTAAACCATGTATCTCTTCAGGTGTGGTGATGTCTATTGACCATAACAGAATGAATAACTCATAATAAAATGTTCATTTTAAAATTTTCACAACCTGTCTACAAAGCAATTAATATTTTGTTGAACATTTTCAGTAGTTGAATTTAGCTACTGAATAAATTCTAGTCATCAGACTTTGCCAAAGTATTTTACTAGGCAAAATAAGGATTGTATATATGGGAAACTGTGTCTCAGAGAAACAGGCACCAACCAAGTCAAAGCAGTTGGTATTTTGACTCCTAAATCACTTTTTCAACCACTAGATCCCACATTTTTGGATAAACGCATACATTATAGTGTCTCCCAAAACTTCTTCATTGGAAATCCGAGGAAGTTTCTCTTATCTCTCTTTCTGATACCTGTTCTCTGTATGGCAGAAATGTATTTTGTCTACAAGAATCCACTAGACAGCTTGGGTTTTATTTGAATTTTTTCATACATTGGGCTTGAATTTAAAGTGTAGATCTTCTCTCGGAACTCTTCTTTTTCTCTTGTGTTCAGAAACCCACTCAAATTCTCAAGAAATTTTAACCTACTGCTATTTTGGAGTTTCATCTTTTTATTCGTTAATTTAAGAACTGTGGTTTGCAGCACCTGCAGGAAGATTAATCAGAATTCTCAGGATCAAATTTACTTTTGATCTAAGTGATGTCCATTATAATAAGTATATGCCAAAAATCTCACTGATGGGACTTTAAGGATAAGATAAAGAAACAGATGTAGAATGTCTCAATGAAAAAAGTTATGAGGAATATGATCAAAAGGAAGAATGGTGTTATTTGCAAACTAAAAGACAGACATTTCCTCAGAGAAATTGCAATAATTTAGTAGGTAAAAGTGCTATTACAGGATTCTTTTCATCTGCAACAGCACTTTTGTATCCTCATTTCTTTTTACCTTAATTTTACAAAAAAATTTAAGTTATCAATATTCATAAAGATGAAATCATTAAAATTTAAAAATTAGCTGCTCCAAATTCTTTACACAGGTAACATTTCTTAAAACATCACTAGGTTATAGAACTTTTTTAGAAAGCCATCTCTGTAATAGAACTCAGGGTACTCTTTGAAGAACAATTAGTCTTGCTCCTTTAATATCTACAACATCTCATCAAAGTAATTGAAAGACCTTTATATCTTTTTATTAGTAAGACCAGAATTATGTGTTGAACTGCTTCATTAGCTGTGAAAGATCATTCTAGGTCAGGCCTTTGGCAGAATCATATCTGGGATACGAGAGGGAAGGATCCTGTTCATGATCATTCAAGATGGGCATTCATGGTCTCAGCTATTGGCCAGACAAAGGCCAAGAGGTTCCTGCAACCTGGCTTGTAGCTGCCTCAAAGGCTTCTTACACCAACCCATCTACTCCTACATGAATATTCTTGAACTCAGTGTAGGAGAGAGACTGAGCACAGTACTCAAAGTTCTAGCTACCAAGCTGTTTCTGTTGACTTGCTTCACCTGGACAGCCCACAAAATTTGAAAAGCCCATTTGAAAGAGTCTTAACGTTGACTTCAGAGGTGTCATACATGATTTTACATGTTTGCCCTAAGGCAACAGCATCACAGCTCAATTGCACATCCACATCATTTGTAAAAGAAGAGGAGAAGCTTGGAGCTTCTACTCTACATCATTAAGGACCACATATTGAGCAACTGAACCATGAGGTCTATTTTTATAAATGAGCAGAGGGGCACTGAATCAAAAGACGATTTAGACACAAGCTTGTCTCATTGCCTACTGAACGGCAGAAAGTGCAAATAGAAAATGCATGCAATGCTCACCCCAGGCTTCCAGATAGGAGTACACAGTTCTTATTAACACACTTACTGAAGTTATGTGCAACTTTTCGATCTAACATGATGTGCTGATTCACTGAAGGTTCGTTGCCCAAAAATACTGCCGTGTCCTGGATCTGGAACTCATCACAGAGTCTGGATACATCTACTTTTTTCTTGCAGGGATCACATGATCCCCAGACAGATTTTTGAATCTAAAAATATAGGAGTGACAGGGTAAACAAAAAGCCAAAAGAACAGAGGCGCTTTGTTCCATCCATACAGAAGGGCATCCAGGCTGTTTTGTGGCACAGCTCTACTTTTATGATAACTATACATGGAATACAGACTACAATTTTTTTTTTTCTTTAACAGCTACCATCAGTTTCATCCTCACCTTATCACAAGGAACAATATCCCAGTGAAAGGCTTTGGTTCTCTTTGTTGATGGAGAGAGGCTGCAGGGCGGTGGGAATGCAGGTGGGGCTGGTGGTACCTCTGCCTTACTTATGGGAAGTGGAAGAGGTGGTGATGCTTGGGCTGCTTCCCCCTCTGCAGGCTTTGTCTGAGGGCTTGAAGACTTGTTCAGACTGGTTGTTGTAGAACTCACACAAACGTAGAGAGCTTCCTCTTTCTGTTCGTTCAGAGGTACAGTAAAATCCTCATAATCAGCTTCTGAGGAGGTGCATCCTTGAGATCCCTCCTGAGGCAGTGAGGCACCCTTGCACAGCTGACAGTACCTTTCTATGAGAGACACCCATTCATTCTGGAGCTTGCTAACATTCTCTGTCCTGTTATTTTGGACAGTAAAGGGTATTCGAAACCTGAAATTTAAGAATGTCATACATAAACGCAAGGAAGTGTAAATAACATGCTGACTAATACAGCCACAGATATTTCTTATTTAAGCAGAATGGTGTTCAGCAGCTTTACTTGTCAAAGGAGCCCAACGCTGCTGACTCTGACCTTTTCAGACAGAGTTAATTGCTTATGTGTCTAAGGTTAGAGAGCTGAAGTTTTGCCATATATTGACTTTGTGGTGCAGTTACCTCATAATTCCTCTTCTCCACCTTGCAGGAAGGTGAACAATGTGCTACATCTTACTGTGCTTGTAGCACAGGCTAGTGAGAACCTGTTCACACATCTGCCCTATCAAGCTGAATGACTTATCTCTTCACTGGCTCCTGACATGACAACTAGTCAAGTCTTTGTGGGCAGTATTTCAGTGTATCGTCTCAATTCCACAAGGTGGTACTTTGGATTCTTCCTTAAAATACTCATCAAATCACTGCAGAGCAATGGGAGGGGCAATCTATATAGTTCCAATGGCCTCATTTCTCCACTGTTGTATTTTGTTATGGGACATTGAGATTCTCTGTTACTTGACCTTGTTTTCAGTAGTTCTGCTTTAACAAATTATTAATTACCAACTGTACTTACAAATAATTGTGTTCTTTGGTCTGAACTGAAAAAGTGCTGCATCCATTCTCCTTGCTGACACTCACATTACCACCTGACAAATTAATTGTATTTGTTACAGGGTCTGCATTCTTGTTCTTTCCTCCCAGACCAATGCAATATAAAGTCAATTCCCCTTCACGTAGTTGCACCAAGTACCTGAAGGACAAGGAATGGAGATACAGTTCATTCTTCACTGACTGCTTATTTACACAAGCCTTGCCTTTGTTAAAGTGTTTTCTAATGTCAATAAGTCTCCACATCTTCATAGCATCTTTGATGGAACAGTCAAAATGTATCAATACCAAAGCATAAAATCTTTGAGATAAGGGCTTCTTATTCTCATCCGACACATAAGTAAACCATGACATAAAATATGAACTTGCAGCCTGCCATGCCTAATGAGAGCACTAAAACTAGGATCTGATTATCAACTAAAAATCACACAAGTCCTGTTAATTTGTTAGCTACACTCTGTCCCTCCCACTCTATTCCCCTCGCTTGTTTGCAATGGTGGGTCTTTTGGACTACAAGCTTTTAAAGGAATTCACTATGTGACTGAGCAGCGCACAGTATGACAAGGCTTCAGAGTTTCTCTGTCTTCCAGGTTTTAATGCCACCAAGCTATAAACAAGTCACCATAATATAAGTTAGTGCCCAACCTTATAGTCCAATAACTCTCCCTCTCTTGGAAATGCTTCTTGCATGTGCTCTTACTCCATGAGGACTGATCCTGGTCCCCGCTCATTCCCACGAGTCACTTGGCAGGAAGGGGTCAAAGTATTCTGCTCTCAAGGGCTTCAGTCAGAAATTACTGTGGGGGTATTACCTATTTAAATAATAAATTAAACCTGCCCATATGCCACAAATTGCCTGCCCATATGCAGCTTCTGTTAGAGCAAAATGTTCTGCTTCAGTCTCTCTCCTAGGATTCTGCTCTGCTGCTTATAACAAAGACCCCACATTCAACAACAGGTGGGGCTTTACTGTATGTGGGGTTTATTCTTATTTAAGCATTTTCATTCTTATTTTTCTTGAGGGTTACTGCATTTCTTTATCATTCTGACAGTTCTATCAGACCTTTCTTTTCCTCCACTCCCTCTTCAAGGTGTGGCTGGTTGATTAAGGTGTTCTATGAGGAATTTAAATAAGTTTAGCTGCTCCAGAAGAATTAAACATAAAATATAAATTGCATCTATTCCCACATAAACAGTCAAAGTGATAAGAATTGTTTAATGGAGCCGGCAGTTATATTGATCTCTCCTTTCTTTAATGCAGGGACTTATAGTTTAATCAGATCTCCAGATGTTTCCACCATTATTTACTTTGCCAAAAAAAAAAAAAAAAAAAGAGAGGATTAATATCAAGAAGAAAGCAACAAGGGCTTTGCTTCACAAGATAAATAAAAATCAATTTTTGTTTGTTAACAAACTTGTTAAATGTTGCAAGGTAACAAATCCGGGGGCACACTTGTGGATAGCGTTTACAAGACATACAGTGGTAGCCTTTTAAAAACAATTAAAATAATTTTCTGTGAACTGTGAAGTCTTCTGAGATAATTTCCCTGTGCAAATAATTACAATGTTACCTTTTTTTTTCATTAGTTTTTGGTAGAGAGATTTTTTTTTTTCCCCTCTCTCGCTCTTCCTCTCCTTTGATAGAATAAGCAATTTCCAGGTATTTTAGAAGCTGGCTCAGGGGAAGGGTGGGTTGTCTGTAGGATGGGTAGCAAACTATGTAAAATCATTGTGGCTGATTCACAAGTTCAGTAATAGAGGAAGAAGAAGCGGAAGCCACGCTTATCTGGGATGGTTTAGGGACTGAATGAAATGCTGGTGACAGTCCATTTCCAACTGAATAATGAAACCACCACCCCATTAGGCCACTATGGTTAATCACCTCCACAGGAGGGAAGTTCAGAACATTACGAGAATGAATTACAAATTTTGGGGTAGCCATTTGGCCAGTGTGAATCAGTTCTCCAGCAGGACTCCTATACTCCTTATCTGTTTTGCCAGTCTTTTTCTCTTTTTCCTTACGACTGAAAATGGAGTAAAAAGTAAAGAGGTAAACATAAAGAAGTCCCATTAAAATCACTCCAAGCACCATCACCATGATGTATTTGTGTTAGTAATGCACACAGCAGTCTCTAGCACACAACAGAACTTCATTTTGTTGGGTACCACTATTTCACTAACAGCTAATTTCAATGTTTTCATCTCATGCAGGTTTGGCGTCTAAGTTTTAACTTTAAAAAGCAATTAAGTAATTAACTTATTATCAGCAAATTAAAGTCTTAAGGCTTTTATCAGAAATTTTAACAAAACCCACAACCCAGAGGTCTACGAAAGCGCAGTTCGTACTTCACCCATTCGGTGGATGTAAAAGCGTTTTGCTGCAAATCCAGCAGTCCTTCATGTATCACGTCACATTCTGCAGCTCTGCCAGAGCAGGACTCTGCCGGCCTCTTGTATGAATTGCTCTGTATAACTCTGCTCAGAAGGTACGCTATCTATATAATAAGTAGCAGCAGAGAGAGTATATTTTCCATGTTAATTCCCTTGAATAAGACATTAATAGGAGGATTTTTCAAGTATAAAAATGATAGACAACACTATAAGCAGCAGCCAAATAGGTAACATAAATTAACAGAAAATAAATAGGGTCTTTCTATGATGCTAAACTACTTAACTGCAATTTGGTTTTATGCCCACAGTTCTAAACCTGTCAGTGTAAGGAGAATATAATTTCATTCTGGAGGGGTTACTGTAAAACATAATTTTACTTTTTTAATTCATATTCAAAGCAATCTAAGACAAAGTTTCTATTCAGCTCAGTTCAAGCCTAAGGAGTAATTGATTGATTTAGCTTGAAAGCTCAAATAAACCCAGTAGAAAAATGAAGGCTTGCCTACAGTTTAAAATAGCATGGATTAAGGTGGGTGTGAATTTAAATCGCTCTTTTTGTTATACAGGGCCGTATTTGAGTGTTCTTACTCCAGAATACACGTGCTTTTTTTGATCTCTTCTGCTAAATGTAATCTATTTTGAAAAGTGAGCTAATCAACCGTGAGGTATTGTTCATCTGGAATAAAAGTTCCTGCACGTGGAGTGAACCATTAAGTTTCACGAGGGATGAAACCCACTGCAAAAAGCCCCTTAAAAATGGGTCACATCAGAAGTTTGGATACAAGCTCATCCATACTTTTTGAGAGTTTGTATCTTGACCTAAATTGTGCAGCTGGCTTCAGCACCTCAGCAGTGGGATCACACAAACTCCAAGACTTGATCATCCCTGAACACACAGGATATCTGCATTCAAGTGAAAAGCTAGTGCTAATATCATGACTTGAGTTTCTCAAGTTTCAGTGTAGAGTCTAATTACACTAACTACTTGGAATATTTAACTGAGCCTAGAACGCAAGAGAAGCTGCGACCTCAAAGTGAAACAGCTCATACAAAATCTTGTAGCACTTAATTATACCTACAACATTTAATTAAACAAATATCTAGTTGTACCTAGGCTGTCATCCTCTGATAATTTTATAATTTCAGTGTATTTTGATGGTAAAAGATTAACTACTAGGTCTTTTTCTTTTCACATTATCAGGATGGCCTCATTCATTCTTCTTAAAAGCATGCATTTTAATAAATATATATAGGGGGAAAAAAAAACCTGCTTAGAAAATTTCAATTAAGATTCAACTGTGCACATCATCAGTTATGTTTGCTTGTTTTAATACAGTCTCAGACCAGTTACATTCAAGGTGTAGTTAAAGAAATGCATCCACTTTCATATCATGTCTTGAGCTGGCTTTACATCTTCAGTCGTAGTGAACTGTGGCAAAATCCTAAGGCCAAACTTTATCCTGAACTCACGTTCCCTTTGTTCTATGCATGAACATACACAGAATAAAGACATACCTACTTCTTTGCTTGCACAATGCACAGCATAACAATTCCCATTTATGATTGGGACCTGCTGGGTACTACCATAACATTAGCTGTTATTTATAGCAATCTGTCTATGACATTGTAAAAACTTACCTTCCTTTTATCATCAAGAGACACTGCTTCCAGCTCATAATCTTGTCGCCCATGAAACACAATGCTGAAGCGCCTCCTTTCAGTATCTTCACAGGCTTTGACTTGTGAGAAAGGGAACTGTTTCTTAATAATTCCTTTTTCAATGTTAAAAATGGTTTTTGTGTTGAAATCAATCTGGAATAGAGAGTTCTTCATTACCTGATTCCATCACTTCTCTTTACGGAAAGGGAAAGACAGCATCCCCCGTATTACCATGCAAGGGCATTTAAATAAAGGACAAGGTTAGAATATGTCTCCATCTTGCCGATGAATAGAATAAAAAGTGACATTCCATCATCAAGATAATGTACTATATTTGTTTTAGTTACAAAACAAACAGATATTCATTGTAACTGTGTTTCCCTATCTCTCTCGATGAATATGCATCAATTTATCACTCTGAAATATTATTTCTTTTTAAATTCTCTTTGCCTTGTACAATCCAGTGCAAAAACTTCACATTCAGCAGTAGTGGTAGCACAAACTAATGGCATGACCATCTCAGCAGAGATTCAATTACTAACTTGTTCAACCTATGCCCCAATACTAAAATGAAGTGAAGGTGGTTATTTTTATAACAGCTGCTTCTGTGTTAGGAAGAGAGGATGTATTCAGAGATTACTTTCCAATATAAATATTACTGTGTTTTGGTTTAGATCTTATCTAACATAGATTTTTTGTCTCTATGGATATATACACATATATGTGTACATATAGGTGAAGGGAACGATGATAATAGCCAATAAAGTTATTTTATTGCTGTTTCACAGCTATAACAATTAAAAATTGTTTGCATCAAAATAAGATTATTCTTCTTCCACTGCACAATCTATATCTGCAGTGTTAAAAACTGGTACAGATTCCAGTATCTCTTCTATGTGTCAGTCCCTGCTGAGCAGAAACAGCTTTGTTGATACAATAAGATGCGAATATTATCTGACTGCCCAGCTTCAGTGAACATGGCCCACAGAGAAGACAAACTCAGAAGAGTCTCAGATCTCACCCGAGCTAGATATTTACCTTTGGACATAAATGATTCTTGGCACCTTTCATTCCTATAGCGCAGACCACACCAACCACATGCTAACACCGTGGCCTCTCCCTCTGTTCTGTTTATAGCAGGAAATCTCCAAAGCAGAACCATTCCCATAATTATCTCTGACTTTTGAAGGCTGTTGGTAACTAGAGAACTGGAATTAAACTACTGCATATTCCCAAACTGATAACTTCCACATCTAACATAGCTTTCTCAATTTTCCATCAGCTTTATGTCTAAATAAATAATTTTTTAATTGCAAACCCCAGTGGATATTGAGGGAAATAAGGAGATTATACTTTCTACAACTGAGATGTAGGAAACAACAAAAAAACCCACCCTCTAGCATGTTGTATTGGGTTTGCGTGGCAAGGTTTTGGTAGCAGGGGGCTACAGGGGTGGCTTCTGTGAGAAGCTGCAGAAGCTTCCCCTGTGTCTGATGGAGCCCATGACAGCCAGCTCCAAGAGGGACCGGCTGCTGGCCAAGACCGAGCCCAGCAGGGATGGTGGCAGCCCCTCTGGGATAGCATAGAGGTGAAAAAAACCTCTTAGATCATCAAGTCCATTCTACAACCCTGCCAGGGTCTCAGTAGAGGGATTTTCAGATACTACCCCCAGAATACTTTTGGTGTAAAAGGTTGGTCAATATTTTCTACATCTCTGATAAGTTGCTGAAGCACAGGGTGTATTAATCCATCTCATAACATTTATTGAGCAACATAAGCATTCTATATTTTGTATATATTTCTTCAAAAGTGAGAATTTTTAAAGTTACCTGTAAAATTCGTTTCTGCCACCGATAGTGTTTGTATTTGTAGATACTGAAGTTAAATTGTGAGCCAGTTAGCAAATCCTGTGAATCCTGAAAAACAGAGCAGAAATCAGCCATATGCCCACAGTGTTATTTTTTGTCCACTCAAATCCAGTCATGTTCTCGGGTGACATCTCCCTCAGCGAACACTGTTCAAACAGCACTGGAGGCTTTGCAGAAGAGCCTTACCTGGAGTTAGGTAGAATCACCCTCCTGATCTGATTTTCACAAGCACAAAATATCCACAACACCTACTGAACTAATGAAGGGATCACAGATTGGGATGGAAGGTGAAAGGCAGAGCAGGAAGACAAGAAGGGGAAGAGCAGAGCCCATGGAATTGTACTAAACATGTTTCAAAACACGAGTACAAGCAGTTTATTAAATGGACTAAGTAGCAAACAAGAACCATATGTGACTTTAAAGAAAAATATTTACAGGCCCTTGAATGCGGTGCAGTAAAATGGAAGATCTTTGTTCCTTCTTATTATATGAAGGCATACAATTTGTTAGCAGCTATACTGTGTGCATGGAAAATGACTAATTGTATAATCTTCAGGAAAATGCAGGGAAGGGAAGGTCATTATCCAGCTATATTAAATTTGATTTAGTTCTAATAATTAGTTATCACAAAAACTTTAATGCAGCAGAAGTAGAATATATTTCCATGTAGTCTAACACTGCTGAGTTTAATATTTTTGTTGACTGCAGCCCTTCTGCAAAACTTGTGCTGCTTTTTTATTAGTATTTATTTTTGCTTCTCCTTCTACTTCTTTCCAGCCAAGAAGTTAATAAGCAGTTCAGAAAGTTATTTTTAAAAATTCCAAAAAGCACCAGGTTTATCTCAAAATCACTACCAGCTCCTGCAGTGCAAAAAAAATTTCGGATTGTGTCATTAGTACATCATAAGAGTTCACTGTTTCCTGGAGGTGCTCCACAGGGAGGCTGGCTCTAAAATCCAGAGCAGAAGGGGAAATAGATAGTGAAAATTCCTCCAAAGAATTCTCTGCTGGCACTTCTGTGGAGGTGATGGACAGAGATTGCAATGAGCGAGATACCAGACAGGGATTACAGAGAGGAGTCCAAGGCCAATGCCCTAATATACACAATTAATATACTCCTCACTCTCAAACTACTTCCATTCACCATTATCAACTTCTACTTTTCTCAGGAAAAAATTTCCATGCTTTCTATAAAATGGATGATGCTAACGATCCACTTCCGATTGTCAGTGAAGAGATGAAGGCTTTAGCAACAGAAAAATGAAATTTTTGTGTCTCAGTCTGATCCTGAAGAAATCTCTGGACTAAACCTCTTGTTCCTGTTGACCTATGCTCAGCAAAGTTATGTTGTTGTAGGACCCCAAACCAGTTTTAAGCCACGTTTACACTGATTCTACTTTTGCCTGGTGGAAGGTCAGAACCAACCATAGGAACTGTTAGAACTGAAGTCACACTGGCCAAGGCTTTGCACTTTGTAGCCAGCCATTCTTGTGGCCATGCATAATACTGATTTATGGTCACTCTTCTGCTGACCAGCCATGCCCCAAGGACAACCCAGCACTAGGAGACCCCTCAGAGATTAGATCCATCATTTTCCTGAGGTGCTTCATGGTATCAGCCCAAGGATTTTGCCCTACATTTATTGTTACAGTACTTGATGCTGCACTTGGAATAACGAAACTTGTATGGATACATCTGATCTAAACTACTTAATCCATGTAACAACATCAGTGTAGCTGCAGCATCTATGTGGGATATCCATTACATAGGATACAGGTAGCATTAGCCATTAGTACCTGGCATATTTGGTCATAAACTGGAGTGCATATTTTCACACAAGTTGAGACTCTGTCTTTGAAAGCAATACAGGTATGGTCCTAACGCTCAACCAGGCTTTCCAGAATATGCCCATACATTTGAATGTCTTACAAAACAGATCAAAGGAGTGACCTTACCTTTTCAGTATACACCTCTTTCTGTGCCAAATGCAAAGCTCCTTCAATGCTCACTTCTTTATTTTTCACCATGTTCATAATTTTGAGGATTTTTTCCTGGCTTAACTGGAAGAAAGTCAATCAAATGTTTTTAGAGACTGTTTTCTCATCTGGATCTTGAGGATATAGAGTGCTCGTGACTGTTACAACTACGGTATCTGCCATAAAATTACAATTTCATTCATATTTTATGTTCTATCGACAACCTGCCCAGCAAATATAATCTCCCTTTGAAACCTGGTGAGAGTCCACAACATATCAAATATACAGGGGCTTTTACAATTTTAGAAGATGGGGTGGTAATATCTGGAGATAGAACTGCCAGGAGGAAATCTTTTTTAGTTAGAAAATCTGGCAAGAAGTGAAAACATCAATTTTGCATGCTTGCCTGTGTCTTGCCCTTAGTGTAAAATACTGGATACAGACAACATTAAAGCAAAATCAGGACCATTCAAAATTTGCAGGGTGAAGGGGGGAAAAAACTGACGTTGGTACAAGCAGGTACAGCTGTCACGTGAACTTACCTAAACACATTAACCAGCTGGCATTACACTTCCCCTTTCTTTTATCAGAAAAGGAGGTGGCACTGTTAATAAACTTACACACAAATTTATGTCGCTTTTAAGTGAACCAGGTGGGCATTGCAATGCCAAACAGGAATCAAGCAAAGAAAAAATGCAAGTGGAGTAACCAGGGACCCAGAACTACAGCCGCTTACACTGTTGGAAAAGCTCTTCCACAGACTTTGTAGAAGGAATAAACAACCTCCCTTTGAGACTGACCAAAGAGTTCCCTTGTGTGATACCCATTCTTTGACAGCAGCAGCATTGGGAATTTGGAAGGAGTGTGTAGGTTTTACCACAAGACCTCAGGAACTTGGGGGGGTTTTATCCAGCAGCTTAGCTACAATATCCAATTAGCTACACCAGACAATGTTTCCGACCCCCCTAGAGAATGACCTCACCACCAGGAGATAAGTTACTGCAATAAAATCTTTCTTTCCAATGTTTTGAAAGAGTTTTAAAACTCTTCCACATGGACAGCCAGGTGAAGAGCCCTCCCCAGGACTGTTGGCCAGGCTGTGCAGGAGCAAGGGGAAGAGGTGGGAGAGATGTTTCGGGGAATGGGAAGGGAGTCTCCCCTGCACCCCTATTGCTGGAGCTGCTGTGGCGACCAACGTGTTCAGAGCAAGGCAGCTCAGAGCATCTCAGCATTGCAAGCAAACCTGAATTTGGCTACCCCAGGGATAAGGCACCAAGACCTGGAGTGGGTTTTGCTGTTCCTGCCATAAGAAAAAGAAGGCGAAGAGCTAAAGACAGGTACCCCTAGAGAGCCAGGTCTGCTGCCTGGGAGGGCAAGGGTAGGTAGAAATTGGGGCTCCTGGGAGCTGCCAGTTTTGCCACCTGAGACTCATGATTGCTACCCCCAGCAGCAGCCGCCGAGCTGCTTCCCGGACCTCTGAGGGCTGCGGCTGCTTTGCCACCCCCAGCACCTTCCTGTCCTGACCAGCCGCTTGCTTTACCTACGCCTACAGCTCGCCACAGATATCGCAGCGCCGCTGCTAAAAACACCAGCTGCGCAGCCTTGCAAGTTCCTCTCCACCCATCCAAGCACCACAGCCACCTGGCACAAGTCTGATGGGCAACATAAAAATAACCAGTCATTCCACAGAGGTCAGGGACCAGTAAATCCCCAGGTTCTCTCTTTTTCTGAGCCACACTACACCAGGACGCAATTTAGCTTACCAAATTTCTAACATCTCAACCAGCTTCTGATCAACAGACACATTGTATGTTTTTACAGCCTACAAATAAAACTGGGAGTAAAAGAAGAAGAAATATTTTGTTTTTAAAGCCTTGGAATTTTCAATGCTAATATAAAGGTAACTTATGGCATAGCTCCCAGCTGCAAATAGTAATGTGAACAGTGAGGAAAGAATGAAAGCAGCCTGATAATTCATTCACACTTGCTGAGGCACAGAAGGTTCCTACATTGACCTCCACATCCTGTATTTGAATTTTAAATGGCCATATATTTACACCACACATACACTGTATACGATTAGATCTTAACAAGATAATTCCCCACTGAACAGGCTCTGTGTAAGCAAACAAGAATATGGATATATTTGAATTGAAAAATATAGTTTCCTTAAGGCTAAGCTCTGCCAGCTTTACAGTGCAAGATCCTATTTATACAGGATACCAATTCTTAATAGAAAGCTGGATAGCATTGTTGCGACTGTTAGGCCCTTTTGTATGGAGAAGGGTTCAAAGATTTTGCTGCAGGATAACAGCGATAACATAAAGATAAAATCATAGCCTTATGCCAAAGGCACAGTCTGATTTACATAAACAAGAGAAGTATTTATTTCCTTCACTTCAGTACACAAGTAATTCAATGAACGAGCTCAGTTCTCATTTGAATCTCATGGTGTTGTCCAGCTGCACAATCTATCATGCACATCCGCAGGTATGCTTCCTGAGAGCAGCCAAGAAATCAAGAGTTTCAACCTGAAAAATATGAGGCTTTGATTTTTTTTTTTCTAGGATATAGGTGATTTGGTCACCATCCCTGTTCTCGTACAAGTAGGTTCCAAACTCTACAGTGCCCCAAGCACTGGGTATTTTAAGGTCTGGCTTTCTGGCCAAATGTTCTACCTAAGGCCAGGAAACCTTGCCACAATACCTCTACCAAAAACAAGCCATGCTTTTGTAATTCACTTCATTTCTCTTTTGCATTGCTGAAACATTTCAAAAGCTCACTTGTTTTTTTTTTACTTTTTACAAAAAAAATTGCAGAAGGGAATGCATTTTTGGCTCTACAAAGTATTCAACTCTTCATTCTGCTTACCTTCACCAAAGTCTCCTTTAGACTAGAATGAAATTCTGCCCAAGACAGGAAAACAACAAGGAACTTCTCTTAATTTGCTTAATAATATATGGAGAAAAATGTTTGCAAAAGAGAAGCCAATCATTTTGTATATTGCAGATTCGGGGAGGTGAGTTAGTAAGTTAGAGTACAGACTGTTAATGCATTCCCCAGAGAGAACACAAAAGACAGTGCTTGCTACAGGTTATTTTTAACAGCACCCTGTTGTTTTAATGCCTCTCTTAACTTTCTTTCTCTCTGAACATCTGTAAGCAGGAGGGAAACATTTCAAAAGACAAGAGAGGCAAAAAAGGCACTTTTTAGCTTATGAGAACTGTCAAAATTATTTGTCAGAAGTCTGTCTGGCTCGCGTAGGTTTTTGACAGCCACACGTTAGGATGGTATTTTTACTTGCAGACAAGACTTGAGTAACATGTCCTGACCTTTATAATTTTGTATCTGTGGGGCTTTTCTCTCAGCACGTCACAATTTTTGTAATGCTCATTCTTGTGTTTTGGTTATACTTTTTTCTTTAAAAGAAACAATTTTTATCATATTATCCACTGAAATGCCTCAAAGTCAGATCGTGTTAGATTGCTTAACAAAATGTGACTGGTGCAACCAAACAGAATATTTTTATACAAGGCTGGATAACAAAACTTGGAAAAAAATTAAATGCTTCTATTGTAAAGCATGCACATTAAGGAAATACATGAGATTGCATTAATAATGCATTCATTTACCTGCCAGGTTAAAGAAGCTTGTTTAATACAGATTAAATTTTCATCACTCACCCCAAATTCAGTATAGCCACGTAAGTGATTTGAAAGAAAAATCAATGCTCACAATTGAAGGAAGAACATGGGGCTCCAGGCATTCTCCGTATATCCATTACTCTGCAGGGTGAGGTTCTTATATTTTTGGCCTAGATGTGGTGTAAAATGCGTTTAGTGGTGAGATATGAGATTTCTGGCTTTTTCTTGGGCAGCTGCCAACTCAGTACTGTACATGACCCCTTCCAGGGCTTCCTGCCACTCTCCATTTACCCAGCACAGTCTCACAAGAGGCCCTAAGAGGTGTGGAAGGTTTTGCACGTAGTTTCCATGCTGTGGAAATATTTCTCTAATGACTCCAGAAAAGTCCCCAGACCTTCTGAGCATCAACCAAGAAAGAGAGGTGAAAGGCACGTCACCCGAGTCATTTACAGTTGATTGAGCAAAGCAGCAGAAGGCATGTAGAACACAGGTAACCGTTCAAGGATAAAAAGGCCTAATGTCTTCCTGTGGCTCTTCTTTCTGACTCTCATCCTTTAATACACAATGGTTCTCATTCCCCAGTCAACCACAGGATTGCTGTGACTCCTATGCAGTCAGTGGAGATACTTAGGCTTCCCATTGCACGTAAGACTTGTTGCATTATCTGATAACCCTTTCTCTCCATTACCTGCAGAGGAATTTGAGCTATGTGGCTTTTGCTCAGCTTATTCTTATTCTGTGGACCATCCCACTTGAATCATAATAATATGACAGCAATCTAATGCAAAGAGACTCCTGGAATGTGTGCACGTACATCCATGGAGACACAGAGCAAGAAATCTGGCTGTCAGTCAGCTATACATATGATCTCAATTATTACAAATACCAGCACGATTCGGTGAGACATTATTTCAAGTTTACTTAGGCAAAGATCACAGCTAATATGCACCGAGCTCTATCATTTCCTGTGCCAACAAGACCAAGTCATGCAGAAATCCTGCTCCCCGTACAAACGGGGAGTAATTTTTATTCAAGTCTAGTCAACCTTTTCACTGTTAAGCATTCCTTACACTTGTCCTTATTAAACATTAACAGTGTTAAACATTCTCATCTGCTTGCTGCAAGGAGTAAGAGACAAACCAGCCCCTGGCTGCTGTGGGACCCAGAAGGGAAGGCTGGACCGAGAGGGCTCCTTCCTCATCCTCTGCACTCCACAGAAGCATCTCCCTTTTAGCACTGCTAGGATCAATGCTCCAGGGGACAAGGGGGCTCAATCCAAGAGGGAAGAGCCAGGTAGTGGCTACACATTGCTTTACAGAGATCTCATGAATTTCTGGGCATAAATCTGACTGAATGCTATTGTTGTCCACACAAAAAGAAATATGCTGGTTTAATATACATGCCTGACATTTTTTCTCCAGCACAGTGTCATATTTTCAATCATTTTGGAGTCAAGGTTTTTAAATACAGCTTTTAATAATAGAAGATTCTGTTTTCTCTGCAAAACACCAGGATAAAACGACTTTGAGGTAAAGCCTTCTGGGGATTTTCTGTTGACTCAGTGCCTTCCAGCTACAGTGCCCCACACTTTCTGCAAAGCAAGTACAGTGTAGAAGCTTAAAAATAAGTGCTGGGATATAATGCAGTGATTGACCTGCGATGAAATTTCAAGTAGCAACTTCCTTTTCCAAGCTATGATTTTAGAGAAAACACTTTTTTTTTCTTTTTTTAATCAAAGCCACTGGCTTAGTTTCCTATGGATATTTGTCTTCCTCACAATATTATGCTAAACTGCACTCTGCCTGCATGTCGAACATGTCATTTAAGTGATTTTAAAGACAGCGGACACAATCCGGGTTGCCTTAAACGTTCCAGTCTGGTGCAATCCACTTTCATCTCCTAATGCATTCCCTTTTACCAGGCTTGAACTTGGCCCCAAGTGTACTGAGTGCTCCCATATATTTGCAGGGGAGTGGCTGTCTTCTGATTGGGGTATCTGAAAAGCCTTCACTTGTAATTTACATGAAATATCAATACAGATGACTGATGTGATATTTTTATGTGGCAATACCATCTTTTGTAGCCAGCCATAGAGATAGACTAATATTATTTGTCAAACAGAGCTGCTATTCATCAAATAAATTATCCATCTGTAATAATGTTTTGCATTATTTGTTCAGATCTATATCTGGCTGAATAATATCTGTCAACATTTATTCAAAGAAGAAGGTATTCATCAAACAGCAGCTTGATTTCCTTGAAAATGCTAGAAATTCTGCCACTTTCACTAGGAGCTGGAGGAGCTCAAAGATATTTTATCATCATTTATTTTTTTTATTGGTATAAAGGTATATAGTGATTAAGTACAACAACAAAAGCTCTCAAAGAGCTAGTCTCAAAAATATTTAGGAATCTAAAATATAAACTGGTGCCTAGTGGCACGTATCTAGTACAGCACCCAATACAAACTAGCCTACCCCCTTCCAGTTTGGAAAACATCACCATACTGAGGCTTCTCAGTGCCTAAACATTCCTTAAATTTCCCTCTGAAAAACTGACGATTTATAGGTATCACATGAAGCAATTACTTCAGAGTTTCCCTCCATCACCACCTAACAGACCAGCATGTTCTCAGCAGGACCCTCCTGCCCTAACAGCACTTGGAATCTGTCAGGAAACGACACTTGGAATGTAATTACTGGAGTTCCACTGTGAGAACTCAAAGGATAAATTGCATGGTGTTGCACAGGAGACTGACTTCGTTTTGTGCTATTCAGTGTTTTCTTTAACGATCTGGTGATGGACTAGAGATTTTGTTTATTCAATTTGCAGACTTCGGCACAAAGGTGGAAAGAACTGCAAGTGGGTTGCAAAGGGGATTCAAATTCAAAACAAGCCCAGCAACTGAGAGAAGCAATAATATACCATTCAACAAGTGGAAAAAAAATAAAACCTTGCAAAAGTTCAGCAGGCATTTCCAGCTTCATAAGGACTGAGAAATATATTTTCTTCAGAAAAAGACCCAGAAGTTATAGGAGCTTACAAACTGACATAAGTTAACAACGTCACGCTGTTGCCATAAAAGCAAACATCCCACCAGGCAGTTACAGACAGCAGCGTAGTCTGCAAAGCACAAGTAATCTTTCCAGAACTCAGCACTGATAAGGACTTCCACTGGAACAGTGTGTGAAGTTTTCCAAGTCTCCAGAAAAGAGTTGGACACGGAGGAGCCCAGATCAGGACAATGAGAATAATCAGAGCTTTGGAAAAACATGACATGCAAGGCAAGAGAGGAGGGACTGGGATTTTGCAGCCTAGAGAAGGCTGGGGGAGCCACAGTCATGGAGTACATGAACAGCTGCTGCAGAAAGGAAAGGAGCAGGTTGCTCCCTGTGTGGTAGGCTAAGAAGAAATACAACTTAAATTACAACAAAAGAGGTTCAGTTTAGATGTTTGGAAAACAGTGAGGATAACACTAACCGCTGAGCTCTCTAGGGAAGATGATGGAATCTCCCATTACTGACCATCTCTAAGAAGACCTGAACAAAAAGCTTTATGGACACCGTGGGATGCAAAAGCCTTGGATGGTGCTATGATAGATGCCTTACTTGTGCCATACCTAACCTCCTTCTTATTTGACCCATATTTTGCACACTTGTTTGGCATTTTAATTAAGTCCAAGCCTGAGTTTAAAAAACAGATTGTTTCATTGCTTTTCAAAGCTTCACTTTCAGGGAAATTGGCAGTCAGAGATTTAAAAAATTTTAGAAAATTTCATGCAGCTTATGAGAGCTTATTCCCAATGCAGAGGTGCTCCCTGAAAACGCCTCCTTTCAGGAGACCATGTGCTACTTTATCAGAAGTGACAGTGCTTGGTTGGGTATCACACAGCCTCAGCATTACTGTTGTGATGAAGTACCAAAGAGCAAGACCTACAGAGAAACCTTTTGCAGCAAGCCTCATTGCATAAGAAATGCAATGGCATTTTCCAAATTCTAACTCGCACACCCTAGGTCCTGTTTCAGCCTGGCTTGTTCTAAGGGCCTGGGCAAAGGGGATGCCCTTGGCTGTGCAGAGCCAAGCCTATGGTGCTTCGGTTCTTCAGTAGTGATGGAGATCAGATATGATCAGCACATTAATCGTCATTCTGACTTCCACTCCACACCTGTTAGCTGCTAATTGTCTTCCGAGTTTATTCAGCACTGACAACTAAAGCTAAGGTGGATGTTTCCAAGGAGTGGTCTTGGAGTATAAAGACACAGTTGTACACTTCTACATCTTCAAATAAAAATTCACAGCGGTCTCTGCATAGTATTTTTACGAGTTTTCCGCTCACACTTCCTTTATATCTCGGTCCAGTTGCTTACAAATATAAGGGAGAACCTTTAGCTATTTAAAAGCATGATGTATTGCTAAAATTCATGGATTCTGTGGTTTTGCTGCTTCACTTACTTCATGTTAAGCAAGTGCAATATTAAATTAAGTAATCTTAACACGGTATTTTGGTTCAATTACCTGCTAGTGATTTTCTTCAAATACCTACCAAAATATCTTTGCAGGTAGTACTCAAAACAGAAATTGAGATTGCAGAATTTTTAGATATGATATTAAGTCTTTTATGCCTGAAAAGCGCATGATGGAAGTGCTGGTGTGGCGTCAGTCATACACTGGCACACTGTGAGATACTCCTGTATATGTGTGTATGTGCAGGGAGAGACCTCAGTGTACGCACCACAGAATGAACAGTGAAACCTTTCCATTTCTCCAACAGTTTGCAATTATTAAAATGTCAACTGCCCCGTTCGTGCTGGAACTACCCCTGATCAGAATGCCAGAGTGAATGGGCATAGAAAACATATATGGAAATGTTTACATTACAATTGGTGTTACAAAGGCTGGAGGCAGGCACCACCATAAAAATGTAGGAGTTTCCAGTATGAACTAGTTTCCACTTTGTACTAATAGTTTGTGTTATGAGTGGCCAGCATGTTTGGGGGTTTTTTGTGTGTCATTATTAAATGAAGTTTGCATGCTCTTCCACTGTCACTTCGTTTTCCTCCAAACCTTGGCCTCCACAAAGACAAACTACGCTAAAAATGTAAATGAAGTGAATCCTTTCTTTAAAAAAAATAAGATTTTTATGTGATAAGAGACATATTTCTTGCTGAACGCTGTTGCCAGTTGAAATTAATGAAGTGGGTGCAGTCTGAATTACCTAAAAACAGGCAGTTTGCCTTTGAAGTAGCTACTATGGGAAGATTTTCAAAAGCACTCAGGGATAGTTTTACACTAGGCACATTCAGTAAGAGAGTAAAACTCCCCATGATTTCAGTGCCCTGCCACCACACAAACATGCAGTATATGTCCTGAATACATTAAATGATACTTCATTTCAAAACAATACTTAAGTGTGAATTTACCTAGTCATTTCTTGGAGTACTGAGGTGTAACTTAAATGCTATACTACAAAATGGACTGAAATAGAATAAAGCAGGTGGTTAATATAGAATTATTTCAGTTTGTTAAAGGTAATAACGTTCTATGCCTTTAGTTACAGTAATTAAAAGAATCCACAGTGATAAGAACTATCGAGGATTATCATATTTGCTTATTAACATGATAGTCCAATTAGTCTTGCAAAGAAACAAAGATTACCAGACTATTTAACAGGGACATCTAATTATTTTGGAGAAAAGCATGCATCTCTCTGTTCACAGGCTTACAATCTCATCTTGTGCCATAACGTCTTGTAAAAGAAAGATTCATATCAAGCAAGAATTGGGCTGCTAAAATTATTAAATGCTGAACAATACTCGTGCCATTATGCTTGAGTTTTATTAGATCATATTAGTTAACACCTGCTAAGCAAAAAGTATGAAGCGCACTATAGAAAACGCAACACCGATTTCACGCATGTTTAACTGAGAATCCAGGGTCTCCATGAATTTTACATTAATTAGCTGGAACATTTAATGAACAAACTCTTCATTATGTTCTAATCAAAACAAGGTCTGAGAGCTTAAGGAAAAACCCCAACAAGCATCCATCTGCTGAATTATCATTTCTGACAAAACATTTTTTTTCCCCCCAGAATTCTGCTTTGTTAATAAATCATCCTAGCAAAATATTTAGGTAAAAAGGGGCTATTTCTCCTTGCCACTTTCCTAGACTTTGACAGATTTAGCAGAATATAATCCTTGTCTGTGTAAATAGTTTTGCTATGTTCTTAACACTTCCCTACAAAAGTATGCTACATTTTCCAAACAAAGTCAACTTCCTCAGGATCGGTTAGTGGGACATCTATTTATGCTGGGTCATTAAATCCTTTCTTAAACTCAGGAAATAATTTCCCTTCAAAAAGAGGCTCAGCAATATGCATTGTGCTCCCAGCTTCAGGAATTTGGACAAGACTGAGAATGAAACAAGAGAGGTGGAGCTCCAAAAGGCTCAGTAGCAGGAAATTTACCTGGGGGATTTCACCTTGGTGTGGGTGATGAGGAAGGATGTACTTCATCCCTGTCCCATGGGAATTTCTTACCCTCTTTGTTTAATGGGCTACTTCCTACTAAGTAGCAAACATATGAAAATTCAGTGCAGCCTCCCTGGGTCTTTTGATTTTGTCTTGTACATTCCCAAGCTTTGAGGTGTTTTCAGATGGATCAAGGAAAAGTGAGCTCCGATTCCCACACTGTTTCCATATCGATGCTTTAGCCTGCCTACAAGCGATTCTGGCTTTAAGTACAGGTGCAGTCTCAAAGTAATATGCACTTACACAGCACATCTCATCCAGCAGTTCTGAGGGACGTACAAACGTCCAGGTTCAAAACACCAGCCGGACCAAGGAAGCTGAACTGTCTTGCAAGTCCTCTGCTCTGGTTGATTTTCAATGTTAACCACAAGGAGTGGATTGTTCTGAATCTACATTTGTGCTGTACTGACCACCCAATATGTACAGTCAAGTCATTAAAAGCCCCAGTAGATCAGCAGAACATCAGATTTCTGATTTGTAATCTAAGAACAATAGCCTATATCAGAGGCTACAAGAGCTGCTCCTGATATTCATGTTCATGAATATACATATCAGAAGATATGGGATCATTTGGGCTTATTTAAATGGAATTGATCCCTTGGTAAATATGCAGTGAAATTCTGCTTTAAGTTGCCTTGGAAAAGGCGGGGGGGAGGGGAAGAGAAAAAAAAAAGAATCAATCATCTAAGACAAGTGGCCTTTAACAAAAAGTCTAATGAAAATTGTATGGGAAAGCCATGGGGATAAAGTATTTTAAAGTCGTTGATTAAAGTAAAGCTGAGCGGAAGAGCAAAAGGGCTGATAACCATTCCACCTTGCACTGTGATCTTACCGGCTCTCACAATACTTGGATGAAAAGCCTCAGGAAGACATATAGTCAAGTTTTAAAAGGAGTTCACAAAAAGTTTAAGACACACATCTTTCTCAGCTGCAGTTTAGCTTTGCAAATATTTTGGTGATTGTACAACCTGAGTTTTGTGCATATGCTTTATTGCAGGCCTTGGGGAGTGAAAGAAAGGGAAAAGTGGCACCATCTGGTTACGGTTTACTGTTTTCTGATTCTCATTCATTGTACACCCTTTCTGGTAGCAAACATTTGGTTATTTCCACATTTGTGCTGCCCCTGACCTCCCCAGTGGTACCTGAAGTAAGAAATAAGAGCAATGATTCATAAGCTGCCACTCAGGCCTGTGCGTCAATGCCAACAATAAACACATGAGCTGTAGAAAGCAAGGAAAGGGAAAACACTTCCAGGCTGGATTTGTGCCTTTTCAACACCACTGTCATCAACAGTTTCTCCAAATAGATCCCAGCACCCCAGCTGAGTTATACTGAACTGTGCCAGATGGGACCTGCAATTTTATTATACTTCAGGTGCTATTACTTCAGGTGAAGCAATTAATATCTGTCAAGCTAAATGACTCTGTCTCTGGATCACCTGTTACACTGCCCTCCACAAAATCTTCTAAGGCCAAGGAGGTTGATGTTGTATGGAAGTAGCCAAAGGCAGCAATTTATCCCGTGCTCTTTTTCCTCTTTGACAAACCAAGGAGCCTTAAGGAGGCTTCACCCTGGTTTATGAAATTGCTTGGGGTTTGTCTAGAGCCTTGCCTAGAAAATCTTTTCAATGAACATCTTGTACTTCTTGGCAAAAAAGGGGAATCATGCAAACAGGGCTGGATTCTGCCCAGCTCTCACGTTTTGCTCAAAGCACACAGCAAGTACTAGCCCAGCCACCCTCGGTAGCTGCCCAGGACTAACTCAGACCACTCCACCACACCTTCTCAGCCTACATGTAACACAGTCATTCTTCCTCCTAACTGCTCTTTACGCCAGGTCACACACCAGGGAGTCTCTGCCAATGTATGCTATCAGCCATCCCAGCTAAAGGGGAGTTTTCCACTGCTTAATTCTCCCGATAACAGACTTCCAAACATGCAAGTATTGAAACAAGTAGAATGCTGCTGCTATATATCTGGCAGACACTCTCAGGCAAATTCAATAGTGCTGCAAGCTGATGTATATTCAATTCTAGCATATCAATCACTTCAAATTCCAGTATGATTATCAAAAAAACTGTATTTGCCTATAATATAAACCACTTTTTTTCCACTCCAATTACCTTATGGAAATTTTTAGCGCAGATAATACATAGTATTAATAAATCCTCTCTAACATGGCAACAGAAAGACTGATTTTTCTCTCTTTGTCCTTTTCTTTGTATCAGGAAAACCTCACACATTTCAACTTTGTTAAGAATAAAGCACAGAAAAATACTGTTTCATCCACATCTTCTGCAAACTCTTTCTGATATATTAGACCAGTCTGAGCTCATATCACATAATAATCAATTACATTAAACAATCTACTGCAAATTCCTTGCCAATAAAATACAAAGTCATTCTCTGTTTCTGATATGCCATCTCTTCAGTTACACACAACAAATAGCACTTTCACGCAAGCCATAACAGTTGCTGCCTTTACCTGTGAAAAAGTGTCTTGTGTTCTTGTATTATCCATGTCTGTGAAAATTCTATTTGTTTCATCAGTATCCCATAGGGTTGCAAACTATAGCTTATTCATGAATCACACCTGCTTTTCTACAGCACGCTTCTCGTTCTTTCTCTCTGCTTCTCTCTCTCTTATGAAATCGTGCAGCCAATGACTTTTATTAAGTGTTACTTCCTTTTATGCTGAGAACTGAAAGAAGCAATAATGTTGCTTTGCTTCCTTATGGCAGCTCTGTGAAAAGACAAAAAAAAAAAAAAAAAGTAGTTTTTTGTTTGCTTTTCCTGAACTGATATTTATGTTCTAGTGGCTTCCTGAAATCACTGAGCCACGAGTGCTGAAATTATGGTTTGTTACTGTACATTGGATCTACCTGAACACCCAACATCTTAGTTACCAAAACAAATTTCATACTAAATGTAACAAAGTTTGCCTGAGAAATTACAAATACAGTGCTAAATTTTCACAGCAATATTTTTATGCACAGCAGCAATCTTTAACATAAGTCTTCAAACTCCAGCATGAATATGTGCATATTGGATGAAAGCACAAAGGCACCTGCAGGTTAACGTACAAGATTCCTGCAAAGATAAACAGCATTTTAAACTTTGCCTTTGCTATCTGTATTGGAGGAGAAAGTCTAGACGAGCAGAGGGAATTAATGGTTAAGGCATTCCTGAAATCTATACCCGGCTCTGACAAAAATTGTTCGGCAGCTACAGAGAAAATATACCTCAGTTTCCCCACCTATATAAGGTGACTTTTATTATGACACAAAACCATATCAAAATTAATTCAGAGAGTGAAAGTTCTGAATAGACGTGGCTGGAAGGTGGACTCTTTATATGTTGAAATTTCTTCTCCTCCAAATAGAGGTAGAAGGGAAAAATCAAAATCCATTAAGTATCTCCTGTAAAACACATTTTTTAAAACGTGACAAGAATTGAAACATCTTGTTTTGATGATGGGTCTCCTTCCTCCACCAGCCTAGAAGCAAGGCAGGGAGAGGAAGTTGACAAGTTCAGTGCAGCAGAGGTGTCAATGGACCACTCTGGCCACAAGGGCAGGGCGCGCTGGCCCAGCCCCGTGTACCCACGCGTTTAAATCCCACCTGCTCTTTCAGCCGATGCAGTTATGGACCTTTTGCTGAGGAGCTCAGTTGATTTATCTACCAGAGCTCAGCCAAAAAACAGCACTGCAAAAGCAAGAGGCAAGTATAAGCAGCCTAAATTTGGGCTGGAAGCCAGAGACAAGCTGTGGAGAGCAACGTGGCGCAGAGTTGGCCAACCCGTTTACCTTGTAGGCAGGTCTCCAGCATGCCAGAAAAAAAATCTGAGACTTGTGCCTCAGAGGAGGCTCCGACAGCCATGCAGGATTCACCAGCTTCACAGTCAAGAGCGTTTAAACTCACACTTGCTAAATGCTGTAGATGGACCCAAGAAAGATGGTAATAGCAAATGTGTGGGAGGGAAAGGATTAGGAATGAATTCTCCCAAGATTACTTAAGGCAATACAAATGAAAAGGAAGGTCAATATATGCTAATATAAACAGTTTTTAATCATTTGAACTGCTTAAAAATAAGTCCTATTCTTTGCAAGAATGTTAACTTAGCAAAGGCCAATAATGTAACAGGGCCTAAGTCCAGATCTTTTAAAGACATATTTAGTAGAAGACTGTCTTTCTTTCAGTGCTCTCAATTCTGACTATTCTATGTCCAGCACGATAGGATGGAAATTTTTAACTAAACTGGAAAAAGAAATCATGGAAAACAGGTTTCTTTGGCATTTATCTTAAGTAATTTGGTTAAAATAAAATAGCAACTAATCCACTCAGAACGAAATTTCCAGTATTGGCCTATCGTCTCACACACACACACATTAGAGTCCTCAACCCTTGAGGAACTATGATTTTCTTTTTAAATTAAAGAATCACAAGGAACTTTTTATAACGTGATTATAGAACCACAGAACATTTTAGAATGGGAAAATGACAGCTTTCTTTTATAAAGGTTCTGCAGAGATATTAGATGGTCTTTTCCTCTCCACTGCCTGCTGAACAGCACGATCTGCAAGTTACAAAGTCTGTGAGAAAGCAGTTAATCAGAATGGAGCTCAATTACTACTTTTAGAGCAAACATTTTCAATTAATCTGAAGTCGTTAATTACACCTTCTCTTAATAAAGGCTCTGGTGTAATTTCCTTTTTTTCTTCTCTGTTAATCGATTCAAGCATACGCCAGAATCATGTGCTGCAGCAAACACATGGGGAAATTTGGTACTTAAACAAACTACTCTCCAGTGAAGACAAAAAGAATGGGAAAAAGGGGTTTTGAACCAACATGGAAGGACAAGAACACTTTGTATGTTGTCTGACTGAAGCACAAGGTAAATGCGTCGTACCAGCAATGTATATTTTACTTCGGAATAACATGAACAACTCTGACAATAGGGAAAAAAGCCGGTGTCAAAGATGACTTTGTAGCCCTTTTCCCGCTTCTTTAGTACTGGCACTAGGTGTGTTTGCTGCCAAGCAGGGGGGCCTTTTGCCTGGAGAAGCACCGTGTCCTGCCTTGCCACGACCTCTCTGAAAGCGCTGCCGCCCATCTCGCTTGCTGGCCACGATCCCCAAGGCTGGTCCCACTCCCACCAGTGCACATCTGCCGTGCTTTCCTTATGCTTTTTAAGCTAAAAAGACAATTCAGGTGTCTCAGATTTACTAACAGAGACTCTGAACAGCTTTCTCCAAACATCCTTCACTTCTGTATCCAACCACAAGGTGTAACCTCCATGTCAGCCTCCTGATTTGTGTTATCTCATTTCTCTTGTTCACCGGGGCCCTCACCACCCTGGGAGTGACTTCACGTGCCAGAAATCAGAGATTTCCCTACCTGCTTTTAAAATGCTAAATCCCCAGGAGTTTTCCAATAGCATATTGTGGATAACCCTGTGTGAACTCATTATTTTGTGCTTTTTGTGGAAGACAAAAGAAAAAAACCTCCTATGACAAGTATGTTTTAAATCAGGCTGAAATATTTGTTTAATAGGCAAGAGTCAAAAAAATGTTTGTGTGTCCCTTTTCATTTCATTAAAGGATTTTCTTAAACATTTTCATACCCAAGAAAAGGACATCATGAAATAAATAATTTCAGGTTAAAAAAAGGGAGTTCAAATTACATTATTTAAAAAAAGAAAACCAAACCATATTAACTTCATAGAAACATTTTTGCCTCTCATTCAAACATGAATGTTCCAGCAGAGCTGGAATGCTTGCAGAAAATATTTTAAAGTTGAAAAACAAAGCCTTTCACTGGAAACTTGTTTCACCTCAAAATTACTGCCTAGACCTATAAATGGGCTCTTTCTTTTTTTCTATGGAACAATACTGAAAAAGAGAGGAACAAAAGAAAGTAGAGTATCTACTCCAAAAAAACCGGTTTTGCCTAGTATGACAGGGGGAAAAAAAGATGAGTAACTGAAGAGAGAACAGGTCATTTTTCTAATGGTAAGAGGAAAAAAGGAAAAAGGGGAAGGAAAAAATCCCAAAGGAAGCATACTGCGATTTTAAGTGTCATTTCTTAGACTAGGTTAATGGGTACATCAAGGATCTAACTGAGATACTGGATAAAAAACATACTGACATTAAGGGTTGGCACAATAAAGGAGTTAATATGTACTGCTCAGTGACCAAAGGAGAGACTGTGCCTTGAACTGCAAACACGAAAGAGAAAAACGATACCTTCAGCACAGCCCGGATCGCCACAGTGAGAGGGACAGCAGGTTGAGAGACACTTCTAGGTGCAAAGGAGACCAGCAGAAAAATACCTAACCTGTAGAATGCTGGGCTTGTGCTTTACGTTAAATGTTTGCAGTTATTAGCTGGCTGACCACTGGCATTCGGCCATCCCTCTGTCCATCTGTCCGTCCACCTGCCTGTCCACCCAACCTTCCTCCCATGCACTCACTTTCTCACTCTTCCTGCCATGGGAATTCCATGGTTTGGAAGTTTTTAATAATTTTTATTTTAGTAGCTATTTTAAAGCTACCAGCTTGGTAAATCCAGGAGACTGACACTTTCCATTTTCTATGTGAGCTGCCCTGCCAGGGTGCTCCGGCCCACGGCCAAGGCACCCTCAGCCAGATCCTCTGTGCCTCCTCTGAAGTCAGGGGTGCCAACAAGCAGAGCTGAGAATCACAGACCGGACAGGGGATAAAGGGAGGAGTGAGCAGCCTGGTCCTTCTCACACCTGGAAGTGATAATTGTCTTACATGCACCTTTATTTTTAAAGAGGCAGAGAGCATTTGGGGCTGTGTTGCAGGGGTTATTTAGATTTTCAGGATGAATAGAGCCTCTTCTTTCCCTCTCCCTCAAATGATTGCTGAGAACAACAGAAGACCAGTGATGAATATTTCAAGGTGTAAGGTCCTACAGACATCACACACATCTTTACAGCTCAAAAAAGAAAGTCAAGAAGGGTACTTTATGCCTTGCATTTATAAATGGCTCATTCTTCCTCACATTACTTTCAAAGTCCCAGTAAGACGGCATGGACAGCCCTGATACAGATAAGCCAGGTATCGCAGTCCCCAGCTGCCTGCGTTGGTGAGGTTCAGCCCTGCTCCGGACAGAAGTTGCTTCCCTGCCAGGAGGAAAAGGTCACCTTTTTCTGTCTCTACCGGCATCTAGAAGGAGTCAGTCTGGACTCAGAGCCTGTTTGGTAACACTTGCTCCTGCCTTTACAGATGCTTGCAGTGGGACTGCGCTGCAGGGAGTGGGATCCGCACGTGAGAGAAGCACAAGAGGCAGGATGTGACCAGGAAATCATACGTTGACTCCCTGTAAAAAGCAGAGTAAATAGCACTCCGAGAGCTGCCAGGACTCACAGGTCCCCCTGCGTGGGGAGTTCTGCAGTGGGATCCCCCCCAGCACCACAGCCCCACTCCGGGGCTGCACCTCAAGGGCACAGCACCGATACAGACAGTGATACGAGCAGCAGCAGTAGTCAGTCACACAGGAGCACATTGGGCTGGATACAAGGAAATAAAGGTATTTACCAAAAGGCAAACAAGAACTTGCAAGAAATAGAGGAATTGCAGGGAGGGGATTTTTTTTCCCAAGTCATTCTGCCTCCATAGGCACAGGTGAACAAAACAACCTGAAATCAGCATTTCCCTCAGCATTCCTTGAATTCTTTGAAGAAATTTGGCTCACAGAAGAAAAGAAGTATCAAAATAGAAATCTTTAGCAATTCAAAAGACAACATTATTAAACTAAATCATATAAATCACCTAAGTATCACCTCTGTTTTTTAACATGAGCAAAAATCCAGTATTTTGAAGCAAGGGAGATCTTTTGGGCTGAAATGGACACCCTCCTCTTCATTTCACAGGATGCATAGCAGGACTGCGCCAATAAGTTCTGAACGAAACTGGAAAACCAACCAAACATGTTACAAGGGGGTTTGCCTTTTCTGTTTCCACAGTGAATATCTAGCACAGAAATGGATAGTATTCCAAATTTTAAGTATTTCTATTTGATCCTGGTTTTAAACAGTAAAAATATTTATGCACAACAGATTATGCTACGCTGAACTGGAAGATCCCCTGTGCATTAAATGCAAGAAAAAAAAAGGTGGGGGGTTGTGAACAGAAGACGAATAATTTAAAATTAAAACTTCTGACAAGTGATTGAGGCTGTGAAACTAAATTCAGGTCGAGAGTGACATCTAGTGATGCTCAGTACAGCAGCCTCGCACAAATTCTGCCAGTTTTTGAAGTATTCTCACCCATAAATCCCTCCCAAAGTACACAGCTTCATACATCTTAGCTTTTTATATGTCTTTGTAAATTTATTTCTAAACTGTAAGCAGAAATAATATATTTCAATATGAAAATTTAACAGTTTATGTTCAACTATTCCTGTTGAATTCAGACTTTTATATCCAAAACCCAGTACAGCATTTCCTTGCAGGGTCAAGAGAGAGCATGCTCCAGATCCAAGAGAGCCAGAATGTATTGATTTCTTTTTCTTTTTATTATTTAGTTCATAGCTGTGATTTTGAAATAAAGCCCGATGGAGAGAGGAAAGAGCTGGGAGGGGCGAGGTGGCTGGGACAGGACTGTCAGCGTGGCAGAACATCCAACAGAGCAGGACACTCGGATCCCGGGGACCATCAGCCTGCAAGGTGGCACTGGCATTGTGCAGTAGAAGCCCATGCCAGCCACAACTGGACACGTGGCAAATTTAAACATTTTCCATATATTTCACCAGATATACCATAAGAGAAGTATTTTTCTGTGAAATGTAGGGTTTAGGTTTTTTCAGGTAATTTGTGTTCATTTTGTAATTAATTCAATGTGCACATTTTGACTGAATAGTGGGAGAACCCAGAAAAGAAAAAAAAAAAAAGCTAGGAATTACCAGATAGAGATAATACATCTGTTCATTAAAATGAAGAAGTAGGTACATGGTGCCTAACTGGTGGAGGTGTCGTTCTTTGGTTTCTTTTATAAAAGCAAATATTCTTGTCTCAATCTTCACTTTTTTGTACAATACATCCTGCAAAGCATAGTGGCAGTTTGATACATCAATAGAGGAAATCAGTAATTAGCAACAGAGCTATTAGTTGTTCCTTTGTGAATTAGTAATACACAAACTACTTAGTTGCTGAATTTTGAACAACAAAACGTTTCCAGCAGTATTCTGCCTTTGATAGTGGTTCGCTGTCACCATCAAGAAAAGAAAAGAAACAACCCACATATTGCTAAAAATAACCATTCTTCATCTACTTGAGCGATTTTTTTTTGAGCTTCCCCCTGTGTGCAACAAACATTAATAAAGGAAATGTCAGCGCAGGGCTCCCAGTGCACCCCTGCCATGCCCGGGTCCTTCCAGAGGCAGGAGGTGGGGAGGAGGGGACCTACCAACCCAGATGGCTGCTCAGCTCCACAGGACGATGCCATCCACCCCAAACCCCACACGAGAGGGCAGAGGAGAAGGAGAAGGAGAGGAAGAAGACAGCCACGCTACCCCTGTCCCAGCACCAGCCAATGCATCTGCCATCCCCTCTGCCTCCCACAACCCGGAGAGGCCATGGGGTGGGGGGGACAGAGGCAAAAGTCACTTGCCTGAAAGGGGTGAGCTAACCCTGATAAGGACAACTTTGTAAAATTGTGATGAAGTAACATAAAACCAAGCAGCATTTGCCATGAAAACTTCCTCTCAGGTTTAGTTGAGGCTTGATGGCCTTTCGCCAGCACTGCTCACACCTGCTCACCCCACAGCCTGCGCTTTGGAGTCAAGAAAGCTTTGCTGAAGTTGGTGACGCTACACCGATTCATATTTTAACTCATTTTTCAACTGCCTACAACACATTTCATGCAAAATCCTAGATCTCTGAATGTCACTGGTGATCTTGCCTGGTTAACACTGATGCTGCATCCAGCTGTGCACCCTGAAGCTAAGCAAGTTAAAAAATAAGTGACAGCTCTATATATTTACCCCTCTGTGACACAAGATGGCACCAGACACTACCTTAATTTCAGGCTATCAGAAAAGTGGACCATGAGAGCAGTTTGAAATTGAAGAGCCATATATACGGGTTTAAAAGAGATGAGTCAGAACATGATGGACTCTCCAGTGGTTGTGTCCAGGACATCTACCAGCTCGTGGGAATAGCTGGGGCACAGCAGTGGCAAGCGGTAAACACTGAAGGGTTTGAAATAGCAAGAAATTGGCTGTGGAATCAAAGAGAGAGCTAAAGCAATCCTGGCTCTTGAAGGCCTCCAAGGGCAGCAGTCAAATCACTCTTTTGAAAGCTGTGAAACCCAGCTGCACCACCCCTCTAATGAGGTGCAGAGGGGGTAGAGAAGTCGGGGTCCTCCATACTCCAAGGTGGCCTTTTCATCATGGAAAGTGCTCTATGACAAAAGGATGCCTCTTCTCCAATCTCCTTTTGAAACTTCGGTCCTTTCATCAGTCAAAACAGATTTTTTTTTTTTTTTTTTACAAAAGCAAATATTAAAAAAAGATGACAGGAGATTGCAGCTGCCTCCCCACCTTACCCCCATTTCATTCCAGCCACTGCACCATGTACCAGGACAGCTCTAATACAGTCACCTCCTCTGTTTTCAGCCTTGGTCAGCAAATGACAGGGTAAGAATAAACCAAAGGCTTCCACACACAACCACTACGTCTCTGGTAAGCGATAGTGTTGGCTGAAGCTGTGCATGCAGTTGTCCATCTGAGCTGTACACACACTTTAATCCCATTGCAGGCTTTAGACTGGAGTGTTGCCAACATAATGACCAAGCATTCACCAAAATCCTAACCTTTCTTTATACACACGGTGGTGTAATTTTAAGCTCAAACAAGGCAGCGAATCACGAAAACTTTAGCAAGTACATTGCAAGCCCAACTTTTCTTAAGAGGGGGCTATTGCACATCACTAAACTCAGCGAGCACAAAGCAGATTCCTAGATGCTGGTTTATAAAAACGACTGATGAAATTGGTGTTCAAATGAGGAATTTCACTGAAATAAAACTTGCCTTTGGGCAGCCTCTTTTGGCACAGTGTCTGAAAGAGCACCCCCAAGAAAACAGGCCCACAGGCACAGTCCTGGGCAGCAGCAGCAGCAATGGAAAACTGAAATGGGCTACAACGAGCCCCTGCTCTCCCAATTTTCCCTCCAGGAAGCATTCATCATTATCCTCTATTTTACAATGTAGGGAGCACTCAGCTGCACTCTCTTCCATATTTTTAGCCATAGCTGTTATTTAGAAACCTTAGCCACCAATGTTTGCCAGTGGCAGGTTATTACTAAGAGCTTTTTGAAATTCCAGCCTCGGTGTCACTGCGTTATTCATCATCAGGCTATTTGCTGGGCAATGGAAAGAGCAAGGGGAAGTCTGCAGAGCTTGTCCGTATTCAGCCATCACTTCTCACTTAATATGGAAAATGAAGGAAGAGATTTCAAAAAAAATACCTGCCCAGCTACAGAGGAGAAAACATGAAGCTCAGGCTCACAGGCAGAATGAGCTCGCTTCTCTGCTTTTCATGGAGTGGGAAAGGAGCACTACATCTGGAAAAAGTATCTTATGGTACAGGAATGAGGAACCCTGGCTTTGAATCTCATATCACCACTGCAAAATGGTAAAAGCAGTATTTTATTCGTCTTCCTGCTCTGACATTTAATTAGCCAGTGCAGGAACAATAACCCACTAGGCAGGGGTGCGTATTTATAGCAGTGACCGATCTTTGGATGCCCATGGTCTCTCCAGACAGACCAAACGAGCCTTTCAAGCTGGCATTGCTTGGAGCAGGAAAGGCAGCACTGGCACACATAAAGAAAATCCTTAGTAATATTATGCCTATATATTGTTAATATATTGTATGTAGACACATTTTTAATGTGTATATATATATAAATTAATTAATAATGACGAGTCCAGAAGACAAAGGGAATAAGAGAGCACAGATTCAAAGCAAGTGGAGTCAGAGGGAACAGGAGGGGTTTGAAGGTTCATGCTGCCCCTCTGCCAAAGTTTGTTGGGTAGTGACACAATATCCTTCAGATAACAATGAATGAGGGAGATCATGAGGCCAGGCTTCATTGGTTTAGGGTTCCAGCACCTGCGTCCTCTGAGGCACTGGCCTAGAAGAACAAGGTTACAAAATGCTTTGAGAGGTTTCTAAGCAGTCAACAAAAGTGCCCTTGGTGAATTCAGCTGAAATGTAATTATTTCTGCCATCAGCAGTTGTGTAAGATGAGCGATAGACGTAACCTTTTAATGACAACACCTTTTCTCGTCAAGACAATATTCAGTACAAACAAAAACTTAAACATCAACTTGTTTCCTTGTGTTAAATGGAAAAATATGCTATTCAGAAACACCTAATCATACATTATTATTAAATACAAAGATAGATGTGTAAATAACCTTGTGCCCTTCAACTGAAAAAAAAAAGAAAAGAGGACAAGAAATTACATGAGACTAGCTAGTGGTTACGTCTGCTTTCCATAATAAATGGTACAAGGTTTCATGAACCACATTTGCTTTCCAAATCAAGAAGATTCTGTGTCTAACAGAAGATATTCCATATTCACACTCTGTAGTTTGACATTACACAAAAAAACTGGCTCATATTGCAAATTTCAGAATCTGGAAAAGGGAATCTCTCTAACCTTGAAGAGCATTTAAGTCCCATTTTAGTCCTGAAGGGCCATGTCTCCGAGGGCAGCAGTATGATTGTGCACATGTGGTGGGTTTAATAGATGGACACAGGCCTTTGCTATTCCTAGTTACTCCTAAACCATAAGAAGTAAAGATTGCCTCACTCTGTTCTAGAATTTATTTGCAAAATCAAGGCAGAAAAAAGCTCTGAAGCTGACTTTGTTACAACCATAGGACAGTATTACGGTCAGATCTTCCAAACACAAAAAGAATAGAACAGGAAATCCTTGGACCAAATTAACCCAGCAAAAGTTAGACCTAATTGGTAATTAAAATTAAAGGATAGGTTCTAATAGCTCTTATCACAGTCTTTGAGAGAGAAGCGCTCTTTTGCAGCTAGGAAGAGGAAACCACCCATCCTACAGCCCTTCCCACTGATTTCAGGAAAATCCCGTATGCCGAAATGCGAACTGGCAACCAAGTAAACACCTGTGGGACTTTTTTCCCAACTTTCTTTTTCCTCTCTCTCGACCAAGGACATTCCTTTTCCAGTCTTCACCTGAGGCCACACACAAATAGGCAGACATGCTAGTAGACATCATTTTAAACAGCCTGAAATTGGTACTTCTGCAGGTCTAGGAGTGACTGGTGACAGGCACAGCCTAAGTCCATCTCTTAACAGGCAAGGAGTGGCAGCATCAGGGGGAAAAAGCTTCAATTCTCTGGTTGTGGGGGTTTTTTTCTGTCCTTCTTGTGTGAGTATTTCGTTTGCAAGGAAGCAACACTGGACTCCAAGTAGAGCAACAAACTGAGGTGCCCTAAACATCAGCAGAAAAATCTCTCCCAAAATCCATTTACCCACAGCATCTGACAGCTCAGTAAAATCACCATTAAATCTTGCCAATCTCCAACATCTTACAGTTATCTACAGTGCCAGGAATGAGGTCAGTCAGCAGCATTAGGTTATTAGGCTTTAAAAGGCCAAATGCACCCACTGCTCAGTCCCAGCACCGCAGGGCAATGAGATTTATGAAGACAAGGGCTTCCAGGGAGACAAGGAAGATATTCCAGGGATTCTTGGCACTGATAAAGCTGAACAGCAGAAAGCAGCTGGCTCAATCACATCTCCTTGTCTTTCACTCTGTAAATGAGAGGACAAAACTGATACTGAGTATTATTAGTCTAAAGCACTTAAAATCCCTTGAATATGACAAAGCACCTGCAGGTGCTGGTAAGTGTTTCGCAATCAGGTCTGCTTTGTCTCCTTTTACCCTTGGATGAGACGGAAAATTGTATGTAATGTCCAAAAGCTGAGTCTGTTTAAATTAACCTGTTAACTAGCTGAAATTATACAAACACTCATCTGAAAGCCACCTCATTGCAATCACTGTTACATGTTCCTTTTCCTCACTAATCACAAAGGTTGGCAGGCCGCCTCTTAATTTGCAGTACTGATGCTTTTCGCTCCAGCCAGGTTTGAAAGAGAATTCAGTTGGGTCAGATCCTAAATGATGCAAACTGCTAGTGGTCTGCTTCAACAGGGTTTCACTTGGTTGTATCAGGTGAGGATCTACTTTTCCAACCTGAAAATCTCTTCCATTAATCTGGTACAGACATGTGCAACTTCCACTGACCTCAGCTGATGACAGATTCATTCTTGCCTAAGATCATAGTGAGCCTCAGACTATAAAATAGCATTATTAGCTATGGACATAAATGTGAAGCATATGAACCACAACTTCTTGGAAGAATACAACTGAAATCTTTCCAATATTGCACCTGATATCTAATATTGCAGGTGATTCTGCTGTCTGTGCATCCAACAGTACTGAAAAAGCTCTTAGAAAGCTGTTACCCTAAGGCATTCAAGAAAAACATAGCATTTTAGTAGACAGCGCTTAATCATCTGAGTGTTTAAAGCGGTGTCATTGTATGTCCCCTTTGCCAGATTCTTGTGAGGCTCCTACTTCCAGTTTTGTTGGAGTTTGATAATCTCCAAGTGAAAAACAGCCGAAACCATATTTCCACTATTTATTATAACTAGTGATATCTTCATGATTTCAGATAAAATTACTAAACAGCTTTTTTCTTGAACTAAGCCAATACTCAAGAGGTTCATGATCTACAAATCATTTGGTGAATAAGACCTGAAGTTTAATTTATTGCATTTGTCAAGTATTCTATTATCAAAAATTAAAACTCTACTAAGGCAGCTCTTCAGCATTGAATAACTCTGTATGTCAGCAGAGAGCTGAATAACCATCATGAAGTGCCCAGGTGATGAATTCAAGCACACGTTTACAGACATTTCCAAATTAAAGCCTGTAAAGTAATGGGCACTCCAGAAATGTGCACAGAATTCAAAAGCAGTGTATTTTGCTTTAGCTTTGATAAAATATTTTATCTTCTAAGTCCTTTCCTAAAAAGAATAAAACTGAGGAGAGGTCTTCAAGAGTATTTCACTATTTTGGCTACTTGGAAGCACAGGAGAGTAGTAATTGCCTGCTGCATGGGAGCAACAGTCTGCTTATTGTTCCCTAACTTCCTGGAAAGTTTCCAGTTTTGTCTGGCACAAACTATCATTGAAAAAGAATGAAAATAAAGCAAAATGATATGCATTTATCAGCCATTATCAGCTTGACTCATGACAAGTGTTAAACAAGGTTTTTCATCAACAACCTCACAAGGGAATTCGCTCTAGAAAACTCCATTATCCACACTTAGCTGCAGAAGCTACTTTCTCTTTACCTTTCCCTGAAGATTAAGTAGTTTAACTAGTGAAAAAACAACTGAGTAATAACAAGGTACAATAAAAGAAACTTTACAATATTAACTGCTTTCCTCACTCTGGAGGCTGAAGAGCACTGCTGTATTCAGAATCAGGGTATAGGGGGTTAAGTCCTCATAGTAAAACACAGAGTAAAACAAGCATAAAAAAAAAAAAATCGCTCCTTGCCTCTACAAACTTTTTCCTGTGTGAAGACTCATTATAAGAAATTTATTAACAAAAAAATCAGAAAAGTAGTGTAATTCAAGAGGCCAAAACCACGGAGATTTCATACCACCTGTCTGATCATTACAAATGTGATAGTCTAACCGAATCAAAGTCATGCCAAATTGGTAAAACACACAGATACCTCTCCAGCTATGAGGAACAATACAGTTCAGGGATTTGGGGCTGGAAGTCAAAACAATAAAATATGAGAAGGAGGGGATATAATTGTCAATGATAACTGATACAGCAGGGGACTGTGATGCTGCCCCTTCCCATGCACCTATTTTCCTCCACCCTGCGGCCCCAGCTGCTGTCTGACTTGCATAGCACCATGAACTACACAGAGAGTAGGTGACAGTTGCATAGCAACTACAGGGACAGAAACCAAGGACTTCTCTCATTCAGCACACCAAAAGATTAAAAAACAATGTCAATAATTTCAGCAGTGAGTTTGGGTTTTGAGTCCAGGGAATAAACAAGAACACAGCAGAAAGACAACACCGCTCCCTGGGTGTCAAACAAATGTACTCTCGCAATACCTGGAAAGAAAGCTATGAAATGTAACATTAATCATGGACTGCAGAGCCCAAGACAAGGGGTGAGAAGGGTATTTTACTCACTGATTTAAAATAGGAGATGACACTTCCTGTACATTAACAGAGTTGCAAGGAAACATTCAGCTGTACTGTGAGCTTACTGGCTCACCATGACCCAGCAAAGCCCCAAGATCCAAAACCTTGACTGGTGCCACTCAACCCACACAACATCCATCCTGGACCTCCTCTGAACAACAGTCCTGAGCACATCCCAGGCAGCACTTTCAGTTTTCCCTTGAGGCCTTGGATATAAAGAGGTGGGAACAGCTGTGCATGAGGCAAAATTTGAGGAGTACACATGGATGTCTCCTATCTCTAACTTTCCGATCTTCTCTTCACTAGGCTTTGGTGGAGAGAGGCTCTAAACCAAGTATTTTTCCATTTTATATGCCCTGGGTTGCAACAGTTGCCATGGCTCTTCTCCCCTACCCGAGACAAGTGGACTTCACTACCTAAAAGGTTGAGTATGTGGACATCTACTGTCATTTTAGTACACTTTAATAAGTTGCCCCTCCTCAGATGTAATGTAGCAACTGCTAGGATGCAAATCCGCTGCAACACTGTGGTGGATGCTAGAGCAACCTGTCTTTTTTGCACTGCAATGGACACAATTGCTAACTATCTCTGTAGATGAATCAGGAAGTGACAGCTGAGGGGCAGCAACTTATTATACGTTATTGCAAAATATATTGCAAAATTTCAGATCAATTAGGTTTTCCAATGCCGAGCAGAGAAAGCCCCTTACATCGTTTGAAAATAAGGTCTAACAAGTTGCTGTCTTTGTGCAAACACAGCTTCTCCCCATTTTTGCCAAGACCTTGGAGCCAGTTTGAGCTTGCAGTGAGATACATGAGGCTCTAGCCCACTATTTTTAGCGCTTAATGGCAAAGCTAATAGTGCCATTAATCCACTTTGGTATATAACATTCAATTTCCACTTCAAATTGCATCTCAGTGCAAATGGTAGCTTGATTCCCGCTGTCAGATACATTCAGAAATTCACAATGAAACATATTTAATGACTTCTTATTCTCAGATTCAGCTGAAAGGCAGATAAATCTGTAGTGGTCTTTTGGAACAGCGTGGCAATAAGGAATGGAGCATCCTGGACTTGGTATTTACAGGACTAATGCAGTATATTGCTGAGACTAACCAGATGGGGAAGGCAGGACTAGAATGTAAATGGCAAAGCACTCCTATGAGTTGGTTTACATGTGGGTGCCTAAAACATACGTGCCCCTCCATCAGCGGGTAATCCAGAGCCAAGCCCAGGGAGGGGCATCTGTCCCAACTTGCAAAGATGGGCTCCTCCTCAGTTGGAAAGACGTTTACAATGCCAGTGATAGTCATTATGTCTTGAAATCACTACCCTGAGTGCATCCCATCAGCTTGAGAAAGCTGGCAAGAAGTAGCTGGGGCTCACTGAACAAAATAAAGATAGCTGCTCTAGGCATAAATCCATAACTGCTACACTTGAACAGAGGGAATATCTTTCCCATGCCGTGGGATTAGTGGCATGGGAGAGGTAGTTTGTGGGTTTAAGCTATCTGCTTTAAAATACATCACTGTGAATTTAGGGAGAAACTTTGAGAGACCCATTAAGGTCTTTAAAATGTTAACTGGACAACTTGGTGGGCAAGTACCCAGCTATTTTTTCAGAGTAAAGTTACTGCACTGGATATTGTCCGTGTATAGGCAGCATCTGGAGTTTAAATTTGAGATTTTTTGCCTCTTGGTATTGAATTATGAGTACATGATAATAATTCTGTGGGCTCAAAATGAAGCCTAAAAATATTTGTGACTTTTTGAGCTAACAAACCTGTAATATAAACCCCAAACATTAGCATATGTGACATTATATGGCTTTGATTCTGAAGTACTTCTGCAAAAACACAAGTCATGAAGTATACAGACATCAGTGAGCGCTTTCAAAAAAATCAAACTCAAAAAATTCACTACAGAGATAAAGTGTGAGTGAATAATGTGCAAGGTAAGTCTACCTTATGCTTGCCTGTTAATATATGATAACTGAAAATCTCCCTGGTCCTGCATAGGCTTAAAATCAGTACAATTCCAGTTAATATCGGTTATGGTGGGTTCCTGTGAGAAAAAGCAGCTGCTGGGGGGAAGGATTATTTCTGAAAGAGTAAAGAAAGGAAAGGAAGCATGGAAACTCATTTCCTTTCTCCAGCAAAGATGTCTAGTGCAGGTGCCCAAGGGTGCACGAGCCTGCAACACACTGGATCAAACCAACTCATCCCACAGCTCTGTGTTCACGTGAACTGCTCATGAAGGTTACTAGAAAAACCTTTGTTAAAATAGGTCTAATATCAGAGCAGTCCCACACACCCAGCATAGGAATAAAGGACTTCTCAGAGATTTAAGGGATGATGAGAAAGTTCAAGAGCAGGCAGGTCAGAAGGCTTCAGGCTGCTGGAGATCCTACCAAGGAAACCAGACCGACATTAAGTGTCCATTCTCAGGAACTGGGCAATAGTATAAAAAAAAAAAAGAAAAGGAAAAAAAAAAAAGGTTAACTGAGGCCTGAGGCAGCTGAGCTTGAAGAACTCTGTTCTTGAAACCAGTGCTGCCAGAGATGGTTTGGAAGTTGAATTCAGCTAAAAATTAACTGTTTAATAACCAGCTGAGCCTCTGGCCTTCATGGGATGACCCTTCTCTGCCAGTACAACATAGCACACTTCTGCAGGCAGGGAGCTGGGGGGTGGGGGCGGAGCGGAAATCAATCGGCAAGAGGTGGTTGTGCCTTCAGGCTGACGGAGCGCCTTCAGCAGGGCTGGAGTCACGACACAGAGAGCTCGGTGTGGGGACTCGCACCTGCACTTTGCTGTGCTTGTGAGCAAGGAATTTAGAAACCAACATAAACAAAACCCAAACCATTTGTGGGCAAAGAATGAAATCCCTGGGAGCTTGTGTCTCATGAAACCAACGTTATCCAGCTAACAGCAGCCTTTGGAGCACCTCAGCATCTATGTCATGGGTACATTATTTGACCCACATCCCGTCTGTGCTACAGCTGACCCAAAGGCTGTTGTCTTTAACCACAAGGTCCAAAGCCCATGCAAGCCCAGGACACCCTCAAGGGAGGCCTTGTCTGGGCTCTGCTCAGGGCTCAGCCAGCTCATTCGAACCAAGCCAAGAGGAGCTCTGGCTCTGGGCAGGAGGGGAGCAGGGGCCAGGACTGCGTGGGGCACCCTGCCTGCCCCTGAACACCAGGACCTGGCTGCCGAGAACAGGCATAAAGTTTTGCTAGATGAAAAAATCCCATTTTTTAGTTGAATTTTAAAGCACATCCATCCTATTCGCTCTCTGCAGAGGGCGCCAGACAGTTTCAGATCTGCTGGTGGAGCCAGCGGTGGGGATGCTGTACCTGGTGTTTGCAGCTGTCAGTCAGAAAGGTGCTTGCTCTCTAATGGCCAATGCTCTGCACGGAGGATTGGGTAGGAGTTGTTTTTTTCTTTCATGCATGTATAAATCCCTTAGTCCTCTTTCCCTCTCTTGCCACTGAAATAGCAGGAGATACTTTGCTGAGCTGCAACATGCTGGCAGCAAACCTGCGCTGGCCCCAGCAGACAACAGCAGATGAAAAAACTCCCTGCTTTTAATCATCAGGAGAGCTAGAACCAGCAATGTGCTGCTGATGGTTTTTCCCTTCAGAGACAAGTAACTGACACCTACAAGATTTGAAGCTCACTTTCTTATAAAGGAGAAGAGCAGCCTGTGACTGACACAAAACTCGCTGTAAATGCAGGTTTTTTTCATGTTTCTACTTGTAAAAGTGACTAAAGAAGAGTCCTGCTTGATTCCATCCCATGTGCACAGCAACAACTTGGAAGGACTTCTTTCTCTTTTTCTTTGTTTTCCCTCCCCTTCTTTTTTCTGTTTTTTTAACCTGTACTCCGTTGGGTCTGTAATCACTGGTGAATTCACCTCCTTTGCTGACAATGAATACCACACACTTTGCATTTTCATTTCAGCCTGTGCTGCTTAATGTCACTGAAGACTTCAATGACTCAATTCTGAACAACAGAAGCGGCGATGGATTTTGTGAGCAGGTCTTCATAAAAGCCGAGGTCTTCTTGACTTTAGGCATCATCAGCCTCCTGGAAAACATCCTTGTCATTCTTGCAGTGCTGAAGAATGGAAACCTACATTCTCCCATGTATTTCTTCCTTTGTAGCTTGGCTGTGGCAGATATGTTAGTGAGCATGTCAAATGCCTTGGAGACTATCATGATTGCAATCCTGAGCAACGGCTATTTGATCATTGATGACCACTTTATTCAGCATATGGACAATGTTTTTGACTCAATGATTTGTATTTCTTTGGTAGCCTCAATTTGCAACCTTTTGGTTATAGCCATTGACAGGTACATAACTATTTTCTATGCTCTCCGTTACCACAGCATCATGACTGTGAAGAAAGCTTTAACTCTGATTGTGGTCATTTGGATTGCTTGTATCATCTGTGGCATCATATTCATTGCCTACTCAGAAAGCAAAACTGTCATTGTCTGTCTCATCACCATGTTCTTTACCATGCTCTTCCTCATGGCATCCCTTTATGTTCACATGTTCTTATTTGCACGCCTGCATGTCAAGCGGATTGCAGCCCTCCCCGTGGATGGGGTGCCCTACCAGCGTACCTGCATGAAGGGAGCTGTCACCATCACGATATTACTTGGTGTCTTCATTGTTTGCTGGGCACCTTTCTTCCTTCACCTCATTCTCATCATTTCTTGCCCAATGAATCCATACTGCATCTGCTACACTTCACACTTTAATACCTACCTGGTCTTGATAATGTGCAACTCAGTAATTGACCCACTCATTTATGCTTTCCGGAGCCTGGAGATGAGAAAGACTTTCAAAGAAATAGTGTGTTGCTGTTACAGCATGAGTGTGGGACAGTGCATGCTGTAAACATCTGGCTTTGTGTTGAGAATGGAGAGAGGATGCACACAGTAGGTGTGAATATATATACATGTATCTAGATACATAGCAGCTCCACCTTAAAAGCAGTGCTTGAAGGAATGGCACAGGAAAGAAAAAATAACCTTCCACTTGATGCCTTGATTTATACTTTTCAAAATGAAAGCCAGATTTAACTAAATTATTTGAAGTTATTTAAATAGTTCTAACAGAAAGAAATCCAAAGTGGCTTACAAAATAGCTTAAGAAACTCACTGGAAAAATGAAACCCAAAAGGGAATACTACCTTAGAGAGACTGAAATAATATTCTCTCTACCATGATTTGTACCTGTTGCTTTATCTCTGCGCCACGATCAACAAGTCAGTGTTTTCTAAAAAATTCCATTAGTAACCTCTATGGAAAGCTATTCACTTGCAAGACAAATCAAATCAAAACACCAACAGGTAACAGCATTGCTCTACACTTACTCCCATGCCTGCACCTTTTATTAAAAGAATAGATTGACATTTCTGCTGCTTGCTATAAAGCAACATGAGTAAAATCTTTGAAGGGTGAAAGTAAACATTGCTCTTGCACTGAAATACTCCTTCAGTGGGAATCAGTTAAGTGAAAAGGAACAGCTACTGTGTCAGTGATACTGGGACTTAAACAGCTGCCTGATAGAAGGCATTTACATTACTTATTGTGGTATTGCAGTATATAGCCTCAAATTTCTAAGGTAGGTTTTTTTAAACTGGAATGCACTGATCAATATAGTATTTGGTATGTTAATAAAATAAGTCACAGAAATCTCCTTTTGATAAATTGTCATCGGTGAGACCCATCCCTAGAAAATTTTGAATGCCACACAGATCTGAACATAAGGAATAGCTAAAATGCAAAATAGTTTGAATTTAGCATTGTATAAAAGCTGCATGGATTCTTTAAAGATATCCATTTGGCTAAGTTAGGTACCTGGAAAAAATAAGATGTGTGTGGCAGATATGACTTCTACGCATTGAGAAATAAATGACATGGGTCGGTATCTTTATACTTAAAGAGCTTTACACCAAGTTCGGTGTATTGGAAACAAGAAAGCAACGTGCTGTTTGCAATCATTTTCAAACTCTGTGTGCAAGGTGGTGGCATGTAAAGCACGCAACTTCAGCTACAATAATTTAGTCTTTGCCTCTGCTTTTTGTAGGACTAAACCATGTAAGTGGCCTTCAAATAGCATATTGTAACCGAGCAAAGGCTGATGCTATTTGTATATAATGCAACATGCAGGCAGTATCACAGACAGTGCCAGACTAAGAAAACTCTAAGCCATTCTGAATCCTACTTAGCACCTTTCTGGTATCTCACGTTTAGAAAAGGCAGTAACCTCAAACCCTTGGGGCTGTCTATTGCTTTCAAAAGATTTAAAAGATCTCATTTGACATAAGGCGCTTTTTTTTTTCCCCATCAGATTGGAATTGCTAGATTGTTGTTATTTCTGGGGCTCCCCTCTGGAACAGTTATCCAGACCAGAGCTTCCCAATTTTCTCTGCCTCCAGTTCTGCATTCACACACTGGTCCTGGTACAACCCAGGCTGATGGTGTTTCACTGCTACTGACTCCAGAATCCAGCTCTGTCTGCGAGGAAGACATGTCCCACAGTTTGCAAATACTGGCCCGTGTTTGACCATGTTTTATTCTCAGCATTCTACAGCCTGTGTAGGGAGCAACCTAACTTTCCATTCCTACGGAGTGTATAATTTTCATGGAGCCAGGAACCATCTCTCCCTGTGCTCTAGCCACACTCTGCCCATCAGCCCAAACCAACCTCAGGCTCCCTATTTCCCCCTGATCACACCCTAAACTCCCTAATCAAGCTCTCATTTCCTCCCGTAATCCCATTATCCAGACTTCCAACACTCCCACTGTTCCAACACTTACCTAATCTCATAAGCCTTAATTTTAAAAAAACTAAACTAAAAAACCCACCAAGGTCACTGTGGAGCATGTGGCAGAACAGGCACAGATGAAAATTCTCTCACGTTTCAGGTAGAGACCAGAGAAAATCCCAACAACTGGTGATTAGGCTAAACCTGAATGCTTTCAGCCTTATCTGTGCCTCACAAACTGCCGATTGGCAGTACTAAGATCTGTTCTGTTAGCTCAGCCCGTCTTACTTCTGCAACGCCTGGTGCAGCACATCGAGAGGAACTGAAACAAATCAGGATAGGAAACCAAAAAACTGGCCTTTTGTGGTGTGGGAAGACTGTGCCTACCTGTAAAAAACCTCTACCTGTTGTCAGTGTTATGTACCCTTATACTCTGGAGCATGGTTTGCCATGATATTCTGCCTCAGGTTATTGTGTACTTAGCTTTATTGCACCTGATGTCCTACTTATTTCTCTTTTTAAAAGTGATTTTAAATGAGACTGATCCATACCGTGCTTTGCCTTTAAGCAAAACATGCATCTGTTGAATAAAACAATCTGAAGGCATCACTTAGAATCGTGTTTTCTTCCACCAGAGCACCGTGCCATGTCAAACCACAATCCTGGTGGTCTGGTTCACCAAACTAGAAATAGAGTCTAGCACTGGGCAAAACCATCCTAATTCTACATGCTTTTCCATGCTACACAAAAATGAGCAAAAAAAGCCAAACGTCTCCATTCCACATGTAAACATGATGGAAAGAGAATCCATAAAATCCCCCAGAGATCTCTCACGCTTTCTGGCACCAAACCATGAAGGTGCAGCTCCTTCCCACAGGTTACCCATGGAGATGGGTGGTGGGTTTGTCCAGCCCCCATTCCAGATTCCCAGCTCTAACTCATGCTTTGGCAATCCCTGGTGCAGTCTCCTGCATGGAGCCACGATGGTAGCCATCATGAGCCTGTCCGTGATGGGAAGGGAAAGAAATAGCCTCCATGGGACTGAACCCCCCAATAGGAGGTAGTGAATGAACACTAACAGCTCCAGGTGTGAAATGGAAGTGAAGAACAGGACTGCACTCTAAGGAAGTATCACTGCAATCACTTGCTGTGGGCCAGATCTTAATGCTTCGCTGAGAAGGGACCCCTGGAGCTGGTGTTCAGCTATTGCCAGTCCCCAGGGACAGAGCTGAGGTTCAAGTGAGGACTCATCTGAGGCACACACAAGGATTGGAACATCAGGAGCAGCCTCCCAAAACAGTATCATTTCCCAGCAGCATACCCTATGGATGTGTACATGCAGTAGAACAAAGACATCACAGCAGCACATGCTAGTACAGGGTGTCAGTCCTTAACATATGCCAAAAGCCAGAGCAACATTTCTATCTCCTGAGAATCTGCCCCTGTTTATAATTGCAGTGAAATGTGAACGCTTTCAGAGTTATTACTATTAAGCTAGTGTATAATCGGTTCATAAGAAACGTTTCTTCCTTGATAAGAGTGCTGGGCTGAACAAGATATATGCAGTTCCCCCCTAGATAGTATCAAAAAAGGCAGACTGAGATAATATCCTTGTCATCTAAAGGTGCCATTTATATGGATTTATTGATTCAGTTTTGCTGCAAGAGAATGAGGCAGTTCACAAGCACTGTAGGCTTACCATTTGCTCAAAGACTTGTTAGAAAACCCTCATATATTCAGACAAATATTTGAATTCGTAGGAGCACGAGTTATCCTGCTAAGTCAACTCAACACAGCATTTTCTGCAAATTACAGCCAGATTTGCCTCTTCCATATAAAATTCAGCACTATGCATGCAATTTTCCCATCAATAAGTGTCTTAATATTTTATAATTGAAAGCATATATCCTAATGGGTAAATAACAAAGTCCAGGCACAAAATTCTGCTGTCAGTCAAGGTTATCAGTAGGGCCATTAGTACAAATATCTTGATTACCTCTTCACTGAAATAAGATGCTTCTATTTGTTGAAGCCTACTTTGGGACCAGAGCTACCTATTTGGTTTGGTAGCTATACCTAAACCATTAAGGTGATTTTGAAGCTTGGCCACCAAGGAATACTGCTTTACAACATACACTGGAAATCCCTTTGCGGGGAAGCCCAGCCCAGTCTCAGTTCCACACCTCTGAGATTGTATGAGAGAAACCAGGTAACCTGGGCACTGAGACACCCAGCACGGGTACAGCAGACGCAATGGTTCCAGAACACCTCGTTCCTTCCAATCTCCGCCATCCAAGAGTAGAAGCAAGCTGCACCCAGACCAATTGATATAAGAGGATTCCTTCTGAACAAGGCATAGAAGTTCAGACAGCATTCAGTGGGCTACAGGGTGCAGGGCAGGGGGCTCACATAGCTTCCATTAGCAATCTGAAGGTCAGCTCCAAACATCCCTGTAAATGTCACTACCAAGTCACAACGGGGCTCTGCAGTGTTCCCTCTCCAGAAGAGCTCTGGGTACAGGCATCGATCTAAGTTTTTAATCGCAACTATAACACAGTGCCCATGCTCATAGGCTTTCAGGTGGAAGGCAGAGGATAGAAACAGGCTTCAAAGAACACTACAAAGACTAATAAAAATATCTCTGTGAAGAACATTCAGATGGTGCTGTTCTGCTCAGTTTTGAAGGTTAAAACTTAAAAAGTTAAAATACAGCCTTGTTTTTAAGTGGTTCAATCAAAAACATACGCTAAGCAGACAGAGACATTGGGGAAGGAAGGTAAAGCAGACCCTTAAGGCCAGAGCTGCAGGTGAAGCCCATTTGCACAGGGCTCACTGCACTGGGAGCAGCACAGCATCACAGCTGCACATTTCATTGTGCTCCTTCCTAGGCTGCCACGTAACGGGGTTACAGCTCAAGTCAAACTTTACCCTGACAAATGAAAATAAGCTATATCAGATTTGCTCCAAAGAGAGAAATACAACTTTTGATGCTTCAAATCTGCTTGGAAAACATTTTTTTTATTATTATTCTTGTTTAAAATTATTTTTTCCAGAAATAACAAGTGTAGGGAAGCTTGCTCCAAATCCACTTTTCATAACCACCCACCACCTTAACATCACAGTCTTTGTGTATTTTGAAAGCAATTCAAATTGCAGCACAGGAGCATGCATATTCATCACTCATACACCTGTTAGAGTCAACATAAAATCACTGGGTAAGGCCCCAACACAGGGCCTTGCTATTGGCACCAGTGCTGGTTGGAGCAAAAGGCGTATTTCCATCACGCTCACTGACTCAGTGGTATGCAAAGTAGCCCTAAACCTGCCTGATATGGGGAGGCTGATAGATCATAGGTGAACTAGGAACGTCCCTGAAATGGAAACCAGAAAAGCTGGAACACAGTAAATTAGGTGCTTGTGCAATGTTCTGTTGGCCAACAGGGCAGAAGTCCAGAAGTATATATGAGAATGACTTGAATCGGGACTTTTAAGAGTTAAGATATATTTGTATAGTATGCACATCATTCTGAAAACGCTAATGACACAAGCAGGTCTACTCACTGTTCTTACTCATTTATATGACTCTGCACCAGAAGGACACACCTCCTTATTTTGGGATGGTGATAGGAATCTATTTATTATCCATTATTTTGCTGGTATGAACACTCATAGTGCAACAGCTAAGATTCTGCCCTAAGCAGTTATGAATTTCCAAGTGGGTTTTGTCTTGGTTTACATTTTTCATTTATTTGTTTATGAAAACAATGCACAGATTTCATCTGAGGCTACTCCTCTTGTGATTACAAACAAAGAAGGCACTGCTGAAGTGAGATTTACTTACTTAGAAAATCCATAAATCCATGAGTCTACCACTCAAACTGTCTCCATTGGTAATAAACATAGTCAGTATTCACCTTCAAGCCTAACTGATGCAATTTTGTTTTTTTCTATATCTATTACTGATTCAAGGTCAGAAATGAACATTCTAGAAAAAAAATATAAAATACATAGAGCAGCCCCCGTTCACTGTAATGGGTATAATAAGCAGCACAACACTTTCAACACATTACTGATATAATCACTGCGATTGTAAGGACACACACTGGGGGTAAGGTGCAACTGAACTACAAATTGAGAGGCCAAACATGATGGACTTGAGCCTACTCAATATTAGCATCTAAATATTATAGCCAGGTCTTAATTGATGTAACAATTAATACAGCTTAAGTTAACAGGGTGAGGGCTTGTGTTTTTTTTAAAATAAGCACCCATACACTGAATCAGAAACACCTCCAACTATTCTGACTCACTAACTTAACTTGAATTAACATTTAAGCACAGGTAAACCTACAGACATCCTGAGAAAAAGAACATTTCTTCAGACTTACGCAGTCACAGAGGTACAAGAAACTGTAGGTGAGGCAGAACAGCTATAGACCTCCTGCCTGTATGCACCTGCTATTACACATGTTCCCATTCAGGTTTGCTTGCTCAACAGAGCCCCATTTTATACAGGCGGTTGGGTAGCAATTGCAGTGCCTCTCCACCTTCAAAAGCTGCACTACGGAAACAACCTTCCCCAAAGGGGCCATTTTACTGAGTGAGTTGATAATCAAAGCAGTGAAAAGGTGCAGCTGGGAGAATCAGTCTAAACAGTTATTTCCTCTGATGAGAAAAGGCAGTGAGGGCCTGCTGGCACTCATTTCATTAGGGGTTTGCATTACACCTTAACGGAGTTTTGCATGAGCGTCGGTGCATGTGACTTAAAGCTGCTTGAGTGCACGCTGAGGAAAGGATCCAAGCATGATTCAGAATAAGTGCATTAAAAAATGGAGTGCTTCCTCTGCCATTAGCATACAGCTGTGAGAGTCATCCCAGGACTTCTTCAGCTCTAAGTATATTTATCTCTCTTTCTCTTTTTATAATACCTTACTGAATAGTGGTGAGTATTCCCAAAGGCTAATGTTGCAGGCAAGGAAGATCCTCTTCAGCAGTCTCTGAAGAGGATGGGACTCATTTACTCACTGTCTAGAAAAGTCAAATTAGGCCACTGCTTCACCATATCTATGTCAGGAACAACTTTCTTCTTCAGCTACAGAGGGAGCTGACAGGGACTGCTAAAATATAACACGCTAAATGTTTTTACCCGATTGTTAGTTTTGTTGAGGTAAGCAGTCACGCAAAATTCTGTAGCCAGGAAAAAATAAAGAAGGAGCATGATTTTTTGAAATAACTCGCTTGGGGAGCTAAGGAGTCATTTTATCTCTACAGTGAATTTCTATTCAAACATGTAGACCTTGACCTTCCCAAATTTGAAAGGGAAAAGTGAAAAAGTTACAAATTTGCACTTTTATGAAATGTATATATGATGGAAAGGGTCAGGCAGAGGCATCTCTATCCCTTCCAGTTATGCCATTACCTCTGAGATCATGGAGAAAATCTGGTTCCGGGGTTGCCCAAATGCTGGGAGACCTGGTGCTGTAACACTGCCAGCAGGCATGAGTCCCAACATGCAATGAGCTAATTCCATGAGTCATTGCAATTCAGATTTTCCTCACCACCAGGATCAACACATCTAAGAAAATATTAGGCAAAAAAAGAGAGTCAAGAGAAAGCTGAATGGGAAATTAAAGTCTGAAGAGCTGTGCAAAATAGCTACTGGTAGTGATGTTCAAAACATGGAAGGGGACAAGATCTGAGGATGGATATCTTTGGTGCATATCAGCAGATAAGAACCATTAACTGTGGAATTGAGAGTTTGCAGCTAATTAGAACAGACTTCATCTGTATCATTGTTACTGTCTTATTTCACAAAGCCTACAGGCTACTCCTATCTTCAGCCTTGAAGAACAAAAGCGCCTCTTCACAAAACACTTGTCTCTCAAATGAGGCTGAACCTATTCTTCATTTTGGCAAAACACCAGACCCATCCTTGTAGCCTTTTGTCACCTACCTCTTCATTGCAGTCAATTACATGACACGTGTGAAAAGATTTGCCTTTAGTAATCTTAAAATTGTACAGCACATACTTGGAAATGCACTCTAAATCAAGGACTCGTAATTTAAAGTTCTTAAGTGGTATATGGACAGTAAATAAAGATAATATTTTGTTTTCAGATTTCTCTGCGCTAAAGTAATTTAGGTAGACTTGGGAATTCAAAACTTCTGGTAAAACAAATCAGGAGGCAGGACCAAACACGAGGCATGCAGTAAACTTATTTTCATACAGAAGAAAGCAATTAATGGCTTTGCATATACAACCTGATGCACAAAAATAAACCCCACATTGTACTACTCTCATAATAAAGTGTACTGCATTATATTTTATGCATATGTAATAGACCATCTATTTAATTAGAAAGGCACATTATATATCAGAAAGGTTGCTCTTTAACATATAAAGATGCTCCTAAACTTAAAAGAAAGTGTTGTTATGTAGAGACTGTTACTGTATTTCCAGCGTTGCAGCCAGGTATGAGGTGGGGAGCTTTAGTTCTTGCCTTTGTGACTACACAGCTTTTCATTTCCTTCTGAGTTAAGAACGTGTAATCAGTAGCTGTGATCATGTATTCCACAAAAGCTATCACAGGCACCATTAACCACCTTCATATCCCTCATTTGAGAAACCAGCTACCACAACTCTAGTACAATTCCAGTAATGAAAAGCATTTGCATAGAGTTATGAAAGTCTAATGCTTAAACAAGCTTTAAAGGGTATTAATCATCCAGTTTTTCTAAGACATCATGGGCAAAGTAAATCAACATATGATTTAATTTATGGTGATGAGCCATGTAAATTGCATAAAGTTGGGGGGGTGCAAAGAAGAACATTTGCATAGGCCTGGCACAAGCTTTTGAATGTCCAAACATATTGGGTATATGTTAATAAATTATTTAAGGGGGGAAACGGGAGGGGAGGGAAGGTCTTTGGGGTTTTTTGGTGGTGGTGGTAGGTTTTATTTTGATTCATAAGCGAAAACTGTTTAGCCTAGGAAAAGACTGGGGTTTTAAGTATTCCCCAACCAGGTTGGTCCTGGCATTTTTCATTCAGGAGTCGGAGCATACCACATAGACAGTCTTGGGACAGAGGCCAGAGGTCTTCCTGTTTTAAACAGATATCCACGAGCCCAGCCAGTTTCTTCTGGAAGACACAAGTGTCTTTCTCAGTACCAAAATCATGAAAGCAGGTGCTGCTTAAAAGCACAAAACAAGGGAGAATACCAGCTCCTGCATGATGGAATGACCTGAACATTCTGTCCCCAGGGAGGGGAACAGCAAACAGGGCAGAGTGTCCATCAGCAGACACCAAAGCAGCCTTAAAACAGATTTTTTTTAAGCAGAATCAACTAAAATTCTCTAAAATCCACTTTCCTGTCTCAAGTTTGTTTAAGCTTATTGGGGACACCACGCTGCTCCCTGTGACATCCATCGCAGCAGGCAGTCACAGAGAAAATCTGACGAGAAGATGCTCTTTTGGTCATTTGATTGCTACTCTGTGTGTCACCAAAATCGGGAAGAACGAACCTCGTAACACCAATGTAGTGTTAAAAGGCAGGCATTCTTCATTCACTGTGCCGGATGCACGGGGGATCGCTCCACCTAACGTGCATACCTATAAGCGGCAACTTGCCCCATTTATATGTAGCAAAGTATTACATATGCATAAAGTTTCCCGATATGCCTATACATATGCATAACCTGTCTCCGCTTTGTATTAAAATTAGCTTCAGGTGGTCATTTCCATAAATCCCTCCCCACTGCGCTTGCTCAGTGCCTCCTTGTGGTGGTTGTCGGGGGTCATGGGGATGAAGGCTGCCGGCTCTTCTTCGTCACCGCTAGTAACCCCTTGTTCTTGCGCAGACTCAGTTGCTCCTTGGCTCTTGCCCAAACTGCAGGGTTGGTGTAGACCAGTTCTTGAGGTAAACTCCTGGTTCTTATCAAAAAACTGTCCTTCGTAAGGAGCCACAAATCTTCCTGCATCAATTAGTTCTCATTCCTTTTAGTCTAGCAACCTTGGCAAACCATTATTATCCTTCTGCTCCATTCCCCCCCGATTCTTCCCGTCCTTGAATAGGGTTCCAAATTTAATAAGTAGCTACACTACTGACTTACAAAAAAAATCCAAGCTAGACACTATTAGAAAAACATCCAAGTAGACACTACTGACTTTAGCAAAACATCCAAACTAGACACTACTGATTTTTAGCAAAGCATCAGCAAATTAGACAATGAGGCCTAAATCTTATGCATGTAGGCTGCTTACATCTGGAGGTCTTTCAACCCTTAAGGTATCATGTGCTCCCTTGCCAACCATGCTGAAGTGTTTCCAACCCAATGCGTTACCCTTCTCCTCTGTACTGGTGGCTATTGTTACTTGAATGATAGCTGAACAGATAAATAATTCGCCCCATTTCCCAAGTACTATTTGACACTACTTCCCTGTTTAATGCTATGTGTAGCAAATGGGAACTTCACAGGATGAGGTCTAAACAAAAAAACCCCAATAATCCATGTATACAACTGGTGCAAAGCTGCCACTTCTGTAAATAAACCTTCAGCTGTGCGGCTAGAGTTCATATGCTGGTGTGTCATTACTATTAGTGCAAAAAAAGCAGGCGCGTGCACAGGAGTAACTCTGAGAAACTTCATCCAGGTGAATACATACAGGCTATACTTTGGAGTGTACAGAATTAAACTTGTAAAATCAACTTAGGTAAATGTAATTAGTCAATAAGACACCATATTGGATTATTTATGAAATCAGAGAAGTTCCCATTGATTAAAATCAGACTAAGATGAAGCAGAAAAAAGTGCACTGAGAATGTTAAATTTGGAAGCATGTGTGTATTTGTATACAAAGTGACAGCTGCATATTTCAATAGTAAAAAGCCTCTACTAATGAGCAATTGTTCTCTTCTGCTAACTGCATTTAGGTCAGAAAGCCTGGGCTTTGGGGCTTTTTTCTTTCGACTAAGCAAGCTAAGTTTAAACCGAAATTATATCCATGCATATACAACCAAGAGCATACACAAGTTGACTTGTGGGTGTAATAACAATGCAAACATTGTTTCTACCACTGATTCATGTAATTTAGCCTTATTATGGATGATCTGGAGTGCAATTTGATAATTCTATCATATTGTTATTGCCTAAAATGCATATATTCTTTTGTTGTTAAAAAGGTGTTAAAATTATAAACCAGATATGTCATAAATTCTGTTACAATGTTAATAACTACAAAAACCTACATTTTAAATCAAAAGGTAGAAGAAATGGGAATGACATTGGAAACAAAAGCAAATTTTCATAGGGCAGTAACTTTCTATCGAGAGAAAAAAAGATTGTATTTCTCTTTTTTTTTTCAGAATTTCTACAGGCAGGTGGAAATAAGTTACAAAATCTATTGAAACGAAATCACACACACATGGAATCAGATGGTGCACATATAAGTCATTACATATGCTTTTTAAAACTGAATTCACCACGTGGAAAAACATGATGTTCTCAGAGTATCAACTCATCACTTTCTTCTCTCATCTCATATAATATTAATTTAAACTGGTTTAGGTTAGGTTTCTATCACCCCTCATTACTTCTTGTGTGGTGTCACTAGGAGCTGACATGTCATTATGACTTCACGTTGTAAAGATTTTTTTTCCTCTTGTATTAAAATGCCTTCTTTGCTGGCTGACAAAAAACTATGCCAGATGCAGTTAGCAGGCTCATATATTTCCAAAGGCAATTATATAAATGAGACAAGGGAACACTTGCCTCCACCCAGCTCTGCCAGCAAGAAAACTTTATATTATTTTATCCAGGAACAACAGCTTCCAGCTGGCTTGATGGGAATTAGCCCTAACCTCTGCTGACTCCCAAAGGGACAGAAAGAGAAAACCTCCAAGGGATATGTGAAAATTTTGCCCAATAGCTTTGGCCTTTATAATTAGGTATTCTTAATTTGCATTAGCTAAGAACATACTGTACTTGTAAGGGTTAAATGACAATTAAGCCAATAATATCCTTTAAAACTAAAAGCCTACAAAACAGAGATATTTAAGGCAACCAAGAACAAATAACAATGTTAGTTTGAGTGAAATATCCACAATCTAAATTCCGTATGATAACACAAGTACAGTGAAAATCAATGCTCTCTCTGTTAATGAGATGGGGTAATCAAAATGGAACTAATTATTTCTCAGATATGCTGCATTTTAAATGTCTTTTTTTGACCTAAGTGCAGATCCTTACCAGAAACTAAGAGTAGTGAAAATACTGACAGTCCAAATGTATGAGAAATATTCAAAACCAGCTCAATTATGACCTGAAAAATAATATGTGAAGGGGTATTGAATATTGTACTGGACAATTTTAGTTTGCTTTGCTTAAGGAAAACTGGAATACAAGGCTTTGTTTCTCAGTTTACAGACCAGAATACTACTTAATTGGTACCATGGGCAGAAGCCTCTTCCGTGTACTTCCCTGCTGTAGCCCCTTCCTAAATGAACAGGATCTCTTATTTAGCCACCAAAACATGCTGCTTACAGGGTTTCACCTTTGAAGGTTCTGTAAAGCATAGGGAAGAGATAGGAAAAGATGTAGGGGACTATTTCTTAATTAATGTCAAATACTGAAGCTAGCAAAGTTGGCAGGGGGGATATTTAGTTCGGGGAACGCTATTTTCCAGATTGTAACAGCCAAGAGACGGCTCAGGGAACAGAATTTTCTGGGATAGCTGGAGCTATGAGACAGTTTAGCGTTTTGTTTTCTTAAATGCTGTCCCTTTGGTAGTTCTCCTTAATTAAAAATTATTCTGATATAGTGAAGTAATACTTTACTTCTAATGTGACAGTTACTCCCAATTTGCTGTGTAATTACTAATCAGGAAAGGCAAATAGCTTCCCAGGCATATGCACAAATACTGCCATTTAGAAAATTAATTCACTGATATACTACCCACTTTCTTGTTTTATTGGAAGCTGGTAAGAGCAGAATATGCAACACAAGGTTTTAACATTAGTTTTACTGAAGAGATAAGCACATTAAGACAGCTCTGTAAATGGTGAGTGAAAGCTCTCCGTGATCAAAACCACCACATCAAAGAACTTCGAACAATCAGATTTTCTGAATAAAGGAAAAGATGGAATTAACTAAGAATACAGTTCCCACATTGATATAGCAATGAATACAAGATCATTAAGCCATCTGCATAATGAGTGAGCATGTGTTAAAAGCAAAAAGTAATTTCTGTAGGGGAGGAAAGGTCTAGAAACAAGCCATACCTTAATGAGAAATTGTCATTACAAATTATGTATGTGTTTGAAAAATATTCCTGAGCATGATCATGCTAATGTTGTAATAAATTTCTTTTCAAAAATCTTTTTGTTTACACTGTGAATCCAACAGCACCCTGCCCATTGTGTCAGCACCTATGTAATCAGACCCACGTTGGCTGTACATCCATGGTGCCTAAGTAGCTAAAATGTGTCCTTTCACATCCTACAATTAGTAGCTCACAGCAAAAAATAGCAGTTAAGGACTTTCCCATCATCATGGGTTATATATGTATATTTACATATATATCTGTGCAATTATGCATGTATATGTACAAGCCACATATTCATTCTCTTTAAGAAGGCACACTTTCAATAAATCACTGACAATTCATAGAAAATCTGGAATTAACTGCTTTTTTCAGTCATGTTTGTTCTTTGCATGTAAGAAAGTGTTATTTGTTTGTGTTCTTTTAGCAAGAATTCAAGCATCCGCTGTCCTGCTGCCTGTCTTACAGCTAGCTAGTTTGAATTAAAATGTGAAAAACAAATGAGATCTGCAGATTTACAATGGCCGTTTTAAGTCAAACTGGCACAAAGCAATCTACAATTCACTTAGAAAGATCAACACTACCTACTTCTTGTGGGAAGCTTAAATCTCAACAGTTCTCCTCTAGACCCTCTGCCAACTTAATCCAAACGCTGTTTCAATTTTTATCATCTTATTTTGTGGGACTGCAAAATACAACTGTTCCAATGGAGAAATTAGAAAACAAAAGCAATTCCTTTCTCTATTTTTCTCCCCTTAGGTCCTCTGTGTATTTAAAGGTATGCTGGGGACAAATTTCTTCAGAGAGCTGGGAACGTTGAGTTCTGGAAGAGTATAGGATCTTGACCATAAGCACCAGAAACTGTGAACTGCTGAGTGTCCCCTGCGCAAATCCAGCTGAGGTTTGACTGCAAATCTAACTCAGCAGGTCAGCATTCCTGAAAAGCTCAACATCCTATTTTGGAATAACAAAACAAGTGCCAAGCCTTGCGAGCAGCTTGGCACTGCCCCACAGCAGAGCGCAAACCTGCAGTTTAAGCTCAGCAGGGTCATTTGTGCAAGCCAGGAGAGGGTGATCAAGCTTTTGGTATGCACTACATCTGCAGAAGGCTTGCACGTCTTTTCCCCAGATTGTCACAAACCAGGCCATTCGCAGGTGGCTACCCCGAGCCCATTGGTGCTGCGAGCATCTTGCCCACCATGGGCAGGACCAGAGGCACCCAGCAAAAGTAGTTCAGACAAGGCTGCCTTCTCCACCTGGCCAGAAGTGTTTATAGACAAAACCAATATGCTAGTGTTTCCCTGCTAATAAACTGTGGAAGGAAATCAGCATTAGGAAGCAAAACAACATATAATTGCCATACACAAGTACTGCAAAGCAGCCAATTTGTCTGTGATTCAAATGAAAAATTACTATTACTCTGCCTTCATTTGCTATCTTCTGTATCAGAACCTGTTATTAATCATATTCCCAGTCCAGACTCCAGGAATAATACAGTTTAATACCCAGCAGGAAGTGGGTATGTTGACATAATAACCAAAGTGTGTATGTTTTGGTTGAATAATTACTTTATTTCAAGGGAGGAAGGTTATGGAGCCACCGTGAATCTGGCTTTGACAAAAAGCTCAGTTTTAAACAGAGTTAGACACCACCATGGGAAGAGTCACTCAAGTGGAAAAAGGTAATCATTGGATGCAACTGTGTACATTAAATGACAATTAGAGAAGTTTCTTATTAAAAAAAAAAAAAAAATAAAACACCAAACCCAAGACAAATTACAAATCAATTACCTCTTACTGTCAAGCACATGAAAATTAAGGCTTTCTTGACACCATACTGTGAGATACTGGCAGGGGGTTTTATTCTATTCTGTATAAGCAAATGTTTCAAGCCCTGACTCATTACACTGGCCAGCTTCAGGCCTCCAAAAAAACCTTCAACAACAGTAACAAAAATGCTTGAGAATGTCACCTAATCCCAATAGAGTAAATTATTAATCAAGGGGAAAATCCTAATGATCAAAAATCCTCTCTGGAAAATTTATCATGGTCAGTGCTCTTGTACCTCGCTGTCGGGGTCTCTCCATCCCATTGAGAAAGAATCTTGTTCAACAAGGTATTTCTGAATACTCAGTCTGTGGCTGCTCCTTTGTGGAATTTGGGACCAACCGGCACTGCTCTGGAGCGAGGCAGCCAGCTGCCTGCCTTCTCACTCTGCCCGCACAGAGCAGCACAGCAAGTTCCACAGAGAAAAGGAAACTCTACCTACAAACAAGCTGGGTTCCAGTGGGGACATGGACTCACATCATTTAAGCACCTGTGACTGTCAGACTCTGAGAGAGCGAAAGACAGGAGCAAGAGTTTAGAGAGAGATGTAAAACTAGGGCGCCAAGATTCAAACCTGGTAACAGTACAGCACTGGGACTCTTGCCATTTAGACTTTGCTGAGCCAGATTTTTGAAGAGATCAGCTTCCATCTAAGCATCTAAACAGCAAGTTCACTACTGAAAATGTCACCACTCCCAAAAACTGTCAGTATGCTGCTTCCCAGAGGACTATGCCTGCTGACTGCTTCCGGAAGCCTCAATGGGCGACCAGCCCTCCCAGAAAGACTGACCAGTGGCAGTGGGACCAGCTAGAAGACACAACAGCAGTACAGGTGGCCCTTTCTTCTAAGTTTGGCTCATAAAATGCAAGTATCTACAACTGCTTTCTCAGGATAAAACTAAAGTGCCTGCAGCTGATTGCCAAGTACGTTGAAGGGAGTGTCCACGGAGAATGAACGAGAGCAAAGACATTTTCAGTGCATCAGCATTTCTTATACTCATCAGTAATTTCGTGCAGCTTTTACTCTCTTGGTTGATACCAATTGTACCTTTTCTGTACTTTCTTCAGGAAGCAAAGATTTGTGCATTGGTTGTCTCCTGGCTGCTCTTGTTTATAACATGCTGCCATAATTCCAGATTCGTGCTTCTAATTCTACTGTTCTTGTTAGAAAAGGTGTTACTTTTTGACAATAGATGATCATCTTCCCTCTGGGGTGCTCATGCAAAGCAAAAAAACATGCTGTGAGGCTCACAGTGGTGTTCCTGAACAACGGGAAGAGGTCATCTAAGCCCACTCCAATTTACTCAGGCTGCACCAACCTGTTAACACTCTCATCTCAGAAATGCTGTCACTTAAAGGTTTGCCATAATGCACTTGAAAGGGATTTATTTCTCCAGATAGTTAAAGGAAGAAAAACTGGAAGGATACTGCCATTGCTGTAGACAAAAACAGGCTATACAACTGTTTCCCAAATTATATGACACTTTTTAGAATAAACAACACAGAAGAACTTTGTGATTACTGCTACCAACCAGTAACATCTGAGAACAGTGTAGAATCAGGAGATCAGCAGAACTGTCAAGTGGATGTGCAGGATCACTTCAGGACACTAGTAATTTAAACGAGGAAGGCCTGTGTCATAGAAGGTGAGTATTTTATGCTGAATTTGTTCTGAGAGACCTGTTTTCCTCAATGTCTTGTTCCAACTACCTTTGCAGAACAAAAAGCTACAACGTATTCAGGGGCTTGGAGGGAGGAGGTGGGGTTTTGTGGGTTTTGTGGGTTTGGTTGATTGGTTGGTTGAGTATTTTGCAACACTCCTAATGGCATTGTTTGGTAGACTGATCAGTTAAAGATCAGCCCAATCTGATTATCAGTTTTCCATAAGGGTTCAAGATAGCTCACTTCAAGAGGAGCTGCAGGAGAGTTCTTGTTGCAGTAACTAGAGCAAGTGGAGAGGCACAAAGCAACAGGCCTCTCTAGCCCCTTCAGAAACTGAAGAATTAACCATTTTACTGCCCCTTCCCAAGGCTTTTTATTGTCTTTGGCACCATGAACTTCACCTTGACAGCTGTTAACAAGGGGTTACATCCTATTTGGAAAGCACGACTGTTCCCAGAACTATCGTTGATGGTGCAGCTCATGCCAAAGCTGCAGCTCATGTCAAAGCTCATGTCATGCCATGATGCAGCTCATGTCAAAGACCAGCAGTTTCATATCAGCACTGGATACAGTTATGATATAGATAGAGACAGTTGCAGGCCACAGACTATGAGTGAGCATGAAAAGCACATAGTCTCTTGTAGTAAACTTCTTAATGCTGCCCTTCCTTCTCACTCTGTTTCCTTCTCACCCAGGAGATAAATTCATGTTCTATGAAGATGTTTCCATGCTACAGGTATAAGGACATAACTACAGAGTAGAATAGTCAGGAGAGGCCAAAAATTCAAACAACCATGAAGACTTGGTTCCCTTCTTCTCTAGGACCTACTGAAGCAAAATCCTGGAGTGTTTTTAACTACTATCTGCGGCAAAGATCTTCCTCCCAGCAGTTTCAGCAGTAGGAGGTAATTGAAGGACATAATATAGCACAGTGTTTTCAAGGAAAACTTGTTTTCAGATACCTGCTGAGCACCATAAATACACTCATTCTGGTTATGCTGTTGCAGTCAGTCAAGCACAGACCTCCAACAGGGACTGTTTGCTCACTGTCAGGTGCTGAGGATGCTTTTATCATCTTTGAATATAACCCACTAGTGAACATTTCTGGTTTGCTGCAGTCCCAGAAAAACTTGGTTTGGAGTGTCTACCTGGTGCCAGATTACAAGAATTCATTGCCAGCATGTAGGAAATAGAAACAAGCAAAGAAAAATCATTTGCGTAGATTTTCATTATGGTGAAAACATGATTCTTCATGGCAGCTTCAAGTCAAGCACTACTTCAATAATCATGGAAAAACTAAAGATGGGTAAATATTTGCAGCAATTTAGTTCTGTTGCACAGAACAAGTAATTGACCTCCACAACAAGAAAATCAGGTGGGTACTCACAGTGCGAGGTGCAGGTAAAATGAAGACATTCGAGCCTGACCAACTCCAGATGGCCTCGTCCATACAGTGCCAGAGCTTGTTTTTGGTAGAGCTTTGGAATGTGTCCAGGCTTATTTTGCAGACTGCATGGAGGAAGTATGTGTGTGATTCTTTAACAAAGAAAAGGAGAGGTGGTTACATGTTTCCTATTGCTCTGAAAACCTTCCAGCTTCTCTTGCATCAGCAGAAGCCTCAACAAAAGAATAGCTTTGTGGCCTTGTCACTTATGTTAGTCCTCTCCTTTGAGGACTTAGAGAGGGAACAGGGAGGAGTTCTTGTCCTTGTTCTCTTCCAGTGACAAGCCCCCTCACCATAAAGTGATGCTATAATGTATGACTTTACTGTATCAGGCATGGTACTTCAAATGTTAGCCACCAAAATGAGGAATTTCTGTTATTTTGCTCAGGCTTTTTACTAGCTAACCTACAATCCTTAAGTACAGCTTTCTGATGCCTTTCAGAATCACAAATACATTCTAAGAAAATGCCCTTTTTCTGTTTTGTAGCATCGAAAGATAAAGATTTTTTCATGTAAAAGTGAAGTGCTAGGCCTTCCCAATGTCTTTTAGATGAATGGAAACGTTCCAGACAATAACACTTTTTGTTTTCTGTGCAGATGACGTAGATGTTATGGCAGACTGCAATCTAAGCTGCTTGCAGGAACCGTTTAATGCTTTAATTTTTCCCATTATATGTAATTTGGGACTCCTGGGCAGGGAAGTAGGAAGTGCATGGACAACCAACACAGCTAAAAGCTTTGCAACTAGCCCAGTACGTAGTTCAGTGCAATTAACATTAGAATGAGTTTGGATTTATAGTTTTTAAGCCAGCTCCTGAAACAGCATGCAGTACTTCACTTTTAAAATAATGTAAGCATTACAATAGTCTCAAAATTCCCATTGCAATGGGGAAATTCTCAAGTAGGTTTCTTTCCACTAGCACCTGTGCAATTATACTTGCCCTGATACTGCCACTGCAAGTGTGGAGAGAAGAATGGGGACCTTTGATTTTCTGTCTATTTGAAGCCAAGGTCAAGTTATGAGGCCTTTTCTCCCTCTAAAAGCCTCAGGGAATTAGGAATTTTTACAAGATAAGTAACGTTATAAAGCAGAGACTTGTTAATCCTCTGACCCCTACCCCATGACACACACAGAGATAAAAGAATAGATGTTAATACATGCCAAGGTGGAACATATGCACACATCTTCTGGGCACTCCTACCAGAGGTTTCTTTCAGGATGGCTCTGCATCCAGGGTGCTGGCCACTGCTAGCAAGATAGCAAAGCTCCTTGTACAACATGTGGGAAAATTAGGTCCCTAAACAGGACTGTAGATTCTTCTACAGGAGCCTTGCAGTTTCTAAACTCACATAGAAATGGTCACACCATCCTTTTTCTCTTACTGAGGCTAACCAGTCCTGCTAAGAGCAACAAAAGTTATCAGCAAAGCCTGTTAAAGCAATGCTAGATACTGTTTAAATATTTTGCATTATTAATGAGGGAAAAAAAATCACGACTTCATTCAATGTCATGGCCCAGTTAAAAAAATGAAGGAACACGCAAAGATATAACACTCACACTGCCTGCTGCAACAGCTCATAAAAGAATGTGTCCTGATTCTGAGCATAACATGGGATCCATGTGAGTTTGTATAAACTGCCTTTTTTCCAACTTGTCACGGTATCTGTTATTCTTCTTGCAATACAATTGATCATTTAGCTGCAGCTGATGCTCTGCTTTTATGTGCTGTCCCCAGGCTGCTGCAGCCTTCTCTTTTCCCCACAGAGCATCCTTAATTAAATTATTCTGCATTGTATCCAGACTGCAAAGTGATGGGGAGCTAGAGCTAGTGCACAGCTTGCATTTGAACAAGGAAGAAGCCAGAAACAAAGACTGGCTTGTCTGGAGAACGGTGCAACCCCCATGCAGTAGGCTTGGGTCTTCCTGTGGGAGAAGACAGCTTACAACCACAGAGTACCTGGCTGTAACTAACCTGGGAGCAGGACCAGGCCCTAGATAGCCAGCCAAAACCAAATGCTTATCTGAAGCACTTTTTTCATATACATCTAATCCATTTATTGGTTTATTTCACATGTTATTGTTGCTGGTAGTTAACCCTTAAGCTAGCGGTTCACCGAGAATGGAGAAGAGAATTGCTAAACACATTTCTCCTCCTTTTTTCCTACTGCAGGTGCAAAGGCCAGACGTGGAGTGTGGAAAGGAAAGTCAGAGCAGCTGTGTCATTTTTCTGTAGTATGTCGCTACTGGGTGCTCCGGACATCACAGCTGGAAAGAAGAGAGCTCTGGCAAAGCTCAGAAGCAATCAGCAATGTTCGAAGCATTTAATTGGTGTTACAAAGCAGAGTAGCACCAACCCGGTGCAACAACAGTAACACGTAAAGGTCCTTTAAATCTGCAGTGCTACCACAGGTAGACCACCCAGCGTCACTTCTGGTAACCTGCCTCCAGTTAGCAAGACATGAAGCTCTATATGGCCGAAACAGCAGTTATGTACAAGAGCTGTCCTTCACCCATAACCGTGTCTGCAAAGCTGTATCTTAACAAGTACAATTATAGTACTTACAGTTTAACTAGAAGGTGTGCAACACAGGGAGGTGACTGGGTACAGTCCAAGCAAGTGACTAAGTGAGCTCTAATGCTCAGCCACAATTCCCACAATGCCTAATTTGTTCTTTTGATTTCTGTACTTCTGGTTTTTTATTATTACTTAGTAAACAAAGTGTTAATGAGCTTTATAAATGGAACTGGAAATGAAGAGCTGAGTCACCTCCTTGGATAAGACAAACATACTAAGTGTTGGACTGGAGAGTCTTCTGGCACTCAGCTTCAAGCGGGATCAGTCAGCTCTTGCACGTCTCAGCACAGAGCTTTCAGACTCTTGCCTAACTTAAGAAAATGAGTGGGGTTTGGCCCTCATTTCCACCTAGTGGAGTCTGAACTACCTGTTAATGGTTTAAGATTCCTGCTGAATCCTGAACATGGTCAGGACTTCACATCAAACACCCATTGCTGGTTTTCAGAGAGGATGGGATTAGGTCTACAGAATATGAAGTTTACAAAGGGTGTTCTAAAAAGCAATAAAAGAAGTCTGCATATTTTTAAAGAGCAGGGGAGAACAGAGGAGAAATAAATTCATTAGACTTCAGATTTTTACCATACACATAAAATAAACTTCACAATCTGATCATCACATAAGATTCATCACGGTGGAAAAAAAATCTCAAAAATAATTAAGCCGATGCATGTATCAGATTCTGAATCAAGCTATTTGCTGGACTAAGCCTAGAATTGAAATGTTCTTGTCTGTGTATGACTAAAGGTTACTGCTCTCACAATTCAAATGGGAAAATGTATTCACCAAAAACATATCTATTAGCTTCACAATAGTAAGCACTCCATGAATCCAAAGAAGTTTCTTAGAAATAGGTAATACTGAAAGCTTACCCAGAAACTAGAATGCTGCCAATTTTCAGAAACAATTACTCAATCTGCTAGCAAACATTTCTTCCTTCAGTGCTTTGGAAGGAGAGGCTTCGTTGTACTCACATACTAATGTCTATGTTTGTAGCTCTATATACTTAAGTATTTTTAATTTTCTGGTAACTCGCCTTGATGTCATTTCTGAGATTCTATTAAATATTTTATATAGCAACCCATTGCAAGTCAATCTCCAACATAATGTACTATTATTTCATATACATCTTTTTCTTCAGCTCAAAAGCATTTCAATAAAGCTCTAAAAGCACTGGCAATGACAATATGCTGTGTTGTGCATTACCATGGTAATGCTTCAGAAAATAGCTCTGATTTGGGGTCAGAAAGATCAAACATTATAATAGATTGAAAGCACAGAGTTCATCTTGATACAACCTAAAACTATCACACTCTCAATACCATGTTCTCAGTTCCTGAGATTTGCGCAGAAGGCAAGATTCAGACAAGAATGCTGAAGGGATTCAGACCTTCAGCAAACGGGACATGTTCACAAAGTCTAGGGGTAAGTTTAAGGTCCAGTTCCCAGAGCCATGCTTTTGAAGTTTGAGCCAATCTGTACCAAAAGGCAGGATTATATTTCAAAAGAAGAAATTCTTATGGATCATCTGTTGCTTCATGTATCACTTAATCCTTCACCTAATCCTTAAACTATCCAGCTGGACTACTCTAAGTGGTTATAGTAAAATCTATCCTACAGCTAATGAGATAACTGAGGTCGAGCATTGCTCTGAATATGGTGAAACCTGGAAAGGAACTTTGGTTCATAAACCTGTAAGCTCCCTGTGGAGAGCACTGCCCTGAGCCCTGAGGCTATGCCATGCTGCAAGCAGGTAGCTTACAGAGATGCTCTACGTGCAGAGCTGGCACAGCATGCTCGCTAGCTTCATGCTGTGTCTTAGCTAATAAGCCCTGACCCCTGTCATTCGGACAGCTTCATGTCCTGCCAGCTCAGAAGAGCGTGGTGCAAAAGAACCTGCACTTGCAGCTGAAGGGTTAACATAACCAGAGATACCTCACCTCTGCCTGCTCCTGCCAGTGTCTTCATGTCTTTGTCCATTATCCAGAATCCCACACTTGTACATGCAGAATAGCTTTGGGGATTAGATCTTCCGTAGGGCTGCCCTGCTCAACACCCAGTCTCAACAACAAAGCTAAGCCTTTATCCCTTAATTTCAGTAAGCCTCCAGCCCTCACCTGGTTTATCAGACAACATGGTAAAGTTTTGAAAGGATGTTCTTTCAGTGGGTACAATCTCTGCCTACAATTCGGCAAAAGCAAAATAGAAAAAGCAAATAGTGTACTGTCACCTAATTGGGGATCACATCAGGCATCTCAGTTTGAGGAGTGTGTGTGATACATGTTTTCACTCACTGTAAATCCATACACAATTATGATTTATTTTGTCCATTTTCTTGTGCTGGTGTCTCTAGTCTTACTGGCTGTAACTCGAAATTGGGTGGTTCGCTGTCTTTGCTACGGATCTATAGTGTATCTCAAGAAAGCTGCGTAGCCTTTATTTGCTTCTCCATCTATAAAAGAGGGTTAAAAATTTTACCCATCTTTGAAAAGTGCTTACAGAATTGTATGTGGGAATGGCTATTACGTGTTGGTAATAAACAACGCCACCTTGGGAGAGGACTGTGAAATGATGCTTGCTTTGGATGTGAAAATCATCATCTTCCTCCCTTAGAAAATAACATGTTATATTTGAAACTTGTGTTGATCAGTTCATTTTTCTTAAAAAAAAAAAAAAGGCAGGCTTGGGCTCAAATAAAATAAAGGGTTTCTTGAACAGGAGCAGCTTTGTTTCGCACATTTTGCTTAGCATCTCTCTCCCTTTCCCCTCAGTCGCACTGGTGAGCTTCTCCACCTGCTGGAACAGAAGGGAGAGACAACTACACCTGGCTGCAGTACAGGAAAGCTGGGCTTTTTCACTTTCAAGACTTGATGGAGAACAGTTACACCATTATCATCACCAGTTGTTTATCTGGCTACCTCCCAGATTACTTGAGGGAAACACAACATAAAAGACTAGTGTATCTTGCAGACCTCTATATTAAGGAATTAATTGAGCCTTGCTGCCAAATTAGCTACGAAATTATATGGTAATGCATCATATCATGTGTCATATCATGACTGACCAGTTATTTGCATGGCTGAAATGACATGATGCCCAATGTCCTGTGCGCATCCCAACCGCAGCACTGTCATTTAGTAGCTTTGTTTTCATTCTCTTCACCCACTCTTGTCACCTCTTCACTCAATCCTCTCTGGATGGCTCCTGGCTGTCACAAATAGCCCTGGTGTGGCCTGGGCAGACCCTGGATGTGGTTTCTGGTCCCTTGAGCACTCTCCTGAGCAGATTCCAGTCTGAAGGCTTCCGCAATTCAGCCCTCAAAATTCCCAAATCCACAGAGCTCTCCCCTAAGTTTTCAGCTGCACAGTTAATCTCAGCCCTAGAGAGGCAAAACAGCAAGAAAGTAGGAGTTTTAGTAGAAGGGGTTAGTTGAGAAGATTTTTGTGTTATTTTATTGTGTGTTGTTTTGTTGGTTTTTTTTAAATCACAGAAACATTCTAAAAAGGAAAGTACAAAAAAAAAAAAAAACCCCTGTTGGTGGGGTCAGAGTGGATGGAAGAAATCCAGAGATTGTTTCTTTCTTCTTTCCTCCTTATCTCTTAGGGTAACTTCACACCTCGATTCAAAGAAACAGTCATTGTTTGAAGTTTAGTGAAATTCTTTCCTGCCTTCTCTCTCCATGGCCATGGACTGGTCTCTCTCCATGGGAAGGATCCCTCTTCAAAACCTCTTCTGATTCTTCCCTGACATGTCCAGGGCACCAAACCTCGGTGTGCCCCAGCATTAAGAGGCTGTTGTTGCTCTGTGCAGACAGGCTGGTATCAAGGAGTTGCTGGCATAAATTTCTCTCTAGTTAGTCACACAAGTGATTTTTAAGCACTTTTCCAGAAGAGGCAACTTGCTGAGGCCGGTTTTGTCATCACAGGGTACGAACGTCCAGGCAGCACAGAAAATGGAAGAAGGGTACAAAAAACAATGTGGAGGAGGCAGGGAGTCATCATTCAACGGTGATATTCCACTTGTGTGTTCTTTTATGGCTGCTTAAATTAAAAAATGACAATTATGTGAAGTGAGAAGAATCCTCTGTTTATGTAAGTTTGGTACCGGGGTAGCCACCCTTAGAGAGCTAGCGCAAATTTTCATCAATGCAAGATGAAAATCAAACACAAAAGACAAAGAAACAAATTATGTACAAGTGATGTAAGGGAGAATTCATCAGTAATATTTAACTTTGGATTGAGGGTGATTCAGATCCAGAATGTGTCAGAGAGAGATGGCAACTTGCTAGAAGAAATTATTACATTAAAATAATCATTGGATCTTCCAAAAGCTTATAAAGTTTCTCATCAATGTATTCCTTTATAAATACAAAAATAACTAAGATGGTAAGAATTACCTTTAGCAGTATGTAAAGCTAGGAAGTAGTAGTTTTAAGGGCACTTTCCAGGCTACATCCTTATCCAGATACATCAAGTAAGGCATGGAACTTCTCATCCATTAATGTCAGCTCTGTAAAATGAAGAGATCATTTATTTATTGATCCTCTGCAAGACTATGACTTCTTCATGGAAAAGCTAGGACTTAATATGAGCTTTGCTGTGAAGAGACTTGCAAGATCAGACACTCCACTTGTTTCCTCCCTCAAGATATTTTAGGTGCATGGAATATCAATACGTAAACCACTTTGCCTTGCTTATTCCATTATAAATGAGTGGCTGCCTGATTTCTGACAGGATGGGAAAGCTGACAAATCCATTAAATAAAGCATTTCTATCTAAAGCCAAAAGGGAAAGAAAGAAAAACCTTATTAGTGAGAAATCCTTGAAAATAAATGTCAGGGTCCAAAGCCATGTAAAGTGGCTTTTATTTCCAATTAAAGCTGTTGCGCTGGTTCACAGGATTTGCTAACTGCTCTCAGCACTAAGGCTACCAGCCCTCTCTGATTCTTGCTTTATTGAATGTTAAAACCCAAGAGGTTTTACAAAATTTAAGTTCTAACATCGAACATCAGAAGATGGTCCATGCCATTTTAGACAGGATCAACTGATGAAACAGAAACAAAATTTAAAATCAACAGGTATCAAGCCATGTTAGGTGAGCATCTGGTCATTTTAAACATTAAAACAAGCCCAAGAAATGTTCATCCCATAATTATTGTTTCTGAAAGGAAAAAAGATGAAAAGTTAGGTTAAAACTAACAGCCAGATATACCAGCCTCAGCCTGCTACTTTGCACACTGGTAACAAAGAAGCTGGAATGCCCATCTAAATGCATGGTAAATTAGAATTCCTTCTGCTTTGCTTCCACTGAGCAGTCTAAAGCAGCCAGATTTTTTTTAATTTTGAAAGTTTTCAGTTAAAACACTTTGCTCATTTCTACATGAAGATCTCTCTTTTCTAGGGGATTGGGTTTTTGTCTTCAACTCACTGTATTTAAATAATTTCAGCTAAAGGAGGATTATCTGATAATGGATGAATCACCTCTAGGTCATTAGCAACTGTATCTCCTAAAGTTCGCATTGAATAAGTGAATTCTAAAGGAAATTGATATTTTTCTCCTTCACTTTCTGGGCCTGGTGGTAACTGGCATGTACTAAGCCAGGACCTCGACTGATAAGACACAGCATGAAAGTGGCAGCTGCCTTCCACAGAGGCTTGAGTCAAAAGCCTGAAGGTACAGTCAGGCTTCTGAGGCTCAGCCACTACCGGATAATTAGTCTTTCATTAAAGTTCAGGATCTGCATATTGCATTAATTCTCTGAAGCAGCTGGCCAGCAAGAAACTGTCCCACATCCCCATGGTAAAGCAGCAGGTTGAAAGCAACTCAGCACTATAAACAGCCCAGAGTCCACATTATAAAAGCCAACTTGTTTTTTTAAATAAGAATAAAATTCCATATGAATGAGGAAGCAACTAAGTTCAAAATATTTTACAACAGTGGACAAGTATCGTTTCTTTTATTGCAGAGTCCCAAACACTGCTATAAAGTGCTTGCTCACCAATATAATTTTTTTTTTACATGCTTTAAAAAATGTGCAAGAAGTCACCAAATTCTTCTTTTATTGCAGAGTCCCAAATACTGCTATAAAGTACTTGCTCACCAATATATATTTTTTTTTTTTTTACATGCTTTAAAAAATGTGCAAGAAGTCACCAAATTCTTCTGAGGTACAATGAAACATCTGCCTGGGAGCACACAATAGTCTTACACTATGGTTTAAGAAAGAAAGTGAAGAAGAAATCTAAATCCTTTTGAAATCAGAAGACAAATCTGTTAATCAGACTTTTTTCCCATAGTCACACAAAAAAACCCCCAGTATTCCTAACAGGCTATTCATCTAGTTTTGCTTTCTAGTTGCCAAGCATCTTAACCTTTGAGCATGGAAATGTGCAACCTTCAGGTCCTTTCACATCAAGGCAGATATGGAGATGGTAATGTTCCAAATTCTGTAGTATTTATTAAATGTACAACTATATGTTTAGAAGAGAAGAATATTTAGCAGCGTTCCACGATCTTCAACAAATTTCCAGAAAGTTGAATATCTTCCCTGCTGGACATTCTTGTACTCTATCAATATACAAATGCTCCAACTGCAAAAGAAAAATATAAAGTTGGCACCTGATAGTCTACAGCAGGAAATAACAAGCTGGACAAGGTGGGGGTTTTAAAGTATTTTTCCTTCATTCATTTGGACTATTTCTAACTACAAAAATAAAAGCATGCAATACAGGTCCTAATTTGTGCGCACATATGGTTGACGCCTTAGAAATGCAATTCAGATGTTGACAACAACAGGTTAAACATAATGTAGGTTCTGGAGGAAATTATTCCAAATTTTATCTTCAGTGAGTTCCATTTAGAAGATTTCAGGAAATTATTTTTAAGCATTTTTTTAAGCTCCAGTGGCTTATGCAAGAGCGCCTATTGTTAACCTAGGTGGAAACCATTTTTCTAGCTAGCATTTTACATCATTTTAAAAAAAAATCTATTGCTGAGCATGAATATACATTTTAGAATTTCAATTTGATTGGTATTTTCCACTGAAGTACATCCTGTGAACTGATTATCTCCTCGTTCCTCTAAATAAAGGTCTGAAAAGTCCCAAGGTTTTTTCAGCATCTCTTGCAGCACATGCTGAGTTTGCCACAAGGTCAGGCCCTAATTGCCTTGTTTGGCAACCCGTACCGAGGCATATGTTAGCATGTGCTTCAAGGGCCACATTTTTGTATCTGTTCAATTGTAAAAGGCAAAATTCCTGAAATGAGTGAATTTTTCCTGGCCCATTTCCAGCCTGATGGAGGTGCTCAATGCAGAACAGTTCCAGCGAGCGGGCAGGAGGTGCCACCTGCATGACTGGGCGCACAGGAGCTGGGCAGAGCCAAAGCTGCACCTCTGCAGAGGCAGACCTGGACCTGCACCCTCTGGTGCTTGGGGAGAACATCCTATTCCAAGGGAAACAGCTGTAAGAGAATGGGGTATCACAATCTCAAGACAATTTCTTTCCAATCTCACATGTGTAAAGTTGCTTGTATGTGGCTCAGAAAATGTACTGGATAACTTACTGATCTGGGGTCTATCAGCTCCTAAAAATTAGTGTCCGCCAATGGGGTGTGAGAAAGTCTGTTCAGGTCTCACAGCTGGATGACGCTGTCACTAATAGTAAAAGACAGCTGAGCTGGTTCATAATTAACATTCCTAGTTTCTATTAGTTTCATCATATTCAGCACTGATGACGATATTGCGCTGGAGCAACAGTGACCCAATTCAAAATGACGTCTGGTTGAATTCATCATTTACATTTTTTGTTTAGCCACTATTCCCTGGCAGCCTGTCATGAGATCCTGCTTCTCAAATCGATTCTGCCCCCTGTTCCCACCCTCTTCTTGCCCTTCCTCGCACCCTGCAGTTACCCACTGTAAAAGCAGGGTTACTCAGCACTGCCCAGGCTGGATTTCCCCCTCGTTGTTCACTGTTCATTTGCATGCTGATTTATTATTCTAGGGTATCTGTGAGTGCTGAATTCCCCGGTTTGTTACTCCTGTGCCATCTCCTCAACTTCAAAAAACTCCACAGAGTTTATCTTTTCTTTTCCTACTAAATTCCCGACTTTATTCTGATAACAAAAAAGAAGGAAATAACCTGAACTAAGCCTGAGCTCTTTCTGTTCATTGAGAATTAAATACTAATATTAAATACTGGTTTAGGAAAGTCTGCAGTGTTCATCAGGGCAGTTCCTCTGCACATAAAGTGAAGATAGAGCAGAATTATAAATGTTCATATAACTTCTGTCTGCACAGTGCTCACCTGCCACAAGTACTTATAAATACTTCACCCCTAACAAAAGCAGAATTAAACATCTCTGTGCACCATTGTGTCAGCGTGTGAACTGCTTCACACTAGCTTTTAGGATCAATTATTTTGGCATAAAAATGTACAAAAGGTGTTCATTTTTCTTTCATTCTTTAAATAGCTTTTAATGCTATTCCCATGGAAACTGCTTACAACCATGTGCCTGATGTTTGTGGGTTCAAGCATTACCCAGGAACAACTCCAAATCCCAAAGGCTGCATCGAAAAGCTGAATTCATACGGACCATTACCAGTAACTGATAAACACTGATGTTTATTTACTTCATAAGCCAGTACAAAACGGTACTGCTTAACCTAGTAAAGTTTTCAGCAGACAAGGTATATTGTTAGATCTTTTTCTCCAGTACAATTACTTTGCCTGCAGTCCTGTCAGAGGCAGCTGAAGGCTTTTCTAACAACAGGCAAAATTGGGTTTTGTAACTCCAAAGATGAGAAATGCCTTATTTTCAGGCCAGGAAAATTCAGTTCCCCTTTGGCAGCAGAGCAGTATTCCCCAAATTACTGTCTCCTGGTTATCTGTGGTGCATGTTGCATCCATTAAAAACCGGACACTTCACAAACACCTAAGAACAGAGCAGGCAGCACTACAGAAAGCTGATTGTTTCTGATTATTAGCGAAACCTTCAGATTTTCAAGGGTTCGATATGTCTGACCCCCAATTAGAAGCAAAATGGTCTACCAATTTATTATTTTTCTTAATTATCTTGAAAGTATTTCTAGAAGGCAAGTGACCTATTAGTATGTAGGGGGTGATGTACCATGGAAACCACTTGGGGTTTCCATAGGACTGGATCTGCTGTTATGGCAGACTGGTAATTAAGGCACAGATCACTCTTTGATTTATGTCAGTTTTATACTATCGCAACACTAGTCACTATTCACACTAAACAAAGAGTGTTAACAGGTTGAGTTTCTTTAGGAGCTTTCAGAATCGGGTTATTTTTTAAAACTCATCCAGGTTTCTGGAAAAAGAGGATCTGTTCATAGACAGCTTTTCTTCTAACCTTCCCCCTTTTTTTTCCTGTTTCTTCTTTTCTTTGAATGCTTAATAACCTTTGTACAACATCCAAGATCCTTATTGTTTCCAATTTTTCAGCTCTCCTTTCTGATTCCCCATTTAAATTCACATTGCTACATCTCCTTGTTTTTCTCTCCTATTTTACAAGCTCTGAGCTCACAACAGTGTAATTAAGAATTTGCCTCAGTAAGCTCAAGTGATAAGTAATCTATAATAAACAGATAAACTTGCTAAATCCATGAATAAAAAGTTAATTCTCATGTACTGTCCCATAGGATAACAAATAATGAAGAATGTCTTACTCATTACTAATAAGAAATAATGAATAATGGGAAGTAATACAGCAGAATGCCTTTCCTCCCCCTTTCGCTAGTGCTGAGGATACCTTCTGAGCCCTCCTTCCTCCAGCCTTGCTGCTGGAGCAGATTTTATACAGTGGTTATTGAAAGCATGTTTTGGCAACTGGATGCACAATCTGAAGAACAAGTAAAGAACCTTCTGCAGCACTAAAAAAACGTTCAGCAATTTAGTCAATATCTGTCCATATTCCCAGCAGATATGCTCATACTTGGCAGCGGCTCCAAGTTTTATTAGAAGTCAGGTAACCACATTAGCATGGCATTGGGCCTGAAATAATACAGCTTTTTCTCAGCAGAGCTCATTAGCTCAGCATGGCACAGAACAGTTGCATGACTTCTGGTTATCTCAGAGCCCAAGCAGGTTGAGCTCCTATCACTAAAATGTGCTGTAGGCCTTCTCAAAAAAAAAAAAAAAATCCTCTCTGTTCTCCGTAACCACATAGGATGAGGCGCAGCAAGCCCTTTTCCTAATGAGAACTAGGGAGCGATGAACGAGGACTGGCTGGGGGCTCAGTTACGTTTCCCTAACAGAGCTCCTCAATGGCCCACAACATCTACTCCCTCTTTGTTCCAGGGGAGTTGGCTGCACGACTACAGCTGAAGTAACCATGGCGCAACAGCAAGTTTTCAGACATGGTTTAAGCTGAACAATGAATCATAAATGCATTGCACAAGCCAGCTCCCAAAACTAGCCCAACTGTGCAAAGTCAGCAGTGCCCTCCATCGATCAAACTTTGTAAGGCATGTGCTCCGCAGAGGAGAAATACCCATCAGTGAACGGGCAACATCCCTCCATTCTGCCTTCTTGCTATTGCACGTAATTTGCCAAAGAAAGTCTTTATACGTTGGACTACGGCCCCAAACAAGTTCCTACAATGCCTGCTCTCAAGCAACAGCTGCCAGACATGTTAAAAGACTTGGCTCATACAGACCAAATGTCTGTGTTCACACTTGTTGACTCATGATGGATGGGTGCTTGTGTCTCAAGAAGAACATGACAAGTCACAGGGTGATCACATGCCCAGAGCCAAAGAACAGGCTCTTCTCTTTTCTCCTGCTGGGATCGTATAACAAGCACCACCACAATGCGAGATCAGAACCAGGCCCAGTAACAAGACACTGGTAACACCACTAGTAACAGGGCGATCATGTGCCTGGAGGCCAAGAAAAAGCTCCTTATTTTGTAAGATCTCAAAGCTGACAACCCTATACAGAATGACTCTATTTATAGTGGTCCTACTTTACCAAATCACACTTGCAAATATGACACAAATCCTTTCTAAGTGATAGGTTAGATGCTTTAAAAGAACATTCCCCATTGTTAGGGATTGTTAGAAAGGTCAGCAGAGCAAAAGGCTGCTTTTAACTGTGGTTTGTAATCTACAATGCTCTCTAGCTCTGGGCTCATATTATACAACACTGACATCTATTAAATGCTTGTATCAATGCAAGTAATATTATTATTATTTAAGGTTTGGTCATTCAAAGTAGTTACAGTTTTGGGTGTATCTCAAATTCTGGCTGAGAAAAAGAGCAGAAGACGACACCAAATGAAGGCACGCGCCACTCCTGCACTTACTCCTCTTCTGGTCTCGGGAAACTTGTTGATGCAATTCTGATGCAGGAACAGGGCTCAGGTACAAACATGGGGACCCACCCTTCTGCAAAAGGTTCTCTTCTTGCACTGCTCCTGAGTGCTGGCTCTGTAGAGCAGGCAGGAGTTAAGGACCAGCTTGGCCCCTTCAACCACACTTTTAAGGAAGTTTTCCATACGGCCAGTCACACCAGAACCTCTTCTGCAAACTAAAGGTGTAATATTCCAAAGCTGCAAGGTAAACTCGCTTGTATTAGAGTACAGACCGGGTGCGTCACTCACTTTGAAAGGATGTGTCCCAGTGCAGCAGCATAACCAGCTGAAAGATGTGGGAACAATTTCCAGTAACCTCATACAAATAGGGGCTAATGACTGTGTTTAGTAATTCACATCAGCCTTTTCTGAGTACACCGCAGATTGAATACTGCATTGCACGGAGCTGTTTGGCCAGAATCTCATTATGGCATTATGCAGTGAGAGGTAGAAAAGAGGGAATCTGGCCTTGACTGTTACTTGTTTCATCTAAATGGGCTGACAATTTGCTTTATAGCAATATTGGTAAGGAGCAAGGGGCAGGAAAATCTGCACTTGAGAATCTGAGTCATGGGCCGCTACAACAGAATGTTATCAACTATTTACATAGCTTTTAAGCCTGAAGGGGAAGAGGACAACTGGATTTTTTATTTGTGAACACAATTTGAAATTGCTGAATATTTAGAAAAACAAACACAAAACACGTCTCTTGCCTAATTTTTCCTAAGTTCTATGAAGCTAAATTATGATCACTACAGTAGTGAGACAAATCGAAAAATAAATCGAAAGGAGTCTGTGCAGATTTGAAAGTCCATGGGAATCAGAAGAGGTATAAAACAGCTTGAGGAGGCAAAGCAGTTTAAACATTGCGCTTCCAAACTTGACCGCATGGTTTTTCACTTCACAAAATACCACTTTACCCATTTTAATAGCAGCAATTAAAAAAAAAATTTTTTTTAATTTAATACATACTTTTGCATCCCTCTCTGTGTTATATTCATCAGCACAAGGCACTTCACTTTTACTGGGCTAGCTGACTTCATCTGTTTTAAAAAGGTTTTAAAAGTTTGATAGCTCTTTTCCAGAGGTACGGGTCTAAAGCAGACACCTCTACTCAGAGTGGGTTGCACTGAATGATAAATTAAATAGCGAGCTGAAATCTTATCCAAATGCCAAACCCCAGGTACCTGAATGAATTGTTTGCACATCACTGCAAAATAAATATCAATCTAAGGGCAGAAGATGGTAACTTCTTCACAGACATGAGGAATGGAAACTTTGCTGGATAACAAAAAAGAAGACTTGAGTTGAATGTTAAAGCCTGTCCTCCAAACCGTGAATGGGTACATGATAACGTCTCGAGGAACTAGCAGTGGGTACAGCAATTATTGGTGCTTCAAATGTGACCCAGGTTAATAGTTACTGACAGGTGAGAACAGGCAGTGACTTCATAGCAGTTATGTGTCCTCAGTGCAGCACAATTACGCAGAGAAAGGGCAAAAAGGCCATGCGGTGGGCTGACCCTGGCTGGATGCCAGGTGCCCTCCAGAGCCGCTCTATCACTCCTCTTCCGCAGCTGGACAGGGGAGAGGAAAATACATCGAAAGGCTCGTGGGTCAAGATAAGGACTGGGAGAGATCACCGACCAGTTACCATCATAGACAAAACAGCCTCAACTTGGGAAAATCAGTTTAATTTATTACCCATCAAATCAGAGTAGGGTATTGAGAAAATAAAAACTCCTCTTGGAGCTGGCTGGCATGGGCTCCATCAGACATAAGGGAAGCTTCTGCAGCTTCTCACAGAAGCCACCCCTGTAGCCCCCCACTACCAAAATCTTGCCACACAAACCCAATACAGGCCAAGAGCTGTTTGGATATGAAGACTGAGTTACCCTCCACATTAGGGTGAAACACATTAGTGGATGCCAAGGAAGCTGCTTCTGCTGCCACCCCCTGTAGTTTACCTGTTCTGTGAAAAAATAACCTCCTTCCTTTGCTGGGGCTATCAATACCACACCTAGCAGGAGACATTGGATGTGATTTTCACTCACACACATCCAAATGGCCATACATCACACCATCCAAATGAAAAAACATCTCATCACGAGGCTACTGGAGAGGATTCTTGGGGAGAGTAGAATTAATGCTGCTGACTTCTTGTATCAACTAAGGCACAAAGATCCTGAAAGAGCTATGCTTCTGCCAAGAAAAAGAGTGGGACCTTCACTGCTCAATGGCAACAGTCCGCTCACCCACATGCCAAGGAAATCAGCACATGGAAATCAGCAGCAGGTCACATAAATACAAGCAATTTGGATGTTTTCACTTCTATTTTATTCTACTTTACTTTACACCCCTTTTTGCTCAACAAGACTAGGGGGTCAAAGAGCAAGATCTGCTTGGTAGGTGAAATTCATCTTTGTGCAGGGGCCCCCGCGACTCATCACATAAATCCCCAGACTTATGTCCCCTTCCTCAGACAACCAGAGCTCTGCAGTGGAAGTTCCCACACATCTCCAGGGCACTGGAAGAAAACCGGGTCACACAGTAAGGATTTTCAGGTACATAATGCAAATCATTCCTTCTTTGCTGTGCTGTTTGGAGATTTTCCTCACCCGAAATTCCTCTCACAGACAAAAAATACCGGGGCTGGCTTCCTATGGATTTAACTATCCCAGCAGTACAGTGTTCTCCCATTGAGTAGAAGATACCAAGTTTTAATGATTTATCCCCCACAACATCCTTCTCTCTAAATTGGAGAGCTATGGATTTGATGGGTGGACTGTTCAGTGGATAAGGAACTGGCTGGATGGCCGCATCCAGAGGGTAGTGGTCAATGGCTCGATGTCCGGATGGAGACCAGTGACGAGTGGTGTCCCTCAGGGGTCTGTACTGGGACCGGTGCTGTTCAATATATTCATCAATGACTTAGACAGCGAGATCGAATGCACCCTCAGCAAGTTTGCGGACGACACCAAACTGAGTGGTGCGGTTGACACACCAGAAGGACGGGATGTCATCCAGGGAGACCTGGACAGGCTGGAGAGGTGGGCCTGTGTGAACCTCATGAGGTTCAACAAGGCCAAGTGCAAGGTCATGCACCTGGGTCGGGGTAACCCCCAGTATCAGTACAGGCTGGGGTAAGAAAGGATCGAGAGCAGCCCTGCCGAGAGGGACTTGGGCGTGCTGGTGGATGAAAAGCTGGACACGAGCCGGCAATGTGCGCTGGCAGCCCAGAAGGCCAACCGTACCCTGGGCTGCATCAGGAGAAGCGTGGCCAGCAGGTCGAGGGAGGTGATTCTGCCCCTCTGCTCTGCTCTGGTGAGACCTCACCTGGAGTACTGCGTCCAGCTCTGGAGCCCTCAGCACAAGAAGGACATGGACCTGTTGGAGCGGGTCCAGAGGAGGGCTACAAAAATGACCCGAGGGCTGGAGCACCTCTCTTATGAGGACAGGCTGAGGGAGTTGGGGTTGTTCAGCCTGGAGAAGAGAAGGCTGCGGGGAGACCTGATTGCGGCCTTTCAGTATCTAAAGGGGGCCTATAGGAAAGATGGGGATAATCTTTTTAGTAGGGCCAGCTGTGACAGGACAAGGGGTAATGGTTTTAAACTGAAGCAGGGTAGGTTTAGACTGGATATAAGGAAGAAATTCTTTACAATGAGGGTGGTGAAACACTGGAACAGGTTGTCCAGAGAGGTGGTGGAGGCCCCATCCCTGGAAACATTCAAGGCCAGGTTGGATGGGGCTCTGAGCAACCTGATCTAGTTAGTGGTGTCCCTGCTCACTGCAGGGGGGTTGGACTAGATGACCTCTAGGGGTCCCTTCCAACCCAAAACATTCTATGATTCTATGATTCTATGATTCTATGATTTTCCACTGGTTTTGCTTGAGAAAGATGTTTTCCTGAAAGCTAACCATATGTACTCAAGCATTCATGACACAGAAATTTCCTACTAAATATATTTGTAAATTGCATATGGATTCCCCAAATAATAAACAGGCACTGTGTTATGCTCTGCACAGATGCAAATTTTAATTTCAAGGAAATAAATTTTAATTTCAAGGAAATAAAATTCCCTGATATTCCTTTCCTGATATCATTTTAATTCATGTTCATCTTATCGACTACCCACATTATCTCATCTTCATAATTTAAGCACCCTTGGAACATGATGTGAAAAAGCCAATGTACTAAAGAACTAGGCCACTTAAAACCAGTTCACATGCCATGCCCTTAATTTACTATAATATAAAAAAAATTACCTTAGCTTCTTTTCTGAATGAGGTTCATGATCAGTTCCCAACTTCTCTCATTATATTTCTGTGCATGGCATTACTACATTTGTAATAATACTAAATGATACAGCTTCCATCACGCCTAAGCAATTGCCTCCCACTCTCATGCAGGAACCAATTCCTACTTGCCCTTTAGAAGGCATTATATTTTGGAACTATCAATCACATTCACAATCCCTAAATTATTTGTAGATTAAATGACTTGAAAAACGTGTAATGAATTTGATCTCATGCAATTTATAAAACTTAGAAGACTTCTTCATCACCAAAATATCATTGTAGTTTGACAAAGACATTATTAAAAGTAAGCTGTTACTAAATGACTGATCACATTAATCCTTACAAATTGACTTAATTCCTGAACTAGCTCATTGCAAGGTTCCACAAGCATCAAGGCAGTGCTTGGCTTGAACTCTTCGCAAACTACAGATGGAACAATTCTGCAACATGGATTTCTAGTTACAGAAATCGCGTGCTATAGCATACTTCAGTTCTGTCACTGTTCCCACAGCGCTGTAAAACCAAGAGAGACTTTGACTTCAGAAAGTCAAATTATGGAAGGGAAAGTGTTATGTAAGGGCTTTATAACAGATATCTTGATAAGGGGTGTCCCCTATGCTACTTCATTATAAATGTTCTGATAAAAGCATGACAAACGTTTTTGACAAATTATACAAGAACAGCTAGTATGGAAAAGTCTGCACCTCACAGGACTCCAAATGCATCTTCTAGTGACATTTTACTTACTGCCTCTTTGGCAATCTCTCATCTTAATTCCCAGCTTTACTCTTACAGTACAGATGATAAACAGTAACAATGCAATAATAACATGAATAACACAAAAGCAGAGCAGCACTATCTGGCTGTTGGAAAATTACAAAAGGAAAATAACAGCAAATCAGCAACAGGCTGAGAGGTGAAGCAGTGGTTCAGACAGGATACAAATGCAGCAGATCAAGTGCATTGTCAATATAAGTCTATTTTTAAATAATAGGTACCTAAGACAACTTGATTTGGGGTTCACATCTCAACACATCATGGCCTTGTTTCCAGACTGCTGAACACACTTGGGAGATCCGTAAATATTTTACCATTTGGTAGCATCCATTTTTTTCAGTTTATCTGGTATTTAGTATAGATACCAAAACATTTTGATACATGACTTCCTGTGAGAAAATGAATGACAGAGAAAGAAGTACATGCATATAAGATAAATTATTAAGGTACTGCTTGAAAAACAGACATATTATAAAGACTGATATTGTAATTATCAAAGAGCAATAGGACAATCTGAGTTCATTTTAGAAAAATGAAAATTGCTAGTCAGTCCTGCTCACTAATAGTGGTCACCTCTATTTACATGGAAGGTAAATGCACTGTATGAACATAATAGCAAAATTCAGTAACCAAAAAGCGAATCTCTCCTTCACATTGAACTGCTATTGCACCCACTCTGGTAGATACAATGTCAAGTCCTCCCATGGGATCTAGCACATTAATAGTAGTAAACAGAAGTGCAAGGCAGTTCTTTGTTAGGCCTAAAGTATTGCTCTCCCAACAGCCACACAAATTTCAAGTGAATGCTCAGTCTCATCAGTCTTTTCTTTAACTTCTTGTCAAGTTGCCTTTCAGCTGCACCATCAGGATTACTTGTACTCCCAGGTTTATAGGTAAGATTCCAGGTGTCCTGGCAATGCCTGAAGATTTCGGGCAGCAAATAACAGCTTGGTGGAACTTGCAAATGGAAGATGGCCTCACGTCCTATTACTGCAGGCAAAGAGAGGTCAATATAGTGACATGCAAGGAGTAAATGTTGTACGTATTACAGAGGGACCCGCACATGCAGGATAACGCAAGTGCACAAGCATTTTCCTGAGCTGTCTTTGCAAGTTGTAATTCTCCCCTTTGTCTTAGTTACAGGGAAGCAGGATGGAGTTAACGCCTTTTTCCCTGCACTTGTAAACTATCTTCACATTAAGGTATCTTAAGCCTGGGTGTTTGCTTGTTTTTCAGGGAGCAAATGGCATTTGATGCTTACAGTATTGTTCCTTCCTGCTTCTAAGGGAAATCTCCTACTGGGATTTTGGAGACAGCAGACAGCCAGACCATACATATAAAACCGCCAACCCTAATGCTTTTATGCCTCATTAGCTGACCTCCTGCTCTCCTCTCCACTTGCCCAGGATATCTAGACGTCCAGCAGCAGCGTAACACATATGCCACAGGAGAGCAGCTCTGTGTTCTCTACCATGCCACTGCTCTAATGGGTGTGCCAGAAAAACAGAGGGAAGTGTCCAGTGTATACGTGCAGAGCCCAGAGGTGGTCCCTGCCAGTGGAACTTGACTGACATCTCCTTTACAGAGTGAGACCAGAATTAACTCCTGGGGTTTTTTGTAATTCAGAAAAAAAAAATGACAAAACAGTAGTGTGCTATGATCAGAGCATTGCCACGTTAACATCACCTATCTACTCAGGTGGTGCTGGTGCACAGTCACAGAAAACACATTAGCAAATTGCTTTAGAGAGGTAATAAACATAATAAATATGCGAACATAATAAATACATGAAATTGTGTTCCAAGAAACTATTCTTCTCAGAGAGAGACTAGATTTACAAAGCAAGAACTAAAGGAACTGAAAAAACCTAGAACTGGCAGTGCAGACTTTATGTTAATGCATGCAAAGCTCTCTTCCTCTCTTCCTCCAAGATGATCCTTGAAACCCATCTGTTCTGTGGTGCGTTGCACTTAACAGGAGCCACACACCATGCCGTTTCAGCATTGTACCATCCGGTGTTGTCCTGTGCTGTTCCAGCCTGTGCTCCTAAACAGCAAGCTCTTCCAGAGGGAAAACCTCCTATTTATCTGACACAGTTCTCCTATTGTACTCAGCCCCGTTTGCTCACATCACTGTAAAAACAACAACGTGCTTGAAGAGGAAAGGCTTAGTAATTAGGAAAAGAAGCATTTTATGCCAGAGCTTAGCATTTGGATGCATTGTCGCTGTACATGAATATAGTTAGGCAATATACCCTCCCCCCGCAGTGAGCAGCCTTGCCTGAAGTGGCAAGAAGCCACCATTTCAGAAAGCTGCAGCGATTGCAGTTATGAAAAGCCTTGGCATTGTGCAGGGTAGCAGTCAACTTGCAGATATTAAAGCATGTTCAGTAGCATTGTATTGGGTTTGCGTGGCAAGGGTTTGGTAGCGGGGGGCTACTGGGGTGGCTTCTGTGAAAAGCTGCAGAAGCTTCCCCTGTGTCCAATGGAGCCAATGCCAGCGAGCTCCAAGGCCAATGCCAGCCACTGGCCAAGGCCGAGCCCATCAGCAATGGTGGCGTCACCTCTGGGATAACATAGTTATGAAGGGGGGGGAAAAAACCCTGCCCAACTGCAGCTGGAGAGAGGACTGAGAATAAGTGAGAGGAGCAGCCCTGCAGCCCCCCAGGCCAGTGCAGCAGGAGGGGCAGGAGAAGCTCCAGGCACCGGAGCAGAGATTCCCCTGCAGCCCCTGGGGCGCACCGGGGAGGCAGGCCGGCCGGAGCCCAGGCTGGAGCAGGTTTGCTGGCAGGGCTGGTGACCCCACATGGACCCATGCTGGAGCCGTCTGCTCCTGAGGGACTGCACCCTGTGGGAATGAGGGACCCCCACGTGTGGGGGACTGCACCCTGTGGGAAGGAGGGACCCCCACTGGAGCAGTGCACGGAGGACTGTCTGCCATGGGAGGGACCCCAGGCTAGAGCAGGGGAGGAGTGTGAGGAGTCCTCCCCTGGAGAGGAAGGAGCAGCAGAGACAGCGAGTGATGAACTGACCCCAACCCCATTCCCTGTCCCCTGCACTGCTGTGGGGAATTAAGTAGGGAAAATCAGGAGTGAACTTGAGCCTGAACGAAGGGAGGGGTGGGGGGAAGGTGATCTAAGATTTAGTTTTTATACCCTACTCTGATTTGATTGGTAATAAATTAAACTGATTTCCCCAAGTCGAGGCTGTTTTGCCTGTGATGGTAATTGCTGAGTGATCTCCCCCTGTCCTTATCTCGACTCACGAGCCTTTCGTTATATTTTCTCTCCTCTGTCCAGCTTAGGAGGGGAGTGGTAGAGCGGCTCTGGTGGGCACCTGGTATCCAGCCAGGGTCAACCCACCACAAGCATTAAAACCGAATGGTTGAAAACACCACAGAAGGTCTGGAAATGACCACAGTTATGCATTGATTCTGAAAATTACCCTGTATGGACAGCTCTTCCCCAGGAACCAAAGCCCTGCTGGTTGAAATAGTGCTCCCTGGGGCACTGGGATCCACCTGCCAGGAATATCCCACTCCCCAAATCTGCAATTCTCCCACAGTGATGTTATATTTCAACAGTATTTTTATTTCCTGCTTTGCCTGTTGTGGTTTTAATATAGAAACAAGCTATAAATGCGAGACCTTCGTGGTGTTTGTTGGAAGGCTTCTTCTGGTCTCAGAGATGCTATGAACCCTTTGGGACTGGGAAAGCTCTGCGTTTTGCACTCTGCCCTACACCATGAGGACTTGGCAAATTACCAGAGCTCTTCCAAGATGAAGTCAGTGATTAAATAAACCGCCGGCACTGTGAGCCCATTGCACCAGAACTGCAGCAGCGACGACACTTTAACCAGCGCACTCTGAAAAACAACAGGCATTATCTCCTCTGCACACTTACACGCCTAAATACCGCCGAGGGGACCGAAAAGGCAAATCTCCCCCCACATCGAGCTACCTGGAAGGCCACACCGAAAAATCGCTGTGGTCACGCTCCTACAGCTCCCTCCAGAAGGGCGATTTAACCAGCCAAGACAAGGCAGGGGGTCGCCTTACACCCTCCCAATTGGCAACACGCCGCCTTTGGAGACTTTTTTCCCTCAGACCAAAAGCGGGCAGCGCTCGCTCCCCGTCAGCGGGCAGCTACGCCTGTAACCGCCCTCCATCACATAACCGCCAGCCCGCCCAGCGGCGGGCGCCCTCCTCCTTAAAGGGGCAGCTGCCCCTTTAAGGAGGAGGGCGCCCGCCGCTGGGCGGGGCTGGTGTTCGGCTTGTCAGCGGGCCGCCCGCCCACCGGCAGAGTTGGGACGCGCTGCTCTTGCGTCGTTGCTATGTACCGCCTGGTGCGCCTGGGCCCGCTGCGGCCGCCCGCGCTGCCGCGCAGCCCCCCGCCCGGCGCCTTCCCCCGCGCTTTGGGCTGCGGTCCCCGCCTTGTCCGGGTTGGTCTCAACCCACCGCTGCCCCTTGTAACGCTGCGATCCGCCGCCGGCAGCTCTGCCAAGGTAGGGGCGGGGGGGGGGGGGGTGTCTGGGAGCTCCCCGTGAGGTTAATGCGCGGTGTGAGGGGGAAGCGCGGCCGCAGGGCCAGCCTCTGGAGGGGGATGCCTTTGGGGGGGGGGGGGGAGCGGATCGTAGCTTTGATTAAAGCACAGGTTGTCCTGGCCTGGAAGTGTTTCCCAGCTTTTGGGTGTGTTTTCAAGATCAGGGGTGCAGCTGGTGTGATTGCGGGGGGGGTGGGTGTGGTCCCTGGGGGCTGCAGAGTTTGAGCGCTTCTGGTGTGTCCTGAAGAATGAAAAAAGGGGGTTTCAGTAATCATAGAATCGCTTTGGTTGGGAAAGACCTTTAAGATCACCGAGTCCAATAACCTAACCCTGCCATCCCACCACTAAACCCTGTCCCTAAGCACCTCATCTATCCTTCTTTTAAATACCTCCAGGGATGAGGCCTCGACTACCTCCCTGGGCAGCCCATTCCAGAGCCTGACAACCCTTCCGGTGAAGAAATTTTTCCTAAACCTGCCCTGGCGCAACTTCAGACCATTCCCCCTCGTCCTATCGTCTGTTACCAGGGAGAAGAGGCCGACCCCCACCTCGCTCCCCCCTCCTTTCAGGCAGTTGTAGAGGGCGGTAGGGGCTCCCCTCAGCCTCCCCTTCTCCAGACTAAAAACCCCCAGTTCCCTCAGCCGTTCCTCGTAAGACTTGTGCTCCAGACCCCTCACTTTGTGGCTCTCCTCTGGACATAATCCACGCAGACACACAGAAGCTGGGGTGTGCCTGGTGGTGGTGGCTGAAAGGATTTTCTCAAAGTGGTTTCTTTTTAAAAGTGTTTTTTTTTTCTTTTTTTCTCTAAAAAGAGGTTTCAGCCTCTGAAAATGGCAGCAGGTGGCACACTGGTCTGCAGGGAGAGGTCTGGTGCCTGGCTCTTCGCCTTTTTGTTAGCTGAGAGATAAAATACAAATGTGCACCCGGTTATTTATGTGTTTCACCGTGCTTTTTGTTCAGTTTTTGGAGATGGGAAGGAAGAACATGTAGGAATTTGAGCCATTCTTTGCTTTGGTTTTAAATTTGCATTGACTCAGGGAGAAAAGCAAATTAAGACCTTGTGTGTAACTGGTTTTTACACTGCAGTAGATTATTAAATCATTTTATGCTGGGTTTCTGTAGGAGACAGGGACTTGCTTGTGCCAAGATTGTGAATGTGAGCTTCCCATGCAAAGCCTCATTTACAGTTTAATTTCTACAGCTTAATTTCCAGGTTAATTTCTGTAGCCTCATTACAAAGCATAACATGATGTATCGGATTTGTTTTCATGCCTTAGTTCATCCAGAAACTGAATCTTTGTCTAAACCATGGGAATAAAATTGGCTTTCTAGCAGAAATATTGTGGCAGAATTCTGTGGAAAATGGGTAGCTTTCTTTGCCAAGTTGTACATTATTCAGGACATGACTGTACTGGGTATTCCAAATAATATCTGTTGAAGTGGTATTGCTTCAATACCATTCAGAAATTATCGGGCATGTGAGCCGGAGAGCATGAGTGAATTGAAATGTTCCTGGATGATGAGAACAAGCTATCTTTTAATCCTTATGATCCGTCTTGCAGGAGTGGCTGTGAGCCCTGGAGTTCCTCTGAGCCTTATGTATCTCTGTAGATTGTCAGCCCCTGTTTTCGTGGCAGCTGTCTGAAGAAAACCTTCATATTTGGCTCCTTAAATAGACAATGATCATCTTTGTTTGGATGAAAAATTCACTATAAGCCATTAAATGTCAAAATACCATTCAAACCATGCTTGGCTTTTACGAAAATCACACTGTTGTATAAATGAGTATTCTTGACTAAGCATGTGATGTTGATTGAATTGTTCGGACAGCTTTTGGCAGAAGCTATTATGAGACTATTTTGTTCAGTTTGTTCAACTAGTTCCATTCAGTAGTTCAGCATTTAAATTTTACTGACTGGGAGTTAAAACAGCATTCTTCCCTCCTCTCCCCCACCCCCCCTTTCCTATAATAAAACTGAAGAGTAAGAGAATGAGTTCTGAAACATGGTGAAGTGGCAGCCATGCAGTACAGCCATGTGTGGAATCTAATTACTTCCAGTGGCTGCAAGCAATTAGATTACCTAACTACAAATCCATTCTTTTGCTTAATGAGCTTGGTTCAAAAAATACATATTTGAACATTTTTTCCCTCACCCTCTAGTATTAAAACTGCGTGGTTTAAGCAATAAAAGATTTCTTTTTCTACTGGACATTTTTTTTTCTTAGTCAAGTTTCGGTTTCTATTCAAGTATTGGTTTGGCTCATGAGCCAAAAAAAAAATAAAAGTCATAACATTGTCCATTACGTCTGAAAATTTTAAAGATATGAGAATCAGAGTAAGTTGAGCTACACAATTCCCTGAATACATATTTACAGATCAGTATGATTTCCTGTCAAAATTAAATACAAAGTAACACAAATTATGGTTAGAAAAACAGCAGCAAACATAAGGGGTTTTGGGGGGGTGGTGTGGTTGGTATGGTTAAAAACGCTGATTAAAGCGAGTTCATCCTACCATGAGCGTTGTAAGAAGAGCCTGTCTTGTACCCTAATTTACAATCTCACCAAGTCCAAGGATTAGTCAAAAGTATTTTTCTTCTAAGAAACTGATCTACAGTAGCACAAAGTGGTGCCAGGCACTCAGCAGCCGTACCTGTCCTGTGGGCAGGAGCAGCCTTTAGCCTGGCTGTCACATTGTCATGACTGCTGCTGAATTCAGCTGAAAATAAAGGACTCTTCTAATCTTCCCTGACAACCGCTCACTAATTGGAGAAAAAAACCTGAAGTCTTTGTGGAAATATTTTCTTTCGCCAGTTAGTACTTTTTCTGTTGCAAATATGAGGAGATATCTGAGAGCTGTCTTATTACTAGCAGCATGTATGCCCTCCTTTGCCTGCATTGCATTATCAGATTGCTTTGGCATATATTTTAGTATGAAGTTCTGCACTTTAAATTTACCCAGATAAAAAGCTGTTAATGAATTTTACTATGACAGTCATTTTGAGTGGGTTAGGCTATTTACACCAGCACTGGCCGGTCTGTGTAGCTGTTGTCTACGCTGTGGCAACAGTATTGCTTGTTGCTGTCGAAAGTAGCAGTTTTTCCATTCTTTTTTCAGCTGATCTACAGAGGCTGACTTATGGGAACTTAAATGTTGGACCTCTTCTATCAGTATGTTGTTAGTAAGCCAGCATCAGTCAGGTGTCATGTAGGCTTCCAGTGCCATCAGCTGTTTTGCCCTCAAACAAAAAGCTGTGTTACAGGAATTCACTGCATAAAGCTGAGCGGTGGGTGTAAGCAAGAAGCTCCTTGGCACCTCAGTCTCATCTCTCAAGCAACTGTGTGGGTGTGCCTTGGCACACACATTTGTATCAAATGGAAGACTGGGACTATAATAACTCTTTTTAATTACAAAACTTGCGTTGTGTAAGAACTTGCACCAAGCTCAGTGCATCCCTTTGATGCGAATAGCTGGGAAAAGGGAGCTTGGATGGGCTCTGCCACAGGCATCTGCTATCCTGATGTGAAAGAGCGAAAGTGTGTTACTGTCTTTCCCAAAGCATTCAGAAGAGCACTGTATGCAAGCCACTTCTTTCATTATTTCAGATTGGCTCAACTGACTGGAATATGATACTGTGCTTAATGCTAATAAATATTTTTAATTGTTTTCCTTTTAGGATGCAGGTGTATCCCCCAAAAAGGCAGCCACGGATCCCAGTGGTGAAAACAAGAAACTCAACAAATCCCAGCAACTGAAACAAGTTTTTAAAGAATATGGTGCTGTAGGGGTTTCATTCCATGTTGGAATTTCGTTAGTATCTCTAGGAATCTTCTACCTGGCTGTGTCAAGGTGAGGTTTGTACAGTTGTCTAGCCTCTAGGTAATGGTTTAGCCAAGAAAAAATCTTAGCATTGCATTTATTTCTGGAAGGAGACATGAACTCTGTGCCTGTTTGATCTATACACATTGATCTTCTGAATTTTGAGTATAGATGGATCCATAAATGGATCTAATCTCCCATAAGGCATGAGAGAAGACAGATATACGTGGTCTTTTTGCATAGGTTCACAGTCGGCAGGTGAAAACAGCAGAGTAGAGACTGCAGCAGAGTAACTAGGCAGATGAGAGAATTTAGGTTTGTTCTGCAGAGATATCTTTTTGCTTTCCGGGAGCTTAGAGATTAAATTTATTTTTCTGGGTGTTGGACACAGTTTCTGCAGTTTCAACTGCAGAAGGCAATGGCCACTAAAACAGAATTAGATTAAAAAATAAAATACTGGATAACCATATAGAAGTCAGGTGGGAAACTGTGTATGTGGCTTTTGATGGGAATGCATCAGTTATAGGCACATCTGTTGAGTATGAGGTATTTCAACTGAGGAAATGGGGAAACACATTGTTTCTCAAAACATTCCCTGCTGCTTACTCTTGACTTCAGTCATTGTGGCACAAGGTAGCAATGAAACTTTTTTCCTTCAGGTATGATTTAACTCCCAGTTACAAGATACTGTACTGTGGAGGGGGAAAGTTACGGTTTTCTTTTGGAAAATCACTCCAAACATAGGAACCTTGATGAAAGCTGCTCTATCTATAGAGAATTAAACTACTAATGGATTTGTTGGATAAAGCTTATTTGAGATCCATAATGCTTCCTTCGCTTTAACTAGATTTGAGATAAGATGCTTGTCATTTTAACAGCTTTGTACTGCTCTGTTAGAATACTCTAAGCCTAACAACAGGTACCTTATTTGGTTTGGGTTGATCTATATTTATGTGATAAAGTTCATCAAGACACAGAATTGACTATTGTAAATTTTGGGAAGATGAATTTCCAACACAAATTCACAAATTTCTAACTTTTTTAAAATTCAAAAGAAGATAAATAGGTTATTTTGTCAGAAGGTTGAGCATGGGGCTGAGTATTCTCCATGTGCATGCTGCAGCTATACAGCTGTAAAACTAAGAACATACTTGACTTCACAGGAACTTGTCAATTTAAGAAAAAAAAAGTACATCTAAAAATATTGCATGTGGTGTTGCTACAGAAGTAACTTGAGCTGTTACTGCTGAAATAATTAATTGTTTTTATTATTTAACAACACCTAGATTTAAACATAAATTCTAGAGCTGGAAGTATGCCATGTTAAATTCCCTGAAAAAAAGAGTCTTTTAACTTATATTCTATAGCATGCAACCTTAAAATAAACTAAAGAAATCTTGTTTTCTTTTTCCCTAGTGGTGTGGATATGACTGCAGTTCTCTTCAAACTTGGTTTCAGTGAATCATCGTTGCAATCTAAAATGGCTGCTGGTACAAGCACATTTGTGTTGGCATATGCTGTTCACAAATTGTTTGCTCCAGTACGCATCAGCATTACTGTAGTTTCTGTGCCATTTATTGTCCGATACTGCCGGAAGATTGGTTTCTTCAAACCTCCTGCCCCAAATCCATGATTATTTCTTACTGTTTTTTACTCTGGTTTTTAAATGCTCTATATCCATGTAGTTTTTCGGATTGCTAAATTTCCTTAAAAGACTTACTTGGATTCATGTTAATGCTGACCTCCTCTTGCATTTCCTACTTGTTCTTTCAGGTAAATGTTACACTGTGAAAAGTGCTGTCCATATCTTCTTTCTCTTTTGCCACTTCTTCTTTAGAAAAACCTGTTAAAATAGTATCTGGTTTCCACTGCAAGTGGTCATATAAATGCTTGACAATGACCAGTCTCTTTAGAAAACACAGTTCTGTATCTTTATAATCTAGCTTTTGGGGCCTTTTTTTTTTCTTGTCAAAGTAGAGCAGCAGCATTAGTTTATTACTGTGTAGTTGGAAAACGGCATACAATTCTCTTCCTAATGGTCTGTGGAATAAACAATATCCTACTATATGAATAGTTTTTTTGGTAAGTGTATACATGGGAATCTAAGGTGAGTATTTTTTTTGTTATAAAAGGCATATATTATGACACCAGTCCTACAATACAACACACATGCTGAACTAACCTAAGGAAAATACCTGTATGCTTAATTATTGCACAGTGGTAATTGTTTTAGCCAGAGTGGGTGATGCACTGTTCTGAAACTACAGATCCTTTGTGGTGCTTCCATGTTTCAAGATTTTATTGTTTGAAAATGTGCTTTATTTTTAGGCTAGGAACTGGCCTTACTAAAGTCTCTTTTTTTTTTTTTTTTTAATCTTTTTTATGCCTATAGACTCAGAAGGAATCCTGAGTCTACTGAAATCAGTGTAACTAGAATTACCTCCTATGTGAGCATATTCCAAAGATCATCAAGTCAGAGGCAAGATATCTGTGGGTTTTTAACGTATTGAGATCTGGCTTTGTACTGGAGTCACATTTTTATCTGAAAACTAACCCTAGCAGCTTTCTGCTCCTGCGGATAAAACTCAAATCTGCACCTGCAGTCCAGACATTAACAATTCATGGCTTCTCAAGAACAATTCCTGTGGTTTTTGTCTGACAGGCTGATGAATGTACCAATTACAGGTGCTTTTCATTTCCTTATTTGGACACTGTTCCTATTAGAATGTAGTTGTACATACCTATATTCACATACCACTTTTCAGTTAACCTGAAGACTGGATCCCCAAACTAGGTAGTCAACCTAATATTCTGTGGTAAACCTGAGCTTTAGACTTAGGACTACTTCTGTGAGAGAGCTGAGCCAGATGTATCAGTCTTTTGGACCTGTTCTTTGCAGGTCTGCTCTTTTTACATCATCTTTCTCTGTCTTTGTGCTTACACTTAACCCCAAGGTGGCTCTGACACAGATCTGTTCATACAGGAATCATTGTAAAATAGCAGGAAGTTACCCTGATGATCAGAGTAATTATTTTTTTTACTTAGGTTTATTGAATTGACAGGAAAGAATCAGGATTAGGGTAAGAGCTGACTGAAGGACAAGCAAGTAATTTTTCATACATCTTTGTACCTCTGTATGATTGCTACCCCTTGGTTAACCAGGTTTTCTCTAAGACAAGGAAAAGCAGAAAGATCTGTAGTTTACTTCCTCTGCCCTGTGGAAGCAAGCTGACACTAGAGATTGCCACCTAAAAAACAAAGAACCCCTTGACAAGGGCTTAGTCTCAGTGGGGCTGTGCTGTTAGCCCAAATGAGGGGTTAGTGTCTTAACATGGAAACAGTTACAGCAGTGAACAGGTACACATGCTAGAGGCTCAATGTACAACACAAACATAGCTATAGATGGCATATATGTAAAGATGTGTTGCATAGGTAATCACTGCTCAAAATGCCAGCCTTAGGAGTAGGACATACAGAGAGGATCAGCCTTGCAACACAGCCTGCTTCCATGGGAGCTGTGAAGTGTGTCACTAACAGAGCTTGTCATGCACAGCTGCTCAGCTTACTTGTGAAGTGCAGAGCCAATGCTCTCCTGCTTCATGTACCCATGTGTGCAGCAAGAATGGCTGTCAAGTTCATTTTGTCTAGCTGCTTATTCAAAAAACAAACCAAACCAAAAAACCCAAGAGAACAAACAAACCCCACACTGGATAATTCCCATTTCATGTCTGCTTTGCCATATGGCTGCTGAAGCTGGCAGCTTGTCCCAGGTACTAGCTTTAGCTTGCTGAGCCAGCTCTAAGGAGACTGTAAGTTTCAAATCAGCTTGTCTGTTAAGGAAGCTCTGCCTTTACCATTGACTAATCTGTGACTATTACATCTCTTAATGTGGATGGAAAGTTACTGCTAAGCATTTAATAGATAAAAACTGCACTAACTTACACAGCAGTTGAAGGGTTACTATGGTATAACATGCAACCAACACTACCATAGCTTTCTATTACCTGCAACATTCCAGGACAGCTGGAGTAATTTCAAGTGGGCAGGCAGTCTTTCTTAAGAGTAAGCTTTACTTAGGCTTATTTTTTCTCCTGTTCACAGAAGCCTTTTGTTGTGTTTTCCCCCCCCCCTCTCTACATGCCCTCTCCTTTTGTATCAGTTTAGGGCAATGGTCTGTTACTAAGGATAACAAAAGAATTCTAGAATAATTACAAGGCAACCTTGTTTTCTTCACTTAGTCATTTCTGATATTTTGTCCTAAAGTTAACAGAAAAGGAATATTCAAGCTTTCTCTTTAATAAAAAACCTTTCTGTAAAGCAGGAATAGTTTAAAGCAAATGCATCTAGAAGTTATTAAAAGTCACCAGCACTAACTAGATATTTTCTTGCAGCAGAGAGATAAAGCTTCATTTAAATTATGACTAGAATTCAGATTACCTATTAAGATAAACATGGTTGTATAAACTACTGGCAATTTGTTTAGATGAAGTTTTTTGCAAAGTATATTTTAAATTAATTTGAGAATATATTTTGAATTCTAGAATCCTTGCTTGTAAAAGGATCATTTTTTTTAAAATGGTTTGTAAAATAGCAAAGATGACCTTGAAATCTTATAATGAAAATACAATAAATTGCTTTCTCTTAGTTTGCTTGAAGTGTTTTACTGGAAAATAGTTGGTTTGTATGGTTTTTTGGCAAGTGGCATGACCCTTACTACATTTTAGGGAATGTCATCTTACTGAGATTAGTTTGTTACATATCCTGTTTGATAACAATACTTTCTAGACCTTTCTTAGAAGTGCATTGAACTGCATTAAAAAAAGGAAGAAGCAGGCCTAGGTTTCAGTGGTTATAGAAAACCCACAAGGTAAGTAGCCACACATTTATTACTTACCTTGTAATCCTGTGTAAGTGACCACATCTACTTTGTGGTACCAGCACTTAGAGCAGGAACTTAATACCAACTTTCTTTTTGACAAAGGCAGGAAGTAAACTTACTTTGTGATCATAGGAACCAAGCTGTACTGATGGTAAAGACAAGTGGAGAGACAGCCAGTGGAAGTGATAAATGCCATAAGGAACCTTACCATGCTGGTGGCAGTATATAACGAGTCTTTATTTTAAAAGTAGAGTGCTCACATTTAAGACAAAATAGAGAGAAAAATAATGCACGCATCATTTTTAGGACACTGAGAAATGCATTCACCTCACCCAGTTTCAGATCACACCACAGTTATGATACCCTTAGCAGCCCAATAAGTTAGGAGGCCGGTATCTCCGGGATATTGCACTGTTCAATAAGCTAGAACAACTTCCTCTTGTTGTTGGAACAACAAACATTTACCAGGACAGACCACATCATAAGAGCCTTGAACAGCTTAATACTTACATCAACAAACCTGGCCCATGTGTAGCTGGATTTCAAGTATATTAAGTATGCCACAATCTCCAGCTAAATGTCAAATAATTATATATTGCAATTAGAGTTTAAGATGACCAACCGAAGGATTTGCATTCCAATTACCATTGGATTCCAAGACCTGCTTTTCCTATTGTAAGCATTACAGTAGTCACAGTACAAGACTCCTCTTGTTGATCCCATGGGGTTACCCCTGCTAAGACTATGTTCTGGATGGGGCAGTGACATCACTCTTCCTGCTGTTGGGCGTCTTTGTAGAGTTTGCCGTAATCCAGGGATGAAGTAGTACATCCTTCAGGGGCAGTCGAGAGAACGGGTTATGCTTCAGAAGCTTTGAAATTAAATCCCTTGCTCCTTCTGTTACAAATGGAGGAAACTTGAATTCCACCTACGGAAAAGGAATGACATTAAAGATGATGCAAAAGTTCTTTGGCAATAGCCAGACTAGAAAGACAGAGGGCTCTACCCTCCAAAGGTACATCTAGAAAGGAAAGCTGTGGTAGCCTTGTGAGCTACGCACCTCATGCCTACTGAGCCAAGATAAAGCAATTTCATCATAGTCCTGAAGAAAACAAGGTTCTCACTGCTTGTGGAAGTTAAACTAATATCTTTGTGTACTTTGAAGAAAGTTAGTTTGCTGGAACCTTTTTAGGGTATGCACCAGGAAAAGTTAAGCTTCTCTATTTTTAGTAACAACTTAAGTGTTGAATATTCATTTTATAAATCAGAAAAAGGAAAGATGTGGAGAAGATTAGTTGCTTTATGAAAGAGGTAGAAGTTCAGATGCAGGCAAAACCAGGGTAGAACCAAGGAAATAAGGCAAGGTATCTTACGGTCTCTTGTAGTCATTCTGAATGACTGAAGACAGCTTTAGGGATCTAGTTTGATGCGTATCATCTTGCTACAATTTTAGTAATAATACATGCCATTCTTCACAATGACCATTTGTTAAGCTTAAATAAGACAACAGAACTGAATGGCAGCACAGTTCAGCTAGCCCAAGTAAGTGTTGGCACATACCCTGGAAATAGCTCTGTAGGTTTCCTGGTATGTTTCTGTTTCAAAAGGTGGTTTCCCTACAAGGAATTCATAGCACAGAACTCCCAGGCTCCAAATATCCACCTTTTCATCATGTGTTCTTCCCTCAATCATTTCAGGAGGCAGGTAGTCAAGTGTCCCACAGAGAGTTGTTCTCCTGAAGAAAAGTCGTAAGTTATTATTTACTGATTACAGCAGTTATAAAATCCATTTCAAGAGACAGACAGAAGCTAATGGTGGCAATCATCTGTACATCAATGCAGTCTACCCTGGACAGACTCAGCATCACCAGAATACCTGATAAAGAAGTTCCAGCAGTAAGTTTTCTACTCTTGCTTTAAAGCAAGTCAGTCACTACATTGTCTTATCATTCCTTTTTTCATCCTGCTCACAAGATCAAATATAGTCTCCCTTTGTCAGGGAGAAAGGGAATGAAGGAAATGTCTGAAGTATACCACTAGTGTGATGTTTGAACACAAGTGCTAGTCTGTCATCTCAGGGACCACTATAACCCTACAACAGTACACCAGCCTCCTTCACTTGTTCCAGGTTCAGCAAGTTTTGAACTATACGAGCTGAAAAAACAGGATAACACCACTCCCTCTCTGCTACACCAGTTGACTATTAAGACCTTTGCTGCAGTAGCCCAGTTCTTAAAGGATTTTTCCCCAGTATTTTAGTAAGTTTGCATTTACCTCCTTCCACAACTGTGTGACAAGCTAACATTTTTACTACAGAAGTATTTCACTGCATAAGATATATATGGCATTCTCACCGAGAAGATGGAGCATGCACAGACCATCCAAAGTCAGCAATTTTTAATTCTCCATTTGAGCCAAGCAGCAAGTTTTCTGGCTTGATGTCTCGGTGAATCACACTCTTTGAATGACAGTATGATAGGGCATCTGCTAGTTCTGTGATGTACTGTATTTAGAAAGAGAACAGATCTTTTCAAGTATAAAGACATTATCGCTCTAGCTTCTCTGGCTATAGTATAGCCTTTTCCAGGCATAATTAGTAATTTAAGTTACTGCAATTATTCCTTAAATCCTCAAAGTCTGGCAATACAGGCTCTGAAGTGACACGCACTTGCAATATTAAGCAATGCTGAACATTGTTATATCAGTACTGTGCAGTATTTGTCTTTCCCAACTTATTCCTTGTTACAAGTGCACAAGCAAGCTAGCATCTAAGGAATCTCAGCTTCACACAACAGAATACAGAACTTTATCTGAAAAGCTAGCATTATGCTGCAGATAAGCCAGATAGGAAGACCAAGTAACATATAAGCAACTGGAACAACCTACAGTAGCAGTTCTTTGCTCATCAAACTTTGTAAGCTTCTGAAGTTCTTTGTAGACTTCTCCACGAGGTGCGTACTCTAGAATAAGGTAGACTCTTGTAACATCATGGAAGTAGCCATATAGTCTGAGAATGTTGGGGTGCCTGCAAAAAGATTTAAATATTCTTCTGAACAAGGTATTTGTCCATAACTTTAGTTTCCCTTTCCTGCTTGACCCCTTTCAAGGCAAACATAGGAACTTCAACATCTTGCTAAGGGCTCCTTCAGCTCAGAACATATCCATTGAGAGCTTCATAGCAGAAAGATGGTAGTTATCAAAGCAGCAGCTTGGACTCCCTATTAGCAAGCAGTTAGCCAAGAGTCTGGCTAGTCCATATCTTCTTGGACATACCTTTCTACAGCAGCTAGAAAAGGAGATTACCATTGGTGCCAATTCCTATGGGTTTTGGAATTTAAGCTTAAATGTTTTAAACGCTTTCTGTGAAACAACTAGTTTCTTCAGCAAGTTGGGCTTGTTTTCCAGGAAACAGAATACCAGAAACAAGCCCAGACTCTTGAGAAATTGCAGTTACCCACATAAATCCAAGCAGCAGACAAGGGTGGGGGGTTTTTTTGGTAATAGGAAGATTTGTTAGCAGAAGTTACTTCACTGCAAGCTAGACAAAGGTAAAACTTGGTGCAGAAAGGCAAGAATCTTAATTAGCAACCTCAAGCTGTCACATATTTAAAAACAAACAACAGGGTATGTTGCCATAAACAAGGTTATGTTGTTTATTTGAACACAAACAAAGCGGAGTGTAACTGGTCACTAAACTTTACCTAAGATGAGACTGTATTTCAACTTCTCTTCGTAGTTGATGTTCTACGCCAGCTTCTTCGAGTTGTGTTTTAAAAAGCACTTTCAGTGCAAGAATAAATTTACTCTGCTTTTCACGTGCCAGGTATACATTTCCAAATTTTCCTTTCCCCAGAGGACGACCAATTTCAAAGTCATCAAGAGACCACTGCCTCCTGCAAGACAAAAGATAGTTACAAAAGGTAGATACTTGTGTGGGCTTTGACACCCAGGTTTACAATCAATAATGTTCCCATTCAATAGACACTTAGTGATTGAGCTAGATTTTAGTCTTTAAGAGACCACAGAGAGGCTAAAATATGCATTTAGATTTTTCAGAAGAAAGTTCTGAAAGCTAGTCTCTTACTTCCTAAAGCTTACACACAGAGATATGAACATCAACCACACTACTACAAAGTCAAAACTGTGTATGCCAAGCCAGGCTCGTTTCAATACACTTCATACATACTAGTGCCAGTCAGAACCGCACTATTTAAGGTAACCATACTACAAATCTAACTTCATCTTTAGTAGACTCCAGCCTCTCACATCGATGAAGGAGGCTTCGTTTTCAGGTGTACATCTTGCAATGGAAGCAGTAGCTACCAGTGTTCTCTCACAGGAAGATCTATTACTCATTTAGCCAGAAGTTTTCTTTAGATTACAGGAAGTCCTTGAATTATCAGGTCAAAGTAAACTTTCCTAGAGTTTTTATGTTGTCTCTGTGAAGTGTAGGACTACAGGGCTCCACAGCCAAGGGGCTCAAGTAGCCTTCAGCTTAGCTGCAGCATGAAGTCTAAGAAGTTAAAACCAAGCCTAATCCAAGAGGACTTGGTTAGCTAGAACAATTTAGGCATGCAACTTACTTTTTAGTCTCTTCATTTTTCTTTTTAGCAGTCTCTTCATTTTTCTGTTTAGAGGTGCCTTCTGCTTCAGAATTTTTTGCTACATATAGAGAAGTAGGTAGCTTTATGAATCAAATCCATGAACACAATACAAAAACTCACATGGGAGCAAATCTAACCTCTATGCAGTATCTGCAACAGTTCTTAGAATACATTCAATGACATTTTAAACAACCCAGCATAGCTTACTATAGGCAAGGCAGCATAGCAGTTATCAGTGCTATCAAAATAGAATTTTAAAAGCTATCTTAAAAATAAAACACATTAAACTTCCCCCCCAAAGTACAGTATTACTGCATATAAGAGATTAACACAAATACTGGGAAAACTGATGTACGAGTGCCAATTACATTCACAGCTGACTAGCAAACATCTGGAAATTTTTCAACATCCATACTGGTGCTAAACAGGTAATCCTGGCAACAAAGATATTGCAGCTTAGGTGTTACTGCACTATGTGCTGCTATTCTGTTTCTGGGCACAACCAAGTACTTCTCTACAGGACTGTCTCACATCATCAACATCAGCTTTAAGTTTTCTGCACTGCACTCTACTTCATTGAATAGAAGCATCCCAACTGTATAAATACATGTACATCATCTTCAGCATTACCAGGTACTGGAGCCTGTTGAGGTTTTTCATTGCTCTTGCTTGGAACCTGAGGCCTAGCAGTCGGTTGGACAGGAAACTTTGGTCGGGGCTGCTGCGTTGTCTGGTTATTCAACAGTTTTTGGGTTGACAGCACAGGTTTTTGTGATTGTACAGGAACTCGCTGGGCAAAGTTTGAAGGACACAGAACACGTTGTGCTTGAACTCCACTGCTCAGTAACCGGCTCTGGGCAGAATGCTGAGACACAGGGACACGTTTTGGGCCATCCCCAATGGGATTAGTGACCTTCAAAAAGAAGAATTATATATTAATTGTAGAATAGTATATTATAATCTTTATAGCCCCATTCAGTAGAGCAGAAAAAGCCACAAAGCACATGAACAGGAGATGTTATTGTATTCTGACTTTGTGTTTTAAGAATGAAAGCATCCTTAAATTTCTACATTGTAGAAAACTGCTAACTTTTTCTTGTCAACAGCATGCTTGTTTATAGCTAGCAGAACTTTTCCACACATGTGAAGAATATCAGCCAAAGGTGGCAAGACAGCAGGTCCTTGCTATAAAAACATACACAGCTTTGAGTCATTACTACCTTCATCTGAATGCTCTTCATCTTGATATACCTTGCACTGCAATGGGAGTTCATCAGAACAAAGCAAGTTTATGTAGTAAGGTTCAGCTGTCTGCTTTTAATCTTTTGCTTCCAGTAAGGGAAGGTAGTTTAGGCTTATATTTAAGAAATTCTTAGTTGTTTTTAGGATACCTTACCTACAATTAAGTTCAAGTGCTATTGAGTAGCTTCTCGCATTTTTTTTTTTGCCCCCTAACAAAGCCCATGCAAGAGTTTGTACTTCTTTCTTCCCCTAGATATTATTTAGTCTTCTGGTTCAGTTCACTGAAAATAACATACCAACAGCTTGATTAAAAAGAAGTTTTGCTTATGCTATTCTGAAAGTTCACCAAGACCTCTTTGTTTTTAAGTTAAAATAAAAAGAAAGCGTCTATGTTTCTGTACACAAAAATATGTAATCAGAGTGATAGCGAGTACTCCTGCACAGGCATGAGAAGTAACATTAACACAATGCTTGCTTTTGGAAGCCATATCTGGAATAAGTTACCTACACACATTTGCTCTCTCTTTAGATGATCCTAGATTATTCTTAAAGTATTAGGAAGATTTTCCAATTCAAGTATGAAATACCGATGTTAGCAGTTAAAAGAAGTAAGCCTTGGGCACTGTTCTCTCCAAAAGAAAGCTACTGAACAATAAAGTTGTTTTCTGTGCACAGGAAACAATTGACAATGTTTCAAGACAATTTTTCTCCTTTTTGTTACTTAGTACAGTTAGCAGCAATTACCACAGCCAGTTTGAAACCTGTAGCTATTGTACGATCAGGAAAAATACACCCACCAGCCTAATACGCCACTTACTTTCATAGCACAGCTGGTGTATCCAGAATGGTTCTCTTTCATATTCTTGTCCATAGCGCCTGAGGAAAAGAACCGCATATAGCTTAGCCTACGGATAAGACGTAGAAGAATAGGGTTCACTTCCACAGAAAACAATATGCTTTGGAGCTCTTCTTCAAACACCCACACACCTTCGAACGCCGGGAGGCCCCATGGCTGGGCCGGGCCTACGGGCCGGGCCTACCGTCCCGCCGCAGCGTACCGCCGGTCCCCCCGCTGCCCCCCCCCCCCGGCCGGGCCCCCGCCACCTCCGGGGGGGGCCCCCCCCCGCCACGGAGCCCGCCCGGCCGCACACTCACCCCCAGCCTCCGCTCCCTCCGGCCGCTACGGCTGTTTGAATTCAAACCGCCCTCCCTTAAATACCCTTTAAACTACCGCCTCTCGCCATTGGCCCCTCTCCCGCCGTTCGCGCCCGCTGATTGGCTCCCTTTCGACCTCCCCGCCCGCCGATTGGCTGTCCGCACGCTCCGCTCGGTGCGAGGCCCAGCCTCGGCGCCGCGAGCCTCTGGGGCGCATGCGCAAGGGCAGCCTGCTGCGTATCCCGAGTAGGTCCAACCCGCCCGCCCCGAGGGCGGTGTTTGCGCTACATGCGTATTTTGCGTACCGTCTCTCCGCCGCTGGCTCCTTCCGTACTCCAAGTGCGTGGATCGGCGCCCCGCTTACACACTTTTCTCCGCAAAGTCTCTGCCTGGCCGGGTCTCCCGTTACGCAAATCGCGTACGCCCAGACCACCCACCTGTGGCAACGCTACAACTATCGTCCCCGCCTCACGGCCACCGAGGCCTCGGAGCTGCTGCCGGCGGCGGGGGGAAGGGCGGCAGGTTAGTCCCGCATCCTGCGAGGCACCAGCCTCTTCCCTCTCCTCCTCCGCACACGCACCCGCCGCCCCGGGCCGAGGGAGAGGCGGTGCTGCCACCTCGCGTGGAGCCGAGCGCGAGTGGGGCCGGGGGCCATTGTGTCCGGCCGGCGAGGTAGGTGCCGCGGGCAGCGGGCCCCGGAGCGGGGCGGGTCACCCGGGAGAAGGGGGCCCCCCACCCCGCCAGCCCGCCGACCCCGCGAGTCACACCGGCGGCGAGCCGAGCCCGCGGGAGCTTCCAAAGCCGCACGGGCTCTTGAGGAGACGCGGAGCGGCAGCGGACGATCGGCGAGCGCAGTTCGTGAGCGGCGGCGCACAAGGAGCGTGAGGGTGCCGTGCCGCCTCAGTCACCGGCTGCCCCCGTGGTCCTGCTCCCGCCTGTGAGGGGGACCTCGGCCGCTGAGCGACCGGCGGCAGCCCAAACTAGGTTCGGTACTTCGGGCCTCTGAAGAACCGTGGTAGAAGGCAACTTTTAACTGTCTCTGCGGTGCTGAAAACAAGTGCGAAGGCGACCCTGGTGTGTGTGTTGGTGTTTACAAGTGGTACAGGATAGGTAAAAAGAAGATGTCAGGTCGTCGTGTCGCCGCAGCATGTGATAGACGTCAGCTGCCACGGGGCATGGCTAGCATGGCGTCCCCCCTCCTTGACCCGCGGCCACTTCGACTACCGTTTCTCGAGGCTGACGTGAGTAGGGCTTTCGGGAGGGCGGTGGCGTGCTCTCGGGGCAGGCGCTGGGCCTGCCGAGCGGCCGCGCCGCCTGGCGCTGTGAGGTGCTTGCGACTGTGCAGCCCCGGCGGCCGGGATGGTGGGGGAGGCCTGCAGCGCTCGGCGGCAGCGCCAGCACTCGTTATTCCACAGCCTGTTCACGTTCCAACCCCCCCCCCCCCCCCCGCCCCGGCGCTGCCGGGATACACAGCAGAGCCCCGGTCCCTCCGCCTCCTGCCACCCTCCCGTTAGGAACCGCCCCCCCCGCGGCTCCCCGGAAGGGGCCTGCCGCCCGCATCCCGCCCCGCCCCAGGCCCCGAGTGCCCCGGGAGGGGGAGAGGGACCCCCGGGGGTGGCGGCCGCTCCCCGCGCCGCCCGCCCCTCCCCGCCGCTCGGGGGCTCCCTCCGCCCGGCATCCGTCACGTGACACAGCGGGAACCTGCCCGGGCCCGCGCGAGGTGTCACGGTCATGTGATGCTGCCATTCTCTCCTTCAAGAGTCGCCTCCAATCGATTTGCGGGCGCTCGATGCAGCAGCCTTCGCGGAGGAGCATTCTTCGGTCCCGGCCGCCGCCGCCGCCTCCTCCCCTGCCGCCGCCGCCAATCGATGCGCTCCGGGCTCCGGTCGCCATTTTAGGGGGAGAGCGAGGGAGGCAGAAGGAAGGGTCGGTAGGTACGGGGGCCGCTCCGGGCTCGCTCTGGCTTTCGGCTTCGCTGCCTGGGCCGGGACTTCCTCCCCGCGGCTCCCGCCCGAAGCTGCCCGTCCCCCCCGGCGTTCGAAGCCCGCTTTCTGTGACCGCCGTGCTCCGGCTAAGCACTCCCCGCCCTCATTCAGTCCCGTTCCCCCACGCCCCCTCCCAGCCCGGTTATTGGTCCCTGCACCCGGTTATTGGTCTTGCAGCCCGGGGCTGGGAGGGGGCGTGCGGGCGGGTGACCGGCGTTGCCGGGCGGGAGGAGGCGCGGGGAGGATGCGGTCTCCCGGGATGAAAGGGAGGGAGCGGGTTGGGGCTGTGCGAGGGCGGCGAGGCGTTTGACTTCCCTGCACGTTTTACGGTGATCGCCTCCCTGGTGCCCCGGTCCGGCCGTGCCGGCGAGGCTGAGTGAAAGATACCCACAGAATCGTTTTGCTAACTAATGCCGCATTATTTCTGTCTTCCCTATTGCTCCTTAATACAGTTTGTGTTCTGTTTATTGGCGAGATTTTAATTTCTACAGCAAACAAGTGCAACAGGTTTTTCCTTTTTTTTTTTTGTTTTTTTGTTTTTTTGTCATTCATGTCTCTGAATCTCACCTAAAAGACAGCAGCACTTGGTGTCTGCACTGAAATTCAGCAGGATGTGCTTTATTTAAAGGTTGTGGTTGTTTCATGCAACTCTCTTGTATGTGATTTTTCTTCTTTATTTATTTCAGGCCCCTCCAAGGCATTCCTTGCTCACAATGTATAGAACAAAAGTCAGTTTGAAAGACCGTCAGCAACTTTATAAACTGATAATTAGTCAGCTGCTATATGATGGATACATAAATATTGCCAATGGCTTGATAAATGAGATAAAACCACAATCAGTCTGTGCACCATCTGAACAACTGCTGCACCTAATTAAGTTAGGTAAGCTGGAACAAAAAGCTAACAGAAAGGTCCAGTTTTTAAATCCTAGCTTAAATCCTTGTGAATTAAGAGGTCAGTGTTACTGAAAAGACATCTTTCATGAAAAGGTTATGTCTAGTAATAGCATAACATTTTTTTATGTTTAGATACAGCCTTTGCCTCCGTGGCTTTTTTTGAAGGGCGTTCTAGGTCTATGTTTCATTCTTTAGCATGCATTAAAAGCAAAACAGGTCACGGAGCGTTGTCAAAATCTGTTTCTTTGAACTACTTGTAACGTGGAAGAATACCTGGCCAGGGTCCTGGGTGACTGGCAACCTTCTAAAAATATGCTCCAGTAAACAGGATCACTGAGTCCACAGACCTAATAGGAAACTGACCCACGCAGTTCTCTGCCAACTTTAGAAACATTTTCTATACAATTCTTCCTTCCTGATGGTGTTGGAAAAGGAAGCAAGCCCTTCCATTGGCAATCTTCACTAGCCTTTATATACCAGTCTCAAGAAAATAAGCTTTACAGTCTAGGGTCTCAGCAAAGGTATCGCCTGCTCTCTTTCTATATCTTTCTCTCTGAGAGTACATCTGTGCCACAGTATGTAGTCAAAATACCTGAGCTGCTGTTGAAACAAGCTGACTAAGTTACTGGAAGAGGTCTAGCCATAACATCATGTCTTCTCTGTATTGTAACTGAACTGGTTCTGCTGCCTGAACTAGTTGAGTTCCAAGAGTATAAATATGTGAAGCCTTGTGTCTGTTTCAAATAAGAATGCTAGACCTGCCATTTGTAGATGAAAGCAACAAAAACTTTTCTGTTGCATTTGATCAGTTGATGATCACAGTTGGGGACATAGCTGGAAATTCTTGTGTCTGCCCTGTTAACCACTTCCAGTGCTGAACTGTCTTTGTTCTGTAGATGCACCCTGAAAATAAAAAAGATTAAAAAAAAAAATAATCTACAGACTGGGTGTGAAGAGGAGTAAAAATTGTCATTTATAATGCTGGGGTAGTTGGTTGTGGGGTGGGGTTTTTTCTTCAATAAAACAGAAAGGAAAAGTATCGGTAAATGCTTCATTTTCTTTACTTTAAATCTCATGTAATAGTGTTGGGGCTTGTTTTTAAGAGCTGTATTCTGCTCTAGCGTAGCCAAAGTACCTCTCATTTAAGTGTAAAAACTGTTAGCTTAGCTGTGTTCAACAGGGGCTGCCTTTCTTAAAACCTGCCTTGTAGCTGTTACAGAAGTCTGTAGCATAGATCTGGCCACAGCCTATCTGTTTAAGGAGAAGGTTAACCTGGTTTAAGTGCGTCAACTTCTCTCTTTTCAGGAATGGAGAACGATGACAGTGCTGTTCAATATGCAATTGGACGGTCAGATACAGTAGCTCCAGGCACAGGAATTGACTTGGAATTTGATGCAGATGTACAGACCATGTCTCCTGAGGCTTCTGAATATGAAACTTGTTATGTCACATCTCATAAAGGACCATGTCGTGTAGCTACATATAGCAGAGACGGACAGTTAATAGCTACAGGATCTGCTGATGCCTCAATAAAAATTCTTGATACAGAGAGAATGTTGGCCAAAAGTGCTATGCCTATTGAGGTAAAATATAACTTGAATCGTAACCACTTTGTGAATTCTTGAGGTGCTGTCTGTTTCATGCCATGTCTCTGCCTTGTGGCTGGCTCAGTGGGTTGGACTAAATATCTGTCTCGCCGTATTTCCTACTCCAACAGCGGCTCATAAAGTACCCTTGAAGAAAAGGAAGAAGAAATAGGGCAAGTATACCTGTGTAACTTCTGGCAGCAGTCCAGAGAATTGAGCCAGAAATTGCTTCTAATAGTTGCTGATAATTGCTGTATTGTATGAACACAGTTCATTTTTGAACCCACTTTTTGGCCTCGACAGCCTCCAGTGGCTGTATGTTTCACAACTATTTCACAGAATGCATATTTATTTGCTTTGGTTTTTCTCTAATACAGTTACCAGGTAGCAATTTAAAAGGGGTGGGGGGTGTGTTGCACAGAGTGCACACCAAGTTCGCAGCAGTGTCGTGCATGAGTAAAAGTTGCCGTTTTCCCAGTTGGTACAGCTTCCCTTAATTCTTACAGCAATACAGTATTTTGATTTGGACTGTTAATGAAGGTGATACGTTGCCTTGCACCAGTTCTCTGCTACTGAGACTAGTTTGTCCTTGAGCAAGCCAGCTGACCTTTGTAAAGATACAGGGATCTTATCTGATAACAACATATAATGGACCTTCAAATAATTAAGGTAATCGTGATTATGTGCCTAGTCACGTGTCAGAAAGGTAGCTGTTGTTTGGCCACTCTGGCAAACATAAAACCTATTCTTCCTGTCAAAAGCATGTTCTGCTTTCTAATGCTCTAACTTGTTGAATGTTCTTTGTAGGTCATGATGAATGAGACAGCACAGCAAAACATGGAAAATCACCCCGTTATTCGGACTCTGTATGATCATGTGGATGAAGTTACGTGTTTAGCTTTTCATCCAACAGAACAGATCCTAGCATCTGGTTCAAGGGACTACACACTTAAATTGTTTGATTATTCAAAACCTTCTGCCAAAAGAGCCTTCAAATATATACAGGTTAGATACAATACCAGTTCAGAGCAACCAAAGCTTGAATGCATGAGTACTGAGGTATCAGTGAGCTGAATTGTGCCTGAGTTTATTAAGTGGTTAGCTATGTAGGAATATGCACCTACAAAATCTGCAGAAGTTATGGTAAATACCTGTTAAGAGTTTGTGCATAATGGTTACCTATATTCTTTAAATCTAGTGCCTGTCTGCTTTTTGTTAATCTAGACCAAATCTAATATGGGTAACTTTGAAGTCAATTGTATTATCTTTGTTTTGGAGGAGAGTTTGGGATCATGTGGTGGTGGGCTTTTGGGTGTGTGACCGGCTGACAAAGCCTGCTGTCACTTTTGTGCAATATCCCAAAAATGAGCAAGAACTGCAAGCTGCTCTAGGACAAATACTACAATAAGTTTAAAGATAGCTTGCCATTTTGATCCTTAGGAAGCATTTTCTATTCGCAAAAATAGAACACATTGTGCTAACTGATAATTTAACTAGCTTTTTAGCACTTTAATGCCACCAGAGTTGACACTTCCATTTCAGATTTTTTTTCTTTCTTACACCAATTATGTATTTTTGATCAAACAGGAAGCAGAGATGTTGCGCTCAATTTCTTTTCACCCTTCTGGAGATTTCATACTTGTTGGTACCCAGCACCCTACTTTACGACTCTATGATATCAATACTTTCCAGTGTTTTGTCTCTTGCAATCCTCAAGATCAGCACACTGATGCTATATGTTCAGTAAATTACAACGCAAGTGCAAACATGTATGTGACAGGAAGTAAGGATGGATGCATCAAACTGTGGGATGGTGTTTCAAATCGCTGTATCACTACTTTTGAGAAGGCACATGATGGAGCTGAAGTCTGTTCTGCTATTTTTTCCAAAAATTCAAAGTATATCTTGTCAAGTGGAAAAGACTCTGTAGCTAAACTATGGGAGATATCCACTGGTCGAACACTGGTCAAATACACAGGTATGTGGCAGGTGACCTTCCAGGTACCTTCTTTTTCAGGTACTGACCCATGGCAGGGGTGGTAATACTGTCAGAAGAACAGTAATTCTTAAAAGCAATGGGAGACTGCTGCTGTGAGGATAAATTGCCCCAAATTTCTGAGAACACATAATGTGGACTAATTCCAGAAGAGCAGCTGTGATTCTTGTACGTGAGCCAGTGTAAATGTATTTAGTCTGAATAGATTTTGGAGACTTTTTTGACATTGTTACTCCATTGCTTTGGAGGGAAGCTATCACTAAATTAGGGAAAAGTAAAAAGGAATGCTGCCCTAAGGACATTTGTGCAGAGGGTTTTGTTCTCTAATTTTTCTTTAGTGTGTTTTAGAAACAGTGATTATTAAACCAGCATCATCACTTTTCTTGCTGGCAATCACTTTGATTTTGTGACTTTTCTATTTATTGTTAAGACTAGGGGCACATTTTAAACTGGAAGGGTCAAAATTAACACCTAACCCATTTCTGGCTAGAGTAGGCAGCTGTCCTGCAGAGTACCCACCGAGGCAGGGGGAACTGAACCTGCTTTGGGGCAGTTTTAACTATCAGACTCTTGTGCAACAGATGGCTCTAGTAAGACATGGCAGTACTCTGAAAAATAGCTACAGCTGGTTTGTTTCTTTTTCCCCTTCCCCCCTCTCCCCCCTCCCCCCAGGATCCAATTGTATGCAAGGTAGGCCTACTTGGAGCATGCTGACAATACCATGCTTTGATCTCAGCAGGACTTAAGAAATGGGAAGGAGTAGAACTTTGCATATGTAGCAGCTACATAGGGGAAGCTTTTAGGTCAGGCAGTAATGTGCTTAAGCGTGAGGAGTCATAGCATAAAAGAGGAGAGGATGTTGAAAATTTTGTATATCGGCTTTTGGGATGTCTGCGGTCCTTTTTTGTACACTAGCTCCATTTTGCTCTCAACCAGCAGGGTGCAGCACCTCCTTGATAAACTTTTGCAAAATACCAGGTAGGATGCAGGTGTGTGTGTGTTGCAAAGTAAATGTCTATGTATGAAACACCCATCTTATTTGAAGGCTATGGAGTGGAGGTATGGCCGAGGTAGGTCATACAATGTGCCATATGATACATACATTAAAACCAAAAGTTGTCACTGAGAATGAGAATCTGCATCTTCTGCTATGTGTGGTCTTGCCCCTTAGTTACAGCTGTAAGCCTGCTACAAAAATTGTAAGGCAAAAGTGCTCTTAAAGTTTAGAGATTGCACTCATGCTGAGTGGTTGGACTTGACTGACACAGCTGGAGTAATCTTCCTGTCCTCCAAGAAATTTTAGCATATGCCATGTATACAACTACAAAAGAATATTAATCATCGATTCACCTGTTGTGTGTGGAAGTGGTAGGCTAACTGAGAAAATAAGGCTCATTTGCAGACTGCAGAAATTGATACTTAGGGGAGGTTTATTCTTAGGTCTTCGGAAACTTTCTAAACCCGATCCTATTTGGGTTAATATTTTGCTGCATATATTTAGGTGCTGGTTTGAGTGGACGACAAGTACACAGGACGCAAGCTGTCTTCAACCACACAGAAGATTATGTGCTGCTTCCAGATGAAAGGACCATAAGTCTCTGCTGCTGGGATTCAAGAACTGCTGAACGGAGAAATCTCCTTTCTCTTGGGCACAACAGCATTGTCCGTTGCATTGTCCATTCTCCTACCAATCCTGGCTTCATGACCTGCAGTGACGACTACAGGGCTAGATTTTGGTACAGAAGGTCAACGACAGACTAAGGACAGCTTTATAAACCAGTGATTATCCAGATTCATTATATCATCTTGTATTGATTGTACTGCCAACAGATGCCTAGATGAAAGCCATGCTGTGTCTGTTTTTCAGTTCTGTCAGAACGTGGCAGAAAAATATCAAAATACTGAGACTAAGTTTTGCCCCACGCTAGTTTTTTTTATTAGTGTGCGTGGCATTAATTTTTGTAAGTCATCTCTAATTGTACTCAAGGAGTGTGTGGGGGAGAATAAAACGATCCTTGCAGAAAGGATTAAACTTGTTCTCCTGTCTTTCTAAATCCCGCGAAAGATAATGTGACTGTAACTTGCTCAAACTGGGCAGTATGAGCCAGTTTTGCTCTGCATTGTATCTGTGCAATCCCACTGAAGTCTGTTTAAAGAATGGATTACACAAGTAACAGCAGAACTTGGCAATTACTTTAATGAAGCCTTAAGCTGCCTTCAGTTCTGAGTCTTTGTAAAGCTCTGGTTTGTATCTTTTAGTCTGGGGATTATTTGGTGGATTTTTTTTTTTTTTTTAATTGGCCAAGTGGACCTTCAGTTCTGAGCCAGTCTTGTGCCATAAGAATTTGAAACAGGATTTAAAATTGTGGAGATGAATTCAAGAAATGGTGTTCTAGTTCTGGTATTAAAGCTCGGACTTGAAATCTCGTCTTCTTTGGAATTTATCTTTCAACAAGTGAGGCTTCAAAGTAAATTCATAGTTTTTTCAAGGAGTTTCCACATTGCAACTGTAAAATGTCACAGTGCTGCAGCATGTGAAAATGAGAATCATTTTGCCATAGAGACCCTTAGTATACTCTCAAAGAAAGAAACTGTTGTGCATATTAATTTTTGTATACGTGCCTCAGAAATGTGACTTTGCTTAATTTTATTGAGGAATTTTAATTCTATAAGTCTGTTACACAGCACTTGAATTACACTTTTTTTTATTATTATTCAGAAACCCAGACTCTGTTTCTTCTCCCTGTTACCTCTAACAGTCCAGGTTTCCCAGACCTCATCCTATTCAACAGAAGTACAGATCATTAAGAAGCTCTGTGCTTAAACCTTCTGTAAGTTTGAAAATTCGCTACTTTTACAGACAGTTGCCTGTGCAAAGTTTTAAATGCATTCATTCAAGCATCCTTCTTGTGCAGTGCTCTTGGGCTTCACATTTGGGAGGTTTCCTCTAGTCAAAAGCTCAGCACTTGCTTTCATGAGGACTTCTAAATGTAAGATTGTTCTTACTGCTGGATTAACTTCCCGTTACCACTGATGAAGTGTCTTGTCAAGAGCTGATGAGGGTACAGGTTTTGTCTGTATTTGAATAAAGATTGCCTTTTAAAAAGTTATTTAATACATAAAAAAGAAAATGTATTTGTTTTCTATATAACAAGAGTGAAATGATATTGGAAGGCTGTGTCTTTGGGGACATGTTAAAGCTTGATGAATTAGTTTGTTGCATTACATCTGAATTGGACATAACGATGCACTTACAGGATAGAATGTGGGGTGTTTTTTTAAAAGAGAATGAAATTTAATTTTCCCCTTAAAAGCTACTGCTATGCAAAACATTTCTTAGGCTTAGCAATCTTCTTGCTCCTCCTGTGCCTCCCTTCAAGTTTCTAAAAGTTTAGAAACATGGGAGGCGTGAGATAGCAGTTCTGGTGGCTTTTTTTGGTGGAGAAACATGGAGAACAGAGGGAAAGGGGAAGTCCTGACACACAGTTCTGCACTACTTGCTCAGCGACAGCAACCCTCTGCTATTACAGCCAGCCTGCTAAATTGATAGCAGTGGCAATTTTTTTTTTGGAGTGCTGTATTTGTTTCAATTCTGTTAAAGAAGGTCCATAAGGAACACATTTGCTACCGGTGTTCAGACTCTTCTGTTTTTAAAACACTATTTGGTGGCTTATATATTAAATGACACTGCTGGGGCAGTAAGTTAGCAGCATGCTAGCTTTCACCTCAAGCTTCCTTAATTCTGTGGTCTTTTAACTTGCAGTGCAGAAATAAGAGTTTTATTTTGCTAACTCAAAAACATCCTGACATTTGCGCCTTCCTTTCTTTTCGTATATTATCTTGCTTGAGGCCAGAAGTTTGGGGGGTTTCTGTTTAAGAAATAAGGGCTGGAAGAAATGTAACTCCTTCTATTCAGGTAGATAATACAACCCTGCAGTGCAATAGTGCAGTGCTGCAATGTCCCAGTGGGGCTCTGGTAGTTGGAGGTGCTTGGGGACAGAACGAGAGGGGCGAGGCTGCTGCGCAGCATTCATTCAGAGCAAGCACACATGGAAGGGCCGTACAGAGGAGCCACAGCTGCATCTTGAAGAACAAGGTCGCACACACACGTAGTCATCCTGTTAGGTCTGCGTTCCGCTGGAGTAAATCTTTTCACTGTGCAAGTCTGGAAGTCCCTAAGTGGACATTCTTCATGTGATCACGCTTACTAGAAGCTGTATTTGATCAATTAAAATTCCAGTGCAGCCGCTTGCCTTTCACAGGTTTTGCAGTCTGTGCCTCTGGGTAGCTACTCCCAGCAAGCTGCTCCACTCGGAGGAGCGCAGTCATACTCAGGATTTATCACCCCCTCAAGAAAGGCTCCATCACCTGCCTGAAGGTCCGTTGTATCCACCTGGTGTGCAACCTACTCTTGCTTCTCAGAAGAAGCTAGCATGGAAACATGGCAAGATGATGCCACCACTAACGCATCAGGCCAATGAGCCATGCCGACGTGAAAGCAAAGCAACTTAAGAGACAAATCATGATTATGGTTTTCTACCTTTCGGTCTTCAGCATTCCTTGGCACGCTGACTTGGCAGTCAGTAACTGGCACACGGCTGTAGGGAAAGGCTTTCCTAAAAGGCTGCTTCGGGAATTAGGCTTGTTTGCCACCCATTGAAACAGATCTCAAACCTTCTGCGTAAGGGGGTACTGGTCTGGGATCATTTCCTAGAGACAGAGGCTGTCTTTCCACCAGAGCTGCCCTGTGAGACTGAATCCCAGAAAAAAACTGAAGTGCAATAAAGGAAAAGTAGTCAAGATAAGTGTAGTTCCGGTTAGGAAGTCCTCTGCGTGGCTGCAAGGGACCCTTCAAAAGTCCTGCGGCACAACCGCTCCGCTCGCTGAGCTGGCCACTGCAGGAGAGGAGCCGAAGCCCACACGTTTCCTTGCGTAGGTGCTTGAGCCTCGGTGCAGCCAGGAGTCGCCTTCCGCACAGCATTCACCCCAGGTATGGATGGTAACGCAGAAGGGTTTTGCAAAGCCCCTTTAAAACAAAAAATTGTTACAAATTGGTACCTTAGAAGTTGAGATTACTTTGAAAGGCATGGAAAACATTGGCTTCAAAATCCTGAATTGATACGATTGTGGCAGTCTCATTTCTATTAAGCATTGGGCAGCCCCTTGTGGTACGTAGTGTTGTATTCATTACATTTCTAAAAGAGGAAATACAGGAACATGTAGCAAAACAGAAGGGTGAGACTTCTGACTGCGGTTAATTGCGACAAGTTGGTGACAGAGAGATCAAGGAAAATTCCACTTGCAGACATTTAGACGCAAATAACATTTCTCTGGTTTGCATTTTTTCTTTTTAATCTTATCTGTTGTTGCAGAAATTATCTTTCATGAGGATCTTTTCTACAAATTCCTAAATGCTTTTAGGCGTAGAGCTGTCAGATGTGCTTTCTTGAGACGTTCCTAACACACAGTGACTGTGCAAAGCTGATGTCTTCATCCTGCCATAATTATCTGTATTGCTCGAAGTAACGCTGCTGGTGAATGACAACAATGGATAAAAACCTAAGAATCAACAGCACTGCAAAGGTATGTCTGTTTTTTTGAGTACAGCATATAAACGATCAAGAAAAAAGGGTCCTAGAGTAGGGTTTGATGTTCAAATTCAGCATGATGCTTGGTGATGTTGGAAATGTTGGAATGTGTTTGCATCTCGAGGTGGACGGAGGGCTCTGTACGGTGCTCATGTACCCGATGTCTCCCTGCGCTTTTTGTTGTGACAAAATTATTAACCGGAAGAAATGTCTTCTTGGGGAGGACTGTGAATAAAGTAGGATTCCCAAATTGCAAATACCTGTGAATAAGCACATTTGTAAATAGTAAATGTGTACCATCAAGGTTCCCTCTGTCTTACTGCTATCCTCTAAGGCCGTTGGAGACGCGGTTATACTGCCAGGGACGAGCAGTGACAGTCCAGGTGACCTGCACGATAGATAATTTCCCTACATTACACACAAAACAGAAGATTATTTTAAGTACTGCATTTGTTTCTTTTGAAAGATTGGAACTAATTTATAAGGTTTTTTATATTTATTTGTGTATTTGTATTGCATCTAGTATAATTTTATATATATCCATAGATAAAATAACCTGCTGCAGCTATAAGGGCTAGCGAAAGCTGAAGTCTTGATTCCAAGTCAGTGCCTTGATTGTCCTACCATCTGCAAGTCTAATAAACAGCGTAATGGAATTATTATTTTCATCCTGGATTATGATCTCGGTGTTCACTGTAAATAAATGTAAATGCCTCCTGGAAATTTGATGGAAAATATAGTGGGGGGGAAAAAGCTTAGTGCCGGCTTGATGAGTCACTCTTTTGCACTCAAAATTTTCCACTGAGGCCTGTGAAGATAAGAGGGCTATTTTTCACGTTAAGTCATCAGAAATTATTGCAGGACATTTTTAATTTCTATACAGAGAAGAGAGTTTCTAGGTATGATATTTTTAGTTTTCTTACATGGATTGCCAATGGCTAAACAAATGCAATGGTAGCAAGCTGGTTTCCTGTTCTGCAGTGAGATCCTTAGACACAGCCATAGCACACCCAGTCAAATTCAGCCGAGTAACAACTGAAAGTTGTCAAAATTTATTTCTGCTATATAATTTATGAACTGTTTGTAAGGTTCCTACTGCCCTAGCAGTACTGTTTATTATAATATTTGAATGTTATACTTGATGCAAAAATACTAAGGATGTGTTTTTTCTACTATCTGGACTTCTCAAAGCACCACGTGCCAGCCGTCAGTAGCTTTGCTGTGACAGGTCATGCTTTGCAATTATCGCTGTGTCCCAACTTTTCCACCTTCACAAGGGAACCATTTCTGAAAATGAATTCAGTAGATGAGCATGGCCAGAGAAATGATGTTACTTCACATATACACCTGTGATACAAGCGCACAGGAAATGTTGCACCTCTTGGTGCAATTTAGAGCACAGTTAGGGTGATGGGCTGTGCTTGGGAAATAGTTCTCGTACTGTTTGACAACATTTTCTGGGCTGTTGCCAAAGGAAAAACAGGAGCGTTTTTTAAACACGCATTGACTTGATCTGAAGTTGGTCTCTCCTTCCAAAATTCCCGGTTTACCTATTCCCATCTTGTCCACAAACAAGTGCGTGAAGAACAGGGTGAGATTTGTCTCTGTGAGCTCCTCTGCGCCCCAGGGAAGTGTGTGACAGCCCCGTGGCTCCAGGGTGCCTGCTGTCACCCCCCCAGCCTCCATCTCAGACACCTGGGAGCAAATACGTGTTTCAAAACAGGATTTGCCAGTTACTTAAATAGCCAAGAGGAAATACTGGAGAGAATGGTGAAGTCTCCATTTTCCTGGGCCCCAGACAATAAATTTGGGGCTGTTCTCAGGATGCAGTCAGGTGGAAGCGGACTCAATGCCCAGCTTTCCTGAGGAAATCTAATCTGTTGTGGACAAAATGGTCTCGGCCCAGGGAATTTTCACCTCATGGAATTTAGTGCCAGTTAGCACAAACTTCTAATCACTAATTCGGGTGATAGAGAAAGAATAAACCATGAACAATTAAGCAAGCGCTTGAACACCTTTCCTCCCCCTTCCGACTCCCAGCTTGCCTTATTTTTGTGCGGGGTACACTCGCCCGCCCCAGTTCCTTCATGGAGGTGACGGTGGCCCAGGAGGCCGGGGCTGGGGGAAGAGGTCCCAGACTGCTGCTCCCTGATTATTGCCCGGTTTTCTCCGCTTGTCCTTGCCTCTGTCCCTGCCCTCGTGCAGGACACCCACAGCCTGCGGAGGGTGTCCCTGCCCTGGCATGGCAGGGGTCCTGGCCGGGATTAATTTGAGAGAACATTTAATTGTATTTGAAAGTAGTTTTGTGGCCTTTGTTTGCATTTTCTGGATCGTTGCAAATGCTGGTAGCACCTAAAAAATTCCAGGCTGTTCCTTATCTTTTGCATGGAGTGTTCAAACTAGTCAAACTGCTGGTTGTAATATTTAAAAAAAAGAAAAACCCCAAAGGCATTCAATGAGCTGCTTTGTTCCAGGAATTCCTTCCCATTTGGACAACTACCTTAGGGGCTTGTCTGCCCCTGGCCCCAGCCCAGAGGTGTAGATTTTCTTGAGAATGCATTTTTAATTCAGCATTTTCTATTCAAGAGGCATTGCTCTTCTAGTTATGTGACTGTGGGCTTGGGAGTGAGCGTCTAATTTCATCTTGAAGCTACCATGGAAAGAGGAAGGAAAAGGCTTTTGCTGGAGAAAGGCAGCACGTACAAAGGCAAAAAACAGTAAAAGCTTGCAAACCCCAGGATATTCATAAGTACACAGCGGTAAAACCTATGCATTAGCATAAGCATAACCTGGGGAGAGCTGCTGCTGAGCAAATAGGCACTACAGATAATTTTAAATAACACTATTATTCAATAATATTGTTTTAAATAATCAAAGAAACAAAACCCTTCAGCTACAGTTAATGCTTCACTTTCCTCCTCAGGTTTTCTACCTCTGAAGAGTGTGATTATTTTGCAGTGATTTCTGTAACTGCAGAGATCTGTTCAGTTTTCCAGAGACCTGAACGTGAACATTTCAGAGTGTATCAAACCACTTTAAGTTAAAAAAAACAGGAGTAAAAAATGATGCTGCAAAAACGCTTTCAAATCCAATCCTTGCTTTCTGGTTCATTCCCACTGCCCCGAGTTTTCCTATGAAGATGCAGTTGCAAAGCAGAGAAGGCACTTCCCCAGGGGTCTCTGCAGGAGGGATGGCTGTCTGTCCTGCACCAGGCCCTCATTAGCCTCAGCAGCTGCAGGCCAGTTGCACCCTGCAGATAATTTTGCTACGTAATTAGCTTCCTGCATTCCCAATAGCTGCTCCCCTCTGGGGCTCCAGCAAATGCAGCCAGAGCTGGAAGGAGGTTGGGCATTTGTTCTCCAGGCTTCCAGCCAGACCCTCCAGTGCTCCTGCCTCACCCTGCAGACTGGGCTGGGGGGGATCGTGTCCTCCTCCTTTGGGGATGGAGTAGCAGGGAAATAGGAGACAACAAAATGAAGGTCAATGTAAGTATGAGGTTATTTTCTTTCTGTTGCGGTTAGTTTAATGGCTTTGCCTGTTTCATTGGTAGGGGAAGTGTGTGCTGTGTAAAATCGTCATCTGTCAGGATCGCTTTTCAAAGCACGCTGTTGATCTTGTTTGCACACTACTATCAGCCCATGGCCTTGACTTTTAAAACGCAATCCCAGTTAAGTTGAGAAAAATGCTTCCTGGGAAACGGCAGTATGGTTAAGGAGGGTAAGGCTGTGTACTGTGCGTATTGGGCAATAATATGCCTTATAAAAAAAGTTTCCATGAACAGCCCTGGCCGGCCAGTAGGATACCCCTTGCTTCCTTATTTTCTTGGAAATAATGACTTTAAATGATTAACATTTCAGTTACATGTTATCTCAAAAGAGATGACTTTTTTTTTTACACCAGTTACTAGAAGATGGGTAACGGAAATGTTTTAACAACTTGAGTCACTCTTTGATGAAGAAAATGTCAAGTGAATTTCAGTCTGAGTTATGTGAGCCTGGGAAAGCCTGTGTGCTCTAGGATAAGGACTGACCGTCTCCTGCAGTGCTCTGTGCAGGGAGAACTGAAGCTCAAAAGAGAACAGGAGTGGTGGCAGTGTTCATTTTTTAGGAAATACTGCTCTGCGAGGAGGGGGGAATAAGTAGATGGATCAAATCCATTTCATTGTCATAGGTTAACGTTGTTGCCCAGACATCCAGCACAGCACATGCACCTCGCATTAGCTTGCTTTGTGCTGAGCAGAATTTCTTCGGCTGTGAAGCTTGCCGGCTCTTTCAGCCGGACATTACAGCCGATCTCTGGCAGCTGTGACGGGGCAGGGTCTGGCTGTCACCGTGTGCCCTGTGGTGATGACAGGGGAAGGGGCAACGGGCAGCTGCCATGCCGGAGCGGTGATGCACGCTCGCGATTAGGGCAGGTGACAAACCACCCGCTTCTTTTCCAGAGAAATATTTACATTTCAGACAAATGAAACTTCGTCCAAAAGGGTGGCCTTAAAAAGGAATTAATGTTTTGGGGCAGATGGCTGCGATGAGAGAGCTGGAGGAAGCGGCAGCCTTTTGGGGTTGCGGTGTTGCTGCCGATTCATTATGAATCAGAGAACACCCAGCCCGAGCCTCTGCCTCCTCGGGTGCCGTCACTTCTGCCGTGTCCAGGGAATCGGCAGAAGCTCTGCCGCAGGTCAGATGGGACGTGGGGACGGCAGCCTGTCATGCTTTTGTGGCCAGGAGGAAGAACATACAGCAGTCATGCAAATCTGCATTCTCCTCCTGACAACCTGCCCTAGGAATTTCTTGCCCATTCCCCAGATGGGCAGAGGAAGGAGAGCAAGGACCCTGCGCTGACGGGTCTCTGTGAAGCATCTATTGCTTAGGAGGCAGAAGGAGAAAACTTGTAACATCAGAACTTTCCATATCTTTAAATCCATGTCTGGAAATAAATGTTGTAGTAAAATACAATTATGATACTGAAAGGTTTAGAAAAGCCAAAAAAGTAAATTAATTTGGTGCATATAGGAAAATACCTTTGGTAGTAGGAGGAACCAAAACCCAGCAATACATATATATTCAATTTTTAAATATCATGTGAGAATTTTATGAATGGGAATGAAATTCTGATCACACTGCAAACAGTGGGTGTTTCTGTTGGTTTTAACATGGATAGAATTTGATTAACTACGTTTGTGGGGAAAAGAGAGTTTGAAGAAAATGAACAGAACCAGCTTGCAGTTCCCACCCCTGCATCACCGAGTGGTGTGAAGCTGCACAATTTCCATCCAAGTGGTTCTGCCCAAGTTTAAAACTGGCTATTCTTTATTTTATCAAAAACTGATCTGAGCATTTGGAATTTAAAACCTGATAATTAGCACCTGGTTCCACCCTCCAAAAAAATCAATTAACCCTGTGAATAGGCAATAAAAGCAAGCCCTGGTAACCATTATGCATTGAAGCTTGTACAAAAAGTTCTGAACTTGTGTGACCAGAACAATTAATATCCAAAATATGCAAACAAAACAAAAAATACAGTAGAAGGACCTTCTGCAAGTCAGAGAAAATGTTGTACATCAAGTGGGACGTGCAAACCCCCCGGCTAGAAGCAAGGCACATGGGTGTAGATGAAAGAGCTGAGCATTTAAGGTAAATTCTTCTGTGAACTCTTGTCTACGATTAATTGAATTGGGCAAAACTTAAATTGACCCAGCTTGGCTTGCTACTCAAAAGGGCCTTCTCTGGGAAGTGTGTTCCCAGCTGACGGGGCAATGGAGAATGTTTATTTCTTCAGCTTTGTTTGGAGGTGAAGAGATCAACTGGAGGCAGTTCTGTAAACATGTCAAAGGGTGTCGTTGATGCATGAACATAACTGTTTGGCAAACACAATCTGCTGCCTTTAGTTGTATCTTTTCCTTCTCCTCAAAAGTCCCGTTTTTCTGCAGTAAAAGTGCTTACAATTTTTTTTATGTGCAAAATGCAGCTGAAAAATATTTACCTTCATTCACAAAAGACAGTCCCGTGATTAAAGCCATCTCTTTCTGTAGATTATTTTGACAGGTTTGGTTTTTTTTTAAGAAGCAAATTTAAGGCAATATATGGGTGGTTTGTTTTCTTTTTATTTGAAATGCTGTGAAGTACTACAGTACCAATGTATCACATGAAAGAGCACATAGCACTGAACTGGAGTTTCCAAATACAAACTGAGTGGGAAAGGGGGGTGCATAAATTATTTTGGCAGATTTGCCGGGAAGATGCTCAAATTATCATTTGATAATCATGAAGGATTTTTCTAGCAACATTTGCATATATTTTATGAGGGTGGATTTTTCTGTTGATTCTACTATAGGCTGATGATAGTGATTGGGATGGGAAAGGAATCAGGAAATCTTGTAATAGTGGGGTTTTTTTGCCTTAGCACAGATATCTATCGTGTACATGGAGCACAGATGTCAGTCTGTGTGAGTACTCCTGCTTTGAGGTTATAGAATTTCACATTCTAGACTTGCATAATTACCAGCTTTACTGACTTAATTAAACTTTTCCCTTTCTTCATTAATAAACATGAGTTAACTGAAGACTCCCAAGGGCTGGTAGGTTTTGCAGTGGGAGCGTTGCTGGATAAGGATACACAAACAGTAACGATGCAAAAAGTCAGATTTGTAGGGAGAGTCGCTATCTTAACACACGATCTACAGTCCAATAAAAGGAGACGCACTTCCAGCTACACAAGAACTTTTCTTCACGCCTATGTTAACAGAATCTGTGTTACCAGAGGTCTTATACCATAAATCCATTCTGTAGGTTTGGCTCAATGTATGTGACTAATTAGCATTGCTCTAACGAGGTCACGGCATCTGCGGGGGGGAGAGGGGGGAACAGTGTCTCAGGAAGAGGTTGCAGAGGATGCAACCTCTGTTTACTAGGTCTGTGCTCTGTTATCATCTTGTTAAAATCTGCTCAGTGGGAGAAGACTTAACAGCACTGTCTGCCGAGGTGCTTTCTCATGGGGTGATGAACTGGCTTTTAAGATGTTCTTTGTCTTGGGAGATTTTTTTTCAGGGCTGCTGGCGGGCTGGCTGACAGGGAAGAGGCAACAAACGTCAAAGAAGGAAAAACACTTTGATCTCATCCGTGTTGCTTTAGTACTTACTACATGTTGGTTATTGTAAGGACACATTAATGAGATCACATAAAATAACAAAGAACTATACACAGCTGGCCCTAGATGGCATTTTGTGGATGACGGCGTTAGACAGCCGGTTTCCGCATCTCTGGCAATAAAGGGAAAATGCAGATCCCATTGGCCCCAAAGCACAGCTTCCTCCTAGCTAAGCATCCCGTAAGGTCTCTGCGATCTTGGGAATGCAGGACTTGTTTATAGTTAATGGCAGGTCAGAGAGGCTTCTGCTTACATGGTAGAAAGGGGCTGCCACAGTGAGTCTTCACATCTGTCCTAGACAGACAGAAGTGTAGATAGGGCCCGATTTCTGACAAATAGCCCCACATCAGATGAGCCGGAGCCTGTACTGCAAATAACCTCGCTCCACGGACCTGGAGATAGACTTGGTAGACCTTGGCTATCTGTGCTGTCGGATCAAGTGCTCTCCAACCTCAAACCTCCTGTAACTCGTCTGTAAAACTGCTCCTGCTGGGATCACAAAATCAGTTGGTGGGGGTGAGTTCTCTTTAAGTGTCTCCAAAATGAGATTTCTTTAGAGAGCAAATGGGAACAGCTTTGGCATCTGGTGGCTGCTCCATAACTCACTCTATTTCTTAACATGAGCAAATGGGAACAGCTTTGGCATCTGGTGGCTGCTCCGTAACTCACTCTATTTCTTAACATGAGCAGATGGAGCCTGTAGGATGCTGAGCTGCAGAGGTGGTTCCATGTGGATGCTGGATGTAAGGGACAGGGCACAGATGGGAGAGCTGCAGTTCCTTGCCCAAACTCGTGGTGATTTGGTTCACTCAGTATGGCCATACCCCCCTCATGGGAGTATTGCTAGGGGTTTAATCTCAGTGGAACATGGATGTAACCAGTCTAGCTCTCATAACTGACCCAGCTCAGTGGCTCCAGCAGGTTTATTCTAGCACTGTGGGATTCAGTACCACCTCAAACTCCACTAGAAAATCAGCTAACCTATAGCAAGCTCTCTGCTGCCAGAACTACAGCGCTTTCCAGTACCAAAGCCAGCTAGTTCTGTGCTTGCTGTTAAATATATCCTATAAAATAGCTAAACATATCAGCACCTGTGATGCTAGGCATTGCTGTGGGTTTGTTACAGTTTGTTTTCGCGGTATCAGGCTCATCTTCAGCATCCTGAGCTCATGTTTGTTGAATCCACAGCTGGGACTCCTTAAAAATGAATGGAGCTTATATGAACAGTACTGCCTACGTTCTTTTGTTGATAATGTTACATAAAATAAATGCTTCACAGGCCTCCTCCACACCAGCCCTGCTGTGAGCAGGTCCTGAGAGGCTGGGCAAGCAACCAGAATGCTTGGAAAGGAAAAGAATTAAAGGGGACTTAATAGTCTTGTAAATAGAGGAGCAAGGGAGAACAGAGTGACATACAAAGGCAGACCTGTTTGACCTGCTGGTTTTACCCCTTGTGAAAATGTTCCTCCTCCTGTGTTGTTGGAGAGATTAGAATTCAGCAGAAATAAAGTTACTTCAGTGGTGTGGTGCTGCTTGTACTGCTTTTTCAGTGTATTTCTGCAACCTTCTGCCAGGCTGTGGACATTGAAAATATACAGAAGTCTCTTCAGGGAAGATACCGGTGGGGATTTTTTGTTTTGTCTTAGCGGTTTGGATTTTTTTTTTTTAATCCTCGTATTGCACTGCAACAAGAGGCTGTCTTTTGAAAGAGTTTAGCCTGGGACCTTCCTGTAGTTTGCTCATTACAAATTGCTAATATATTCCATGTTACTCATGTTTCTGCCTTTCATAGATTCCTTCAGAGACTAGTTCCAAGTCAAAAGGATAAGAAATCTTCATTAAAATGTTTCCTTAAGTTTCTCTACCCTTTTTAAAATGCACTGACAAATGTCACCAAGGGCTGCAAGCCAGTTAGACCACAAATGCCATTCACTGTCACCTGGAATCATCTCTCTGGTGGTGCTGGCCTGTTACGCCAGTGATGGGCTGGTACTCCTGAAAGAAAACGATGAAAAATGGACTGACCTTGCTGTGTACTTCTGCTGTACTGAAACTGGATGGAAAAGATTCCTCTCCAACTCTATAGTACTGCCCACATGTCCTGAAACTTGAAATTTAATTTAGCGCTGCCTTACGTAGAAGAACCTTTGCACTTCTCCCTGCTCGCACAGTGAGAGCTCTGCTGACTTGCAGAGGTTTGATAATCTTCCAATTCATTTGTGTTCTGTAGTCTGGAGGTTGGGGCCTGTCTCCATCACTTTTCTGTTTAAGGTCTTAAATATTTTTGGGTCCAGCCCTACAGATGGGATATGAGATGATCTATAAACAGAATTGTTGTTCTAGCTAGGTCAGGTGTTCCAAGCTGTCCTATAATTTTTTGCATGCCCTGCTTGGCTTGCAACTGAGATGATTTCAAAGATTCCCAGGTATTCGTGTTGCCTACAGATGTGAGCCCACATGCCCTAATTTGAGCTCTGCAAATTGGAGACCGCCTTTCAAAATCTGAACCATTGTGTTCTGCTTTGAATTGGTACCTCGCTGTGGGCCACTTGCCCATGGATGCTTGCGCAGCTTTATTGGCAAAAACAAAGGAAATGTGTGCTGCGCTTTGAGTGAAGGGACCCCTCTGTTGAAAAGGTTTGTGACTTTCATGGTGTAAGCTTAAAATTTAACTTTTCCTTCAGTGTGGGTGCACCTGAATGTATTCATTTGACTTTGCGAAATGAAATGTTGGTTGGTTGAGCTCTGACAACCTTTCTGACCTTTGCTGTTGAATGGAGCTTAGACCTCCCCATTGCTTTGACTGACTTGGCTGTTCGCTTGCTTCACTCATTTTGCAGCAAAGCAGACCTAGCAATATCTAGGAAAAGAGATGAGAGAATAGTTGGAGTTATTTCTCCTGCTGCAGTCACATTTTATTGTTGCTGGAGTACCTCCTCAGCCTGCGTAACTTGGGTTGCAGTCTACAGTAATTATTTGCAGAAATTCTCACTGATGTGTACAGGCCAAATTCTGATCTAGGGAAAATCAGCATATTTACTCTAAAACAAATGAGACTTGAAATTAGGCTTGCATAGTTTCATACATTGATTAACTAAAGAATTAGGCCTATGTTTTAGCATGCTGTTTCCACATGAAAGAATTGGCTGGGGAAATGATGACATTTAGATGCCATTTAAAACCATAGTGTGAGCCAAACTTTCCTCTTATTTGTGTCAGTGCAATTAAGAAGGACGGTCTTGTTGACTAATGCACTAGACGGGGGCTCAGTTCCTGAGCTCGGACTTCCTGGCTCTGCTGCCGATTTCCTGTGTGCGCCTGGATAAGGCCCTTTGTGTTTCAGTCGCCCGCTCGCAGGAGGGGAGAGCGTCCCTCTGCCCAACCTCTTCGGGTGTGAAGAAGAGGGTCTGTCTTTCAGCATGTCTGTACAGTGCCCAGCAAGAAGGGATAAAATATTAAGCCAGATCTAGAAGTGTTGCTGATAAATAATAGGAAAAGCTGACTGTTTTCTTTTTGTTTTGTTTTGGTTTTGGGTTGGTTTTTTTGTTGTTTTTTTTTTTGCAAATGCAAGAATGTCATGTGAAGCCCAAACCACCCCGGGCTGTGCTCTGTGGTGGGATTCCTGAAGGCCTGGTTTCAACACAGGTGGTTGAGAGCATTTGGTATTATCCAAATAGAAAGTGGGATCCCATATTCAAGGCAAGAAGACTGTTTTAACCAGGCTATAACATAAGGTAAATAAGACTGTTGTCCAGCTCTGGCAGCTGCTGATGGGCAAGCCCATGTATCATAAAAACGCCGTTGTTCGTGGCCACCCTGATGAAGAAATGCATGCTGCTAGCAACAGGCCACTTCCATCAGCTGAGCTGACAAATTGGTTTTCTTCTGCTGCATCTTCAAACCAGCTGTTGCGTTACAGCAAATGCTCTGGACAAAAATACAAGGCATCACGTTTCCTATTTGGGTGCTATCTCTTTGGACATTGCTTGCACTTTCTGATAAGAAACTAATGCTGAAACGCAGCCAGTGTCCCACTGACTGGAAAGCAGTTGGCCCCATTTTAAAGCTGAAAGCAAATGGTATCTTGTCCTGAAAAACACTACCTCCACAGCTCACTCTACCTACCCTTTGCACAAATGCCTCGGGTGAATAAAGCTACCTGCTGCTGCTACTTTTCATTCTTTTAACTGTCATCTTGTAATAAGCAAATGCCCAAAATAAATGTGATAAAAATAAAATGGGGTGACTGACACACTCCTGACTGCCAGACATTTACAGGCTTCAGCTGAGACAGGTAGGGCCGCCCTGTGGTGAGGAAGCTGGGAAATGTGAATATCTGCTATCTCACAGATTTTCTGTGATCTTCCTTGGTTTCCTGTCTAAAAAAAAAAAAAAATTACAGTAAGAGCAGTCTATGAAGATGCTGAAAGATATACTGGAGACAGAAGTATTCTGATACTGGAGATGTCAGAGTGACAGAGAAACACAGGCGCTGTTTCAGGGGTGCTTACCTGAAGCTAAGCCCACAAACGCACTGGCTGCTATGAAGCCTGGCCAGCCAGTAGAGCCATTTGTCGGGTGGCACTACTGTGTGCGTGGTGAGGTTTTCCCCTGTGTCACAAAATTAATTAGCCTGGGATGCTCTGAATCGGTGGGAGCCAACTCTCTGGTCTGGGGTGGACACGGATGCAGCTAGCTGGAGTCTGGGTCTTCACAAGTACTGCAGCCCACCGCTGCTCTCCAGCAGTGCTTTTGCCACTGGTGTTACCCCTGGGCACCTATTAACCCCCTTAGTGCTGGCATTACTGAGGGGTCTGTCTTCATAAGGCTCTGAGAAAATAAAAAGTTTAAAGGAAAATAAGCAAGGTTGGGTTTTTTCTTTTTTTTTTGAGGCAAGAAATAATTAGCCTCTTTCATGTGCAGTTGAAGTCCTCAGATAAATTGGGTAGCAGTCAGGAAAGCATGAGTTTTATTTTTGCATGGGTGATGCGTTTTCTCTGCGGCTTCCGACAAAGAATTCACAGAATGCCAGCAGGAAAAACTGCCTATTTTTAATATAGGGATGTTCATAAGTAATAAGTCTAAGTAATTAACATCAGCAGTGCTCTTCAAGAGCCTCGGGGGGGAAAAGCTGGTAAAGAAACATCTTGCAGTATTATTATTATCTATTTCTTTACTGCACCGAGCATAGCAGACACAGGCTGCAACTCTCTGAAACCAATGCTCTGAGAAATGTTTAATGTGAAAATGGGTTGGACTTGAATTAAATTGACATTAAGGTGGAGATGAACACCAAACCAGGAACTAATGAACATTTTTGCTGGTCTAACAGCACAATGCCGATGTTTTTTCTCTCCCCAGAATACCTTGGCGAAGGCGCTATACGACAACAAAGCTGAGTGCTCGGATGAGCTGGCCTTCCGCAAAGGAGACATCCTGACGGTTCTGGACCAAAATGTCATTGGCAGCGAGGGCTGGTGGAAATGCTCCCTCCATGGCAGGCAGGGCCTGGCCCCTGCCAACCGCCTCCAGCTCCTCGCCGCCTCTCAGGCTGCCCTGCTGCCCCCTTCCACCCGCAGCGACTCTGCGGAGCCGCCAGCGGGACAACATAACATCTACCAGGTTCCCTCCGTCCCCAAGCCTACCGTGTTGTCATCTACCTATGAGAAGATGGAGGGGTGGGTTAAACCTCCAGCAAGGGTCTCTACCCTACCCGTCCAAGGAATTTATCAGGTACCAGCCTTGGCTGCACAACTGCTCAGTGAAAGAACCCAAAGCTCAACAAACCAGGTAAGAAAACAAGCAGCTACAAAAGTAACAGACGTTATTATTAAAACAATCATTAGGAGCAGGAAAATAATAAAGGCTGTTGGCCTGAGCATTCCAGTGGGATTTGCAGCAAAGCCACTCAAATAAATGGTGTTTAGGAAACTCCCATCAGGTCTACTACAGTTTATTGCATTACGTGAGAAATGCTGCTCCGGGCAACAGAGGAGAGTCTCTATATCCTGTAGTCTCTCACTTTTTTGACAGTTTAAAGCAGCTGTAAAGTAGGGCAGGAAGTACAGAATATACCATTTGTTTGGAAGAATCTAGAAATTATTTACAAGCCTACCCCAAAGTTAAAGTAATGAGACACACAACTTTCTCCTCTGATGGTCTACAGCGTGCGCCCACCCAGAGCCCTCTGGACACATGTGGGCTCTTTGAATCCATCTGCACAGAAAGATGATTTGTAATTAAAAAAAAAGACCAAAAAAATAGCCCTTTGCTGTGCGATTGCTGCCTTTGGTCTCGTTTCTACTATGTCCAGAGCCTCGGCAAGCCCAGAGTGCTGCTGCCTCTCTCTTCTGCTACTCAGGGTTGTTGCTTTGCTTGCACGCAGTAGCAGCAACTACTACAGACATGCAGAGGACGCAGGGTTTGGTTGTGTTTGTCTCCTGACATGATTTTGCTGCTGCTGAGACAGTGACCAGGGTGTACAGGATGAGAGCAGCCACCAGTCCCCCCCAGTTACGGCGGGGAACTGCTAAACCTCGCTTTCCAGGGCTTCATTACAGCTGCCTGGCCTGGCCTCCTCTTTTTCCCTGCTCCTTGAGTTGGGCACTAAAATGAAACATTTAAGTGGAAAACATAATTTGACTAAATATTACATTGAGTGTCTTGACATAAAAAACCTTGTGCTTTCTTCAGCATAAAATAAATGGGGAATCTTTTGTAATGGAAGGTAAATAGAGCAGGTGGGGAGAGAGTTCAAGTTTTTGTTCAGTCCCCTGAGCTCTTCAGCCCTGGGTGGCTCTTTATTCCACGTATGAAAATCACGTTAGAAATGTTAATTGGAAAAGGAAGGAAAATCAGCCCTGAACTATATAGCCTTTTAGGCTGATTTAATGATCATTCGATTTATGGGACTCAGCCAGCTTTCATCCCACTGTGCCGAAAGGCAAGTTATGGAAACCGAGGTGCTGGTTCCTTCTGTGTGGGAAATGGGTGCTGGCAAACAAACTCAGCATATCTCTGGTGACTGAAACCTGCTTTTCAGCGCCGCAGCTGCATGTTTAGCCTTTGTGTACAGTTACCATAACTGCAAGCTCAAACTGAGCAATAGCCACAAAAGACCCTTTTTGCACTTGCTGTAATCTGATTTCTCCACATTCCTAGCCCTAAAGAAGCCATTTGTAAATTGAATGCGTGATTGATACAAGTTTTCTGTGTTGTGCCAGCAAATCAGACTGAAAATGTCTTCTGTTATTTTTTAGCTGAATGAACAGCCCAACAGAAGCGCTTCTTGACTAGCCCTGTCTCTCTAATTTCATGAGTTTATATACCCAAGCCTTGTTTATTCTAATGGAGAGGGGGGGAAAAAAAAAGAAATGTCCTAGCCTGCTTTTGCTGTTGAGAAGTTCAGATTTGCCTGAGCTGCCTCCCTCTCGCACCACGTCACAGCTGTCCCTACACCAACTGCACGGTGGTGGTCACAAACCGCGCACAGATGCACAGGGAGGCTCTGGGGTGAACAGCCTGTGCGAGAGCAGGAGGAGCCGCCGCGCTCCGGGCTGCCCCGCGTAGATCCACCGGGACAACTGGCAAAGTTCCTGGCGTGCTCAGCTGTCCGCTGAGCAGCTGGGTAAAGCCACTGTAAGTCTTGGAGCGAGCTGATTGAAGGCAATAAACCAAAACAAAATCCCTCAAAGGCTGCGTGCTTTCACCCTACGGAAAAGCCTTGTCACTTCTTTATTTGTTGCCTGATACGCAGGGCACTGTCTTGCTTGATGGTGGCTGAAAGTATTGTAAAATAATTGTTCTCAAAGTGGTAGTAAGAGATGATTTTCAGTGAGCTTCCTTTTTGCTGTATACTGAGTAAGACCTGTCCATCTGAGAACAGACCTGGGCTAAGGATGGCTTTCTTGGTACCACTTACCTGTTACCCTTTCTACTCAGGAAAGTCCCTTCTTTTCTGCCCCTGCCTGCAGGCACGATGGCTCACATCACAGACTGCCAAGGGGGGGTATGTTCACTCGCCATTCCCTTCTTCAGATGAGAGCTAAGAGCTTTCACAAAGACGAAGCAAGCAGTTGCAAAGCTGGAGCCTTGTTCCTCTACCATATTTCCCCTAAATTCAGTCACAACAACACATGCTCACATGATGGGGAACACTACCTCCAATTTTAAATAATTTATTGCAACACAGCGGTGTTTCTGTGGGTCAGTAGTTCACAATATGCCATTTATAAACTAGCTGCAGAGGGCCACGCTAGACCTGTGCTGAATGAACAGAGCTCCATGGTTTGGGGGTTGATTTTAAAGTTCTTTCCTAACATTCATATTTTGGCATCTTACCTAGTTGTCCCACAGATCTGGTCATAGCTCTTAAAATGGTGGAGAATTAGTCTGTAATTGACCTAAATAATGTAATTCCCATATCAGACTTCTCTGTTTATGGAGCTGGACGGGACATCAAGGTAACTATGTTTACTCCTTCCAAATGAGTCCGTTTTTCATAACTACAGAAGAGTGCATCTCAGCCTGTACCTTTTTGCTGCTCTTACTCCCACTAAATGTGGCTTGAGCTTGACCTAATGGCTCCGCGAGACTGGAGAAGTAGAAATTCCCCTGCTTGCTTTTTTTAGTGGTTCTGCTTTTGGGTAGTCTAAAGATTTACGTGATAACCGAAGCTGGATTCTCCAAATCTTTTCCCTCCCTTGGGGAATTAGTAAGGCAGATAGTCTTTGATTTGTATGTGCCGATTCTTATCTGAAATAAATCAGAAATGCTGTCAAAGGAGAATTACGGGGAAAAAAATACTGTGCCTGCTTGTAAGGTCAGTTCCTGTCTGTCAGTCAGTGAAAAGCTGAAAGGTTTTTAATCAATTAAGAGTGATTACTCTAACGGTGGCCTATTTCAAAGATGACCTGAGCTTACTGCTCATTGCAGCTTTCTCATTATTGTTTCTTTTTGCCCTAAAAATAGCTGCTTACTCTCCCGCGAGCATGCCGGGCTTCAGTCCCCAACATCAGGAGTGAAGTGTATGATGTTCCATCCACGCAGCGCCGGGAGTCCTTACTCACGCAGGTGAGCCCGCCATGGTCCCCCCCTGCAGCTGGGACCCTGTAGGACATCAGAATAGATTTTGAACATAAATTCTAGTGTTTCCCTGTTTGCTTTCTGTAAAATTTAGCAGAAACCCATATATTTTTAGGGAAGTTCAAAACCTAAAGCAGTTTTCTTTTGAATTTGTTAGACATTTAGAGAAACTTAAATTTGGGATGTTTCTAATAAACACTCAGTGTTACCATGACTGAGTTCCAGGGCACAGATGAATTCTCAGTATCAGAGCGTCAGCCTCTCTGCCTTGGTTTATCCATCAGGAAATGTGCTTTGTTGTTTGATTGGGAAGATTTCAAGATGTTTACAGGAGTCACTAGTGCATGTACAAAGAGAAGTTAAATGTTGCCCATGCCACCTGCCTCCCGGGCAACAAAATACAAGGGATTAAATCATGTAATCGTGATGCACTCAGGGTAAGGGCAACACATCGATTGCATTCACTGCGGAAGCGGCCTGTTACATGATCTTGCTCTTGAAACCATAATTTCCCTGGGGAAAGTGAATGTTACCACGCTTCCTCTAGGTCTCACTGTAGCCTGTGCAGGTCACTGGGCTGGGACAGACGCCAGGCCCCATCCCCATCCCATCACCTGCCACGCAAAGGTGTGTGTGGGACTGGAGCACATCCACGGAGCCTCCCCATGCACCTCGTGCTCCCTGGCAGCACCTGGCAGTGCAGGGTTGAGCCCACTCTAATTCATTCATTATCAAGTTAGCCACAAACTTCTTTGTGTTACCCACTTTGTGTAAGTGGGGTGATCCCTGCTCAGACCCAAGGCCAGGCATGTAGGTGGCAGCTGCCATCCACCACTCCGTGCCCACCACCCGCCGGCGCAGCACTGCGGGAAGGCACTCCAGCAGCTCTCCCCCAGGTTGAGTTTGACCCACGCTGTCCAAACAAGGAGCTATGCAGTACATGACCCGAAAGCCTCTGATTCCACCAAAGTCTTCAGTGGGCTCTAAAAAGGATTGAAGTCAACCTGTTTTTTTTTTCCCTTTGACCAGAGCGGTGCCACTCCACCTGCCACACGAAAGGGCTCTGTGCTGGTCAGATCCACCGAGGGTTTCCAGAAGGAGCAGAAGCAGCTTTACAACATCCTGTCCAGCCCAAAAAAGGCAGGAGCTGTTACCCAGAAAGACTCACCAGTGGGCAACGTAAGTAAGACTCGTTGGACACAGGAGAACCATCTCTCATTGCTATGAGGTTGGGCGCATGTGCTGAACCTCCCCCAAGGTGATCGCGGGGATAGGACCAGCACATCTTTGGTGCAGTACTTTGTCCTTCATATTAAAAGAGACGAATACTGCCTGGCTCCTGGATAGTCAGGGTACCTACGAGGACCAGGACTACCGCTGCATTTCCATTTGCTTTTTAGACTGCAGGCAACAAGGTCTCTTGCCTTAACTTCTTTTTATGACTGTGTGAAAAGCAAATTCAATACCCTACATTCTGGAATGTCTGTAGTATTTCGGCAGATAGAAGCTAACTGTCCTGGTTCCATGCAGCACTCCCCTGCCACCTTTTTTGGGAGTGGAGCACACCTGGCTTGGGGGGGGTCAGGCTTCCCATCTCTTCCCTGCTGTTTGACAAGTACCATTCTTGAAGAAAGGGCTGATCTGAAATTTCACAACAAAGACAATGCCTCAATGGAAACTCACTGTTACTTGAGTGCCAAATATTTTGGGTTTCCTGAACAGTTTTAGGATCCAAGAGAATTTTGACAGGCTCCTTAGCACGTATGCCTAGGGCTGAGGTGTGGGATCTCAGGGCAGACCTTTCCAGCGCAGCAAATCTGAGGCATCCTGGTTTTGTGGATTTAAAGAGAAGTGCCGTAGGTTCACGGCTACCCCATGACTGCAGAAGCCGGTCTTGCACAAAGTCTGTTCAGCAGTGACAGTTGGACTAGTGCTACCCAGAACTGGGGCACTGGCACGTGAGCAATTGCTCGCTGAAGCTGGCATTGCTGACATCTTCATGGCTGTTAATGATCATACCCACCAGCTGCAACAGCCTGCGAGCAGATTTCCTTCTGGAGACACGGTTTATCGTTGCTTCCAAAATAAAATTTTCTTAGAATTCTTTGTTCATGGGAAATTTGGAAAATTCTGGCTTTGGTCAGAAATGCCCTTGTTTGGGATCCCCTTCTCATGTGTGTTTTCTGCAGACAGGGAAGCCTGACCTGGCCAGTACCTCCTAAAATTTTTATTACATAGCGGTACCTTCAGTTGTTTCTTGTTGCTGCACACTCCTATAGCTCCTGGAGCTCCCTCATACTTGTGCTTTGTGCTTCTAAGGCATCCAGGTACCATCTGTCCCAAAGTGACTATTAGTATTAGTCTGGATTTTCCTACACAAGAAGTGGTCTTGCATTCGCATTTTCCAGCTTATAGACTTCAGCTGCACGCACATGTATTTTTAAGGCATTGGACAAGGTCTGTATCTGTCTTAGCAAACCTGTCTCAAGTGAAAATTTAAACTCACTGCAGTCACTTGAGAATGGTCAGTTGTGTCTGCTGGTGATTTTTTTTTTTTGTCAGGGTTATGCATGTGAATGTGGGTGGGGATACTGGAAAATCAAGTGTTTTCTTACGCAGAGGCTAATAAAACCTTACCTCCCTCATTCTGTAAAACTGTTTGACGTTACCTGCTAACAGACTGGCATTTCACTTTTCTTGTAGACAGTTCAGAAAACTATGAAAGGTTCCCCCCGCAAAGTAGTCAGGGCAGACCTCATAGATTTCACCGGCTGGGGACACTGCTGTATGGTTTAATCACCTGTGTTCAAAATGTTTTAACCTTCATCCGTGCCTCTGGTGCATTTCAGAAAGAAAATTAAAATTATGGGCTAGCCTTTTTGCAGTGCAGTTTCACTGACGTTACTGGAGTTGCATACTTTTGCATGCTCTGAGAATTCAGTTTTGTTTCTTATTTCTTGTATAAAACACTGCTTATAAATCCTGTGTGCTCTGTTGCAGTTATATGATGTCCCTCCCAAAAGAGAAACTGACATTTCAGAAAACGAATCTCAGAAAAAGTTCTGGGGCCATTACAATACCTTGCCAAATCCTCGGAAGTCAGAATGGATTTATGATATTCCAGTGTCACCTGAAAAAACAGGATTAAAACAAAACCCTCCTGGCCATTCTTTGGAGAACCAGGTGCTGTATGATATACCACCAGCCAGGCACAAGGCAATAACGACAAATACTGAAGCCAAAGTTGTAAATCCACAATTATATAATATTCCACCAACACAGCGGAAATTAACATTTCCAGATGTCCATTTCTATGATGTTCCATCCTCACGGGATGTGCTCCTTTTGCCACAAAACAGTGGCTGTGATGTAGCCCCAAGTCTCCTGGCTCCAAAGGCTGAGACTCAGATCTCTGAAGAGAATGTTTATGATATTCCAAAAGGTCTGCCCACCACTTTGCAATCCAAGAAAGAGATGGAAAAAACCAACGACAGTTCTGGAGACCAAGCATACCATGCTCCTCCACAGTTCTCAAGAGATGCCAAATTAGAACAGGACAGCTTATCTGTTTCTAGTGGGGACAGCAGAAGCAGCACGCTCTCTACATCCTCAAACTCTCCTGCTGAGTTGTCTTCTGTGTCATCATCATCATCAGAAGAGCCTGCCAAAGAAATTAAACTGGACCTTGACGTAGCCATAGAGACACTGACTAGATTACAGCACAGCGTATCCAGCTCAGTTGCGAGTTTAATGATCTTTGTGAGTAGTAAATGGCGATTACAAGAGCACCTAGAGAAAAGCATTGAAGAAATCCATAGAGCAGTCGATCACATAAAAGTGTCACTGGGAGAATTCTTGGCCTTTGCTCAAGTCGTAAAGGTAAATGCCTCTTACCTCACTGATAACAATCTTCAGACCAGAATTAAAAAGCAACTAGAAATTCTTACGAACTCATTCAAAATCTTAACAGAAACAAGAGAAGCTCTAAATGACTGCAACTGGTCACTAGAGGCTTTGGTCCTCAGGAAACCTCAAAACAACCCGGATGATCTTGATCGCTTTGTTATGGTAGCACGCACGATTCCAGATGACATCAAGAGGCTTGTATCCATCGTCATTGCCAACGGAAAGCTCCTCTTCAGAAAGGATGAGACGGAACAAGAAACGAAGCAATCAAAAGTGAACCCAGAATACAAAATGGCAAAACAAATCACAGTGCCCAGAAGAGTAGAAATAGATTCACTTCAAAGAAAAAGTCCTGATAAACCCAAACAAAGTCAGGTCTCTTCTGAAAAACCAAAAGAAAATGCCACTGAGGACTGTGATTATGTTCAGTTACAGGTTAGTACAACTGGGTTTTATTATCTGTATTCCTGATCATTTGCAGATATTAAGCTATTAGCACTATTTTATCTTTGCACGAGTACCACATTTGTTTTGCACAGCTTGCTATTTTCCAGACTTTATATGAATTCGGGATTTTGTTAAGAGTGCTAGATGGCACATGTAGAATGACCGGTAATTTTAAGTAGTAAAGAAAACTGGCATTTGAGAATTTACCCATCCCATCCCAACAAAAGCTTTTTAGCTTGCCCGTTTAAATTAATTTGAGAGAGTTTTTAGCTGGGGGCTAGCAATTTGTTTCTTCTGACTAGTAGTTTTCTTCTTGCCAGTACATTTTGTTTGTTTGATGTGATTATACAAGAGATGTTAACCTTCTAACTTGAGGTGTATTGGAAAACATGTTTTCATAGAACATTTTAATTTAACAAATTAAACTCTTACTGTGAATTATCAAATTTATTTAGAATAATTTTGGGTATTTGTTAGAAAAATTCTCCTTAGAATTACTGAAATGTCTATTAAGACTATAACTCTCTTGGTTTCACAAAGAAATGCTGGCTTAGAATTGAGGAACTGTTATGTTTTGATGATGTTGGTTTCAGTCTTAGATCTTGCAGGATCAGACACTAAATTTTTAGTAGGAAAAAACCTACAGTTGCTTCTAATAAATGTACCATTGATTGTCCATAACATAAAGGCTGCATAGCAAGTAGTTGTCTCCCCCTAAAATAGGAGAAAACCACACTTATATTTAAATATTTTATGTAAACCATTTCAACTTGGCTTTTATTTTGATTTGTAACAGGCACAGAAAATAATTTCAGGTAAAGAAGTAGCAAAGAAGAGTACAGATTCAAAACCAAAGGTATTTATGATTTTGAAAACTTAATTATGAGGACTGCTAGTCCCCGATTTCTGTGCTTGCTAAAATTCAAAATAATTTGCATTTGAACATACATGTCTATACACAGATATCTATTTTTCTCATAGTTCATTTTCCCAGAAGTAGTTCTTAGAATTACTGCTGAAAACCCGTGCATTTTCCTCAAATGTAACAAACCACTCTGGTTTGAAATCATACTATTTATTTGCTTGCCTTTGTGTATCATTTGGGATAAAGCTGTGAGAGTATTTCAAAATACCTTGTGCACCGGTATAAGGGTTGACTGTCTTGTTACCGTACAGTTTTAATCATTCATAACCCTCATGAAGTCAGCACCACTGAAGATCAAGTCTGAATGTTTTGTACTGTCTGAAAGCTTGAAGTCCAGGCTGTATGAAGGATTGATGTTTAGCTGCAGCACTTTGTGGCCTATCCATTATTAAAATAGTGTTCAGAGAAATTTGTTTAGGGAAAGGGCTATCAGCAGAAAATACCACTTTGAAGTCCAGTACTTTATGGAAAGAGAAACAATTGTAAAAGACTCCTGGGCTGGGGTGATTTGAAGATGATTAAATAACAAAACTCCCCGTAAGTGAAGAAATATGTGAAGAATATAGGGTAGAGCAAATAATCAGTGTGCCACCAAGCTGAGTCTGTTTTTTTTTAACGTTTTTCCAGGTTTTGCCATCTGCGAAAAAGACTGTAATTCAAAGCAAGCCAGACTCCACAAAGAAAATCGCTCTCCCAGAACACTGTAAGCTGTGTTTTACTGCACTTCACAAAGCAATTTGTGTATTTACTAATAGTCTGAGCAACAACCAGCCACCCGAAGTCTTCATATCCCACAGCAAATTGATCATTATGGTGGGACAAAAGCTAGTGGATTCCCTCTGCCATGAAACTCAAGAGAGAGATGCTCGGAACGACATTCTCCACAGCAGCAGCCGGTTTTGCAGCCTCTTGAAGAATCTGGCTCTCGCCACCAAAAATGCCGCAATACAATATCCAAATGCAGATGCCATGAGGGAACTTCAGGATCAAACACAGGAGCTGTCTAAGTACACACAGCAGTTTAGAGCAATGATGGAATGAAAGACACTTTGCTGGTTTTACAAATTCTCCATCCTTGCTGCTCCTTTGGCACGTGGCAGCCAAGGGGAGCAAAAGCAGCTCAGTGACACCAACTTTCAGTCACCTCTAGGAAGTTCTGCCCAGCAGTTCCCTGGGTGCCAGGGCACTTTTAGCAGGTGAAGATCCACACAATGGCAGATGCAGAAGTGGATTTGTAGAATTAAATCTGTGCTTTCTCCTCCATTGTTCAGATCCCACCTGGAAATGTCATCTTGGCAGCTGGGCAGGAATGTTTGCTGTGTATTAGAGCAAAATTATTTATTATCTGGCTGATTTCTTTTTTTTTTTATAGGTCAGATAAATATATTTTCCTTTTTTTTTTTTTTCTATTTGGATATGTAAAGTCTCTCTTTAAATGTTGCTTCACAATGTTCTGTAAGTTATGGTATCCCATTATCAGCTGTTTCTTGAGGACTTTACTCAAAATCTTAATTACAATTTCTTTTTTTTTTTTTTTTTTTTTTTTTTTTTTTACAGCTGCAAAGCTAACTTTTATTCTTCATGTACAAATGCAATGAATGTATTACAGGACAAAATCTGGCAGGTACCACGCATGGCTTAGATGTTAATGGGAAATGCTCCAGCTGGTGTCTGAGCGCAGAAGGAAAACTGACTTGGAGGAGTCCTGGCTCCTGATAAATCTGTGGGGAGTGCACCTCAGCCGTCCTCCGTTGCAGCTCGAAGCCATTCAGAGCATTGTTCCAACATAAAAAGGAATTTATTTTAGTCACTTTGGACAAGCTATCCCACAAACTGGAACCATGATGTTATTTCTGCTGGTCACTCAGAGCACCTGCGCTGGGGGGGGCTGCCCAGGGCTCCTCAGACCGGCCCCTTGCTGCGTTCATCTGTGTAGCTCATTAACTTAATCCCTAAATTTGCTGGATCCGAAATACAATGAAGGCCCTGTAACCATGCAGGTAGCCTGTTTGTACCCGTGCTATTTCTGTTTTTCCTAATTACTGTAAAGTTTTTACCTGAAATTTCGAGGTCTGGCCTTTCGGGGCAACGCTCTACCTGTGTCTTTGCTCTGAAGATGCACAGTGAATTTTGGGAGTAGTTACGGCGCATTCACACTGCACCGGCCCGCACACTCCAGGGGTCTGACCGGAAACCTGCTCCCTCATCTTCCCCACGGTTTTATTTTTACTTGGCAGTCACCGTGTTTTATACCGTTATTTAAACGTCGACATTTGTAAATATTACCGTTCGCAGAGTTCAATGCACTAGCTACATTTCACGTTGGCTTTGAATGTTTTGTATTAAACTCACTCCTGGAACGACCAAGTGTTTGACCCTGCTGGCGGGAAAGGCGTCTCCTCAGCCCCTGCCAGCCCGGCCCGACTCGGGAACGCCTGATTTGGCCATAAATCCCCCAAAGTGGGTGTCCTGGGTGTGTGTGGGGGTGTCCCTCACAAAAGAAGGCGGGACACCTGCTCCGCCGTGGCGGGGTCGCCTGAGGCACAGGCGGGGGAGAGGAGGTGGCTGCCGGGCCCCGCCCCGCCCCCGAGTAGGGGCGCTGCGAACCCCCCTGCGCGCGGTGGTACGTTCCGCGCCCCTTTGGCCGCGGCCCGATGGACTCGCCCGCCCCACCCGCCTGAATGCTGGTAGCCAGGCCCCGAGCCGGCTGCTTGCAATGGAGCAGCTATGACGCTCTCGGGGCGCGCCGGAAGTTCTCCCCTCTCCCGGAAGTGCGTGACCTACGGGGGTGGGGAGTGGACCCGGAAGCGCGGCGCTGCGGGGAGCGAGATGGGGTGCGATGGCGGCACCATCCCCAAGCGGCACGAACTGGTCAAGGGGCCCCGCAAAGTCGAGAAGGTCGGAGGGGGCTGCGCGAGGGCGGCGGGGAGCGCGGCCGGGGGCTGCCGGGCCGGCTTTGTGAGCCTGGGCCTTGTCAGCGGGCCCGCGGGGGAGAGGGAGGCCCCGCGGAGGCCTGGTTAGTCCTGCCCGTCCCGCAGTGAGCCGGGCACGGCGCTCCTGGTGCTGGCAGCGTGGAAGAGAGTGCCCTTCTGCGGGGCCCTGGGCCGGCCTGCCGGTACTGCCTAAGGGTGGCTGTGCCAGTGGCTCCCCTTGGTCTTGAGGCCTTTTTCGACATTCTGCTGAACGCGTGCGGCTTAGGGGCCTCCGACATCTAGGGGGATGGTATCTGCTGGTAACGCTTCTGGTAGATTGTTTAACAGTGTGACTAGAGCATTGGTGGTGGTGAACGTGGCTGTCTCTGCATTCATCTGCTTGCATTCTGGGTGTTGCTTGGGCTCTCTTTTTGGGATGTTTTAGAGTAATGGATACACAGTGGCATCACCTGTGTGGATAGGTGGATGAAGATCAGGAAAAATCTCACCGCAGATGACAGGAAACTTAGGCAGGTTACACTTGCTGGTGTAAAATAAGTAAATAAAATCCATTTTCTCCTCACACCTCACTTTACTAACTGTGAACCTCAACCTTTCTTTTATGGCCTTATGTGTCATAAAATTCATGGTTTTAGACTGGAGCTTTGGGTAGCATCCTGACATCCCTAGATTTACTTTTCTTCTTATCTTGTTCCTTACAGGGAGTAGAACTGGTAGTTAACTCAAGCAGGGATGGGATGTAGAACTAGAGAGAAGGTAGTGGAGAACATGTGAAGAGCAAAAAAGAATAAAGAGGGAAGGGGACAGCTGGAAGTGGCAAAAAAATAAGAAATCTGAGTTAGAGTTAGGAAGATAGGTCCCACGATGCAGAAATGTGTTCAATAGATAGAGGCAGACCCTTGAAACTGGTCATGAATTTTGCTAAAAGATTTTGCTAAAGTCATTTTACAGAAGAGCTTTGAGTGCAGATAGTAGGTTTGTTAGGATGCTTGGGGATTGGATTAATGCTTCAAGTATTACTTGATTTTATGTTTAAATAATTTGCAAATATAAAAGCTATTTTAAAATCACTAGTGTTTTTTTTTTCTTCAGGTTGACAAAAATGCTGAATTGGTGGCAAGATGGTCCTACTGTGCTCTGAGTCAAGAGAAGTTACGTCGGCCAATTGTAGCCTGTGAGCTAGGCAGGTATGAATGTTTCCATAAAGACCGCTATATTAAAAGGTACAGATTTATAAATAAAAGAATGTGATTAGAGTCAAATACAACTACTAAAAATTTTATGTTGTAGGTTGTATAATAAAGATGCCATCATTGAATTTTTGTTGGATAAGTCGTCTGATAAAACTCCTATGGAAGCTGCGTCGCATATCAAGAGCATTAAGGTAAGCAGGTTGTGCCTAATGTTAAAGAGTGCCATGAAAGTTAAAACATGCTACAAAACCTCATTTTGATTGTGTTCTCATTATATACTAAAAGTGTTAAAAATAGCACACAACAATGAAAAAAATCTTAGGGAATGTTATCATGGCTCAACAACCATTAGTAAAAGCTTAAGGCTTGCATTTTTATTTTTCAGCATGTAACAGAACTGAACCTTGCAGAGAATCCAGCTTGGAGTGGTGATAAAGAGAGTATAAAAGGTGACAAATATGATGACAACCAGTCTGCACGCTTTATATGCCCTGTGGTGGGATTGGAAATGAATGGAAGACATAGGTCAGTAAGTTTCTGAATTTTGTTTTTAGAAGTGAGTACTATGCTAAACTGAATATAGAGCAGGTAAAAATGTTTGAATTGATAATGTTCGCTTTCGTCTGGACTCACTCCAACATGTCCATGTCCTTCTTATGCTGGGGGTCCCACAGCTGGACACAGTACCTCAGGTGGGGTCTCACCAAAGCATAGTAGAAGGGGGCAGAATCACCTCCCTTGACCTGCTGGCCACGCTTCTTTTGATGCAGCCCAGGAGACGGTTGGCCTTCTGGGCTGCCAGCGCACATTGCTGGCTCAGGTCCAGCTTTTCATCCATCTGTACCCCCAAGTCCTTCTCCTCAGGGTTGCTCTCAATCCCTTTATCCCCCAGCCTGTATTTGGGATTTCCCCAACCTATGTGCAGCACCTTGTACTTGGCCTTGTTGAACTTCACAAGGTTTGCACGGGCCCACCTCTCAAGCCAGTCAGGGTCCCTCTGGATGGCATCCCTTCCCTCCAGCACATCGACCACCCAGCTTGGTGTTGTTGGCAGCGTTGCTGAGGTTGCGCTCAATCCCACTGTCCGTGTCGCTGACAAAGGTGTTAAACAGCACCGGTCCCAGTGCTGACCCCTGAGGAGCGCCACTTGTCACTGGTCTCCACTTGGACATCAAGCCATTGACCACAAGTCTTTGAGTGCAACCATCCAGCCAATTCCTTCTCCACCCAGTGGTCCATCTGTCAAATCCATGTGTCTCTGATTTAGAGACGACGAGGTCATGCAGGACAGTGTCAAATGCGTTGCACAAGGCCGGGTAGAGGATGTCAGTTGCTCTTCCCTTATCAACCAATGCTGTAACCCCATCGTATTTGTCAGGCACGATTTGCCCTTAGTGAAGCCATGTTGGCTCTTACCAGTCGCCTCCGTATTTTCCATGTGCCTTCGCATAGTTTCCAGGAGGATCTGCTCCATGATCTTGCCAGGCACAGAGGTGAGACTGACTGGCATGTAGTTCCCCAGGTCTTCCTTTTTTTCCCTTTTTAAAAATGCAAGTTATGTTTCCCCATTTCCAGTCATAATTCCAGGAACTTCACCAGACTTCTCAAATATGATGGATAGTGGCTTAGCAACTTCATCTGGCAGTTCCCTCAGGACCCACAGATGCATCTCACCAGGTCCCATGAACTTGTGCACCTTCAAGTTCCTTAGATGGTCTTGAACCTGATCTTCTCCTACAGTGAGCGGTTCTTCATTCTAGTCTGGGCCTTTGCCTTCTGCGACTTGGGCGATGTGGCTTGAGCACTTGCTGGTGAAGACTGAGGCAAAAAAGTCGTGGAGTACCTCAGCCTTCTCCATATCCTGGGTAACCAGGTCTCCCATTTCCTTCTGGAGAGGGCCCACATTTTCCCTAGTCTTCCTGTTATTACCCACATATCTGTATAAGGTTTTCTTGTTGACCTTAATGTCCCTGGCCAGATTTAATTCTATCAGGGCTTTGGCTTTCCTAACCTGATCCCTGGCTGCTCAGACAATTTCTCTGTTTTTTCTGACAGGCTGCCTGTCCTTGCTTCCACTCTCCGTAAGCTTCCTTTTTGTGTTTGAGTTTATCATATCATAGAATGTTTTGGGTTGGAAGGGACCCCCAGAGGTCCAGGAGCTCTTTGTTTGTCCATGCAGGCCTCCTGGTGTTTTTGCCTGACTACTTTGTTGGGATGCATCACTCCTGAGCTTGGAGGAGGCGATCCTTGAATATTAACTGGCTCTCTTGGGCCCCTCTTCCCCCCAGGGCTTTGTCCCATGGTACTCTACCAAACAGATCCCTGAAGAGGCCAAAGTCTGCTCTCCTGAAGTCCAGGGTAGTGAGGTTGCTGTGTGCCCTCCTCCCTGTCCTGAGGATCTTGAACTCCACCATTTCATGGTCACTGCAGCCAAGACTGCCCTTGAGCTTCACATTCCCCACCAGCCCCTCCTTGTTGGTGAGAACAAGGTCCAGCATAGCACCTCTCTTCGTTGGCTCCTCTATCACTTGGAGAAGGAAGTTATCATCAACACATTCCAGGAACCTCCTGGATTGCTTATGCCCTGCTGTGTTGTCCCTCCAACAGATATTGGGGTGGTTGAAGTACCTCATGAGGACGAGGGCTTATGAAGATGAGGCTTCTCCTATCTGTCTAGAGGGGGCCTCATCCATTTGGTCTTCCTGGTTGGGTGTCCTGTAGCAGACCCTCACTGTAATGTCACCTGTCCCTACTCTCCCTTTATTCCTGACCCATAAGCTCTCAGTTGGCTTCTCATCCATCCCCAGGTGGAGCTCCAGGCACTCCAGCTGGTCACTGACACAGAGGGCGACACCCCCTCCTCATCTCCCCTGCCTGTCCTTCCTGAAGAGCCTGTATCTTTCCATTCCAACACTCCATTCACAGGAGCCATCCCACCACATCTCCTCGATGCCAATAAGATCATAGCCTGCAGGCGTGCGCATGTCTGTAACTCCTCTTGTTTATTCCCCAGGCTATGTGCACTATGTGCCTATGTGCGTTTGCATAGAGGCATTTAGGTCTCACACACACCCCTGCCAATGGAGTGGCTGAAATTCCTTTTTACAGCTCTTCAGGTGCTCTCCTGCTGACCTGTGATCCTTCTCCAGGCTCTGGGCATCTATTGCTGGCACTGGCATTAAACTGCTAGGAGTGGGATGGATTGAGGTTCCCCTCCCCTGGCAACTTTACTTTAAAGCCCCCTTCACAGGCTTGGCAAGCCTATGAAGTTAGGATCAGAATGGACATGGATTGTGTGTCTTCTAATCCTGCAATAGTATCTAATTTTTGTTGGGCTGAGGAAGGACATTTCCTTGCATCCTGTTTTGGGCAAATCAGCGATTTCTTTTTCTGTGTGTGTTAACCCTGATGAGTGAGAAAAGGCCAGGTTCACAGCTTTGATAGTTAGGAAGTATTTCTTCCTCCAGAGAGTGATTAGCCAGGAGATACTCGAGTAGAATTAAGGAGATAACGTGAAAAGTAAACCCATTTTTACTAGAGCCACCTTCGTATTTTTTGATTCCGTTGAGGGTGATAGAGAGGAAAGAATTAACTGTAGCTCTCAGGAAAGGGAGATCACATGAACCATGTGCGTAATTGCTTCACATAGTCTTGCAAGAATCTTCTGTGTGGACAGGAGAGGCGTGGGAGGACAGACCCTGGCTAGGGTCACTTGTGACAGTATTTCTGGAGAGCTTGAGCCAGAGTAAATGAAACCAGTAAGTTTGGTGGGAGTGGAACCATTCAAACAGGATGACTTTGTAGTAAACCAGATTGTGGTGATGGTTCCAGAGAAACCTGTTTAGGCCTATAGCAAATGTACAAAAACATCTCAAGAACATCCGTTTTGCTAAGATTCCATTGAGAAATTGTTATAAGCCTATGCTGCATTACACTGAGAATGAAATAACAAAATACATATTGTGGTTTAATGTACCCAATATTTTTCATTCAATTCTTACATTGTGCAAATTAAAAAGTACCTAGTTAAGGTGCTGATATCTTGATTAGCTGCAGGACTGTGTGAAGAGAAGGTTAGCTGTGTCCTGCTAGCCCATTGCAGTATTGTTTCTGTGTTAAATCAGCACTGCAGATAGATCTTTTAGGCACAAGGTTTCTTAACAGCGATTGTATGTCTTGTCTTCTTTTCTTTGAAGGTTTTTCTTCTTGAGAAACTGTGGCTGTGTGTTCTCCGAACGTGCTCTCAAAGAAATTAAATCAGAAGTTTGTCACAAGGTGAGCTTTTCTTCAGCTTTAGTAGCAGCGGGGTCACATGACCCCCCCACAAGTAGATATATAGTTATGGCTATAAACATGTGCATGCGTGCATTCGCATCCACTATTGTAAAGTGATTTTTTTAATCTGAATATGCAAATTGAAATGGAACTTGTAAAATTTCTGGTTTATGATGGCCTGAAGTAATTCTATATGGCCTTTTTTAATAAAAATGTGTTTCTAAGTAGTTGTAAAAAATTAGTATTTTTGGTTCTCATAGATAATTTGGTTTTGCAATGACTAATTTTTTCAAATGTTTGGTTGGAATTTCAGTTTAAAAAAGGGTGATTGGTTTTCATGTGAGGTTTGGGGTGCTTGGTTTGTTTTTTTTTTTTTCCTGAATGCATGTAGTTTGTGTTTGTCAGTGTCCGCTTTATGTGTTTAAACTGATTACATTTTCAGGTTTTGGTTTGATCCCTGTATTTTTAAAGGACGTTTATTGTTGTCTTTTTTTGGGCAACTCTTCACAGACTTTTCAGCAATTACATGGATTATTGTAGAAAATACTGACTGTGTTTCATTTTACAGTGCTGGTTTGATCTCATTATATAGGTTTCTTTGTAGCTAGGGGCAATGATAACCATTGCAAGTACTGTCCTATCATTACTTTTTTCCTATCACTACTTTTATTATCAGCGAGATTTGTGGTGATAGTTGCCACATTTAGGCAGAGTTATTTTTCAACAAACACCCTGATATTTGATAAAACATACAGTATATTTGTATTAAACAAGACCTGTGAAGGAAAAACTTTTGGTAAGTTGTGGAGGTAATGTGGAATATTGTTAGTTAGGTCTAGCATCATATTGCTGCATTCAGTGCAAATTTTGTTCTGTGGAATACTGGTTTAATCCTGATGGCTCTGCTCTCCTGTTGACAGACACTAATTTATTTTTAATGAATCTTTTTTGTTTGCTTCTAAATTTTTGTTGATAGATGGATGTAACTGCATTATTAAATACAGGAATGAGATGTTTTATGCATGGTTTGGCCTGTCTGGTAATCTTAAAAAACTAAATTAATCCCACATGTTTTCTGGATTTTTTTTTTTAATAATTGGTATTTATCATAGCCTCACATTTGCATGTGATTGTTTTTGCATACATGTGAATTCTTCACAACAGTCAGAAGGATGCTTCTAGAAATAATGAAGTGGATATAATATAATCTAGTCTGTCATCTTTTCATTATTGGATTTTGGTGCACAAAGACAATGGTAACCAGCTGGGAGAACATGTTTTAGTCCATATTTCCTTTGATTAAGGTCAAAGAGTGATTTGGTAAATTTTTGGACATATACTGATAACGTTCTCAATCTGTATTCAGAATTAAGAAGGGGACCAGGACTTTTCTAAATAGGATCATGGGGAACTGGTTGCCATGCTTTCTCGTAGCTAACAGTTTGTTTATATCCAGGGCGCTAATTAGCAGCATTCCCCCAGCACGTTCTGTCTTTATGCAGCAATAGGGCATAGAGTAAAATGAACCAGAACTAATGAAGAAGGAAAAAAAAAATATGTTGTGTATTATACATATGATAGGATTAGGAATTGTTTATTAACAAATAGAATCCTCTTCTGGTACATGTTCTTTCAAAATGCAAGAGTCTTCTGAAGTGCAGAATGTTTGAATGTTGTGGATTTCCATACATACGTTTCTACTGGTGCTAACTGCTGTATCTTAGGAGTGACAATATATTTTCTTAACTGAAATCCAACCTATGGGATCCATGTAGGCCACAGCATTTTCTTTCATGGCCTTGCCACCTTCTATCTGCCAGTATGTGCCCAGATGCCTGGCCCTGCATGCCCCTGCCACTTCTGTGTGTGTGAAGGCATTGTTACCTGACTTCAGAGAGGGACATGATGAGTGTAGTTCAAAAAGAATAATCCTGTATTTGCTTGTTTACACTCTGTATCTAGTCTTTCTCTTCAGCTAGCAGAATCTGTGTTTTCACTTCATCCCAGGGGATGAGGTTTATAGTATGGATGTAAACTGGAGAAGTGTCAGTCTAGGAGCTGTGTGGCAGTTCTCTTCCTCAGTACTGTGAAATTCAAGAAAGCTCTTTCAAAACAAACTATTCTTGTGCATTAATTTCACCTACAAGCCTACAGAGTAGTGTTGATAGTCTGCTAAATTGTAAACAGCAATGGTTTCCCAAAGGACTTTGTCAAACAGATGCTGTAATGATGCAGTAAAAACATTCACCAGAGAATAGATATCCAGCAGCCCAAACAACAGTTCTGCAGTCCTCACCTTCATACCTGTGTACTTTAAACTAGATCATCTGAACTAGGTAATGAGCATATATTTACGTGCTACAAGATTCATATTGCAAGATGTTGTGCTTCGTGAAACTGTAGGAAATTACTTTCCTGTGCTCAGAGCAGAGGGTTGCTTCCTTTCCAGGCCTTCTGGCTTTACTCCTGGGAATGCTTACCACTTTGTGGGAAGTCCACAGACAGTTGTCTCGCTGCTCAGTTTCCTCCTCCGATTTTTCTGTGGCAGCTCATACAAGAAAGCAACAGAGCAATCTGTTTGCCCAGTGATATGTAGATCACAAAATAAGTTGTTTAGGAAAAAGTTGAATGAGTATGCAGATTTTGTCTAATTCAAGGAAATGGCAAACCTCAAGATGAAGAATTCAGCATTCCTTGGTTTACCTCAACAGTATTTACTGTAGAGATTTGAAAGGCTTTATGAAGTCTAGGTACAGGGAGGATGAAGCAGTCTTTCTCTGAGTTCTCTTTCAAAAAAACGTATTTTGCCTCAATAGAAACTTCATGTGAAGAGGTGACCTTAAATACATTTATTTATCTACTTTTACTGGAATTGTTAAAAAGACTATTGGTACGAGGGAAAGGCACAAGAATGTGAGAGGAAACTGGATGGAGAACTTCTAGTAGGGCAACTGTAATTAATGTGTGAGGACTTTTTCTAAGTGACTTACCTCCCTTGGAAGTAAACTTTTTCTTGCTTCACACCTTAAGTAGCAGTATACTGAAAGATTTGAGTTTAAAAAATAACATTAAAATGTGAAAACTCTAAGGCAAACAGAGAGTCAGACACTGTAGCAGTGTTGAGAGAGTTTGTCTCTTATTGCCTGAATGGTAAATGCTTTGAACTGTCTTGCAAAAATATAAAACTCCCTGCCCAAAGGTATTTTTGAAAGAGCAATGAGAATTTTTTAGTGGTGGTTTATGCTGGAGAGCAAGCTTGTTACATGAAGTGCTTGGGACAAGTTTTGAAGCTTTTAATCATTAAGACTGAAGAGAGTTGAAAAAGATCTTTGTCTAAAACAGAGCAATTTATGAATACAAATAAAACTTACAGTACCTTTTCACAGAGAAGTGCATTTTGTTTGATCCATATTTTGGGGGGGTTGTACAGTAAGAAGAGAAAATTTATACTCTCAGTACTAAGTCACATGCTAAAATGTGCGGGATAGAACTTTCAGTCAGCAGGAAGAGAAATAACTTTGCTTCCAGATAATGGAGTGTGGTGATGTGTGTTCTGTAGCAGGAGCCTTGAAGATCAGGAGTTTTCTCCTGCATCCTGCTTCCTGTTCTTCAGGAAGAACATCTGACAGTTTAGAATTTGCACTTTTGAATAGGATGTTCTCACCTATTGTTCTGTTTAATTGTCCAACAGGCTACTAAAATAAAAAGAACAAGCAAGACTGTTTCTACTCACTCTTGTTGTATTTGATGAGATCTTGTAGATTGTAAATTAGTGCTAATCTGTAGTGGTCTGTAGATTTTGGTGGGGCCCAAAGTGATTAAATGTTTCGGAACTTCTGTTCTAACTGGCTTCCTGATTCTTGCATGGGCAATCTTTGGTGCCTCCTTGTTTGGAAGTCTGCTATGTGAGAAAAATTATAGTTTTAGAAATGAATAAAAGAATTACCTAGCAGTGTATAGTATCTATTTAACCTCACTTTTGGGGCGTTGAAAAAGGCACCATTACCAATTTCTGATGTTGACTTTCCTGTCAAAGAAGTTGCTATTGGTGTAATAGCATGCTGGAAGGAATTTGGAGACAGAGTAGTGGTTATTGAAACTGTGGTGGAAGTCCTTCTGGGAGCTCAAGTAGTCACTCTGGAAGTTAAGGACAAGCTTACATTTTAAAATCTGGTTTCTTGTATCACTGTAAAATTTATTTTGGAATTGTTTTCGGAGTCAACAGACTCAAAACACTTGAAATAGTACCCTAACTATTGAAACCTGTACCATATAAAACACTTGGTCAAATGTTTAACTTAGATACAAAGTTATTGAACATGTGCCTCAGGCCTTCTGAAACAGAAATTATTAACTCTGTATCTGAAAGATGTAGGCATGTGTGTGCAGTATGCTATAGAGCATCGTGTTTCCTTGAACAAGGTCACATTGACACTATATGCTCTTAGATGAACAGTCACCAAAAGTTAGTAAACGTTGCTGAAACCTAAAAGCTGTGATTGATCTACTCATAACATGATAATGTGTACAGAACTTAATGAACGCTTTTTGTGTGTGTTAAATGCTCTGAGATTTCATGGTTTTATTACTTAATTTTTTAACTTGTTAGTAAAAAAATCTTTCAAGAGTATAGTGTGGTTATGGTCACTCAGAATGATGTGTAAAATACTGTTTCTTAATGATTGAGAATGGGGTGCTTTAATTATGATTTTTCGGGGGGGGTTATATATGTAAAAATTTGTTTAAGATACAACATCGTTTAAGGAAGGAGGATCATGCTCCAATGATCTTCCTGGGTTGACATGGGTAAAGTCACACCTAAATTATATTTTAAGAGGGTTCTTTGTGTAGATTTTTTTTTTCCCCAGTTGACTGGTTCAGTTTCTGCAAACCAAGCCCATGTTATATATCACCTTGCTATTGAATTTATCCTTTTAATTCAGTTCAGAAGTGAGACACGACAATTGTTTTGTTGATGGTGATGAAAGGTGAAGGCTTGATATTCGATTTACTGCAACAACAGTAACAAGGAACATTTCCTTTTTTGTTTTAAAAAGCAACATGTTAAAAAAATGATGTAAAAACCCCATAAATGCTGGCAGTGCCCTACAGTGGATTTGGTGTGGTTTGGAGAGAAATTTACTATGACTATTGCTATGATTAATACTTGCCAGAAACCCATTAGTTTCACTAATGGTTTTCAGAGGGACTCTCAACAAGCTCAGTATGAACATGCTGCATGGCTTCTTTTTTGCTTTTTTTTTTTTCTTTGCCTCCATAAAAAAGCATCTCCAGCAATATTTAGCCACAAAATAAAACCTGGATTTGTACATGAAACTGAGTCCCGGCCTTTGGGTTGAGTTTGTAAGTTTCTGTAAATAAATAGGGACCAGATGGTCTTTCTTTAGGTTAAAGTTCATTTGAAAGAAATTAGGTTTTCAAGAATCTCGTGTGGGAAAATGAGCAGTACAGTTCCAGGAACCTCAGAATAAGTTTGTAAGAAGAAACTTTCGTGTTCTGTTGTTGGGTCATTTGTTGATTCATTTGATTTTTTTGGAAAAATGCTTAATCTGTCAGTCAGTTTTCCTGTAAAAAGCGAGAGATATTTTGGGTGCATATTGAATCTTACATCTAAATTGCTCCTAGACATTTATTTATAATTTGTAGTTTCTAGTCAAGTGAGCTTATAAGTAACAGGATGTATTTTATTAGTCCACATCAGAGTTCATGCAAAATAATTGGGAGTTTATTTGGATTTACTGGAATGAAACTTTCATCTGCATTCTTGCCAAAATGCTTCTAAAGGAGAGGACAAACAGTCTGAAATGCCTTCTCACAATTCGGGTTTCTCCTAGTCTCCTTCCATCAGTAGCACCTAACTAAAGATCTTTGGAGACGGTGTGTAGAGGTTTAATCCTGTGGAAGAGTTGTCATACTGCAGGAAAGACCACCACCTATATCTTCTCTGTTTTCTCATATTCCCCCAGTCTTTGATTGCACAAGTAGAAGGAATAATTTAGGAATCCTGAGGAGGAAAGAGCAATTCTTGCCTGGAAAAGGGCTGGATCCTTGTTCTTTTTTTTTAATTGCTGTTCCCTGTTTTTGCCTGTGTTATGTGTTAAAAACCACTTCCTTGCTGTAGACCAGCAAGTTCTGCATTTGGTCTGCAGAGGGTCTGGGGAAATGAGATGCTTGTCCTGTTTGCTGCTAGGTGTTTTCCCAATTGCTGCGGACAGCTGCAAGGTTCAGGGAAGTTGTGTTTCCCTCAGTCAGGTACACTGGGATTGAAAGACAGCTTTTCACTCAATTTTCCTTTGTTCCCTGGCCTCAAATTTCTCATCTCCTTGCCCTAAACTCTTGCAGAGACTCAGAAACAGGGACTTAAAGGTAAACATGCATTGCAGGACCCTACTGTGACTGGCACACACCCCCTTTTCATTAGGAGCAAAGCCTGAGTAGTGCAAGAGTGATATTGCCATGCTACACAATGAAATTAGAGGTGTAGCTGGCCATGAAAAAAAAACCACCAAACCCCAAACAAAAAAAACAGTGAAATGGCCTGTGTCTGAAACTCGTTGACACCTGCTTGTCTACAAGTTCTGCAATTTTAGCATGAACTTCATTATTCAAAATAATCTATCAATAAGAGATAGTAGACATGACTTTAATGAACTTGTGCTCTTCATATTTTACCTTTGTTAAGCCATTGCTTCCATTTTATTATTTTCAAACCAGTTGGTCCTTTTCTTGCCTGCTGACATGAAGAATGTGTATTTTTCCAGTTAAATAAGTCACTTAAAGGATTATGAACTTCAGTAATTACAGATCTAGACATGTCATTTTCTTTGAAAATTAACCCATTAGCAGTTAGTGCTCTTTGTAACAAATAAACCCAGTTCATTTCACTGGCAGACTGGTAGTACAGTATTGTGCTTACCCTCATACTGTAATGCACAGAGTGAAGTCTATTGCTAAAAATGTTAATGGTTTCTGTCAGTATTTTGAATACTTGTTTAGATGTTAGTTAAACATTCAGCTTCATGTTGAAGTAGTTCTCTTCCTGAAAACGCCAGTGATCTTCAATCGGGACTTCTGCCTGGTGCAGTACTTTAAGCCTGTGGCGTCTCTCTAGACAATCTATAACAAGCGGGTACGTTGCAGGCTCAAATTTGTTAGCAAACAAATGAGGTGACTCAATAATCCACTGCAAATCCCCTGGTCCATAGACACAAATATCTCTGATGTAATGACCTGCAAAGACAATTTGAAGGTACCTGAAAGCAGCAGAAAGCTGAATAGAATAATTTACAAAAATAGTTTCACTCTATAGTGTTACTAACAAAAATTAACTTTGGATTTCACATAGAGCATCATTGTAATATATCTGGAGGATGATGCTAGATTTTGCACATAAAGGCCAGGGTTTGATTTTCTATTTTACACAAATGGATGCACGTTGCCTCCAGCTGCATCGCTGACGTGTGGCTTAGCTTAATACCATGTCTTGCATTTGGGCATGCTGAAGTTCTGATCTCCCTCTTTGGATGCCTGTTTAATTGTGCAGTACTTTACTGTGCTGAGTTTATATAGTTACATATTTTAAATTTTTTTTTCATTCTTTCCATATGGTCAGTACTATTCTCCTTTTTTATTATTGTTCAAATTGAAAAGATTTAACCCAGTGTTGATGAAAGTAACACACTTGCCACGTAAAACCCCTATTCTTCACTGAAAACTGATCAGTCAAGTAAATGCATTGGTAATTGGAGGCTGTCAGTATATGGATACTGTGACCATCTTTGCACGAATCTATTGGAAGCTGTTTAGCTTGGATACAGTGGAGTAATTTAGTAGGATGGCTTGCTGTTTTATTTGATACTTCCAAAGTAAAATACATATGACCACTGTGGCATGTTTAATAGCTGGTTTAAAGCGTAATACGTAATTCACAATGAATGCTAGTCAGTGAATCAAATTTGAGTTCAGGATCAAAATTCACGTTACCTTTACAGCCTTTGTGTATGGTTCCTTCTTGATCTTTCCATTTAATGGCTCGAATGTTTCCTTCCCAGTCTGCGTTGGGTGTAGCCCCTGGAGCATCTTTAAAAACATACGGTTCCGATAAGATTTCTTTCTACTTATTACAGGGAAAATTTTCACTGAGGACTTCTTAAATGTAGCCATGTTAAGTATTTATTTACAGATATTTACATCATAAGAACATACATCATTCTCAGTTTTATTGCTCTCTTTTTTGTTTTTATTCCTTGAGAGCATAAGCTTTTATGTAGCAAAAAAATTTACTTTTTTTTAATCAACATTTTTCTAGCCTTATAGCTAATGGTCTGCACCATAAGTAGTACTTTTCTGGAATCAAGCTTTGTTTCTCAGCAGTCAGGAGACGTGACTGTTTGAAAGGGCAGCATCAAGGCTGAAGAAATGACCATATTTATGCAATGTAACTCAATTAAGTAGTGATAAGCTCTGAATTGGAGCTCTCTAGCTCTCGGTATCAGAGGCCTTACAATGCTGTTGTTCCAGGAGTTATTAATAGTAAAAATAACATACATCTTACCATTTAAACGATTCAGTGTGACCCAGTAGTGCTCATCCGGACTGTACGTGTCTCTTGACCATTCAAGCAAATCTTTTGCACGTGCATCAGTCAATGTAAACTCTACAAATTCTTTAGTGAGTATGTAATAGGCACTACCAAAGTATATTGTCAAATTATATGGAGGTTTAGCTTTTATATTCTTTGTTGGATACACGTATGACCTTCCAGAATGCACATATTCTTTGTAACTAACCTGTGTCCTGTGTTTCATATGAAGTGGTTGGACTACCCCGGGAGTCATATTTTTACCATTCCATTTACTTTTGATGTATTGTATAATGTCTTTGTTTGTTTTAATGGGATAATCTTGACCACATAGGTTAATAACATAATTCCACTGAATTTTGGAATGAACTAGATCTCTCATGCAATTAATATCAGCTTGTAATCTTGAAAATCCTGCATAAACAACACTTTCTCTTTTTGAGGAAATAAAAATATTTTCAAAGCAATTAACGATGTTTTGTACAGCAGCTTTATAATCTTTTGGTGACTTTTCATCGACATGTATGCAGTAAATATTCTGAGGCATATAAATAGCGCTGAGCAGCTTTACAAACATTTCCAGCTCCTTGTGAATTGTGATAATATATGCCAGTGAGAAATTTCCTTCTTCGCCTGACAGTGGTCTTGTGATAAAATGCAGAGTCTTCAAAACCATGGAGCAGTTGCAGGAAGTCTGAATGCAGCTGAGTGCTTTAGGTTGGTAGGTATTCTGACAAAAGTTTCCAATTTTAAAGGCAGCGGTTTTCCCCACAAAAAGAGCTGAACAAAGTTCATCCGGGTAGAAACCACACTCTGCTATATTTGCATTAAAGTTTTGTTCATTTGGCTCTTCAGAACGTGTATCCTTTAGGTAGATAAAAGTGCAGATGAACATACAGGCAGCAATGCACACTAAAAATCCTGATTTTGTTGCATCAAGCGGGTTCATCTTTTATTTTCCAGATACTGTCTTCTCATCATAGTTTTAATTAAGCGTTCAGATTATCTGAAAAGAAAAGTGAGATAAAGAGAGGGAGAGAACGTTTCTGACTTTTTTTTTTTTTAATAGTGATGCATTTATAAATGTTGAGATTACTCTCTTTCCAGTTACTAGGAGGGACCATGTGTGTGCCCATGAGCATGCTCATGCTGCAGTGTACTCAGCCACTGGAAATGGTACTTGCAGAGCCTTGAAGCAGTCTTTTTAGGACAAACAAAATTATCCAAAGAACCCCAAATGGCTCTTTACACTTTGTTACTTGAGCAAGGGGGGACATAGCCCATCAGAATGAAGTTTCCTCTACTTTGAGGCAATGTGTGTGTCAGTAGGTGAGTCCAGTGCCACACGTTGGTCAAGGCCTAGCTTTGGAATAGGGAAGATGTGGGAGTGCTGTTTGCTAAGGGAGAGCTGCTGCTGAGATTTCCTTAAGGCCTGGGAAACCTTAAGTTCTGTTGGAGGACCAGAATTCAGTATATTAAATCAGCAGAAAATTTATTAAATAAACAAAAGGAAGAGACAAAACCATAAACCACAAAATACACTGGGTTTTATCCTTATAAAGTCAGCAAATGTTTCGAACTCTTTGAGAGATTTTTTTTTTTTTTTCTCTCTGACATCTTTGTATTAATGCTTAGGAAAACAGAACATGCAAAAAACCACTCACTTATTTTTAGCATATGTGCATAGCCTGAGATAAGTACACTGCTGCCAGTATTGGCGTTCAGAGATAACTGTGTATTTTACATCAGTTTTGACAAAGGAGTTTTTCCATTGTAATGATTTTCTTACATATACTTTGTTGAAAAGTCAGAAGAATGAGAGTGCCGCAGTCCTGAATCCCACAGCAATTACACGAAGTCTTTATCCTTGAAGCATTTGGTATAGAACTTCCTAGAGAAAATTTCGGGGTTGAGGGAAGGGTCTGTCTGCTGCCATTAAACTTAATAGTTAAATTAAGAAAGATTTCTTTTTAAAGATAATTAATTTTCTCTTATTCAATGACTTTTCACCTGTAAATATTTCACGCTTTGCAGCTGTCAACATCACAATGTATTTGTTATTCCATAGGAATGGAGAACAAGCATATTTTTATAAATGTAGTGTCTTTATAGGAATGCTGTTGTGGTTAGAAGGCTCTACGTTTTCATTTGAAAGAAGTAGAAAATACTTTTTTAATGGAAACTCAGCATACCTCTGTCTTAGAAGCTTGAAAATAAAGAGGGCATTGTAGTTAAAAGTAGAAATGAGGCATGGAATTTCAAAAGCATTAAAAATACAGAATTTGAACCAAGAGAATGGATACTTTATAACACCACAACTTTAAAATCTTGGGGAAGAATGTATTTATCTTACTGTCCTTACTGGTATGCACTGGATTTCATGCTGGAAGAATGCCTCTTTTCCACTTAGCGTTCCAGAAAGTGGAGTTGTATGTTAAGTGGAGGGTTCATCCATTTTGCTTCTATGTTCTGTCAGCAGTGTTCTTCAGTCTGCATTGAATGCATAGGCCAAAGAAAAACATTAGGAAATCAGGTCCCAGAAGAATATTTTTTTTCTTCTTAGCTCCTAAGGGGTACATTTACTGGGTAAACAAGCATGATGTGAGTCTTTCATCCGTTGGAACGAAAAACTTCAGCAAATCCACGTCAACCTTTCAATATTGTGTGGAAAGGAAGAGAAAAGGAACGCCGCTAAAAGGTTTTTCACAGTAAAAAAGAAATATACCAGTGCTGTAGCTTACTACCAGACTTGAGAATAGGTTTGCATAAGGACTGTTATGTACCCAACAGCAGAAGTTAGGGAGAGGGAGCGGCTGTTAGGGAAACACTGATTTTTGTGGAGCTGGAGTCAGAAAAAGCATTTTATTCTGAGTAATTACAGAAGGAGCATTGATGTTGCTCTGAATTAGTGAATGTGATGTGGTGTCTATGGTGCATCACAGGGAAGGTTCATTCTGGACATAAGAATTACACTGAAGACACTGGGCAATTACAGAAATACTTGGGACTTTATATCTGCATACAGTGTAGAACATCTGTACAGAATGAGCGTGCTCGTCAGGTTGGGGTTTTCCTTCATTAAATAAATCTTTGTGGACAGGTTGCAAAGGATAGTTCCCTAGGGAACTGAGCTATAATCTGTTTCATACACTTAAATTTTTATTGCCCTTCAAATAATAGCTTCCAGGGATGTTTCAGGTTAAGTGTTTACTATGGATTTTTCCTATTGAACTGCAGGGTATCTAGAAGCTGTATTTTATATGGCAGTAGAAAAGTACACAAACACCCCATTATCAGGTAAGAAGAAAATTCTTTCTCCAGCGTTAACATGTTTCTGGGGAATGACTAAATGATGAAGCCTTGCAGAATTTGACATCTTTCAGCCTCGGGGTATGTTATAGAATGAAAGCATTTGCTTTCTGCTAGTGTTTTACCAGATTTAGAGCTAGAATTGCAGCTGTTAGTCCCATTGTACATGAAATTTGCTGCTTAAAAGAATCCTCTAGCCCCTATGACACTCTCTGCTGTTGAGGACATGCTACCATATTTCCTCCTGCTCTTGAAGAGCAAGATACCGTACTGTTGTGAAGATCCACTGTCCAGGCATAACCCAGTCTATGCCTGTCTTGCCTTTTAATTTTATTATGCAAGACTGCTTTTATAGGTATTTATTGTTACCAGAATGTATGTCTGAAACTCAACTTTTCTGTGTTATGGATAGGTTTTCTAAGGCTGGAGGATGAAGTTGTCTCAATTTTTAACGGTGCTGAGAGTAGTGTTTGACATTCTTAAAAAAACAACTTGTTTGTAGGTTTTGTCACTGCTTTTATGGATATTACTTAGCAGAAAATCGTTCTTGTAAGCTAAGCTCCTCCATCTCAATTAAAAAGGTGAACTCTAGAGAAAAGTGGAATTATGTTTATGCCTGAAAATAACCCGAGAGATATCATCTCAGTTCATCAAGACCCCATTAGCTATATACTTTGCTTTGCATTTCATAGTAACAAATCATTGTACAGTTCGCTGTTTTTTCCTACTGTAGGATTTTAGGCTGCATCATTGCACCTCTAAATATTCTGTCTGTACTCTTTGTATTTGCTGAACATAAATGTTTAGATAAAATTTAGTTCATAATTCAGTGAAACAAATGACTGGGGAATACTTCATGTTCTAGTAAAAGGGTTAAAAGGTGTTAACTCCTTATTTCCAAATCTTTTTATGTCTATTTTTGCCTGAAAGGTGCTTACACAGGCATTACTGTAGACATTTTATAATCAAGCGAATACTCTGTCCTCTAAAAACTTAATGTTAAAATCAGCGGTTTTAACTGCTTTGTACTTTGCTATTTCCTTGAGGCTGGGTACATACATGGAGTCTGCTTCTGTGTTGTGATGCGCATCAAGTAAAAGAAAAAATTTCTTCATCAAACCCAATTAATACTGCCTTAGAAATTTTAAATCATTCTCACTTAAAAATATTTCATCAGTAGTTGGTGGTAAATATTCAACAGATTTATGGAGGTTTACCTGTTCATCTTTGCTATTTTTTTTCTGGTTTCCTGTTTGTTTTTTTCTTGCGTAGTGTACTTGACCTCACAACAATTTAAAACAAATACTATGAAAGCTAGTTAAACCATTAAGTTCTAGGGCTGTAAAAACAATTAAGTTGCTTGCAGCAGAGCATAACAAGTATTCGTAAGCATTGTGATTTTCATGATACAAACCACACTAGTAGCAGTGTCCTCCACCCTACCGTATGTCTACGACAAAGTGAAAAAAAAAAATTATTAACCTTATCGCAGATTTGAGGAATTTTTAAAGTGAAATGGCATTTTTGAAGTAAAAATATTTGTCACTTCACAAAAATTAAAACACCTTGTGTTTTAATAAAGGAAAAGCAAAAACCTTAAGTCCTACAATCTAATTTATTCAGTCTTACCTTGTATAAAATTAGCCAGGAGACGGCAGCATAATAAAAATAAATCGAGTCCCATTGTCCTTCAGCAGCATTCAGAGAGCATTCTTCATTCTATCGCTTCTGTAGAGATCTTGTGTAATGAAAGGGGTTAAATATTAACATGAATGTTTTCATTTAAGACTTTGTCTGGTTTCCCGCATTGCTTAGCATATTTATTCTGCAGTAATGCTGTTTAGCTTCGGAAATGTCCTCTGCTTCATAATAAAGAGACCAAACTCGAGCTTCTCCAAATTTCTGTTGCCACTCTTTCCGAGACAGCCTTTAATGGACTGAAATCAGACTTTCAGATATGTATCGTACGTTGCTGATGATTATAAATAGTATTGCTTTACCTCAGAGGTTTTAACCTCTGCACGAAGCGATGAGAACTGAAAAAGAAACCAACCCTCTCCTCCTCCCCCGGTTCTTAACTGTTTGCCTGCTGAAACTTTCCAATTTGCAGCAAATACATTGAGCAAAGAATTGCCTCTGGTCCTTTCTAGTAGCTGGAAGCTTAAAAGCTAATAAATGAAATATCTCCTTCCAAAACTGTTTACTCTGTTACTACTTTTATAAAGGTTCTTGGTGTTTTTAGTAAGTTAAAAGTTAACAGCTTATATTTACTGGAATAGGAAGCTTTGGGGTTCTAGAAATGAGAAAGAAGGCTGGTGTAGTTTGGACACGTTCAGATAAAAATAGCATGTTTAGAATTAAACAGAGAAAAAACCTCAAAGTAAATCAAGGCACAGCTGCAGGTATGGCAGATAGAAAAATTACCATTGACTTGAAGGGAAGCTCAGCAGAGAGAGGCCTCTGCTTGGACAGTGTTTCTATAGTAGGTGCTACAACTCCTGAGTAACAGTTCACATTCTGCAAATTAGTAGGTAGGAGGCTTTCTACTCTTCCCAAGTGATCGCTTACTCTTTGCCCCATTGTGCGTCTGAGCAGGGTGGCAATGTCAAAAATTATGTTCATCCCATCTTACCCTGCTGAACTGCTAATAACCCTCTGGAAGAGTATCTCTCTTAAAACATGGTTTTAGTTAACGGTGATAAGAGACAATAATCTTTAATACATGAGCTTGTGTGGCTGGTAAAGGAACGGTGACATGGTCCTTGGTTGAACAGGGTGTCTGTTTAATCCTCTTTCTAAATACTACCCAGTTTAAAGAGGGACAGTCAGGTTGTGGTCATACATGTGACATAATCTGGAAGGAATTGTTTGGCAAAGTATTCATGCCTTATGCATTTCCTAGCAATGGTCACGTTTAGGAGGACTGCAGGAGTTAATTTACTGTTCATAATTTGTGAAAGAGGTTTCAGGTTTCTCATAAGACATTAAACTGTTAACATTGATGTAAACATATGAAAACATAGTTGCCTGTTGTTTATTTGTGTTGTATTAAAACTGGAGTAGTCATGGATGGAAATACATGTTAGATGCTGTACCAAAAAGAAAAAAAAATCACTCTGTCAAAAGCAGTTTACAGCAAGAAATCTGGTACAACCATTGTCTTATGTATGAAACTTAAGAAGTAGCTGTAAACTTTAGAATTCAGGAAAACGTCTTTAAGATTTCATTATTACTACAACCTCCCGTATTTTATTCTCTAAGAAAGATAAGAAGCTATTCTACTATCTTAAAATTACTTGAAATTTGAAAGGTCTTGATTATTTGAAAAAGTGATTTCACTATTTCTTTTACTAGTTTAAGTTTAAAAGATTGTATTTATGCTTAAGCTAATATGTCTTTTACAACTTGTAACACCTTTATAGTTCTAACGATTTTTAAGTCTTCAGGTTGCTTTTGGTTTTGGGTTTTTGTAAAGTTGATTGGGGTGTGTGTGTTTATACACATGGGATATGCAAGGTACATAAATCTATGAGTATCAGACTTTAAAGACTTTTTGATCATATCTGCAGACCCTTTAAATAATTCCTTCATGCAAGCATGTTAAGCCATTTAGATATAAACAGATTTGAACGTGCTTTTATAATTGGACCTTGGAAGGGCTTCTAGGCAAAAATCAAGCCACTTGTCCAGCATCTCCTTCAGCTAACATCCCACTCTTCTTCAGTTACGGAGTGAATCTTGCCTTCAGATCTGCAAGCTGCTGTTCTAATGCTGTTTGGTTCAGAATAGTCTTTCAAGTTCAGTCTCATTTAGGAACGTCTTCTATTTGAGGTGCTGCAAAAACATCAAGGAACTACAGCAAGTACCTTCATATGTATTTAAAGTCCCAATATAAACAAGGTACAGCAAGGGAGACCCTGTAATAATCATAAAACAAAAATCCACCCCAGAAGACCTTAATCTGAAGGAACAGTCTTTCTGAATTTGCAAAACTGAAATTTCCTTCTGCTTTTTATCTCAGTGTTTCAAAATGTTGAGATAAAAATCTTTCGTTTTTTGCACAAAGGGATAGTGAGCATTTTAAAAAATCAGAATTAAAGCTTTGCATCCAACAGTACCAACAATTAAAAAATGTTTGATGCACATGTATGATGCAACAACAAATCGTACCTCCTGGAGTTAGTGAAACCTGGGAGAGTGGAGTTGGTTCTATGCCTCTAACTTGCTGTACTTAAAGTACGTTTAGAAGGGTTTGGTCTCTGTAATATAATCTGGCTGTTGTCATGGCAAAAAATTATCTGTTTCAGTGAACGGAAAGAGGACACTGTCTCTATTTCCCTGTTTCTTGTAAATAATTTTCATTTTAGAACAGTTCTACTTGTGTTTTCCAGATGGGAACCTGGATTTGCTTCCTTTCTCAAAATGCAACATTTACTGAAATTAGAGTCCTTTGACATAAACTTTTACTTGGAGGAAATTTCCACTTATTTTTGTATGCTTAACAGAATATGTTTTTAAAAAATATTGCAGAAATTACTTTTGAAATCACTAGCCTGTAGGAGGCTGCCTTGTCTTTCATGCTGTATTCAGAAAACACCCCACTAGAAACAAATGTGTAGGACTTCTTTAGATTCAAGTCAGCTGCTAGTCGCTCCCACCTTAGTATGAAGCCTGACCCCATCTGCCTTGATTTTCAAGACTTCTCACTCGCAAGTGTCAGATCATACCAAGCTGGCATTTCTAACACTAGCTCATTGAGTAGCAATGGACAAAATTGGGCTACTCACCCATTTCTTGTGTGTGACTTATTCTGCCCGATTCACTTAATATGCATCTCTATAACCCTTGCTTCTCCTAGTCAATGTAAAGGAACTGCTCCTGTCAGTTGTTGTATTACTAAGTTGAAAGATAAATTCTAGAGCAGAGTAGCATAATGCTTAGATCTTAATCAAATGCATTCGTCGCTAAAAAAAGCAGAAATTACTGTAGTGTTTGGGGGTTTAGCTATGGGGTTCAGAAATTTGAGTAGGTTCTAGCTAGGACTACTTTGTTTAATCTAGTCACTGTACATTTTATGCTGGTAAAACAAGGAACCTGTGAGCAGAAAATACATAATTAGACTTTTTCGTTAAAGAGAAAACAAAATTAGTTAAGAGTGTTGCTTGCAAGGGACTGATAATGAAATAAATATGCAACCTCCATAGCGCTGTTACATGGAGCGGGGCTTTGAAGAACAAAATATTTTCATATTTCTGAAATTCTTTTGTAATTTGCTACGCAAATTGATATGCGAGCTGCTTTTAAATGTGGTTATCAAAAGATCACAATTCACTGGTAAGATGAGTATTTATTTTCCTTTTTGTGGAGAGGGATACTGTCAATCAGTATTATTTTGCGCAGTGGTAAAAATAATTGAGATTTTCCCTTTGACGTTTTAGGTGAGAAGATGTATTAGACTGTATTAAAAGAGAACTATTGGAAAAGACACAGCGGCAAGGGGAAGGATTGGAGAGCTCCTTGGGGAGCTTAAACACAGTATTAATTCTAACAAAGGCTCAACAGCGTAAAGATCTTGAAAAAAATACTAGTTTTGTCCTTTTTTTTTTTTTTTTTTTTTTCTTGAAGTGTGGTGTGCCCTTTCAAGAAGAAGATGTGATTATCCTGAATGGTAATAAAGAAGATGTGGAAATATTGAAGAAAAGAATGGAGGATAGAAGGCTTAAAAGTAAATTAGAAAAGGTAATCTTTTATACATTGTTTAAAACAAAATTGAAAAGAGTTCTTGTCTGTAATGCAATCTGCTCTTAGATCACATAGCTTTTCCTGCTAATCTTCATGCAGGCTGGAGGATTTACTCAGTAAGCTGTGCTACTTTTAAAAGTAATGAGGTTGCATGCATATTTTGCTAATAGCATATTATATATACTGAAACAAAGACCTTGTATTAGTTAATTCTACTCATGAGCAAAATCCTCTCTGTATTTCCTATGGCAGTTCCTGTTGTGATGGTAGGTGGTTATTTTTTTGATCTCCAAGCAGCCTCTACTGGCCACAGTCAGAAACACAATACTGGAATATGTAGATTCCCTGTCTGATTCTGTAAGACTAATGTTTGGAAATTTTGTCATGTTCTGTGGTTATTATAGACCTGAGTGATTACTGGCGGTGCTAATTCCCACTGTACTCTTGAGGTCTTTGCATTTCTTTTTTTTTTTTTCTTTTTTTTTTTCCCCTCTTTTTTTTCTTTTTTTTTCTTTTTTATCTGACCAGGCAAAATGCCATGCAAATAAAGTCATTGCAGCTCTACTATATACTCCACTGTATACTACTACTCTATATACCTTAGATGAATATGCAAATATTTTTTGTTTGTTTAGTGGAGATGTTACAGACAGATACCATATTTGCAAATCTCTCAGCAGGCCTCTTGCATTTCATCCCCAGGTTCTGATGGGGTTTTTTGCAGTACTGCCTTGCCTTGCTGTGCCAGCTGATCTTTTTGCAGCTAGAACCAGTCTTCTCCTCTGTCACTGGCACCGTTTGCTCTAATCTGATATCTGTGAGCTCCAGTCCTAGCGTCAGAGGACAGTCTCTAGTTTGGGCTCCGTTGGCACTTCTGTTCCAACCTCTTCCTCAGTTCTTTCTTTCAGCTAGGGGAGTAGTCTAAGTGGACCTACTGTATTTGGGGCAGGAAGCACAAACTCCTTTTCCTTACATTTTATCTCATGGATATAAAGACAACACAGTTACCACTAGTATAAAAAATTATTCAAGCTCAACTATGTCATATGTGCCTGTGATGAAATATGTATCATATATATTCCTTATGTATAATATATATGCATACATATATTTACAAAAATCTTATAATTCAGATGCCAGATACTGGGAGGTAACTTTTCTTTGTCAATCCACCCGTAATAATAAAGGTGGAAGCACCCTGAAAAGTTGTTTCCCGTACACTGAAGGACACCAGGAGAGCCAGGTTTGCCCTTCGACTAGTAACCCTCTGCCACCACCTTCTGGCTAAGCTTTGCAGCAACATGTGGTATGGCATTTTTTTCCTCAAGCATTAATCATATGCGGTTCCTAGGTTCTCCTAATTTTTATAAGACATTCAAATATATTTATTTTCTTTGAGTTTGTGTAGCTTTCTTGAAATATGTACACCATTCTGAATGTATACAGAGTCATCTTTTGTGATAGTAACACCAATGACTGTTCTAATACATCTTTCTTTTTCAGCTTGGCATTTATATAATCAAAGCCAGTAATGGGATTCTTGTTGCTCTTGTTTGGGTTTTTTGTGTTTTTTAATCTGGACAAACATAAATTAACTTGGAAAAATCTGTTCCACAGATGCTTTTAAAAAATGTAGATTAACTATTTGCATCTTTTCTTCCCAAGCAATCCTGCAACAAAGGGCCCAGCTATTGAAAGTTACCCAGGGGGGATTTTTTATTAACTAAATAAAATTAAATGGATATGAGATGCAGGATTATTCTAAATTTTTTATTGAAAAACATCTTTATTGATTACAGTTAACTGTGGTGTCCTGTTTAATGTCGTGCAATTTACTGTCCTGCCATGTGGGTTTGGAGTATCAGATTACCTTAATGTTGATAACACACACACACACACCCTGCAAAGTACACAACCAAAGTACCCTATCCAGACAGTTTATTTTTGGCCTGCACGATTTTCTTTAAGTTACCTTCAAGGTTGCAAATTCCATATAGAAAAGTATGGAGCAATGTTGTGAAAGGAAGAGTTCCACCGTGTAAGACATAAAAATGTACTAAATGGAATTGTGCATCTATCACATACAAGTTGGGAATTGTATTTCCTTTCAGTACATTACCAGATTTCTCCTTGTGTTGTTCCAGAAATCAAAGAAATGTAAGTCAGCAGAATCAGCTTCTCAGCAGGATACCACTGAAGGTAATGTCACAGCTACAAATTACGTATGGCCTCTTGAGTCAAGAAGCAGAATCATGATTTCATTTTTTTTCTTTCATAGATTCTCCAGGTCCATCAAAGGCTAAGAATGAAAAGGATTGCATCAATTCCAGTTCTGGGGAAAAGAGACAGATTATCTTCACCAAAAGTTCAGGTTGGTGTTTATTCTTTAATCTAAATATGAAAAATGTGAAGAAATAGTTCTGCTTTGAAAAATATTGTAGGAGAGATCCTTCTCTGGCTATTTTGTAGTTTTCAGAAGCTACCCTCTCACTTCCTTTTTTTTAATCTTTCTTAGTAATAAAAGGACAAATCCTATCTTCAAAGGGGCTGTAATGTCATGGCTCACTTTTTCAAAGAACCCTCTCTTTCAGAAGTCTGTCCTAAAAGGTCACCTTTCCAAGCTGGAATAGGAAGCTGCTTCATGAACGTGCACAAAGCTCCTCGTTCAGTAGAAACTGTAGTCAATGTAACTTTTTCTTAAAACAGAGCTTTATTTTACAATCTGCAAAATCTACAAAACTGACTGCAGAAAGTGTGCAAGGGCTTTTGTTTATCTGTTTTTCCTTATTCTGCCCAGTTTGCCTTTGTCCCATCTGCTATCCATCATCCTATACTTTGAGTAAATACTCCATAGAGTAAGGACTGACTTCTTGTTTTACTTTCATGAAATACCTAAAACAACAAGGCCCCTGCTCATGCTTGTGACTGGCAGGTGCTGTAGTGATGCAGATAACTAATACAAATAATAAACACTTTTCACCATACTGCATTTTTTTCACCTTGAAACTAGCCAGGTTTGCATGTTTGTGTCACTCCAATATTGCTGTGCTTTAAGTTGGTGGGAACCAGTTTGAAGGAATGAGATTAGAGGTTCTTATTCACACAGTGATATAGTCGAGGCTTTGGTATATCTGTTTTATTGGCTAGGGGGTAGCGTGAGGAGAATTAGTAGTTGTTTTCCTCAAGTACATGTGTTCAAAAAATCTGTTATGGCAGTTTATTTCAGTGAAGTGTATTAAAATGTCCCAAGCTGCTGACTTGACTTTTAGTCCTCCATTTTAGCTGCTAATTTGCTGTGTGTCACTGGGAGCAGTGGAATGTAAGTGCAGGACGTACTGATGTACCTACAGTAGTCATGCAGCTATGAGTAAACTTGGCAGTCCTTTAGTCCAAAGGATGGTGCCCTCTCTTTATGTAATATATATTATGTTATTTAAGGTCTCCAATTCATATTGATGTCTTGATACAGAACTATAAGAATGGGTATATTTTTTAAGTCAGTCTGAGGTTTCTGTGTGAAGTATTCAATCGTGTATGCTACAGCCACAGAAAAAGTTTGAAGAATCTGAGAATACTTAAATGATGAACTGTAGAAAAACTGAGAGATTTTCCATCAGAAATGCCTTACCTGCCCTCTACTGTCTGTTTTTATAAAGGATAGACTTCAAAAAATATTTCATTCCAGATTATTATAATTGCACTTGGATGTAGGAACCTAGTAATTCTAATAATGTTTGATATATTATTCTTTTCCAAGAGTGTAAAGTTAAGAGTATGCCTGTTGAAATGTCAGGTCATTGGTTTATGTTTCTGGCAACAGTTACACTCACAAGCAAGAGATTAAGAGGAGAGAGGGAAAATAAAGGAAAATCCATGGACTGAGGAATGCCAGTAGCATAGGAATTATTTTGTGAACATGGCACCCTAAGGTTTCTGAACTTGCAGCATGCACACTCATTCTTACCAGTGTTGGTAATTCCTTCCAGACAGCTATTGGTGGCATTAAAAGCAGCATTCTCCAGCTATAAAAAGGGTCTGATCTATGATGATCTAGGGTTGCACATATAATTCCTATGACTGCATGCAGAAATCAATTAAGTGCATCTTCAGACAGGTTCCCTACTAGCTATTTACGTGCCATTGTGCCTAAGTTAAACACAATACGTAGAGTTTCTGTAGACTCCTAGGTAGTCGTTGCTTTGCACAAGAGACTTGGCACATGCTTTTTAAAATACTGACCTTCAACTTTGGAGAAGATTAAATAGTTGTTAAGAAAGAGGTGGGGGGGCGGGGGGGAGGTTGTAGCAATCGATATAATGTACTGAGAGAGATGGTATCAGAAACAGAGGGATGGGCATTTTCCTATCCCAAATACAAAACCGTTGTTATTGGTTGTAAACGACTTTGCAAAGAATAAAGGGAGGAGATAGATTCCCTGGGGACAGTATGTCACAAGCTTAGCTTTTGTCATTTGATAGCTAATTTCTAAACAGTACTTCAGGGTGGTGGAATACTTTCATGTTTCTTTCTTAAGACAAGAGTTCAGAGCCATTTTTCACTTAGAGGAATAAATGTTGTCAATACTGAATTACAGTGCAAAGGTTTTACACAAGTAGGAAAGAATTCTTCTCTCTCCAAGATTTCTAAATGCATTTTGAGCATAAATTCTAAAAGCTGGGAACATGTTTGCTGTTGAGTATGATTATGGGATATATTTGCAATAGCCCTGAAAAAATTTATATACTTCATCTCTGTACACATTTTTAAATACTTTTTTCTGTCTTTATTTAAATATACTTTTATCAGTTGTAAGCTGTTACACATGCTTCATTCTACTGCTTTTTCTCTATCAGATAATGGAAATTCATCTGTACCAGGAAAAGTCAATAAGGCGGCTTCTACTACTACGAAGAGATCCATTGCAGACAGCGAGGAGAAATCTGAGGCATACAAATCTATTTTTACATCACACAGCTCAGCAAAACGTTCAAAGGAAGAGTGTCCCAACTGGGTTACTCACACAGCGTACTATTTCTGAAACAATGATGAGCCTGATCATAACATTCATTACTGCTTTCCTTCCCTAAGGCTTTTTCTGTACAACTCTGATACAGAACTTTTGTTGTAATCTGATGTTATCTAGAATTACTCAGTTTATAAATTGTTTATAAACTTCTGAATAACTAATGAACTTGTGTGAGTTGCAACTTCTGTTAAATAAGAAATAGGTCACCAGTATCCATGGTGTATCAGCAGACCTCAGTCAAAAATGATGGATTATTTGCACAAAAAAAATTGCTTTTCTTCTCCCAGTTGGATGCTGTCAGTCACACCAGCTGGTGTCCTCAGCAGCAGGAGTGAGGGTAGAAGGATCTGCCCACTGTTCTCCTCTGTTGATATTTGCCACAAGTGTAATGATAGTTTTCAACATATTAGTATAGAAATTCAAACTTTTTGAAACTTTGAGAGTAAAAAGAGCAATAATGCTTTTCTTTTGTACTAGGCAACTGGGCCCTCAGTAGAACTAGTATAGGTTTCTTAAAGGTTCTGTAGGTATTTTCAAGTAATTTTACCTTTTGATGGAATATATGAAAGCATAATCATGAAAATGTTTGTACAGCGTTCTTCTTGTACATATTGTTGTAGCCTGTTTTTAATAACAGAGCATTCACTTGTAAATCATTATCTATAAAGATGAGCCTGTAATAGTAAGGCTATTTTTTTTCCCAAAAAAGTTTTGGGAATTTTCTTCCTGGGTGTGTGTTTTAAAGTTAGAAGTATCAGGTCTGAGCTTTCTTTGGTCAGAGGATCGGAATACAGTGGAACAAAAGTATGAGTTTCCTTTTCTGCTGAAACAGTAAGGTTCTGTGTACATCCCTGAGGAGCAATTTCCCATTTTGAATTCAGCAGCTTACCTGAAAATATGAGCATTTGCGCAGGGTGAGACAAAAACGGGTGGTGACAGAATAGGAGCAGGCCGATCTTAACTGGCTTTTTAGGGAGAAACGACTGGACACCAGTATCATGCCAGTCAGCCCCCTCGGTGGCTCCTGCAAGGCTGGAGTTCGCGTCTGAGAATGTTTCTCTTTCAGTTTGCAGGCAACTGAAACGTGCTGCTTTCACAACATCTGTAGCGCGCATTGTTTTATTCCCTGACATAAAATTCTTCACAGCAACCAACTATTTGACTGTTAATTGCTTGTTACAGAAAGATGTTAAGCATAGTATGTCACTCAGTTTTGCTTTTACATTTATGCTTTTTATCCCTGTGATGTTGATTTAAATGAAACTTGGCTCTTGTCATGTGACCGTAACACTTCATGTTCAGTTCAACAGATATACGAGTGCTCATTTTGTCAGTGTTAGTACAGAATAGCTTTTTATGGGCTTTCCTTTGGCCCGTTTATTCTTAGCTTTTTTCCAAGCACAGGAATTCTTTTAAAATGTTAACGTTCCATGGCAGTAGTTTAGTGGCTGAATATTTGAATGCAGTATCATCTACATGAAATGACCAGAGGGAGGGATAGAAGCTTTTCACCTTCCTCTCTTCTTCTTTTAAGATTAAAATATGCTTTTATAATCTTGGCACAAACTAACCAGAATAAAAATGCAGAAAATAGGAGGCTTTTAAAACCACTGCATGATGTTACATTGTACCTTTGTGTGTGAAAATGATTAATTATCCTCATAATTTATTTTTAAAAGTGTCCTCATTTATAATTGGCAATAGTTAATTGGAGATTCAAATGCTGTGTTTATATTTGCGTAGGCGGTCTCCATGATTCAAGCATGTTGAATGAAACTGCTAGGATTTTATTATTATTTTGATAGGTATAATTAAAAATTGGCTTGTTGTAGAATTTATATGGTGGTAAGCATTTTTGTTTTGCAAAGATGTGAATGCCTATATACATCACATCAAACAGTTTGAGGTTTACTTGAGCTTCCAGGAAGCACTCAGCCACATTTTTGTATGCATGCCTCATAATCAGCTTCGTTCTCCCTGTTCTGTATTCTTTTTCTCTTTGTAATTATCCTTCATTATTTGTTAGTTACAGGTAATGAAATTACTGCACTAAAAGATATACTGTAGTAGGCCCTATTTTGCAGTCTAGTTCTGTTCTGACAATATGTGTTAAAGTCCTATTAGTGTTTTATAGGAGTGCATTTTTTTCTTCTGTTTAAATCAGTTATAAATCCTGTGGGGAATTAACTTAATGCTTTTGATTTACCTATTACTTTTCTAAAGAATACAAGAAAACATGATATGCAGTTTTACTTCCCTTTTCTTGACAATTTGTTAGGCAAAGTCCAGCCCACTGACTTGGGAACAAGCTTTCCTGCTCATTGGGGCACAACAGTGACTTCTTTTTAATCTGACCTGCTCATCTATTAAAATAAGTTCATGACTACCGTGATTTGGTTAATGTGCTGATTCTTCATGTACACTTGGGTTTATTATCTGGACTTGATAGTCTGTGTTATGCCACTTTGTTAGGATTTTCTCCGGTAGTTTGCCGTCCTGACTGTGGATGGAGTTCTTAAAATGTTTATGGTTTATAGAAGTGTTGTCAGTGACTGATGGGGTCTTTTCCTTCCCTTTACAAAAAACAGCTGTGAAGGAATGTGATATATTGTTGGCATGTGGTGCAATTCATTGCCACAATTGACTTTTGTTAATGTAAAATAGAGGAGCAAAAAACTGACACTTCTGTTGTTGGCAGGCTGAGTTAGGCAGTTGAGACTGGAACGTTGACTTGGCAAGTTTTAATAGATTCAAGCAAATAGTTCGCTGGAGGATGTTTGCTTTGTTGTGGTTTGCTTTTTGTGGGGGAGGGCAATTTAATTTTCTTTTAATGTAGGTGAATTTGAATGTTGGTGAAAGTTGAAGACTGCAGAAGTCTTAGAATCTGAAACCTATATTTTTTGAGATGCCACATAAGTCTCCCACAGCACTGCATCCATGTGTCTCGTTCTGGGGAGTTCACAGAACAGTTAGTTCTGTTTCCATGATGTTCAAGCCTTGGCCTCTCTTCTGAAGAGCTTAAAAAGAATCCAATTAGTGTCAGTTGTAAAATAGGGGGATTTTTTTTTTGTGATGTGGAACCTGCCTACTGGGAACTGGACTGAAACTCAACAACTTCCTTCACATAGCCCAATAATCAAATGATGGTCATGAAACCTGGCCCAGATAGGCACTAGTGAAAAGGGACTGTAAAGCTCTCTATCCTGATTTACAGTCCTGGGAACCATCTGCCTTTCTGCCCGCTTGCGGAGCATTCAGTCCTTTCGATATTGGCACCTCTAAAACTGAAAACCTGAGGGTGTTCACACATTCAGCCTCAGTGGAGATCAGCCTGCTGTCGGCATTCAAGACTGCAGCTCAACTCCCTAGTCATACCGAATCGCATGTGATGTTTCGTGATGTTTCGCAGGATATCCAAAAACTACCTTTCCCCCTTGTCCCCGACGATTCATAACGGCATCTGGCCTGGTGAGGCTGCCTGTAGCCTCGGACGCTGTGGAGCCGCTGTGATGCCCAACTCCAGCTGATCAACCAACTTGTGCTCGCCTGTGCCATGGGCTGATCTGCAAAGAGAACCGGAGGTGCTGACACCGTGGCTTTTTGTCTTTGTGGAGGTCGGTGAACCTTGCACGCCTTGAACCTTGCATGCCTAAAATCCTGGAGCTGACAAAGGTGGGTTTGGGGTGGATTGCTCTTCCCTGCATACAGCAGTAAAAGGTGACTTTCCTCCTTTGCTCGCTAACCTCTAGTTACCCCCTTTTGTGCATCTCCTGACCTCACCGTCTTGCCGGTGCTGTCGGCTCTTTCCCACGTGTTTTTACTGCCTGCGGGCAGGTAGCGGCCAAGCTCTGCAGCCTGTCCCTCTGTAAGGGCATTGCTGTTGGAGGTCTCATCTCCCCAGCCATCTTTTCCCGCAAGACCTCAGAGAATGGCATGTCTTCAAGGCTTTTATATCTGTGAATCCTAGCTGAAATTAAACGTTGGTTTATAATGTTGCTGATACAAGTGAGGGTGTAGCAGTCCTGAATCTCTAGAAAATTAGACTAAAATCCTTCAGACACAAAGCAACGCTCCAAACAGCCACCAGGAAGGCAGAGTTGAAGAGGAGGAATGTGTAATATCTCTTCTAGGAAGACCAGAATTTAGTGACATCCTGCTGATAAAACTGTAGTTAGTGAACAGTAAGCCTCAAGGGGCAGAGTTCATTGTGTGAGGATATGTCACATTTTATTTCCCTTGACTATTTTTTTAGAAGTGATCATAGAACTCTCTTCTTGCTAATGGGAATAAAGTTTGAGAGGCATAGAGTGGGAAAATGCATGTGGTTTGCTAAGAGGGCTGGGAGATTTTATTGGGATCTCGGAACCTCTGCTTTGGTCTCCAACTTCCATGCCATGAGATCATCACATGCCTGTCAAATTGACCAAAAAAATTTAAAGTTCCCTTTAAAACATGATACTTGTTAGATTAAAATATTTCTTATTAATGTCCTATTCTTAGCTAAACTGAATGAACACAATTGTCTTTAAGTGTCCTGCCTTGCTTGCGTCGCAGCCTAGACACCAGTTGCAGTTGGTATATTTTTCTCAAGATTCAGAACGGTGGTGGCCCTGCCAAATAGTTTCTTAGTTGCATTTAAAAATAAAAGGGCTGTTTATACATTACAATCCACAGAGGGTCTGAAATCAGTATGTCCTAAGATGAATACAAATCATAGACAAAAAGTGTTTTGTTGGAAGGCTTCACAAATATGGAACTGATTACTGCTAGACAGCACAGATTTCCTTCTGGAAGATGGAACTGATATAATTCCTTCCTGACAGCTAAAAATTATAATTGAGTTGGGTTTTTTTTCTGTGTTTTAAACTTTACCCACCTTCAAAATGAGCAAGAGGGATGGAATCCTAATCCATCTGCAATTGATGGGAACTCTGCCTGTAAGCCAGGGTTTTAATCTAAATATCCATCCAAGTGCCCAGTTACTGTGGAGGTACTGCTAACCATTTCATAGCTGCGGTTTTGTCAAGCATTTAACTTCATGTGGATTAAAATATCTCTTACAGGTCAGTGACAGGATTCAATTTGCAAATTGACCACAGATCTTTTTGGGGGGAGAACCAATTTCAGGATGACATTGAATAAAATCAAATTCTCTTTTTAAAATGTTGCCCTGCCAGCTCTTTGTAGCGCATCCAGCAGAACTCGACCTTTGTGTAGTATTTGTGACATCTCTTAAGAGGTTTTCTCAAAAGTTAAAGGTGTGAGTTGGTGAAAAACAACCCCTTCCCCTTGTAGAAGAATTCATCTGCCCAGTACTTTTTTTCACCCAGTTTTTCCCTCGTTCCTTCTCATTTGCCTCCTTCATTTCTGCTGCCTACAGAAACCAGACAGTGCTTTGCTTGATCAGGAAAGCAGGGGATAGGGAATGATCAGGGTGATGGATGCTTTCATTTTGCAGCCCTCTTTGCTCTTTGGGGCTGATTTGCAGCTTCCAGGCCACATCCTGCATTTGATGGCAGTCGGAGTCAGGATAGGCTCGGAGCTCGGCACTGCACGGGTTACTTATTTTGCTGCCTGTGTGGCAGTTCTTAAAAAGCAGAGTTGTATCCACAGTGGAGAACATCAAGACGTTCAGTCTCTTGTCCATGTCACTGGTAAGAAGGCATTTCCCTCTTCCTTCTGTGATCTTGGATGGATGTCCAAACTTTCACTCCCTTCTCTCGTGTGTAAGTTCTCTCTCCACTGTATGAAGATGTCTTCAGACTTAATTATTGCATTTGGAGGATGGATGATGTCCATATTGGGGTACAGTGTCGTTTGTAAACAGACAGTAAGGAATGTTTTTCCGTGGGCTAAGGCTGGCTTGACTCTGGAAAGAAGTATGTTATTAGCCTAAAAGAGAAACAATTTGGCAGTGTAAGTTTTCCTAGAAGTCATGAATGTCACATTTTTATGCCATGAGCTTCCTCTTTTTTAATTAAAAGTAATCCTGAGGAATCACTGTAGTATCCGCTTCGCAGTGATAAGTGGGGTTTGCCCTATTAGCATTGAAAGGGCGGCACTGAACGGGATGGGTGCAGCTTTCTTCACCTTGCCTACAAAGCTAAAGAAATGCAAAGCAGCTTATTGCTCAATTATGCTGACTTTAGCAACTAGGTAGGACAAATTAAAAAAAGAAAAAGGGAATATCTAGTCTCAACCTGGGTATTTAATGGGTCCCAGAATGTGCTGAAGTCTTTAGTCTAAATGGGCTCTTTAGTGTGGTGTCAAATAAGTTAAAAAGCAAGGGAGCTTTACAAAGCTTCCTTCATTGTTTAAACTTGTTTAACTCATGTTAAGGCTAATGTACATTTATTCAGACTGACAAAGTGCTGAATTTACACAACAGGGATAGTAATAATTAGGTCAGATACTTTTTAAATGGCACTGGGGGGGTGGGAATCCTTTACTCTCTTATGCTTATGAGTGGAGAGGATCACCAGCACTGCCCGAGCGCAGGGCAGGACCCATGGGTGCCCCTCTGGCCCCCAACCATGCCCCTCTGGCCCCCAACCACCCCCGGCCATGGAAGCCGCAGTGGTCCATCAGGCTCTGCATGCCGTGCTACTCCTGAAAGGTGCTATTCCTGGTGGGATTACATGTATTATTATCATTTAGTAAACTTGTAACTGTCCTTTGAAGCTGGCTCTCCTCTTCCTGACAGGATCTGACCAAGACCAATAAATGTTGCTAACAAAGATGAAAACTCGGGCATTACAGCTGCATTCTCTGTTCAAGCTTATGAAGTTGAACTCTGATCTTTCATGGTGTTCACCTAACACTCCCTAGTTCTTATATATTTATAGTAAACTTTTCCCTTAACTATTAACATCTTTGCGGTTCGGAGATGAGATGAAGTGGCTGTATCTTGCACCTTTCTCAGAGTTATTTGGTGCTGGTGACTCCTAGGACAGAATCCCTTTTTTTCCCCCCTTTTTTCCCCCTTTTTTCCCCCCCTTTTTTTTCCCCCCCTTTTTTCCCCCCTTTTTTTTTTCTTTTTTTCCCCCCTTTTTTTCCCCCTTCTTTTTTTTCCCCCCCTTTTTTCCCCCCTTTTTTTTCCCCCCTTTTTTTTCCCCCCTTTTTTTCCCCCCCCTTTTTTTTTTTTTTCCCCCCCTTTTTTCCCCCCCCTTTTTTTTTCCCCCCCTTTTTTTTCCCCCCTTCTTTTTTCCCCTTCTTTTTTCCCCCCTTTTTTTCCCCCCTTCTTTTTTTCCCCCCCTTTTTTTTCCCCCCCTTTTTTTTTTTTCCCCCCCTTTTTTTCCCCCCTTTTTTTTCCCCCCTTTCCCCCTTTTTTCCCCCCCCTTTTTCCCCCCCCCTTTTTTTTTTCCCCCCCTTTTTTTTCCCCTTTTTCCCCCCCTTTTTTTCCCCCTTTTTTTTTTCCCCCCCCCCGTTTTCCCCCTTTTTTTTTTTTCCCCCCCCCCCCTTTTCTTTTTTTTTTTTTCCCCCCTTTTTCCCCTTTTTTCCCCTTTTTTTTTTCCCCCTTTTTCTTTTTTCCCCTTTTTTTCCCCCTTTTTTCCCCCTTTTTCCCCCCCTTTTTTTTTCCCCCCTTTTTTTTTTCCCCCTTCTTTTTTTTTCCCCCTTTTTTCCCCCCTTTTTTTTTCCCCCCTTTTTTTTTCCCCTTCTTTTTTTCCCCCCCTTTTTTTTCCCCCCCCCCCTTCCTTTTTTTCCCCTTTTCTTTTTTTTCCCCCCTTTTTTTTCCCCCTTTTTCCCCCCTTTTTCCCCCCCCCCTTTTTTTTTTTTTTTTCCCCCTTCTTTTTTCCCCTTCTTTTTTCCCCCTTCTTTTTTCCCCCCCCCTTTTTTTTCCCCCCCTTTTTTTTTTCCCCCCCCCCCCCCCCTTTGGTTTTTCCCAAAATACGCAGGCAAAACCCCGGGTTGGAATGGCCATGTGGGCAAAAGCCGCCCAAGAAAAGGGGCCCAAACCGGGAGGGGGGGGGAGGGAGCTGCAAGCAGGCCACCCGCCCCAAACCCCCGGTGGGGCGGGGCCCACCCCCCAAAAGTTTGCCCAAAATTCTAATTTCCCCCAAAATGTTGTGCCCAAAGTTTTAAACCCCAATTGTTTCAATCTTTTTTTCAACCTTTTAAGGGGAGTAACAACGGTGCTGCCGAAGCTTTCCCTCCTGTCACCTGCGGGGATGTGCCCTAATCCCCTGTAACCCCCAGTATCTGTAAGCAGCTGAGGCTGCAGCATGGCATGGGGAGCCGAGTGTAGGGAGAGCGGCTCTGCGTGACCTGGGCAGCCTGGAAGTGCGCTGTGGTCTCTGCCCCGAAGCATCTGCGATCGCAGGGCAACCCTATTGCCTCTGCTGGCCTGGCCTTTCCCTCTCTCTGCTGGCTTTTCCTCTTTTCCTCTTTTCCTCTTTTCCTCTTTTCCTCTTTTCCTCTTTTCCTCTTTTCCTCTTTTCCTCTTTTCCTCTTTTCCTCTTTTCCTCTTTTCCTCTTTTCCTCTTTTCCTCTTTTCCTCTTTTCCTCTTTTCCTCTTTTCCTCTTTTCCTCTTTTCCTCTTTTCCTCTTTTCCTCTTTTCCTCTTTTCCTCTTTTCCTCTTTTCCTCTTTTCCTCTTTTCCTCTTTTCCTCTTTTCCTTCCCTTCTCTCTTGGTTGTTTTTGTACATATGTAGTTTGTAAACTCTTAACGTCAGGGAATGCATCGTAATTACAAGTGAAGAAATGCTAGTAGTGATAAAGAGATGGACCACAAAAAGGGAGGAAACCTCTCTAGAGGGAGAAGACAGTGGAGAGGCAGTGCCCGTCTCTTAATAGGATGACTCTTAAGTGAAAACAGCAGGATTTATTTGACTGTTTAATATGCTGACTTTTCGGAGAGTTGGTCAGAAAACAGAGAGTTTGTTCCACAGAATATTCCAGTGCTTCCAAGCTTGTTTCCATTCCAGATCTGAATGAAAAGTGCATACTACTCCCCAGAGTAATGGGGGAGATTTGGGATAGTTGTGCTGGGCCCATTGCTCCAGTTGTTCCAGCCATATTCAAATATTTTCTTTCTTAAAAACAGGCTACTCACAGAATTACCATTGAGTGCATCTTAAATCTGAAATTAAATAAAATACTTTGTTCTATCACCCCCTAGAAACACTGCAAATAGCTGCGTGTTTGGGTTTTAAATCCTCTTTTCTGGCATCCGTATTACGTTGAAACCTTTTCAGCAGCTCTCCTTGCAATGTTTAGTACTCAACATTTGATTTGGAGAGATCCCCAAGTCAAGTTGCCCGTAGCTGGAATTTTAAAAACAAAAGAGGGAAAGAAAAACTTGTCTTCTATTTTAGGGTCTTGCAGTACTGGAAATGCAAATACTGCAGAGTGAATATTTAACTAGTGCATGAGAATCTAAAAAAGTGTAAAGCAAATGCAATGCAGCTGTCTATTTGCCTTGTCCAACTACAGCAGCATTAAGACATTAAAAATAGATTTACAGATTTCATAATGTGATTGCAACATTCACACAGGTTGGGATTTTTAATTTAACTTTGAACTGGATCATGCAGATTGCATGGAGACCAGAATGGACTATATTCTAATGGGAGAATTTGCCTTATGCAGGATTAACATATCAAAGGCAGAGAAGGATTTTTTGAGAAGATGGCACAATGATCTGGCTGGCTTGCAAGGCTGACATCCTACTAAAGCTGTTGGCATCAGCGTGTGGCTTCAGACCATTTCAGGCAGTAGGGCATTAGGGAAGCACTTGCTCTGCTTTTATCATCTTCCTTCTGGCCACCTGTGATACAACCGGTCATGGTGCAGTCTGGTAAATCTTGCTTCTACCTTCCCTTGGCCGTAGAGGCCTGAGCAAACAGCCTTCTGCTAAGCAGTGGCAGAGCACGATTCTGGAAGGGCAGTGTGCTCCAGCAGCGGCCTGTCCTGGTGGAAGTGGCATTGCCACCAAAAGCAGATTGCATTTGAGCTGGGACTGCCCATACCTCTCAGCCAGTGGTGATTAGCTTCCATTCCCATCCCTGTAGGTCGTTTTGTGTTCACTCAAACTAAAGGCATTTGCATCTGGAAGCAATGCTTGATGTGAACCCTCTTGTATTGAGTACACAGGATCAGTCTGCTTTGGAAATGGACTTCGGTGGGGTTGAGGTAGCAGTGAAGTAGGAGCCTGTGTGTCTCTCGGAGGTGAGGAGCACTTACAGCTCTTGTAGAGGTGCTGTGTAGTCAGGGCAGCTCCAGGTCAAACTCTGGGAAGTTTGCAGAATTTGCTGTTACCAAGAGAAGCTGGGCTGTGTCTGTGAGAGATTCCAGCGCTCAGCACTGAGTTACTTTAAAAAAAAACCCCTAAAAACTAAGAAAAGACAGTGTTTTAGCACTGTTGGCTGGGTGAGTGAGTAGATGCCATCCTCTTGTGTTTCTTCCTTACCAGCTGCCACCAAGCTCTGACTCAGGTGTAGTTGATAACGTTGGCTTGGATGCTAGTCTAAATAATACTGCTAGACAAGGAATTCAAGGCAGATTGGTATTCAAAGAATCTGTATCACTTACAAGGGTAGGGAGCTGCACTACAGATTTTGAAGTACAGTGGAAAAGGTGAACAGCAGAAAGGACGTAGGCAGGTCCTTAGGTGTGATGGAGGGAGAGCCCACGCTGCTGTCGGTTCACCTCCGCACTGGGTACTTCTCTTGGGGATACAGTTGTCAGTGCAGCTGTGCCAGAGATGGACGACTTCTCCACTGCCAAACCACCAGAATAATGAAATCCTTTGCAGTTTCACTCCAGAATGATCAGACAAACTACCACCACCTGCACTTAGAAAGGTAGAGCACAACTCTGAGCCCTGCACATGCAAATGTGTAATTTTGAAGGCGCTGTGCCTGTCACACACAGTCTTGCACCTACTCTTGCAAAGAGATCAGATGGGATTTTACCACCTGCTACCTCCTAAGACAGTATATTTGTTGGCCCAGCCCCTATCCACGTTGTAGCAGTATGGCTTATCATGAACCCCCCTCTGAGGTTTGTCTCTGAGATAAGGTTCTCCTCGACAGCTGAACTCTCAGTAACCCATTAGTTAGCTTTTTTCTAGTCGAAGTGGAAGCGGGGTATTTGCAAGTATCAATAGCCCTACATCCCTCTGCGCAGACATCGCAACCCTCCGCTGGCGTGGTAAGCTGTGTCTGCTTTTCTAGGATGGTGGCATTTCACGATCACCAGGATTATCCTTGTTCTTCAACAACATCAGGAAATGGTCCATATGAAAACAACTAAGTGTTGGGATGAACAAAAGGAATTATGAAAGCTATATAATTTCATCTGAGAACTCTGATGCCCTCTGGGAAGTATCATATAATACCCAGCATGAAATAGCCCATCAAACACGGACAGCACAGACATGGAGCAATGTTGAGCAAGACATTTGACCAGAGCACCGATTATTGATTTCAAAACATCCCAGTGCTGCGTGGCCACAACAATCCGAGGCAAAATTGGAGTAGTCAGAGAGAATCAAAGTGGTGCGGAGACGCTGCTCGCACGACGGCTGTTGGAGATCACTTCATGCAGATATGCAACAGCTGCAACAAGTTTCATGCAGAGACATGCCTTTATTTTTAATTTAAGTACAGGCATCGGCACTCGCAGGGGAAGGAATGCTGTCTGAAACTAATAGGGAGCCTTCTGCATCTGGAACAAGAATTCCTATTGAATCATATCAAAAGTGAAGGAGTGGTGAGCTGCTTCAGCGCAGTGACTTGAGTTGAGGATTGTCCATGAACTGGGCTATCTCCTTACATCTTCAGAAATGAAAAGCGAGGTTATTTGTAAGCTTGCCTTGCTGCTGTCGGCGTGAGTTGTCCTGAGGATAAGGATGCTGTCATTTGCCAGAGCACAAATTAAGCCATTGCTTTTACACTCGGCCTTTTTTTAATCTACGTTGATGCTTTCCAGCCAGCTACAGCAGCCTCTGGGGACTCCTGGGCTATTTCCAAGTGACCTGTGCATGAAAACAAAGAAAAATAAACTTTTATTTGCTATATGGTGATCCCTAGCATCCGCTGGGAAGTGCCTGCAGATCACCAAAATTAAACATGCTGAGAACTGGCCTCCATTAGCAGTTAGATACAGCAAAACCAGCAAATGCTATTTGTGTATTCCAGATGGAGTCTGAATGGTTGGTGTCTGATGGGCACAGACGATTCTCCAGTGTGGTCATTTTAACATCAAAATGTTGGATTTTGATGGCAGAGCAAAGCTGTCCAGAAACAGATTATGCCACACAATGCATCCGAAATGTCACGTTGAAAGTCACAGTGGTTTTACATGATCTCTTTGCCTTATTTCTTCTAAACCAGAAGCCATCTGGCTGAGGAATCTGGTCTGTCTTCCTATGATGTTGGCAGGGACTAAGGTCCACCAGTATGCTGGGTAAAATTCGTGGTAGTATTTACAACTAAAACTCACTGCTCTTCTTCTAAAGTTACACTGCATTTAATGACAGGTCTTTTTTCTGAAATGAAGTTTCAAATTTATCTGAAACAAAGCAGCAAGTGCTTGTGAAATAGGTTCATTCCTCTCCATTAGCTCTGGCTTCAAGATTTGGGAGATTATTGAAACTATTTTCCCTAATACAGCTTGGAGCATTCCTGTAGGGTTTTTTAACCTCTGAGGATGTTTCATCAGCAGGTATTACAATAGTCTACAATGACTTTTTCTCCTTTTGGGCCAAAGTTAAATATGAAATTATAACACGATTGCATTAAGACTTCAGAACTGCACTGCAAAAACTAATCAACGTTGCTGTGATCTTACTCGCCTTGAGATTACAGGCAAACACCACCCCATTGATACGGTTAAACTTCCCATAGCAAGCTTAGATGATATACTGAGCTCCAGTGTATTTTTATTAAGCTTCTCTGAAATGATTTTCAAAGGATGAAAACCCAGGCTTAGCGAGCTACAGAGTTTAATGGAGCCCAACTGTTACCCATAAAGAACGCGCTGTAACCTTTTTGCTAAACAATCTGCTCTGCTGTTACCAAGTTTTACCCAATATTCAAATGAAACTTACTCCTTTTCAACCTTTGCCAAGCTGAGGTTATTAAGAAAGAGATACAAATTAAAAGGATTAAAAATGCAGCTCTAATTAAGCACATATGAGCAGTTAAGAGTCGGCTCTGCCCTGGTTATCTGTGCACATAGAAATATCACATCCAACTTCAACCAGCCACGGTCTCCATTTAGTGCTTGCTAAAGGCACCACCAACCACTGTAATAATACACTGTGCCTTTCTCTAGAGCTTCTTCTATGTAGGTTCCACAATGTTTTAAAAAATTAGATGAGCCATTGCTATCCCCACTTGCAAAGGAGAAGAAGCCGAGGCAGAGAGCAAGGAGAGGAGCATTCCTCTGCTTGCATCTTCAACAAATGCGAGGTATGTGGCCTCCCCCACAGAGAGGAGCTCCTGGTTGTCCCCAAAAGCTGTGGCAGCGGCATGAGGCAGGGATGGGGACGGCTCACCTTTCCAAGCAGGCCTGATGTTTCTTCTCGGAAGAATGTAAAGTGCAACGAAAACCTATCGAGCCATTTTGGCTTTCTATGACAAAAGGGAGTTGGTGTCTCTCAAGAAGTATCTAAACAAGCCCTTGAAGACACATAATCACAAAACAGCATGTGCGATCACAGCTCGGCATTTTAAAGGATTAGAGGGGGATTAGGACGTTTGTAAATTCCTCACCAACCTTTTGTAGAGACAGGATGGAATATTTTTTAAAGAATTTGCAGGCAGCAACTGTCTGTTAAAAGCCTTTATTCCCCTGATTTGTGCTGGGTGTGGATCCGCTTTGTGATTTTTTAAAAAGGTAGGATAACATAGCTCATCAATCTAGGCTGCATATAAATCCTGCTTTGTATGATTCCTCATAAGTTTCGAGAGCTTTATGCTCCTCATGAAGAATGGGAAAACCTCCTTGAACCAGAGTACAACAGATCCTTTCATTCTCCTGCCGGTGTTGCTGGTTTAACACACCCACCCAAGGGAATAATATCACCTGGGGAAAAAAAGTGAGTGAATTTTGATCCCCAAGAAGTGTTCCAGAAAAGCCACTCATATTCTAGTACTTCTGGGGCCAACATATCATGATTGGCTTAAAAAAATCACAGTAAATAATCAGGGTTTGCCAGACAGGGTAACAGGACTTACCTGCTTTTTCTGGGAATGGGAGACGAAACTGGACAGGGAAGGAGAGGAACACCCTGACTCGCGCCCGCATCCAGGTGAGATGATCTGACGGATCATTTGGATACGGCGCGCATTAAGCAGGGCTGTTCAGAGCATCCCTCAGGCGAAAAGGAATAGGAGGTACCAGCTTAAAAAAAAAAAAAAATCTGTTTGCTTGAATGGGTTAATTTTTCAATATTGTTTTTGGCTAGTGGTTGATGGGAAATGTCTAGGGACACTTGTCCAATTGTCCACAGGTAGGGGGCAGCTGCGACACCCAGTGCCAACCTGCTTGTTTTGTAATGGGGGTGAGACTTTTTCTGTGTTCATCTGTCTTTGTCCAAGATTGTAGCTTGTTTTGGGAGCACGGGTAGAGCTCAGGAATGCTGCAGCTAAGGCTGCAGCTAAGGCCAAAGCTGACAGAGCTGCAGGATCCATGGGTTGTCGTCTTCTCACCGAGGCTGCTGAGGATGGAGTTTCTGCGCTGCCCAGCTCTACCTGCTTTGAACAAGGTGCAGTGATCCTTGCCTATTTGCAGGTCTGCCAAGGACAGGTCAACAACAAAAGGCTGCAAACTTTGGGCTGAGCTTTTAGGTAATTTCATCTTATCTGAAAGTCTGAACGTTCAAAGCTCTGAACCTGACAATTTCCTTTATTTTATTATCTTACCACTGTTTCTTTAGCCAAAAGCTAATCTTGACCACAAAAGCTACTTTGGGTTAAGCATGTGAATTTAAAACATCCTATCTAGTCCTTAATAGCCTGTGTATGATCACTTACTACTACCAGTCCAAAGAGGTCTCGGACCGGTCACCCATGGAGGTCCTCAGACTTGGCAAACCTTTCTGGATGACTCCACACGTGAGCAAGCAGCTGCAGCAGCTCTGCCTGCCTTTAACAACTGCACACATTCTCCTAAACTTTCCTTACTTCTTTTATTTTTACTGTCTGCATTTACCAAGGTACGATCACAAGGGGAGGGATTTGCCTAGAAAAGTTTGAAGATATACATGCAGGATTTGGAAGAGGGAGGGAGAGTCCCGCCGCCGCAGTGCCAGGCTTCTGGCCCTTTGCTGGTGTGTGAGCTGGTGACCCAGGTATCAGTACAGGCGACTGGGCCACCACCTGGGCAGCAACAGCATCCCCCTGGCAAGGAAAAGGGGTGGGTTCCCACCCCATGTCAGTTTGGCTGTTTCTTTGCTCCCTTCTGGCTCTTCATTCGCTTCTAAGTGTACTTGGAGTGGTGCTCGTTTGCCAGATTCTGTGGAAGTAGGGCATGGGGATGTTAATTTTTGTTGCTACTTGTCCTTCAGACGTGGCCTGCGAGTTCTGGCCCAGGGCCAGGCTGAAGAGGTTGATGTGCTGCTGGCAACCCTCTAACCAGAGGCAGTTTGCGCTCGGGTGTTTCTCTCTGTAGAAACACATGCACAGTATTTCACAGGGTCACCCCTTAGGAAATACAGTAATTCACATTAGTTTAATTAACCCGGAGAAGCCATTGTACTGAAATGCAGCCACCTGTAAGGGAGAGCAGAGCAAGGGCCGTGGTGAAATGGGAGAAAGGTCCCAATTTTAAACCAGAAGAGTAGGTGTAAATCTTGCCCTTAGAAGTGGGGAGGGATTAGTACATACAGGCCCAGCAGGAGCCCAGTTTATTGCTAATTGTGTCTTCACATTTTAGCCATATTAAACAAACAAATAAAAAAAAGATAATCCTTTAATATTTAATATCCTTTTTCTTCATGGCCACCGAGATTAATTGGGAAATGAAAGTAACTGGAAGAGAGGGGCAGAGGCCAGACCACGCCGGGGGGCTGCAGCCTGAGCCCGGGTGCAGGCAAGGTGCAGGTACCTGCCCGTTCCCTGCTGGGTTGTGCAATGGAGAAGCACTCGCCACCTTAAAAGGTGGGGGTTTCTGCTCTTCTTGGCACGCTTTTCTCCTCCTCTGCCATGTTTTAATAATTCCTGGGTGACTGATACTGACCTCGAGGTCAGGAGTCTCCAGTTAACAGCCAGGAAATGCCCTTCCCATTGGTCATTATTGCCTAATTAACAACTTTTGAAATATTTCCCAAGCGGCGCCGATGACGCAAGGTGGCCGAGCAGAGGGGAGGGGGCTGCAGGGCACTTGGCGGCGTTCGCGTGCGAAAGCCCCACGGTGCGGAACAGCGGGGCTGGGGCTGCTGCTCGCTCCCTCCGGGCTCGGGTGCAGGGGCTCTGGTTGTGCTTACACCGAGAAGTTTTCCACTAGAAATGGCTTGTTTTAAGGGCAGGTATTTCCAACCCATGCCACGGTGTCAGAAAGAGCTTATAAAAGCTGGGAATGATGACAAGGGCTTGAACGGCCCATTCCCTCCCTGTTACCGTTTCTGGTCTCAGACGCTGAATCCTTGGCTTGAAACAACACCATTCAATGGTGAGATGTGAGAGCTGGAGCAATTCCCAGTCCTTCACCCAACCTCGTCTGCTGGCCTGGACAGTCTACCCCCAATGATGTAGCCTATATATATATACAAAAAAATGTATGTACATATCTTTCATGAGGGACACTCCCTCTCCAAGGAGTTCTATGGTGTTTGTGGCATGTTGAAAGGTTTGTTAAAAAAGCTGGGTTTTAGAAAGAGCCTCCTTCTCTACCTGGTGAGGAATGCAGTGGGAGAGGGAAGTGCATTTTAATGGCCTGGGTGGCTGGCATGGAAAAGCAATGCAGAAACTGCTGTGGAGGAAGAGGGTTTGAGGGCTGGAGCTGACTGCTGGGTGTCTGGGCTCCACGGGAGCCCTCCATGGGCCACTTTAAGTCGCTGCTCTGGCAGAAAGTTCACACAGCAAAAGCAATACATGGAGGGGCCCAGCAAGTGCCAAGAGCTGGATCCTGCTGCTGGGAGCCCAAAAAAGGGAGAAGGAAGAGATGAAAGAGAAAGCCCCACACACACTTTTGGTACTGGTGAGCCACGAGCCCTGTTGGTGCAGCTGCCTACATAAGAGCAGCCCGAGGCCACATTCAGTATAAGTGAATCCGGGCACTGTGTCCAGCGTCACGCATCCAACGAGTATCAGGAGTGCAAGGACACATCTATCTCTGCCGAGACGCAGCACGTGGTGCGGCACATATACCAGCACGATGCTCTGACCTCCTCTAGTATGCACTCTAACAGTACCCCAGCCAATTCACCCCTTAAAAAAAAATAATACCCTTGAACCAATGGAGAGAATTTGCTTCCATGTGGGCATGGAATTGCTCATCTGGCACCCAGATGCCTTCAGACTGGGTTTGGCATCTTCTCGCAGCCCAGCCTTACACAGAGAAGTAACAAGGAGCAGCTAACTTCATACCATTGTAACGTAACATTAACTTCCATCCGCAGGCGCTGGGAGCATTGTGGTGATGTATCGATAGCCGTATAAACGTACCTCACGTGCCTATACAATGACCACAGCTTATACAGCTGCTCCTGATGAAGCTATGGTGGAGGGACCAGAGCAGAGGAGCCTGCTCCGAGAGCTCTGTAACTGGCCTGTTCCTCTCAGGGCAGGACCATGAGGTGTATAAATGTTCTTCTGTGTTACACCACCAAATTAAAGAGGTTAAGCCAAACACGAATACACCTGAAAAAGTATTTACTACTATAAATGATGCTGAAAATTTGTATGGATGAAATACAGCTGAACCCTTTTTGAATGCATTTTGCTATTTACATTCTTTCTTTGGGGGTACTTGGGCTGCAGTCAATGTCACTGTTTCCTCTGGAGAACCAGAGTCCTTTTGTTTGTGTTGATCATCCACCTGCAATAAGAGAAAAAAATAATAGAAATAAAAGTAGCCTGTCACTGTAGCATAACTAAGGATAAGAAGAACAGTGCAAAGTAATTGAAGCTTTTCTGTTAAGAGTGTGCTTTTAAAGGGTCACAGAGCTGGTCAGCGAGGAGCGTAACTTGGGCATCCCAACAGCCCCATTCCCGCTCTGTTCATCACAGTGATAACTAAACCCTGAATAAATCCCTGGGTATTCCTGCGTCATGTTTGCTTTTTCTCAGACTAGTTTCCCAGCTAATGCTTTCAGAAACAGGCCTGAAATTAAGATTTCCATATTTATGTTCCTATTAACATAGATACATTAAAAAACTTAATGAGCTTATGTAACAAATTGCTACATGACGTTGTTAACAATTCAAGAGAGGATCTGTACTTAGGGAGATAAGAATGGCATTTGCAATGGCACCAGCGCTGGTAAAATTACAAGGAGCATCAATTGCATGCTTCAGGTAGGCTGTCCTGAGACTGGAGCCTCAAGGTCTCTGGCATGGTCCAGTCCCGCCGGTGAGGTGTGGGCGTGGGGAGCCGTGTGCCACAGCCCGCCTGCAGAGCGCAAACAGGGTGATGCAGCCTGCAGCCTCCGCCCAGGGCCCTTCCATGTCCGAGGGACGAGATGAAGCTGCGGCCGCAGCCCGGGCCTTGGCAGGGCTGGCATCCTCTCTTTGCCATCACAACTTTCCTATGTTGAGCAAGACCCTTTGGGCATGTCTGCAGAGACCGGTGCTTTCTCTGTGCCGGCTCCGAACTGGCTCGATGTGTCAGCGGATTTGGGAGGCTGCCAGCCATGGCTCTGCTGGAGCCAGTGTGCCTGCTCCAGTAGGGAATTGGTGTCTCAGGCACTGCAAGGGCTCCTGGAGCTCCCAGGTCACACATCTGGCCAGCTTGGGGCAGGGGCAGGGCCAGCTGGAAGTGTTTGTAGCTTGTAGATACGCTTTACATTTCCATGTTTCCTGCTTCCCCACTATAAACAAAGAAATACCGCATCCCCACACTTTTGGGACAGGAAGACAGCACGCCGCCTATGTGTGTAGGTGGTGCAGAGCTGGCAAAGACCAGCAGAACATGGCAGACAATCAGCCAGTCTGAGACTGCTGAAGATTTAAATTCTCCCCAGCTTGTGTGCAGACATGGTCCTCACTACTGACCAGGCTTGTGGGCACAACACGTTCTCCAGAGAGGCTGGGACATTACTTTTAGGAAGGGAGGGCTCAGGATTTACAAAAGCCAGTACACTCCCTCCCCAGCTAGTGCAAGAAGTTTTATACAGACAAGTCAATAGGCTGGGGCTCTTTGGCCCAGTCTCCCGGGAAGCCACCACTGGCCAACAGCTATGGCAGCAGAAGTGTGAGCTCATCCCTCCCTCCCATCCATCACAAAGCCTCCCTGTGACTATTTACATGCCACCATTATTAAGCAGGGCCAGGTTTGGGCTTTAGAAGGCACTGTGGGCTTGATGAGGTTTGGCTTTCTTTGCTGGAACAAGCCACAGGCGTAAGTGGCAACTGGTGCCCTGGGCATGGACGTGAGCCTGGGTGCCCAGGGCACTGGGGGCTCTGGGGGGCGTTGGCCTCATGGCCATGTTTTGTTGGCTGCTGTGGTGGCTTTATAGGCTGGCTGGGAAAGAGCAGATGGTACCTGCCCCACCAGAGAACAGCCCTGTGCCTTGGAAACCTGCAAACAAACTTGAACCGGTGAGGAGATCTGTGCTGTTTGTGGTGATGTTGCTCTGAGCGGCTCCTAACCACGCTACAACAGATTTACAGTCTCACTGAAATGCAGGCGAGGATTCCTTTGGCAAAACTATGCTGGGATAAGCTATGCTGACAGAAGAGCACTTTAGCTGGTGTATTCTGTGTTTACACAAGAGGAGTGCTTTATCGGTCTAGCTATACTGGCAGATCTCCCCTCGGGCTAGTTAGTCTTCTCTCTGCAGCTCTGCTGTGTGGCTGTATGGGCAGAGTCTCCAAGGAGAGATGCATCTGGCACTCGGCAAGGGGACTTGCGAGAGAGCCTCGCCATGCCGGCATGGGGCAGTTTGCCAGGCTCCCCCCCCAGGGCAAGCATTACCCGACAGCCCGGACCCAGGCTGGAGTTCAAGTCATTCTGGCAGCACCCCAGCACACACCCTCAGTGTGGACATGGTGCGCTCTGGGGTAACCCGTAATTTGCATGGGTGCAGCTTGACCTGGTTTGAGCCCATGTCTGCCGCTGGATTTGCATCTGTTCAGCTGAGCTGGTTTTGTTTCGCTGCTGTGATTGTTTTCAATTCTAATGCAGTCCAGCACAAGGAAGTGGTGGCCTCGTTCCTCTCCTCTCAGCATCAGGGCTGGCTTTCAAAGGCAACCATCCATCTTGCACCGGTACGACTCCTGGTTGTAAAAACTGCCTTCCCTGCCCTCCAAGTTCCCTCTCGTCCCTCGACAGACCCTCGCCCCATGGATCCCCAAAGCAAAACTTCCCCATGCCCCAGAGGAAGGGAGCAGCTATTCTCACGTCCCCTCCTAGGCTTCTCTCGGCTGCTGTCCAAGACCATGCTCCCAGGGTCATTAATCTCAGCTCTCTGGAGCACCAAGTCATCTAACAGTATAAATTTAATCTGGATCAGGTGTGGACCTACAGCTCCCCTTCTGCTGAGTTTATCAAAGCACGTGGTTAGAGTCAGCTTTGGAGATTTTGTAAATTTGTTTTGGTGAGAGGATGATGGACGACGTCTAGTGCAGTGGTGTGGGCAACAGGCATCTTATGCAGCACAGAACTGCTGCTGCCAAGTTAATGTCAGCCTCTTTTTTAATACAGTTGCATCGGTAGGGTGAATTTATACTGATTTAGTGCTTTCCAGTAATGGATTTTTGTACTAGTAGTAGGAGATTTAAAGCTGCTTGAACTGTGTTGCCTGGTGGGGTCTGAACTGTGGCTCCTAAATCCTGTGGAACGTGAACTCTTGGCTCTTTCCTGAAATGGCTCTGTCAGGGGTTGGAAATCCAGCAAATACCTTTGATACAGCACTTCAGCTTCTCTGGGCGGATACGTATCGGGCACTTCTCACTACTCCAGCAAGTAGAAATGCAGCATAGGCAAAGAAAGAGCTCGGGATCAGGCGTGGAGAGCCATAGGTGGCTGATCACAGCGGTACTGCTGTGCAAAATTCTGTTAACAGCAGCAACGATGGGAAATCTTGGAGCACGGGTGGATGTGCATGGGTAGAGGGGAAAAGGGATGACAGAGGAAAAGCTGGAAGCCCCAAAATTAAGATGCCTGAAAGGCTGCCTGAATTCAGATTTGAGCTGCAGCACCCTGAATCATATAAACTCCATTTTATTACTGAATAGCGAAGAGTGCAGGTTTTTAATACAAGAAAAATTATCTGGACATCCCAAGTCTGTGTCCCTCTGTAATCATACCTGCATGCAATTAGCTGAACATAGTTAAGACATTTCTACATAGTGTGAATGCTTACACCACGGAGTAACTCCTTTGTACCTTTACAGCAGTAGTGCTGCATGAAGTTTTGCAAATAATTTTGCATGGAAAAAATAGAGTTATATATACATAAAAAAAACCTCCGACCCTGCATGCATTTGCTACTGTAACCATGCAACTTCATCCTGGACTCCTGTCTCTGCAGATACACCTGCAAAATCAAGTTCTTGAGAGCACAGCTTGGAGCAGGTTTGGAAGAATTTGGAGGTATTTGCTGGCAGCTGGTATTTTATAATGCTGACAGCCCTTCACTGGTGCCTTATTAGCATGATTATAAATGACAGGGTGCATTAGGTGTAGAGTTTTGACTGATGTAATTTTTGCCAGCAGTTCTATTTTTTTCCCCAGACAGCTCTGCTTCATCTTGCCATGTGAGAGACTTGCAGCTCACCAGCATTATCAGCAATGGAGAAACACCGCAAAGGAGGAAACATGGTGCTATCAATCAATCCCTCTGTATTTTCCAATTAAGCAAGGTAAGGTAATCTATTAATGGGGATATGGAAGGGAAGAGAGTGTCCTCATGCTCTTCTTTGCTGCTAAATGGTAAAAAGGCCAAAGAGTTGGGAGTTTTGTATTTGTCTCTAAATTTTTTGTCCCTCCGAGCTTTTCCCCCATATGTGATACATTTCAGATTTTGTCCAGCTGCGCTTTGATGGAGGATTCTGGGGAAGACTGGCTATTGAGAGGGACTAGGAGTTTTCAAGAAACTGGACTATGGGAGTAAAAGAAGAACTGAATTTGGTTTCTTTACATATTTAAATTGCCTGCAGGGAAAATCCTCAGCTTCAACTCACATGACCCATTTCCCTGCCGCTGAGGTCGGTTTACTGATTTCACGACTCCTTTAAGACGACTGAAGAGCGAGAAGTAACTAGAAATGAGGCAGCTGACTGTTGGTACTAGCCTGCATCTCTTCTGAACTCCTTTATATTGTGCTCAAAAACGTGTTGGAAAATGTTTAGATTATTTATTTATTTATTAGGATTTTAAACTTGTGCATGTCTGTGTGTATGGATGTATGTACATGGAGAAACGGATATTTTACAAAACACACTTAACACGTGATTGATTCCCTGAAGGTGCATGGGCTGCAGGACCCCTCCAAGCTGGGTATGGAGAAAACCTTTTGTACCTGGCGCACATCTCTGCCAGCGGAGGAACCTTCCCCAAACCATCGCCGCTGTGCCCCTGCGGTTGTTTTCTTAAATCATGGTGCATCATTTTGGGTATCATATAAGGTGCATATACCCTGAAAGCAGCGGAAAGGATGAAGAGAGCATCTCGTGGTGGATGTTTCTACAGTGCAAGTGTAGCTCAGTGACAATGCCCGCTCCTTTTTCTAAAAGGGCAAAAGGGATGGGAGGCTCGTGTTGAAGGATTCGTATTAGCTACAGCCTGAATTGGGCTGAACAATTTTTTTTCAGCCCATTTCTGTGTCTATATTTGAAATACTTTATTTTCTGCTGGTTTATATTGGATTCTATCTTTCTGTGGTACTGGGGCTTTTTTTGTTTTTCATATTGTAGTATAAGCAATTAGCTGTAGGAACTATGATCCACCAAGGCTTTCTTTTTTTAAAGTATGAATTATGTACATTGTGCCAAGAGCCTGTTTATCTTTTTGCTTTCAGGAAAGAGCCTAACTAAATATATGAATTCTGATTTCACATTTAGCATTGTGGTGTTTTGACTGTTTTTGTTTTTTGATCTTGGTTTTTTTGATGTGGAGTCTGCTTCCTGCACTAATGAACTGAGTTCAATTACACACAGTCCAGCAACGACATCCTTTGGAGCAAAACTCTGGCTAACAGCAATGAAGTTCATGGCACTGCTGCTCCTAATGGATGTAAAATGGAGGGAATTTAAAAAAAAATCAGAGTCTTGCTCCAGCATGGAGCAATCACACGCTGCAGGCAAAATGTCAGAGCCCTGAGGAGGTACCTCAGGATCATTGGGCAGAGATGCAAGGGTCTTGGGGACCATGGCTCCCACTTCTTCCTTGGCCCCACCTGACAAGAATCCATCTCTTGCCAGCACTGGGATTACTACCCTTGGTTTATGAATGAGGAGACCGAGGTAAATGCAGCTGCAGTCACTTTTGTGGTCATCCCCTGCCTCAAGGACAGGGACAGGCTGGGAATTTGGATTTTTCTTGTCCCTATCCCATGCTGTGGCTGCAGGCAGGCTCGTGTGAGCTCCCTTCTTCTCAGGTATCCGTCTCCTGCCACAAACCATCCAGCTCAACAAAACTTCTTGTGTACAAAAGCCAGAGAAACTCCTTGCAGGAGCCTGAGGCAGCTGTGCATCGCTGCTGAACTTCTGCCACATGCCATGCAGCACCTAACCTAGGGCCCAAAAGCGCCTGGTGTCAAAGTCTGTCACTTCTGCCCATGAATTGCTAAACACATCCTGTCCTCTGCAGGCTCACAGCACGCTATGGCCAGGGGACTCTGCTGCTCCAGCTCCATCGGGAAGAAAACATAGCTGGAATTGTGTTTATTAAGCAAATTAATAGGTTGGGAAAAAACTAGCTGCGGTGCGGGCATGCTTTCTTCTCACCTCCCGCAGGTGATGAGCGCTCGACGGCGCATCCCCACTCCGCTCCCCAACATCTTTGCTTTCTCTGGGGGACAAGCCGGCTCGCTCAGCGCCCCGGCCGGGGCTCCAGCTGCCCCGCCGCACCGCAAACACCGGAGCGGGCGCCCAGAGCCCTGCTCGAGTCCGATGCTGCCAGCCCCGGGGCTGCGGGGGCCCGGGGGAGAGGGAGGCCGCCGGGCCAGGGCGGGGCGACGGAGCTAGCGCCTCCCGAGCAGCCGCTGCCCTCCCCGGGGGACGAGGGGAGGTTCTCGCCGGCCAGGGATGCTCCGGTGCGAGCAGCCGCAGGGAAACACACGCCCCCTCCCCCCCCCCTCCGCCATCCCCGGGGGGTCGTAAAGGGAGAAGAAGCGGCGGAGCAGCGGCTAAAACCGCCTTGAAACGTCCCGGCTGTGCCGCCGCCCGGTGGGGTCCGTCCAGCAGCGGGGAGGGGCCGTGCGAGGCGCGGCGGGGGGGGAGCGGCTCTTTGTCCCCCTCCCGGGGCCGGGGGTGCCAAGGCCAGGAATTTTTATTTTTTTGGGGGGGGGGGGGGGCGGGGGTGGGGCGCGGATGCGATGCGCAGGCGCTCTGCTCCGCGCCCAGGTGTCCGCGGCCCCGCCACGGAGGCAGCCGCCGGCGCCGCACGCCCCGCGGCTCGCTGGGAAGGTCCGTCCCGGTCCTCGGGGACCCCCTAGCCGCCCAAGGCCGGGGCGGGGGGCGGCTCTGCCCCCCCGGCTTTGGGCTGTGTTGGGAGGGTGGGGGGAATCCCTGCCGCTGGGGGCTGCGTCAGCCCGGGCGGGCTCCGCTGCGTGGGGCGAGGCGAGGAAACACTGGTGTGTTCGGAAACACTGGTGTGTTCGGCGTGGAAGCTCCACGGAAAGTCGCCCGGGGCCGCAGCGCCCTTTGTAAAGCTCTGCGGGAGCCCGGACAGGTTGCTCCGGTCTCATCAATGGTACAGATACGTGTGTGTTTATATAATTTTTAGAGGAAAAGGGGATGTAACTAATTAGCCCCCCCACGCTCTCTTTTAATTGCTGCCAAATAGGAAAACTACTGAGTGCGACAGAGGCTCAGCAGCGGGCTCTGACCCCCCCTCCCGAGAGCGCGTTCACACCTGGGGGTGCTTTAAGGGTTCCCCCATGGAAAACTGCATCCTCATAAAGAGGTGTGCGGGGGAACTGAGCCCCCAGGAGGCAAGAAACCACGGCGCCTTGGAAACAGGGGATGTCCCCCAAGTAAGGGCACAGGTTTTTGTTGTTGTGTTTTGTTTTTTTTTTTTAATAAGTAAATAAAGCTGCCACCTGTTAGGAGCTACCTCCCCGGCTGCTCCTCGGTTCCTGCACAGCTCTCAGCCGTGTCTCAAAGGGAGCGCCCGGGGAGGTACCGTGTCCCCGCAGCCGCCTTGCAGCCCCGTCCTGCGCCCGGGAGTTCCCGAGAAAGGGAGAGTTTCGCCGGGCACAGCCGGGCGCTGCCGCCCGTGTGCTTTGCAGGTGGCCCCCGGCCCGCCCGGCTGCAGCCCGCTTGCTTGCGGCTGGCGTGCGAACGCGGGGGATTGCGGAAAGCCACGCTTCGGGGAGGGAGGGAATCAAAAAAGGTTGTGTCCCCCTCCCCATGCCCCCCCGAAAAGGCCCGAGCTGCCGGACCGTTTATTTAATCACAGTATCCCTCGAGAGAAGCCGCCGTGGGGAGTCGGCGGGGGTGGCGGGCAGCCCCTGCCTGCCCCTGCCCCTGCCAGCCCCTGCCCCTGCCTTTGCCCTGCCCCTGCCTTTGCCCTGCCCGCCGTTGCCTCCCCGCGGAGCCCGGACCCCTGCGCCGGTCCCTGGCAGCTGCCGGTGCTGCGGAGACCGAGGAGCAAGTGGATGCCCGGGAAAGTTTGTCTCAAACTTCCCCGTATTTAGCCTCTTCTCGGCTTCCTCGGTTCGTTTTCTAGAAAGCCAAGTGCTTCTTTTGGTCGCCTTGTGTAAGTAATTTCTTATAAATCCCTCATCCTCTTCGACACCGCTAATTATAAATATTATTTATATGACACAACAAATGATAAGAAAATGGATTAATCTTCGTGATTTTGGCCACCAAAAGAAACAAGACGGAGGTGTTCAGACCTTGACAATTGTAAAGAATGAGAAAATCCCGGCCGCCTCTCAGTGCGACGTTTCTGAGCAGAAAGAAAACCTGGCTTCTGAGCTTATGATAAAAATGACCAACGTTGCTACAGTGCAGGGTCTCTTTGGAAGGAAAAAGAACTTAACCCAAACCTGGGAAGCTCGACGGTTCCCTTCCCCGTTTCTTTTTAAATCCATCTTGTCCCTTTAATACAAATGAACTTTAAGCTCCCCCTGTCTTTTATTATTTAGATTCCTAGTCCTAACGACGCCAGGAGCAGCGCAAGCACACTCGCTAATCATCGTCGCGAACTGCATTTCAAAGAAACATCCCTGGAAGAAAAACACCGTCGTTTAAAAATAAATAAATAAATAAATTGAGACTCCACCAAAAATGATAATGCGGAGTCCCTGCTGCTGCTGGGCTGGATACAACTGCTGCAAATCAGCACCTGCGAGCTCGATAAGGCAGATAACACCTCCAGCACCCCCGGCCTCCTCGGGTTTATTTTTAGATCATTCATGTAGTCGGATGGAGGTGGCGTTTTTTTCTTTTATTTCTTTTTTTTTTTTTTCTTTTTGGGAGCGCTTTTCTTCTTTTTTTTTTTTTTAAATTATTATTCTTGTTATTTTTCTTTCCCGATCCTTAGGAAAAAAGAAAAAAAAAAAAAAAAGCGAGGGAAGCGTGAACTGGTTTAAGTCTGGAGACGTGGGTCTACTCGGGCCTTTAATAACAGCTCTGGGGCGGCTCGTCCCCGGGCACCGGCATCTCCGCAGCCAGCACCGTCCAGGGTCACCTTTTGTCCCTGCCACAATAAACCCACACTCGCTCCTCTCATGTAAATGAGCAGCGATCCGGATGCACCTTAAAACACTGGGAGAAGTCGTTGCTTTTTGAAAGCGATGTTCATTTTGTCTGACACGCATAACTGCATAGATCAAATGGCTGCAGAAAGGTAGCAATTTGGCAGGGAAGTGTTTTCTAGGCTTAGATGAAAGTGTGCTCACGGCGTCCGAAAATGCCTGTCTCACCTCCCACCTGCTTCCCCAGCCCCAAATTTGCGCGGAAAGATTAGACAGGCGGCATTTTCGTTAAAAAATAAAATAAAAAAGAAATAATAACGATGCGAGGAACCGGTGGCAGGATTCACACACAGCTCCGAATCGGGGACGCTGAATCAGTGCTGCTTTACCTACCAGGGATTCAACACAACTGCAATAATCTTGTCGGATAATTAAGTAAATTATACCTTAAACATTGGTAGCTTACAAGTTGTAATCAGTAATTCAAACTCTTGACAATTATGCAAATTGAGCTCAGGCTGGCGCTCGGACTTTCTCGCTTTTGCAGCGAGGACTTTTTCCGAGTTTATTTCGCCCAGAAGCCGCCGGACTCGCCCAGCGTGGCGGCACCGGCGCTGCACCTCCCCACGCCGATTTGCGCGGAGTCCTTCCACGCGTGTGTGTGTGTGTATGGGGAGGAATCACCCGACATTGCACTCCCCCCCAAAAAAAAAATCCAGCACGTGGAGGGGCTTTTCGGGGCAGCCTCGTCGCAGTGTGGGAGCGGGGGGTGTCCACGCGTGAGCCCTTCCCCGTGGGCCGGGGCCCCTGAGCGCTCCGCGGGCGCTGGGGGGGGGGGGGGGGCCGGCCCCCCCCCCCCGGGGCGGAAAGGTGCTTGAGGCGGCGCGCTCCCTCCTGAGTGGCTGGCGGCCGCGGCTCCCAAGCCATCCCTGGGGAGGAGTTAGGATAATCCTATTGCCATTAAGGGCGTCTGGGCAGGGAAAAAAAACCCGAGTGACCATTAGCGCGGAGGTTTAGTCCGTCATCTGCCTTCATGCCTGCCAACTGAGCTCCGTCTGGGGGGCAGCTCCTCTTCCCCAGCGCCGACGTGGATTTACCGCCCGTGGGGGGGGGCTGAGCTCTCATCTGTTTTCGGCACCACACACCTGGTTTGGACACTGGACGCCATGTTGTGGAAACTAGCAGATAATGTCAAGTACGAAGAGGACTGCGAGGTGAGAAGCGCGGGGAGGGGTCGGGAGTGGGGCAGGGGGGGTCCGGCGTGGGGCAGCGCAGAGCCCCGCCGCCCCCCCCCCGAGCCGAGCCGCGCTGCGCTCCCCTCCCGCCCCGCTCGCTTCCAGCCGGTACCCGGCTCTCCCGCCTCCCCTCCGGACGGGATTTGCCCCTTCCCGAGACCCCCGGCTGGCTTTTTTTCTTTTTTTCCCCTTTTCTTGGGAGGTACTTTTTTTTTTTTTTTTTATCTCCATTTTTTCCCCCCCCGAGTTGAACTCTGAATAAAAGGCGGTGGAAGCCCCGGCGGGCAAAGCCCGCGCCCCCCCCCCCGGCCCGGGGGCGGGGGCCAGCCGGCCGGCAGGTAGCGGCTGCGGCGGGGCTGAGCCGGGCAGCGCCCGCCCGCCCGGGGGGAACCTTCCCCGCCCGCGCTCCCCTTCTCCGCGGGAGCGTCTCCCGCTCCCCGAGGGGTGCTCCCGGATTTTGATCTCCGAAAGCGGCTGCGGCCCCCTCCGGCTCCGTCGGTCGCGGTCCGCATGTTTGGCTCCCACAGATCAGCCTTAGTCCCCGCTTCACGCTCCATTGGGACCCCATTCACCTCTTATTAACCAGCCCTGTTATTTTAATGACCGTGAAGCCAGAAGCTGCTAAATCCCTGGATCAGCTCAACGTAGACACTTAAGCTTTGGCTGCTGAGATTTGAAAGCGGCGAAGCAGGGACGGGACGGCTGGACGGGGGAAGGCCGGCCCTCCTTCCCTGCCGCCCCGGCAGCCGTCGGGCGAGGCTGCGCGTCCCGGGGGCCCGGGGGGGGGGGGTGCCGGGGCGCCGGCCTGCTCTGCCCGGGGCCCTTCTCTTCCCAGGGCAGCGGGTCCGCAGCCCCCGGCCTCGGAAGCTCCTCCCCAGCCGGGGCAGCGCGGCAGGAATCGGGCTGCGTCGCCGATTTGAATTTTCTTTTTTTTTCTTATTTGAGTGATTTTTCCGACGACTTGCACAAGCGGGAGGGTTGGTTTGTTGTAGTCGTGATGAGGGGAGCAGCCAGAACTGGCTGGCCACCTCCTCCCCGGGAGCGGGGCAGCTTTCCCCCCGAAGTGCCTTAAGCGGGAAAGCCTCCCCGGGCAGCAGCGGGGCGGCTCTCCTGCTGCTCAGCGCCTGCTCGTCTCCCCCCCCCCACCCCCCGGCCCCCTCCTCCCCTCAACCCTCCCTCCACCAGCCGCCGCCGCCGCCCCCCAGCCAGCAGCAGAGCGCCTGGCCCAGCCGGCAGAGCCAGGACCCGGCCGCCCTCGCCCCCCACGGCCGCCCCGGCCTCGTCCCCCACCTCTCGGCGCTGGAGAGCGGCTCCGCCGGCGGCCGCAGGGAGACGTACCGCCGCTCCGAGCTCCTCCTGCCCCACGGGCACGGGCTGGACGCCTCTGCCCTGGCCGACAACCTGGGCCTGCACGACATGGCCCACCAGATGGAGGAGGTGCAGGTAAGACTCCCACCCACCCCATCCCCGGACCCCCGTTCCCCTCGGGCCGCCCCAAGCATGGAGCGGGACAGGCGCTGGCGGGGTGCCCAAGCGCGCCCGCCCCTTCTGCACAGCCCACCTTGGCTCACCCCATCCCTGGGGCGAAACCCACCTTTCCTCCCTTTCTGCCCTTAAAATGGGGACGGGGTTGGGGGTGGTGGCCTAAAAGCTCCCGGTTCCTTCCCTCTCAGCTTTTCCAGGGGCGAAACTTTCTCCCCTTTCTCTTTCCAGAACGTGGAAGATCAACACTTACTGATGCACGACCAGACGGTGATCAGGAAAGGTCAGTGAGGCGGCACCGCCGTTCGCTTTCCCTTGCCAGCAGTTAAAGTTTAATGTCGCACCGGTGAATTGACGCCTTACGGTCTTTCAGAGCAGGCAGGTGGGGAGGGCGGAGGGGGTTGTTGCATCCTCTCTGTCGCTGGATTTCTCCGACCCCATCCGAGGGAGGGTGGCGGCGGGGCCAGACCCGCGGGGCCGCCCCGGGTGGCGGTGAGCCTGCTGCGGGGACACGGCCGGCCCGCTCCCGCCTGTGGCTTCACGGGAAGCCAGCACCTTGGGCCGAACTTAGTGCTGCCCTGCGACACGTGTGTGTGAGGTGACACGGGGCTTTTTTGTTGTTGTTGTCGTGGGGGTTTTGGGGTGTTTAATTTGCTGTTGTTGCTAGCACTCGAAGACAGTTTGGGGTGGTTTTTTTCATACTGTGGTGGTTTTTTTGGTTTGGTGTTGTGTGGTTTTTTTTTTTCGTCCTTTCACCTTCTTTACAAGACTTGAGAAGGGAATGAGTTCACTGGGCTGAGCCTGCTCGGCTTTATCTTAATCGAAATGGTTTTGTAGCCGGTGTTTTAAGGGAGGAGAAAGACGTATTGACTCAATTTACAGTCATTTAGTGGTTCCCCCCCCCCGCTTTTGTTTTTAAACAAATTTGTGCTTAAAAAAAAAAAAAATCAGTGGAACTTTCCTCTGAAGACTTCAAACAAATACCTAACTGAGGAAAAGCAGAAGTGTTTGTCAGAGCGCTGATTGCTGCCTTTAGCTCATGGGAGAATAATTTTGCTGTCAGATGCACCACTGAAAAAATCTTTTCCCCCTCCGGGGAGCGGGGCCGACCTCGGTGCTTTAACCCTTTCTGATCGGTGCGGCGAGCTGGCAGCACACCACTGGGGGTTAACTGGGTGGCCTCGCCAGGGGATGGGAGAGCTGGCTCTGGGGTTTGCTCCTTGCAAAGCCTTTGTTGTCCCTGTGCCCCTCAGTGCTGGGGCCGCTAACCAGCCCTGTGTGACTCCCAGTTCTCCTCCGGGCTGCATCCCGCTCTCTGTGGTGCCGTCTGTTAGGAATTTCTTGGGATTAAATTCCAAAGGGGGTTTCTTAAATCTGTGTGTGCGAGGTGGAAGATGAACCCCGGTGGGAGCTGGGAGGCTTCTCCCTGTCCCAGCTTAGAAGGAGTTTTTTGGCAGTAGCTGAAGGATGCTAATTTGGAGTCTGTAGTTGTATTGGGCTTTTTATAAGCATGGATTTGCCAACTTGCAGCATGCCGTTTCAGAGATGCGTTCTTCGTGTGATTTTTAAAGACTATTCTTAGTTGTGTTCGGCAGCTCCCTGAAATTAAGTGTGGCAAGACAGAGCTGCTGGGGGGGGGGACCCTTGGGTCGCAGCCGAGCCCCGTTCTGAGGCAGATGCTGGGGACGGGGGTTGGTGGTATGAGCACTTAATGCAAAACGAAATCCTGTATCCCGGTCTCTTCTAGTAGAAAGGAAATCCACTTGCCGCTTCCTATTTATTTTCCCCGTTTATAAAATACCCGCTTTCCCTCCTCCTTCCGCAGGTCCCATTTCCTTAACGAAAAACAGTGCTCTGAGTCTCCCCTGCCAAAAGGATGGACTAATTGGAGTGGTCATAAACCCCAACGAAGTATTTTGTTCTGTTCCGGGGAGACTTTCCCTCCTGAGCTCCACGTCGAAATACAAAGTGACTGTAGCAGAGGTGCAGAGGCGGCTCTCGCCCCCTGAGTGTCTCAATGCCTCTTTGCTAGGAGGAGTGCTCAGAAGGTAGGATGCGAGACCCCCCCTTACAACCCTCCCCGCCGTGTCTATTGTTCATGATTTTTTTTTTTTTTCCTTTTCCCCATGCTTGTGTGCTATGTGAGCAGCCAGATTAGCACAACGAGGAGCTAAGCAAGCCTTTCAGCGAATTTCTGATTTTTAAGAAGCCCAGCAACACCGAATCCTAATAGGCTTTGGAAATAAAACTTCTTTTCACTTCTGCTACTCCTTGAGAAGTGCTATTAACAGCTCTGACAGCAATTCTCATCCCCTGTTTAAAGTTGGGATTTTTGTCTCAAAACGAGCTCATGGAGATTTCTTACTCTGGTGACAAACTGTTTCCCCGTGGAATGATTTCTGGATTAAATCTTGTGGTCTTGATTAATCATTACAAGGATACTTTATACGTCCTTTTTTTGCGTACACTTAATTTGGCTTGTGATCGTTCTACAGCTGCTGGTTTCGAAGGTGCAGTTTGAAACATTTTAATTTTGACCTCTGCTGTGTTTCATCCTGGCTGGTTTGTAGTAGAGCATTTAAAAAGTAGGTCACTTGAAAAGAGCCTGTTTTTTATCTTCCCCCCAGTAAAGCCCTATTCAATGTCAGTAACTGGAATTTTTCATCTTTAAAAAGAAGCATTCCCTGAAGATAAATAAGGCCTTTTTTTTTTTTTTCTCTTTAATTACAGAGCCAAATCTAAAAATGGTGGCAGATCATTAAGGGAAAAACTGGATAAAATTGGCTTGAATCTTCCTGCTGGTAGGAGGAAAGCTGCAAATGTGACGCTATTGACATCTTTGGTGGAAGGTCAGTCCTGAACGTGTCTTAAAAATAAACTTTTTTTTTTCTCCCCCTTGTGTACAGCTTTTATCCTCTAGGCAAAGCATGGAAAGGCTAGGAAGTCAGTGAATGTAATAGTGAGGTTTTTGTTTATTTTGAAGTGAGCATGATGGGAACATTGCAGCGGCTAACAGCTGTGTTGCCTTTGGGGGGCTCCTCTCCCTTCTCCCTTCAAATCTGGTCTCGAAGCCCTTGGCCTCAGAGCCCTGCCTGCACAAATCCAGCAAACGCTCCTCTTCCTCATTGCCGCGTCGCAAGGATGCTGGCAGGGATGCAGTAACTCCTATGTGCCAAGATGTTAAAAATGCACATTTGTCCAGTCTGGGTTTCTTAAGGGGGCTGTGTTATTTCGGGTTTTGTAAGAGAGTGCGCAGGGACAGGCAGGGAAGGCAAAAGGGGTGAAACTCATCACATCGGTGGGTTTGATTCCCTATAGGGAAACTTAAAAAATCCTGGGCAGCTGACTCCAATGCCTGGCCCTACCTCAGCGGTATCCTCAGAAGCTTTTCTAATAAACAAGCATATAAAGTGAGATTTATAGCTTTTGACTTCCTGATAGGAAACTGGAGTCCCTTTAATCTGTAACATGTTATGCGGACCCTCTATAGGTTAAGCTGACTTGAAGGGTGTATATACACACATATATGTGTGTGTGTGTGTATGGTTATGTTTTGTGTTTCTGTTTAAAGCAGCTCCCGGTAGTGGTACAATTTAATAGGAATAGAAACAGCAATTGCAAAGTGAAAAATGATCTAACAGTACCTTGCTGCTACTTCACTTCTACCTCAGGTCAAATAATACAGCAACTTCCATTTAAAACCCTTCTTTGGAAGTTGGGTTTAAGAGAGCTCATGTGTGCGTGCGTGCCCACGTGTACATTCCTGGTAACGTGCTGATCATGCCAATCCATTTTTTTAAGCCTGATCAAATTGCCTTAATGAGGGGGAAAAAAAGTTGCCTAGTTATACCCCTTACAATTTTATTTTCTATATGAAAATGCTTATTAGAAAGTATTTAGAAAATATACTAAATAGATAAACTCTTTATTATATATAAGTGGAATTTAGTTGCCAGGTTTTTCAAATATGAGTGGACAATTTGATCTAGGGTCTTTGCACAGTTAATCTGGACAGAGATAGTTTTTCTTTCAAGTATAAAGGCAAGAGAATTATTTTTTTGTGACAGTTGTCATGCAGTTTGTGGTGGGTTTTTTGTCTTGTCTTGATGCAAACTTACAAAGAAACACTGATCTATTAATTAGAAAATGGTAATGAGTGGTATGGCAGTGTCCCTTTCTAAAATAGGAATACTCTTCAAAAATTTGCAGTACTTTGCTTAATTTGTCTGCTCTCCTTATAATAAGTAGATGTAAATACACTTAATACGCATTCCCTTCTACCCACGCCAGGTGAAGCTGTACATCTTGCTCGTGACTTTGGTTACGTTTGTGAGACAGAGTTTCCTTCCAAAGCAGTGGCCGAATATTTAACTAGACCACACATGGGCCGCAATGAAATGGCAAACAGGAAAAATATGCTTCTTGCTGCAAAGTAAGTTTGGGGCTTAGACTTCCCCCCCCCCCCCTCCCCTTCTCCTTTTTAAAGATGCTTTTGTCTGACCGCGAGTATCTGTGACTGTGGACAGTTTGGTACGTTTTCATGTGTAACTTTAATCAGGGAGATGAAGCAATTGTTTTTATTTGGTTTTGGTTTGAATGAAGCAATTTTTTAAAATTTGGTTTTGGTTTGAATTCAGCTATGGTAGCAGTTATTTTAGTCTGAACCAATAATAACAACAACCACCCTGTACGATAATTCCAAAGCAGTTTGGACCAGTTCTGTTCTTTTTTCTTTTAACTGTAGTAAAAACTTCAGAAAAAGTCCTGTCCTGGGACAGCTGTATCTCTAAGAAAAAGATGTCCCTAGATCTGAGGGGGTTGAGGACCTGTGGGGCAGGTGTGGCCCGGGAATGTGAACCAGTGTTGGGACTGGGAGCGGGAGATGGCTCACCCACTTCGGTGTGCGGGCAGCCCAGCGCGGCATCTCCAAGGAGAGTTACTGGGGGGCGTGCTGGTGCGAGGGAAGCCCCACTGCCATGTCCTCGTCTCTGCTTTTGGCAGTAGGAGCACGCAGGTTTCCCCCATGGGACACCAGGAGCCAAGAACTGGGTAGTCCCTTTTCACTCCTACAGCTGAAGATTTTTCTAGTTCAGTGAAAGTCAACCTTTGGTAGATGTGAAAAGTCCCTGTACTTAACTAAAATCCTTTCGCAGAGCTTGATGAACAAGGAAGGAAGGGTACAGGAGAGAAGCTTTCTTGTGCCTGTTCTGCAGAGGCTTGTACCTGAAAATAAACCGCGTACCCAACAGGTCTCTGGTAGGAAATACCTGGGTTGGGTTACGCTTACCTTAAAGTGGTGGCTGGAGTGCTCGCTGTCCCCTTCCCCCCGCAGCCTTCCTAGGCTGAGGTTTAACAAAGCCTCCAGTTCATGATCTGTTCTGGTCTGAGATATTTTCTGGTGTGGGGTTGGTGCAGTTCCTTACTGTTGAAGGCACCCTTGCTCTGCAGAGCATCGGAGAAAAGCCTGCTGAAGATGCTGAGTTGCCGTGACTTTGGGCTCAGATGAGGCGTGCAAAGCCCACTCCTGTTGCTGAATTAATACATCTTTTCCTGAAAAAGAAATCCTTTACGAAAAATATCTCTTAGAAATATAATTTCTCTTTCCTATAGCTTGAACATCATGCTTTTTACTGAGCACTACCCCTTCCGCTCTTCAGTATTATCATTCTTGGTATTGTTATTAGCACTAATAACAGCAATCTTTTGGAAGATGTTGGTGACTGAGAAATTCTGATAAAGTGATGATTCTGTTAAGATTGCTCAGCTCCTGTGAAATCCCATCAAGGGGACAGATTTACAAGCAGCAAACAACATATGCTTGAGCATTATTAACCATTCATGTTTTGCCAGGCATATGTGTCGGTGTTTGCAGGATCAGGGCCTGGGCCTCTATTAAAGAGGGCACGTACATAGAATATGCACAACTAAATTGAATCTCCAATTCAGCTGCTTTAGTCTTTCTGAATCACTTCACTTGCAGCTGTGGAAGTTCTCATAGAAACTAGCCCTAAATTCCTGCTCCCCCCTTAAAATCTAGAGCACATGATGCAGAGCCAGGCAGACCCCAGAGGTGGAGCAATTATTTTGCAAAGTGTACGTGGGTTTGTGACATAGATGTGACAGAAGGTTCATCAGAAACTGCTGCTAATGAATAGGCTTTAATTTTAGACAATGCTGCTGACGACGTAATGAATTTCTGAAAACTCGTAATTCCCACATAACTGCCAAATACCTGACGCAGACTTTCTCTGTTATTTTTATTTAGTTAGTTGCTTCTGCATAAATTTGCGCCATGGTGTAAAGTGTGATTGCTTTGTGTCTTGCAGGCAGATTTGTAAGGAATTCACAGACCTCCTCACTCAGGACAGAACTCCTCTTGGAAACACAAGACCCAGTCCCATCTTGGACCCTGGCATCCAGGGCTGTTTGACTCATTTTAGCCTGATCACACATGGCTTTGGGAGTGCTGCCATCTGCGCTGCCATGACATCCGTCCAGAACTACCTAAATGAAGCGTTAAAAATAGCAGACAAAACGTACATGAACGCTGGCGACCAGAGCCCCGCAGAAACCAACAAAACCATTGATAAAATGGATAAGCACAGGAAGTGAAAGGAGAGAAACCAGACTTTAAACTCTTCCTCCTAAACACAGACTGGGATCTTCTTGCTGGGGGAAACATAGAGATTTGGGTGCTTTTTTTTTTTAAGAAAGGAGGGAAAAAAAAGGAGAAAAAAAAAAAATCCCCTTATTCAGGATCTTCACTCCCTCTGGATCCATGAGACAAGTCTTTCCAAAAGCTGCAGTATCCCTTATCTGTGGAAGCAATTACCGGAAGATAAGTACCTGGTCCAAGTGTATTGAAATCCTTTGCTGTAAAAGTGGTGCTATAAAGGGGTTTGGATGGAAACATGCAAAGAGATATATTTAGATTTCTTTTCCACATCCAAGTATCTAGTGGTGACCAGCTTCGTGTATAGTTTTCAAGATCCAGATTTTAGATGGGAGCCTATTTGTTATCTGATACAATTTCAGGGTTTTATTCTCTCTAAATGCAACAGTAACAATAAAGCAGTATTAAACAATGGTATATAGATTTATGTACATTAAAATTTTTTATAACACCCGAAAATAGTAAGATAATCTGTGGGATTTTTTTGTTTTATTTTGTTGGGTTTTTTTTTCCTTTATTTTCAGATTACCATAGGAGAGTACTAAAATCCTGCTAGACTTTAAAGTTATCTGATGGCATCTGATGTGCTTATTTTTATGGAAATATTCAGGCTTTTAAAAACTGCAGTAATGTTGGCTGCGGTGGATATTGTCTTGATATTTTTTTAACAAGGAATAGTTCAAAATGAAAATGCTTTTAGAAAATTCACTTTCTGTGTCTAAGGATATTGCAGCTTTATTCACGTATTTATATTCTCTTGTTTTTAAATTGGGGGGAAACTTGAAAGAATAGGCACATAACTTTTTTTTTTTTTGAAAAAAAAAAAAAATTTTTTTTTGCCTATTAAGGCCAAAAAATATTTCCAGGGAGGCTTTATGTGTATTAAGGGAAGCAGTGTGTTGAATGTAAATATTTATTTATGTGTAATTTAATCGGATTTGTAAATAATGGTGAACTTTTTAATACTTTTTTTTTTTATAAATGGGTTTCAAATTTTAATTTTGGTAAGTATTTCAAAGGTAATGGGTAAGCTAAACATATCTTTAGGTTTATGCACAGGTATGTTATACAGGGTATTTAAGACTTGGTTTTTTTTTTTTAAAAATATCTCAATTCTTGCCACTGAAGATTAAATCTAATCTGAGGTGTATGTTCACAAAGCAATAATTTTGTGCATCATTCACCTGATAACTGACTAGACCTGCAAAATGAGTGTGTGAGTTAGTGTGTATGTGAATAATGGAGGTTCTGAACTCTCTTTACATATTTGTAAATGTTCCCAATATAATTCTGATGTATATGATAACCATATAATAAAAGTATTCTGGATAGAAGCATGGAATGTTTTGTTAACTGAAAACAATTTTGTTTTCTTTCTATACTTGGGGAATGTGGGGCGAGTAGCACTAGAGGACATTATGTATTGAGTCATAATTGCAGCACTTTGTTCGGATTAATAGAACAGAAATATGAAGCTGTTTGCCAGTAAAACTAATGGTTTCAATTAAACACATTATGTATCTCCAAGAATATTTTTTTTTTTTTTTTTTTCTTCCTAAGATGTCATTATTCTGCTAGCTGCCTCTTCAAGTAGGTAGCTTAAACCCAAACTGCAAGACTGCCTCTAAATAAATCAATCCTACCAGCTTTGTCTTTCGGTGAATCTGACTTTATTAGAATAATCTGTCTCTAACGACAAATATTTGCAAAGTCCTGGAGTGTGAAATGTGATAGGTCTCCCATCTGGTTTCAGCCCAATTTTGCTGATTTGAGGAAGTTTACGGCATTTTGCAGAAAGGCCCCAAAGTGCTCTGTGCTTTAGTGGCGTAGCAGGATCTGGGGCTTTCAGTGGCATTCAGTGTCTCAGATGCAAAATAATGAAACAAACCTTTCTGCAAAAAAAAAAAAACCCAACCCACTTTTTCAGTGCTTTCTAAAACAGGAACGATGTGAACCTGGGCTTTATTCTGTCCTTGGCATTTCAATGCCTGATCAACCCGTCATGCACGGGCAAACGATATGAACGATGACGCTGGACATAGCTGCGAGTTCGAACGTGGTTCACGTCGTAGCAGTGTGTTTCTTCCACAGATGTGGGGAAGAGGCAATATGTACCATTTCTGAGTACTTTGTTTTATAAGTGCTTTTTCTGTTCTCATTATTTTTCCTCTAAAGGGTAAAGGCAAACTACTGAAGGTGTGCAGGGAGAAGAAAGGGATGAGTGTATCGGTGGTGAGCTGGGAGGAAAGCTGGTTTTTGGGTTGCAGTCCAGTCCCCTTCTTTCCTAAAGAGGTGTGAAATTCTCATCTTTGCATTCGTTGCACTTGTAGCATTTAAGAAATAAGCATTTTGGGCCACCTGTAGACACAAGAGCAGCCAGGATGTGATGACTAACAGCACTTCTAAAGTACACAGACAAGATAGCATTCTGATTATATATTTGTATTGATTATATATGCACAGAAATATGCTAGGTATGGTAAGAGCTTGTTTAGAGAATGTGACGCTAGAGTTCTGGGGTTTTCTGCTGTTTCTGCTGCTGGACTGCTTATACAGCATATATAGTGAGATATTTTAGCTACCAGACAATAGAATCTTGCTTTTTATTAATGCATAAAACCAGGCTCTGAAATAATTGCCCCTTGGGATAGGAAATAAGGATGTTTCCATTTATTCCTGCGTGCATTCAAGCAAAGCCAGTCAATTGTCTAATGTACTGACTCGGGTTCTATTTATACGTTTGGAACATTAGAAATGTTGAGTTTCCATTACCTTAATGCTTTTCCTCTACTGTATGTTGTAGATGGTACGTTGTTTTGAGGCTCAACTACCTTACAAGCCATGCCAGTAATACTAAATAAGAACAGTGTCTCCTGCTCCACTCACTGAAGAGATTTGTTAAACTCTGACCTGAGCTTGTCTGTCATACGAAATTATTAATCTTGAGGAAAATGTTAATAGGTTCATAAGTTCTCGGGAAATCTAAAAAGCACAGAGGTTTTCTGAACGCACAGGAAGGTATTTGCTTTTCCCTGACCCTCAAAATTTCATGCTTTATGCTGCTTTTGTATAGGCTGTTCCTGGGCTGGCTAACAGAAAAAGTTCTGGTGTAAGACTCCTCTAAAGTTCCACTTTTCGTTTCCTTTGAAAATGGAATATTCAAAATTACTCCATCTGATCATGTCCCTTGCCCTTGCCCCCAGAAAAATAATGGGTTTGGCCTTCATATAAGGGAAAATGACTTAAAACTATTAGGATTTAAAAGTAAAAATTCTGAAGCTGAAATGGACCATTTCAAATACTGCCCTTCTGCAAAAATGTTATTTGATACATACCCACAAAATAGTTGAATTCGTGTCACTTAGTATAAAAACGGCTTGTGGAAAAAGAAAATACTAGAATCGTCTCTCACGTGGGCATCAGGGGAGGTTGGGGTCTCGGGGCCGCGCAGGCAGCAGGGCTGTTCCTTCCACCTGTGGCAGCTGAGGGCATGGCCTTTGCAACCCTATCACCTGGCAGGCAACCCAATTGCTACAAGTTATTGATTGCAAACCTGGTAATTATTCAAAGCCCCAGCTCAAGAAATCATCTGACTTTATGGCAGTGTTGCTTTCGGTTTAAAAAGAACTTTTTTCACAGTTTCGGAGAGAAATAATGATGGAAAACTAGTAATATATAGGAAAACAAGGAAAAAGAATGAACTTCTGTCTTAATTTAGTAACTAATTTCAGTTAAATTAATTTTTGACTCTCGGCATTTGCTTTACCCTTCACTTGTTTCACTGTTATTTAAAAATGGTTTGTCTCATCCCGTCTCTTTTGGCTGCAGCCCTACTGCTGTCTGTTCCTTTGCTCCCTCAGACTTTTGCAATACGAATAAACACAGCAATACATCTTGAAACGGGTCTAACTTGCTGTGATAGCCTGCTGTGCTTATTTGCTGCAGCTCGCTCGTCTCTGTTTTTTCCCCGCGTGCTATGTTTATGTACATCCTTGTAGTTATTTTGGCCTAATGGTGTGCAGCCTCAGTCCTGGCAGTGGGCTTGGGCTGCCTTCTGGGATGTGTTCTGCAACAAGAGCTTGGTGGTTTGGGTTTTTTTTTAATTATTTATTTTATTTATTTATTTTTAAGGAAAAAAATAGGGTACTGTTAAGATTTTTGTCCCCAGACTCTTACTTTGCTAAAAGCACATTATGGGGGTACGGACAAAGATGCTTCCCTCTCACTAAAAGAAATCTCCGAAGTGTAATATGTTTCTGTTCATTGGTGTTTGCAGGTTTTTGCGCGGTGAACCTGGAGCCCGTTTTGCCGAGCGCCCTGGGGTCCCTTGGGATTGTGACCCACAGCCTGGTGGTGAGCCGCAGGAAACGCATATGGAACCATGCGAAGGAGAATTTGTTCCTAAACCCCGGCTGCAGCCAGATACACCGTGTCTTTGCAAAATCTGCGCGTTATCCAAACCAGTTGTGGGCCGTCATAACATTTCTATGGTGCCTGGCTATTGCCTAACGTCACATTACCCACGTAGCTGCATGGATGACCAGCTCGGTCAAAATTACACGGGGCCTCCGCTGGAACCATATTTTTAAAAAATTGTTAAATCCTGTTCCGTATCATTTGCTGCCTTCTCCTTCTTTCATTTTCACTTTCACAGGTTATATAAATAAGCTTTCTCCCAGTTTTTTTCATTGGATGTTCCTGCACGTCTCACACGGATGTTCCAGCTGGTTTCCATGGGCCATTGTTGTGTAAGGGCTGGCCACAAATATGCCATTTTTCCTCTCTTTTGGCTAAACAGCCCTTTTTAACTGGTTCTTGTGAAGGCCTTGTGCACAAGCTACTACTATTCCGTGACACATTCTCTGAATATTCCATTTGATCTACAGTTTTGCCCATAATTTAAAATTTAAAACACGTAATCATACAGACACTTGCTCTCTCTGCCACAAAACTCAAACGCCTGTTTATTAATACAGCAGTCAGTTCAGAGATCTACAATGAACAAAACAATGGAAGTAATCTTTTAGGTTAGTTTTAGACCTTATATTTCCAGGTCAATATGCATAAAACTGAGGGAAAAGTAGCCTCTGAAAGGTAGTGTTCTTCAGTTGATGGCTGCAATAAAAACCCAATTTCTAGTTAATTGAAAGAGTTCTTCAGTAACAACAGAAAGTGGTCTAAAATTATGCCAGCTCCCTTGTTATAAATGGGGATGCTAAAACAGAGAGAAAGGAAAATGTTTGATTGCAGCCCTCAGGCAGGACGGCGCCTATCTGGGAGCAGAAACCACTTCTGCCAGGTCCTCCTCCTGTCGTTCCCTCTTTGTATCACAGCAACTCCAAAAAGAAAGAAAAAAAAAAAACCCAAGCCATATGAACAGCACAGGTTTTGAGGCACGTTGGGTGAAATACATTATTTTGCCTTTGGAAGGTAACAAGATGCCCTTTACGTTGTGTCAGGCTGTTGTACCTCTGCTTGTTTCTGGAAGACCACAGACCTGAAGAAGCCACAAGGGGCAAAGGAAAAGACCTGGGGCTGTGAGCCCAGGGCCGCCAGGGTGGGTTGTCCTCTGCGTGCCTGCCGGAGGGTGGGGGGGGGGGGGGCGCAGCCTGTGCCTTGGTGCGGCCTGGTGGCTGGATGATGCTGGGGCTGAGCTGGGTGCTGGACCGTGAGCTGGAGCAGCTGGGATGGAGGCCCACGTGGGTTTGGCTGTGCAAGAGAAACAGTAATTAACCTCCAGCAGAGGGGTAGGGCAGGTACCTGGGACCAGTAATTTTCTCCAGCTCTTGCAGCAAAATTTACCTGAGCTCATTTGTCAAGCTTTGAAACCTTAAATCTATAACTCTAATTAATTAAGAATCTCTAATTAGCCCAAAACGGTGCTCTATATTTAACGCTAAGGTGTGGTGAAATCCAGAGAAAACATGAGAGAAGCTGGAGGACGTTCAGAGCTGGAGATGCTGGGAAACCGTGCGTTTTCAGGGATCAAGGTGCACGTAGGTGCAAAGGAAGCCAGATGGCTCAATGTGTCAATGAGACCAGGGCAGGTCCTAAACTGCCAGGAGTCACTGGCCAGTATTTAGACATCCCTTCTTGGCTGTCCTAAGAAAGCAATGACCACCAAACCTCTCAGCAGGGGGTTCTTACATTGGAGACCCAAATGCCAAGTAACCTTTGGGATTTAAGCCCAGCGCTGGGTATTTTCTACACCAGAAGTGCATTGGATGAGGCTCTGGTTTCTTACAACCTTGAACAAGAAACCCCAGTGGGGATATTATTGAAAACATCAGTGCAGGCGGGTTCTGGCCCTGCCCTCATCAGAGGAAAAAGCCCTTTCAGAGTTGAGGTCTTATTATATTAAGTTAAGAATTTATAGCTTTTAACTAGGCTGTAACCAGTTAATGTGACTCAGGCAAAGATGTAATGTGGACGGAGGCATTACTTAGAGCTACCATTTTTGGCCTTACGCAGAGGTTACTGTTTCCCAGACCTCACACACCCGTTCCTAGAAGCCCCAGCTAAAGCCCATTGAGGAATTAGGCTGTGAGGTCAGCTGATTAAGTGAGGGGGATCAGCTGGGTTTTGGGCTGATTGACTTCAGCAGCGTAGCAGACCTGAGCCTGAACCACTTTTTGCTGAGCACTGTTGGGCTGAGCTCCTTCTCTGGGATGTGCCAGCACCAATGCTTCAGCCAAGGTAAGGCTTCTCCTTTGCCTGCTGGGTGTCCGGTGGCCCTGTGGGGTGGGGGGCTGCAGCCAGGGCACATCTGCATGTGTGTGAGGTCGTTGTGAAGAAGTTAAAGGAGGAGGAGAATCATGCATGCTTCTAGGTAAACGGTAGGGTCTCCCCTTCAGAGCCTCAAGTACTGTTTTCTAGCTCCAATGGTAGGAAATCTTTGCATTGTTCTTGCAAATAAACGCCTGTACTTAGGGGCTTTGTCTAGTAGAAGATAGAAGTTGATAAGATCCTGGTCAGGCTGGTGTGAGGCACTACTGTTAACTTCCCTGCAGAGAGTGTTTCCAGGGATTCACTCCAGAAAAACGGCTGGACTGGGGGAAGGATTCAGAGTGATCTTTGTTCACGTTTGGAGTAAAAATGGTCTCTGCCTGCTATTTTTCAGAACTATTTTTCAGTGACTGTGGTGTTAAAAAGCAATACAAGTGTAGCTAAAATAAATCCTTTTTTTTTTTTTTCTCTGTTTGCTGGCAAGTTGTGGTGTAGCAAATTGCATCAGAAAGGTAAAGATGAGAGCAAGTCATTGGGTGCTGGTTAAAAAAGTGAGAGAAGCGTGTAAAATCAGTTATGGGATTTCCTTTCCGTTTTGTTTTCTCATGTAGCTCAAGACATGAGGGGGGGGGAATAAAAAACCCAATGCGATCAGCTGTTTGGATGGCTTCAAACAGCACCGTTTGCCTGGGTTGCTTGGGACGCGGCAAACATTCTCCCTTGCCGCTTTCTTGAAAACCTCCAGGTTTTCACCTTGGGAGTGCTTTGCCCACTGTGATGCACGGGCAGGGATGGATGTGGAGATGCGGAGATGCTCCTGAGCCCCTGCGCATGGGCACCTGGGCTCGGCTGTGGCCCCTGCGTGGGCGGCTGCGGGTGGGTCTTGCTTGGGCATCCCATGCGTGCTGGCTCGCAGCGGCGGGGCCACCTACGGAATCGCCGCCCGGCTCCCGGCAGCACCTGGCTGGCTCCGGAGGTCTCGCAGCCAGCGCCGAGCAGGCCCCAGCCTGTTGGGGCTGGGAGATCTAACAAGATCACAGCCGGGGCCAGCGGTGATATGGCCGCAGGCCATCATCTTACATAAAACCCATAAATTTGCATAATGTGTTTTACAAGATTAAAACTGAGGAAACTTTTTTTTTCTTTTTGCATAAAAGGGAAGAAAATAGGTGAAAGAGCTTTGCAAAAATGGGATATCAGAAACCTGAGGTTTCCAAAATGACGGTGTCAGTAATTGGGTTTGAAACGATTTCAAGGGTGACTGTCTAATTTGGAAATCTGTCGTAGTGTACTTGGGGAAAACAACAACCCAGAGGTAGGACCATAAACAGAAAGCCAATATTGGACCAATGATGGGGAAACTCATCCCTTTTGAAGGAGCTGTCTCTCCAAACCTGTTGGATGCTGCACGTAGGAGAAAAACCCTCCTTCTGCAGCAGGGCTGTGGCGTGGAGAGGGTTGCCAAAGCGTGTCGAGTCACCCAACCAAAGCGTTCTTACTTTACTTAATTACAGTGGGTGACTCGGATGCTAATGCAGAGGTCAGTAAATGGCCTATGATCTCCAGAAATGCACCTTACTCGCAGACTTGGCCAGTGCTGTCTCACTGGGTGCGAGTGGATTTCATGCAAAGGCCGCTGCATGGATCAGTCTGCTGACCACTTCTTGCTCAGCTGTATGTGCCGCCTGCGCTGGGCTCGCTGCTTCCCACGGGGGCTAATCCAGCACAAGTCCCCTAGTGGAAAAACATGTGGAGGTGAGGAGGGGAAAAATTTGCAGGGAACTGCAAAGCTTGGACGTTGTCTATGCTGCCACGCATCAGGAAATGCTGGCTGGTGATCATGGAAGTCCACGTGTAGCTATGGCTGTGGGCCTCGTTAGCTACCGCTGCTGCGTCCAAAAAGAAAAATAGAGCAGAGAAACTGGATGCTTTGGGGAGCATAGGAGGCAAAAAATGTCCCTGCTGGCTGGATGTGAATGTGAGCTTGGAAATTCAGTCATCTGCTCCCCTAAGAGTGTGAAATGTGGGGGCTCGTGGGCTGTGGAAGGGCAGGTGCCCAGCTCCCTCTCTGGGGAGGTGGTGGCCAGGCTGGGCAGCAGAGTTTGCTGGAAGTTATTTTCAGCTGTTGCTGAAAGGAACTGGCTACAATTTTAATAGTTGAACCAACCAAACTGCTTCCAGCACAGCCCTGTACTTGTAGGTGATGAAAAGACTTGAATGAGCGGCAGTATTGGATTTCCTGAGAGGCTTTGTTTCAGCAGGGTTTGGCTTTACTAATCCCTCGCTCAACCACTCCCTGCAGGACTCCCAAAGTTGTGGTCTTCAGCTTTTCCCCAGGACTTGGCAGTGGTGTCGGTGGCTGTGCCCGTGCACACGGGGGTACTCATCTGTTGGTGCCGAGGGGACGGTGGCGGCAGCTGCTTGCTCTGGGTGCAGGAGATGTGAATTTGTGTCTGGTTACAGTGAGCTACATCTGAAGTGTCTATGGTCGGATCAGGCACGCATTTAGGGCCCCTGTTACTGAAATAAATAGCAGGGAAGTACCCTAAAAGGCCTTGGGGGAGTTGTGAGGGGTGCGAATGGGCCTGCTCTGTGGTCCTGGGGTGGAAAGTGCCGTGGACAGGGAATCTGTGCTGTCGGCGTGGCCAATGCAAAGGGCTTGTACAGGGGACTGGACTTGTGTCTGGTGAAAAATTTTAACTCTTTTAAAAATTTGTGTTATGTCTTTTCTCCTCGCCTTTCACATGTCTTATGAAATAAGCCTTGTAACATTACTGATTGGGGAGGGGGAGGTCTCCTGCCTTGTACCCGGGTGCAAATTTAAAAATGGGGGGGAAAAAAAAAGAAAGTACACAAACATCTCGAAAGAGAGGACCGTATGGAGGAATAACTCCACGTCTGTGTTAATACGGCTCACTTAACTTGCAACACTCTATATGTTTTTCTGCTTCTTTCCTCCTGTTCTTCCCTGAGGTTTTTATCTCTGCCTTTTAAAGTGTGTCCCTGCACCCATCCTGGATGGGCTGTGCGATTGTACGGCTGTTACCAGGATGGCACAAGCAAAGCCGACTCTTCTTGTGGTTCCTACATGCAGTTCCCTGAACCCTAAACATGGCCTGGATCAGTGTGTGTTTAGGAGTGTCAATGCTCGGAAAGGTGGAAATGGTTATTACATGATGCGCTGGAGCTGGGATGTTGTGGAATATCCTCTCTTGGGAGTTTAATGAGCCACATTACAATAACGAGTCAAGCAAACCAGTCTGTGCTGCTGCTGGGTGTGAGAGCTGATTCCTGGAGCTGGTGATTTGATGTCTGGCTGCTGAAAATCTCTTTAGTTGCCTCTTGTGTCCTGTACTTATTTCCAAGGCTTGGAAGACTGTTGCCCCTAGGCAACTTTGGGACTGTGTCCCAAGTACTTTGTAGACAACAGAAGTTGTGGTTCCCAGTTTATCCAAAAGAGCAGTTTGAAGGAAAGAAGGTTCTTGTGTCTGAGGAAGAAACCTGAAAACTTATGAAGCCTGAACTGGGCAAATAATGGGAAGAACTAAACTTCTTTCTCTCTCTTTTTTTTTTTTTTTTTTTTTTTAATCACTATGAAGGGAGAGCATTCCCTCTGGCATGTGTTCCTGACTTTTACAATACAAGGGAAAGGTGTCAAAGAATGTACACCCTTCTCAAAAATATGTACCTAAAAAAAACCCCCAAGGCCCAGACTCTTTCTTCCATCAGGGTTAAAATCCAGACTCACCAAGGCAGATAGGAAACTGCATCCCTGGGGAGGGAAGAAGCTGAGGGTAAAATGCACAACTGTGGCCTGGCTGCAGAGGGGCTGTTGCAGGACTTGCTGAGGGGCGACTTCCACGGTGTTTTCCAGCACGTGGGGAGGATGTGAGCATTTTATGGTGAGTCACGGCTGGGCTAAAACACTGCCCAGCGATGCTGCTGGGTTGAACCATTTTGTAAGCCTCTGCAGTATGGAGGTTATTCTTCTTGTTACTTCTCTTGGCAGCGCTAACTTGTTGTGACAGTAATGTTGCTGGCTGCTGCTATTAATCCAGCCTTCTTGGAGATGCAAAAATCACGCTGTATCTGGGGCGAGATGCGCAGTCGGATTAATCCCTGCTCTGTAGTTAGCTGTTCTGAGTCATGTCAAAATATGGCAGCTCTTGTGCGCAAGGGCTACAAACTGGGGAGCGATGTGAACTGGAGCCACTTTTCCAACACATTTCAGTGCTGGACCACATCACCTTATTATACAAGAGGGTCGCTTGTCTGAGTACACCTCCGATTTTTCCATGCAGTCATGCATTTCTGATCCATGCTTCAACTTCCTGCCTCATCAATGCAGCCCTTATCCAACCCGTAGCATCTCTGCAAATTTACCAAAGCACAGCTTGTCATCCTCAGGGACGTGGGTAAAATGCTGGCTTTCTTGGGGTGCTTTGTGTCAAGGGGTGGAAGGAACCAGCCGGAAGCTTGTGCCTTGGTCTTGCTCTCCCAGTAGTGGTGGAACTGGGGCACTGCGCTCTCTGAACCGCGCCACTCTGTGCTCTGTCCTTGGCTGAATGTCATTCCCTGCCTTTGTTGGGAGAAAGTGGCCATATGTGCAGCAGGCAGGTGTCCTGCCTCCTTGTCTTGAAGCACCAGTGGAGTTTCTCATGTGCCACGACAGGGAGCTCATTAACGATGGCCCTGCGTGAGGTCTGTGGACGAGGGGTGCGGGCTGCCTCGCGCAGATTGCTCTGCATATGATTATTTCCACGCATTCCCCATCAAAACAGCCGCTCTTTCTGCACGAGCTCCTCTTCCAGCTCTCGGTGCCAAGGGCGGTCAGAATGGGCATGGGGGGACTGTCCTGCTGTGAGCCTGGATGTATCTGCAGCTGTGGGGGTGCAGCCTGGCCCTCAGAGCAGAGTGGGGAGGAACTTTTGATAGGTTTTGGCTATAATTATATAATTTGCCTTCCAGTTTGAGAGGTTCTCTCGCTGGGGAGGCCCAGGCTTCCTTTACATCTTCTCAAAGTCGGTATTTCACTTGCTGTATGGGGTGTCTGTGCCCAGGCGCTGGCTGCAGGGGCTTCTGTGAGGAGCTGCCCCGTGCTGGTTCTGGATGGTTCCTCAACATCCATGGCTGAGCCTGTCAGCAATGATGGGGGCATTCCTGTGAAAACAGGTGTAAGAAAGGGCAAAATGCTGCCCAGGAGTGAGGGAAAAATGGTGAGAGAGGGCCCTGCCCATCCCTGAGGAGGTCCTCAAGGTGCTGGAGCAGAGATCCCACTGCGGCCCATGGAGGACTTGGGCTGGAGCAGGGGAAAAGTGAGGAGGAAGGAGCTGCAGGAGGAGGCCCCATTCCCCATGCCATCTGAGCTGCTCGGGGCACTGGGTGGGAGGTAGAGGGGTTGGGAATGAAGGAGCGAGGCTGAGCCTGGGAAGAAGGAAGGGGGGGATGAGGAGGTGGTTTAATTTTGTCTTTGTTTCTCACCATCCAAATCTCTTTGAATATGTTAAGTTAGACTTCCCCAAATCAAGTCTGTTTTGCTTGTGACAGTCATCAGTAAGGGATCTCCCTGGTTTTTATCTTGACCTGTGAGTTTTTCATTTTATTCTCTCTCCTGTTGAGGAGGGGGTGAGAGAGCGGCTGGGTGGGTGGCTGGCTGCAGTTCAAGGTCAACCCACCACACTTGCACAATGCTGTCTTCACCCAGAGCTTATGTTATGTCCTCGATTCTTTTTATCACAAGCTTTCCTTCTTTCTCCATTGTAAACCTGATCTGCACAGACCTCTAACTTAGCGGGAACCCGTCACGTCAATCCCTTAGCCAGCCAGCGGGGAGTATCCCAGCTGAAATGGGCCAGGTTTCAGGCTCTGGATTCCCTGGGCTATGAGGCTTCAGAAGTCTCATTGTAATCTCCTACAGCCTAACTACAGATTTTCCTCAAAACCATGAGCAACATGCTTAGAAATTTTGGCAACAGCTAAAATTCCATGCTTAAAAATATTAACGTTAGCTAGGACTTGTGTGTGTGCTTACGATGGCTCCGTGTGGAGTTTTTTGCAGTTGCATGTGCAATGAATGCACGCTGCACCCCCAGCTCTGCATGCATGGGGCTCAATACTTGGGTTCATTCTTCAGACGTGCATAAAACTCCTTCCCCTTCGCTTGGTTTTACTGTAACTGACAAAGCTGCCTGACTCAAGCAGTTCTGAGAAGCATTTCAGAAATGTAATGCTTAAGATTTCACTGTGGATTTTTGGCTTCAAAGTGATTTTGTTATGTCCCCAGAGCCTGGTTAAATCCTTAGTTATAATGATTGCACACTGAAGGGTGCTGTTACATAGAAATGCTGTCCCATAATGGCTTCGTTGCTGTGGAAAATCCGATGTTATTTGGTCATTCGCTACGAGTTCCCTAAGCCATCAAGACATTTGCCTCAAGGCTACAAACACAAAGCTACAGGCAAAACCCTCTGGACATAATGAGTGGGCATTTATGCAGAACTAAAAACTGGAACAGCTGAGCAGTAGATCTATGAATAGCAAGCATGCCTCTGAGCACAAAAGACATCATTCTGGAATAAAGGGGTTTATAATGCTTCTGGCATCTTGTATGTCAAGATCATGCTACGTTGTTGTAACTTTTTTTTTATGTATGTTTGTTTGAACCACGTTCCTTAAGTAAGGTTTGAGTAGTTAAAGGGCGTGAAGGAAACCGTATAGCTTTGCTAAGAACAAAAATCGGGCAACTGAACACTTTTGGCAAGATCCATCATTTTGATCATGCTTGCTAGGGAACAAGCGTATTGCTCCTGTGCTGTTAGTATCCCCAGATCCACCCTTCAGGATTTCTCAGGGGTTTTTCTTGTATTGTCACTCCAAGAGGCTTGAATCTAATGTTAGCTGAGAAGTGTATTCTGATGGAAACACGAGAGCTGGACTAACCATAAACTACAGGGTCAGGGAGTCAGGCAATATGAAAGAGGGTAATAAAATTCGGAGTGATTTGGATCAACAGGGAGCTGGAGGAGCTTAATGTTGAGAAACGTAGAGCAGCGAGGTTGTAAGCCTTTGTGAATCATCTGCAGGCACTTCTAACTCCATGGCAAGAACGAGATGGAAAGGGATGTGCGGCTTTTACACCAGGAGCATAATGAAAACCCAGAGTAGAAATTGGAGCCAGAGTTAGAATATAGAAATAGCCTAGAGGAAAAATGACAGGGGAAGGGGAATGTAAGAATACACAGGGATGATAAGTTCACATTCTATGTGTCTGCATCCACATGTATCTGATCAGTTTTTGAGACGCTATTGGTTTCCAAGATGGTGTGGGGTTTTGTTCTGGGTTTTGGTTTGGGGTTTTTTTTGGCTTATTTTCCATTCCTTGTGCCAACATGCTGTGGGATTGGGGGAGGGGCTGAGCAACCCTTTATGACTGGGAAAATGTACAAATTCAAATATGTTTTGCAATCCTTGCAAAGTAGTTTGGGCCTTGCAAAACCATTGGCTGTAGAGATGAGCAAAGCCCTAGTACTGTGAAACTCCTACAGGGAAATGTGGCAAAGGGATTGGGTGCTAATCTCTGACCCGAGAAGATGTGATGAACGTCTACCCTGCAGGCCAATGCAGCACAGGGGTACCTGAGCTGGCTGTGGTGAGCTTATTTGGCAGAGTAATCTAGCTCTGCACTCTGGGGTATGGGAAGCAAATTTCCCTTCCGCTAGCAGAGTAAGTTAACCCACACAGAGATCAATGCTAGAGAGTCCAGAGTAACTTGGCAGAAAACTGTAGCCTGCAGTACAGCTGTGCACCTCACTTCCTTGTGTCCAAACGTCTTGCATGGCCACAAGCAAATTATTTCTGCTCTTGGTATGTATCCTTCTTATCACTGAAAACAAGGTATCGTGCCTATTTTTCATGCTTGCCCTGAGGAGATGCAGACTCTGAACAGCAAGGTGCTCAGATATGGAAGGATGTTACTTAGGTTGCTTAGAAAGGCAAAGGGATTAATTTCATTATCCCTCCATCTTCTTCCTCACAGCCATTAGTGACAGCTTTTCCTGCCTGGGACCAGACTCCTGAGGCCCTGGGAGGAGAGTGATGGCTCTGCCCTGCCAGTAAGTCGTGGCTCTCTAGCCACCCTGGAGAGACAGGGATGGAACTGTTCCCTTTACAAAATGCTAAGTCAAACCCAAGGATTTCTACTTGGTCAGAGTGATATTGGCTGCAGTTGTATGAAAGCCAAGCTCTGCATTGGAAATGTGTCCCTGGTGCGTATCACGGCGAATGGTCCTGCCACATCAAGTATGGCATCCTGGTTGTGGAGTCAGGTTTTGTTTTGCTGTGTGTGTGCCACTTGTATTTCAGGCAAAGATTTTTCTTTTTTTTTTTTTTTTCCCCTGGAAAGCATCATCTACTGCTGCATATTTTAGTAGCATCCGTCTCTGTTTGCGACTGGGTGTTTGGCAGAGAAGAGGTGATTTGGCAAAGAGGGATTTTGGCTGATGGGAGACTGAGACCTATTTCAATTATTTGGATGTTCAGTCTCTTGTTTATTTGACTGGAGATGTATATTTTCGGCTGTTAAACATATACTTAGTTATAAAGTGAAAATAGGGCATTAAAATACCTGTAGTTTTGCGTACCAGCAAGTGAATGCTAATACACAGGATGTGTAGTGATAGCAAAACTAGAAAGACTGAGACTCGTGCATGCCGGGGGGTCCTTCTTCCTCCACCATCGGTCTCCTAGCACGCAGAAGAGGGACAGAGAGGCTGGTAGTCATCATCTGTTGCGGGTGTACGTTGTCTGTCGCTAGAGGCCTCTCAAAAGAAACTGAAGAAAATGCATGAGTGAGAGTAAATCCCTTCAGGTTTGTGAAGAGAGAAGAGAAACTGTAGTTTGGTCTCTGATCCCACATCTACACCAGGTTTCTCCTGACTTCTTGAGATCTGACTCCCCTTTTACACCTTCAAGCGGGTTTACGTGTAAGTGCCCCTAGAAGCTGCGATCGCCATTGCTTGGAAGGGTATGAAAGTTACTGTTTTCTCATGTGATGAAATTCTTCCAAGTAGTCAAAGATTTCTCCTGTTCACAGAACATCTCCCTTATCAACTCTCTTGTGTACAAACTGCATAATAACAATGTAGCTTGAACAGCACTGAAAGTTTATTTGCTTTGTGATTTGTGGTCGGATCATTGCATTTCAGCGTTTACCGATGAAAGGGAATTACTAACAAGACACTGGTATTTACATTAATTGTGGCTTTGGGGAGATAGTCCAAAGAGAATTATGTTAAAGCCAGTTATTATGTGTCTCCCTAACAATTAGAATGGAACCCGAAGTTTATAAAACAAAAGTTGATCTCAAACAGATTTTAGCTGCTACTTGATATTTTCCCTTTCTAGAGGTGGGGTAGGGGGGGAAGAGTTTTTATCTCTTCCCCCCCTTTCTTCCCCCTTTCTTCCACCTATCTTCTAAAACCAGCGTAAAAAAACATGACTTGAAAGATAGCACATATGCTACTGCAGGAGAAGCTCCTTATTTACACTGAGCAGGATCTCAGCTTCCAAGGAGGCCTAGTGGAGTGGGTCAGTTTTCACACATGACACACAGTAAATGGCAGGGTTTCCTCAGTTAAAGCCATCAGTTTTCATGGGTTTTGTTTCACCTCAATGCCATCTTGTGCAGCTCTGTAGGTTAAACAGAGGTTTGGCTCCAAAATCTTCAAGGTACCCCAAGCACATTTCATGTACGTCCCACCAGATAGTTTTGTGAGTGTCCTAAGACCATACTTCTACTTCAGTTTGAACTATTCCTGGACACTAATTCAATGCTTTTATAATGTTTTGATGTATGATGAAAAGTAATTTAAGGTTTCTTAGGATGATTCACTTGCCAGCATAGTAGATCCAAAAAACAAACACAGATGTGAGATTTAAATTCTCCTTTGGCATAAAACACTGCCAGGACTCTTCATGCTATAAACCACAAACTCTGCCCAATGAAGACTAGTAACACTATTCTTTTTTTAGCTTCAACTAACCAGGTAGCTTCTGGCTCTGCAGGTGAGCCGGGATTCATACACCTTGTTCTTTCACTAGGTGTCGGTGCTGTTTGCACATCCCCACTAACGGTGGGATTTACCTTGTCAAACTCCACATGTCCAACCTGAGCTTCTTGTGGAGGCTCCATTCGTAGTGAAGGAATACAGGCACTTCTGAAGTATGATTCATCTGACTTGCTGTCAATGTCTATTTTGGGGACGTGCCTAAAGTAAGGCGAAATTAAGTCCAGCAAAAATTCTTCCATAAGAAAGGGGATTTTGGATGCTATGGGGAGGCAGTCTGGGCTCCCTTTCCTTGCATGACCCCATTACCAGACTTTACCCTTACATCACTCCACAAGTCCTCAGCAGATCCAGGCACAGGAATGTGTGTTCTGGCACACACCTGCGCAGGGCGGGCACGTAGGCACGCTCGTGCTGACCTTGCTTTGGGGTTATTCTGTTCAGCCCTCCACCCATCAGAGCCAAAGTGGACAGCACTGTTTGCTTATGTATTTGGCCACCAAGAGGCTGCAGACTAAAAGTATAACTGGTTTTAATTATTAAGGCATAATTTAGGTTTTCATGTTTATAGGATAATTGTCTTTTTTAATATAATTTAAACTTTGCAGTACAAGAAACAGGCCTGAACCTGTGGATGGAGTGCTGGAAACTGTCTAAGAAGATTAAGGTCTCTTAATTGATTTCACATAAACAGGTGTGACTGAATTCATCAGAAGAAGGTTAAGACTAAATGTATTCTGCTAATTATGCAAAAATTTCCACAGTGCGTGCTCAGTTGAGCAATTGCCTTCTCTTTGCAAGTGGGATCACTCCTCAACTGTGTGGCAAATGGGAAAATTGACATTTCCTAAGCAAATGAATCAACCTGTCATACACTGTATTTTATTTTGAACATTTTTTGCTTGTAGATAAGTTGGCAGCGGTGGATTTGGCAACAGGACCTGGGAATGTCCCTTGTGTGCTGTGCTGTGACTGGTAGTGTGGGAGGACAGGTGTCAAAGCAGGGCTGTGTCATTTTCTAAACTTCAGGAATCTGCATTGATGAAAATTCCTGTTTTGGAGAACTGGAGGAGTAACTCTGTTTAAAACACTTGCTACTTGCTGTTAATGTTTGTTTATGTCACCTCTTAAGTCAATTTTTTTCATGTTTAAACTTAACTCTAGGCTTTGGAGGTGCATAGCATGGACAATGTGGCAGGACACCCCTTGTCTTGGGTTTCAAAATAGTCAATAAGTGGAGTATATAACTCCTCATGCAGCCTACAGGCATGCCTATTTGTGCTGCTTACTCTGTGCTCATTACCACCTGTCTTTCTATCTTACATCTCAGTGAACAAGAAAGAATCGATGACGTTGACCGTAGTTGTAGAAAGGCCAAAAGTTCTGCTTTTGAGATGTCCATCCCAAAGACCACCTAGGTGGGATAGTAAACTGCAAGACAAGATAGAAGTATCACAGCACAGCATCATGAAGGCCCTGCAATTACTCAGTGGTGCTCCTAACAAAGCCATTTGCTGATGAAATAGTTCTGTGAGCCTCCAAATTGAAGGACAAGTAGTATTTAAAGTGCTCTCAGAAGCAAATTTGCACATAGGTGCTGATCTAAAATTAGTTTAGTTGCTTAAATCACTGTTTTGTAATAGCAAAGGTATTGTTTGCAACATTGAAAATTTAATCTAGAAAATCATAGCCCACTTGTATTACTGGTTGTTTTTAAGTCTGAGACCCAAATGCAGACTTAAATCAACAAGCAGCGACTGATGACTTTGTAGCACTCTGACCATGTGCTTTACTCAAGTTAAAGTGAGCAACTACCAGGTAATAAGGAACAAAATGTTAATAGTTATGTGCTATATTTAAAACAAACCCACCCCCTTAATTGCATCTCTACAAAACACTTGGAAACCATCTTCTAAGTGCAGATGCACAGTTTTATGGTTATTAGTAAAGATATTCACCATCCATTCAGATTTTCATCTCAATTATTGGGGACAAGGCGCTCTGAAGTACAAATCTTATTCTTAGGGGATCCCAGCCAGAAAACCTGTCTGTGTTTTGAAAAAGGGATGCAGGGGCTGTACTGGCACCTGCTGAACATGAATCGATGTTATGCTCTTACCAAAAGAAAAAGTTAAATGTTATAAATGGACTAAACCATGAAGAAGAGATCAGAGGCAATCTACCACTCTTCTTGGTACAGGTAAAGCATTAGTAGGAAGACTATATCCAGATTTAGGCACTGCACTTTGGGAAAGATGTGGACCACATGAAGAGGATCTAGAGAGGAAGGAAAAAAGATAAGAAATTTGGGAAAGAGAGTTTACAAAAAAAGCTTGAACTTGAGGTTGCTTTGCTTGCAGGCAAGGCCAGGAAGGCATTACAAGTCTTCGGAAAGAAGGAAGAATTTGTTCTCTGTATCCACTCATCCACGAGAAGCAATTTCTTGAGTATAAAGCTAGACATGAGAAAAACATTTTTAGCAGTGAGAGGATATTTGTAATAGATTGTGAGTTTCAGCTGAGGAAAAAATTAGGCAAACATCAGTCTGGAATGAGAAAGGGAAGAGCTGGAAGATTGCTCGAGATCCCTTCCAGACCTGTTCTTCTGATTTTATTATTATTATGTGCAGTTTTTTAATAACTGCTGTAAGCACTCTTGTACCATGAGTTAGAATAAGTAATTTTAAATTGTTGTAACTTCAGTTACTGAAAAATCATTCCTTATTCCAAGCAAGCCTGTCAGCTTAGTTTTCCTATCCTGGATCGCAAGCTTTTCTTCTACAGAAGCATCTTCCTTTAAATGAAACTTTTAAGAAATTCTTTGGCAGTTGCCTGCCAACTTCTCCAGAAAACCACCTATTGGTGTAATAAAAAGCATTTAACAGAACATACTGTCCTGAAGGAGAGAAAAAGAAAAATTAAATCTTGAATTATGCTGATATAGAAAAGAATCATATTGTCTGTCTCTCACTCAAACTTGACTTTATTTTGCAAATACAAAACCTGTTTCGGGCCATCTCTGTTTCAAACATCTCCTTCAGGCTGCCTTTTGGCTGTTCTTCATAGAAACTCTTTTTTTTTCTGTACTTCCAGACTTCATTTGATTTCTGGAGGATATGAACGCCCCAGTTCCTTTGCTTCTCTGAAAACCCAAGCTGTATGTTAATCAAGACAGTCAAAAGCTGGCTGAAAAGGCATTGGAATTGATAGGATTTAAGCACATGCCTTAAAATATTTAGATAAACTAGGCACTTCGTATTTATCTGCGGCCTAATGCGAAACTCATTAGATTTTTATCAAAACAAGATCATTTCAGCTCCCACCTCCCTGCTTTTGTGCTTACAGTTAATCAAACTCTAAAATTAGAAACTGCTGCACGATGGTTTGAAGCAGGAGAGTGGTTGTATGACGGCAGTTTGGAGGGGTAGGCACCTCTCATCAAACCAAAGCATGCCGCTGCATGGTAGCATATGCAAAGGGGCTACAGGCTTACTCATTTGAATGCAACCCAGTTGTAGGCAAAACATCTCCAGGGCATGGCTAGAAAGGGGGAAATGATTGATTGAAATAGATTTCCAAGTGATTTATCTAATCCAAAGTTATTTTCCACATCCTCTTCAACTGATGAAAAAACAGCACAATACACTGAAACCATTTTGCTCTCCAAGGTGTGAGGTTATACAGGAATTACTGGTGACTTTTCAGTGGTTGGAAGCACTTTAGCTCTTGGCCCCCTGCCTCATAATACAGCCCAGGCTGGTACAAGCAGTTCTACAAAACATATAATTTTACTTCACTTGTTTTAATGATCAGGAAACGTATACTTTTAAACTGATCTCTACTGTGCAATTACATGTGTTTTGATGGAAATACTTTTTTTTTAATTAGTTTCATTCCCATAATGACACTAGCTAGACTGTTCTATTAGTAAGCAAAAACATTGAATTCTTTTGTCAGGCTGTGTACCTTTCAAATCCAATTTAATTTCTATGAAGAAACTGCATCAGTACTGCTTTTTTAAAAAAAAAGAAAAAGCTCTTCAACTTCAGAGAAATCAGATCTATAACCAAACCCTGTTTTCAGGTCAGTTACAATTTAATTGATAAATACCTGAAAATGTTTCTGTTTAAAACAAAACGATGCCTGAACCTCGAGTCTGTGGCTTCCTATTTATTGTCCTGTGCTGGTGTGGTAAAGGCAAATGGAATGAAAAACTCTTCTCCATGTGTGTGGCAGAGAAGACTAGAAATAATAGGTTAAAATTGTAGGTGAGACAGGGTAATCATGTGGCTTAATAATAAAACTTGATTTATTTAAAGTAGCCTGTAGAAGAATAGGATGAACCAGGCTGGATTTTGAAACTTTAGGATCATAAATATTATCACAGACTCTGGCTCTTTGTTGGAAGGAATGTGAAAACTATTAAGGTTTTGGGGGGAGCTGGCTGTAAAATTGCCGGAATTTAGAGGTGGGGTACACGTTGGTCGTTCTGTGGGAATGTCGCTGGCTGCCTCTGGGACTGTAGATTGAGATATTATTGTGTAAATGAAACATCAGGTATTTATTTTCCACATAGGAGATTCAGTAATTACTGCGCTCATGCAGTAGATGACAGCTGTTATCATTCTGATAAAAAGAGCCCTAAATTAAAACCCTGTTCCTTTGCATAAATCCCTGTCAGAGACAAACGTTAATTTTCTTGGTTGGTCAACCTCGTTCCTTGAGTCCTCCAACAGGTATGAAAAGGACAGGATCTTTGTTTCGCCTTTTTTTTGGTGTTCCCTGGTGTACTGATAGTTTTGCAGCTGAGAGAATAAATCCACAATTAATTCTTACCAGATCTGTGCCTACACCCAGTGTTCAGACTTCAGCGAATACTGGGGCACCTTGCCTGTGTGCAAAGACTAAAAACCACCTAGATCTTTTTTTGGTTTGCTCGCTTTGTAAAACACGGTGTGCTTGTAGGAAGAGAAAAAGGTGAACTGAGCAGGATATGTGGCTCATGGCGCAGATGTCTGCGTGGGCAGGCAGAGTGGGGTCTGTCTGAGAAGCAGGCAACGTCGCCCCGCTTTCCGACTGCAGAACGCGGTGGCTCACATGGATTAATGTGGTGACATCTGTTTGGGTAATGCACATTCAAGATGGGGAGGTGCTATTTGTACACCTCTGTTTTCTTTGGAAACCTTTCCCAATTACAGGAGATTAAAATCTTTAATATGTCGTTATTTCAGGCCGGATGTCGACTGCCAAGCACTGCCGTACTCTTCGGGTAATGAGTCAAAAGAAAGGGCTCGTTGAAAAGGCATGGTTTGCACACAGGATAACTGCTGCCCACTGGCTCCTTATGCAGGAGGGTTTTAAAATACATGGGAAAGCCCTGATGTGCCCACGCTGAGAAGGGGAACAGGGGCTGAGTGAGAGGCAAAGCTAAGGGCTTCTCTGTGCTGGTTTAACCACTGATACACGAACATCCTGCTACTTAGAGACCTCAAAACACCAGGCGACTTGTACAATAAATACATCTGATGGTACCTAGCAGTCACTCTAGATTTCTGCTACAATTAATAACCCGGTGGTATGACTTAAAGCAGCAGAAGTCTGTTCTGTTACATATACTTGAAATGACCACTGTTTTAAAGGGACAAAAATCAGGGCTCCAAGAGCGTTATTCCATATCTTAATTTTTATTTTTTTAAAACCCCACAGTTTATTGTAGTTGCTGCCAATTTCTTGCCAAAGGTGCAGGGTAAAAAGAACTTGGACGGGGAAGGATAGGTGCAGGGTGAAGCCCTGGATTACATGTGGGTTTTGAGGGCCATCGTTCTGTGCAAATTGCGTAGGACACAGCTTGACGGGCAGAAGAGATGCTTGAAACACTCAAAGGGTCCCGGGGCTTGTTGGGGAAAATTTGGATCTGCTTTGGGTTCCTGACTTCGTTCCCATACTGGAAATTGTCCATAAGGCAAATGAAAATCACTGAATTGTCCTCTAGAAACAAAGTGATCTGATCAATTTAAGAATAATAACAAAGATTCTTTATTTTTGAAGGCAATGGTAAATCATATCTTTAGAAAAATACAGTACATGTCCCAAAGCAGAACAGCAACAATAAAAGCTCTCTTGAGTAAATGTTGCAAAAGAAACTTCAAATGTAGCCAAGCCCTCTATCTGTTTAAGATGGTTTTCTGCAAACTGTAACTTTTCTGCAATATTAGAGTGGTCCAGTAGCAAGTGAACCAGACTTCTGGGTTTCTGAGACAGAGAAATATCTCCCTGGGATTTTATAGATGTGGTGGTTTTGGCACTTACCAGCATGAGGATTTTTTTTGGTTTGGTTTTGCCTTCCACCCTGCCCCATCTAAAGCTGCAAGGATAGTGTGAATGTTGCCTGTGGATGTCGTTATTTCAGTGCCTGTATCATTTGCATGCACAAAGTCTGTGGAGTTTCCATGTTGCATAGATTCTCCTTGACTACCTGGCTGAAAAAAAGGAAATGTGAGTTTAATAGGTTTTGTACTTTTGAAAGCTGGCTGGACCAGGCTGGAGATCAACGTCTTAGCTCTGAGGACTTGTGGCCTTTGAGAATCTCACGCATCCCTCCTGAGAGGGAGAAACAATGGCATGTTGGTGCCTTTTAATTCAAATGCAGTTCTGAAGCTAACTTGGTTTTCCAGGATTGAAAATTGCCAGAAGCTTTTTTTTGTTGTTGTTGTTCTCCTTTGGGCGTATGAAACAAGTTAGGGCTCTCTCCAAGTAGACATGCGTGCAACTTTTCTTAATCAGGCAGCTGTCTTTATTTTATTTAGTTTCTCTTCATGGATGAGTAGTTTGCATGCTGTTTGAGACGGGTGGTGGGAAGAGAGGAGCGAGGAGACCTGTGCTCGCTCAAGGAATCGTCCGCTTTGGTTGCTGGCCCGGCTGTGATGGGGAGGTTTTGTGGAGAAGCGGGGCACATTGCGCTGCTGTTTCTCATCGCTGGGCTGTGCCCCAGGCCCTCGTGCAAGCAGTTACAATTTTGGGGTTTGTGAATATTCTAGCTTCACGATTTCCTGAACGCTTCTGCCATTTCTTTATTCCTGCCTTGTATTTATATTAACAGAAGTGCAGGCAGATGCAGAACTGAGGCTTAAAAAAGTTCAAGCCAATACTTGCAATTTTTTCTGAGATATTTTCACAGCTCTAATATTCAAACACTGCTTTTACTAATTAAGTTTTCTTAATTATATGATTTGCAAGATTAAAAGGCCACTGCCAATATAAACCGCATATTGCCCCTAAACTGTTAGATTATTAAATTGAATTTTTAAAATTAATTTTTACTTGCCATGATTTGTATTCTGTTTGTTCTGTGCTATTTTAAGCTTGGATAATAAATATCATGTCAGTCTCATATTCGTTTGTGGATAATTCCAAGTTTTCAGTGCTACAGGGTAAGGGTTTGACAGGCAACAGCACAATTTTTTGTTTTGTTTTAAAGAATTGTTTTCTTAATTCTGTTCATCTTACGCTTTACAGAAGACTTTTTATTTTTAAACAAAATGGAAAACTGGGCTAAATATAACTTGACAGCATCTCTTGAAATGATATTCTTGTTTATGACAGTGTAGAGGAGAGGCACAAAAAGTCAGAGGTCATTTTTTATATGCAGTAGATTCTCATATGCAAGAATGTCTGGATGTGTAAAGTGTCTGTATGAGACTGAGTCACCTCTTCTTCTCTGATGGGATTTCTCAGGGCTATTGCTGTAACTGCTTGTGATAAGAACATCTCCCTGGTAATGTGTTTTGCAACCCTGGCATGTCCTATCTGAACCGCCCAGCTCCCTGGCGATGGCTACAGCTCATCACAGACTACAGGTGGGTGATGGGACAGAGCAAGTAAGGTCATCGGGCAGGAGTGGGAGCAAAGCCACCACCACAGGTTAGCAGGGGAGCTGGGTGTAGGGCAAGCTCATGCCAATTAGATGGAGATGGCAGAACTGTACAAGCGTAGGAATAGCTCCTGTGTGGCTTAGCCTGCTGCTGGGGAGCTACCGCACTGGGCAGGGACTGGGGCGCTCAATGAAGGGCACATTTGGATGGAACTGGTGGGAGCAATGAAGTTAGAGCCACGCCATGGGAGTCTGATGGAGCATAAGGCAGCTTGGTAGTTCTGGTTCATTGGGATGGCCCTTAAGTCAGATGTGCCCATTCCTACGGGAAATAAACCCCCTTGTTCCAGTGAAAGAGCTTGAATATACAGTTGTGGATCTGTTGGGGATCTGGTTTTGGGGGTAATCGGCTCTATAGGTGGCATGCCAGCGGTAAGCAGTCGCACAGGGCCAGGGCCAGGCTGGAGGCGTCATGGCTCAGACCTGGCCCTCTCCGCTCGGTGCGTGAAAGCACTGGGTTGGTGCGATGTGGAAGTGAGCGCCATGGGGAGATGCAGGGGTGAAGCCAAGTGCTATCCTCAGATGTACAGCAGTTTTGCAGGTGACACAAAATCCTTGTTGAAAGCAATGGCGATCAGTACAGGGAGCTCAGCCTTTAGGTCAAGAGCACAATGTATTGATATCATTGCAGTTTTGTCTCCTGCATGCTGGCTATCTTAGGCAAGCTGAAAACAGCGCACGCTTCGTGGTGAGCAGAAACTTGCGTAACAGCTAATTGTTTGTTGTGTAATGGAGGAAGGGTGAAACTCCTTGGCAAAGTTGCTTATTGTAATTTTTTTGCCTAAATTTCAAATCCTGTGGGCCAGTGCTATGAAGTGCTATAAAGAGCTATGCCAGATTATCAAGTGGTTAAACCGATACAATAAACTCTGCTGCTCTTGCACTTACAGAATTCTCTTCCTGCCAGCAAGGGCAATACGAAAATATTGGTTGCATGATCTCATAAATAGCTTAAGTGATTATTAATTTCATATACCTTTTCTGATCCATAACATATAGACCTTGTTCTGCATCCAGGTTAGAACAGGCACTGACTTTGGTAGATACTCCTCCAGGTGCAAAGGACTACTTGCACAAGTACAGAGTAGGACTAAGGCCAATATCTGCTCCTTGTTTGAAATGCAGATGCTTTTTGAGGCGGGAGGAGAGCTGAAATCTGTTTAAACAGCAACAGTAGTGCTGAAGAAGTAAAAATGTGAAACAGAGAAAGTAACTCCCAGCACCAATTGATTTGGGGGGTGGAGGGTAGGTTAGGCGTCTAAGTATCTTGAATTCAGATTTTGTGGGGGAAAACAAAGACACTGGAAATTTACTGTTGCGGGTGGATTTTTAATGCAATACAAGGTTCTTGATTATTTGTCTCCTATATAAAGTAAAACAATGTTTCAAAAAAATGTGTTGAGCATATGCACGTAGTCTTAGGTATTGGGGAAGGAAGATTTTTCCTTGAAAGAAAATGGTCAATATTTTTGTCATCTGACAGAAACAAGATGTATTTAACAAAGCTTGAAATGGTAGGGTTGGGGGGCATGGAGAAAAGCTGCTTTTTTTTTTTTTTTTCCCAGTTCATGACTTCATGAAAAATCAATTGTAAAAACCCCACACCATGCGTGAGGACATGCGGAGGGATGACGGTGCAGACATGCCATTGGCTTTAGACACTGTCTTGATAAGGACTTTTCTTAGAGCCAAGACCCAGTCCCTTTCAGAAAGCTGTCTCTGTTATGCTGCTGTCCCAGTTTATGACTTCCCCCCGCCCCTCACTGCAAAAGATCTTGGATTGAGGGATTGTCCTGATGATCTGTTCAGTGTTCCAAAGGGGCTGATTAATCTGAAAAACTCAACAAGACAGCTGAAACTGCTGCCAAAAACTGTCATCCGTTCTGCTTTCTCAACTGCCAGCTCTCTGTGCTTTTGCTGCAGAGACAGGTCCACTCTTAAAGATGCAGCTTGACATTTCCTAATACAGCAGCAACAGGGTAAATGATGGGGGAGAGATTTTGGGGTCTACGAGTTTTCTCTTTATTCTGTCGCTTCCAGTATTGGTGTTTATCTCCTGAAGCAGCACAAAGCTCAGCACTGCTATTAATTCTTGTCTGTTGAATGCAATTAAACCAGTGGCAGAGAGGATGGAAGTCTTCTGGAGGGGAGGGTGGCCCTTGAAGGTCAACACAACGGAGTTTGGATGGCTTGTTGTCTGTGTATCTCGCAGCACCACCGGTTCACATCAGCAAGAAAGGTGAATTACTCCTGAACTGGCTTTCCTATACATTCACTTAAAGGAAGTAATGATAATGCTGTGCATTAATAATTCCTGCTGTGCATGGGAGCATGAATGCTGATGCTAAGCAAGTGAAAAGGAGGCTCCTTGGTCTTCGAAGGGAGAGATTTTTGAGATCTGGCAGGAGGAAGGTGGCCTGACCCACGTGCTGTGTTTATGTAATGCAGGGTGAGCCTCTGTCCCCCCCTTGTGGCTGGTGCACACTGGGTTTGGAGGCAGGAGAGTGGATGGTTGGAGGCCACCAGCATGGCAGTGGAGTCAACACCTCTGCACCAAGGTCCTGGGCCTTCGACTTTTCAGATGCCAGACCTGAGTCCCTTGCTATGACTCCCTAAGGATCCTCCTCAGTGTGGAAGCATAAGTCAAAAGGAAAAAAAATAATTTAAAAGAAAACTGGATAACTGCAATCAAAAGCTTGAGGGAGTGTTTAATGGGGCCATTAATAAATGACTCAGGCAGCCAATGGGACATAGCCTTTGGTCTCATGCCTTGCAATACTCCAGAGGCACACTGTAACGAACCCATAAAACGTGCCCCATCAAGCCTTGGCGCTTTAGTGCAAAACACTCCTGAATTTAATGTATGGTGGATGGCAAAGCGGTGCCTCTGGTAAACACCTATGACAGCCAGTGCTGAGAGAACCTTATTAGGGGATGGATTTTTCTAATAGGGAAATCTTCAACTATTTTCATAATTTTTAAGAATACCAAAGTGTTCTGGGTAAAGGAGAAGAACAACCTTCTGAACTTGAACTTGTTGGGAAACCTCTGTGTTAACCCCCACCACGTATGCAAATGGCAGAAAGTGTAAATGTCTCCAAGAATGCTTTGCTGCGTTAGCAATATGGTTTGATCCTGGATACAGGTACGGAAAGCAGTGCATTGTAATAGCAATCATTACTGTTCTAGATCCTCAGATAGTATAGTGCAGGGTGCTACAGAAGCCCCTAACTAAAGATTAAATTTGATTAAATACACTCCCAGCAAACTGGCTCAGTTGTGCCAATTAACTTGGAAAGGCAGCAGTGTTTTGTTGCTTTAGGAATGAATGGTACTTATTGGCTTCTTATATAACAGTTTGACTTCCTCATCCAGTCAGAAAATTGAGCATCTGTCAGACCATCAACCCATAAATGTCTTCATTAGATCTGATAAACAGACCATGGCAAGCCAGAAAGTTGGAAGGTACCACCCTTCTGCCTGGGGGGCTGGACTCACTTAACAGGCTCAAAACGAGGGAGCTATGTAAAACAGGGAGAAATGCTCTGGGTGAGTGATACAGAAGAGCTACTCTGAGACGTGCCCAGGTGCAGCACTGAAATGACCTCTCTCAGGGCCATAAGGGACTCTTTCCCCAGCCCTGTTACTAAACAAACAAAACCTTGGCAAGTGACTGGTTCAGGAAGCTGTCCCCAGACAAATTCTTGGGTGTGATCCCAATATAGTTGGGCTTGAGCCTACTGACAGCTGAGATCCCTTTGGAAAGCACAGGTTGTCATTGATTTGAAGGAGCTCTGTGACCCGAAGACTGGGTTATGTACCAGACTGAGTGGTGGTCACTGGAGGGTCTCTTGCTGAGCCCTCCAGTTGCCTTGCCTCCAAGTATTCTGCTTCTGCTTTTGTGCTCCTGCACAAAGAATCTGCATGACAAGCTGGGAGCATCACCCAGAACATGTTTTTTCTCTTGACTAAGTTTTGAGACTACCGGAGCAGCCCTGCTCATCTCAAATGGTTGTATAACCCTTCCACCTGACCTCGGTACAATAAAGCCTGTTGACAATAGTACAGCAGAAGATGGAAGTCCTTAATCGCACAGGGATGCATGGATGTTTTATTATTTCCACTAAAAGCACTAACGAGAATGGAGAAGATGCAGGCAGATGAGCTTTTAAATACTGTACCACTGAGTCTTCCTTCAAAGTGAAATTATTTTTCGTCTTCCACAAACCCTTACCTTAGTCTATGCCCTGATAAATCTTTCCCTTTAAATGAAGCTGCTGCTGTTGCACAACCTTTGGTCTTGCAAAATGCAAAGCCATCTGTTACAACCTCAATTATAGATTAGTGGAGATAAACTTATTTGATGGACTGCAATGGCAGGATTTACCTTCACTGTAGGTCTGAGTGAAAAGAGCCAACGTTTATGACAGAGGGTAGGTCAAGAACGAAGGGTTTTGCCTATCAAAGTAAATTGAAGAGCGGGAAAACCCTAAAAGACAGATTTCTAGTTCATACCTGGCTTCTAAATGAAGTCAGAACTGATATGCGTAGCTAGATGTCTCTGTGAGCATAGTGGTATGTGCAAGCATTTTTTTTTTTCCCCAAAGTTTGCAATTATTTTGTAAATGCTGCTCTGCATTTTGAGAATCCATACCCTTGTGAAGGCAAACTTCAAAGCAGCGATAGCCACTTGAATTGCTACATATATCTTGCTATTGAGACAAAATAATTTAGTTTCTGTTGAGTTCATTCTTTGCAAACTCAACCTAAGGAAAATAAACTTGGTGCTATATGAGATAAAATCAATAACCTGTCAACCTGTTTGATTTTTACTGTGAGATTGTTTTATAGATTTTCGTCTTTGTAAAGCTGTAATCACATGATTATCTAAAAAAAAGTTTTAATTCAAAAGAGTTTATATATAGTTGTAGTTGCAGGAAAAAACCCAAACTATGTGGAAAAAAACTATAAGAAACACCAAAATGTAGCTTAGAAATATGTCTTTGTTTTCTTTTTCCTATGGGTAAGTAATGGGTTCCTCAGAACATACAGCCAAGACTTATTTTTTGATGCTTGGGGATGTCATTGGTGAAGCAGTCACCCTGCCAATTAAACCAAAGCTGTTTGCTTTGATTTGTGTCCACCCTCTCTTATCCGGTTGCAATTCCCTTGGGAATAGGAAGCCCTGGTGCCCATACTGGCTGTTCCTTGGGCAAGTACTTGGCTCCAAGGCCTTTTGCTCGCAGGGAGCACGTTGGCTAGGCTCTTTCTCGCCTGGGAAACCTTGGATAGCGTGTCCTAACCGGAGCAACGCAGCCATGGCTGGGATTCTCCTCCTGCTCAAAGTGAGGTGAAAACCCAAGCTTGGATCATCAGTGGAGTTTCCCTTCCCTCATCCTGTCCAGCAGACTCATATGTGTTTGATTTATCTCTGCCTCAGTCTGTCTGAGCAGAGGGAGGTTATTGCTTTGTATGGGGAAAGAATTTGCTACAAACCTGAATCTGCTCAGTTTAAAAAAAACCAACCAACCAAAAAAAAAAAACCAGAAAGAACTAGGTGAAAGTGGTAAATATGGTAACTATGCTGGTCTCTCCTAGTCTGCGTTTCTGTTACATTCTTGTTATACAATAGTAAGAGCTATTGGCAGTGAGCACTGTTGAAAGATGCGGGATTTAAAGAGAGAGCTGTGATGGTTGTGTTGGACTGCTGCCTATATTTGGACTGTATTTGTTATTCTACTTCTATTAAGGTGCTTAAGTTATTCAGAGTTGGGTTTAGACAAGAAATAAATATCTGAGCAGCTGTGACTACATGTCTGTTAGTGATTAGTCATCACTACGACTCTTAAAGAGTTTGATTTACCAGCAAATTGCTAAAATTCCTACAAATGGAGGACGGCATAGTGGAAAACAGTTGAGTTTTATTTTTGTTGTGGTTGACTGGAAATTTAACCTGAAGCTATCCACCAGGCCACAAGAGGAGAGATGCTGACCTGGTTGTATGAGAATGAGCTTTTTAGGATTTTCCTTCCTTGCAGGTGCTATTTCCTGTAGCTCACCTGTCGGGATCCAGGGGAAAATGCACAGATCGCAGGAAAAATACATCAGTGGTACTTGTTAGGGAGAGTAAAGAGGATTTCTAAAACCTTGGGAAGGGGGAGCCTGCACTGCGGTGACCCGAGTCTCCAAGTGTTCAGCACGTTCAGAGTTTGGCTGTCTATTGGGAGCAGTGAGGAAGGGTGGAACGCTGTCTGATTTCAGCTGCGGGCAGGTACTGCAAGGGAGACTTCTGCATGTACCAATCCATTTTTCTGAAAATATTAAGAAAAAGGATCTTGGTATATTCTGTGTTTCTGGCTGATGCAGTATGTCACAGTGCACCTGCAACTTCTGTAACTCTCCTTGGTTTTGTTTTGGTTTTTTTAAAACATTAAAAAAAAATCACAATTTTCTCCCTCTTCCAAAACTGAAGGAAGGTTGCTTACAGTTACAGAAGAAAAATTGCCAGCTTTTTCTTGTAAAAAAACAAAACAAAAACAAACCCAAAACAAACCACAATGTATTAGTTGAAAGCAAAAAGACAATTCTTAGCATCTCTCCTGCTCACCCTTGTTGAAGGACAGAAGAGGATTATTTTCCTGCTCAAACAAATCCGGCAGCAAGTTTTTTGCTTTAGTTCAGGACAGCATTGTTCACTGGGTGTGGGAGGAGGGAAGAAAACACTACAGTGAACTGTGGTTCTTGAAACCCATCCCTGCTCAGCAAGTAAAAGTGTTCCCCACAAACAGTTTGGTGAGGAAAGGCCCATCCAGCAAGGAAGATGCTAATTGGGAGCATGAGGAAATCAGGATTTGGTTTCCTGCCCTGCCCCACACGAGCTGGGTAACCTGGGGCATTTTGCTTTCTATCCGTGTCATGTCCCTTGGGTATCTAGGTTAAGCACTGAAATTACGTTCCTGGGGAGCTGCTCTCTGCACCGACTGTTGCTCTGATGTCTCTGAAGTTGGACGCCTGGAGCTGTGGATGGGAATAGCTCTTCCCCTTGCCCTTTCTGCTCCTTAGCCTTGCTTGTGCTCGTGCAGAGGTGTTTAAATCGCTTGTATCATCCCTGTTGGTGTTGTATAAGTCCTTACAGCCACATACACATGTTTGTGTGACTGGTATTCGGTGCCCGAATAGAAGAATGCTTATTTGAGAGAATCTGTCCTCATTAGAAGTACAGGTCCTGCTAGCTGAGAGGATTAGTAACTGGGGCTGCAGCTAACAGGAGTTGGGAATAGTAAATTCTCAGGTCATGGGAAATAAAGCTTTGACTGGATAGTGTTGTCTGCTATTGCTAGTGAACCAGCTAGATGAGAACTCCAATTACCGTTTGCATGGTTCTGGGTATCATGAAAATCATCTGGATGTTACTCTTTAGTGGTGAGAGCACTGCGGCCAGATGGGGTGAAGGGGTGCTCAGTTTTGCGCCGTTGCCTCCTGCAACCTCATTTGATCCTGAAATGGGTCAACTCAGTCATCTCTTCAGATACAGAAAGGTCCTGTGGAGAAGCTTGCCTAGCAGTTGTTGATGCCTTTGTAATATTTAGATGGGGCGGTGGTACCAAGCAATTTGGACTATTTAATGTTAGGAATAATTTTGACTTTCAAGTTTCATCTCCAGCCTAGTCTTATTGCTCACCAGAATTTGTCAAATGGGTGTGGTATGAAAGGTTGCTGGTGAAGCCCCACAATTTTTAGTGTCAGATCAGTGCAAATGATAAATCACACATTTTATTAGTGGATAAATATGTGATACCTGGTTTGTCTGTGAGGGAGACAAGTTTGTAAGACACATGTTTCTCGGTCCAGTCAATCTGCTGTTTCTGATGACACCGTGTGAAGGTTAGGAAACAATTTCTGTCCAAAAATTCCAGGCCTTATAATTTTGGCAGGCTTAAACCATTGGGATGGATTTCCAATATCAAGTATCTGCCCTTCTTCTTTTACCCAGAAGTGTTTCTGACTGCTTCATTTGAGGTCTTGACTTCTCATTTGAGAGTTATTGTGTAGCCATGGCTCTGAGTGAAGCCTGGGGAACTGCTCATTGGATATATTCTATGCCCTAAAAATACTGCATGCTCTTTTTAAGTACGTTAGGTTTTGGTGTTCCTAGCAGGGCATCCAGAAGTAGCTAATCCTTGAGAATGATAGTCTTTTTCTTTGTATTCCAGTTACTACAGGAAAAAAAAATTGCCAAAAAGACCCCGGAACAAAAAAAACCAACCTCAAACCAAAACAAATCAGCCAAAAAACCTAAATCCCCAAAAGACCCAAAAAGCAGCTCATCTTACCAAGTTGTAGTAAAGATAAATTTGTTGAAGACTGCTTTGCCAATGTATTTTTTTTTTTGATGACAGGTGGTAAATAAGGCTTGAGGCGTCCGAGGTATGGAGAGGATTCCTGCTCCACAAGCATCGTCTGCCCCATGCACTGACACAATACCAGTATTTAAGGGGTGTTGGGCTGAATTTATTCACTCAAGCTTCTTAAAATTCAAAAATGCGTTAATTCAAGCCTCTCCAAGCTTCTGGAGTCCTGATTATGCAACCATAGAACATTATTTTTTTCCTCTTTGGTAAATAACTAAATATTTGCACTGTGGTAGTGCTGAGGAGGTACAGGCTGCGTTCCAAACGCAAAGCAAGGTGTAGTTCCTGCCCTGACTTGTAGGTGTTTTTCTGATGAAATCCTTTGCTAATGATAAGACTTCTGCATTCACGGCGTTATTTTTGTTCTTCCGATCCCTCTTAATAGAATTACTATAATTTAAAAAAGAAAAATTCTACGTGAACCTTTGCAACAGTGTGTTTCAGTGGCCCAAGGAAAGGAAATCCACAGTTTTGCCTGTACCTGGTGAGTTGTGCCAGACAGAGACTCAGGTGAACTTGCTGGACCCAGCAGGAGTCCAGCCTGGCCCTTCTGCAGGGAAAAATGAGGTCTGTATTTGAAATGTTCACACTCGCCTGAACTGGTATGTCAGTACATAGTACTGCACTGATATATCTCAAGTGAATGACTTCTCCAAAGGCAGAAAATGTGACTCAAGTTTGAAATATCATCTGCTAAGTACCCTGCAATTCTTTAGGAGTTACTCCATAAGTCAAAACACACTCCTCCAACCCGCATAATGTCATGTCCCAGGTTGGTTTGTTTTTCCTTGCTGCCACACTGGAAGCTAGATGGGTGCAGTTGTGAACGGGGTGTGGATAAATGCTGCAAACCCATGAGATCACTTGCAGTTTAGCAGATACTGGCAAGGCAGTACCACATGCAGCTTGCCCTACATCTTGAGTTCTCCCAAGCTAAGCAACGTAGCACCTTAAACTTGTGCAATCCTTCTCCTAATCCATTCATGAAGACATCCTTGGTGTTTACATAACATTTACTGTGCAGCATGGAGGAGGCATGGTTCAGTTCATGCTGTCATGCAGAGGAATCACCTTTGTGTGACAGCCTGCTAGATGTGCATTTTGATTCCAGCAGAGAAAACTCAATACAGGACATCTCCATCGTTGATTGCCTCTCCAAGGCTCTGTTCTCCCTCTCCTGCCCCAACCTAAACTGAACGTCATAGGAAAAACCATGAACAAAAGGCATTTGGGGTATGAAACATGCTGCTTTCAACTTTGCAGACATAAGAACAAGTTGAGGATTCAGCTGACTCTCTTACTGTGAATCTTTCCATTGACCCTTGCAGGGAACTGAAATGAGCTCTGACCATTGCTGTGTTGCCTTGGTTTTTGTTTTCCCTTCTCCTTGTAGAAATTCATAGTATTTGCAGCTTCCTATGAAGAGTGGGAGTAAATAAAGGGGTTACAGCAGCCTAAAGGTGACTGCTTTTCTTGAAGCTAAAATTCTCATCTTCCTTTTAGCAAAATATCCAGGATCCTTTTACAACTAATAGAAAATAACACAAAAGAGAAGGGAGGGTTGGTGCTGTTGGATTTATTTTCTCTTGATTTCCCTTTATATGAAATTAATCACAAGTATTAAAAATTACAGTGAAATTGTTGGATTACTGTGGGTTCAAATATGGCATAGAGCAGCTTTTGAAATTATAATATGAAAAAAAGCCCTGAACACTCAAGCACACAGCATTTAAGGCCCAACTTCTTTCATTTATTTTGGTAGAAAAAGAACTTTCTCAGTTGTCTGAAGAAAGGTTTGCTCTGCAGTATGACGTGATGGCTGGAAAAACACTTAGAAATTCCACATCTACCAAACCCCTGGGTCTGAACCCTCGGTGTGGACAGGGAGGTGCATCCCAGCACAAAGGGCGTGACGGGAACTGTAAATATACAGGGAGTCCAAGGAAGGAACTGATTCTCCATTGAACTATCTTTGCTCTTTTACTACTGCACTGGGCATATTGATTTTTTCTAGTAAAGATATGTTTTTGGCTTGTTTAGTTGTTCTGCGTTTTAATCCCTGAACAGATTCTCTGGTCTGAATTCGGGGCCATGTTCCATGTTTTCATTGAGTTAGATAAATCACTGAATATTTTAAAACTCTCTTGTGTAAAATGGTTGGAAATAGTTTCCTGCAACATAGTAAAAAAAATGAATGAGCAGGAAAGTGCTCCTTGACTGGATGTTCCAATACATGTGTGTGTTTGTTAGTTTTTGGTATCATTTTATGACAATTTGGCATACAAACTTTTAGCAGGTTCATCAGTGATTTGGGTACCTAGCAGCTTCTGGCTCTGCAGATATTTCCTTTTGGAAACAACCTTTGCATTTGCCTTACTGGGTTCACAAGACTCTTGAAGTCGGCAGGGATGGCAGGAGCTGGCTCTGCTAAATGCACATGAAACAAACCTTGTAAGATCATAAAAAAAACCCCCTTGTTTGCAAGCCAGAAGATTGCCAATATGCTTTAATCCTTATCTCTGCAATGGTTCTCTGGATAATGTAAACATTTCTATTTGTTACATTAAAAATTAACCAAAAAAAGGGAACGTCCCCCTAACAAAAACAGTTGGTTTTGTGGAAGGATGTAAATCTTTTTCCTCCAGGGCAGAAGTAAACCTTTTCTTTCTGCTCCAGGGTGGAAGTAAAACTCAACTGATGGATGAGAGTAACTTTTTTTTTTAATTATTTTTTTTTCCTCTTGTTGTGGAGAAGTGATTCTGTAGCTGAGTACTGCAAGGTGTCTTTTTCTGTGTAGCCAGAGTTGGTCTGTGTGGCTGTCAGGATGCAGGGGTGTTGAGATCATCAGCTGAACTGGTCCAGCAGTTCCTGTGTTGGCTAAACTTTGAGGTGAATTTGCTGCACGCTGCAGTAAAGGAAGAATTTGCTGCAAAAGGAGAATTCAAAGTCTGATTTTTTTTTTTAAATTTTTTTCACCCTAGTCTCGCCCATTAAATGCAGACCTTGGTAGTGCATGAGCAGGTTTTGCCCTAGATCTAATACTTTTTAATTTTTTAATTTTTTTTATTTAAAAACCCCTTAGTTTAAGACTACCTCCTCTCTTATAAGTCTAGCAAGCAAAAATATTTTTGCAGCTTCAAAGCAAATGAACAAAGCAGATGAACTTTCATAAGACTGCATGACTTTAGGCTGTGCAGAAGGTATATGTACAACCCTGGGATAGGAATCTGTGAATGTTGTTGCGAGCAGATGAAAAGCCTGGTAGTCATTGGGCATCATGTAGGACTGTGGCAAAGCAATGGCAGGGTGGTTGGGTTTGACAACTAACAACATTGTAAAGCTTTGACAGAATAAGAACTTACATGTGGTGTCAATCATCCTCCGCATGCCACTTCCAATTTGTCTTGCTGTAAGAGGACATCTGTCCCCGCTGGCACCTGAAATACAGCTGCCAATGTCACCATGCCAAGGACGGAGAGCGGCGAAGGAGCAGAGCGTGGGGTGGTGCACAGTTGTTTTGGTGTTGCTGATGGAAAGCACAAGGCTGAAATGGAGGTGCAGATGGCTCTGAGATGTGTCCTCTGAAGAATAACCTTCAGAAAAGTGGACTAAGGGGAGAGCAGTAGGTGGGAGAGTGGCTTGGTCTTTCTTTAAAGTGAGTGAAGAACAAGAGTCTGTTTGCAGCACTAAGGCTGAGACATCTGGAATGGGCTTGAGTTCATGTTAGTGTTCCATGGCTGCTGATTGAGCTCTTGTATGCCGCTTCTACCTTAACTTTAAGAGGATGAATGTTTCCTCCTCTTAATGAAATTTTCACTGTCTTAAGAAGAAGATAAAAATTTTGGGGTGGTTTTTTTAAGCTGTAGAGAGTGTGGCAGGAAGGCTCAGTATTTTCCTGCTTCAGCCTTCGTGTGTTTTCCTGTAAATCAATCCTGGAGCCACACAGAAACTTTGTTTTGTATTTGTAAAAGCAAGTACCTCTATGCCACTAATAAAGCTTGGCTCCACGGGGGTCCTGTGCTGATGAGCTTTGGTGTTTGAGAAAGTGAAAGGTCTAGCCAATGCTCTCTTCTGGCTGAACGTTTATCAGGTGTCCCTCTCACTGTTGATTTTCTGATATCCTTTAAAGTGTGAGATCACACTTGTTTTTTTCTGAGTCAGTTTAACTCTGCCAATAGATTTGAACGATGCTGAGGCAGCAAGTGGAGCTCGCCTGTACACCCCGTGTATTCACAAACCTGGTTTCTCTGTGAAATCAGCCTAAAAGCAGGCCAGGCACACCATGGGCTGGCTGCTGCCCTCTCCACCCGCCCTGCCCTCACCCACGCAGGCGTGGGAAAGAAGGGTCTTGATGAGGAACAGCGTTTTCAGTGTTTCATGGGACAGAATTTTCAGTGTTAAAAGCGTAGAGAAGAAATGTGAGTATTACTGGGTATGAAGTCAGAAGGTAAATTCCCATTTCAGTTTGCTTTTAAGCTTATGATGCCATTTTTTTGTCACTAGAAGGCTTAATTTTTAAAAAACTTTACATACATTTTCCTTTTATTTTAGCTTCTTGTCTCTTTTTCTTAAAAGAAACAAAGCAAGCAGGAGGATTTTTTTTTCCCCTTTTTAAAAGTAAAATATTCCAAAAGAAAACAGCTTTGAAAATGTCAGGTTAGAAAGTTAGAGCGCACCACTCAACACTTGGACCAAAACTGAAGTGTATATGAACTGTCAACCAACCAGCCTATCTTGCATGCTTAAAATGAGAAAATTTTAAGCAGAAGGATGCTGAGAGATAGGTGGAGAAAGGAGGGAATTTGCTTGAAAAAAATTTTTCTCCTCTAAATGTGCTGCCTAAGTCTGGGAGAGCTTCCTCCACCAGCTGACTGTGCTGCAGCACAAATGCACTCCTGCTGCAATTTCCTCCTCAGAGAAAACGAGGATATCTTGGTTTGGTTCCTTCCCATATTGGAAAGATACAGGTTTCTCTTTTCTTTCTGCAAGTCTTCATTAAATAGAATTTTAAATCAAAGCAAACTTTAAAAAAAGCATTAAGGGAAAGTTTTGAAGCAGAAATCATTTGAAAGGCGAAGGGATGACCAAAACCCTTGGCTGACGTATCTTCATGATAGCTGCTAAACAGAAAATCCAAGGGTGCTTTTAGAGTACTGTGGTCCCTGACTTTTTTTTTTTTCCTCCAGTCATGCTAGACTAATTAACAAATTGTGAGCAAGTTGGTAGCTTGTGCACAGAGGCTGGCCCGGAGCTTTGTTGGGCTAGTCAGGCACCCGCAGTGCCACTGATGGAGGGAGGAGAGCGGCGTTGCCGAACCTGCTTGAGATGCTAGCAAAGCCAAAGAGCTGAACTCCCCAGTCTGAGGCTGCTGTGACTGTATCCCCTCCAGCTGCAGCGAATCGGTGCCCTTGTTTATTTGCTCAGCTGTCTTCAGCGCATGCAAAGTCCCGTCTTGCAAAGTTAACTGCATATGGTAGCTTCAGTAATGGAGTTGGTGAGTTGGGTGCCTATGCTGTCTGCACGTATATGCTCTTAGCAGTGTTTTGATTATAAAGTTGCATGTGGTAGGGGGAAGGAAGGCTGTTTTTACAAGTCTGCCTATGCTATAGTTGTATTTCATCTCCGTTTTAATCTTCTGAGAAGCATGTGGACCAATATCTGAAGCCAGTGCAGTGCAGACTAGTTCTTCATCCTCTTGCTTTGCTCCACAAACCAGTGTTGTAGGTGTTGTGTTTATCATGTTTGTATTGGGGGGTACACGAGTTGTTCTGTGTCTGTTCTGGCTGCTCCTGTTAGAAGTAAGATGGTTATGCTGTGCCCTGGGGCAGTGTCTGAGCGTGCGTGGTAGTGACAACTGTTAGTGGAAAGAAGTGCATGCGCATAGGGGGCCAGCGTGCCATGATTCGGGAGGCTGTGCTCCTGCGTGATTCTCACAAACACAGCAAGTGGTTGGAGAAATGATGGAGGCTTTTGCAGGTCGAAGTTGTAAATCAATTCTGTGTAGTTTTAAGTTGCTGTGAGAAAGAAGCCTTGACATCCATTCATGCTCTTCTTGCATCTCTTGAAATGTTCTATTACAAACTTACTCCTTATTTATGATCCTGGCCTGGTGAGAGAAGTAGATAAAGCCATCTAGGGTTGCCAGCCCACATAACACTGCAAGTTTTTGACATGATCTTGATATACTTGAGACGAAGGTGGGTGCAACAGTGTGAGACTACTCCAAAGTGCACGTCTCCAGTGCATCCTCATAGTTGCCTCCTTGTTGCTTTACCCTCGGTTATGCCAACAGCAGTAGTAAAAACACGTGGAAGCTGTGTCCTCTTCATGTGTGGATGAGCGCAACCGCAAATTCATAGCTGTGAAAATTTGCTGGTTTGATTCCTTTTGCTTTGGTTTGAATACTTCGTGGTGCAACCAGAATCCTACGGTTGCACAGGCAAAGCTCCAAAGAACGATCATCTCGCCTCCTATTTTTACCTGGAGTTTTACAAACTGTACTAGAAGAGCACCCAGACAATGCTCTGGGTACTGTGGATGATCTTATTTAAAAAATACACTAGTAAACAAGTGGCTCCATCAACCACCTCAGATCAGATCAAATAAAACTTGCTGTATTTATGCTGTTGCTAAGTTAAGAGCCATCTGTTGCTATCTTTTAACAGACTATTTGGATATATACAGATCCAAAATAATCTGGTAACAGGAATCGCCTTTTCTGTCGGAATCCCATGTTGTTTAGCAGCTCTTTCCACCTCCCAGATCCTCATAGCGAAGGGTGAAAAGAGGCTCTTTGGAGGGCTAAGCCCCTGGTTTGCATTGACCCTGTGGGCAGATATTCCCTCTGGAATATCTCCGGGGAGTTTGTAACAAAAAATGTGGTTACCAGGAAGAGAACCACGTGCTGGGCTGGAATAGGCTGCATTAAATCTCTGAATCTAACAAATTGGTTTTTTGTCTTGTTTATGGAACAGTAGAGTGAAAAAATGCATGAGTTCTAGTAAGAATAGGCACAAGAGCTATAGCTGATGTTCTAAGGCTACCTAAGAAACAGTATTCAGCCAAAGCGTTTAACCTGAACATCCAAACCCACAAAAACCCCCTAATGTGCAGGGCATGCTTGTGACTGTTGCCTTTCTTTGATATTGCCTGCTGTTGGTGGGTTTGTTGTCTCATGTCTGGGGTCTGCATCTTACACAGAGAATTTCTGGAAGGCTCTTAACTTTCTCTGCCTAGGAAATGCTAGAATAAAATAGAAGAGAAGTCAGAAGTGACATGCTTATGTACACTGCTAACAATTGTCAGATGTCCATTTTGCAGGGGTTTAATCATGCTGGGGAAACTAAATATACTCAGTTAAAATCAAGAACCAAAAGCCATATCTGTGGAATGATTGCATCAAAATTTTTCTCCAGATATGGTAGATCGGGGTAAGGGTGATCTGCCTTTTGATCTGGTCCATTCTTTTACACCATTCTCTCCTAAGCGGCTAATTTAATATTTCTTTCAAGTGATGAGATCTTGTAGATCCAAGCTTCAGTGTCAAAAATGAGTCTGTTAGAAAAAAATGATAACAATAAATAGGCTGATGAACTGAGTTCTGGCAGTGGGTATGGAGACGTCCAAGGACTATGCCATGGAGCATGTGGCCACCTTTGGGCCAAGGCTTCTGTCCAGTTAGCTGACTGGGGAATAATAATGTCTCATTACAATAAATTGCTGGAGAGCTCTTGGGACCATTTGGCTGGGAAGATCATTGTAGCCTTTTGTTCATATGGGAAAAGCCACTATTGGAAGCTCAGCTAACGCTGGTTCTGTTCCCGATGGTGACATTGTCCTCGCAGGTTTTTCCTTGCCCTGGTGGCTGCTTGGGCGCAGAGCTCGGGCCCTGCTCTGCCCGCGCAGTGTGCTCTGATGCTCCTGCGGTGCTGCAGGCTCCAGCGCTGGCTCAGGGCCAGGGAGAGCTGCAACCGGTGTGCGATGTGCCGGCCTCTCTGCCTCCGACTGCTAGTTTGGGCAGAGTCCCTTTGCCTGGCAGAGAGCTAGTCTGCACATGCACACGTGCACCGGCATAGCAGAAATTGTGAATGAAAACCGACAGAGTCATCTTAGCTTAAGTTTTCATAAAGGGTGGCTTCGTCCTGGAGTCAAAATGGTTGAAGTTGCTTTCAGCTAAGCATAGTAGTTGCGTTGGGTGGCCAAGGAAGTCTCATCTGTGCGAGTCCCTGGCCCCAGCAGGAGGGGACATTGGTTGAAGCATTTTAGAGTGGGCAATCATAAAGATGCACAGCCTTTGGGTCGATGCCATGGGCCAGGAGCACCTTGAGCTGCCCAGCAGCCTAAGGGTTTCAGTACCTGCCATTGCCTTTTTTTTTTGTTTCTTTCTTTTTTTCTAAAGTGTTTGCAAAATGTAGAAAAATGCAGCGGGTCCAGAAAAACTGGAACTGTTTGGTGCAATTATTCAGAGCAACCGATTAGCATAGACAAACCTACCATATTAAACCTCTGCCTAGGAAGTGTTGCAAATGCAACAATTGAATAGTAAGGGAAAAAAAAGTGTGCTTTTTTTTTTTTTAATAACTGTCATCCTCCTGTAAGGGCAACCAGAGCTTAAATATAAGCCTAATTTAAGGTGAGCATGGTATGCTGTTTCTTTATGAGAGTTTCTTGTTGAGAGCACAGTTCCATCAAATGCAGGGAAAGCAGAGGAGATGAGTGGAGCAAGATGCTCCTCCAGGGTCACATATGTTGTCTGTGAAATTTATAATCATGCCCTGTACAGCAGAGTTGGGTGTTTGTGTTGTTACAGTGCATCATGCTGCAGTGTAGCAGAAGTGTGTGGCAAGAGTTACAGGAACACCAACAGTGCCATACCACTATTCTGAAATTTCCTAAAATTATTGAATAACAGTTTCCAGCTCTTCAATCACTTTATAATTGGTGAATCCTCTGCATGATTTCTACCCCTAAAGCATCAGGCTGATATTCAAAAGACTGGTCAGGCAATGGTACGTACACCAGCAAAATGCACAAAGGTACTATTGCTTTTATGCATAGACCACATGAAAATCCAGTGTTGGCATGTGTAGATGATCAGTCAGTGCCTGCTGCATTTGAGGGATGACCAGTTGGCAGCGCAGCGTGACATGTGGGAGACACGATGACTTCCGCAGACTCAAGGTTTATCTCCTCCCCAGTGGGACTCAAACTGCCTCCTGTATCCTCACATCAATCCCATGCGCAGTATTGGGGGAACCTGTTATAATCCGCCAGCTTGTTGCAGAAAATTGTGTGCGTGTGTGTGCGTACTCTACTAACAATCATCACAACGCCTTTCAAGGTTCTTCTTAGCAAGGGCAACTGCCGCTGGCATTTTGGCTCTCCTTCAAACCAGTCTTGTCAGCAAGAAAAACCATATGAACTTGGAGATTGAAATCAGTTGCCCCAGGGTACCAGGTCTGGTTTCATTTTAACAATAAAAGAATCTAATGCATTTTAGCAGGCAGGTAGTTATTGCCTGGATGAAGGAGGAGTTGTAATAGTAAATCTAGAATTGCATTCAGATGTGACATCAGCTGATATATAAATACTGTATGTCTTGCCATATCCACCCACTCTTCCTATATGCAGGGAAATCTGAAGCAAGGGAAAAGTCAAATGTTGGGCTGGCTCCCCCAACTCCACAATTATGTGCTGGTAATCCCAAACTTCCTCTACGTTTGCAGGTAGCTAGAGGGGCCTGAATTCTAATGCTGAGCTCCATTTCATACACTGTTTACATTAATCTACAAAAGCTTGAGTGTGTCTGTGTTTCCAGACACAGAAGATTTGAGGACAAAGCAAATGTTTAAAAGTTCCTGGGAAATTACTGTCGGGGAAAGGCTCTCCTTTGTAGGCTGCATTGTAGTTGTTATGCCTTGATCTCCCATGGCCAAGGTGTTCACTGGAGCTAAAAGTTCAGTTGACTTATTCCTACCGAAACTGGACATGGGAGGCTTAAATAAGGTATTGATCAATGGGTGCAAATTACCTCTTAATGTGACACAAGCAGAATAAGCCAACTTTGCCCCAGTAAAGGAATGAATCATGGATTATTTAGTATCTGAACAGTTTATCATCGTGTCAGGTACTGAATTCCAGAGTTTTATCTGGATGGTTCCTTAAGATTGTCCTTTTGGTGGCAATCCTTAATGTCACCACCACTAAACATTAGTGGACCACCAGTGGGAAGACGGGAAGGCAAAGGTGGTATCCTTGTCCTTAAAGAGATTCCCAAGCAATTCTTTGCCAAGTACGCTATTGTTTTGGGTTGCCTCAGCTTATCTTTGCGACTGAAAATGAACCTGGCCAGTGTCTTTCAGAGCACGGGTCATAGCTTGTTGATCTGGAAGAGAGTTGTTAGCGGTGCGTTAATTGCAATCTGAGCGCCGTGTTTCAGAGCCCCAGCAGGATGGTGGCTTCTCAATGGTACCGGAGCAGCTGTTGACGGTGGCTCTAATTGCTGCCCTGTACTCTTGATTAAAGCGGAGTAGGGGAGGGAAAGCCCTGCTGGGCTACAGCTTAACAGCTCCCCTTATGAATAAACTTCCCGAAGGTGCCACTCAGTCTTCTAGTCGAGCATGGTGGAATTATTCTCACGCATGCAGCTTAATCAGCAAGAAGTGCATTTGGCATATTGTGGGGAAGGAAGCTGCTCTCTGCCATTGAGCGCTAGCTGGAGCGTAGCTCCCAAGATAAATAAACAGTTAAGTCTGTAGACCTAGACACCTCCTTGGGTTGCTGTCTGTATCCAGAGTTTAGTATCAGAAAGAATTGGAATTTTTGCTTTTCATTTGTCTCCCACCTCCAAAATGTAGCAATGTCTTGCTTTTCAACCAATTAAACTGAAAACTCAGGGCACAGATTCATGCGGTTGCTGATATGGTGCACCCCAAGCTGTGAGAAAGCTATCTGCTTTCGTATTAGGCTCTTTAGAGGTGCACGTTGCTCTCTTCCATGGGCACAGAGGTAAAATAGCAATGCTTGTGCCTGCCCACAACGTCTGTGCGTTAGTGCAGTCTGGAAGATTGTGGAGGACAATTAAATCAGGTGGTGGTTCTGGTTTGGGGTGGGTTTTTTGTTTTTTTGGGTTGGTGTTATTTTTGTTTTTCAATTAGCAGAAACATGAAAAATGTGAAATAGTTAAAAATGAACCCCCTGCAAGCAGTTATTTTGACATAATTAAAATATTTAAGATATTGTTTCAATTTCAACTGTTTAAAACTCTGTTAAAAAAACTTCAGAGAGAAAATGTGTTACAAAAAGAAAAAGCTGTAAATGTTTAGGTCTGGAAACTACAAATGGTACACTTTGTGGAAATGTTTTCACTGGAAAAAGTTAATTTGGACAACTTTTTAAAAGACATTTAATTTTTATAGGCAATTTAGTACTTTGATGAAGTAGTCTTCATCAACATATCTTGAAACAGTTTCACCGTCTATCTCTTATCTATGTGGGTTAATTTTTCTTGATGGAATTGCTTTGTCTTTCTTGTGTCTTCAAATTGATAGCAAGCTGATCCTTTACTCAACCTACTCCCTTTTGATCTGATGTTCCATTTGTCTCAGTCATGGAAAATGTTGCTCAACAGGATATCAGTCCCTGTGACCTTTTCCTGGGATACCCGGTCCCATGTGATACAGTGCCACACGTGCCTTAAAGCGGGAGTTTGCAATCTTGCAGATTGAGCAAGGTAGAACTGGGGTGCTTTAATCTTTGCACAGCTTTAAGCAATCCAGAGATGACATTACTTCAGTACAGGCTTGCCTGTATTTGCTTTGCTGTGGTTGGTAGGATCTATTAAAAAATGGTAAATACGTGCTCAGTGGAAAATCTTTAAAAGGAAAAATAATTTTTTTAAAAAAGTGGTGTTTTCTCCAGTGACATAAGAAATGTCACTTTGCATCCAAACAAATAAATAAATAATCTGGCATTTTTTCAATAGAAAAATAGGTAGAAGGGGGAGAAGGGCAATTCTATTATTTCATTTTCTATTTTGACTTAAAAATCTCTTTTTGACTGCTTAAGTAGCTCCCAAAGTCAAAGAAAATTAGCTCCTTTAAAAAGAGTACATAAAATCTTTGTTCTGTTTGCTTGAGGAATCAGGAAAATGCCTAGCCAGAAGTTTGCTGAGGGATGGAGCCACCAGATCTTCCTGATATTTGTGTCAGGCCCATAGGAAGAAACAGCCCAGAAGCTTCTAGTTCACCTCTCGGTTTGCCCATCAATTCATGTGATAAAAACTTAATTTCTGTGATCGCCAAGCGTTTGGCAGTGGATGTTATAACATTTCCACCTTTATCTTGTTGTTTAAGTGAAACTATTGTCTCCTCAATTAACACTAAACTGCTTTGTGGAAGAGGATCTTCCACCTTGACCAGTAGTTAGTACTTGAGGAGTCTGGATTCAAAATGCGTTGTATCCAATGGGTGACACTGACCTCAAAAGTTTTGAAGGGATTTTTTCAGAGGTATTTCAAATTTCGCCCGCTTGGTACAGTTTCAGTTGGCTGCAGGAAGTAATTTAGCATAGGATAAGTAGAAGTGCAGGCTGAGAATGCGATTTAATATACCTGACAGCTTTCTTTTTCAGTTACTCATTTATCAACCTAAAAGCTAAAGCAAATAGGGATGCAACCTGTAAAGTTGTTGAATAATTCTAGTGAGCTTAACCACATGTTTAGCCTGAGGAAGAAAGAGTAGTTAATTTTATATCTAATTTTTTTTTTCATCCAAAGCAAAGGACCCTCCTTTTTCCTGAAGGCAATTTCAGGCTGTTATCCAAGAATGAAAATTGATAATTGTTATAGTTGTACTCAGTTGATCTTAATTTTAGTGGAGCTCCAGGCTAGCAAATATGAAAATATCCTCCTCCTGGCTGATAAACTGGTTAAATGCATTGGTGCAGGATTTTGATGAAGTAGCAATAGTTAATATTTCTTGCTTAGCAAAGAGCAGTTATAATCCTGGCTTTGGAACTAATCCAAATAGGGAGGGAGGAAAAAAGTGATTCAGCAGCAGTATGAAGTGTTTTTTTTTTAATATATGCAGACACACACAAACATTGCTAGACAGCATAAAATGTTATTGTAGCAAACTGCTTGCTCTCCCTGCTGATGAGATGATCACAAGGAGGTTCCAGTGCCTGTGCCCATACCTTGTGCAATTTAAACATTGGATGATGGACTTTCCCACTGAATAGACTTTTCACCCCATGTCAATAGAATACTTACAGGAATTTGTCTAGAAAATGCCTTTATGTCACCTGTGCTAAGGGCAAGAAGCTGTATGGAAAAGCTCTTAAAGGTGGGTGAGCTGCCCCATGCTTGAAACCCAAACAGGGACCCCCAGGGCCTTGAGGTCTGTGCCAAGGTCCAGTACAGGTCATGGAAAAAAAGGCCCCATATATAAAACAAGGATCGTGATGCCTGCTTGCACACTAGGGTATTACAAATCACTGTTAATGCTTGTAAAAGTATATTCTTTTCTCTGGATATAGTTATAAAAATGCAGGGTTGTGGTACCAGTTTGGACAGCTGTGAAGTCTGCTCAGTCCACGTATTAAAACTTAATTTGTGATTGTTGGTGTCTTGCCTTCAGAAAGGTATTTCTCTCTTGCTTTCTCCCTCCCATACTTTCTATGGCCAGAACTGTTCTCAGGGATACCTCAGGATCATCTGAGGGCAGTTTTGATAAGCATTTGAGCTTTAGGCATCAAAAAGGCACTTTCCTGCTTTTCATTAATTGTCATTTCTGGTACTTACTGCAATCTGTGCTCCACTGCTCAGTGTAAATAGGAGAACAAGGAGTTAGACTTTACTGGGAGGTCAGAGACTGGTGTAGGAGGCTTAGTTCTGGTGGAGAAGAAGAATTTGGCTGCATATTTGTATTACTGCTAATATGGTTCTTTAGCTCTACTCTGTATTTTCCTGTGGTGTCAGGACTTGCTGCATTTGAAAGTAGAACAATTAGTACCAAGACAGAATCTATTTTGTCAGATCTGCACACTGGATGTGAGGGGTGTCATGGATCACTGTGTTCAGTCCTCTGATCTCGAAGGTACTACACCATGCGGGTTTTCCCTAGAAAATGTAATTTTAAAATTAATTTGGACTTTTTTCCTTTTTTTTCCTCTTCCAAATGACCCATCAGAAACACTGCAAAGATATTAGAAATTCTGCTTCATCATAGAATTAGGAGTACTGGGCAAATAGATGTTGAGAAGTTAGAGTAATACCTCCTGGAATTCAACCAAGAGGGGTATTGGATCCTTTGCAGGAATACTTAACCTTAAAAGTTATTTCTCCAGTATATCTGTTCAGGAGGCAACATACCTTTCCAACTGTGTACGCAACTCTAATTCATAGAGATAGCTCTTCTGTTAAAATGGAAATCTTTGTAGTGTCATTTGCAGTGGGATTTTAGATCAACTTAAAGTAGACTGGTTCAAGCCTACAGTTTTCTTCCATTCCACAGGCAACTGTTTTTTTTTCTGGTGTATACAAGTATTTGCCTTTTTATAAGTTGGGAGGGAAAAGTAAGCAACTGTGACTATTTCAGCAACTTGAATATTGCTGCAATGAAAGAAACCAGATATGGATTCATTCTAGGGCGTGAAAATATTTATGAAGTATGAATTTGTTAAAGGGCTTAAGTAAAGTACTTAAAACATCTGCTGTGCATCTTATAGCTCTACATGTAAGTTTTATTTGAATATATATAACACTATTGCTAACAGAGATCGCAATCAGAAATGAACCTTGAAATGCAGCACAAAGTTCTGTAGAATAACAATATTCAGATAGTAAGTGGAGGGATATTAATTTAAAACACACGCAGTTCACACTCCCAACAGCCTGCAGGAAGTAAAACGGAAAATTAGGGACATGTTGAGATAATGTGGTGATAACTGGATAGAGACTCAAAGGTGCCAGTTCAGCAGTGTGTCGTGCTTTGATTGTGATCGTGCACGATTATGCAAGCTCATGAGACTAGAAGTCATACTCGCAGACGAAGAGCAGGTGAGAAGATAAAATAAGGCCCTTGGAGGCAAAGCAATATAGGCTTCTTTCGATGACTATGATAAAGGAGCAATGTCAAATGCTAGGAGCAAGAGCTGGAACTTCACTCATGAAATGTTAATCCTATTGTTCCACTCTCCACTTTTCTCTTTTCTAAACTGTAACCCAAAGATGCTTTTACTACACTCAGTGCTGGTCTCTAATTTCTACAAGCTCATCATTTTATCAGTGAGTTTTCCTTAAAAACATTGAGGAAACGGAGACAGAAAGGATGAGTAACTTGCCAAAGGCCAAAGCAAGCACCTGAGGTGGAGTCAGGCACAGAACCCAGTTCTCTAGGCTTGTTTGTTTAACTGGTTTTCCTATTTTCCACCTCTTTTCTGTTCCCTGTCAGTCCCTCTATTCTTGTGTGAAGTATAGGGGACTTTATAACCCTGTATTTCTTACAACCGTTTGAAAGCTCTGCAAGAGTGCAATGCTCCTGATTGTTTTTGTTCAAAGATGGGGGCGTTTCTAGACATGTTACATCTGAAAAGCGAATGACTTTCGGCATATAGTCCTTAGTTTTCAGACTCAAGGGACACATGCAAGGAATATCAAATACATGGCTGAAACCAGACTGTGTGTCTCTAAGCATACAATGTTTTACCCTCTATTGAAGGCCTAAAATGGGAATTTTCTCTGCCCATCTAGACAAGGGGAGCCTCCTTTTAGGTATTATCTGCTATACAAATATTGGCCTACTCCTTAAAGCTAGTTTCATAGAAAGTTGAAGGCAGTCTAAGGAGGAGAACATATCCCTTTATATATGTGGGATAAGGTAAATGATATCAAATAAAATGAAGGATTAAAGCATGCTTGAGCTTGAAGTAATAGATATAAAAAGGACAGGAATTACTGTTTACTTACATTTTTCAGCTGGGTGTGTGCAATCAGTTTTGCTGGGGATTTATGTATTACAGCAGTTAATTTACAGCCTGTGCCAACTCCCATGGCGTGCACCACACCAGCAGCCTCCATCATGAGCTACCCAGCAGCCATGTGCACTTGCCCAGGCCCCTGCCCACCCTGTGCTGCCTTCTCCCCGTTTGCTTTTCTCTTTACATGTCTCCTCTTCCCTTGGCGCATCCTTCCTGTTTCTCACCGTTTCTCCTGATTTCTTCCCCGATTTCTCAACCTGTGGTGGGGAAAGGCTCTCAGAGGTCAGCTTTCTGCTGTCCAAAAAACTGCAAAGTGTACCCCAAAGTCCAGGTGATTCCAGGCATGGATCACCACTGGCTTTCTAGTTAGGATCTACCTGAAGATATTTTCTTCTTCCTTTTTTTTTCTTTTCCTTTTTTTTTTTTCTTTTTTGAAGTAGTTCATGCCTCTTTCTCTAAAGGGGGCAAGGGAACGAGGATTTACCCACTAACACTATTTTTTGCCTGTCCTGAAGTATGGATCTTGCCGTGGCTTTCTGACTGTAAAATGTCTATGGTGTTTCACCATGATGCTGCTTCCCAAGATAGGTTGCCCATTTCAAAAATGTTTGGCCAGTATATTTAGGTACTACCCGCAGCAGTCTGTTATCATTTCACAAAACTGAGGTACTCTTAAAATGCACAAAACAATAAAGGAGGAAAAAGAAAAAAAATTCCTGGCTGTTTTAGTCATGGCTGTTACTTTGTGAAATTGAAATCTAAGCTCTTTAATGGGGGTGGTCCTTCACGCTAAGATCACAACTGAACACCTTGCTTTACTTGGTGTTTTTTTCCTTTTTTTTCCCAATCTGTTCTGATTTAGAAGCTTTGTTTTCTGCTTATCACAATGTTTCAAAGCATAATAGTGCTAGGATCTCTCCTAGAAATCATGTAGAAAGAGCTGGGGCTTGCACCTTCAACAAAGACTAAAATACGTATTGCAGTGATTTATGATCCACATCACACATTTTATACTCCATATTGCGTATGAGCACTACGACAAGGTCAAAACCAGTCTTAGTAACACAACGATAAAATGAATGAAACAAGAAATTCAGAGAGGTCTTGAGGCAAATTAATATAATTATACTTCATGTAAAAAAAATTAAAAATCACACATAAAGGTCACCCAAAACATTAGAAGAGCAATGGAAAAGAGATAGTAACACAGTTGGAAGTGCAGATTTATTTACAACTGTTTAACCACAACTATTTGAAACTGTGTAAGAATTTCTATAAAGAGTTTAAACAAACAGAAAAGATTTCAGTTTATACGCATGCTATGAAAAAGTGGCTCAACAATAGAATTGTTCACCTGCAATAAATCAAACCCTTACAAAGTAATTCATGTACATAACTTTATTTCTAGTTGCCAGTAAGTAGTAATAACTCTACCAGGTCAAATTTCCCTCTTTCATCAATGAAACCGGTAGTTGGGTTTTGCTCTTTGAGAGTTTTGTATGTGATAGCTGGAAACTTTAGGTAAATTGCTGACATAACAGGGATTACATTCAGGTTTCCATAGAGAATTCAGACCTTGGTGCTTTGTTTTTCAGAGTCCTTTTGAATTCCTACAGCAGCTGCAAAGCAGAGGTTGGGCTGGGGGTAGGATTAAGGATATGGTTGGGGTATGGGCAAGGGTCCAGATGAACCGGGCCAGAGAATGGTGATCTCTGGGAACATTTGTCTAGTCTCAGTCTGGATTTGTAAAAGTAGTAGCATGGCAGTCTGTGTGCACAGAGGCTAATGGGCAATTAGTAAGACTAGAAGTGAGGCGTTTTGAGATGTCACAACACTAAAAGAAACACCTAAAATAATCTCTCCCCCTAGATTCTACTTTGAGCCTGAAAACAAGGTTTTGCTTTAGAAATTGTTTCTGGATTTCCCAGGGTATCGGCTGACCAAATGGAAGATCTGCATCTCCTCCCAAGCCTTGCTGTGTTTGTACCCTTGCACCACCAGGGCTTTGAGCGACCACAGCCTCGGGAGAGAGTTTTCCTCCAGCTTAACGTGGGGAGGACAGGTGTCTCGGCTCCTGGAGGAGGGAAGGAGATAGAGGTAGAGCTGGGGCCAAACACCAGGCATGTTAGGCTGTATTGTACTAGTAAGGGTGGTGTTATTGTAGCAAGAACTAGTTGGCCTTGCCTTGTATTGATCTTTATAGAAAAGCAAACCCAAACTAATGACAAGTACATGTAGATGAATTCATGGGATTCATACAGTTTCTTTGTAATGACCTTTGTATTTGCCCATGCAAGCAGCTGGCTTAGTCCTCCTGCCCTGCATGCAAGGTGGTTGCAGGAAGAGCGGGCGCCCTTGGAGCACTTGGGGGTGGGAGCTTGGCTCCTTTAAAGGAGGAACACCACGAAGTCCAGAAGTAAAGGCACACTTCGAGCGTTTATTTCGCTTTGTTTCACACCCACCGCTCCTCCTTTCAATCAGATCAAACTTTAACAAGCATTATGCAGAGGGTTGATCCACAGAAAAATTCTTTCAGAATGAAAAATCTGTTTGCTGGTGGGAAAAGGGTAACGTAGCAACTCTTGTGTACTTTGGTAAAAAAGCCATGCATAAAAGTCGACTCCCATTATGTTTCTCTGGGTGATTCAGGCTGGCTGGGTGTGGCAGCTGGGGAAATTTGATCCACCAACTATTTACATAAACCGAAAAGTGTTTGTCTAAGCACCAGGAGACAAGGGCCTAGATGGATCAAGTGCTGTAAAGAATTCTTTTTGCAGAACAATTCCTACTTGCCATCCAAAGAGGCAGGCAGATGCTTATATAGTAGTATATAAATTTTTAAGGACTAGTTAAAATCCTTTCTCGTACAGCATGGTCAACTTTTCTGTCCTCTGCCCCCTAGAGAGCTGAGTGCCTGGCTGGAGAGAGAATGGTGGAAGAGTGCCTTCCATACTCCCAAAATTATGTCTTTAGGCCTTCTGAAAATAGAGAATACAAACACACTGCAAAGTAAAAAAGAAATTAGCTGTAAAAACGGCTTCCATTTTGTAGAATGTTTACCAAAGCAACTGCAGAAATTTCATAATTACACAATTAAGTATTCTGCCTGTCAAGCGGGTCTAGTTTCAGCTAATTCTCACCATGTAAAAGCTAATATGTAAATCAACTGGCAGAAAAGAGTTCAGAATTTACCATTAGGTGCTGATTTCAGTACTGATAAATTGCTTTGATCCCTTGAATCATGCCTTGTTGTCCTTCCAAATGAATGCAAGCACCTTTTCCTGGAAATGAGTCACCCCTGGAGAAGGGGGCCAGCCTGACCTCGCTATTGCCCACGTATGCTATGTACAGGCACGTGCATAACTGCTCTACTCAAGTGTTTTACAGCCTATGGTATGTTTAACCTCATGTTCATAGAATCATCGCTTGGTTGGAAAAGACACTTAAGATCATTGAGTCCAATGATATTACTATGAGGTAGAGAAATGTTCTTTGATTTTATAGCAATGGAGGTGAGGTCTGAAATTTTCAAATGTGTTGAAGCAGCTAAGTCTTGAAATTAGTGGGAGCTGAGATACCCAAGCCCGATGTAGAATCCCAGCTCACACTGATTTCTGTGGGAGCTAGATGATTTGCCCAAGGTAATCTAAGAAAACTGGAGCAGAGAGCAGAGTTAATCCAGATGTGTGTCCTAGGCAGCAAACTTTCTTGCTTTTGATGGAATTGAGTTTTCAGTTATTTATTTTAAAAGTCCTAGCCTCAAAATCTAATGAGAATGTATTTATGCTATGCAGCTTATACTTTCTGCACAGAATATAGTGCATTTGCAAACAGTTCAGAAATATTGACTTATACAATGAAGTTCTGATAGAGGAAAAAAAATTTTTGAAGCAGAGTGAACTTTTAATATTCACCTCACATATGAAAACCAGCTCCTCCTTAGCACTCACCTGCCTTGCTCTCCTTGACTTGTGCTCTTGTGAGTGAGTGGGAACAAGGTGAAGATGATTATTCATGCAGCAAAGACAGGGTTGTTTTTAGCAAGGGAGAACCCACTTCTGCAAGACAGAGTAGCGAATCATGTGCTTTGGGACTTCTGCTGAGATGGTAATGGTGGATCTTAGGCTGCAATATCTCATGAAACAGTACTTGCCCTCCAGAACAGACACAGGGCAAAGCCAAATCTAAAGTACAGCTTTCCTGTGAGAGGCTTCTCCTACCATTAATGCTTTATTATGTTCAAATGCATAAAAGAAATACTTTAAAGGCACAGACATTTGACAGAGCAGAGGTCCCCCATGTGAGAGGACGTATTTGAAAGGTCAGTTCGATATCACTGCTCGTGTCTTCCCACAGGTGAGTCTGGGAAAGGATCGAGCACGTTTTCCCCAGGACAGCTCCATGCATTTTCTATTCCTGATCAAGATCTATTCATTGGGCAAGTGCTGTTTAATCAAGCAGCAGGAAAAGGGTGTGTGCTGTCTTCAGAAGTACAAAGAAATCTCATTCAAAGACAGTCCCGTTCTTAAAAGGCTGGTGTTTAAATTAGACCTGCCCAGACAGGTCTGGCACGTTTAGTGTGACCCCCTTTTACTGTGGATGTTCCGGTTATAACTATCTTACTGCTTCCATTTAAAATAAAAACACAACTGCCATCGAAAACAGATCTAACCAAGCTCCAAACAGTTGTCAGCCCCTGTTGTGAGCAGTTTCATGATAAACCACTGCTACTGAAAAGTAGCTACAAGGAAAAATTTTAGAAAAGTGCATTAAAGATCAAATTCAGCACACAAACTTAAGATGCAGTGTGCTAATTAACAAGGGCAGCATGGGAGAAATGACATATTTATTTGTTTTGTTCCAGTGGGCTTCATTGGCTTCGATGCTGTTCAGACCTAAATGTATTAAAGGCTCTGTGGCTGTCTTTGGTCCTAGAAACCAAGCAGAGCATGTCCTTTTTAGCTGCATTAACAGGAGAAGCTGCATACCATCTTTGATAGTCAGAAGAGTGGTGGGTTTGGCTTCTAAAGATGTTTTTCCTCTTCTTGGTCACACTTACTTTATGCAGTTCTGCTCCACTCTTCCAATATTACATATGTTGAAAATAAGTCTTAAAGATCATCAAGGCTTATTTTAATCTTGTTTGCCACAGCTTTGCAGGTTATAAACCAATGAGATTGTGCTGTGAGATGTGCAGCTTTGCATATCTGGTGTAAGGGCAGACCACCCTGGTACCAACTAGAGTCCATATGTTCAGCTTTTATCCCTGGAAGGCCTCTTGGTGGGTTACAGTCTGCCCTTGTCTTCCTCAGTCTCTTGGCAGAGGTAGCAGATGCTCAGCATAGGTCTTGCAGTGAGTCATGTATGGAGAATGAACGATCCATCTGCACACAGCGATGCATGCCGGGCGAGGCGTGTTCACACTAAGGCTCCCTAGGAGCCGCTCCCAGGCTGTGCTGCTTACAGGGATGAGTGCAAGGTTCAATTCTTGAGGGTTTGCCAGTCCAGCACTCCCTAATTTCACCTGGTATTCACTGTTCCCCTTCAGCCCTGTAATGTCGAGGTCTCTGCAGAGGAGAAAGATGTTCATGGCATGGGAGATAGCTGCTGGCCATGCTACCCCTTGAGGCAGGCATGCAGAGCTTAAGACTCCTTTTCTTCTCCTGGTTTGGTTGATGAAGTCTAGGAAGCTGTATTGTACGCAAAAGCACCTTACCTCTGCTTACAAAGCATGGGAGCGAAGGGGAATTTTCTTTTGATTGATGTGAGATGGGACAGGGCAGAAATACAGGTCTTGTGCTTCCAAATGAAACCTCACCTTAAACTGTGCTTCCATCTTGAGTTACCTCATCACAAGCAGCTGGAGCTGTTTACCAGGATTCATTACAAATAATATTGAGTCTGAGCCCCGATGGACAAGAAGTAGTTAAGTTGTTGCAGGAGAAATCAGGAACTGCTCTAAAATAGCATCTCTCAGGCAGAAAACAGCAGGTACTGCCTTGCTGATCGAGAAAGGAGGGAGTTTTTGCCCGGTTGCTGAGAGGAATGAACCTTGGAGAAATAAACAGCGGACAGGATGATAAGGGTTTAGTCTTCACACTTTTTTATGGGTAAAAAAGGAAACACAATCTGGCACGTGTGGGGTACTGCAGAGTGCAAGTGAAATCCTGTATTTATAAAAGGGAGTCTGGCATCGCGTCTAGGGATTTCAATACAGATCCATGGCAAAGGAGAGGAGGTGAGGGTTGCCTTTCCTTACGTAAACTTGGTGCTCAAATCTTTTGTCAAGTGTAGAAATTGCTGCCTTGTTAGATTTTTCCAGATTGCTGCATTGCATTTGCGTTCTGGGCACTGTGTGTGTGTCTAAGGGACCCCTCGTTGTTGGGGAGTATCTTTGTCACCAGCTTTTGTGCTAGTTGCCCATCAGCTTTGAGAGGAAGAGAGCAGGTGGGAGGTCTGCAGCATACCGGATAGCTGAAGCTCTTTGCAGTCTTGCTGCTTTCAGCCGAAAGACCCAAAGGAAGCCATTTAGGAAGATGGTTTAGTTTACAGTAGTTTGAAAGTTTGCCACTATAACTCCTTCCTTATAACCCTCTTTAAGAGCTGTATTTGAAGTAGAACAAGTCTAAGACAAGGCAGTTTCTTGTGACTGTTGTAGCTTTCTTACAGATTACTACATGCACTTTTAACAGTAAGCATAAAAATGTCATGTCAAAATCACCACCTTCTGTTTGACATCCTCAGCTAGCAAAAGCTTTTATTCTAAACATGAGCTTACACATAGGACTGTTTTGATTTTATTTTTTTTAATGGGTTTTGGCAAAATCTGGAGCATAGCAGTTCTCCCAAGCTGCAGCTTCTGAGCCGTGATCAGAGTAGGGTTCTGCGGTCGTCTCAGTCAGATCAAAAGGCAATGGTGATACTGCTCAGACATCAAACCTGAGTCTGAGTTATACCTTGGTTCAATTCCTTTATTCTTGCTTTTTAAAAAAAAATTTTTTTTTTTATTTGTCCATCTCTTATAATTTGTAAAAGATGTAAGAGGATTGCAGTTTTTCCATAGCACAGCTGGGGCAGGGTTAGTTTGTGAAGCAGGAGTCCCACGTGCTAAATGCTGAAATACCTCTTTCTTGCTCCAACATCTGAGGCGCTTGCATGTGTCTTTCCACTACCGTAGTGCTGTCAGCAGCACAATTTATGGGGCTTCCAGGGAAAAACTGTCAGAGTGGGAAAAGAGCTAATTGTACCTGTGTGGGGAATCTAAGAAATTGCATAAATACATCCAAATGTTCTATATAGGACTGTGAGCCTTTGCGAAGCATGAAAGAATTACTTAATACCATGGAATGGCTGGCTGGTTTTGTTTTGCCTAAAAATGTGTTAGGAATATTTCTGATGCTAAGACTTGTTCATTTCTTAGGGAGCTGTAAAACAGATATGTTTACAAGTATGCGTAATGGAAAACAGAAAATTTCTGCACAATGCAGAAAGTCCTTTCATGTTACATCACTCAAAGCAGTGTATTCACATGGGGATATAGTCAAGCACAACTCCACAGCCAGAAGACCAGGCTCCTCTGCTTGGCTGTGCTTTTAATGTAGGAAAGCTTTGGTTAAGATTTGTGGGTATCTTTCACAATGCATCAAAGAGCTGAAAAGTTGAGGATAATCATTCCCACACATGAATCTACGTGGGCCTGAAGTACAAACCCTTCTGTGCTTACTGCAGTTTAACCATTGTCCCTTACATTTTCTCTTGAAGATGCCCTAACAGCACAGACGGTTCAACGGAGACACTTTCGAGATTACTGAGATATCAAGCCAGTGAAGAACTGTAACAGCATAAAATCTGCAGAAATAAATGTAATGCAGAAGCGTGTTAAGAACTACATTTATGTCCTATGGATATATGTCTTTGTATCACAGAAGTCAAAACATGCCTTTATAACACAAACACATTTCAAAGCCAGGGGAACCAATGTGAAAAACTAGCTTTGCTGTCTGCGTGTTGGAGTGAATCCCAACAACTGGTAATTGAACTATAACATGTCATGAAAAGGATAAATATGATAAATATGATAAATATTGTGTTGGAGGTGGAGAGAAGAAAAAAAAAAAGCAGATTTCAAGACTTTTTTTACATTCGTGTGCTGTTTTCAGTAAGGTGTTTTGTTCTGAAATGTCAATTGGTCTCTTTGGGTTTAAGTGAGGTCCCGGATACCTTACAGTCAGGAACCAAAGTTTTTAGAAAATGTGTAGCACCATGTGAATATACAAAATCTGGAAGCACAAATGAATGCATAAATGTATGTAAGGCTCGTAGCTAGCCACGCAAACACCTAGCTGCGCACCCAACGTGTGTACGATGTGAAGGCAGAGGTGAACGTGGCTGAAAACGTAGCCCTGTGCCTATCTCTGCCCTGGCTGCTAGCAAGGTGTCTCCATCCTGACATGCAACAATCTTCGCATTCCTGTCCAACCTGAAGTCAGACTGAATTTAATTAAGAAAACTTCATGCTAAACTGTCCCGCCTCAAACACACACATCTCGAGAGTGAGCTTTGCTAGGCGCTAGGCAGAGCATATGAAGATTATGGAAAGCATGTTTGGAGAAAATCCTGCCTTTGTCCTGTTCCCCTTTGAGAATGAAAGGGTTGTTAGTGAGAAAAGATTTTTGGTAGCTGTTTAGAGAGACGGACTGTCCTACCAGACCTGCAGCAGCTCAGCAGAGTGCTGGCTAGACACAGAGCTGGGCCCTCCCCGTGAGCACCGAGCAAGGAGCCAGCAATGCAACCAGATGCCACTGCTGGCAACACTGATGATAAAAAGCGTCCAGACTTTTGGCACTTGGGTCTCGCATCTGCCAAGCTTTTCCCCCGTAAACGTTCCCACTCCAGATAAGGGAATGTGCTGAGAGGAACGGGCCAAGGGGAATGAGCTCCATCCAACCAGGAGGAGGAGGCCGTGGGACGTGCCCAAAGCTGCCCTCGCTGATGGGGTTTCATTTCCAACCCTACTAGGGTTCGGGGTTCCTGGTTTTACACTCCTTACGGGTTAACTTTTAAAAGCATAATTGTTTGGAGAAATTAAACACTTCAGTGATATGATTTTGATTTGTTTACTGCTTTGCTGACATCTGGGTCTATCGCGGTCTCACCAACAGGGTCCCATCTTGTTCAAATGCTGCCAGCCATCTGGGGTAGTCAGGCCTTACTTGCCAATACTGACTGATACGGCTGCCCAGCCTGGAACGGGAACGATGAGTTGTGCCAGTCTAGCTGGCAATCAATTTCTTAGCAAACAATTGGCATTTATGGTTTGTTTTTTTTTTTTTAGAGGTGCTGATCATTTCCAGGGCAAGAGAAAGAGTGTAGCTGAATTTTATTTTTTTCTGCTCTGTGAGTTTAATCGGCATATACCCAATCCCAACTACAGCAAGCAGATTGCCAGCATTCAATATCATGCATTTAGTTATAAGCAAATGCTCCTTTGCAACATCACAAATTAGTAGATTACCTGAATTTTGAGCACTTGATGCAGACTATCAAGAGGTTGTGTATTTTAATTTGCATTTTCTATGTTACGCCACTAAAGCAGCATCACGATGTTGTCTTTGTCCGGCTGGGATTGACATCTGTATTGAACATTTAAAATAACAGATGCTTGCCCAGGCCTTTAGAGATAAGGACTGGTGCATCGGTGGTACATAGCTGACTCTGCCCTTGTCCCTCGATCTGTCTTTACCAAATTTACTTCGGTGTGCTTCAAACTCAAGGATCTGCTGCTGTAGGTTGCAAGTGACCCATGGAGGAGATTTGCGGTAATACATATTCCGACCTATAAAGGACACCACAGGGCATTGTGAATTACTTACTTTTACCCCTTCTTGGCAAAAGTTTTACGATTAAAAATATGTGGAACATTAAGTCTGTTTTTGCTGAAAACTTATTGGAAGAATCTAATTGAAGAAACGGGATGCCAAAACTTTAACAAAGGCTTTTTTTTTCCTCCCTCCATCTGTTTAATCAGGTGTTTGAGTATAGAAGGTGTTTCAACAAAAGGTTGTGCAGATGGTGGGGAAAACATTCGACTGTTTGACTAAAAATCATTTCCTCTCTCAAAGAGGGAACACTTTCACAGATCTCATTAGTTCAACTGTTGAAACTTCCAAGAGGTGCCACAGGGTACAAAATGCCTGGATTCACAGTGGCAAAAATTTATAAGCAAGAAAAAAAAAAAGGTGAATGCCTAAATAGCTTTAGTTTTGGTGTACATGTCCAAAGGAATTACATGCTCTCTCATTTTCTCTATAGATATTATGTATTCCTTTATTTGCCACAAGGTATTGACTCCAATATTGTTTTGCCATCTCTGTCATATAAGCTGAATTGTAACCGCGGTGTAGCAGCGTGCGGAGCAAGCGCTGATTCGCAGGGCTGTTCCCATTCCCTTGTTTTGCTGCAGCGGAATCTGCTCCACAATGGGAGCTGGAGCTGTACAAGCAAAAAGATAGTCTGGGTCTCAAAGAGTCTGCGGTCTTGGGCAGCCCGTGTGCCTTACTCCAAACCGTAACATCTGTCTGATTTTGTGGAGTGAGTCACGCGGGTTTGTTTTGCCACGTTCAGATGACAACTCCTCCTCTCAGTGAAAACATGCTGGAATAGCCTCGCAGCATAACCAAACGACGAACCGGTACTGCTGGCAGCTCTGGCAGGTGCATTTTAAACGGGATCCGGTTTTGTCATTGTGCGTATAAAGGAGCATTGATGGTGGAAAAATAAGTAGATTTTTTTTTTTTTTTTTTTTAAAAAATGTAATTTTGTAACTTTGCCAAACGTGGCTTCATTAAGAACTGCAAACATTGCGATCTTCCAAGCAGGGCGATTCAAATGCAGATTTGTTTGGTTTGTGTGGGTGCTTAAATATTTAATTCTTTAGCAGAGTTTGCAGAGGATTTGATGGGGCTGCTGGGGAAAGGTTTGCCCATTCTGGTTCAAGGCGAGCAGGATGACTCTGGAGTTCTTCAGCGCTCTGGGCATGCTTCTGTTCTGTCCCTGTAATTTTTCACCAGAAATTGCCTTGACTGGTTCAATGATTTTTGTCATTGTGCAGGTCACTAACATTCAGTCCTAATCCGAAGCAGAATACTCATGTTCATGTTTTGCAGACTTTGGGGCATGATGTTTGTACTTTGGAAGGAAAGCAGGAACCTAAAGCCCCGGTAAAAGCAAATGCCTTAGACGCCAGTTGTTTTATTTCTTTCCTTTTGCCATAGCCTCTCTGTACAAAGGCTTCAGGGTAAGCACAGGTGACCACGAGAGAAATTTAGGAACACTAAAGGATTAGGATTTTTTTGTTTCTTCCCCAGAATCTGTTTTCAGCAATTGAAAGATTTGTTTGTGAGGAAAACTCACAGAAACTTTAAGATCGCTTGATTGACTGAGACACAGATGAGCCATTGAGATACCATCTTTAAAGATATATTTGGAAAAACACAAATGGAGAAGGTGGCTGACTTAGTGCATTTCATCTGGTGTAATTTGGAGGGATTGGGTAAATTTAGAACAAACACTGACTGTGGAAGGGTCTGGCTGTTGAATTCCTTGTGTGCTGAGAAAACATTAAAATGTTTTTGATAGAAACAGTATCATATTAGCTTGACAATGATTTGATAGAATGATAACCTCTATTCCTCACAAAACCAGACATATAAGTCCCAGGATCCATAAACTGTCTGGGTCTCCAAAAGACCCATTGCTGAATCCTAAATTTTCTGATGTTGGTAACTTTCAATCAAGAGACTAAACTAAGAGCAGTGGCATCAATGTGAAGCTTTGGTTGTCATTTTAGGGTGGTCTTTTCAAGCATGCTTCCCTTTCCACACCCAAAAAGGGAGGGCTGTAACTTCCAAGGGAATGGTGGAATTTTATATATATATATACATTTTATATATACACCATATATATTTAGAAAATCCCCCCCCCCCCCAAGAGTGAATATCTTCTGAGCATGCAAACTAGTTAGCTAAACGCTTAAGGTAGGGACCATAGCATTTTTGTTTGGAAAATTACATCTAGTTCTTTATAACATTGGCTTAATGTTTAAAGAAGTCTCTGTGTATATTTTTACATGCACAATTCACATCTGCAGACAGGCCTAACTAGCGTTTGGACTTGACTTTCTTCTTGAAAAAAATCTGACTCTCAAATGCATTCTTTTCTTGTGAGGCTTAGGAATATTGATTTAATTTTTTTTTTTTTTAAATAATTTACGTGTCAGACCACCCTTCACTTCTAGTGCTGAAATGATGTGACAGTCTGTGGATGGCTGTGGAATAAGTGATGTCTTGGTAACGGCCCAACACAGATTTCAGGCGCAGCACTTCTGCCTCCCTTGCCAGCCTCTGAGGCTAAAAGTCTGCCTCTGCCCCAGTATCTCATCTGCTTTCTCACTTGGACTCCAAAAAACGGCCAAGCCTTGACTTTATAGGTCAGTGCAATGGGTGGCAACAAACTAAAGACTGATGGGGGAAGTGCCTGAAGAAGAAAGCCTTTAAATTTGTGTATTGTGGTTGAAACCCAGACAGGACACAGTTCTAGGTTTGTCCTTCGCACTGTCCGTACAGGGTCTGTTTCCCTCCCTGGTCTCCACTGGGTGCCTTTTGCTCCCCCTGGCTTCAGCAGAGCCGACTTCCAGCAGCTTGTCCGTCTATCCCTTGCATGAAAGCCTCCACCGTGGAGCAGCAGTGTCCCATATGACACGGGGCTGCAGAGTGGGTATTTGGGAAGGAGGAGGACTTTATTGTAGAACGGGGTATGACATTTTAAGACTTAGACATCAGTTTCACAGCTTTTGTTATGAAAGCTATGTGTCATTGTCTTACATTAATTTCCATTTGTTAAAATTCTCCTACCCAGAGCTCTGGACACATATGCACGTGTGTACTTATTAAAAAGAAATTATACATGCTATGTCAACATACAAAATTCTCATTTCTGTATTTTTTAAACTCTGCCAAAAAAAGCAGCTTAAACCTGAACACAGACAAACGCTTCATCTGAGCCTGGAAGCGAGGGCAGACTTGGTGATTGTACCTTTCGTTCTGCCTGCTAGAGCTCAGTAAAATGAGGTGCAGCTTGGCTAAATAAGCGCTGACGGTCCCAAAGCAAGTCTGGCAATGCTGAAAATCCCATGCAGGAGTCTCGCTTCTCGGTACATCCATGTGACAAACAGTTGCCTGTAGTGCTTTAAACTGAGGAAGATCTTTACAAAACAAACAAAAATCACTAAGGGAACAAACCACGAATTTAATGTGTGTTATGCAAATAAGTGTATATCACAAAAAAGTCACATATGAGGATTTAGTGTTTCTGATATTTCTCTGGGGAGTAATTCAGAAGCCTTAGTATTTCCTTCCAGCCTCATCTGGGTTTATCATCTGAGTAACATGGAAATGAACAGAGAAAAGTGTCAAATAAGTCGGGAGAAAAAGTTCGAGTGTGGTCCGAGATGTAAGGAAATGGCTAAGGTGGTAGGGCATTGCCATGTTCTTCTAGCTTGAATATTATTCCTCCCAAAAATAAAGAGAGGGAAGCAGGCATGAAAAGCACCATGTGATGATTGTCCTGTCCTGTCAAGCAACTAATGGAGCCTCTTCCAAGCTGTTTGCTGTTATACGACCTTGGGAGCAGAGAATAAGTATGTCTGGAATTCAGCATCAGCTGTGAGGGACTGGTTCCTTCAGGTGTGCAGAGCAGGGGATGGAGTGGACGCTCACAAAAGTCCCAGTTACTGCCTGAAGTGCTAGAGGGGAAAACTCCCAAACACTGGTCCTATATTTGTATTTATTTATCTAGTGGTTGTGCACCTGAGTTCTCGGCACAATTTTACGCTGGGATGCTGTTCCAATGAGATCTTTGCAACTGCCATGAAGACAGTGAGGAGAACTGATTTAAATTGTTTGATGGCCCAGGAAGCTGTACTGTTTCCTAAATGCTGGCTGTCTGCACTCCTATAGGGAGAGTCTATTAGAAAGTGCTTTCACAACAAAGGTAAAACAGGATCGTGCTACCTGTTAGAGAAGAAAAATAAACACAATCCTTTATTTTAGTGCAAAAACTTAATTCTAGAACAGAGTGACTTTAGTGGGAAAATGAGACTTACCAAAGGATTTTCCCTACAATATAGGAAGAACTCAAGGAAGGGAAATTCACTTTGTGTGCCAGGGAAGGTAGGAGGCTGGGGGTGGGAAGGATACCGGGGTTAGGTTTGTCACGTTACTGTTGAGCCAACTTCAATTGTGTCATGGCCAGATACCAGAAACTTGCATTGTCTTAACTTTCCAGGAGTTAATTCATGTCTTGGTGGAGTTCAAGGAGGACTTGTAGGACTAGCAAAGCAGCTCTTTATTAAGCTTATGAAAATGAAGACTTGTGATGTATTTTGTAACATCCGTACACTGGATCCAAAACTGAGATATCCCATTAATTATGAATTCTTGCAATGAATGCAGGCTGCAGTGCCCTACTAGAGATTAGCACAGGGGCAGGGTGTTTCAGTTATTATTTAGCCACAGATGAAGCTTTGGGAAAAGAATTGCATGCATAGCTAAACTTCCCCCCCCGCCCCTTGGTAAAGTGCCTAAATACTGAAATTTGAAGAGAATAAAAAATTTGCAGGAGTTAATAAAGATTTGGCGGATAATTTATCCTCTAAAATAGGGGAAGGAGTTGAATAAAAAAGTGCTTTCTTTTTTCAGTTAAATGTTTTTATTTTCATTTCAGAATGACAATTTTCTTTAAGTAATTGGCATAAATTGAAATACTTCCTTTTGAGTAAAAAAGAATGTTTACATTTGAATCAATTATACAGCCGTGTGTGTGTGCAACTTTTCCTTTCACTAACCAAAAATTGCAAGAATTAGCTTTTTCAAGAGGCTGTTGATTTGTATATAACAGAAGGTCTTAAAAAAAAAAAAGTAGCAACGTTTTGACTTTTTACATATGTTCATGCTTGCTATGTAGAACCTAGTAACAGAGGCAAATAAATTTTCTGGGAAAAGGGGAAATTGCTTATGAGAAGGTAATAGAGATTTTTTTTTTTCTTTGAAAGTCATTGCAAAAATGCAGGTTTTCTTCTAGCTCTTTGTTTGCTTTGTTGCCCCAAATACCTACAGAATGAGTAAACCATAGGATTTTTTTCTCCTCTTGTGCAAATTACATGTGAGCACATAATTACCTGTTACAGTAATTACTTTGTTTCTACACCAAGGTAGCAACTATATGCAAATAAAGCACACAAATACCTGAATATTTTGGTATTTGTTTCATCTGCATGAACATGTGCGTCACAATTTCTATGTAAAGGTAGGTGATGATAGTCTCATTTCTAGTGAAATGCAAACAAGTTCTGAATGGCATATCTCAAGATCTAAATTCAATTAGACTTGTGTAATGATCTGTCCAGAGGGTATTACATGCAAGGTTTTCTAGTATCAAAACCTTTATATCTTGTATCAAACACTTGAACAAAATAGTTGTGAATTAGGATTATTAAATTAAATAAAATCTGCCTTGGTGTCGTGAGATTTCCTCTCAAGGATGCTCCCACAGATATTACAATAGAACAACAGAGTATTTAGCATCCTACCAATGACTCCTTCCTCACGAAAGGATTAGACAAGGACAGACTTAAAATTTACCCTCGGCAAGAGTCCGTGCTTGAATGGGGTTCTCTGATCTGGGCTGTTTAAGTCCTTAGTAATGAAAGTGTGCCTCTTGCTGTGTCTTTAGAACAGGCTCCCAAAAGCTTCTTACCTCTTACACCCCAGACAGTGAAGAATATCGGTGTTTCTGCAGCTCTGCAAGTTTTGATATACTTTATGCCTTTGGGTCCAGATTAAATAAAACAGAGACCTTAGCCCTAATTGGTGTCAGTGGAATTGATGGATGCTTAGGATTTCTTTTCCCTGAAGATGCTGAAGGCTCCCCAGAATGAAGGCATGGAACCAATATGGAGGGATTATGCACGTCTGGTTCAGTCTAGATTGTTTATCTTTTAGACACCATTAACCACAAATGAGCTGGCTCTTCTGTGGCCATAAATGAATAGATTCCATTAGTGAGCAGTCAATTACAGGATGATTATTTTTTCCCTTCCACTTTGTGCGCTTGGCTGTTTGCATCGTCAGTGCTTTTCTTTTGTCCACGAGGCAGAGCAGAAGGCGATGCAGCCAGCACTGATCCCATGCGGGACCAACTCTGACCACTGCTTGCACCCTTTCCCAGAGACTAGTGTGTGCATAGCCTTACCTGCCCTCGCTTGTCTGGTACTTTTCACGTAACCAGCCAGGTCTCTCTTCTTGAAATCTTTGGATTTTTGCTTCCCGTGCCTTTCTTCTCCAGATGTTGCATTGCTCACCCTGTGCGTGTTTCCTTGTAGATGTGTCTGTAGTTCTCTCCTCTCTTAAAGTCACCTGCTCTGTGGTAAAGGCATCGTTTGCCTCTATTTGGATTTCTGTAGATCAGAAAAAATTGTCTTAATTCCTGCATGACATCTCTTTCATAGGGCCTTTCGTACCCAATGATGTCTTGTCCAGGCTCCGAGTTCATGTTATTGCAAATCCCCTTAGGTCTAAGAAACTGTGGCTGTGTTCAGAAGCATGTGGAAAGCTCTAGGCCCCAACATGTTGCTGTGACCGTAGTGGTTCTCTGTAGGCATCTGGCCACTGCCTCCCCATGCCGCATCCATTACGGCCTGTGTCTGCCTTACATTCATTGTCACTGTGCATCAACTCATGCCTTACGCTGTCTGTTTTTAGAGGAAGGAATGTGTTTCTTTACCCCTGTGCTTATTTATTGTCTAGTCCAGTAAAGTGTAGATTAACCGACAGTCCTAAATGCTCTCTAGAAGTACAAATAATAACACAGAGAAATAAATTCATCCTGGATTTACAAGTTAAGGGTTTCCTCTCCATACATAGCACATGAAATATATCAGCACAAAATTAATGTGCAATTAGATATAGAGAATATTTTGTCAGTTATGAAGCGTCCTAGACAGGAGCAGGAAATATTAGTTCATTCCTCAAAACCAAAGTTTTTCCAGTTCTTTAATCCCTGTTTAGTGATTTCCTAAATGAAATTCATAAAAGCTATAGGGGGGGAAAAAAAAGAAACATGGAATTGATTTTATTATTTCATTTTTTTATTCTTCGAAAATTCTGGTATTTAATGTGTAAATGGAAAGATAGTAAACCATCTTTTTGTTTAGATGAAAAGATAGGTAATAGATTGTTAGCTATAGTAAGTTCTGTGCTTTCAGTCATTCATTTCAGTAGATCAGGTATTGCTAGATAGCTGAATTATGGTAAACTGGCCAAACTCATCCTGGGAATTTAAGGCAATGATGCAGAACTGGGGCCAATGCAGGTGAAGGAGGAGTTTCTTGCAAGCTGCCACTCTCATTCCCCAGTGCAAACTGGTCCAACAGGAGGAATGGATGCTTTTAAAACACCCTGTTTCTCGGAGGACTAGTCCCCTAAAGCACCTGCTTTTTAGCAGAGCCTTTGAAGAATGCTTTGCAATCTTTGAGCACAATCTTACTCCTGTTCAAACTGCAGATTAGACTGAGGAATGAGATTGGTTGGTTGGTGGTAGTCTTTAAAAGAAATGATTTATAAACACAAACTGTAACTAAATTTTGAAGTGAACTGGATCTCCAGACATCAATGGCGTGATTAGAAACACCGTGGGGAGTACATGCATAAAGCTTCTTTTAATTCTCGGCTTTTCAAGCATTTAATAGCTTGACAGCAACATTTTAATAACAGCCGACTAGGCCCAGTTTTGGCATGCACCGCATACGGAAACAGCTTCTGGAACCTGTCCATGGAACAGTGAAATCCGTTTCTGCAGGCTAGAGCTCATGTGGAGATAGAGCGCCGAGATAGAGCACTTTGAATTCAGGACACTTTTCCATTGCTGGGTGCTTGGGAATGTTGCGTGTTCGACGTACCAACGCGTTACTCACCACCCCTCGGCAGGGGGGTGAGCTGAATTAATTTTTCAACACACGTTTTCTTTCTAAACTGACTTCACTGAGGAGTGCTGAAGAAAGCTGTCTTTTAGCAATGAAGTTTCAGTTCTGGAATTTTGTGGTGTGCTCTGCCCGTCAGTGACAAGGCAGAATGGGTACCGCGTCTGGAGACCCTTTGAATAGGACTTGTGAATGCTAGAGCTCCTGTCAGTAGTTACTGCCTTTACAAAAAGAAAAAGATTTGACCCTTCTGTACCTTGGTTTTAACGTTAGAAGGGAAAGTGCTTTAAAAAAAAAAGCGTTTTAAACTCAGTTAAGTTTCAAAGGGCTCAAAGCCCCATATTTCCTGGTAATAACATATCTTTGGTTCTCTCTGGCATTGCATGTACAGTCCCTTATACCTCTGAAAGAAAAATGTAAATATGGTTATGTTTATGCAAAGTGGATGCTGATTGCTAAAGGAAAAGTATGTGCCAATATTAGTTTATTCAAGGAAATGGAAAATTAGAGATGTTTAGACTATTAAAATTGAACTGTTACTTAGGACCTTGCATGCAATAAGGCTTTAGTCTTCCATCAGAATCAAGATGTAGGTCTAGAGCAAAACATTTATCTTGATAATGCTTTGCTACTTCTTTGGTTGGTTGGTTATCTTTGCTTTCTCTTTGTGGGATGTTGCCTTTCTGAAAAAAAAAAGTGGAAACAATTAAAAAAAAATGTATCTCTAGTAGAAGAAACTTCTGATGCTCTTTAGCTTTTATAAATTCAAAATCTCCATCAAATTTCATCTTGCTATATCTTTTTCCAAAAGGTGGGAAAAGACGCTATTTACTAATAAACACCTGACAAAACACTGCAGTGGGAATTAGATTCACAAGGTATTTCTCAGTAGTACATCCTTTTACATTTTAAGACATAAGAGAAATAATCTGCTTTCATTTATCGTGTTTGTATCTTAACGTAGCAGAAATTGCACACCACTCATCCAAATTTGTCCACTGACCTTGTTAAATATACATGGGGTTTTGCAGGCAAGTGTCCTAAATATAGAAGCAAATTGCAAATGTTGTTTGACCAAATGGTTTAACATTAGCTGGGAAACTCTGCTCATGCAGGATGCACGCAAATGCTGGAAAATGAATTAATTTACCTGTCATTTGAGTGTATTAGCGCCTAATGTGAAGCAATACATGCAAGCAGAGATATCCAAAGACACAGGCATTAAGCAATTCAAGTTTGGTTCAACCTATACCATGGTAGTTAATTGTATACTTTAATTTTGATGTGTGGAGGTTTCTCATTCTTTTGGCTGGTTTTCTCCTCTCTCTGAGCCCTGGTCGTAGCTCATCTGTTTCCCAGGGCTGTTCTGGCTCAGGGGTGGCGCAGCTGCCGTGGGCGATGTTGCACCCCGGCAGCAAGCGGGCGCTGCCAGCTCGAATTCCCAGGGACTCGGCATGGCATTTCCTCAACAAGTTCAGTCACCAGGTTAGCCATCTTTTAATCTTCTAATCAGGAAGAGCAATTGGAAATGAAGTAGTACACCATCCCTGGAATCCCGTGTTGCCTCTCAAACCAAGTAAAACAAATTTTTTGATAAACTTTAAAATGACAGACGTGGTGAATAATTGTACAATAAAACAGCAGTGGAGAAGGGGAGTTTCCTTTGGATTATGAGTTTTCTAAGATGAATTTTTAAGGGGGATATTCCCCTGCCTTTGTTCCTGTATTACGGACAAGTAGAGGGCAGGGACCCCTGGATCACTGTGCAAGCTATCAACTGTAATATTTTCAGTATCAAAAAATTTCAAAGCTGCAGTCATTTATGTATGTGCTTATTTTTAAGCATGTGAATAATCCCATTGTCATCAAATGTCCGTTCTTCTTTGGAGGTGCCTGAGTGGACTGGATCCATTAGAAATCAGAAAAGCTCTGGTATCAAAACCTACCTTTTTCTCATGGCATTTTGGCCAAAATAAGCCATATAACGGAAAATGTATTGAGGCCCAAGTCAACTGAATTCAAGTTTTTGAAACTCTGGCTTCAAGACCTATGTAGTAGAAGGAGTAGCATCTTTAGGTCAGATGATGTTCTTGCTGATAAGCTATATGCTTATGCCTAATATCAACACCACTTTCGGGATCATTTTTAAATTCAGTTCCACTGCTCCATGCAGAGGACATCCATCAGCGTCGGTGGCAGCTCTAGGCTGGGGCTGTTCCCCTCCTGAAACAGGCGGCTGGAAATACAGAAAGGCGCAAAGACAGCAGCTTGAGGGAGCGCCACGCTGTACCCTTCATGGGAACAGTTGGGTACAGCCCATGGCTTGGCTGTGTTCTTCCTCTGCCACCTGACAACCTGAGTGGAAATTGCACAAAAGTGTTCAGAATGTGCAAGAGGGAAGTACTACACTGGCAGGCTTTTTTCTTTATAGCAGATAAAGGGATATTAACATTCTCTCAACTACCCCTTGCCTTGCATTGGCAATGGTATATTTTAAAATAAGGCTGGATTTAAAAAAAATAAAAAAAATCAACTCTTCCATTTGGATTTCTCCCAGGATTAAATGCTTTAAGTTGCAATGGTCAGATTAGAGGACTGGGTAACTTGTTTTCGGATGAAAATGTATATAAAAGCAGGTTTTAGACATTTTATAAATTTTGCTCCTTTTAAGGTAGTAACCCCCCACATTTTAGTGTGCAGAAAAATCGGGACCAAAATAAACAGATAAGGTGTGAACAAAACTGATCACTCAACAGCATCTATATGATCCATGGGCTTTAATCCCTCTTACTAGCAAATCTTGTCTGAGTTCAGTGGTGTTGTTTGTTTTACTCCCCTAAAAAATGCTCAGGATGGGAAGAGGTATGTTGATCATAATGCGCTGTGAATAGCATGAAGGCATTCTGTGCACAGCGTATCATATCATCCGTCATTAAGTTTTTCTTCTCCCTCTCTTGTTAATGGCAGGGAATCAAATATTCAAATGCATTTGTTAGTCCTACGTGCAGCTATAAGGGTATGTGGAGCAGGAAAGAAACTGATTGTGTAGTACAAAATTAGGCTATAAAGTGCATTTTAAACTGGAGTTTTAGTAATGGACACAGAGCAAATGAACTCAGAAAATTAACATTAGAATTTGCACTTAAAATGCTCCCTAATTGGCACCTCTCGGGATACGTTTTGAACTCACCCAACACGATTTTTTTCTTTTTACTGAAAACAGTCGGTTTGGGCTGACAGCACCTGGGTCATAGTGAATGAGAGATGATGATGTATTTGGCAGCTTTTCTAGTTGAGCACTGACAAGTCTTGTTCTCTAAAGAAAAAAATCAAAACATATCAATCCACATGCTCACTGTACTGAGGAACTTCGTTGTCATATCTTTCAAATTGTTTTAATGTTTCAGCACGGCAGAAGTGAATGCATAACAGAAGGAGACAACTATACGCAGTTTCACTTTGTTGAAAACAACTACATAAGGAAAGCAGAACATAACTAGCAGAGTCCTGATAAGGTCATGTCAAACAAATTAATAGGAGACGGAAAAGAAAAGCTTAAAAATCATTCTTTTGAGATGATAGTCCTGCTGGATGGAAAACTAGTTGGGCCAGCCACTCCAGTCCTTCTCTTGACTTACTGCCTTTTGCGTCCCCAGGATCCTGTGCCGTCTGGATCTTCTGAGGCTATTTACTAATCCTTTTCTAGGGTGCTTGTGTGTGTATGCTAACCTGATCTGCCATCCAGACCTCATTAGAACTGTTTACTGACTGATCCAAAAAGCCCCCTCCTGCCCCTTCTTCCAGATGGGGGAAAGACAAGGCAATAAAGACATTGTATTGGCTTAAAATGATTTTTGAGTGCAGAATGCTTGGGTTTCCCGAGAGCGTGCTCACAGCGTGCTGTTTCCATTGGCTTTGCATAGGCTTTCGCAGCTGGAAACCCGCCTTGCTGTTGCCTGGATTTGCTGAGACATCAAACAACCTGGGGCTGATTCTTGGTAGTATTTTTTTGCATCACGGTGCTGTATCACTGCTTAGTTACTGTTCATCACCACAGCCTCAAATAGGCTCCCTACGATGCTGTCACGGGGTGACTCAAGCCCACACCTAGAAGAGCGAGAATGTGCAGGAGGGAATCTTCTCCTTCCTGTTGGGAAAAGAAGGGTTGATTCCAACCTTAGTCTGGGGATAAACCCTAAGAATATGGAAAGACCTTTTTTCACTTCTTTTGGGAAAGGGTGGCGTCGCTTGTGCTCTTGTCGACGGTCTATCTGCACCAACAGAATGGGGCATGTGCTAAACCACACCCCCCCCCCCGCCCCCCCGAAAGATGATTTCCAACCTTAGCTAGATGCTACAGTTCCTTAAAGTTCTGGCTTCTGGTTGAATCACCCAGTGACTATACAGGAGTTCTGTATTTTTCTTGCAACAGAACTTTACAGTTATATTTATGAATACTTAAATTCTCTGACAGAATGAAGAAAAATAGTTTTGAAAGCAAATATGTAAGGTGATTCTTACTGTTTGAAGCACAAGGGGCCAAATCTGCAAAAGGTATTCATGAATATGGTTGATCTTTATTGAAGGACTTCATTAAATAAAGAATAGGATAACTTTTTTTTCTGACTTTTACCATTGTTTGTTGTGAAGAAGTTGAGAGTCCAGGGGAAAAAAGAGGATAGATGAATGCAAGGATATTCTGACATAAAAATTTGCAACAATATCATCTATGGCCTTGAATCCTTTCTTTCTGCCATCTTCTGTTAAATTGCCCAAGGATTACTCAGAAGTACACAAGCATTTTTAGGAATCAAAATTTTTTTCTGCATTGAAAACAATTTAGTCCATAGGTTTGTGTTTAAATATAGCCTTGTTTACTTCCCTGTAACCTGTTGCTTAGTTCTACTGACTATATGTCCTGAGGCACAGTCTTCTCATCCTTTTGTCAGTGGAATCTACTTAATTATTCACCTTAGAGCAAAGATGCTACAATTATAGCCTTCCCTTTGTGTAAGTAACCAAGTATCTCTTTGACTGTTATGTTAACTGTTTAAGAATTAAAATATCTGGGTATAAATCTGGCCTCTTTATTCATCTGAAATCAGTTGCTTAGCTGAAAAGTTGGGGTTTAATCTGATAACTGCTCTTTTACAGATCACATAGGATGAATCTGAAATTCTGATTAAAGGAGTGTGGGAAAGCATCTATGCATTTGTGGTGGTTTTTTTTTCTCAAAGGATTTCTGTAGGCTTGGGATCTGGCGCGCTCTTTTTCTTCCTTAACAATTTACAATTGTCTCCCTTCTATCCTCAATGATATGTGTGAAAAGAGCTGCCCCTTCCAACAATTCCTGATCCTGAAACCTTCCTGCAAATTTTCCCATGTTTCCTAGTCCTCTCCCTTCTGCCAGAGAAGGAACAGCAATGTGTTCCCTGTTGTTTGCAGCAAATGCTTGTTAACGTATTTACCATCACATATCCCTGTTTGCTCAGGGTGGGAGGGGGCACTGCAGAGATCCTGCTTACGCAGATCTAGAATCAATCCTGGTTGAGTAAATTACTGTTCAAATTATTACCCTGTTTCTACTGGTCTGCACTTTTGGCAGTCAGGGTTTTTATTTTTTTGTGTATGTGAATGCATGAAAACAAAGTTTTGGAGCTTTTTCTATTTAAGATGCACAAGTGTGTTAAAGCATCTTAGGTTGGAAACTCTCGAAGCGAGCGCTCTCGAAGGGGCTGCAGATTTTAAATGCCTCATTTTCCAATTTTAATTGGGACAACGGGTTTTCAGGCACTACAAACTACAGTTTGGGACCTGCAGGAAATGAGGACTCGGCACCTTGGGAGGACTGGTCCCTGATCAAACAGCGCGGGGTTCATTGAAATCATTCTCCGTGCTCATGACATCATGCCATGCTTTTCAGTCTCAAGGTTGTTTTTTGTATTTAGTATAAAGGTCATGTTAGGATTAAAAACAATGAGCAGCTCACAGCGTGTCTAGTGACCCTGTAAGAGAAGTGGTAACGCGTTTCACAGTAAAATATACGTGTGCTAAGCGCAGTGCTGTGTCCAAGAAGTGGAATTTTCTAATTACGTAGTCATTTTGAGAAGGAATGTGCTTATTAGAAGCAGGCCAGGTGTGCACTTGTGATGGGAGTCTGAAACGCTGTGTAATTACACACCTTGCAGAATATAAAGTTTACAATAGCCATACAATTGATGCAGCGAGATGTAAATACAACAAGTTAAAGTGTCTAAAAGGACACCTGTAATCCAGCCTACAGCTATTACAATTATGTTGGAAACACTGTCTTGCATTAAGATTTATTAGTGTGTTAAAGTTGCCACTGTTCTGAAACAAAAAAAAAAAAGAGAAATACTTTGGAAAAATTAGTTGAATAACATATTTTCAATGACAAATGAAAGTCATTTGAGGAATCTTCCTTTAGTTCCCTGAGGGGAGAAGTCACAGTAAAATCACATTTTATTTAAATGTTCTTCAATTCAGTAATTATACAGTAGTTTCCAGTAAATTGGTTTTATACTTCTACATTTGTGAGGACTTGCATGGTGTGTGCCTGTCCAAGAGATCACCAAAACTTTACCACATTGCAAGAGATGAAAACTGTCCGAGCAAATTTAAAGAGAGAGAGGAAGGGGGGGGGGGGGAAAAAAAGATTTCTACCATAGTCCCCACGTAATCTAATGCGGTTTCCAAAGTGCTTTGCTTGTGGAGTGTAGGGAATTGAGTTGAAAGAGATCAGCAAGAAGATTTCTCCAGAATTAGTGAAGAATGCTTCTTGTAAAGGCGGTGTTCTCCCATGCGGCAGTGCAGTGCTGCCCAATGCCCCCCGAAGCAGGGATCGGGAGGCAGTGCCTCTCCTTGTGTTTTGCAGCCATTTGTGTCACGAGGGGGCTGTGCTCAGCTGTAGCGTGATGCAAGGAGGGTACAAGACCCCTTTGTCCTGGCATCACCCCTTGCCTGATCCTCCTGTGCATGCAGCCCCCTCCTCTGGTGTCACCAGCCCCAACCTGGGTACAAGGACTGCAGGAGCCACTCAAAACCAGACATCCATGCAAAGGGGTGCACTGGGGCCCGGGGGGGCTCTCCCTGCTGGGGTGACCCCGCCGAGCTGGGCGCAGGAGGGGCCATGCAGGCAGCTGGCAGAGGGACTGGGAGTGCCCGGCCATGGCTCACTCTGCCACAGCCCTCCCTAGGCTGGTCACCCACTGCTCTGGGCAGTGCTATATGTATATGGGTGCAGGTGTGTAATACATATACATGAGGGCTGTTTTCATGAGCAAGAACCATCCTGAGAGAGGCTCCTAGGGCAGCGCATGGCTAACTTTTGTGTTCTGCACCTTTATAGCTAAAAGCCTTGTGCAGGTCTTGGGTCTGCATTAAGGATCTCGCTGTTAAAGCTGTCCTATTTTTCTGTCCCTGCTTTTGCAGTCCTTTTCTCTCTCATCTCACCCAATTCACTCTGATGCTCAGTTTGTTTAGATTCTGCTACTGTTTAGGATATTCGGCCCATACCTGTCCCACTTCAGTCATAAAACTGGGCGTGCTAATTATACTAAAGAGAAAAACGAGCATCTCTTTCTGATTGAGCTGGGAGGTTATTGCTCAGTTTTCCTGATTTATTTGCTGCTGCTCTGTGAATAATAGAACAAGCCTTCAGGACAGGAACTTAGACCAAGCAACGCTCACAGCATTATTTCCTTCCCTGGCTGTTTAAACCACCCACCAGCTTTCCATGCCTTGAGGTAGGAAAAGGAGATGCTGCTGGTGACCAACATGCTTCACGCTGCCATCGCAAACACACAATTACCGGTGACGATATAAAGTGCTGGTGAAGAGGAAGGCACGTGCCAGAGGGGTGAAGTAATACAAATAAAGGCTCTGTGCATTACAGGCAGTGCTGACAGGTAACAGTTTGTGGAAAATAAAAAGCATGTAATCCTTGCATGGCACCCTCTCTCTGAAATACAGCATAGAGAGGAGAAGGCAGCCAAGACCAGGGCTCTTCTGTTTGCAGAGATACAGCTGAGGTCTATGAGTGACCAGCATTTATCACGAAATTGTGTACTTCCCCCAGGCATTGGTGGATGATTTAGCAATGGCAATGGGAAACAAGATGAGCAGCGCAGAGCTGGGCAGGGTGTGATAGCTGCAGGCTCAGGAGATCCAGGTGCTCCGAGCCACCTCTTAGGGGCATTTCCATGTCTCCAGGAGCTGAGGCTGCTGTGAGCAGGAGATGGGAACTTGGCTGCACTGTTTGATTATGATCCATATCCATCAAAGTGGAAAAATGACAAACAAAGGGTTCTTTTTACTCATAATTTAGAAGGAAGTGTAAAATCTGGTGTGACAAGTTGAGTAAAATAAAGGCACAGGAAAGAGCCATTCAGTGCTTGCATGCATCCCATAAAGAGGAACAGCTCTCCCTGGCTCTGACCACGGCCTTGTAAATTCAGAAAAAAAAGTTTTACAAACAAGCTATTCTTTGAATCTTCCTTTGCCCAATTATTATCATAATCGATTAACTTTCTTCATATTTCAGCACAGTTTTTGAATTGAATGTGACTGACATGTAGGCAAATAGTCTTCAAGAAAAGGCAAAAGAATGGTTGGGAAAGGTGAAAGGAGAGAAACAAGAGCCAGAAATCGTGCCTTTGTACTGGAAATACGGAAACCTGCATGAGGAGGGAGCTGATGGGAGGGTGGGATGGTAGTGACTTGCAGAGGGATTGCACAAAGCACTGTGTACATTCCTTGGTCTTTTGACCTGCACTAAACACTGCTCATCAACTCTCACCCTCATTTTGGCTCCATTTTGCAAAACTGTGATTGAAAATTTAAACAGAAGAATTAGCACCATGTGGCAATCACTTCAGTCGTACTGGATGGAGGCACTAGTGCTGTGCAAAATAACAGCTGAAATGCTTCCCCCCATCAGCTGAACCCGTGTTAAAATTGTGGCTGCTTTTTATTGCCTGCAAGGAAGGGATCTTCACTGTGCACAGTATGGAGAGAAGAGAGCAAAGACAAATGAGCCTTTTTTTTTTTTTTTGAGAAGAGAAAAACCGCCCAAATATTACTGTATTTGTGAAGAATGTTCCTTACTGTGAAAACTAAAGGGCTCAGTCTGTAAAATTTTTCAAAACAAGAGGCAGCCTGGTGTAAGTACCTCCGGAGCAAGGTATGAAATGTATGTTTCTAATCTAGCGAAGCAAGACGTAGGAAGAACCAAAGACTGGAAGTGAAGCCAGTTAAGTTCACCTCAGAGGTAGAGCACTGAGTAACAACAGGGCATTTAGCCTGCAGGGGGAGAAAAAAATTACTAAGTGAAATAGTAGTTTATCATTTTGGTCAAGAGAATGTCATTCTAAAAGAAGTGCTTTATTCAAACACAGATGATTGGACTTAAACCAGATCACAACAGATAAGGGCAATATCTTAAGATTCAGGGGTGGCCTGATGGTCCAGTGCAGCTATCTGTGGCTTTCCTAAATTGGTTATGGTCTTAAATAAATTAGAGACATGTCCAAGTGGAATAGCAGACCTCTGACTCCCTTCCTTTGCCCACTCTGACTCATACAATCTCTGGAAAGACATCTCTATTTTGAGGGTGGGAAGGGAGTCCTGTGCTTTTGGTTTACCAAACATGTCACGCCAGATTTTACACTTCCCTATATATTGTAAGAAATCTAAATCTAGCAGCTGTGGCCAGATTCCAGTCCCTTTACATAATGTAGGTGGGTAATTTGTTCCACTGTGTTTTTCTTTCTTGTCAGCTGTACTTTCTCTTTGAAGCCTCCAGCTACTGGTTTGGGGAGGTAAATTACAGTCTGTCTTGGTCCTGAATTGTGCCTCTTGTTTTAATTTTTGGAAATCACATAATTGATTCATTGTGGGATTGCTTGCATTCACATGATTAAATAACTGGAACCCCTTTCCACAGAAGCTGCTGTGTGAAAATTGTTATAATACTTAAGAATGATCTTTTAGTCCTGCCTTTCTGGGGGCTGCAGGAGACACAAGGTTTGCTGTGTGATGCTCAGTGCAAAATAAGTAGTTGCTCAGTTTTCAACACGTGCGCTCGTTGGCTTGGGGTTGCTCCTTTGGTGCATGTACAGGTTTGTAAGGGTCCTTGCTCCTTTTTGCTTTAGGTAGTTATGGATATAGATGCCTGTGTGGGGCTTTGCCTGGTGAGAATTTGGCCTTAAATACTTGCAGTGGGATAGTAGATATCTGTCTGTATCAGGGAAATATGCTGGTGATAACATCTCCGGTCATAGCAAGGCTGTAGTGAAGATGCTTTGCCAGATGCTACAGGAGATGTGTTGACTGTAATTGCTGGGAGTGGGTATGGGTACGGCTCAGCTGTGCATCGGGGCCGGGCAGGGAAGCTCTGCAGTGCCAGCACTGGTGAAGCACAACCAACCCTTTTTTTTAGGGTAGGTTTTTTTGGCCGTGCTTTGTTTGTTTTATAGTAAACACAGTCAAATCTCACTTCATTCTGAAGCATCTGGAATCTTGCAAAGATAAGGGAAATGGTAATAGAGGAAAAAAGGAGCTTTGAGAAATGGTGGGGATTTTCAGTCCCCTGAACTGCACTGGTTTTCATATGCAGTTAACCCTGCCACTGGCTAGCCACTGCTTTGGAAAGCACAGCAAGGTTTTTTCACCCATCAGGTACCTCCGAGATACCCATCAAAAATGGAGGAGAAGAAGGTTGATCTTTCTAATATTTTAAAAGAGTAAAACCAAAGCAAAGTCTTCCCCTTTTCAGAACTCTACCTGGAAGGGTAAAGCCCACTCAGGCTTTCTTTTAAAAGAAGGTCTTTTACTGGTGACCCTCATGTAAGCTTTGGGAACTGCAGGGTGTGCTTGTCATCTGCTCAGTGTGAAAGTCTGCTTAATGCTGATTAACGCCTGTTTGTGATGGACACCTGCAACCCAAGGTCTGCATGTTGTAGGCTGCGTTATTGTATTATCCGTGCGTATTTTGAAGGAGCTGCTGTGGATGCAGTCACGCCATTCCTGTTTTTTTTCTTTTTTCTTTTATCTTACACATATTTAGATTCTTCTGTCCTAAACATAAACATATTTAGAAGAAATAAAAATGCAAATGAATAACTGGTTTGTGTTTGGTTAGCGAACAGAGCAGGAAGTGTGGATGTGCAAATGCCCAGCAGGCTCAGGGTTTAAACCTCCTCCCTTTAATTTTTACAATGGGTTCTCAACATCCAGTATAAACAAAACTCTGCAAATTATTCCTTGTGCCGTGCTCAGTTGTCCAATCACCTGCTCCTTTATTCCTTATTATATACGTACTGCTTGAGAAGTAATTTAGGCAACTGGGAAAGTGCCATGTGAGATGCAGAGGAAGTCTTAACCACCAGGAATTAACTTAAAATGTAAAGCTGTGCAGTATACAAATCACAAACCCAGGAAGTTATTATTTTAATCAATTCAATAAAGTGGCCAAGACCTGAAGAAGAAAGTTAATGTAAAAGTTACAAGAGAAGCCTCTCAAAATCATTATTGGGAGTGAAACAAAAATATAATTAATTATGCATTTAATCTGTGGTGGATTTGGTGTGTTTAAAGAGCCTGTGTAGAAATAGTCTTGAATATTGATCATATTCTGCACATGTGAAAGGAGATGGGTACCCCACTGAAGAAACTATTAATGAAATATTGTCTCTGCTGTAAAGAGCTTAGACTTGAAATTCTGTGTTAAGTTTTCAGAAGAAAACTTGTTGCAGATGAGAACAAAGTCCTAAAATCTCTCCGTAGAGATAGATTTAATGTTCTCTAGTCATTAAGTAGAAAGTCTCAGATGGAACTTAGATGATTGTGATGGATCTTCAATAGTAAAATGAATAGATTAAGAGCGAGTGGTGTAAATAGTTTCGAACAGAAAGGAGGGATAGGTGATGGATTGGGTCAGATTATGAGTATTAAAGTTCCCTTCCTCTGTGTGCATGTGCTATATTACAAATGCCCAGATATCCGGTACCCCGCAGACCTGGCACAGTCACTCCCCATGTGCCTGACTCGAGTGCATGGATTGCACATGGGTGAGAGAAGTTACTAAGTATCTAGAATTTTTGCATATAGGAAATCTACTTGGAAAGCCCTGATTTATGGCTGCCACTGCAGCAGCTGACTTTTAGAATTGGACTGGAACAGGGTATTCACCCTAGAGCATCCTTGGGAAGCGAAGAACAACGTGATCCAGAAGCAACAGGTTGGCCCAGCAAAGTGATGGGCTTTGAGGTGGCTCAGAGTTGTGCATGTAGGCTCACCAGTGAGCGAACACAGGAGCTTCTTTAGGGGGAAAAGGGTGGGAGGGGGGAAGAGGGAGAATCAGAGAGAAAGAAGAGAAAAATTAAAAAAAAATATAATAAAATCCTGCTGTGAGTTTGGCAGACAACAAAGAAAACCAAACTGGATGAAGGAAAATTTCTGTGAAAATAATTTTCTTTGGAAAAACATGGTATTAACCAATCCTTGAGATGGTCCAAACAATTACTTTTTCTTTCCTTACAAAATGGTGAGGGTTTTGGTGAAATTTTATTTAAAAAAAAAAAAAAAAACAACACAGTGAAACTTTGTTTTTAATTTAGATAGCTTTTTAAAATTTAAAGGTAAGCCAGTCAACATAGAAACAAGACATCCTTACTCTGTTGAAACAAAATATTTTGATTGACTAAATTGCAATTTTGCCCTGATATATCCCCTATTTCAAGTTCTGTTGCTGTTGATATTTTGTCTTTTTGTCCTGATCCTACATTATTATTATTTTAACTTGCATGATTTACCTTATAAAAAGTTATTTATCAGCTAGCCCTATTGAGAAGCTGTAGTGAATTGGCCCAGCACAGTTGAGGCAGTACACATCAGCAATGCGCATATAAGCTCGTTCTTGAATTTACTCTTTTGCTTTCACTCTTACTCAGGTCTCTTAACATAGCAGTTTCCAAACCTGAGTTTCTGAAACTGTCCATAATGGGACTGAAGGCACGGCAGGAATCGGCATAATCTATTTTTTATAAGAAGGGACCTTAAGGGCTGCAGTGGGGTGCTGTCTTTAACGCTGGTGGAGAGCTGTGTATCATAGCTGCACTTACTTTCTGCAGGTGGTGTAACATAGGTTTGAAAGGTAATATCCAATCTTGTCCACCGGCTGCAAGCAACTGTATTTAGTTGTATTTTCCATGGGATTTCCTCCTTCCCCCTCCCTCAGCGCAGCAGTAATTGCTATCTTATTCCCCCAGCCAATGCACTGTAAGCAAAGGATTGCTCAAGCAGGAACATTCAGCAGAAATGTCAGACTTGTGCAATCACCTGTAGTCAGTCACAGCTCGTATCACGGTGGCTGGAGCTACGCTATAGCTGGGTTGGAGAGTGCATGTAATGCAAACACCTTCTGTGCATTTCACAAAGCTTTGCATAATTTTTAAAAGGTAGCTCCGAATTAAGGATTTTCAGCAAACAACTCCTGAAATGCATTATCATTTCTATTCATTTGTTGTGCAAGAGGAACAAGTAATTCTTGCCTGCTTAAGAGAAATACCACACCAAACATCCGGGATACCTCCCCAGTATTTTGAGGCATCTTCTGCTTATTTCTCAAATTGATGTTGCTGCGGTAAGTTGGGATGTTGTGGTTGCCCATGTCAGAGGTCAGACATAACCCACAAAGCCTTGAGGAAAGCGTGATGGGCATCAAAGTAGGTCTTGGAGGACTTCATGCAACCCTTGGGCGACTCATTGTGCATCCATGCTTTAACAGGAAGCTTTCTTTGTTCTAAGATTTACATTTTGTTTTCTGCAGCAGGATTTATTTCTGCTTGAAGAATTCTTCTCCTCCATGGTTAAAAAATCCCTGCTTGCTTGCTGCTGGCTGTGCAATGCCCGGTGAATGAGTTTTGATAATTTCTGTTGGGATTAATTAATTAATTGCAAGTGTCTTCAGGCTAAATTGTGAGTTTGCATGTCAGGATGCTGTACATAATCAACAAAATCACTCAGGGGCTTGACATTATCGAGGTTATATGGAGAGAGGAGCACATTCAATCCATATTAGTCAAAACTTTCTTTCTATATTTATAGACCAATTCCTACATTATGAATTCTCAGTCAGAAGCACAAATTCAAGATTAAATGTTAGGATAAGAACAGGAGGAGGAAGATAATTCCACTAATTGAGCCTATTTGATGAAATTGCAAAATTTTTTAATAAGATGACTTAATATTGCAATTGAGAAGTAAGGCTGTGGAAGGAATAAAGATCCACAGTAATATTTCAGGTTAGATGGAATACTGCTACCCTAAGTGAATAAGCACTAATGAAGCGTTGCATGAACTTCTGGAGACTCGCTACACCAGCTAAGCGAAGGGTACAGGATACGTTAATAAAGTTGGAGAAAGACTTTTAATGTGGATGTTATCATCACCAGCTGACCCATGAGAATAAACCGTGCATGAGGCACATAAAAAGCATTTTTTTCATTTATAAACCTGAAAGTTTTGGCTTCTGTCCTGATCCTAGATTATTGGGTTGTGGTTTTCTTTCTTTTTTTTTTTTTTTTTTTTTTTTTTTAACTGACATGTTCTGTCTTATAAAAAGCCTATTCAGAAACTAGACCAAGTGAGTCCAGCAACATTGAGGCAACCTTAGCTACACAAAGGCTTTATGGTCTATAATGAAACAGGAGGCAGACTTTCTGAATGTCTTACATTTGTGTTTTGAAATCATCAGTTTAAATCCCCTTGGCAAGTGAAAGCATTATTGCTTCTGCTGGATTCATGCGCTCAGTAGGGGACTCTGATCTTGTTGCTTCAAGTATTTATGGTTTTGATCTGTAGTATCTTGCCATCTCTTGTCCCACACAGAGTTTGTTGGTTTTTTGCCTATTTGTGACTGCAACTCATTGGTCTTATTAACTGTGTGACAGATCTAGGCCCAGTATATTGCCAGGCAGCCACTAGTTTTTCCTCAGTGGGGCCTGGGAGGAATACCCACCAGGCTGGCTCCCTTTCCCTAAAGAGCAGTACTACATTTGTACTATTTTCATTTCAGCAGCAAAGAATCTGAATCAAAAGTAAAAGTGAGGAAATCTGCAAGAGGGATACCTTTGCTGTTGCTGTATGTGGTGTTATTTGTCACTAGTGTGTGTGTTCAGGCTGGCATAGGCAGTTACAATTACTGGAAGAAGGCTGAGGAGCAACACAAATCTTGGCATGGCTGTCCAGAAACTTAACAGCACCCATAGAAAAGTTACAGCTAAACAGTTTTCAAAAAGAGGAAAAAAAACCCAAACCCACCCACCAAATATCACTAAGCTTTAAGAAAACCTGGGAAAATAATACATCTGACTGGATTCCATCAAGCTCCTGAATTACCTTGCTGTCCATAAGCCACAAAATTGAAAAAGAAGTTCTTGAGTGGGCTCCCCAAGCTCTCCCCTTCCTTTCTGCTGCAGATCACAAGAACTGTCTTCACCGCACAAGAAATACTTTATTTTAAGTGTTCATCAAAACAGATTTTGAACTTACACTTTTAATGTTTAATGATATGGCTTAAATGAGGTTCAGACTTTGCATTATTTATGTTTCTGGCTGGATATTTTAGTTGGATAACCAGGTGCACATGGAACTGTGGCATCCAGCAAGAAGCTCTAAGCATGTGTGAAAAGGCAACATAGGGTTGTTGAGATTGGATGATATTTAAAGGTTATCTTTGTTGTCAACATTTAATATTTTAATGGTATTGCTGTAATAACACCAAAACTTCTCCTGATTGACTTAAAAACAGTACTCCAAGAAACTAGCTCTGTCTTGGCTTTTGATAACCAAATTTTGTTAAAAAGGATGTAAAATGGTAGGATATAAAATGGTAATGCAAAAGTATTTTTTATTCAACCTGTGAATATTCTTTCCTTCCAAGCACTTGATGTAGACTTTCATGAACGTTATAGATAGGTGGGAAAAAAGCAGCTGTCACAGAAGCTGTGTATGTCACTGGCTAGAATTGGCCAGTTGTGCCTGCAGTGATTTGATTTATATGCATATTTGTCTTTTATACATGTGGAAATGAGACATGTACTACAAGTGTGTTGGAGCATATATTTCACTAAATCAAAGAAGTGTATGCAAATAGATGCCATAGTAAAATCCGCTGTTAAAATTCAGGGTTGAGACAATATTCCTAGATGTTCTCTAGAGATATGAGAGCTCTGGAATGCAGCATCGGTGCTTGATCTCCCTCTCAGCTTTCTAAAACTTATTTTCCAACCATCAGGGCTTGGACAAGCAAAAATGGGAGAGAAGACCTACTTCTCAGCTCCTGCAGAGTAAAAGGGCCAGAGTAGCATAAGGGACTCCCAGGAAGGGGAGGATGCTTCCAACACAAGTACTGCAAAAGGTGACCATAAAACTGCCTGCAGAAGGCCTGTGTTCCGCTCCCATGAGTATTAAATAGGGACATGGAGGCATGAGGCAGGTGCAATAGAGATAGCCCTGGTCTAGATGGAGGTGTGGTAGAGCTCATTAGCCTGGGGCTGAAGGGTTTTTTCAGTGTGAAGAGGTGTGAAAGAGCTCTGCTGGTGCTTGAGCTGCCCAAGGTGGAGGATGAAAGCACTAGTCAAAGCTGCCTTTGCCTGCCCTCCTTTATTGTGGGCTCAGTTCTCTGGAGATGGGGTACAAAATCTTCTCTTTGGGCATTGTGCTATGAGGACGTAGTCCATGGGGTAGGCATCCCTTGACCATCCTTTGAAATCACAGTCATCTTGATAAATACTGATTCCCAATGTATTTTGGGGATTGCTCTATACTTTGTTATGGACTTAGAATTTTGGGGACATAATGTTTTGTACTTCCTGATCCTTCATGTTTTTGTGTAGCCCACAGTAACATGGAACTCTCCATGCTGGAGGAGTTGAAAGATAATCTCTCTCTCTGTCCGAATCTGGATCACATTCACAGTTAGGCCCTCACCCTTTAATCAGTCCCTGTTTGCAAAATCCCATCTTTCACAGTATTTCACAGGGTGGGTTGTTGTTTTTTTATTTATTGTTGGACTTCATCTGGTACAAAGGTTTAAACTACAGAAGTAATTTAAAATATCATGGCATTTCCTTTCTTAATTAATCCCAACTGTTTTCCTTGGTAGTACAGAAAGTATCAGTATTTGATGAGGACATTATGCCTTCATCACTGGGGCAGTGGATTCTTCCTGCCGAGTCTGTAAACAGCAGACAAGCCACAGAGTTCAGCCTTCATGTTCTGGTTTTCATTAAGCCCAGACTAGAGGAGCACCCAGCTGTGTCTTCCTGTAAGGTCTGTCAGTCTTCCAAAGCTTGTTAACATGCTAATATAAAAGGAAATAGGGCTGACTTCAAGGAATTTACAACTAGTCTTAAACTTCAAAGACTAGAGCTACATCTCTTCAACAACAACAACAAAAATCCTATAATAAAAGTTCTGTTAGCTTAGGAGAACAGATCTGTATGCATTGAACACTTAAGCCATAATGCATGATGCCACATTTTTTTGTTGCAAGTTGCAACACACAGCCTCCTGCAGTTGTGAAACTTTGTTCATAGCTGGTAGGTTTGATCAGAGACAAGATAAATTGCTGTCCAGCCCACAAATAGAATATCAGGAATGATGTTGTCAACCTCTCCTTCCCTAAACCTGTTTTCTATGTAAATGTCTGCAGTGGGTAGGTGAATCGGGTTTGAACAGTGGGCAACATTCTCAGGTGGCAGAAATTGGAAGAACTCCTATGACTTCAAGGGAATTACTCCCGTTCTTAACATCTGAAGATTTGGCCCAGTCTGAGGAAACATCTGCAGCGTGCTTACCTAGGCATCGGAAGATGTTCAAACAAGGTTGGACACATTCTGTTGCTTTTCATGGTAAAAGAGAGCACCGTTGGGTGGAAGTAGGGTGAGGCACCTTTTTGAGCTGAGGAATGACTCACTTTTCCCATTCAGCATGGGCAATGGAATCAGAATCAATGTCATTTATATCAAGAAGCAATCAATGATTTTTTTCCCATCTCCATACTACATCTCTTCTTTAGTTAAATGAAAGATTACATGAAAGATTAATTGCAAATGCCTCTTTCAACCCTTCGAGCACTCTCTGATCCTACTGGAGCCTATAGGAGCTTTCAGGTCTTGCAGGAACATGGTGGGATGGGATCACACATCCCTAAAGTTCTCAAACAGGTACTTTTCATCAGTGCTCAGAGTAAGTTGCCATTTTTTTCATCTGTCAATCATATCTCTGATAAAGGAAAAACACTTCAGACATCCAATAATATACCATTATTTTGATGTTGGAAAAGATTTCCATTAAAATTCTCCTGGAGAAATCTGATGAATTTAAATGCATAGAAATAAAGGTTGTTGCACAGCTGAGATAATTATATATTGAAGCACTTTGGCAGGGACCCTGAGCAATAAATATGTCAGATGACACATCCCTGAGTCATTTGAGGAGTTTTCTTCATAGGCTTATTTTTTATTGAGATTGAACTCTGTGTGTCAAGGAACTATAAGAATTTCTGTGTATTCAGTTGACCTCAAAATTGGTTGCTTTGGTCACCCAGAAATATTAAAAGTAACTCAATGCAAAAAAAAAAAAAAAAAAAAAAAGACAAAGCAGCATATTAAACTCAGCTGTTATTCACACTGTTGCTTCTCTGACAGCTTGTTAAAAATGTTGGTAGAATAGGTGCTGCCGTTATACTTTCGTTATTCGGTGCTAATTAGAACAAACTTACACAGAATCGAAAGTGGTTTTTAAAGGGAGCTGATTGTTTTAATAGGAATTAATTGAAAATCCAGACCATGGCAGTGAAGAAGGCCACAGGGAGCAATGGCACGCATTTAGATTCGCTCACCGATGTGTGTTGTGCATATTGCAAATGGAGTTGTTATGATTGCGTCCAGGGGGTGAGAAGACTGAAGGCCACCGATGGCCGGGCTAGCGCCAGGTACGAGCAGGACAGCTGTGTCAGGGCTACGTTTTCCAACTTTATTTTCCCTTGGACGAGATAAAGCAGAGATGTGAAAGGTAACATGTTATGTATCTACTCCGCTGATGTGTCTAGAAATAAAGCGTTTGCAAAGCGACAGCAATCGGCCAGATATCCTATAAAATAAGCTTTGCAGGTCGTTTCCCTTGTGCGTTTATCCAATACATGGCTGCAGTTTCTATCATCGGTTCAGTTGGCCGAGTCCTCCCATACGTAGGAATTTCTGTTCTTTGTACTGGCTTGTGTTGCTCTTATCAGGGTCATTGGAAAATACCCTCTCCCTCTCCCCCCAAACAAATGAAGGAGACCTTAAGTGAATAAACAAGCTGCCCTGTAGAGCCTTTGTTTTCTTCACAGTAAAGCTAGGCATTTAGGCAGTGATGTGCCCTTTTTTTCAATGTTCTTGAAAATCCCATTTTAAGAGGAAAAATGACAGGAAAGGCTGCATCAGTCTTGTTAAATTTCTGGGAATGGAGCTAAATATGATATGGTGTGTATCTATTGCCTTCTGCCAAAAGCACCTCAATTTTGCAAGAGAAAAATGGTAGGAGACACTGTGCCATAAGCTGATAAGGTCATATTAAATCAGCTGTCTATTGAGTCTCACATTTTATATATAGTCATCCCCTGAGGGGGTGTTGTATTCAGACCCTTGGACAGCTAATAGCACATAGAGGATGGCTGACAAACACAGCAAATCAGCTAGAAGGGAACCACACTTTTTTGGGGGGAAAAAATGTGCAAATTAAAAAAACCCAAAACATTTGAGAGGTCATTTTGTTGGAATGATGATTACGTGACATCACGAGCATTTGTAACAACAACAGAGACCTTTGCGCCTAAGCCTTTGAGGTGAGGAGTCCATAGCCCAGCTGAGACACTAGAGCACTGGCAGCAGTTTGGGAACAGCCCCCTTCCCTGCAGGAGTAGTAATGAGGAACAGCCAGAAAATAGGAAATTAATGTTAAAAAGGAAATCAAGTTCCACGGTAAAGTTATTAAAATTATCATAGAATTTGCTTTGGAAAAAAATTGTTGCTTAATATAGCCTTAAGAATCTGGCACATTCTTGATGATGATAATCCATCTGCTGACATTTAATCTTATTCTTATTGGTTTTGTTTCCAGTTTTTTAATACCTCAAGCATTTTAGATGTTATGTTATTGAAGTCATGGGTCTTGTAGAAAACAAATTACCCCATAGAGTTAATTGCACCCATCTCACTTTTTATCTTGTTGAGGTGAACTTCTTATCTGCATTTCATTGTGAAATAAAAAAATCTTTGATAGGAAACAAACACACAAAACGGGAGCAGAAGTCGATCACCTCTTGCTGTTTTCCCAAGAGCAAAATTAATGAGATAAGCCATTATGACTTGTTCAGGTATTATTTGAACCCCAAATAACCTGTTCCCTGGGTAGACCTGAGGAAACCTTGTGCTTTTGTTGCAAAGTGTAAAAAAATTTTCTTGGTTGTATTATGATTTGGAGGGTTTGGAGTTTGAGGTATTCTAGCTGGACAGCCTCCTTAGTGGAGAAAGACTGTATTAGAGCAAGCATGACACATTTATCACACTGAAATGTGGAGCTAGAGAAGGAATACACCTGAACTGATCATCTAAAATTCCAGGTTCATTGCTGCGATTTCAAATTTTGAATGAGAGCATCTTGCTTTTCCAGACTTTTCCCTTTTCCCTTACTGTCATCTCTCTGCTAGAAGTCATGTAGAATTTCCAGGTTTATTTTACCGGTGCAATACTTTAAATGTTGGGTTTGAGTTTTTTTGCTTTTGAGTTTTTTCCTTTTTTTTTTTTTTAAATTACTGCATTGCTGTGGACAGAATTCAAGCAAGAGTGTTGTACGCATTTCTCAAGGTGGATCAGATTCCCTCTTTAAAACAAGCATGTGCTTGTGTGCAGTTCTGCTCATGTAGCTTTGCGGTTAATGTCTATAAGTTATTCCACTTGATTGTGAATATATAGATTTACCGTTGGAATTAGTGGAGTGTGTGGATTGGGGAAGTCAAGGCAGCAGGGGAATCTGCGGGGAAAACCCAATTGACTGGCTTACCCGAGACTTCTGAAGACTTGTTCCTTAATTTCTTTGTATTTTCTCTTTTGCTCCAAGGTTTTTCTTTGTTTGTACGTGTTTAATTAGTATCTCAAAACCATATGCAAACTAGCTGTCTGGCTAAAGATTTTGAAGCACACGGGAGTGGATGAAAGTGGTTGAAGAATACAAAGGAGCACCTACAGGGAAAACGTGCTTTTACCTCCTGTCTCTTGATTGCCAACAAGACAAACTAGAATCTGGGCCTGTTGCAGCCAAATGAAAAAATTCTCTCTGTGGCCAGGATTTCACCTCAGGTGAAAATATATATTTGACAAAGGTCCATATCCTCTATTTGTTGTAGGGGTGCCCCGCATAGATTGCTGGGCTGCTTGGTGGGATGCGTCCATAACCTAGATTATATTGTGGGTTGATCTCCATCAGTAGGATGGCCAAGAGGCACTTCTAAATCTGAGCCTTAGAAACTGACTCTTTGCATGTTTCACATAGGTTCTCCCTCTTCCTTACTGTCAGAAAATGCTGAATTAGAAAGCTGTTATAAGATCCAGCTTTGTTAGAGAAACATATTCAGATAAGGAGGAATTCAGTGATTTATTCACCGGATGATAGAGAATGAATGGTGTCTGTTTTCTGTGTATGAATCATAATTGACTTTATTATGATGTTCTCAATGTATTCGTTATTTGAACTGACTTCCTGATTCATTCTTTGTCAGTAGGTCGGTTGCCAGCAGTTCATTGTGGGTTTCCAACGTTTAAATTTTGAAGCTCTTTGTAATGGGCATCCAAGTTACATGATGTATTTCTTTTTCCTGATGGGAAAAATGGGTTGGGGAAAGAGTTTGTGCAGATACTAAAAATATATATGAATTTAAAATTCACTTTTTTCACACTTTAAAACACTTTTAAAAAACACTCTTTCTATGCAGAATTCACCTCAGTGCAACAATCTCAAAACCTGTTCCCTTCCCATGTCTCAGTCAAGCAACATACAGAAGTCTGAAGTGACACACAGGTTTTTGCTCTGGTATTTGCACAAAGATTGATGTGTAGGAACTCACGTGAAGAATCAGGTTGGAAAGCAACTTGGATGCAGTGAAATGGAATATTCACAGACTTATTTACAGCTTTCTCTCAGTTCTAATAATAAGTGTAAGTGTGGATCACTTGAGCTGTCTCACTCTGTTCCCAGCTCTCTGCACATTCTTCAGGGATTTCTTTCTTTTTCTGTAGGGCTGCGTATTGGAAAACAGGACACTATCAAGCTAAATTCACCTTGCACATGTACAGTGTTGATCTCTTATCAGGTAATTAGGTTGTGACTCAGGAGACTAGCTGCAACCCACGCACCAGTTATTTGACCCTCTGGAAGTTTTGCCTTCCTTCAAGTAGCACGGTCATGTGGGCTGACAACGTGCTAGGTGCTTCTAGGATATTCTCTTTGGCTCAGGTTTCTGTTCTGTTTACTGCATAGATTTGTGCATAGGTGGAATTTTTGGGGCATAGGACATATCATATGAATGTGAAATGGAAGTTGATCTTTTGGGCTGTTTGGTATATACATCAGCACCCTGAGACACGAGCCATGGCTTGACTTAACTTTCCTACTCCTGTCCTTCCTGGGCTCATCAGCTGCTAAGTCCACATATTGATGCCTGTAGAGAAAGGTCTTGCCATTTGAAACAATTCTGGGCAAATCACAATATTCCCCTGGTCTTTCATTTCTTCATTTGTGGGTTAGGAATAATATGTAAGTGGTATTTTGTGAAGTAGGATGCATAAACCTTTGTTGAGCTCTTTGTGATTCTTGGGTGGAAATTGGGAAATACAGTGAAGCCTTACTAATATTAAAAAGCTGGTAGTATTTTTCTGCCATGTATATGTAATTGGCAGTTGAAATGGATTGAGAATTTTGACATTCAGAGCCATAAAACCAGTAGTATCTGCTGCTATAGTAGTAGCTTTCCATTTGTGTTATGTTTAATTGTTTCAGGAAGATTTCCACAAAGCCTTCACTGAAAGGACAAAAAGCTGTTGCTGTAGCTCCTGTGAGCATTTCTGACTCCAACCAGTATCAGTGTCCGTTTGGCTGAGGAAGCACACTCACACATCTGGTGTCTCACCGTCCTTTCAGGGTGATGGTACTTTAGGAAGTTCTTAACCAGAGAAGAACAGGTTGAGGCTCTGAAGATGATTGTGATAGTCAGTGATGCTGTGAAGCAGAACATTAATGCTCTGGGCATTACCCGTTCACATTAATTCTGGGATCTCCTACCCCATTAGTAATGGGTGGGAATGTCAGCATGTCCTGTGGTAGGTAATAACCCTATGCCCAGTTATATTAAATATAGTACAGCTTTTGTGCATGCATTTCATGAGGGGTCAGACACTGACCATTTTCATTAATGGTCAAAACTCTTTTATTAACTGATGTTAACCAAGCAAGGTTTGATTAGAAAAATCATCAGAGGATAAAAAGAATACATTAAAGTAATTTAGAATAAATGTTCAAGAGTGTGTTTCCTTGACGTGTTAGAACAGTTGTTGCTATTTTTGTCTTGTTATCCAAGATGTTGGAGAGGAAAGGAAGAGGTGAGGAGAACAAAGCCACGAGTAGGGGTTTCACATCCTAAGTGTAGAATATCATTATCTATCCCAATTTTAAGAGATGCTCCTCAGTGGTAGTTTCTGAAGGACTCAGGATATTATTAGATTAGAGTCTGTCTCCAGTAATATCTGTGCTTGCAACACCCTAATAATAAGATTTATTTATTCCATATGCAGATGCACTGAGAGAGCTCAGGAAGCTTTAAAACTGGCTCCTGTGCAAGCTCTTGCTGTTGTGATGCATGTCTCCATTTCAAACAGAGCAATCCCAGATGCAGGATCCTCTCCCCATCAAAGATTTTTCTTCTCTTCCTGTTGTAACTGGTCCTACTTGTCTTTGCGTACATATTCAACTGCACTCTTTCTATAAATGAAGGAAAGAAATCCATGACGAAGCGCTCTCAGTACTTTTTTTTTTTTTTAATAACAATATGGTTGGTTATCTTTAGAATCTGCTGAACAATTAAAGACACTCACATAAACAGCAAAGGCATTCAGCCAGCCCCTCTACTTTAGCAGCATCATGCAGGTCCTTACATAACCAACACTGGTCCCAAAAATGGGCTACATGGCTCAATAGACCAGCGTGTAAAAATCTCACAGATTCTACTTCTGGCTTTCTAAGCAATTTCCGAGAGCAGACCCTTTCCTAAAACAGGTTGTGAAATGGCTTTCAAATAGGAGAAAATCTCTACATTTGCTGGATAAAGCAAGGACTAATTCAGCCAGCTCTGTCCACTTTGCAGATCGAGAAAGTGAGGCACAAAAAGATGTGACTTTCTTCAAGCTCTGACAGTGAACTGGTGGCAGAGGAGGGAGCAGAACCCAGGTGCACTGGCCGGGAGCCATATGCTCCAGCCTCCAGTTTCTTCTGTATAGTCCATCTGCAACATTTTGCTTCAGCCAGGAAATGTTGGTCCTATGATGCCACATTTTATAATATATATAGAAAGTGTGTCTATTTTTATATGTAACTTTAAATGTAGGTGGATTTATTTCATGTTAAATTTATAGGTAATTTACATAACTAATTTGTAAGCCAAAGTGTAAATGATGCTCAGCTGAAGTGACCATTTTGACAAGCAAGTGCAAACATTGTCAGAACATTGGCAGGTTTGCTTTGGACAAGACTGAACTTGACAGCTTTTTCTGAGTGCATCTGGGTTTTCTTGGGGGGGCAGCAAGGGGTGTGTGTGTGTTTTGTTTTAAGAGCCACTTAAGAATATTGTGTTATAATACCCTGATTTTTAAATTATCTAGCTATATTATTTAAGATATTAAATGGCAAGCAAACCAGAAAGCTGTTTTTTCTGTGCTGCTTGTGCCCAGTACTGTTTAAAAAAATGCAAAGCTATTGTGAAACATGCAGAGCTCTCAGCCGCCTGACCTACCAGTTCAGCTCCAGATAAAGATGAGGGCTTAAAGAAAGCTTGCAAGATGCCTTATGCCAATGTGAGATGTGGATGACACGGATGATAGGGATTGGGAGTGAGGAGATGAACATTTTAAAATCAAAGAAATACGCAAGGTAATTTATTTTTCATCTTAGAATACTAAAATTGAGGATTTGCATGGCTTGATTTTTTTGAGATTTTAAAAGTCTACAGCGTGGTATAAAGCCCATGGAAACTCATGGTGGCCCTAATTTTTCATTTTTTTAGGCCTGTAGATATTTTTCTTTACTTCCATCCCTCTCATGTGTTGCTCAGTTTGGACAGAGTCTCTGCCTGGCAGCTTTGTCTTTAGCTCTCATCCAGCTGAGTGCTCCCAGGAGGTGGTGGGAATCTCTCCTGGAGCTTTGAAGTGAGCTCGGGAAAGCTGGTATTTCACGATGTGGGTCCTAACGCGCGCCTGCTTATGCTGACATAAAAGAAACCCCAGAAAGATTATTTTATTTCCGTCTGAAAAATATACGTAGTTTTTAAATAGAATGCAAGTTAGCTTTGCACACTTAGTGGTAAGTAGCAAGTTGGGGGTATCCGGGGTCACAAAAACATGATTTTCCCATTCATCTATTGCACAATTAGAGTGAGGTCTCCAGGTCTAGTGGCTCTTTAAGGCCAAAATACCCAAAGATGGACAGATTACAATTTTGCCTGTGGACCATTATTTATCATTGCTTTTCCTGATGATCTGCATCTGCTTTAATAAAAAGAATATTTAAGAAACCATAAAGAAAGCTAACCCAATTCTCTTTTAATGCTTTGTGTAATTAAATCTTTATTGAGATTTGAGAGCTGTGCAACCACAAAAGAGAAAAAAAACCAAACCCAGGAGTGATCGTATCTTTATATCTTGACACAAATTTGGGATAAATCTGCGTGTAGAAAGAAAATGTACAGTCTGTCTTGTATAAGGTTGGGTAAAAAATTCTTGCTATCCCACAGGCCTGTCCTGCCAATGCTAATGCGTGGGGTAGGATTGTGGAAGTGAATACATACAATAAGATTTCTCTACCTTGTAGCTTAGACATACAAATCTGCAAAGTCAAAGCCTGTATATTCCAAGTCTCCCTTAGCCACTGTGAGAATGAGAAAAGAAAATTAATGGAGTTAAATTTTGTTTGGATAACCTGGGACGTTTTCAGGGCATTTTCAGTGGACATTACCTGGTTCCAATTGGATGAGCTTTCTAGCTTATTTCTTAATGATGTGTGTTGAGGATGGCCAAGCTGCAGTTCGGGAGACTCGTGCTGTTCACAAGTGGTTCGGGTTGCAGCGGGAGCACATGAACAGCCTCATCCCACGGGCACCAGTGGGAGCCGTGGGAGTCTGCAGCTCCCGCTCCCTCCAGCTCTGCACCGTAACTCCCGCCCCTATGAAAATCTCAGCAAGTGGTTCAGGCTCAGAAAGACCGGCTTTCATATTTTAACACTAGGTTTTACTGGTATGCATACATGAATGTGCCCTACCAATTAACCTGCGCTTACAAAAGTGTAAAATCTCACCACTGACTCTGCCGATTTGCACCAAAGTATGTGAACTATTAATCCTCTTCACACTGAATAAGGTATCCAGAACTGAAAAATACTAAATTATTAGTTTTGTCACACAGCTGTAATGTATGATAGATGTTTTGGATAATGGATCTATGTTTAAATACATAGAGACAACCTCGGATATTCAGTAATAATTTTTTTACAGTTATGAAGCTTATAGAATATAAGCCTTCCCCTTTACTGCCCTAAGAGTTCACTGGGAAATGGGGGAAACCCCCCTATTCAGAATACAAGTTATCTTGTATTTTTGCTAACGTATATAATTACTGCTGTGGGTGTTCCCACTTCTTAGAATGGAAAAAGTGCTTGCCAAGAATGAAAAACCGTAGTAAGCAATATAAACGATTTCTCTCACACACCAGCATTTCTTGCTGAGACAAGTGAACTGGAACTGTGTTTAAAACCATATAATTATACTCCTATATATCATTTATTAAATCAGATTTCCCCCACCCTCTTTTCTTTCAAGTCACTTCTGAAAATGCTTTTCTTCCAAGAGGCCTGCTAGCTGGGGTCCTCCCCTTGGAAGAACTCTTTCCAAACAATGGAAAATAACAAAAATGTAAACAGCACATCAAGACCCATGTGGCGTGTCCCTATACCATTATTGCTCTTTGCTTAAATCTTTGCTCTAGCTTCAGCGTCACTGAAGTCGTCTTGGACCAGATACGAGCTATTGCCTGTCAGGGGTCTACCCCAGGCACCCATGGGTTGTATGGAGCATTTTGATCATTCAGCCTGGTTTTCTCCATGACACAGGCCATATAATTTCATCTCTCCATTCCTCAGTCAGGACCAGAATTGCCTGTTCAGATAGTCCCTGTGCTGTAGAAAGATGTTTGTGGATTTCCTTATTTCACACTCAGTTCTATGCTGTTTAAAATATAAAGAAGCTGACCCAGTGTTTTCACACCCATGAAGTAGAAGGACTAATGAACGATTTTTCCAAAGCACACAGATTGTATATGCAAAAGTCCAGTATGCAAATCCTGACTTGTTTATGCCTCAGGTTGTGCATACAAAAAGCTATTTAACTTGGAGCCAATATATCTTTCTTTCCAGCACCCACACCTCACTCAACCCACGTCCTCTGAGAAAGCCTGCAGAAAAGACTTTATACCATGCTCCAAAAGGCTGGGGAGTAATGTTGTGTTGGACAAAGGGTCCATCTGAATATGAATTGGTACCACTAATGAAACCCTTTGCAATTATAATCAAAGTAGAGGTTCTAGCTGTTGGCTTATTAGCAGGGTCCTGTCTGCCATGAAGCTTGTAGCTGGTTAAGTGCATAGGGATTGGGACCATTGCTGTTGAATTTGTGGTGTAGGTGGTACCGCTCACATTCTTAGAACAGCTTTTCACAGTTTGTACTGGAGATTGCATGTTAAGGTATGGTGGCATCTTCTGGGACTTTCACTACATAGTTTGAGAGTCTCCTTAGAATTCTTCTTATATTCTGAGGCCCTTGCACTGCCAACCACAGAGTCTGGACAGTGGTTTTTTCAGGTTTAAATATTAATTCACGTGAGCAAGAGTTTTTAGTATGGCATTGCAGTTTTCTCTTATTAGGCTCATTTTTTCCTTTGGTCATTCTGTTAGTAAATGTTGCTGAGAAAGGGAAGTTGTATATTAAGGGCTTTTGATATATCAAGGGAAGAAATTCTTTTACAACTCACTAATATGTGTACATGATGAGGATGCATTAGATTTCAGTCTAACTTTCCCACCAATCTTTTCTTTTTTTCCTGTAGTTTTCACTCTCCAGTCTGTTCTTACATCCTATCCTAGTTTTTTGGTCTTTGTTTTTACTCCTTTTCTGTTCAATCCTCTGGAGTGCTGTCAAGCGATGCTCTAGTTCCGGTTGAACTCTTCAGTCCCATAGTGCAAGAACAGAGCTCCATCTGTTCTCATGTGGTGCTGTATCCAATATGCCTAACTTTTAACTCAAGTGTTTAAGACGACGTACTTTATAATGTTTTCCTTGGGGTTTAATTAACTTTTTTAACAGTTCTGGTTTGTACTAGCTAATGTACCATGTGTTTTCACAAAATAGAGTATGAAATAGAACAAACCACTGTTATTTGAAGGAAGATGCTGAGAAGCATGAGAGTTATTTACGCTGATAGTTACTTAGCGAATACTTGAAAAATGTCATGCTTGGGACCATTCTTGTTAAGAAAGTATTCATTCTCATGAAAAAAAGGTACAAACCATGCAAAGTATAAAGAAAACAAACCCAGCTACAAGAAAAACAAACATGCACTGGGTACCTACCATGATCAGAAATCTGCTGAATTTATAGCAATGTCTGTCATAGGAAAAGTTATAACATATTGTTCTTTTATTGTGTTTTATGCCTTTTATTAGCTTGCAAATCTAATTAGGAAACCAATTGGCACACAGTATGCAATGACGGAAGCAGTACCACCTATTCTTGTGGCAGCTTTGGTTTTGCTTTATGGGTGGTCTTTGTTCTTAAAGGCTTCTATGAATACCACATATTAGCTGAGCTGGTTCTCCCTTGATGTCTGTGTTGTATTGTACACATGTTGTCACTGTTTGACACTTAAACAATCCAGATTCTTACCCAGCCCATATTTAGTGCCATAATAAACTTCTGAGCATATGTTTTTGAGAGCAACAGTAACATTCATCACTGCAATGTGACATATAAATAAGCACTACTGGAGAGTGTACATGCCTTCAGAGGGCAGAGCTGGACTAGAAGGTGTGTGCCAAAGGGATGTGGTCATCTGCCGTGCCCTTACTGGGCTTTTTTCTTCTTCGCGTTGTTTCAGTAAATCAAAACGGTTGTTGAAGTGACCTACAAAACTCACCCTGTACATGTAAAAAACACACGTTGTTACAAAGCTTTTTCAGTGAAACGTTTCCTGCTTGGGGTTTTGGCTTGACAAACAGTAGATGTAAGACACAAACCACCTCTCTTCACCTTACTTGCTCTGTCTTTCAGCTGGGAGCTCCATCGAGGCCTTGGTCCAAAACACCAGTCTGGCAGATGTGACGTACCAATGCTTCCTGCTCATATGAGTCCCTTTCTGTTGTTTTTTTTTGTTTGTTTGTTTGGGGTTTTTTTGGCGAAATGCCTGTACTTGAATGGCTTTGTTTTGGTAGAGGTGGGTTTTTTGTTGTTTTGGTTTGTTTTTTGGGGTTAGGTTTTTTTTCAAGGTTTTTCTGAGGTGGCTTTGGTAGAAATGAAGGTGGAATCACATACGAAGGTCTTCAGGGTTTGTTTTGTCCCTTGCTGGCTCTCAGCAGGACCAGAGGCTTACAAAGACTACGGGCGGTACAACAGATTTAAAGTATGGTCAGGTTCTTTCTTAGTTGGGTAAACACATGCTGATTCCATGAGAGCTTTGTCTGAACAAAGATAGAAAAGTTGGGCCTCAAACAAGGAGGTAATTTTTATAAGTCTTAACAAATATTTAATGTGGAACATTAATTATCAAAAAGAGGGTATGTAGTTTGATGTCCTGCCTTTAAGTGACAGATCATCTAGTGTCTCTTTGGCCTGAGGAGGGCCATCAGCTTGCTAATTACAGATGTATATCAATCCAGTGAGAGTATCCTCCCATTACATCAATACTTTTTTTAAAGAAACAGGTGTTGTAGATGAAAAAGAGAAAATATGTTTAAGACTGAAATGATATGAGCCGTCCGCCTTTATTGCTTTGATTCATACTTGAATTTTGTATTGATCAATATTGATGAACACCAGAAAAGATAGTTAATAAATAAATAGAGTAGGAATGAGAAATGTCTGCATGCCAGCTTTTTGTTATATAAACACAATTATTACAATATTACTATGTGTAAATGTAAAAATCCTTGAAGTTCCTTGTGCTGAAGTACTCTTTCTTTGAAAACAAGTGGTTTTCCTGAGTAGCCTTTCTGCTCTGTACCTGTACATCCTTCCACCCTCTTGGGCCATGTGAAAGGCGTCTTCTGCAAACTATTCACATCTCCTGTGAGAGGCCAAGGGGGTGGCTCTGCAGGTAAGAGGCAGCTGATGTGGTGTGAGCTTCTACAACGATGAAAATGAAAAAATGAAAAAAAACAAAAACAACCCAAATACACTCAGTGCTCAACAACAGCTCATGCTATGAACTGAAACAAAAATAAAGGTGAAGCTACTAGGTGTTGTCACAATACCAACAATGCGTATGTTTATTTTAAGGCTGACTCTTAGTTTCTCATGGCAAAATACGTGTGCATCAGCAATGGGTCCTACTTGAAAAGCGAGATTCATTCATATCTGACCTTGGTTTGAATTTTACCCACTGTCCTCATTAGGAAAACGAAGCCCAGCACCATTCACGCTTCTGTCTTCCCCAAAGCACAGGCGTTTGGAGCTGCATCTAGGCCTGGACTCTCTGCCCTGATTTCATGCTTGCATATCTGTACGGTGTGCAAGAGGGCAGAGGACGCACTTGAGAATAAACTGCATTTGTTCTCAAAGAGAGATTTTAAAGTTTTAACCTTATGGTTGTCTAGCTTGATCTAGTATGTGGTCATTGAATTGTATCATTGCAAGAAACATGAGAACAGCAGCATGACCATGAGGTATATTGTATTACAGAATGAGGTTACACAGCACCAAAGCACCACCATATTTCAGTAACAAATGCAGCTTCTGGGGAGTTTTGTTATCATTGCATAAGCTTCACTGCTCCCTAGAAGATGACACTGATTCAGACAGAAAACACTAATTCAGTTCTTGCCAGCAGAGCCAATTGTCTCTTTGATTACATTAGACTGACAACTGGTTTTTAATGTCATTGTCAGCCACAGCTTCTCATACATGGTGCAGTGGAGCATGAACTGGGCTCCCTTTATTTAATTATTTCTGCCCATTTCTGTATGTGTGAATAAAGCAAACGTGAGGCTCCCATCTAGTAGATAGAAAAATGTCAGATGTTTAGGTTACAAAACTCAGGCTTCACCAGTGGTGTCCGGCATCCTTTTTAAAGGCAGATCCTGAATGTGTCACTCCAAAGAATGAAATTGAAACGATCTTTTTTTCTTTTGTGTTTGTTGTCTAGAAGTGATCTAGGGTTTTCTTGATTAAAGTATTTTTGCATTAAATAATTTTCTGAATATCTTTAAATTTTTTATTAATTAAGTTGTAACTGGATGACTGTATGTGAGCTGCCCAGTGCAGGCACTTGCTATTTAAAATTTGGCTTGCGTTGGTTGGTGTTGTTTGGGCACACAAGCTGTGCGGTCCATTCTGTGCCCAGGTTTGGATGAGCGTGAAGCTCAGAGGATGCCTCGCTAGTGTAAGTGAGGTCTGACAGTGGCCGGTGCCGGCACTCCAGCACTAAGCTCATGCAGCCGCTGTGGTGGTGGTGATGGTGAGGGTTTGGCGATGCAGGCCACAGGGTGTGGGAGCCGTTGCCTGGCAGGCAGGCAGGGTACGAAGGCAAGCTTCAGCCTGTGCTCGTTTCAACCAGTACATGGGGATCTCTGTGAAATCAAACCCGCTTAGTCCAACTAGCTGTGCTGTTTAACGGGGACAGTCGTGCTTCTGGTGCATCCCAACAGTGATGGGCTGACACCAGTTTCCTCCTTTGCAAGTAGGCTATGGACAGCTGAGATACCACTGGGTCATAAGCCGCCCGCAGTGCAGAAAACATCACGGTCTCTGCATTGGTGCCCAGGCTGTGGTTTGTTGTGTTATCTGGAGCACGGGACCCCCAGTGCAACTCTGAGCACTGTACTTACATGCACGTGTCTCAACCCACCAGAGATGAGCAGCCTCTTCCCCTTCTCTCTGCCTCCCTCATGCATACTGTCTGATGAAAGGGGGGTCAGGGAACTGGGGGGTTGCGCGGGGGCTGAGGAGCATGCTGCAGAGATTTACTCTTCTGTGCAAGTTTTTCCTGTACCCTGCTGGTCCTTGCTGTTCCCTCTCAGCAGAAAAAGGATAAAGGGGGGGGCAGCATTTTCATTTCATAAAATATTTTTATCCACCTTTTCTTGAATAGAGTTAGGAAAACTTTTTTTCTTTTAATGCTTTCTTCTCTATTAAGGCTATAAATGTATTTTTAAAAAAATATAGCTGAAAATTTTCACCAAATCTTGTTTCCTGAGGAGGCTTAAGAAAAGCAAGAAATTGACAATAAAATCAAGAGAGGTATCAGCAGTGAAGGTTGCTCTGCCAAATATTATGCTGTTAAAATAGTATTTTTGCATTAGTTTTATATATGCTTATTAAAAATACCCCAGAATGTCTTAGTTAGGTAGTCAAGGAGAAAGCTCCAGAAGCTCGCTGTAGCTCTGTGAAATGTAGTTCCATGAAATGATTGCTGCCAACTCTCTGTGATTCTTCCATGCCTGCAGAATGAGAGATTTATGTTCTTCATAAACGTGTATCCTTCCATTTCTGAATTATCTTCTACTGCTCCCATTGCCCAAAAGCCAAATAAAGCTAACCTCCTCCAGGTCCCAGAGTGAAAAAATGCAAACACACTGCATTTAAAAGTAGATTTAGCAACTCCAAAGTGGGCGATTTGGTTCCACCCATCAAACCTGAGTTCTCTGATCTAAAGTCAGATGAGTGCTACTCCTAGCGAGATGTGTGCCAAATCTAATTAAGCTTTGCATAATGTGCATCTTGGGTGATTTGATTTATTAGCTTTGTTTGAAGAAAGTAATAATAAAAAAAAAAAATGGCTTTGGTAATAAGCTGTTTGAATTCCCTGTGCAAGTAGGCACAGTCCCTCCTGGATCTCCCTGAAATGCTCTTGGGGTGTGCAGGTTACCTATCAACAGACTGATGCAACGCTGGGAGCCGGTGCAAAGAGGGTGTTGGGTCTGGGGTCCCACCTCCATTGCTCTCCTGGCTTCTGTCTCGGCATAGGTGTTCAAGTAGTCCCCACTGCGTATAATGATTTCTATCCTCACAACCACCACAAAACCCAGGAAATTATCTTTTATCTCCATTTATACCAATGGAATCTAGTGCACAGAGAGACTAGAGATGGCTGTAGTGTAGTGCAGCAGATACCTGCATTAGCACTAAACGCTGGGGTTCACAACTGGAAAAATAGTCCCAGACCCCATGTTAGTGTAGCAAGGTTGCTTTTGATCCCTAAGCTAGCTCTTATGTCTGTCTCCCTTCATTTGAAGTGTACAGTGCCAACATTTCCTGCAGCCTAGATCCTCAACACCTCAAGTCCTACTGATTCTGGTGGGCCAAGTTATGGTGTTGGCCATGGCACTGCCCCATATCCTGTAGCATTCCTGAAGCTGGGTTCTCATTTGCCACCCTAATACTGGCCTGTCTTGTCTTTGGTGTCTTGCGCTCTGTGGGTTAGGGAGGACAATTCCCTGCAGGGCTCCTGATAAAGCTTGCTCTTATGCTGGCAATGTTTCTTTTTCTCTTCCATCCCCCAAAGCACCAACTTCTAGGTCTGTTGCAGCATGACCCAAGATGAATCTGTATTTGTAAACATTAACATTGCAGTGCTGGTGTTCATCACGCAGCATGGAAAGATTTACTGGAAAGTGGCACGAAACTGGAAATTTATAGATACTGCTTGAGCGGCTGCAATAACTGCCCTGGGATCAGTTGGAAAGGCAATTGCCCTGGGGCCAGATCGACAGTGACATTTCAGCATATAAACTCTGGTAATTTGAATGTGAATCAGGGGCAATAGGTCTGGGGACCTGGATGTTAGGGAACTCTTTTCCCAGTTGTACTCCTTAGCTGCAGCAGGTACAAAAAAAGGACCAAGCACCCAGCATCTGCAACTTCTATTCAGTGCCTGTTTCTGGGCAAAATGTCTGAAACTTACTGTGTATTTACAGTGAAAACAGGAGCCTTGAGGACCAGCAGTTCACAGTGCTGTTGTGTTCCTGGGGTAAAATAATTAATGAAGACATCCTATTCTAGGAATGTTTCTATTAGAGCATGAAGGGAAGAGCTGTATGTTTGTCTTCACTCTTTTCTGAATGATCTCTTCTAAAAACTGTCAAGGGTTATTGCTATTTACAACTTGGAGAGTGGGAATTAGGTGTAGGATCAGATTTGCTCTTTGCTGGTCACAGAATCTTGTGCTTTTTTATAGGGACATTGGAGATTATTGGGATACACAACCTGTGTGTAACTGCTAATCCATCTCTTTAACACTATTTTGTGCTACTGAAACACATTTGAAAAAATCACTTATTTTGGAGAATATTCATAGAGTAAAATAGATTGCATTCACATACTTTTTGCAGTTTGATTCTTTCTTTTAGAAAAATTAGAAATGATTGTTCTGAAAAATCAAGCTTTGAAATGGTTTACTAGCTTTCACGCAGCTTTAATAAGAATAACTTCTTTTCTTCTTATTGCTAAAAAAAAAAATCCATTTTCTTTCCACTGGAATAATAGAAGGGTGAAGGAAAATACACAGATTAACAAGAATTTTAAGTCAGTTTAAATTAACACCAATTTAAGTGAGTTCCCCCAAGGCGCTCCCTGCATTTTCAGTCGTGATACCTGCCTTGTTGGGGTGTTTTGGGCTTTCACTTTTTTGATCAAACATACAGCTGAACCTTGGGGCAGAAACATTCACTTAAAATACTGATATTAAGCAAAGATCAGTAAATATCCATAAAAACATTGAATACATACACTTTCTTACCAGGAGACTATTCATAGCATTTCACTACAGCCAGGCAGCAGAAACAAGCTGTGCAGCCTGTTGTGTGTAATCAACACGGTTTGAATTTTGAATATTAAGATATTCAAAATTTGTTTACAGACCTTTAATACCTCCCAGAACTTATCTGGTAATTAATTTCAAATGCCATATCAAGGGGAGAAGGGAATTAATGTTTTGCCAGTATTTTTTTTTTTTGTTGTTGTTGGGGACAGATGTAATATGGTTCATTATGAAGAATTCCTATTTCTGTGTAGCTAGCTATGGAATGGAAGTTTGAAGAAGAAATGAAAAAGGTATTTATGCATTCCACAGTATCACTACTTTGTGGCAGTGACCATTTATCCACTCCAGCTGCGCAATGGCTCTGGCATATGGGGGGAAATGAGAGAGGGAGCTTTGGGGGAGTGCGAAAGATTTCTGCAGTTGTGATGAGCGGAAGGGTCTCGCAATACCGGTCTTTGCAGTTATGGACCTTCCTTTGTCCTTAGAAAACACAGCAGCAAGGTGAAAGCTCCTGTCCTCATCTCCTTGATTTAACCCTGAGACAGAGGCTGGGATTTTGAAAGGCACCTGAGAGCGCGAGTGCTCCACTCCCATTGAATTTTAATGGGTTTTGAATGCTTGACTCCTTCAGGCTTCTCTGAAAACCTCAGCTTTGGTTCATCTGCCTGCTTAGGGGCTTGACTAACAAGGTTTAACCCAAGGGGCAAAAGCTCTTTCATGCAAGCCAGGCGCTCTCTTCCAAAAAGCTGGGTGTATGGCGGGAAACTGCGGCGTTTGTGTGTGTGGAGAGGGGCCTATGGAGGGGCCAAGGGAAGATGAGTTTATTTTTAAACTGGTTTGACTGAATTACAGACACAATGCAGCATACTGCCTCTGCTGACTCTGCAGCCTCTTCAGTGCTGGGCTCCGTCTGACAGTGACTCAGAGGCAGCAAGAGTGCGATTACAGCTCCTGGCTCCAACATTGAGTCTGTTGGGAGGAGGAGAATAATGCCTTAATTTATTTGGGACACTGGATGGTTTCCTTGCTGTCTGCAACAACAGGGCGTGAGCAGCCCCAGCTCCAGCTGCTGGCGGATGGGTTTTGCAAAAGCAAATGTTCCTTTCCCAGCACCCGCCGGCCGGAGTGGCACGGTGGCGAATGCACCAGACTGAGCCTCCTGTGCCAATGGCCGCGGCCAACAGAGCCAGGCGAGAGGCTCGGGAGAGCTCGTAATTAAATTCTCACAATGCTTATGTGTTTGGTAATTAGAGATTTTTTTTTTTCCCCCCCAAAGCCTGCTAGGGGGATTTTCCACAGCGCTACGTCTTTTCTTTTTCACTGGAAACGATACGGCTTAAGTGTCAGTGCCTTTTGGTTGGGCAGGGATTAGTTTAGGAGCAAGAAGGGAAACCAGGTAGCATCAACATGCTTAGGGGGTTTACCAGCCTTGCACTGAGCCGGTGAAAGTTGGTGTGGCCAGTGGATATGTCCCTGAGACTACCTATTAATTGATGAGTCACCCTCAGAAACTTGTAGGCCTACGTTCCTTCTCCTGTTAGTGCAAATCAGGAGCAGCTCCATTAAAGGGCATGCTTTGGGAGTATCACAGAGGGGTGCAGGTGGCAAAAGAAAAGCTCCCTATTATTTTTTTCCAGTGAGTAAGACTTCCCTGAGCACCGCAATGTCAAGTGTAATCAAATATTAAAATAATTTAAAAATTCCATTTTTGATAATTGCATCTCACAAAGATGATCCTCCATCCTGACAATGGTTTAATCTCTGCACGCCAGCTCACGCTCAGGGAGCTGCACGGCTGCGAGTGCGATGCCACAAGGAGGAAGGTCCACCCTACAGTTTTGTATATGCGACTGTAGAAGCAGCATTGCATTTCCTTACTTTGTGAGATGCAATTACCATAAATTAAAATCTACCAACATATGCATTATTTAAAAGTAAATGTTACAGGGTCACTATCCTGACTGGGGATTTTGTGTGCTTCCATAATATAAATATTTAGTAATAATAGTAATAATAAATCAGTTTTCTGTTTGGTTTCTAAGTGTTTGCACTAATAAAAAACTGTAAAATCTGCATTCCTGTGCACTGCAAGGACTAAATATGAAATATGCACTCCCAACATTATGCTTCTAAGTTAGCAAATGATGCTTAACTAGAGTATTAGGAGACATTTCCAAAGACATCTACAGGGTTCATTTTGCCATCAGTCTTAATCTCTGCAGGATGTGGCAAAGAAGCTTAGTTTTAGCAGTTCAATGCTTTCAAAGAAAAATATTTTGCAAAATCTATTGCAAATAGGCAAGTTTTTAGAATCACAGAATCATTTAGGTCAAAAAAGACCTTTTAAGATCATCAAGTCCAACTGTAACCCTAACACTGCCAAGTCCACCCATAAACCATGTCCCTGAGCACCACATCTACACGTCTGTTAAATCCCTCCAGGGATGGGGACTCAACCTCTTCCCTGGGCATCCCATTCCAATGCTTGACAACCCTTTCGGTGAAGAAATTTTTCCTAACACCCAACCTAAATCTCCCCTGGAGGCCATTTCCTCTTGTCCTATTGCTTGTTACCTGGGAGAAGAGACTGACACCCCCACCCCCCCGGCTCCCCCATCCTATCAGGCAGTTGTAGGCAGCAATAAGGGCTCCCCTCAGCCTCCTCTTCTCCAGGCTGAACACCCCCAGCTCCCCCAGCTGCTCCCCATCTGCCTTGGGCTCCAGACCCCTCACCAGCTTCATTGCCCTTCTCTGGAGACACTCCAGCCC